>CM027573.2:18166633-19423491 GCA_015852605.2 Populus deltoides
GATTGAAGATCATTATAATAGAGTTGTAGCAAAGAATGAGAAATCAAATCATACTATAATAGAGTCAAATGTTAAAGACAATCAGAATGGTGAAAGAAGTTTAAAACTTTATAATCTATGATATAATTCTTCATTAAGTAGAAGAATTGCAAAACTTGAACAAGGAATCCCATAAAGAAATTATTAAGGTTATTGAAGATGCTAATGCAAAATTAGTCATTAAAATAAGAAAATAAAATAATGAAGTGTTCTCTAACTTCAACTATACTATATTAGAGACAATGAATAAGATTTCCAAACAAGGGACAATTAAGGTTAAAAACCATTTAGATTAGAAAGTGAAAAAAATATAACCACAAGAGAAATGATTCTAAACAAAATAAGAAAGAGCTTTGTTGGCCAAAACATTTTGATAATAGAAATAATACACTATTTGAACAAAGAATCAGCTAAGAAAAACTTTTAATGATAGAGGATGTTGAGAGTAGTTCAAGAAATAAATTTATCAATTATATGAGTTCATCACCAAAGATATGGAAGAAAGAATAATTCCAAATAATTTAAAAATAAATGGACCTCTAAATAAGGTTGATCTAGAATATATATATATTCTAAGGATAGTAGAATAAGTCTATGGACCCAAAGTTCAACCAATACATAAGCCAACATATAGAAAACCATAGATTATTTTTAAATTCATTAACCGGAGTTGCTTTTACTTGATATATAAAATTGCCATCAAATTCAATATAGAGATGGAATGATACGTAGACTATATTTCAAGCTCACTTTTCTATGATAAACTAGAATTTGTATTAGCTGATTTAGTGAAATTGAAGTAATATCGTAACACCCCATACTTTTTTAGGTAATTTGTACATGAAAAATAGAAGCTTTCAAGGGAAAATACCTTGTATAAAATTTTTAATAAACATTTGCATATCCGAGATACTAACATTGAACAACTATACAAGCAAAACGAATATCATTCAACTTTGATATCATATTATAAAGAATAGAGATAACTGTGATACATAATCTGAACTTACATGTTAGTGAGGTTATAACATTTTCTAAATTTCATACATACAAATTATTCACAAAACATTCATTAGACAATACCAAAACATATTCAATACAAAAGGCTAGGTAACTTGATATCATATTATAAAGAATAGAGGTCTTCAAGGGAAAATACCTTGCATAAAATTTATAATATATTATTTCAACTCTTTCTTTATCTAATCATACTAATAACAACTTCTTGATTTACAATAAATTATTTAGCTTATTTAAACTCTTTCTTTATCTAATCATACTAATAACAACTTCTTGATTTACCATAAATTATTTAGCTTATTTCAACACCATTTATCTTTTAAATTCATCAGATTAATTATAAGATTTTTATACCATATTCCATTACATATTGTATTCATTCCATACCTCATTTCATCTCATGAGCATATTTAATTTGTTCATAACACAGTCATTTCTTAAAAGATTTTGTTTCTCGAACATGTTTAAAAATCTTCAATTTCAATAACTATTACACACATTTTGTTTCAACTGTTTTGCTTTTCAATCCCATTATACATTCTACCTATTTATAGCCCTTTTATTTTATTATTTTTATTTATCCTTTCATATTTTAAGTAAAATTTATTCATTGATCCATTTCAATATTGAATGGATGTCTCACTTTGCATCAAATTATGTGCTTTCATCAATTTATCTCCGTACTTGTGATTTAATTGTACCATCCACCAATCTCATCCCTAATGTGAAGGATGAAAAGTACATACAAGGCAAATAAGAGTAATAGAACAAGTGATGAGTGTGTCCATAACCCTTTTTTCTAACAAATTATTTACAACTCTTGAAGTATTGTCAATTATGATTTGCATATGAATATTTATCGGTGCTGCGGTTGATTACAAATCATACATAACTAATCTTATTATGTTTAATTTACATTTTCACAATTTGACTTCTAATCTTATTATATATGTTGAGCATATTATGAATTTTCATATCTATGTTGGAGCAGTAGAATTTTCAAATTTTATAGCTACTTACTTATATGTAGACAAAGGCTGGTCAGAATTTCAAATTAGGCCTTTCCAAGTGAATAAAAGCAACATTAATTGTTATGTCTAATTTGAGATTAGGATCATTTTCAGGGTTTGCATTTGATGTTAGTTAAGGTTAAGGTTAGTGTTTAGATTTGAAGTTTCGGGCTAGAATTTGAGATTAAGATAGTTTAGGGTCTTAGGGTTTAGTTAGAGTGGTTAAAGTTAGGATTTTAAAAAACTACATTTCCCACCTATGATTTCTAAAAAATAGCAGTTCTCACCTGCAATTTTTTCAAAACTTGTAGCTGAGAACTATAGTATTTTAAAGCTTACAGTGAAAACTGTATTTTTTTTTAACAAACTGTGCTATTTTTCAAATAAATTTTCAACCATTTAAATATTTTTCAAAGTGTGTTAGAAAGGAAAAAAACACCCCAAATTTCTTCAAATCATGTAACTTCTAGTTGCTACCTTTGACTAACAAAAAGGAATGTCTTGCCTTTTCTTTATACCGCTTTTTACTCTTACTGTCCAGGGACTACTCAGGCAGCAATTGTATGGTAAGGGAGTGCCTACAAGAAGGTGGTTGGGACATGGGAGAGACTAATAATATGTGCAGATAAAAGCATATCTTGCAGATGCCAAAAATCATCATTCCTTGATCTCTAGATCCTCTGTCAGGTTCTCAAATTTCTCAACTGAACCAACTAGGGAAAAAAGATAGCTTGAATCAACTTGATCATGGAACCTCTGCTAGCTCCAGTACCAATAATCGCCAGGATACTCTCTAGTTTCTCAAGCCTCTGAATTATAGCCCCAAGAAAACCGGTAAAATTGAATCAATTTGGTGATTTAGACTCTGCCAGCTCTTTTAAGAGTGTGACAACATCATCTGATGACTGAAGGAGATATCGAGCCTCCGATTGCTTCCGGGAAACAGTACAAGAGAAGAAATTCTCAGCCTTGAGATCAAGTACAGATGAGCCCTCTGGCAATGACATTCTATCATGAACTATAGGCCGCCAAGCAGCACTTCGATAATTGCTCCTTTCCAAAGTTGACAATGAGCGTTGTTTCCTTAACTGGTGAGCCTTGACTTGGTTTGTACTGTCTGGAATCATTGAAATAGATGTCCTCGCAGGATCTAGTGACCTGGTTCGTGCCAAGGCTAGTGATTCACAAGGAAGCTCTGGCTCAAAAAATGTATAGACATCTTCATCCTGAAGCAATGAATTCCAAAAAAAAAAAAAAACATTAATTTCTGATATTTGTATTTCAGTAGAAGTAGCGTGTTTATATGCATCCATGCATCTGAATGGAACAGACAATGCAATGATTTGGTATAGTCTTGAGAGTAGGAAATTCCACAAAATAGTTAATGCGACTTGGATATATCTGAGACCTGATTATATTGAATGGCAGCTGGTAGAACATGCTTCAAGGTTGAAAAGAAAAGAAAAGAAAAGAAAAGGGAGCACTGTGTGTGGAATTGGATTATAAAGTTTCAAAGGTTGTATACAAGTTCAATTACAGCAGAGCATACAAGCTACACTTACAATGTATCTAGCAATTTATGTACACACAGTGCTATCACTGAACAGGGAAAAGAACTGCGAGCTGAGGCAAGAGAAAAAATGGCAATGTTTCATTAATGGAAGTTTGAAATTATTCATTAACAAATTCCTATAGATTATTATCACTCAAATCAGAGTCTAGCCAAAAAGAACTTTGAAAACCAAAAAGCCTTTGCTGAGCAAGTTTTATTTTGTCCATAGCTAAATGCTGGGTCCAATGCGAAAACAGATTGCACGAGGTGTTTGATGGGGGATGAAGGACAACGATGGGAATTAATATTTATTTATTAAGGAATTTTATAATTGTGCCATTATTTTATGTTTTATTACTTGGAATATTAGTATTTATTATTTATTAGTTAGTTAAATTAGGATTTTAGCTTCCTTGTTGAATTAAGACTTGTTAGGTTTTCCAATTTTGTTTGGTGTGTTGCATATAAATAATCTCCTAGACATTAGTTATTCAAACCATATTATTATTATTATTATTATTATTATTGAAATAAAGACTTTGAATATTCTTCAAGATTGAGTGTCTCTCTTGTCTTGAGTTTCCAACATCAACTGTGTCTCTCTTGGTTTGGTCTTTTCAAGAACAAATGTGTCTCTTGTCAGTGATTTTGATTTTTGTTCTGAATTAGCTACCTTTGCTGGTCTTGTTCATTTGGTTCTACATCAATTTAGCGTCGATGTCGGGTTCTTGTTCTTTCATTAAAAAAAAGGTCGGACATTGGACAAAGGGAAAGGTCTGCCAAGTACATGAAAGACCCAAGGTTTAAAGGATTTGTGACAAGACCAATGGAACTAGTCTTTCTTCTTTTAGATAAACATGAGATTGGATAACCAAGTTGTCTCATATAATACACTTAAGCTAGTTGAGAGAGTTCTTATCAATTGCATTTCAAGCTCGCTCCTTATATTATATATGAGATTGGATAACCAAGTTGTCTCATAAAATGCACTTAAGCTAGTTGAGAGTGTTCTTATCAATTGCATTTCAAGCTTGCTCCTTATATAAAGCAGTGCAATTAGGCTTTCCTATTGATCACTATAATAAAGTTCTCATTGATAACTATGTACAATCCAAAACTTTGGAGTCTAGTGACAACCTGACTACAGGTGAAGAGATTGAACATGACCAAGCAGAGCTCAATTTAGAGAATCGAGAAGTTGTTGTCAAAGCTGATGAATGCATTGAAGATGACATGTAAGAAACTTGTTTGAGAAAAATTGTGATTGTGCAGACACAAGATGGACATGACTTTGAGGATGAAGAAGTTAAAGCAATGGATCTTTGTACAAGAAGATTTCAAAGTGTCACATTGAGGAGTTTAAAGACGATAACCAGATATCAAAAGAATGAGCTGAGAGCCATAGCAAGATAGATAGCGTTGGCGTACGGTTGAGTGAGCTCATAAACTGGCGAATCAATTCATTTGAAAGAGAAAGTATGGTCTAGCGGATTCCCGAATTGACTAATGATAGATAGGTAAGAATGGCAGGATCTAAACGAGCTAGCGCTTCAGGTTGTTCATATTGTCTTTGTAACTCCTAAATTCCATCTTGTAGTTGAGAAGACTATCTTATTGCCAACAGTATTCTCATCATTAAAGAAGAATGAAAGGTATCAAGTGCAAAAGAATTTCTTCCACCTATCGAGTGCATGCAAGTTTGTAGAGTTTTTGCTACTCGATGTCAACTTTTATCCAAGAGAGAATGATGGGGATGAAGGACAACAATAAGAATTAATATTTATTTAGGAATTTTAATACTGTATCATTATTCTATATTTTAATACTGTATCATTATTTAGGATATTAGTATTTATTATTTGTTAGTTAGATTAGAATTTTAGTTTCCTTGTTGAATTAAGATTTATTACGTTTTCCTATTTTGTTTGGTTTAATGCATATAAATAAACACCGAGACATTAGTTTTTCAAAGCATACTACTATTGTTGAAATAAAGATTTTGAATATTCTCCAGGATTGAGTGTCTTTCATGTGTTGAATTCCCAGGGTCCAGTGTCTCTCATGGTTTGATCTCTTCAAAATCAAGTGTCTCCTTGGTGATTTTGATTTATGTTCTGAATTAGCTATCTATAGTGATCTTGTTTGTGTGTAGGAAAACATAGAATATAAAATTAAATTGGATGGTTATCATTTCTCAAATATTAATACATTTGGCAAAGTAAAACCTGCTCAAAGATTATGTGTAGGAAAACAGACCTTACTTAGAAAGTGCCCAGCACAAAGGACATAATCAATCGGTGACTTCATGCCCTTGTTACGAACTATTTCCCCTAAAATACGATCAATTGCTGCTCCCTGTATGTAAATGTAAATATCCATGGGAAAGATAAACAAGTCAGTCTGAAAAAGTCACAAAGCAGGTACGTGGTGTACAGCAGCTAATCCTGTTGTGTATACCTTTGTCACACCAACAGATCGAACCTCAACAGATCGATCACCTTGGACAACATCAACAGCTGCGTTTGAAATAGGACCAGTCCAGAGATGCTGTAGCATATCCTTTGATTGAAGCTTTCCAAAATGACTCTCTAAAAGATTTAAATATTTAAGAAAATAAAAGGAAAAAGAAATGCTGTTGTTAGGACATCATCATGACAAAGTGTGATCCCGTGATATTCAGAACTTAAATGTCTGTGCATATGTGCATGTAAGAGATAATACACAGTACAACAGATGCACTTCAAAGTTGAAAGTTTAGAAAAAGAAAGAACACAAAAAAAAGCGGTTAAGTACCTGCATACTTGTATTTCCATACAAGTGAAGTTTCACGAAGCTCAAAATGAGATCCAGGTGTTCTTTCTGTAAAATACTCGAAAACATGCTGAAATCATGAATAAGCATCTGGCATTTAGAGTCTAGAGAACCTGTCATGGAAAGCACTAAGTTTTAAGGTGTGATATATTAACCTTAACACTGTCAACCCAATCCATATTCAAATTTTCTGGCATTGTTGTCATCCATTCTCCTGTACTATGGCGTAAAAACATTCCATTTTCTGCTGCCAACCACAAATTGTATTCTCGAAAATTCTGTATAAGAAGTTGTTAGTTCAAAGGCATAATATGGAGGCAAGAAAAGGGTAACTAAAGACATGAGAATACATCATCCAGGACAGCTCTATCACTTCCACTGAGAATAACAATGTTTGTTCTACGATCATCACAAAGTTTTTTCAAGGTTTCTTTTATTTCCGGGTGCAATCTAGATTGCAGCTCTCTAATATGACCGCCTCTAACTCCTTGAGTGTTTGCTGGTTCAGTTAAAGTTGCATTGAAACCCTGCAATAATGATGTACGGCAATAAAGATAAAAATACTTCATGAAATTAAAAACAGATTGTTTGTATACACTTCCAGAAATCCACACATGTGAATAGGACATACTAAACGCATATGAACTTAATGGAATTCCTCATATTAAAGCTTTTTATTGGAAGGAGAAACGTAAGATACTTGTGCCTTAGAATTCATTTAATTGTAACCTTTCCTGTTATGTTATTTACAGCATTGCGACTTATACAAACAAACAGCATTTTGAAACAACTTCCCCATTTTCGGTACATCAGCTATACGTAACTTTATGTCAAGGAGAACAAGAGATAGGAAAGAAGTTCCAAAACTTATATGAAAAGGTGCCATAATTGAAGTGCTACTGGTAATCATCCTCATAGTTGAAAGTAAAACAGCATACCAGCATAAGCAAACGATTATTGGATTGCAAATATCGTTCAACTGCAACTTTGACAGGAAGTAAGGGAACTTGTCTTGTCCTTAGTTGGGCTTCAATAATGGTATCATTTAGTTCACTACAGAAAGAAGAACTTCAAAATTAAAGTAACAGAGGCCAAATATTCCAAATATACTTTATAAAATATATATAAAAATACTTGTTTCATTGAACAAACTAAAAGAATAGTCACCAATACAGCCATATGAATCCCCATTTCCCATTTATTGTGCTAAATCATATTCCCGACACAGAAAAAATTAAGTCATGTTAAACCAATCACTACATGCACTTCCAAATATTAAACTTTTATTTCCCGACACAGAACATGTCTCCACTAAGAAATCCTGTTGTCGAGCGATAATATTTATCACTTACGCTTCATCGATATCCTCATTGACACGATGATGGAACATGACCGCGTACAAAAATTGTTGTCTTAAAACAATTTTAAAGTTTCTCCAACCAAATAAACCAATTTGGACGTTTAAAAATGGCCTTTAATCCATTAAAGCAGCTAGAAGTTACAAAAGTAATTTTCCTTATATGTTAGATAAATGCCATATTACATGAGTTATAACCTGTAAAAAAATAAAAAAAGTAATAATCTGAAAAATTTTAGAAATTAAGATCTTGATGATAAATGAGAGATCCTAGTTTCTCATCACAGGAAAGATTGAAAAATAATGGAAGAAAGTGAAATTCAAGCATGTGCACTTTTCCAGAATCTAATATCTGGTGATATTAGTAATATTAAATTACTACTAATTTACATTAATCAGACCTCCAACAATTATGAGTATACTACTCATAGATCATTCAGAAGTGGAAATGCGGTTAGAGAAACGATATCATACAAGAAGTTGAATGAATTAGCAAGGACCACCTTGCAAGGCTAAATAATATCACCAGATATAACATTATGGAAAATTGCTAAGGCTTGAATTTCTCTTTCTTCCATTAGATTCCACAATATTTGCAGCAACACAATATGGTGAATACCTTACAAAAGTAGCAGCCCACTCTTGTGATGTGTGTGTTGTCACATGCATGAAGTTATGCTGATGCATTTTTTCTCTTTCATCAGCTGGCATATTCAAAGCCTGACTAATTGAAGCAGCAACTTCTGCAATATTCCATGGATTCACCAAGAGGGCTCCAGCGCCAAGAGACTGAGCTGCACCTGCAAACTGGCATATTCAAAGCATAATCAATGTGTTCTTCTGTTTCTCTTCTTTATTTCTAAAATGTATCTTTATCCAAAAATCCTAACAGAAGCAGGAGACTATCCCTGGAATATACACATAAGATGGTATTGTATGCCATCACAAAGGGAACCTTGTAGCTGCTAGACTTCATGTTCACCTTGTTTCAATAGGAATTCAGCAACTCATTCAAATACTTTCTGGATGATCCAAAGATTTTGTCTCAACCACCATTGGTGGTTATTGATCATCTAGAACCCCAAATACAATGTTAACTTTAGGTTCTTGTCATGTTTGACAGAGCAAAAACATAACTATCCAATCTTAGATTCCTCCTAGACACTGACAAACTTCCAGTAATGAATGAGAAAAATCTGTTATTTCAACCCTCTGCAAAAATAAAAAAAAGGCTGCCTGCATTTCTATGTTAAATTACTTCACAAGAACTGAAAAATAAAATAGAGCAGGATAGTTGGATTTCTTAAGCTTTTAGTCCTTTTGGATGAACATGATCTCAAAGGCATTGCTGAGTTTTAATTACCTCACTCAGAATGAGCACCCCTTTCTTGGAAGCTTGGCAGGCAACAAACTCATAGCTTACAAGATTCATTCCATCTCTTAAAGACGTAATAAGCGCCACATCTGGATAAAAAAAAATAATGTTAATGTATTGATAAGCCTGAAATTAAATTTAACCTCCCAAAACCATCTAAATATGACCAATTGAGCTTCTTATTGAAGGCCAGCTAGACAAATCCTCATTAAACTAAATATGTAAATGCTTGCAGATACATTATGTTTATATCCACAAATGCAGCTCCAAATATTAATGTCGCTTTTGTAAAACTTTCACATGATTCCACGTTCAGTTATCGACTGTGGAGGAAAATTATGCATGCTGGACCTGGTATGCAGTTAGCTCGTATTTCTTCAAACATTTTACACAATAGCATACAAGATGATCACCTACTTTTCTATGTAACTCATAATGCAAGCATTTGTTGGTTGCATGTTCTTGCAAAACTGTAGAAGTCATTATAGATGAACATTTAGAAAGTCATAGGACTGCATAATAGGACATGACATTGCCCTCCCCCATCTCCTCCAAAAGAGAGAGGGTTATCAATGAAGGAAAAGAACAACATAAAATTATACCCCATGAGAATGAAGGCATAAACCAGATGGAATATCTCATTCCACATTTTACTGGCAGCAAAAGTTTTCCTGCTCGTTTATTTCAACAATTTTAGCAGTTCATCCATTCTCTTTAGAGGGCTCAAGAACACTGTTCACAAAAATGATAATATCTAATCCAGTGTAACATTCCATAAAAAAAATAATGAACTATAAAATGCCTATAAATAGGTACCAGTAACAGCATATAGCGCACATAACGCATGAAAGTCAAGAGACCGATCCTGGAAAAGAGAAGAAAATGCAGAAATTTAGGAAAAACTTAGCATGTAATAGTCATAAGAGAGAATAATCAATCCATAATTATCACCATGATGCATTTTTCACCTAATTTCAACTTTCTACACTAGATTGACATGGTGCAGAACAATTGAAACATTTTAACTCATAGAGCTTCCACATATTTCTCAATAGAAGCATTTATCCCAGTATTCACAATGAAATTAATAAAATACACCATATAAGAAAAATGATTACTAAACTATTAGCATGTGATAATTCAAGCTTCCATGAACAAGAAAATAATAAAGGAAAAAAGAGTAGTTTGGTGGATGAAAGAAGTTTTGATACACCACCAATCCTCAAATTTAAATTGATTTGGTTTGGCTACACGTTTTCTTCACATAGTCTGTCCAGGACTAAGCTTTTTATGTTATTCTGATACTATATAATTTTTATTCAGGCTACTTGATTTAATCATAGTTTTTTTCTCAAACAAAGAAGCTTGTCTGGATTTGGAAGTCCACTTTTCCACTACTTTTATTCCCACCAGTCAGGTATATGTAATTTCATTTATTACAAGGGAACCTTTGATTCCATTCATAAACTGATTCCAGTGACAAATATCATGGTTCATAAGGTAAAAGCAAACCAGATGATGTATTGGAACCGCAGTGAGAGTCCCAAATCTCCCATTGATGCGCCCAACAATCTCATGGACCTGGCTAGAAAGCTTTTGATCTGTCAAAGACAAAAAAAGAAAGAGTACTAAGGCTGGTAACAGAGACCTCAAAATGGTATAGAACTCATTGGGAAGCCAATGTTTAAACTTAGAACCTTAATAGTTGATACTACAACCACGAGGCACTATTTCTGGGTTCATTAAACCACCACAAAACTAGATTTCTTACAGTTGGCAATGATCTGAAAGCCCAAGATTAAAATTAATCCGCAGAATCTAAATTCGTTTCAGAATTTCTTGTCTTTTTTTAGCGATCACTAGCAAACCACAACCCTAAATCCCTATTAAACCACTGGAAATTGACAATCTCTTGGGGTTCCATGCATCACTTAGTCAATTCTATGCCAGTATAATTGGGATAGAAGAAAGTTTGCTTGCTGGTTATATTGAATAAAAGAGCACCGGTAACAACTTATTTTTAAAAAAAGCACATACATTCCGGAACATCTGTTCTTGTTGGCACAGCAATTTGTAGCAAAACTACTTTATCACGCCACTCTGGATTTTCCTCAAGGAACTCTTCAAACGCCAATATCTTTTGTGGAATTCCTTTTATCATATCAAGACGATCAACGCCTAACATTACCTACTCACATATGAGTCGAAACAAGCAACCAGATAAACAAACTAACATTAGCAAGCACATATTAAGGAAAGCATAAATCCAGTGTTGGAGAAATTACTTAATTTACAGAGGCATTTATTCATACTATTAATCGGTAATGAAATGTTGACTCAAACATCAAGAAAAGAAAATCATTAAGATCATGTGAATATATAAGAGCATTAAAAGGGTTAATCAAGAGGAAAAGAAAAAACAAAAGCCAACAATCTCCTAATTGCCTGAAAATTGACCAAAATTCAAGTTCCAACCTTTCTGCCAGCAAATCTTTCTTTCAGTTCTTTTATGTGATCCTGGACCTGAGGGAGCTCCAGAGCTCGAATGAATCGATCGGAATCTATCCCAATAGGAAACTGCAGTTTCAATCTCCCAAAAACGAAATGGTGCCATCATGAGGAAGAATAAGGGTTGAGAAACAGATTTATAAGTAAAGTTAAAGAAGCATGTAGTATTAAATTAATAAGCAAAATATTTGCAGGTCTGCAGATAAGAGAAATAAAATTATCAGCAAAATATATACCGCTGCTACACGAGTCAGCTTTCCCTGATTCTCTACTCCTTCAGGTGTACCCTCAAGCCCAAGGATACGAGTGCAAGCACTTACAAAATGTCTTGCATAATCATATGTGTGAAAACTGAAAGTAAAAAAGCCAGCAATTAGAAACTTGATTATCAAAAGAAAACCAAAATAATTACCACGGAAACAGATTTTCCAAAGAAACAAATTTTCCAAAGAGATAATTTGGTTCCTTAAACCTGGCTGCATCATTATGCTACATTGAATATCTACGAGTAAAATTAACTACTCCTTCTACGAGTAGGATTGGAGCAAGGAAAATTGAGATGAACAGAAAGCAACAGCTATTGTTCAGTTCAGACAGGAATTTAGGTTCCTGGAGTTCTTAAACATTTGGAAGAAACTTCCTATAGATGCTAAATCTGCATGTGTTGTTTAGTTTTCCAATTTAAAAGGGATTCAACTTCTTATAGTATCTGCATGTGTTGTTTAGTTTTCCAATTTAAAAGGGATTCAACTTCTTATAGTATCTGCATGTAACAGAGACACAGACCACATTTTCTGATGCGTAAGAAGATTGACTATTACTTCTTCAATTATACGTGTTAACATTATGCAACAAGCACTGATAATACAAAATTCCAAAACAAGTCTCGGATTTTTCATTTCAAGGGAAACAGCCTAAAATACTTTGTTTAGTATGTTTCTTACAGAAAAACATTGGCTCTGCTAGCGTAACTTTATGGGATTTGTATGCAATTGATATCTATACTATTCTTACTTATTTCTTTCTACTTGAGTAGAAAAATATCTATAACATATCTGTTGAAATCAACCAGGTTGATTAGATTATGAATCAGAGTGCCATTTCACACTATGAACATACAATTTTTAGCTGTCAAAGGTTTCCCCAACCTCTTGGATGTAGCAGGAGTGTATCAGTTCATATCACGAAGCACATACAATGATCAAGAGGAAATAGCATCAACTCCAAAGGTTTCTTTTGTCATGAAACAAATGGAGTTTGATCTTCTGTTTCCATACAAGTTACGTAAGAAACAGGAAGAAAGAGAAGATGGCACTAAAAAATAAGAATTTAAGTTCTTTAGGGGACTTAATCTAGGCCTGGTGTACAACTCCTAAAACACCATGTGTGCTCTGAAGCAAACTTGCAGTGACAATAAATTTGAAAGAATTTAAGCATACAGCATACAGTGCTGGAATATATGAAGTAGGATGGAGCACATGATAAGTTGGTGGAAACAGGTAGTTCAAAATGCTGTACTACACTACTCACAACTTACCCAACTAAATCGGCTGCAAGAACAGATTCCAACAGGTCTCTACGAGATGGCAGCATCCTGTGTATTTCAGAGGAGGGAAAAGGAGTGTGAAGAAACCAACCGACTTTGATGTTGCTGTTTTTCTCTTTCAGACATCTGGGAAGAAACATTAGGTGGTAATCATGGCACCAAACAACATCACCCTCCTCATAATGTTCGTGCACTACATCAGCAAACATTTGGTTTGCCTTCTTATAAGCATCAAATTGAGATTGAAAACTACGGGTGGTTGAAAGGCGATCTTCTTGGGGTAGCCCAAGATAATGGAAAAGAGGCCATATTATGTTGTTACAATAACCATTATAATACTGATGAACAGTGTCTTCGTCCAGGAAAACTGGGATGCATTTCTGCACAAAATAGACCAAAATTAAGAAGAAAACTGAACCATAGCACAGACTACAGAGAGAAGAAGAGTCGATAATCTATAGGGTGTTTGAGATCATAGATGAGCAAGAATTGAAACATTAAGATGCAACAAAAGGTTTTTGAACCTTTTCAGCCAAAGCTTTAGTTAGTGCTTCTTGTCCAATTTCATCAGGCACATTTACACCAGCCCAACCAATCCACCTGGCATCAAACTCCTTCAGACCTTCAAGAAAATAACAACACTTCAAATTCTCGTAAAACTCAGTGCCAATGGTTTAAATACATGGACATAAAAGAAAAGGGTAACATGATTATGTTAAATCAAACAGAAATTATCGTAAAAGAAGACAATACACATTGATATACAAAAGGAATTGAAAGGATGATTAGAGAAAGAAATTTAAGTATCACCTACCCAAAAGTGCACTGACCAGCCCACCTACACTTATCTCAAGTTGCCATGAATCCTTGCCCTGCCTAACTGCAGAGACGGGCAACCTATTGGCAACCACCAATAAACGTTGTTTAGGAAGCCTCTGATCTTGCCTTTCATATCCATCGATCCCTTCAGACAATTCTTCCTCATTAAGTGAAGCACAATTTTCAGTTTCAGTTAATGCCGAATCATTAGAAAAAAGATCTGCATCTCTCAAACTATCTCCTGCTTTCTCATTCAGATTAAACACCCTGTTTAATTTCCGTAAATTTCTTTCCTTCATTAGCCTTTCTGTTCTACTTTTGGGTGTGGCAGGATCAACATTACACTTGCTCCCTGGCATTTGGTTTGTTTTGCAACAAAGTCTGCAAGTCAAGCGATCCCATTAAATGTGCTCTTTGGCAAGGTAAACTAACTCTTATTCTACAACAACCACTTAGAGAAGGGATACTGATTTAGAAAACAAATAAACAAAAAGTGCCTTCTCAAACATGCCCAAACAGATATAAGAGTACAAAGACATGAAAAAACTCATAATTAACCTCTCAAGTGTTTACAGCATATTTGAATGATTGCATTGTTTTACAAAGCATGAAAAAAGAGCCCCTGATCATTCAAATTGTGCGCTCTCTTCGTACAGACCTTGCCAATCATCATATACTATATTACTCTCCCCCATCAGACTTTTGATATAACCATGCAAAAACATTTATGTAGAATTTATCAGCCAACCAGTTATACTTTGATTAAACTGAAAGGAAAGATTGCTGTAATTCTAAACTGGTAAAATGCAGGCTTGTCCAAGAGTTTAGGCATGCAAAGATTAGGAAACGAAGAAAAAAACATAAACTATTGACCACAACTTGCAATCCATTGCTTGCAATAGTTCAGAGAAGACTAAGGACCTAGTCATGTGCAAACTTAAACATGGCAAAATTGCTATTATATCCAACTTAGCAAATCGATTGGGGAAAAAAAAAAAAAAAAAAACTAAACTAAACAATAGAAGCAAAAGAATAGAAAACATACAAGTGGGGTCCAAAAACATCCACTTTGAACTTCGAAAAAACAATCCAATGAAAAATACCACGGCATTCGATCGGTTGCAATAAAAGAACATTCACCAACTAATCCATTTACAATGCCAAACATAACAGAAATGCACTGATCAAAAACAATAAGAAAGAAACAAAACCCCATTATATGAGGGCTAACAAGAGAGAACAATATCGACAAGCAAACAGAACATCAAAATATTCAAAACCCATTTTCATCAACACAAATAAGAATCCTCCATGACCAAAAAAATAACAAAAAACACAAGAACAAGAATAAAAAAAGAATCTTGAAAATGAAAAAAGAAAAAAGAAAAGAAAAGCCACATGTTATCTTGTACTTACCTGATTGTTATACAGAATGCAGATCTCTTCGGGTGATTTAGCACTCATTCAAAACCATATTGATAAGAGTAAATAGTACAACGTCCTGTTGTTTTGTAAAACAAGAAACGTTTAGAAGAGCTATATGGAGACGAGATAAGCAAGTTGGCCAAAGCGATATTTTAGAGGGTTGTAGTCAGCACTGAGAGAATAAACACAGGAATCTCTGGGTAACTGATGGTGTCGATCTTTGTGAGAGAGAAGAGAAATTAAAAAAAAAAGATTTATTATCCAAATCAACGATATGTGTTTGCCAGAGATTGGATTACAAAGACAGCCGGTTTTATATGCAAAAGGAAAGGCCATGCAGGCAGGTTCGGTCTTGTAACTGCTGTGGGGCGCCCCATTCAAAAGATTAGAGTGTAACTGGTTGGCTGATAAATTCTACATTACTGTATAGAATCACAGCAGCTTTATAATTGCATGTATTGTATGGTGATCACAACTTTGCTCATAATCACTCTGCGCTGCCTGTCATTAAAAATTAGTGTGTGATATGTTAAGAATACGTGTAATAAATATTTTGAGGTCATCCTCCAAATTCTTTTTTTTTTCAAAATAAAAATTAAAAAAAAAACTTACAACTTAGAGAAAGCAGGCCAAAAAGAATTTCAAACATATAGAAAAATTAAGTTGCAATTTTGAATGAATTTCAAAGCCTAATTGTACCCCTATTATATCCACGACTGAAGGAAAAATACAGATTCAAGGTCAAATTAAATAATTATTGGACGAATCTGAATAAAATATAAGTCTAATGACACAATTAAATTTTTAATAGGCCATTTGATTTAATCATTTGTCAAATTAAAGTTTGATTATGTTTAAGAATTAATTTGGGTCCAATTGAAGGATTTAATTAGGTGCAAGGATTTAATTATACTTTAAATGTATCAAATTAATTTTATTAATGGCTCAATTGATGAAAAATTAAGTTTGGAAGGTCAATTTGGGCTTAACTGAAAAGATTAGAATGTTAGGAGATCAAATTTAATTTTTGTCAAGTTAATTTATTGAAATTATCGACGAAATCACAAGAAAATCAAAGTTTTTGGGTCAATTAGGGATTAAATTGAAGAAATTTACAGTCAATGACTAATATGTAAAAGACGTTGAGCTATAAAGACCTAATTGATTAAAATCAGGGGTTAAATTGAAAAATATTTAAAATTTAATGGTTAATTAGGGGTTAAATTAAAGAAATTCAATACCTAGGACTAAAATAAAAATATAAGTCGAAATCTAGGGCTAAAATTGAAGTTTTCCAGGGACTAAATTGCGTAACATTTAAAGTTTGAAGTCAATCAGAAATGTAGATGAGATAAATCAGAAATTAAAAACCACAATAAACTTTACCAAAATGATGTCGTTTTGGTTATTGTTCATTCTTCAATTTTCTATGA
This sequence comes from Populus deltoides, assembly GCA_015852605.2. Lineage (NCBI taxonomy): Eukaryota > Viridiplantae > Streptophyta > Magnoliopsida > Malpighiales > Salicaceae > Populus > Populus deltoides. The sequence continues at coordinate 18,183,529 of CM027573.2, forward strand.
AATGACATATTAGGAAAACTACTTTGCAGGTGCATTTATACCTCTAATCTCCACCAATTTTGACAACATCATCACCAAACTGATCACCTAACATTTCTCTACACCACGGTATGGTCCGTTTAGGCCGATTGACACCGTAGCAGCCTTACCGTCGACCTAAAGTGACCAACCCGACCAGCCTTTAACAACCAACTTTTTCGGGCCATGATTTGAACCAACGATTGGATCCTTTCCAACCGAACCAAGAGTAAAGATTTGGCACCATTAAAAACAAAATATCTCTTTTCCATCCTCTATAAATAGAGGTAGATTTCATGGCCTGACATCAAGAAATCAGAGTACAAAGTTGGCAAAAAATCATCTCTGCCCCAATTTATTTTCATATCCTTTATCAACCTCATTTTCCCCCTATTTTTCTCCACCTCCAGCTACAGTGCACGATCTTCCCTACAACACCATGAACACATGCAAAAAATTTCACCTCCTCTACCAGCCTCTCTTCACCTTTGGCCAAACAAGGTTACTCTTCCTTTTTCCCTTTCGAAACTTACATCATAGCGATTTGCATGCAAATGGCGCTTTCTCTCTAAATTTGGTGGTTGTACCTGTTTCTAGTCAAGCCCAAATGGATGGGCCAAGTTCAGTCCACCTAAAAAAAAAACAGAGAAGGCCAGGTCTATTGGGCTACTAGCAACCCAGCTTGACCCGGTTGGGTTCGACCTAATTGGATAGGTCGGCTCAGCCTTATATATAATAATAATATATTAATAAATAATATTAAATATTAAAAAAATCCCAAAAAAATCTAAAAACTTCCAATTTTTTTACATGTTTTTCTATCAATTTAGCATAATATTGGGCTATATATTTATACTGTAAGATATAGATCTGACTGTAAAATACAGATCTGATATTAAAATACTCAGTTTTCTCCGAAATGTTTCAAAAAATATTAAAATTAAAAAATCTCAAAATTTGTAAATTAATTTCCTCTTTCAAAAAAAATATTTTGTTTTCATGCATACGGTCAAATTCTAAAAATTTTCCAAGAATATTTTCATAAATTTTTTTTACATATTTCTCATGTTTTAAAATGCAAAATGAATATCGTAACCGGTTTATGATTATCCATTATGATTTTGTTAAAATGTCAAAAACTCTTTACCAATTATTTTGTTCATTTTATATTAGGGTTTAGATGTAAACTTTTAATATTTTGAGGGGTGTAAAACTACACGGTAGAGTATACCATCAAGATACAAATTATAAAATAATGTGATTATAAAATCCAGACTTTAGAAAGGTTAGGATTGAACCTAGTAAGGTAGAGACTTCCTCATGAAGGGAGATCTGCCTTAGACCTTAGAAAAAGATCAATAAATAGAAACTTGACCTAGAAAAACAATCAAACAATAATGCAGCTTACCTCAGGTAGGGTGCACTAGGGGTACTGATACGTCTTCCTCATGCACAACTAGTCCCTTACCCGGACTCTTGGAGACCATATTGTTCATAGTAACCATAATACCAAGTGGCAACTCTTGAACCTTAATCATAATTTTATGATTAAATCCAAAATCTTTTCCTTCCCAACAATATCTCTTAGGGGGCACACAAAACGTGTCGGCCCAACATCGTCCCACGACAATATGTAATATATCTTCTTCTTTTCTTAATTCTTATTATTATGGTAAGAAATTATGGATTTTCTTTCTCTTTTAAAAAGGGTAAAATAAATAGAGATTGATGGATAAGTTTGGAGAAGATTATCTTAATATTTGCGTGCAAATAATGAGAGAGTGATCGAGGGTTTGAGATTTTATTACTCCAACGGATTTTCAGTCAAAGTAATACTTGTGCTTTCCTATTTGGTAGCTCCTATATTTAGTTCCCATAGACACGAATTAAGTCAATGTTTATCCTTCAAGTGCTTTATAAATTCCTTGTGAGTAGTTATCAAGTCTAATACGAATTTTACCTTTCCTTTCATATAAATATAGGATCCATCCTGAAATTTATTTATGATTTTGTCTTCATACACACACTAGTATATTATTTCGCACTCGATCGCGGATTAGACCAATTTATTTAAAATATATAAAAATATTAAAGCATTGAGAATTTTTTAACAATATTATTAAACCTGATCAAATGGGTTAATTTTGAAACATCTTGATTCAACTATTTATCCAACTCAAGTTTTTAATAAAACCGTATGAGAGCTAATTCGACTTAAACTAATTGATTTCATAGGTCCAAATACAACCTTGATAATCAATAAAAACATGATTTAACTTTTAAAAAAACTCCAAGATGATAATGTTTTAAGAAAATATCAAGACAATAACACATTAGATCGACCTTGACCCCCTAATGACCCAAGTTATGGACTCTATTGGGTTTAACAACTTTTTTTTATAAAAAAAATTATATTTGATTATATGATAAAAATAGATATTCATAAAATTGAGCATCAACCTAATAATAGACACTTATTTGAGACAATTATCCTTTGAAAGCAAATAAAAATCAATAATGCAGTCATTTCCCAACCAATACAATATCAAATAATAAAATTAAAAAAAAATTAAAAAAGCAAAGGCAAAAAAAGCATATCATATCGGTGGGTAAACTTGTCAAACCTATGAATCGGGTAAGCCAGGCTCGTACGTCAGATTTTTGAACTGGGTTATGGACTCCACTAAGTTTAAAATTTGTTTTTTGTTTTTGAAATTATTTTTTATTTAACTATATGATAATAAAAATAGATGATTGCGAAATCGAACATCAAACCAAAAAAGTCATTTTATTAAACTTTATAAAGTAACAAAAAATTAAAAGGTGTGAGGAAACCACTATTCACCAACACATATTGTACTATGAATGACAATAGGAATCCACAATGTTTTATTTTCTTTCTTTTTTCTTTTTCTTTTTGAATTTTTGTTATGATTTTTTTTTAATTTTTTTTTTGTTGATTTTATCTTTTAATATTGGGATGGTTGAGAATTTAGTTTCATAATTTAATTCCTTTTATTTTACCTAATAATATCTTATATTTTTTTTTTATAATTGATGGAAGTTTATTTCTTCCCATGAGTTTTCAATAATAGATAATAATTTAGTATTTTATTTAGTTTTTGGCAAATGACAGGGCACGATACAAAAGAGAAGTGGGCTAGTTGGACTCTGCCCATTTTCAAACTTGGGCATAGTGGACATGGTCTTGCAGGTCCATCATGGCCCACTTTACCTTTCCAGCTGGCAAAATGTTTAGGGAAATAAATTGCACAAGTCCGATTTATTATAGCAAGTTTAAGTTTTAGTAATTTAAAAAGCTAAAAAAAACAAAAAAATTAAAAATTAAAATTAAAATTAAAAGTTCTTTTGCAGATTTAAGTCCACTAATCAGCTTCATGGGCTTAGTCTACAGAGTTTACAAGACTATATTGCATGGCGTCCCCATTCGGCTATATCATATTTCGATTGGGTTTGGATTAAAATAATGCACAATTTTGTGACTCGACTAAAAATAATTTGTAAAGTTAAAGTTGTTAGATAAAAATAAATAATAAAATTTCTAGCTAGTTCATGCTTTTTAAAATGTTATATTTTGTTAAGCCCGCGATCCAGATGATGAAATTAAAATAATAAAATAAAATAATCAAGAGAGTTATAAAGCTATTTTTTTTATATAAAATAAATCGTGTTAGTTTTTCAAACCTGTGATTCGGGTCATTACACTCAAAACAATCAATTTAGACAAATCATGAAGTATAATTTTAATTAATCAAATATTAAAATTGAAAAACGAATTTTAATTATATAAAAGTATATTAAAAAAATAACAATTAAAAGAATGAGGATCAAAATTAACGTAAAAACTAAAAACTAAAGAATGAAATCAATGTTTTGAAATATTAAATCAACTTAAAATTGAAAAATGAAATAAGAAAAGAATCAATTTAGTAAAAAAACAAAAAAAAAATCAATGTTTTGACTCTTGAACGAGTCATAAATAGGTCATGTGGTTGCTATTGAAATGTAAACATTCATGCAAGAACGCGTTCTGCTAGGCTGTTTTTTCAACTCCACTGCTTTCTGGACTTAGATGAGATTAATTGCTCACCAATATTCAATTCACATCCTTTTCTAAATGCTCCATTTATCTCTTTCGCGACCTACATTTGAAACCATAGTCTTGTGTTTTTTTTTTTTTTTGATTTTTGATTTTTTTTTAATTTTGCTTTTGTCAATAAATTTGATTTAATTATTTTTTAATTTGATCAAAAAAATAATATAATCGTATACAAAAAAATTAAGAATTAAATTGTAAAAAATAATAGATGAATTTAACCAAGTTTTAATATATGATGCTCCGAGTTCCATCGTAGTGGGTTATAATGGATTTAAATTAGATAAAATAAATAGTTAATGAATCTATTTATAATTAATAATGAATTCCTGTTGTGCATCATGCCCCTCCCCTCAGGTCTCGCAAGTGATATAATGGTATCAGAGCATTTATGCCGTAGGTTCTACTTGAATCATAATTTATGCTTGAACTGTTTGATTTTATCTTGTTAATTAACTTTGCGCACCTTTTCATGAGATAGAATAGTCCACAAAATCTTACATTTAAGTGGCAGATACTTTCTTGACTGATTTTGTTCACATCTAAAGGAAGGTAAAAATAATCTGAGATTTTGGAGAATCCTATATTAATTACTAGTTAGGTGATTCGTATAATTACACCGCAAGTCGAGTCAAATTTTTTCTAACATAAAAAAAATATTTAGGCAACGCCACCAATTTTAAAGAAGGCATGATTAAAAACATGAACAACATCCTATAACCAGAAAGAATTCATCAAGGTGGTTCTAACACTATTATGAAGACTGCACAATGACATCAAAAGAGGTCACATGCACTATCAGAGCAATGATTTAGAAAGCAGACTAAATAAAATATCATGAAATGAGTATCTCATACTTATATTTTATTAACTACTCTAATTTAATTTTAAAATAAAATTTATTTAAAAAAATCAATTTAACAAGAAATGACAAATAAAAAGACCTGAGATAACCCAAGTAATTTTCAAAATTAGTAAAAAATCTTGTAAGAAGTAAATAAAAAATAACAGAGTTCAATCTCCAAATAAAATAAATGATGAATGATAAAACTAAAAAATAAATGATGAATGATAAAACTAAAAAAAAAATGAGCTTAAAGAAAGGAAAAAAACGTCAAGCAACCCCGAGTGAATGTTTTAAACCTAGTTTAATCTCCTAAACTCGCAACCCATGAAATCCTAGACCCGAGCTCAATTAAAAAGCTCAATTGCCAATCAATTTAATTTTGAATGATGAAATTTATAAAAAATATTAAAAAAATCAAAGTAAAAAAAATAGTAATCAATAGAATGACGATCAAATCTAATAAAAAAAAACTGAAGATGAAATCGTAAAAAAGTTCAGTTTAAAAAATTATCTCAAATAAAGCAAATAGAAATCAAAAGCATGGGGATCAAATATGACAAATGAAAAAAAAATTAAAAGATGAAATTGATAAAAAAAATTAATTTTATAAATTCTTTCAAATAAAATAAATAATAATCAAAAAGATATGAACCAAATCTGAAGGGAAAACAAATTAAATGGTTGCTTTAAAACTTGAAGGGCTAGACATGAAAATCAAGGTTGAGAGAAAAAAGAAGGGGAAACTGAAAAGATTGTTGGTGCCAAACCATAGGTCAGGAAGCTAAATGCTCTGTCTCGGTAGGTAGGGGTCACCAAGATGATTTCAACAGTGTTAAAAAGAGGCCATCTTTGGCCACCATAACCCACCTTATGTGTTGTCTGAACATGGCAGAGCAGGGGACGCGATGCTACATGCAATACATGTGTCAACTAATTTTGTTTTTTGAATAATATTTTATATTTATTAAAATACTAATTTTTTTCTTAGTCAACTTGATTATAGCTAAAAAAAACCAGGATAAAAATACAATAAAGCCCTTAGATGTCATTTAAAGAAATTTTGCTGATAAGGGTAATTTACTCATTTTACCATGCTTTAAAAAAGTGAAAATTTGAAAAAGCTCCTATACGTAACTTAAATAAAATTTTCTTTTAAGGGAATTTAATCATATTATTATGCTTTAAAAATATGAAAAGACCAAGAAAATAATTATTTTTATCCTTATGTTGACTCGATTCAATTGTCAACCCGACTTGTGACCTGAGCCTAGCCCCAGATCAACCCCCAAGTCAAGTTTTAAAACCATGATAATAACTACTTTTATTCTTATATTAATCTGAGTCAATGATCAACCCAACTCGTAACCTGGGTTGGCCTCAAGGTGACCCATGAATAAGGTTTTAAAATTAGGATGATAACAATTTGTTTTTTCATATGTTAACCTATGTTAATGGTCCTAACCCAGGACTCGAGTTTGACCCTGGGTCAACCTCCGATTTGAATTTTAAAATCATAATAATAACTATTTTTATTTTTATATTGACCCGAGTCAATGGTCAACCCAATTCGTGACCTAGGCATGACCCCAACTCGACCCTCGAGTAAGGTTTTAAAATTATGATAATAACACTTTTTATTTTTATGTTAACTCAGATTAATGGTCAATCCAATTTGTAATTTAGACATGATCCTGGTTTAACTCTCAAGTCAGATTTTAAAATTATGATAATAATTTTTTTTATTTTATTTTTATGTTAGTGTGTGTGTGTGTGTGTGTGTGTGTGTGTGTGTGTGAGGTCTTTTGTCATGACAGCCTTTACACGCCAAACTACAACACTTCTTCAACGTTGGGGATGCACTTCTAGCCTTTACTGTGCCCTGTTCCTCCCATGTGACTCGGTATGACTTGAAATCCCAAGCATTAAATTTAGCAACCTACTAGCATTAATGGTTTAATGGGTACGTTTCATGAGCCTTGCATGCACCATTGGATTAGTGGATATTGTCGATGATGTCAACCGTCAATATTAATGGATGTCGATAATGTATAGACGTTTCCCTATCAAAGATATGATCTTGTTCTGCCTCCATCCTTGCTCATTTAGTGCGCACTAAATGTGTAATGAAGAGTGTTTGCAATTGCACGCATGGTGAATGAATAGGTAAAGGTGGTGGTAGATGCGATCCACCTACAAGTGTTACCATCGTTCATATCCTTCTTTTAATTTGGACCAAGTCGAAATGGAAGTTTAGGGTTGATTTTTCTGTCAAGAACAGTGGCAACTTGCTGATCACGAGTCAACGTACGTAGTATATAAATATAGCAATTAAGTAGTCGTATTTCTCTTTCATGAAGCAGTGACCATGTTCTTGTATATGTCCACTGACTTTTTGAAGGTTCTTGGGGTTTTACGTGCTGCGTTATTATATTTAACTAGCTAGGATATTTCAATTCTCATCCCTTCTACTGAAACATTAGTGAATCTTGATTCGCGATGATCGGGGTTCTTGGGGTTTTGTATGCACCCATTGCCAAGTGATTTCGGTTGTTAATAAGCATATTTTATGATTTATTTACATTCTCAAGACATCCACGTTGATCTATAAGTATGAATTTCGGTGGCGAAAATGGGTGCATACAAAACCCAGCAGCTGAAAGCCAACCAAGATATAGATAAGCACCAAAACAAGACCGAACCAGGAGATTAATTGTTTGTTTTTAATGACAATGATTAGTAATGATTGCATGCTTATGACCAAAGTACACCACCGGCAGAAATATTAACTATTGGCCACTAGTAATTGTCTTCAACCAACACTCTTATCATCCCCAAATCCTAAATAATATTGCTTCTTCCTTCCTTTTCTTTGCCACTATAAATACCGTGCGTGCAGAGTGATTTTTTCTGGAAGAAGGTGATATACTCGATGCGCTAACCAAAAGGTTGCTAAAAGTAAGATATACAAAAGAAAAAAAAAATTAACAAAAAGAGAACATCAGGACTGCTGATGCTTAAAGTTTTTATTTGATATTATAATATCAATCTATAATATCTTTAGATATCATAATTAAATCAATACAGCAACCATAAAAACTTATTTACAGACTTGAATCAATTCAAAAAACCATATAAAATTAAAAAAAAAATTATCTTTAAAGATTACAATTCTATAATTAAAGATAACCTTGTTTTTGATAAGTCATATCGTTTAGATAACTCAACCATAATAAATCAAATCTTACCTTGAAAATTTTCAAATGATAACCACCAAAATAAATTTTCTTTGAAAATTTTCAAATATTTTTGTTTTTTTAAAAATTTTTTCACTTTGAAATGTATCAAAATAATATTTTTTTTTATTTTTAAAAAATTATTTTTAAAATCAACTCATCAAAATAATTTTTAAAATATTAATTTAAAATAAAAAAATAATAAAAATTTAAATTTTTTAAAAAATAATATTAAAATACAAAAACAAATAGTATTTTACAAGATGGGTCACCGAACCAGTATATCATCCACACAGTACGTGCAGAGTGATTTCTGGCTATCTGCCGTCCTTTCCCCTGCATAGCCGCGTGATATTTAATGCAGCTAACCACCTTCTTCAACTGTAAAAGCTAAAACAATAACCCTCTAGTTCCATGGCTTCACTCTTTCTTTCTTTTTTTGAATCTCTTGACGCGATCTCCATTGTCACTCCCATCTATATATATATATATATAGTACTTGCATTTAAACTCATCACACACACCTCTTCCCCAGTCTAGTCTTCTAGGACATCACACCCTTACCTCTTCTTCATCATCTTTCCTTATATCAAACTTTTTTGATTAATTAATGGAGGGGGTGCTAAAGAAATGTTGGGTGGTGGGTGTGATTTTTGCAGTAGTTTTGCTTTCAGAACCATATGGGGCTAGAGCGCAGCAAGTTCCTGGCTACTTTATTTTCGGGGATTCGTTGGTTGATAATGGCAATAATAATCAGCTTTCATCTTTGGCTAGAGCTGATTATTTGCCTTACGGGATTGACTTCCGGCCTCCACGACCGACCGGAAGGTTTTGCAATGGCAGAACAACGGTTGATGTCATTGGTAAGTAGCAGCTCTTACTTCTCTCCCGGCTCTCTCAGTACTACTCTCAACTCCCCATGTATATTTGACCTTGCATTTGAACTCGGAAACATTTTTTCCTTGTGGATGGATAGAGAGAATCTCATTAAGCTAAGCTTGCTAGAAAAAGAAATTGAATAAATGATATTGGTCGCTTACGTCTAGTCATACAATTGACTCCATGAGAAATTCAAAATAAACTAATGCCAATTATACACATTTTAGGCAATAAAACGTGTTTGAAAGTGTTGGTGGTAGTTTAAAATGTTTTTTATTTAAAAATATATTAAAATATTATTTTTTATTTTTTTAAAATTATTTTTAAATTTTTAAAAATATAATTTTAGCCCCACATGTTAAAATGTTCAAATATTACAAAAGTAATAGTAGATGTTATTTTTATATATTTATATTATATATATATATATATATATATATATAAAGGTTTGAACTCAAAACATCTAGAGAATTGACATTAAACTTGGTTGAATTACAACTCTTTATTTGTATATACCATGGTGTGTATGTCGTCGTCAAAGCAAAAGGAACGATCGAGTGCAGCTAACATATATCCTCTATTTCGAACAGCTGAGCAACTGGGCTTCCGCAACTACATTCCACCTTATGCTACAGCAAGGGGCCGAGCTATTCTCGGAGGAGTGAATTATGCATCTGCTGCTGCCGGAATTAGAGATGAAACCGGCCAACAACTCGTAATTATTAACCAACTACTTATTATATATCATTAATACTCATTTTATAGCTTGATTGTTAGGTATATAATTACCAGTCTTTGGTTTTTCCAGGGAGATCGAATTAGTTTTAGTGGTCAAGTACGAAACTACCAGAATACGGTCTCACAAATTGTGAACATACTTGGGGACGAGGACACAGCAGCAAATTATCTAAGCAGGTGCATTTTCTCAATTGGACTAGGCAGCAATGATTACCTTAACAATTATTTCATGCCTCAGATTTACTCATCAAGCCGCCAATATACTCCAGAGCAATATGCTAATGTTCTTATCCAACAATATACTGACCAATTGAAGGTCAGTTTTTTTTCTTTAAATAAATTCGGTGTGTTATTTCAAGAAACGAAGAGGTAATTTTTCTGGGACTCGCTAATGTTTACTTGATTTGGTGCAGATTTTGTACACCTATGGAGCCAGGAAGTTTGTGTTGATTGGCGTGGGTCAGATAGGATGCAGCCCAAGTCAATTGGCCCAAAATAGTCCTGATGGGAGAACTTGTGTTCAGAAAATTAATTCTGCCAACCAGATTTTCAATAATAAGCTCAGATCTCTTGTTGCTCAGTTCAACGGCAATACTCCTGATGCGAGATTTATCTACATCAATGCTTATGGGATCTTTCAAGATATAATAAACAGACCTGCAACTTTTGGTAAATATCCCGTTAGCTTTCAACGTATTAAACTCTAGAAGTCTGTGTTTTTCAGTGATCCGGACTGGGACGACAGACTCCGAGATGTTGAGTCACTGGATTGACCATCAGGTCACCGGGACCTGCCGGCCACCTGCTTAATTTGCTTTGTGCTTGTTAATTTCAGGTTTTACTGTTACAAATGCTGGATGTTGCGGTGTTGGGAGGAATAATGGCCAAATTACATGTCTACCTTTGCAAAATCCATGCCGAAATAGGGACCAATATGTGTTTTGGGATGCATTTCACCCGACTGAGGCAGCAAACGTAATTATTGGAAGGAGATCTTACAGTGCACAATCTGCATCGGATGCATACCCGTTCGATATTCGCCGGCTGGCTCAGTCCTGAAGATGGAGCTAGCTAATAGTTGTGGTGATATGTCAAGTTAAAGATGTTCCCAAGAATTTTTTTTTGTTTTTGTTTTTTGCCGTATAATGTTGGTTTCTGATATTGTTGTTGTCAATTGTTACATGGAATTTTAAGTGTAAACAAGTTAAGATAGAGTCTTGTCTACGCATTGACTCTAGTGTATTCATGCAAATTTGTATTGAGTATGAGATTTGGCTTGAATTAAATTTCTTAAATTACTATAAGATGTAAATTGAAAATTGAATTGAGTAATATTATGCTTTTGTTTTGATTATACACAATACCATAATCTTTAGATTTACCGACGGAATTTCCCGTTGGTATTTGCACTATTATTCTGTTGGTAATTAATTTACCAATAAAATCACCGATGAAAATGCTCTCTCGGTGAATCTTTCGTCGGTAATTTTTTATCCATCGGTAAGTCTGTTAGTAATAAAAAAAATTATTACCGATGGATTTACTGACGGAAAAAACGAGTAAAAAAAAATTACCTGCTTTATTCTGTCTGTAATTCCCTCAGAAAAATACTGTATGTAATTCCGTTGGTAATTATTTAAAAATATTTTTTAAAAAATCTTATTAAGAGATATTATTTTAAAAAAATTTATTCGTCGGTAAGCAGGGACTTAATTAGATAAATTTCTTGAATTATTTTGAAATAACATATGTGATATTATTTAAAAGACAAATCGATATTGTCATTTATATGTTTTTAGGTTTCTCTATAAATAAAATTTTATGTCTTTTATTTTCTATACACGAAGAAAAACTACATTAATTATAGAAATACTTGAAACACACAAAAAAAAAAAGCTAACACTCAAATGTATAACAATCTTTCTTTTCTAAAAGGTTTTATGCGATTTCTTATTGGTGGTTCATGTAGATTAGCATTAGAGGCTGGATACTTAGATGGCTTGTGAGCCAGATAAAAGGGTTGGAAGAATTATTTTCTTGTTTGTTTTGGATTCCAGGTGGCAGCATCATAACCTATTCGGCTAAAGGTCTTTTTTAAGCAAAGATTTCATTCAATAATTATTTCTTCTTATCCATATTGTGCGACTACTTAGCATTATTTTTCAAAAATTATTATTATTATTATTATTATTATTATTATTATTCATGTTGCCTTATTTAAGATAGTTTGGGCCTTATTTTAATTTGAGTTTATGTTAGCCTATTATGTCATCTAGGGTTTAATTTATTTCAAGTATAAATATTATTTTATAAGACATTATTTTTTGAAGTTGGACAATACATCGTTGTCCCATCTGTTATATGTGAGAGATGAATTCTCTTAATTTGGTTCTTTATTGAACTACTCTTACTTATCAAATAATTAATCAAACTTCATAACATACTCTATATTTTTTGTTAGCATCTCTTTATAGGTGTTAGATGAAGGTATGGTTTCTATACTTTTGATGCCTTGGTATAGATTATCATCGTGTCAAGCTCAATTACAAGCCTAAATTTAGCTTTTTTGAAAAGAGTCAATTTAACTATGGATTTCTAGATTTTTAAATCTATAAGGTTCACATTATTAACCTTCACAACTTAAGCATAACCTCTCTAACCATAAAATATAGATTTTAACCAATGTGTATCCATATCTCTTTCTAAGTTCACGACCCTCCTTTTCAAACTATATCACATTATACCTAAAATGGCATGAAAAGACAACAAACATCTTATGACAGAACATGTTTAGTTATGAAGATAGAACTCATAGTAAAGTAAAAAAACATTTGTCTTAAATGGAACTTATATTATTGTCAAGAAAAGAAAATAAACAAATGGACACACCACCACTCTCTTTTATAGTTTATAACTTATTTCAATAATAAGAAACATATGTGTTAGAAAGAGTTCATAACAATTCTTGACCTTGCCTAGATAAATCCTAAAATGACAGATCATTTTAAACTAAAATGTGGTATTATCAACTCACCACCTCATAAAAAAAGTTAAAGAGAGAAATCATACCTATATGCTAAACTCCTCTGACGTGAACCTTGATACTTAGAAGGCTTTAATGTTCATTTCCTAAAAAGAAAAAAACTTAAGGGACTACACAGTTACAACACTAAAAATAAGTGGAAAAATCCTTCATTTTACTACACCTTATCTCATCGAAGCTTTAATGTCTTAAATGTTACAACTTTTGAAACTAAGGTAAAATGGTTAGAGGTGAGAATGAATTGACTTGGCTTTTATTAGTTAAATAGTTAGAGTCTGGTGACAGAAGGGTTTTGAAGTATTGAAAGAAGGTGAAGACTAGGGTTAGAATTACAATGTCTTTATTTAAAGGTCTTATTCTTGTTCCTCTCCCTCGCTGCTTGATTTAGGATTTTATAAGGGGTTTATAGGCAAGTGAGGGAGAATCTAGAGATATGTGTTGGCAATATCTTAACCTTTGATACTTAATAAGAGATGATGACCTTTGATTGATGTTGAGGACTAAAACATGTCCAACTTTGTAGCAGGCATGGGGAGGCATACACAACTTGTATTTTTTATCTAGTGTGTGGAAGGTCTTTTGTTGCATCTAGAAGGAGTTTTGGGGGTAAAAAAAGAAGATCTGAGTGGTTAAAATTGTAGGTCGTGATCATGTTCATTGATTGGGTGCGAGATTAATGTGTTTTTGTGGGAAGATGGTGTTGAACCATAGGTTGAAAGCCATGAACTTGACTAGGTCTTTTTTTTTTTTTAGTTTTAAAAGTGAAAAAATGAATAGTGGCTAGGTGATAGGTCAAGTGGTTTAATGTCAAAACTGATATCTTAAGCGACATATCGTTCATGTCTAGCATTAACGAGCAACCAGTCGTTTCCATGTCGGTATTTCAAACCATCTTAAAAAATCTTTAATTTTTTCACTGATGGGTTGGTCGTTTAATACAATGAAACTATCTTGAAAAGGTTATAAATTTTTCACAAGAGAGTAGATCACCTAGTATAATAAGACAATCTTGAAGCATAATGAGACCATATGTCATCCGGTGCAATAAGACTATCTTGATGTACAATGAGATCATCTTGAAAAAAATTCAATTTTCTCAAAAGTGAGCAAGTCATCCGGTACAACAAGATAATTTTTATTTTTTTTAAAATTTCACAAACAGGTAGGTCATCCAGATCAATGATATCATTTCAAGAAATATTCATATTTTTCACATACAGGTTGGTCACGTAAACAATTGTACCCATCTTAAAAGATAAAACACCATCTTTTTCTCTACAAACTTACTATACAAAATCTTTTACAAGACTTTATATCATAAACGTTTTAAAGAGAGGGATAATTGTTATAACCGAATTTTTTATCCTCCTTTTCAAAATATGTTGCTAGAAATCCAAAAAAAAAAGCAAAAAAAATATAAAAAACCATGTTTTCAATGCATTTCAACCATTTGCATGCTTCTTTTGTAATTTTTAATTATTTTTCTCTTGTTAATGTCCTTTTAAAAAAAATCAAATTTAAAAAAATATATTTTCAACTCATTCATGTTTGAAATATGTTTCTTAATTACTTTTCTTAAAAAAATATATTTTCAACTCATTCATGTTTGAAATATGTTTCTTAATTACTTTTCTTATGGAAAAAAGATATCGGCAAGCAAATTGGCCTAGTTTTCCACGGGTCGTCTTCCTTCCACGAAGATGAAGCCGAAAATGGATATTGTGAACAGAAATGTGAATACAAAGTAAAGCATCTCTAGAATGGGGTGCCGGTCTAAGCGAATGAAATAACCCTAACAAGGGCCACTGACTTGCGAAGGGAGAAGATAACGCCAATTACTACTAGGTCTTATGTTGACTGCGAGGATGGCCAGCATTTCCCAGCAAAGATGAGCTTGATATCAGTTGCTTACTTGGATCTTAAGTTTTTCCACGTGATCTTATCCATCTTTAAGTTGACAATTGACATTGCCGACATTTCCGCCGTTTAAATTATTATTTTCTTTATATTTTTTTTATTTGTTCTTGATTCGCTAAAGTTAAAAAAATAAAATAAAACCTATAACATATTATATTTACCCCATCACATGACATGCATGCATGACGTCTCCGTCTTTCTTTATCAACAAGTGGACTCCATCTTGAAACGGAAACCGGCGTCGTTTGAGGCTCTCCGCAGGCAACCGCCTCCTTCCTTTCACGCTTACATCACAATTGTCATCACAGGCGCACGTAATCGCGTGAATCACACATTCCAATTTAAATTCACATTTCTTTCTTTGGGGAAAAAAAAGATAAGGAAAAAGATTCCGAATTTGAATGATTCACGCGTGTATAGCTAAAGCCAACATTGCTTCCTTCTCCATTTTAGGGTTCTAAGCAGTCAGCGACAGGAGAAAAGAGTATCAAATTGCCCTTCCATCGTTCCTTCCTAACCAGCCCCACGAAATCTTCTTCTTTCAAAATAATGGAAGGGAAGAATCCATTGAGGTTTACGTTAGGAAAGCAATCGTCACTAGCACCGGAGAGAGACCGAGAAGAATCTGATGTTGATATGGATGGAGTTGATCCAGGAGTGAGGCTAATGTACTTAGCTAATGAAGGAAATCTAGAAGGGATCAAAGATTTGGTGAATTCTGATGTTGATGTTAATTTTCGTGATATTGATGGCCGTACTGCCCTTCATATTGCTTCTTGTCAAGGCCTCACTCAAGTTGTCGATCTTTTGCTCGATCATGGGGCCGAAATTGACCCCAAGGATCGTTGGGGTAGCACTGTATGTATTTGGATAATGATTTTGTTTTTCTGATTTGGGTTTCTTCAGATTGTTGAAATAGTTGTTTTGAGAGATTAGATTGCTGGTTGGCTGAACTTTTTTTTTTAATATTTTTTTTGGGGTTGATGATGTTGTTCGGCCTGAGATTTGAGTTTGATTCCTAACAAGCCTATGGGTAGATAGACTTTGTGGATTATGAAGTTAGGAATTTTGCTTTGTGTTAAATAATTTTGTTGTTAATTTGGAGGAGGCATGCGGTGTATGCCATTTGAGTTAGCCCAGGCAATTTGCTCAAGCATTTTGTTTTGAGCCCAAGGGTTTCATATTGCCAGTTTGGAGTGGGTTCTGTTGCTGATGCTAGGTAGTAAGATATGGGGTGCTTTCAAATTCTCCAGTTGCACGGAGAGCATTACAAACCCGAGCATTCCTGGGGTTTTTTAAATACTAAAATGTATCGTTTGGTTTGTTGTTTGACTGATAGTCAAGAGTTTTTTTTTCTTTTCTTTTTCTCAGTAAACTGATGTTGCTTAAACAGCCTCTTGCAGATGCTATATTTTACAAAAACCATGATGTGATCAAACTCTTGGAGAAACGTGGTGCAAAACCTCTGGTATGTTATCAGTTTTGTTGTTTACATGATGCATCAGTTTACTTTTGACCTGTTTTTCTTATTGTGTCTTGGATCTGTTCTGTTCATGTAGATGGCTCCTATGCACGTTAAGCATGCACGTGAGGTCCCGGAATATGAAATCAATCCTGACGAACTGGATTTTACTAACAGTGTGGAATTAACTAAGGTAACTTGTTCCCCATATCTTTTTTCACCTTCTGGAACTTATGAGCTTCTGTTTGTCTTCTGATAACATTGCTCACAGACCTCTTCGAGCTAGTATTTTATTGCTTCTTATGTTAATGTTGTGAAGATCAATGTCAGTTTCTTCTTGTGTTGATACTTATTGTCAAATGTTACAACTTGAATTTAAACTTTGTAGATGATTTTCTGAGTGAAACTCTTATATATATATATAAGTGGCTTGTATCCCTCTACTGTAAGCGTTCGAGCTGAGTAAGAATACAATGATGAGTTACTTAGGTAATGAGCATATTAGGTAATGAACATGTATATTTTAGATAAGATATCTGAGGTGTTTTGGCTAATTCTATGGTCAGGCTGTATTTGACCTGTTTGAAACACATCTCATTTTCAAGTTGATTGCGTGAAATATGCCACAGGGAACCTTTTGCGTAGCATTATGGCGAGGAATTCAGGTTGCTGTTAAAAAGCTTGGTGAGGAGGTGCTTTCGGACGAGGATAAAGTGTGGGTTATCTATACCCTGAACCTTTTTTCTTAATAGTATCTTAGTTTTGTACACTTTGGTTATCTTGACAGTTAGTTTTGCACAGGAGAGCATTCAGAGATGAACTTGCATTGCTTCAGAAAATACGGCATCCAAATGTGGTCCAGTTTCTGGGTGCTGTTACTCAAAGTAGTCCAATGATGATTGTGACTGAATATTTACCCAAGGTTTGTTCTTCAATTCTGTCGTTCACCATGGGAGTGGCATTTTTCCACTCTTATTCATTCTTATTGTTTTCTGCTGGATGTTTGTTATTGCCACAACTCTATTATTTGTGTATAATTCTTTTTGCTGGTTGTTATGTATCATTTTCAATGCCAGTTATTGTGGTTTTATTTTTCCTGTCTGCTTCTTTCTTATTTATGATCATTATTTCTTAATGCTTTATTGAATTTGATGATGATAAATTTGTTCCCCTGATGAGCCCTCCTTTGAAGTCAACTTGTTTCTGGTATATACATGCACCCATGTGGATATGATTTCTTAAACAAACTTAATAGCACTAATGGTAGATCCTTGTGAAAATTTCTGCTTCATGTGTGATGGATTTGTCCTTTGGATTTGATTTCTAAGTAAGGATGGGAAGACCATCCTCCATTTCTCTTCTTAGCATCCTTCCTTCTAACCTGAAATTCACTTGTATTGAAATTAGAGACTAGATCTTTGTAAATATTTACTTCTACTTAGTAAATAGGTCAATTCTGCTCTTTCACATCAGCAGAGTGGTGGATCTGCATTTTCTCTGTGGTGACATCTATCTATCTATCTATCTATCTATCTATCTATCTATGAATCTTTATTTTTCCAGAAGAAATTAAGAGATAAAAATGCTTTTAGATGTTCAAGTCATGAAATCTTATATCATAAAATTCACATTTGTAGTTTTTTGTTTTCCATTAATATTACAGGGAGATTTTTGTGCATTCTTGAAAAGAAAAGGAGCATTAAAACCAATAGCAGCTGTGAGACTTGCACTTGATATTGCAAGGTCTGTTATTATTTATTATTTTTATTTTTCCCATTAATGCAGTGTAAATACAAATTTCAAGTCTAAAATAAAGAATGTATAGTGGGCTTGTAAATCTTTGGTGCTTACACTCCCACCCCCCATAAAAGGCCTCCTTTTTCTTGGAGTTTATTATTATTCTGAATATCTAATGTGTTTCAAATAGCAATCATTTTTTGATTTGATGCTTATACATTAGTGACTGACCCACTAAGAACTATAAATAACATTTTTTAGCTATATAACTTTGTCTGCTTGAAGAAAATGTCAATCAAATGAATAGCTAGGAGAGTATCATATTCAAGAATTGTGATTCAAGACTAAAAATCTCATGATTGGCTTGTAATTTCGAAGATTCTTACAGTTCTGCTGTCAAACATATTAGGATATAAAACTGGTCTCCAAGCCTGGGATAAATACATGATTTATTGCCTAAAGTTTTTTTTTTTTTTTTTAATTTTCAAAACTTTGATTGTTCAATGTATAGCATATAGTTTTTCCACTAATTTAACAATCATTTGAGAAATACTAAAGTTGTGGAGTCTCGTTTATTTTATGTAAATGGTTAAAAAATTGGACAGTGATGCCTATGTGATGTAGGACTAGCCATATTGATGTAGAATAAAAAAAACAAGATCACCAACAAGGAGGCTAATTTAGAACAGTAACCAAAATTCACCAATAAGAGAGTCAACATTCTTGGTCATGAAGGGAACAAAACTAAGACGCATTTGATCCTAGGGAATCAGCACAAGAGAGACGCATTTAATTTTGAAGAACATTCAAAGTCTTTGTTTCAATCATTAATGATATATTCTTAAAATAACTAATGTTGAGGTGCTTATTTACATGCACCAAACCAAACAAAGTAGGAAACTTAATTCAAGAAGGAAACTAAAATCCTAATTTAACTAATAACTAATGAATATTAATTTTCCTAAATAATAAAATCTAAAATAATAATAAAATATTAAAATTCTTAAATAAATAAAAATTAATTCCCGTTGTTTCCCTTCATCCCCCATCACTAAGATTTTAAGTTCTTGTATGGATGATATATAGTGTTAGATTTTACTGTAAAACAAAACCTTCAAGATGTGTGACATGCTTTGGTTGATGGAGATGAAGATGAAAATGTTAGTTGTTTGCCTTTCACTTCACTCTCTGATGACAGTCTTGAAAGAACTCTTCCATTTCTGCAAATGTTGCAGGGGAATGAATTACTTGCATGAGAATAAGCCGGTACCAATAATTCACCGTGATCTTGAGCCTTCGTAAGTTTTCTTGTTCAACTTAGGCTGGTTTTTTTATTTGACATGCACACATATCTATGACTATAGTGGAACTTCCAGTTAAAATTCATTGGATTCCTCAATTTTGCTGACATTGTCAGCACCTTTTTATGTTGCTTATGAGCAAGATAACAGAAATATATTGCGGGATGATTCTGGGCATCTGAAAGTCGCAGACTTTGGAATTAGCAAGTTGCTTACAGTTAAAGAAGAAAAACCTCTAATTAGTCTTGACAATTCCTGTAAGTGTGGCATTTTCATCTTTATGAACCTCATTTATTTTGGAAGTTGCAAAACCAAATGCCTTTCCTACATGCCAGCTATTTTCTTGTATGTATTAATTGATCCATATTCCTGTAGTTGACTAGTTAGATGAATATTGTTATGGAAATGTTTGTTTTGTCATTGACAGGGCGGTATGTGGCTCCAGAGGTTTTCAAAAATGAAGAATATGATACTAAAGTAGATATTTTTTCCTTTGCTTTAATCCTACAGGAGGTAAAGACTTCTCAGTCGTATCATTACAGGTCTTCTTGTAATAATGGGCCTTTGTATATGTTAGAGCATTTTCTCACTGTGCACCCAGAGCTCATGCTTAGCGCCTCAACAATTCGACAAAGCATATACATGCAACCTCATTTATTCTTGATCTTTGATAGATTTTATGATTTATTTTAAATCTTTGACTATGGACATTTGTTATCTAATATACATTAGATGATTGAAGGCTGCCCACCATTTTCTGCTAAACAAGAACATGAGGTTCCTTCAGCTTATGCAGCAAAAGAGCGTCCGCCTTTTAGAGCTCCAACAAAGTCCTATGCACATGGACTTAAAGAGTATGCCATTCTGTCTTAGGGGCTCTTTTTACATGAGATTTGTTCTTTTTTAAAGCGTTGAGTTTATTGCAATTGTTCTTAAACTAACTGTGGAATCTGACTTCGTATTTTTCTATAATTGGATTTGGCATGAAAACATTATACATGTGCGACACATCATTAATAAGAACCACTAGTAAACATAAGCAAACATTAAAACAAAAGAAATTTTAAGCAAAAGGTGGTGCTCATCTAGGATGGATCTTCAATTAATTCCACATTGACTAGCACAAGTGATGTAATAACTTCTCATGAGTTGAAACTCAGTCTAGAGGCTTCATGAGGCAGAACCTGAAGCATGCTGCACTTAAAGCTTCTTTAAAAGTCTACTACCAGAATCTGTGAATTGCATTACTAAGAAGTCCTGGAACCATGGCCAAACCCAAACATTTCTGCATGTAAACAATGACTGTCTGACAATGCCTTGACTCACCAAGACAGAAAAGATGGTGTCATGGTATTCTTAAGAATTGTCAACTCTTATTTCTTAAGATCTTTTTAATCTACTTTCCATTTTGGAATCAATTCGAGAAAGGAGTGAATTGAATTTGAATTCATATCATATCACTAGTTTGAATTCCATTGAATTTTAAACAATTCAAACCTAACATGAAATTGTGTTTCTTTTTGTTTATACACAAGATTTTTGAGTCAACTTTCCATTTGGAATGATTCTAGATAAATAGCTACTTGAGTTAAAATTGAACCCTGAGCAATCTATGATCCTGAACCAATCACTTCCTAATTCATCAAATGCTGGTCACTGTAGAAGCATCTATAGACAGGTTTATAAAATATCTTCATTATCACAAATTGTGTGTTCTATTATAAATAGTTTTCTCACAAAATTGAATTGCTTGATACCTTCCACTTCTACTGTCAAGATTGTTCAATGCCAACTGATCTTTCATTGAGATCAGTTATGGGATAGAGAAATCATGACGCTGTCTTCATTTCACAGGTTAATTCAGGAGTGCTGGCATGAGAATCCAGCTAAGCGACCAACTTTCAGGCAGATACTAACAAGACTGGATGCCATTCAAAACAGTATAGGTCATAAGAGGCGTTGGAAGGTTTCTCCTCTGAATTTGTGTCTGGGGATACTGTACTTTACCTGATGAGTAACCACAATTTTGACATTACACTTTATCTGACTGTCTCTGAAGCAGTTCCCGCCAATAACTAATCATTTCTCAGTGTTGAATTGCTATAAATGCTTTATTCTGAGTGCCCCTGGTGGGATTAATACATTAGAGTCTTCCGTTATGTTATTCTTTGGTGCTATGAGTACTAGTTTTGATAATAAATATTGAAAAATGATACTCTTAAATTTATGAATTGAACCTTCTCTTGGGAGCTACATTTTTCAAGTTCTGGTTCTTTAGGAGAGCATTTTATCCCTTTGACACTACTGTTTTTGTAGAACTAACGGTTTTTTTTTCCCTTTTTTTGGGTAAAATGCACAGGTGAGACCACTGAAATGCTTTCAGAATCTGGAGGCATTGTTAAAGAAAGATCGTAGTCTAAGCCACCGCAGTTCACGTTCTTACAGCAGTATATGAATAAGCAAGAGTTTGTTACCCACTTAGCATATATATGTGCAGAGATTTTTATCAAGCATTGGTGTGATCAAAGGATTATTTTACTAGTTTAGAGCGCAGCTTTCCTGCCTGTGTAATTCCATTTGCAATCGGATTTTCGTTATTTGATATTTGTCAACTCTCCCATTGAAATTGTGGGTTGAGAAACAAACTCCATGTATCTTTCACTGTTGTAGTTCAAAACACTCTGGCTTCTCAAATATGTACATCATGAGTGCTGTAAATTTCCATATCCTGATCAACTTTATTTTGCTAATCTTTTGGTGTGGATGATTCTAAGATTTAGATTTCCAGGAGAGATGAACTGCAGATTAGGTGGTTGATTATGGCATGATCAGCACCTAGTAATTAGGTGGTTGATTGTGCCTTGTGGTTGTCCTGTCAAGCTTCCAAATGCAAAGAAATAACTAGAGGTGAATTGAGTTGATTTAAGCTAATTACTAGGCATGTTTCATGCTTGTAAGGATGTTATCCTAATCAGTCGAGAAGCTGGCTTGGGCGAAGCAACCGCACTGTTGAACTGGTCACGTAGGCAGTCAGCGATTTAACACTAGCCTATTCTCGAGGGATGAGCAATAGGTCAATTGGATTCGGATTCACATAATTGGTTTGAATTTAATGAACTTGGATTTGGATTCTTTTATGTTCGTAAGGGAATATAAATAATTATATTATTCCTTTTGAATTCTACTTACCAGGTCAAATTGCGTTTTGATATGCTGATATTAAAAATAATTTTTTAAAAATAAAAAAAATCATCTTGATGTATTTCTAAGCAAAAAGCACTTTGAACCGCAACTGTTATCACAAACCAAGCAGGCTTTTAATTCAGCCCTTAGCAACACCCATTACAAACCTCCCTTATCTTCTTCTCTCGATATATAGAGAGCAAGAGCATGAGAAGAAGCAGCTTTTAAAAAAAAAAACTTTTAAAAGAAAAAAAAAGATAAGACAACACAAAAACTAGTGGCAAAATTATTTATTTATGTAAAGGCGTTGACGTGAATCCTTTCTTGATTAAGGCTCCATATAATCACATCACCATGCAATTTGGATCGAGCCAATAATTTCCGAGCGTCCCAATGAGAGGGTCGAATTGAAGGATAAAGTGAATGTCCTTGAGCAACTATTAACAACTCTTTTAATGATACCTGTGCTCCACCTTGTCACCCTCCTGGTTCAGGTGAAGATCCACTTTCTCCTCCTCCTCTAGCTTCTGTTAATTAGATAGATAAATTGTATTTAATAATACTTTTTAAATTAATAATAAAAATTTTCTTTTTTCTTTTTTAATTGTATTGTTTGTTTTATTTATTTATTAAATAATTACATATAATTGTGATGAAATGTGAAGTACCAACAAAATTAATGATGAACTAAGTCCCTCGAAGAGTTCTAGAGACTCGAAAAAAAATTATGAGACTTGCCCCTGTTAGATGTAGTTCTCCAACAGATTAAATCTATCGATAATATGCATATAATCATCTATAGATTTACCATCGGTGTATTCTATTGGTAACATACATATAAATGTAATTCTCTGATGGATTAATTATGTCAGTAATGGATTTATCGATGAAATTATTGTCGGTAAAAGATTTTTGTTCGATGTACTTTCATCGATAAATCCATCGGTGATTATATTACTGATGGAATGAATGATGGATCAGAGATCTATGAAAATTATTGGAATAGGAAATGTGTAATTATTCACTTCGTGCTTGGATTATTTCTTATCTGATCACTGGGTTAAGCTAAACATTTATTAGAACTGTGAATAATAACGATGAAATGTGAATATAATCACTCCAACCTTTTATTAGAAGTTTTCATAGGTATTATTTTTATTAGGTTAAAATTTTAGATCAATTAGAGATTGGAAAGGCTTTGTGATAAGATCTAGAAGCTACCATGAGAGATTTGTATTAGTTTTCAAGTTAATTTAGGATTCTTATTCCTATTTTATTT
This sequence comes from Populus deltoides, assembly GCA_015852605.2. Classification (NCBI taxonomy): domain Eukaryota; kingdom Viridiplantae; phylum Streptophyta; class Magnoliopsida; order Malpighiales; family Salicaceae; genus Populus; species Populus deltoides. Next base: position 18,207,283 of record CM027573.2, read on the forward strand.
AGAACCCTTTTATTGTTTTTCAAGGTTGTTTAGGTAATTTTTTTATCTATTATAAATAGGGTTATTTAGCTTGTATTTAAGTTTTCTATTTTTTACGGATTTTGATTTTAGAATCATCTATTGTGTGTGAGAGAAGAAATTCTTTTCTTCTGATTCTTCTATTCTAGCTTATTAAAGAATTAACCAATCTTTATTGCATCTTTTATACTTGTCGTTTATATTTCTTTATAGGTGTTGGGTAAGAGTTTGTTTTTTTTAGTCTTAGTGCCTTGATATAAATTATCATTGTGTTAAGTTTAATCACAAGCCTGAATTTAGCTTTCTTGAAAATGATCGATTTGATTATAGGTTTTTGAATATCTATATCCATGGGGTTTGTATCACTCCCTCGTTAGGAATCAACCCTCCAGGTGAGCCATATATCTTTCCCTTTTCCCCTTATTCTTTTTATAGGTTTCTTGGCTTTAAAGTAAGTTGCAAACATGTTACAATACAATATCCAGGCATGAAGTGAATATATTCACATTTCATTGCTATTATTCACACTTCCAATAAAAGTTTCGACCCAATAGCCGGATAAGAAATTATGCTTATAAACATGCAACTATAAATTAGGAAAAATAAACCTATGAAGTGGATGGATCAGACTCATCTTATACATAGATTAAATTAACTAATGTCTAATCATTCCTTGTTGAATGTGTAGCCTCCTTAAAATTCACCTTGATTTAAATACTCTAAATAAGACAACTAAATGCATCTTTGAGCTTCTTTGCCCTTAATTGTGTAATTGACCTAGCTATAACTTTTAATGGATCTTTTGGTATAGTTTGAATTGCATCATCCTCTCTCTCCTTAAAAAAATTTGACCTTAAGTCATTACTTATGAAAAACAAAGAGAGATAAAAAAAATATTAAAAGTAGCATTAACACCATACTCACCTAGGAGATCCACTTTGTAGGCTTTGTTATTAATTCTTTCAAGGATTTGGAATGCACCATCTCCTCTCGCCATCAACTTAAATCTCCTACATTTAAGAAACTTTTCTTTATACATATGCTCCCAAACCCTATCACCTGGTTCAAAGATAACCTTTTTTGAACTCTATTAGTTTTGAATGCATATTGCTCCTTCTTTTTCTATATTTATCGCTGTACACTCGCTTAAATAACCTTCATTACCTGTGTTTTGCTATTGCTATCAAGACTAACCCTTTCACTAATAAGTAAAGGAATCAAATTTAAAGATGTTAAAAGATTAAGGCCCCGTTTGTTTGCTGGAAAGTAGTTTCTTTTTGGAAAGTGAATTCCGGAAAAGTGAATTATTTTTCGATGTTTGGTAGTGTTATGAAAAATAAGTTGGAAAACACTTTCCAGTATTTTGTTATGTCATGGAAAATGAGCTGGAAAATAACTTATTAATGTTTTATTTTTTTTCAAGTTTATTAAAATAATAAGGAACAAATCTTACAAATTAAAAGGTTGAATGAGAATAAAATTGAAAAAAAATATAATTTCATAAATTATATCAAATAAAATAAATAATAATCAAAATAATAGAGATCAAATCTAACAGATAAAAAAAATAAAAGATGATAAAATAATATAATAATAATAATAATAATAATAATAATAATAATTATAATTTCATAAATTATTTAAAATAAAAAAAGTAGTAATCAAAAGAATAAGGAACAAATTTGATACATAAAAAATTTCAATTAAAAAATGATAAAAGAAAAGTAAATAACAATCATAAAAATAAAAACCGAAGTTAATATAAAATCAAATTTTAAAGGATGAAATTAAAAAAAATATTTAAAACAAAATATATATAGCAATCAAATGTTTGAGGACCAGTATTGATATAATAAGCAAATAATATGACATTTCTAAATTTTCTACAACTTCTTGAAAGTGTTTTCCGCCCAAAATAAAAGGAAAACACTTGCTTGGAAACCAAACCAAATTTCTCTTTGACTGGAAAGTGTTTTCCGTTAACCATCTTTTCTAATGACAAACAAACATAGAAAAGTTTGGAAAGTGATTTCTAGAAAACCACTTTTCGTCAAACAAACGAGGCCTAAAGTCAAACAATTTTAAAAGGTGAATAATCAAAATATTAGCTCTAATAATGACAATCTCCATCTCCTTGTGGTAATTCTCCATACTTTTAGACCATTAAGTCAAACTCTATAATCTCTGAAATAATTATTAAAAAACTCTATTGATCATGTTTTATATTGTATTAAAATTTCAAGTCAATTGAACATTGAAAAAACCTTTTAACAAAGATCTAGAAGTTATTATGCAGGATTTGTATTAGTTTCTCAGTTGATATATGATTTTTTTCCCTTTTTTTCATGTATTTATAGAGAGGGAAGGGTCTCTTTGGTTTGATTAAGACCCTTGGTCCATTGGGATAAATCTAAATACAAAATGTCAATTCCTTGATAGAAAAATCATGGCCGATTGACCTTCTTTGGTCTCTTTTTGCTGTTTTCAAGAGTCTTTTTTTTTTATTAACGTGGGTATTCGGGTCAGCTTGCGCGCACCTCGACTATTCCCACGGGCCCTGAAGTTAACGACCATGTAAGGCTCTAGTGGCCATCATATAAGCAACCATAGGGCTCGAACCTGATATCATATAAGAAACAAACTTCTTAGTCCCAAGTTTTTATTACTGGACCACCTTCTAAATGGTTATTTCAAAAGTCTTCTTAATATGGGTTGAGGTGGTTGTGAAAGAGGAGATGTTAGGCGGTGATGTGTATTTTTTTGAGCTATTGGCAGGCGTGACCCTCTATAATGCATTTATTGGATTGGGTCTTGCATTCAAGTCTTGTACCTTTCAGCACCATCTGATGATTTCGTAAGAAAATCATTTTGCTTTATTTTAGTGGTCCCCTTCAAGAGAATATTGGTTAGGTTAACATAAATATAGGGCCTTGCCGCACGTACAGCATTGCCCTAATTTTTTTCGAGCTCCATGAACTGGCTAACATTCTCTTACGAAAAGCCTTGTTTTACTTTCTCAATACACTTCACTTGAGGGAAAAAGAAGGGACGAACATGAGACTAATTAGTAGAGATATGACCAAGAAAGAGATGAGGGAAAGGAACTACACTTCCCTCTTCTAGATAGACATCGTGACGCTGCTGTTTCGAATTTCAACCTGTTGAGTTACTTTTCTCGCGAAAAACAACCATATTTTCCCCATTTGTCTAACTTGAATGGAGGATTCCTAGCATCCTCCATGTGACCGCTTTCCATTAAGGGTTGTGGGGTCTCAAGGTGTGTGTGTGTGTGTGTGGTATATATATGTATATATCGTAATGTATTTCGACTTCTTACATTATACGGTACTGAAGCAGGAGGATAAGGCACTGGCTTGCTAGTTGGCCTCAATGGGGTCCTCGGGGCTAAGGATATGGAGAATATTCTTTTGATGTGAAATCATAAAATAGTTCGACCTGTGAGAATAAAGATAATTAATGGTCCTCTTTTGGAAGCAAGCTTTATCTTAATTGAATTTAAAGCAATGAATAGAAGGTTTATTGCTTACGTTTGAGAAGGGTTCTAGTGTATACCCAAGTGAAGAGAAGGGGTAGATTTTACTTCATTAAATCCACTTACATCACTACACCATTAAATAGTTTTACCAATGGAATAATTCTGTCGGTGTAAGGCGTGAACTCCGTCGGTAAAATTATTACCAACTGTCTCATCGACGGTCTTAGTCCGTCGGTATACTAATCATTGGTAATTCTCCTTTCCATCTCTAATTCTATCACAAATAAACCCCCGGAACATCGGCGATCTTTACGCAGATAGCGGCAAAAAATATTAATTTCCCGCGAGAAAATTACCAACGGATTACACTAGTTTGAATTTTCAACGGTAAGTACCGACGGATAGTCCGTCGGTAATAGTTATGGTAAACACCGACGGAAATATTATGTCGGTAATTATGGCATAGGTGGTAATTATTTGACAACTCTATGTGAATTATCGACAGAAATTATCCGTTGGTAAAGCCATCGGTATGTATTTAAAATATATATAAAAATAATTTATTAATAGTAAAAAAGCTTAATAAACAAATAAAATTGGATTAAACATTAAAAATATAAAAATAATGTTAAATAATATCCATCCAAATATTTATTACAAATTTAATATGTTTAAAACCAAAATTAAACTAGAATAGTGGCGGAGTTGGAGCTAGAGGAGGAGGAGGAGGAGGAGGAGGAGGTTGGTTGTTCCCGGGACCGTACGACTAAAAAGGAGCTGCACATGTATCATCACCCATCTTTGATCTCATCTCCATGACTATTTGACGGAGCTCATCATAATTCAAGGCAATGAACTCTTCAGTCTGGGTGCTCGATATTGATGGAGAGCCCCTAATAGTTGAGATACTACGGGCCGAACGCAAGTTTTTTGGCCGTAGTGTTGGAGAGCTCGTAGACCTGATTTTTTTCAGGTCCACCAGACGATCCCACCTCCATCCACAAATTGAGTCGAAATCTGGATGGGTCGAAGGATTGTCCCTATATCTCTCCCTCAACCAGCTATTATAGATCTCCTGAATTGTTTTTTAAAAATCATCATATTCAATTTAAGAAAATAATAACTTATAAAATAAAATGAATGAACAAACATACCACGAAGTGTTGAGCACGGTTGTCTATGAACCGTTGCACCCCCTTTTGGCGATCTTGACTCCGCACATGCGTCTCTACAAACAACTCCATTGGAATCGGCTCACGTCCAAGAGACGCAGCCTGTAAGGAAAAAATAGGTTGCAAGTTAAATATATTATAAGGAAGGACAAATTAATTAACGATATATTTCATTAAAATTGATCTTACCATCTGCTTTGCATGTGCGTTAATTGTGACGGATCCTCTAGTGTGCGTGGTCACTGAACCATGAATTTGCCGGTTTCGGTTGTTGGCGCCGGACTGTGAACGTCGTGAGAACTGCTCTGAGTTCACGTGCTCAATATATGCCGTCCATATTTCCCCTGATATAAATGGTGGTTTGAATTCCCGCCAAACCGCCACCTCATTCCATCATTCAAGACCGTTATCCCTCGCAAGTCTTTTTGTTTTTTTGGGTGTCATACCAAAAATCATGCAACCTACTTCCATAGCAACAAATTAGAATTTAGAACATAAAATTATAAAACAAAAATAAATATTATTTTCGATGTTACTTAGTTGCCGCGTGATTCTCTCATACCTTCCTCACAACATTGATGTTCGCCCTATCCCACTCAAATTTGTTCTGTGTATATAAATAATTCATATAAAATAAAAATAGTACAAGATATAAAATTATAAAAATAATTTATTAAAAATAAACTGGAAATTAAAAGTTAACACTGACTTGAAATCGCTTAAACTATGCATCGATATTAGGTTTCCACTCAGGATGTCTGGAAACCTGACTCCATTGAAACAATGAAATCTCAATCGACGATTTAAACACCAATGTTATAGCCCTTGCAACCTCAATGTTTATGAACCTGAAATTAAATAAAATTAATAATATTAATTAGTTGTTCATAAATTATGTTATAAGTATATAAAAAAACTAAAACATAAACAAACTTACATTGAGAGGTCATCCTTCCATTGTGCCTGGTACTTGCTGGTGAATTAACCCCGTTGTGAAGGTACACTGCCTCTGCGCTGTGAAACCACGCTAGAAGAGGCAGCATCACAAGTTGGCGCAGATTCCTCATCGTGATCAGCACCTAAGGATACGTCCTCCTCATTGCTAGAAGAACTAGCTGCAACCATCTGCTGACAATGTGCTGTAGATTTCATTCTACGCATCTACATAAATTTATACGAATAATTACACAATTAACTTTGATTATTTAGAAAAAATTCGGCAACACCTCCCCTATACTAAAGACTACCCATAGTTTTAAACTTGCAAATCTTTATAATAACCACATACCAATTGACTCCAGCAACATCATATATACAACCTAACATCTATAGAAATTCAATCATTTAGAAAAATTCGATAGCACCTCCCTTATATTAGAGACTACCCACAGTTTTCATACCTACAAATATTGCAAAATCAACTCTATACAACCTAATATATACAACCTAACATCTATAGAAATTCAACATCTATATATTTTCAACTAAAATAAATGCAAATTCATAAATAACAATTAAAATTAATAAAAATAATAAACAACATAAAAAACAATAATATCCTAAAATTAAGATAAACTAATTAAATTTAATTATATATTTCAATTAACATTTAAAACATAAATTCAACAATAACAATTATAGCAATACAAACAATAATATCCTAAATTAAGATAAACTAATTAAATTTAATTCTATATATTAGTTAACATTTAAAACATAAATTCAACAATAACAATTATGGTAATACAAACAATAATATCATAAAATTAATAAATAAAATGAAAAAACTAAAAAACACTATACAAAACAATCTAAACACAAAACAAACAATACATAAAACTAAAAAACACTACATCAATTCAAAATAAATTTAGGAATAAAAACTACTTACCTTAATAGTGTGTTGATTTTAAGATTTTAACTACAAACAATACACAAAACAAAGAACACCAAAAAAATAATCATAATTAAAATAAAAAAAATACAAAGATAAAGAAAAAAGAATACATACCTTTTAATATGTTTAAAACTACCACCAAAACAATAAAATGTCTTCTAAAAACTAAATAGAAACAGAGAGTAGAAGAGAAATGGAGATGAAGAGTTGAGAGAAAAAATGAACCAAATGGGGGGAGGGGTGGTTTTATATATCAATTTTTCTGATGGTATTACAGACGGACATTTATTGTTGTTGGTGGCTTTAAATTCCGTCTGTAATTAATTGATATTCGCACCAAAAAAGATCAAAAATCCAGCCAGACTTTTCGATTCGTCAGAAAATCCATCGGTAATTGTGCCGATCGACCATGCGTCTGACATGCGTGCGCTTCGGGATGTGCGTATTCCGTTGGTGATATACATCGGTGAAGGGTCGGTGATTGTGGCACAATCCCGTAAATTTTTTTCAACTCTCTATGAAATACCAACGGATTATATTCCGTCGGTGACGCCGTCGGTGATTGTGGCACAATCCTGTAAATGTTTTTCAACTCTCTGTGAAATACCGACAGGTAATAGTCCGTCGGTGATTGTGGCACAATCCCGTAAATTTTTTTCAACTCTCTGTGAAATACCGACGGGTTATAGTACGTCGGTGTAGTCGTTAGTGAAACTGTCAATATTTTTTATTTTGTCTATCCCCTTAACAAAATCTTGAATTGCAAACTTACAGCACACACAACACAATAACAAGAGTAGACAATTAAAGAAGAATAAATATTTCATGTTCCAAAATATTACATTATAAAAATAAGGCTTTATAACATGTTTAGTTAGTCAGAATTTTCATCATTGTCCTCAATTGAATTGTTATCATCAGCTTCATCGCACTCTTCAATGTGGTTATCATCTTCTTCAATAACATTCTCTTTTCCACTAGTAGAGCTCAAAACAACATTCAACTCCTCTGCGTCAACATCAACAAGACTATCCTTGAAAACATGAAAATTTGAATTGTCTTTTAAGTCAATCGAATGAGCAACTCGTTATGGTTCAACCAACTCACTAGCTTGAAAGACTTCATCTATCACACTTGTGTCTTCGTTCTCATCTTGAACAACCTCGACATGCCCTTGGTTTTTTAAAAATGGAAACCAATCAACTCTTGATCGGTCCTTTCTAAATGAAGGGGTGAGTGAATAAACTTGTTGGCATTGCTTGGAAAACAAAGACACACGTCGGTGTTTAGCTTTTGAGTTGATTTCCAAGGACCCATAGTGAGGACTTCCTACTGGTGTCACGAATAACATTTAAATAAAAACACTCTATTTTGCTCGATATGATAATTGTGGATGACCTCTTCCAACGAGAGTCAACCAAACTCACAGAAGTCAACCCTTAATACAAACAGGCTTTCTTCCATGCCTGTATTCTTAATGAAAGACATATCCAGACAAAATACGTTATAGCACTTGACTTTTCTTTCAGGCGGGCTAGTAAAGGAGGGGGAAATAGTAGCATTACCTCCCATTTGAAAACCTTGAAATAAACAACAATAACAATAAACGGATATTATGTAATATTGGCCATTAATTACATTGCAAGAGATACTGAGTTTGTGATAGGACTTATATGTGTTCTAAACCATGTGACAAGTTGTTCATCTTGTAATTGAAAGATCTAGGATTCAGTCAGTTGTGCATTATTGGACAATAAGTATCATCGATGTTGCCTGCAAGATTGTTCCAAATTATATGAGTTTATGGTATCACAAAACATAAATAGTACACTCTTGACAAAGTTTAAGTCGAACATCTACTTACTTAATAAAAGGTCTCAGCTCATCACAGTTAAATATGATATAATTATGTGCTTGTCTGAACTCTATTTAAGATAAATATCTTCCCCTCGTGACATTTTTAGGTGTGGGTCGTCCAGGATTGGAGAATATTGACAAGTTTTCACTTGAAGACACTTCACCACCATTATCATGCCGTGGAACACGGTTGATCCTTGTTCTCAAATGAGGTTCAAAATAGTATGAGATAAATGTTTAGATCTCTTCAATAATATAGGCCTCACATATTGACGTCTCAACATGCATCTTATTCTTAACCTTTTTTTTAAGATTGAATAAGTACATGAAAAAAAAAAAAAAAAAAAAAAAATATATACTATATATATATATATAATTAATAAAAAACTATCAATTAAAAAATAAAAAAACATTTAATTATGAATTACATAGCTCCTGTAATATCTAACCTCTCGAATGGATACATCCATCTGTATTGGATCGGTCCTCCAACTTTTACCTCAAACGGTAAATATATGGGTAGATGCTCCATTGAGTCAAAAAATGATGGAGGGAATATTATCTCAAGTTTTCATATTGTCTCGACGATATTCGTTTCAAACCTTTCGATGTGATCAACATTCAACTTGCTGGAGCATATATCTCTGAAGAAATAACTGATCTCCGTTAGTGCATCCCATATCCCCTTTGGCAACAAATCACGAAAAGTTAATGGGATGAGTGTTTGCATAAACATATGGCAGTCATGACTCTTCATTCCATATAATCTGTATTCCTCCATATTAACTAACCTTGATATGTTCGAGGCATGTCCATCGGGGAAACGCAGACTCTTAAGCCATTTGTAGACTAGTAGTTATGTGTTTTTCTCTAACACGAAGCTTGCTTTTGGTTTTGCAACCCATGACCCATTACAAACCAACTCCATATTTTTATGGTTACAGAACACCGCTACATCCAATCTACCCTTGATGTTGTCCTTTGTCTTCCCCTTCACATTCATTACGGTGTTGAAAATGTTCTCAAACACGTTCTTTTCAATGTGCATGACGTCAAGGTTATGGCAGAGAAGATTGGTCTTCCAATAAGAAAGGTCCCAAAAGATACTTCACTTTACCCAATTATGGGTCAAACCAAAACCAGAAAACTTCTACTTACCTGATTGGAGACCAAACACAATGTCACCGTACTCTAACACAACATCAAACAATTCTTCATCGGAAAGACGCGGGGGTGCAACATCCTTTTCAACTCTGCCAACAACGAAATCATTTCTATTTTTTCTATACCTGTGATTCGGCAGCAAGAAATGACGGTGACAGTAAAATAAAGAAGCTTTACCCCTGTTTGTTAGCGTGTATGCCTTGTTGTTCTCCATACAGTATGGACATGCTACCTTTCCATGTGTGCTCCAACCAGAAACCATTTTATAAGCTGAGAAATTATTGATAGTTCACATCAAAGCCGCTCTCATAACAAAATTTTGTTTCCTCAAGATATCATAAGTCAAAGCTCCAGAGGACCACAACTGCGTCAACTCATCAATCAACGAACGAAAACAAACCCAGACTGCTTGGACCTGGTATGACCATAGATAAAAACATGAACTCCAGCCTCATACACATCCCTGGTGGCAAGTTATAAATCGTCAGTATGACCAGCCAACAAGAATAAGGAGCAGCAAATGACCCGAATGGGTTGAATCTGTCTGTACACATCCTAAGATGCACGTTCCTTAATTCAGCTAAAAAGTGGGGATGCACGCTATTAAAATGTTTCCAGGCTTCACCGTCAGAAGGATGCACCATCACTCCATCAACTACATGATGTGATTGGTACCATGTCATGTGCTCAGCAGTCCTTGGTAACATGAATAACCTCTGCAGTCTAGGTGTGATTGGGAAGTATCTAAGTTTTTATATGCCATGATAGTCTTCCCTCTACCAGTTTTGGTTTTGTAACGAGAATGCCCATATGTCATGCACTTAGTCAGCTCAGCATTTTCAAGGTAGTATAATATGCAAAAGTTAGGGCATATGTCAATTTTCTGGTATCCTAAACCGAGGGGTTTCATCATGAACTTGGCAACATATAAGTTCTCTTTCAGTCTGTTTCTTTCAAGTAAAATGCTTCTCGCCCATTCGATAATCTTGTCATAACCGGCCTCACTCAACCCGTGATCTGACTTGATGGTGAACACCTATGCTATGACTGATAATTTACTGTGGTTCGTGCAGCCATCCCATAATGGTTCGTCAGAATCTTTCAACAGATCAAAAAACCTTGCTGCATCTGCATTAGGTTCTTCTTCTATGATTGAAAATTCCCTGATATTACCTTCACTCATTCTCATTGCATCCATAACCATATTCCTTTAAGGATTACTGTTCTCATTTCCAACTTCATGCATATTGCTAGCACTAGAAGTTGACCCAACCACCTGTTCTTCCAGGCTCTCATCAGGAACAAATAGTTCTCCATGTGCATACCAACACAGGTAATCCTCCATGAACCTTTTGGTTAGAAGATGCATTGTTACAACATTTTGATGCAGAAAGTTTAAAATTTTACACTTCCTGCATGAACACCTAATACCGCCATCAGTAAAATTCCTCAGAATAGATGTTGCAAAATTAACAAAACCCTGAACACCGTTACAATAATCCATCTTCCGCAATCCTTGGGGTGAGTCACGATACATCTATGAATTTCCGACGAAAAAATTCTATCGATAAGTCCGTTGGTTTTCACCGGTTTTTTGGTAGTGCATGTTGAAAATCCAAGATTGAAAATATTTCAAAGTACTATAGAAAACACATTTGAGGTAGGATATATATAGTGGAGAGTAAAATTCTATATGGGACATGATTTTTTTATTTCATTTTGTATTGATTGATTTGTAATTGCGGTCATAGAACGTAGAATTTTCTTGCATGAGTCTTGACTTAGTTCGTAATGTTGAGGGTATTCTACTTTGGACTCACAATGGAAGGGGGAGGGCTCCATAGCTTCTAGTTCATTAATTTCTTATTACTAGACTATGGAGGTGTTAACTTTTTAGAATTGTCTGTTTGTAGGTCATCCATGGTTTAAATTTGTGTGGATCCAATGTTATATATTGCTTCTCAAGGCTTTGTTATTGTTGTTTCCATGTTTGTTATATGAGTAAGAGGAGTTTCACTCTTCTTTATTGTACTTTTACCTTTTCTTTCTTTAATTTGTACTATTTTTACCATTTAATTAAATCCTCAATCATTATCCAAAAAAAAAATGGAGAGTAAAATTAAAATTTTCAAAAATTTAGGAGGATTATAGCCCCCTTGCTACTTTCTTATAACAAATTTAGGAGGGCCAAGTTCCTCTCATTACAAGTGTTTATTTGATAGTGTAGTTATATTGTGATTGAAAATGTTTTCTAATATGACTTTGAAAAATATTTTCTTGGATATGATGGTGATATGAAAATGTCAAAATTATGTATTTAAGAAATCCACAAAAAATATTAATTTAATTTTTTAATTGAAAAACACTTTTATTAAACATATTCTAAATTGTTATGTCGATTCTGAACATAAATGCACCTCTAATATCTTTTTTTTTGTTATTTTTAGAAATAGTATCTTTGTTTCACAATAATGCTTTCAGTTATTAATCATGCAATATATAATAATAGTAAAAAAAATTATAATTCTAAGAGCTTATTTGGCCCTTTACAATTCAATCAGGAACAAATACTGTTTAATTTCCATCCTAGTGAAAACATTGTTTTTCCCTTTACTTGTTTTATTTGTTTAGACTACTATAGTGAACTCTTTTATTAAATAAAGATTTTTGCTGAATGAAAAATGTATGTTGGATGAATACATCTTGAAACCTAATGATTTGCATGAAGCTATTATTATAATGTTGACATTGAGTTATGTATTGTATTGTTAATTGTATGCTAATGCATACAAAGTAAGTTTTTGAGGGGTAATATCCAATTTTTGTGTGCAAGAATAATATTGTTTTAGAATGCCTAGATGCATTTCTTTGTTTTATATTGCAATATGATTTTATTAAGGGCATGGCAAAATTGTTATATAGGAGTTCCTTTGACATGGTATATCATTTCAATTAAGAAATTCCATTACAACTAGAAGGACATGAATTTAAACATGTTAATGGGATCTTTATTTTATTGAAATTCCAATACTCATGTTGGGATCTTTATTTTATTGAAGGAATGTCTTGTCAATTATTTGTCATTATAACAATAACATTAAAAGGAAAAATCTTGTCAAGATGTCTTCGTCATACCATGTTAATGGGCTAACATTATTTACCTTATATTATTATCATCTTTACTTCAAGGACATTCATTAAAGATTATATAAAGTAAGGATATTTATTAAAGATTATATAAAGTTTGTAGATTTCCTTTCTAATAAACACTTTCATTTATATGTTGGTGCTTATCTAGCTATGATATATGGGATAAAGTGAGATATGGATTACTGATTATGAATTTTTCAATAAATTATATCTTATTATTATTTTCACTCAATGTATGAAGATTCAGATGAACTGTGCATTTGGTTCTACGAGACTTTTGTTAAGAAGGAATGTTGGTTTTTGTGTCATGATATCTTCAAATTAAATGGGGAAGTTTTCATTTTAAGAGAATAAGATTATCCACATTGTTTGAGATATATCAAATGCATTATTTGCTCAATGAAATTTTTTACTCAAATCATTACTATTGATATCTTGCTTAACTCTCCATAAAATTATGCATTTCTTTTACATTTTTGTTTATCTTGGTTTTCTAAAGGCATATTCTCCGCTACATGTGATTTTAAGCAAGTTAAGCACCTTGCCTTTTGTATTTTATTATGTATAAAATTAAACCCATGGATATTTATAATATTCATAAAAAATTTAGCCCAACTTAATATAGCAAAAAATATTGAATAGGTTGAGTTTAAAATTTATAAAATATTAGAAGTTGGATTAGATGCAATTATAGGCACAAACTTGACCCAACTATATCCATGAACATCCTTACCATTCTTTTTCAAATAACACCCATTTTATTATATGCCCAATATAAAATCCAAAATTGCTTCATAGCATTTGAATGACATGTTGTGGGCTTTCAACCAAAAAATTTTAAATGTTCATTTGATGAAAATACTTAAATACTTTTAAATTCACATCTTAGTGAGTTTATTTCAACCATGGGACATACATGAACACAATTATTAAAAAAAATCTTTAATTGGTCTGAAAACTTGAAAGATGATTTCTTGAAAGAAAAAAAAAATCTCATTAACTAAGTTTACAAAATTCATGACCAAAATGAGGATGATGATCTATGCGTGCCTTTTAATGGACATTAGAAAGATGAACACAAGTAGATCAACTACGAAAAATTCAATTTAAAGAAACCCTTTATAGTAACAATAGCCAAATGATGGCATGAAAAACTTAATCACAAGCTATAAGCGATTGAGGAAACAACTTCTTCATGATGGTAATGAAAAGTGAGCAATAAAATATATCATAGACAACACTTAAAGATGATGATAAGCAAAGCCAATACGAGCTAAAATGATAGATGAACCATATCCATCCAATTATCAAAAGTGGAGAACATGGGAAGACAAACCCGTAGTAAGTATTGAAGGTATTGAAACAATTCAAGTAAACCAGTGACCGATTATTAATGTTGCTAAAGTCAAGACTTCATAGATGCAGATGACATTAAAAAGGGAGATTGAGCTTTCAAAATGTGTAATTTGTGTTTTTCCTTCAGTTTCAAGAAGTATTATTAAGAAATAAGATAAGAATCGCTCATTGTTATAGGACAATATTTGAAAAAAATATGGTAGATAACAAGTGCAAGTTCAGCTTAGCAATCTTAACTTGTTTGACCTAAACTCGTAGCCAGGTAAGTCAAACCAAACTCTACAATAATAACATTTTTTTTATTTCAATATTTACACCAAATCTGCCAATATCAACCCTAGCACTTCAATTTGGAGGGTTTTTTTTTAAAAAAAACCATGACTAATTTCTTTCCCACTGCGAAAAGTGTTAGGGATTTTGGATTTTGTTTATTGAGCAAAAAAATAATTTTTTTAGTGTTTTCTATCTTCAAGAATTACAAGCTAACTATAACGAAATTGGGTCACATACCTATTTTTTATTAAATTGAGTACAAGCAACATATATTCTAATGAATTAACACTAACAAAAAAAAACACTGGCATCAAATTTCAAAAACTCAATTAAAAAAATAATTGTTAATTACCCATTTCTTCTTGGTTTCAAATAAGAGAAGGAAAAGATTGTAGCAGCAACCTCAACAAAGTCTCATCTATAAGAGAAGATTTAGGTTCAATTAATTAAACAAATCGATTAAAAATACTAGATTAGGTTTTGAATTGGGTATAAAAATTGTGTTCATCGCAAGAAGAAAGAGAAATTGTGTCTCAAGAGCAAAACTTTTAACTGATTTATCATTTGTTTCGTTTATGTTATATTATAATCGAGGCTAGATTCATACTTTTGTTAAAATTTAAAAATCATTTTGACTCAAGATGTAAATTGTAATTTTAAAAATTAAGGAGGCAAAGTCTGATCGCAAATAAATTATGGGAGGGTCAATAATTTTCACAAAATGAATTTTCTTTTGATGGTCTAAGGTGCAATTTTTTTTTTTAGAAAATAATAAAAAGCTACATGAGATAAAATATAAAAGTACAAGAACATATAAAAGTTAAAAAATTTAATTAAAATGACATACAAGAGAATACACCAAATACGAAAAGGCAGATGGATAGTCTAACCCTTTGTTTTTTTGTTCACTTGACATTTGCAACTAGCTAGTCATGCCACCGAGTAGTTCATCACAAATCACTGATCGATCATAAAACTAAAAAATCAAAATAGATTTGTACTTAATCATGCCACTTAAAATAGTAATGTAGTCTTCGTCCATCGTCACTATGGACGTGGAAACTCCGCAATTTTGGTTCCTTTATTGAATTTGTTTTTTAATTGGAGACTTTTCCTTCTTGTGCTGTTGGAGATTCAGTCCAGCTTTAGGGTTTGACAAGATTAAAATAGAAGGAGAAGGTCATGGTAGTTGAGTTGACTTTGGGGCTGCTTCTGAGTTGGTTTTTGAAGATTAACGGATAGGTTGATCTTCTTCTTCTCTGTGTCCACCTGGTCGCCGAATTCTTTTTCTTCATTTATTATCGTGCCGGTTTTTTTCTTCAACGATATTGGTTTGCTCTTCTTCATTGTCACTTTCTTCCTCATCAAAGATTAAAAAAAATATATAGGAAATTGTTATTGAGTTAACTCGTCCATTGAAATTTGGTTTTTTCCTTCAACGATAATATTGGTTTGCTCTTCTTCATTTATAAAGAAATGTATCTGTTAGTACATAAGAAGCTTAATTCTTTTTTATTTAAAAAACATGTATATTTTTTTTATCACTTATTAATAAAAGCAAAAGCATTCATGCGGAGAACTATATAATTTTCCTACTCCTTACCACCTTTTCCTTAATTAAAATTGATAGAAAATATCATCACAAAGAGAAATATGAAATTCTACAGAAAAATCTATTGTTTCAATTTAGTATTCAAAGAGAAATATGAAATATGTGATTTTTTTAATAATCATCGAAAATATATTGAAAAAGCTATAAAGCCAATAACCAAAGTAATATACAAGGACAAGACAAAAAAAAACAAAAAAAATAGATTTGGAGAAACAGAGGAAGAGAATATAAAAAAAAAATAAAAAAACTAGTATTGGAATGCTATAACAAAAACAGAAAGACCGTAGCAAAAAAAGTAAAACAAAAAAAGACTAACTAAATTTTTTTATTACACCATAATTTAATGCTATTAGCAGATTTTGATTTTAAGAGGTCATTTCTAGTAAATTAATATATGAATTGATTGAATTAAATCTTGTAATACAATTTAATTGATTCTAAGTTAAACAATCTGCTGGGGAACATTCATACAACTATCTTTTTTTTTCGTTTCAAGTAGGCAGGCAATAAAACGTTTTTAATTTAGGTGACTACACAATGGAATTTAATGAAATAAGGGTAGAGATGAGGTCTGAGGTTATCTTGTTAAGCACCTTCCCATTTGAACCATGATTATGTCGTTAAGCACTGAGAGTGTAACTTAGCCCTAAAACGTCTCACTCACCCCATTATAATTCATTTTCAGAAAATCCCTTGCTTTTCTCCCTAATGACCTAAATCATTTACTTGAAAGCCAAAAATAAAAAAGAAAACGAATATAGTGGAGAGTTATTGAGGTCTGAATCTGACGACAGATTCCCACCTTTAGCCTCTTCTTTTTAATTCCTCTTCAATGCTCATGACCACTCATCAATACCAAGATAAGAAAAAGAAAAAAAATGGAAAAATTATTGAAGAAGAGAAATTACAAAGATAGTAGTTAGACTTGGTAGAAGTATTGTTATATATAAAGATTGGATGAGAGGTTGTTTTTCACTTTATAAATACCCACCTCTTAGCCCAAACTTGCTTCCATTTTCTTCATCTCTCTACTAGTTAGATTTGTAGGAGAAATCCCAAAGGAAAAGATCCTCCCTTTCTCTACACATTAACTGCTATCTACAGCCCCTAGCTACTTATTTCCTCCCAAGGTTAGTTACCAAAACATGGAGACATAAATCTCATTGTATTCTTCAGTGCTTCATCACTTGTTTTGGGCTAATTAATCAATCTTTTCACGTTTCAAAACCCACCTCTTCTTTTCTGTTTTGATCACTCAGAAACCCCAAAAAATACAACTTTCAAACATTTCTGTCTCCCTTTCCCATATCAATCTCCAGATTGAAGCACCAGTGATTTATTTTTGTTTTGTTGATTGGTTATTTTGACCATAGCCAATAAACCATAACAATCGCAATTCAGAAGCTCCAGACGTTCATCGACCCCTTTTTCTTATGTTTATTTTATATTACTTCCATCCTGGACTACTCATTTGGACAAAAAAAGTATTGCTAAATATGCTATGAGTTATGCATATATTATTCTTGAATTACTAGTATTTTTTTCATTTTATTACATTTTTGTGTTGTCACTCAGTTTGTGTTTTGGATCAGCTACCTAGGCTGCAGCTATGGAATATCAAAATGAATCCCTTGAGAGCTCCCCCCTGAGGAAGCTGGGAAGGGGAAAGGTGGAGATCAAGCGGATCGAGAACACCACCAATCGCCAAGTCACTTTCTGCAAAAGGCGCAGTGGTTTGCTCAAGAAAGCCTACGAATTATCTGTTCTTTGCGATGCTGAGGTTGCACTCATCGTCTTCTCTAGCCGCGGTCGCCTTTATGAGTACTCTAACGATAGGTAAATAAATCTAATTTTTGATATTTGCTTCTCTGGATCTTAAATTCTCCATGTTACAAGCCCTCTATCTTCATATGGTCACTTTTTTTTTTCCTTCCTTTCTGCCCCAAAGAGATTTTTTTTCCTCTCTATTTTGTTTATGTTAGTGTTAATTTTTAGCTTTAATTGGTTTCTTTCATTTTCATTTTCTTTATTTCATGAATGATCATTAAATGGTTTTCAATTTCTAAGGTGGGAAATTTATTATTA
Organism: Populus deltoides; assembly: GCA_015852605.2. Classification (NCBI taxonomy): domain Eukaryota; kingdom Viridiplantae; phylum Streptophyta; class Magnoliopsida; order Malpighiales; family Salicaceae; genus Populus; species Populus deltoides. Next base: position 18,225,363 of record CM027573.2, read on the forward strand.
TTATTATTATTTTGTGTTTAATCTCTGGGTAAAGGATTTAAAGCAAAAGAGACACAATCATTCCTTATGCTGCAGTTTAGATTGAGTTTCTTATCTAACTGAGATTCACTTGTCTTTCTTTCTTTCTTTCTCTTCTCTTACCCTTTAGACGATGCTGATGCACACGTTATTTTGAGTTCTTGGTTTGGTAAAAACATAGATCTGGTATAATAAACAGACATAGAAGCACTATATGAGTGTAGTATGGTAGCAGAAATATGTATAGGTCTGTGAGATCAGCCTCTTTATCTCCTCCCTTGTTGTTAATTTTGTTGTTTCCGTTTTTCTTTCTCTTCCATTATTCCTCTTGCACTCTCTATCTCTCGCTTTTTTTTTTGCACATACTTGTTTGTTTGTGTCATCTACGAGGCTAAAGAGATTGCCTATAGCCAAAGCTGTCATCTTCTCATTAGTCCAAACCCTCCATCTCTTTTCACTTCCTAGCTAAATAGCTCGTCAATTAGACATCAAGAAAGCAAAAGTACCATGTCAAATAACCGTGAAAAAGAAGAAGAAGAAAGAAAGGTTTTTTTAATTTGTCATGTCACTCAAACATATATTATTAGGGTTTCAAATCCCAAATCCCCAGATGGGTTTTTCATCTTATTTTATTTTTCCAAACCAATCCAGGGTTTTTCCCCTAATCACACGAAATTTCCCAAAATCTCAGTTTGAACCCACGAGGGGATAGTGAAAACCTTTCTGTTAGTCAATGCATAACCCCAGTTAGGGTTCATAGTTAGGGTTCATATTCAAGTAACCACATGAAATCATCGAAATCGTACATTAACATTCAAGGAAAACTGTTAAATCAAGCAAGTGGACCCTTCCACAACCAATCAAAACTCAGTTAGATTTCACCTAGATTTTTACCCCTTTTTTAACCTGGGTAAGTATGGTACAGTAACCGGTTAGGGTTTAGTAGCCAGTCAAATAGATCAGATTGTTGTTCGGGTTTATGAACAGAATCTTTGGTAACGTCACGCACGATTTTTCAGTTCTTGCCTACCGACAAAAGGCTTTATGTCATGATTCCTTAAACTGAACCCTAGGTTTTTAACTTCCGATCCCCCTGTAAAAAATATGAAATTCCAAAAATTGTCCATTTCTTCTCCTAAGATCTCTCTCTATCTCTCTCCCGGTTAAATTGTTTTCCATGGTGAAAGCAGAGAGATGCATCAATGAGAATGGGTTAACCAAGGCCATAATGATGGCACTGTTTAAGATCTTGTATAGATATATTTATATAAGTTTTTTTTATTTTAATTTAAAGAGAGATTTAGCCCCATTTGTTTTTTTACGGTGAGAAAACACTTTTATAAAAATTTAATATTTTTTTAAAATAATTTTTTTATATATATTTTAGATTTTTTTATGTGTTGAAATTAAAAATAAATTTTTAAAAATATAAAAAATATTATATTAATATATTTTAAATAAAAAATTAACCATTGATGACAATATTGAGAGAAAGAGAGTGGTGAAGAGAGAATGAACGACAACTGTTAACCAGTGGAAGAGTTCTGTCAATTTTGGTTTCTTCTATGTAATAGAAAGCCTACAACTCTAGCTGGTATTGTACGGCTCTGATTCTCTCAGAGTTTCAGTCTGAGACTAATAAAATGTCCGATTAGAACAATATTTTATTACAATGAAATAGAATATCGAGGTGGGTAATAGAGTGAGTTTAAGGAGATTATCCACTATGTAATGGGTTATTGACACGTGGAGAATATTTGACCGCTGATCTACCTTGGCCAATCATATTGTAGGATTCAGTGACAGCTTGGCAGAGACAGCCAATCAATGTCTCGACGAAGTTAAGGTATAAGGAAATCTAGAAAAGCGGTTCTTGTCTGAATTGACAAGATGTGTTCACATTTTACTGATATTATTATGGCAAAATTTTAGGATTTCCTTCGCATTGTGTCGAGGAAAGACTGGATAATCAAACTGACCCGGAGAGCTGTGGTTTTGTCATTCATCTTCTTTTTAGGGTTTTCTACGAGTAACTTAATGGAGTTATTCGTTGATTTGACTGTTTAATTGCCTTACCATCAATCTTTGTTACAGTAAGGATTTTTTTAAAGGGTTTTTTTTTTATATAAATATATTAAAATAATATTTTTTTTAATTTTTAAAATAATATATCAAAAGGATTTTAAAAAATAAAAAATAATTTAAAGTAAAAACAAATTAATTTTTTTTAAAACAATATTTTTAACACAATAATAAACATATTCTTAATATTTTACTCTTGCGTCTTAAATTTACGATGGTTTTTCTAAAAAGATAAAAGGATATATGTAAACAATAAAGCATTAGTAACCTCATGTGAAATAATGTTTTAAAACCAAATGTTATATAAAAATTAGATTTCAATCTACTTTCTTTTAATTTTCATGGATCATAAGGAGTTGGACTTGCTTTTCACAGTAATTTGTCCAAAGAAAAAGTTAATACGAATAATATTATCTCTGATTATTTGTTCTTGTTTTGAAATAATTCTACTTTTTATTGTTGAGACAAAGCCTTTTTTTTAACAAATTTTTTTTTCCAATATATAAGCAATACAAAAGTGTCTGAACATGGCAATTCTTCTTCTTCTTAGTTGACCAAATTACATGTAGTAGACTAAAGTTGTTCATATATGTGCTACCATTGATAGAGGCATTGGCCAATTATATGTTTTTACGTCATCATATTTGAATTCTTTTGTTAATAGTAATTATTAATCACTGAAGTTATTGCGTTCTTGTCAGCTGATAAACTCCAAGTTGTAATTTTATGTTTGATCTTGTAATTAAGAGCAAGCCAGGAGGACATCTCTAGTGTTCGAGGAAATTGACAAAATTTGTTTCCTCAAATATATTTTTGTTTTTCATTGGACAAAAATACATGTTTTAAGCGAGCAATATAATACCCCGTAGCCATTATTATTATTATTATTATTATTATATATAAAATGCCTATATTTTGTGAGAAGTCTAGTAGTTCCACAAGTTTAGGATATGTTTGAGTTAGTTTAACATAAGCATTTGATTTTTTTTTCAATCCTTATATCAAAATTATTATAAAACAATTAAAAAAACATCAATTTTTTTTTATTTTTTATTTTAAAAAAACTTATAAACACAATATTACCCAAATACAGAGTTATGAAGCCGCCATGTGGTAAAAAAAAATATACATGTTAGAGATATCAGAAGTTTACAAGCATGTTATATGCGTTAATGTGGCATATGAAATGTCATGTCAATTGCGTTACAAAGCTTTTCTTGTGCTAAGTGTGGCTTTAGTAATAAGTAAGTGTTTGTAAGAATTGTCAACACGTGTGTTTACTTACTTGAAAGAACATTACTAATTTTATTAAATAATTAATCCTTCCTATTACTATCTTGGGATAGGTTGAAGAGCATAAGGAAATTAAAGGGTTACCATGATAAATACAAAAAATAAAAAAGGAGGAAGGAGTATTTTTCAATTTTATTTTAATTGTCAATACTATGTGCTTGGTAAAAAGTTATCTGTCTCATTTTTATTTATTGTTTTTTACAAAAAGCATAGAATAATGTGTATTTCATGTGTTTGGTTAGAGGTTCTAGATGAAAAGCTTTAATAATAAAATAGCTAAATATACTTCATTTTTTAGTGGCAGAGGAGATTTTTAAAATTTATGAAGACTACAATATTTCTCTTTCATTTCAAATAACATCCCTATTTTAGTGGTGAGATTAATGTATTTGTTTCTCTTTTTTTATTTTCTTTTATCAATATTATATATAAAACTAAAAGGCATCAATATTTTACTGTGGATTGATGATAGCGCAATTTACTATAAAATAATTGATACTTCCCTTAAAAAACCAAATAATTAAACAAACACTCAGGGTTAATTTTGTATTTTCATATTTTTATTGCATAACGTAATTATTTCTATGACCTTAAAAAAAGAAAAAAGCACAACTAATATCTGAGGTTTTTTTTTTGAAATTTCATATTTTTTATATAGTGTAATTATCCCGCTTTTGGGACCAACTTTTTTTTTTACCTAAGATAAAGGGGTATTTTTTTTTGACATTTATTTTTTTTGCAATTATTATGTGGGGTCAAGAGTGTTATGATCTTTTTATAAATAAAAAAAGTGGTTGGCACGTGCTCTACAATTCCCCCCTCCCTTTCATTCCTAACCTTGAAAGTCTTAGCGAAACATATAGTTATAATAATGAAATATTATCTCTAGTTTTGCAAATTAATTTCATAACATCAATTAAATATTCTGATAAGGTAAAGTTATTTAGGATGGAGAAATTTACATAATGAAGCCTCCTTCTCCTATAACATGTTTGAGAGTATGGTTGTGGTTGCTTTTCAAAGTGTTTTTCATTCAGAAAAGTATGTCAATAATATTTTTTTATTTTTTAAAAATTATTTTTGAGATCAGCCCATCAAAATAATTTGAAAACATTAAAAATATATTAATTCAAAGCAAAAAAAAATTCAAATTTTTTCCGAAGCGTTTTTGAAAAGCACTCCCAAACGCCCTTTGAGTAGTGCATTTCTATGGTATATATGAACATCAATTCTACAATCCATTGAAGTAAAAGAACTAACCTTCTTGAAACCCTCATGCAGATAATTGTGATTGAATGTAAGTCCACTATGAAATATTCACACGATTACGCACTTAGTTATCATTAAACTTTGTTTTTGGTGCTTTGCATTTTCTTAATTAGATTCTTCCACAGCTTTCCAATGCACATTTTGATGACTTTTTTTATTTTTCTTGATGGAAATGTTGACATGATTGCAGTGTCAAATCAACAATTGAGAGGTACAAAAAGGCATCTGCAGATTCTTCAAACACTGGGTCTGTTTCTGAAGCCAATGCTCAGGTACTATATATCAGCTCTAACTACCAATTTGTACTCATAATATCTATTAGATGGAGTTCAAGCATATATTCCTCCCAATAATTTATTGCCAATATATATAGTGCTATGCTACCACTTCATTCACTCTTTCTTGATAACCCCAGCCTGTATAAAATCTATTAGATACCTCTAAGTTTTTGCCTTACCTTTCTCACTAGTGTCTGACATGACACTAGTGTTCACATGGATTTGCATCTCGGAGTTGAGGGTTGTCTGGCTTCTTCGAAGATCCAGGGTTTTCAAGAGGGTTTGTAAATTGGGAGGCCCGTGGTTATAAACCTACTGTGTAAATGGTTTGATAAATAATGATTCATCAGATTTGAGTAACAGTCTTTTAATTTCTTTTAAATGTTGTCTATGTTTTTTCCAGTCCTCCCTACACACACCCTGATAATTATAACCAATTTTGTTTCGCTTCCTCCTTTCGCTATGCTCCTACTGAATTTATTTCCAGTTTGATTCAGTATTATATGCATGTTTACAAGAAAATAGAAGGGGGGAATCTACATCACTGAGATTTTCTACCTGTATTTTATCAACTCTGATCTGAACTTGAGGCTCTTAATTTTGTTATATATATAATGTTTTATTGCCTTTTGTTCTTGCATCTCAGTACTACCAACAAGAAGCTGCCAAGCTGCGTTCCCAAATTGGTAATTTGCAGAATTCAAACAGGTCAGATCCTGTTTGCTATTGATCTATTTGTTAGATGATAACTTTTTCTCTTCCAAACTCCGCTTAAGTATAAATTATATTTCAGGCATATGCTGGGTGAAGCGCTTAGTTCATTGAGTGTGAAGGAACTTAAGAGTTTGGAAATACGACTTGAGAAAGGAATAAGCAGAATTCGTTCCAAAAAGGTTTTGATACTAGTACCGAATTGATACTATCACATTTTTTTGTTTTACTTGGATATCACATTTCCATGTATTGCCATTAACAAGTTTTGTGTTCATACTTTCCTGCTATGTTTCTAAAAAATTCCTCCCGCAAACCTTGCCAGAATGAGCTGTTGTTTGCAGAAATCGAGTATATGCAGAAGAGGGTAATGCTTCTTATGTTATCATATTCCCCATTTATTTAATATTTATTGTTTTCTGGTGGAGTATATTCTATATGATTGTTATATATTCTGACGTAAAAGTCATCTAGTGTTTATTAACATAATGATTCTATGGTCAACTTATTCCTTCCTGTTTTCACTCCGAGATTTTCCTTTGATTCCTTGAATGAAAATGCACATTACAGGAGGTTGACTTGCACAACAATAACCAGCTTCTCCGAGCAAAGGTCTTTCTTCTAACTATCTATTTATCCATCTCGAGTGAGGGCAAGGATGCGTGCGTGTGCATGAATGAAGATCTCTTTGTCTTATATCGTTAGTGAGCTGTTTTTAATTTAGAAATATGAGGCTTATCTTGATAGTGCAGATTTCAGAGAATGAAAGAAAGCGACAGAGCATGAATTTGATGCCAGGAGGAGCGGACTTTGAGATAGTGCAGTCTCAACCATATGACTCTCGGAACTATTCTCAAGTGAATGGATTACAGCCTGCAAGTCATTACTCACATCAAGATCAGATGGCCCTTCAGTTAGTGTAAGTATCTCCTTTGTAACGAATAATAGGTTTTCAGTAACCGGACAACCAGATTTAGTGTTGTGCATTCATAAAATACAATTAATTACTTTAATTTGGAGATGTTCCAAAAGTTGCAACTGCATGGTTCATGGGCTCTAATTTCTTGGAAGGATATAACCGATGCTATGTCTTTTCATTCTCGTAATTACTTAGTCCCATGATTATTTGCGGATTTTTATGACCATTTTCCCATTGAGATTATAAGATTTTGACATCGAATAGTTGGACTAGCTAGGAGTAAAGAGCTGTTGCTGTTATTTAGCACCCCTAAGGAAATATTATATACCTCTGAACCAATTGAATGGCCGACCTAGGTTTACTGAAATGCTTAGCTGTAAGAAGGTTAAGTGTTATCAGATTCCCCAAGTGAGAAGTATATGTTTATTTCTTAGCATACTTTATGTTTCACGCACCTTGATTTTTCAAACTTTGTTTATCGATTTCTGAACTAAAGTGACTACATTATAGAAGTTGAACCTAAAATTACTCTCCTCACTATAGGTGAAATCAGATTACTTGAAAATACTACTAAAAACAATTATGGCGTTTGCTGGTATTTCTAACATCTTTTCTGCTAATTTTGTATTAATTTTCTCCTAGATGAACTTTTTTTTATGTACAAAGGTTTCATTACTCATGCAATGGTGTACTAATGCTTGAGGAGTTCCAAGTAACTTTGCTGTCTCATGTAGAGAAGAGTGCTGAAGTTCACTATGGATTAACTTCTACTACACTGCTTGATATTGCCATGAACTCTGACATCATTTGGCTTGATCTTGTTCTAAAATCTATATGAAATAATTCTCTCTTAATATATATCTTCTTAACCCTTTGCATATGATTAAGTGGTCTTTGATAGGATATTATTAAAACCTCGCATAAAAGCTACCATTTCATAAATTTCAAACTCCTCGACGCATTTTCTGGTGATTCCATTGCTGATTATTGTTTAAAGACATCATTATTCCAATTAGTACATGTATAATAATTTCCTCTGTTGTTGGTGCAGTTAATAATCTCCAAGTGTAGCAGTTTCTCGCATTTCCATATTCCATGGAGAGTACCTGGGTTTCCATTTAGCGCAAAAGCTACATGTATGCTAAAAAACCTGAAGTAGCGTAAATCATATTTGTCTGGGTGGGAGGGCCTAGTACTCTTCCTCTATGTATTAACTATCCTGTCCCAGATAAGACATAAGAAATGTCAGAGAAGGATTTCTTTTCTGTATGTTTCATGAAGGCATTAAGATGCTGTTACAGTTGTGACTAACTTATTATATATGTCTTACTGCTTCATCTTGTGATATTTTCTTTCATGTTAATCTGATTGAAGTGTAGCTTAGACCATTCACCATGTTAATGGTGACTTGTTGGTGACTAGTAGCTCTCCGTAGTACTGCTATGCCTTAAAAAAATGATGGGTCGGAATTACTAGCTAGCTAGTATTGCTGTTTCATTCAATCTCTACTTCAACCCAAAAATCAGGACTAGTGGATTAGCATACCTCTCACCAGGACAATGCACTAGAGCACATTTTCATCTTCTTCTCATATTTTAAAGGCCTATTGATTTTTGGTGCTAGCTAGATGCAATTTACACCTTGCAAATGTGATTTTGTGCGATAGAGAAATTATTTAGTCACTGTTTCATTAATCTAGCTGAAAATAAGACGACCAAGATGGTGTTATGTTCATTATCAGGAATAGGAATAGTACTATGACCAAGGGTGTAAAGTATAATTTTCGAGCATACAAAGTATTTATTATTATTTTCATTTCAATTGCGGATGTATCTTTCCAAACTCGAAACTTAAGGATTCTCAAGAAGGTCGTTTGGCAAGCCCGCAAACTTGCGAGATTGGTGCTGGTTTTGCCTACTCCTGCCCTGGAGTTCTTCGTTTTTATTGTGGGTGGATCTCTCATTTAGAATTTTTACGTACCAAAGCCATGCAGAAGCTTCAAAATGTCCACATTTTGTTAGCTATTAGTTATGGAATGCCGACGTTCTAGATGAGAGAAGACATACAATTTTGTAAAGGATCATGCAAATCTCTATTTAATTAGATTCAAACACTCTAATGGCTGTAGCATATACATCCATTGCCTCATGAGGCAGAGAGAAGATATCATGATAAACTAAATGTTCCATGGAATGGCATTAGGGACTTGGGTTAGGTATATCTTTAATCCATATTTCTATCTTAAATTTCTAAGACTGCGTTTGTTTCTCAGAAAGTGGTTTTCAAGAAACTATTTTTCAAACTTTTTTATGTTTGTTTGCCATTAGAAAAGTTGGTCAACAGAAAACACTTTTCGGTCAAAGAAAAATTTAGCTTGATTTCTAGGAAAGTGTTTTCCTTTTATTTTGGATAGAAAACATTTTCTGGAAGTTGTGAAAAAATTAGAAATATCATATTATTTGCTGATTATATCAAATTTGATCATCAAACTTTTGATTGGTATATATATATATATTGTTTTGAATATTTATTTTTCAATTTTATCCCTTAGAATTTAATTTTTATATTAACTTTGGTCCTGATTTTTATAATTGTTATTTGTTTTTTCCTTATCATTTTTTAATTGAAATTTTTTATCTATCAAATTTAGTCCTCATTCTTTTGATTGTTACTTATTTTATTTGAAATAATTTATGAAATTTTAATTATTATTATTTTAATTTCTTCATCTTTTAATTTTTTTATTTTTTAAATTTGATCTCTATTATTTTGATTATTATTTATTTTATTTGAGATAATTTATGAAATTATATTTTTTTTTCAATTTTATTTTCATTCAACTTTTTAATTTGAAAGATTTGTTACTCATTATTTTAATAAACTTGAGAAAAATAAAATATTAATAAATTATTTTCCAGCTTATTTTTCATGACATAACCAAATACTGAAAAGTGTTTTCTAACTTATTTTTCATTACACTACAAAACATCGAAAAATAATTTACTTTTCCAGAATTTATTTTCTAAAAAAAATTACTTTCCAGCAAACAAACAAACTTCTTGCATTTCAAGTACAAAGCAATTATATTATGCTAGAAGTTAAAGAAAAAAAAAAGAAATTCAAGGATATATGGATGTCAAGCACCAGCGGTAACCTCCTTGGTGTTTGCAGAAAACAATACAAAAACAAGAATCGTATGTTATTGGCAGTTTTGTTTGTGAACGACAGTTTGACTACAAGTCATTTCCAACGACATAATCGTCTGCTTGTAAATATTATTTCTTTTTATTATTATTATTTATTTATTAGAGTCATCCTCCTCACTTACACGCAAAAAAAGGTCAAGGAATTAGGGGCACGAAATACTTGCGTTTTATCTGATATATATATCCACGAGTGTTGTATATGTTACTAATTGGGACTCGGTTTCGAGTCAAGTTAGAGGAAACAATTCGTCTCTTTTTTATGATCAAAACAGTATGTTTCAATTTCTTTTTCAAAAAAATAAAGTTCTAAGGTTTTACGTTGAAAATGAGTAACCATCTAATATTATAGTCACTAAAAAATCCTAATTAGTCTTCAAAGTTCTAAGATAAAGGATTGTTTATGCTAAAAAAAAAAAAACTATCACCCTAAAACATCCTACCTAGAATAAGTTGTATTAATTCTACTTGTTTTCAATTCATAATAGTCTACTATGTCTAATATTGATGGTCTATTTACATGTGTGACAATGAGTCTACTACAATGAGTCAAACTTTAGGTGAACAAGAGGATTTAATTAAAACTATCTATTATAAAGTCCATGTCATCTTTGTAACTCTCGATTACTTGATGAATTGACATATCTATAACTATTTACTCTTGATCATGACATGAGACTATTAATAGTTTATTAAGGCATGTTAATGAATAATTGGATGGATTTATATTAAGCTCATTGAACCTAACTCAGATCCTAAGAGGATTTGTTGCTAAATACTTTATTTATACAACAGGAGCCCATGAATAATGCCTTGTTCATGTTCATTTATCTATAAAACTATGGTTCAATTGTATTTTTTTGTTGAATGAGAATTTTGCATCCTATCACCAAGTAGGTCAATCCACAATTGTTACTATTTGATCTTAAGATGATTTGTTGCTAAATACTTTATTTATGCAACAGGAGCCCATGAATAATGCCTTGTTCATGTTCATTTATTTATAATACTAAGGTTTACTCGTATTTTTTTTGTTGAATGAGAATTTTGCATCCTATCCTAAAATATTCAAATAGTAACAATTGTGGATTGACCTACTTGGTGATAGGATTTAGTGGCACAAATGTTTTGGACCTACTAAGAAAAATTAATATCCTTGATTGTCACTTAGATGTCCTTGATGGATAATAGACTTAAAGGCTTGAAATTTTGAAAGGAAGACATGTTTTGAAAATAAAAAAGACCAGGGTATTTCTCCTCAATAATAATTAAAAAAAATAGCTCATTATAAGTCTATTTATCTCAAACATTATGAGTGTGTGAATAATAAAACATTTATTTTTTTATATTTATTTTTTTAATGAAAAGTTTTTAAAAGTTGTTTTGGAATGCTGGCCTATAAAAACTTTTTTTATTTGGCTCAAATCTTAATGGGTTTTATAAATAAGTTATAAAACCAATATAAAAACATGCAATGTGATAAATATTTTTTTTGATTTTCTTATTTTTTTTAGAAATAAAGACATGTAAATGTAAAATGAGATCATGGAAATAACATGTTAATTACAAAACTTTTATGGAAAATGAGTGTGTGTGTAGGGCTAAAATACATGGAATTGAATATGAAATATATTTTTTGCATGATCATGAAAACAAGGATAACTACAACAAGCATAAAAAATACAAGATAACTATTTAATCCTAAGAATAAAAAATCTAAAGTCATATTATTAATTCATGCTTCGTCTAAGCAAGCAAAACCATGTGTCATGATTTTTCTCATTCATAATCAAGGAAGTATGCAACATTAAAAAAACAAAAAATCTCAAAACCCTAACTTTTATAATTGGAAGTCAATGTTACAAATGAACCTAAAAACACAAGTTTTGGTTTTCTTTCATGCATTTTTTTAAAACTAAAATTATAGCATCTATTCTCTTTTTAAAAAAAATTAAAAATAAAAGGCATGCAACACCTAAATTAAAACACAAATTAACTCTAAAAATCTAAACTTTAGATTTCCATCCATGTATTTTTCTATGGAAAACAAAATACATGTTTATCCATTTTGTTTTTTTAATTTTTTTATGATCAAAACACACCATATCCAAATCAAACCTAACTAAGCCTATAATTACCATTATTTACTTGTGTTCATGCATCTTAAAATCAAAAAAACATTATTTTGCACATTTTGCACAAAAATCATAAAAGAAAAAAAAAAGAGGGATTTAGCATAGTGGAGAGGTTTTATGGATGTCCTTGGTGGCTGTCACAGTGGGTGGCTTGTGGTGGAGAGGTATTTTGAGTGGTTTTCTCCCTTTAGGCTAAGATTTTTTTATATCTCCTTGGTTATGCCTTTTTTTCTCTACTTCTTTCATTCTTTTCTTCCTCTCTTGCTTCTTTATCCTTTATAGAACTCTCTGATTCGAAATGATTCAGTTTAGTGAAAGAAAAAAAACAAGTTTTCTTTCTTCTTCACAATTCAATTTTGTTTATTTTAGGTTTGTTTTCTCTCTACTTCTTCTCTCTCTTTTTTTTTGTTTTCTCTCCTCACTCCTATATACCCTCTAGACAAGTCGTTTTAAACTTAAACCTTCTTCTTTATTATATCTCTTAAATTTAAGTCCTTTTTTCTCTAGGCTTCTTCCATTTCTTTCTCATCAGGCCCCTTTATTCATATGTAGGAAGGAAGGTTCTGGAACCTTTCTGGGAAGAACAAGTTCATTCATTGATCTACTTGGGTCAATCTTGTCCATTAACCATTGTTGTACACTTTGTATAACATACTCGGGTTACCTCCTTTGGCACGTATTTTTCACCACCATAAAGAGGCAATAAAGTTGATCTTTGGCTAAAAATAAAGTATAAGTGTAAGGAAAGAGAATGACATGTTTTTTGATTATTAATGTCAAAGTGAGAGAAAGAAATGGTGGTCCATAATAGCTCTAAAAAAAACCTATAAAAAGGAGAAAAAATGGATAAATAAAAGCATGTATGTGTGAGAGATATGCCTGCCCCTCACAATGCTTTTAAACGACATTATTTGGTTCCTCTAATTAACATTTTTTCCCTTTAGGAACGGTGCTACACATCGTTTTTTAAATAGGCAATTTTATTTTTTATTCTTTTTTTGTTGTCAATTTAATCCTTATACTTCTAATTCCTTCATATTCGGTCAAATTGGATTGATTTTCCAAGATCTTTTTCAATTAACCCCTGATGATACTCAAAAGTGTCCTTCAATGTTGGCATCTTTTATACTTCAATCTTTGGATTTCTAATTTGTGTAATTTTTTCCACATTAACCCTAAATCTCAATTTGTTTCTTTAATTAAACAACTAATTAAATCAATTGGGTCCTTAAATTCTAGTGTGTATTCCATTTTGATTGTTGGTCCTTTAATTTTTTTTCAAATTGACTTCAAATCTTAATTGTTGTGTTCAATTACACCCCTGATTAAATTAATAAGATCCCTAAATTTGAGGGCCTTTTCCATTTTAATCGTGTAACATTTGCAATTCTATAAAATGAAATTCTAATTTAAGATTTTTTTCCATCGTAATTTCTTTAGAGTTTAGAATGCCTACATTAAAAAGAGGTTTAAATCCAAAGATACTTTTATTTATGAATGCAACAAGGTATAACATAAAATTACAAGCTAAGTGGGGGATTGTTATAATAGCTTGAATATTAGATAAAAAAAACAAAGAGAACTCTATCCTACATTAGAAAGGAAAGAGGTTTTGTTGTACTTTGTAAAGTGAGAGACACCAAATCAATATATTTGAATGTTGGAAGGAAGATTTGGAGAGAAAGCCAAATTTTATATATATAATGGCATTTGGGCACTTGTCATTATGAAAAAATAATCAATTTTATTTTCAGAATTAATTTAATTTAATCAGTTAATTTTTTAAATTAATTAATTAATTATGCATAATATCTCCTACCAAGTTATTCTTTTAATTTGACAAAAAAGTTGCATTTTGAATTTTATAGACATATTGTTATGTAGAAATGTGCCTTTTAAATTCTAAACGTTCTATAAAGATGTGCCTTTAAATTTCTACAGACACATTGGTCTAAAAGAATATTATTTTTCTTATAAATATCAATTTGATATTGACATAAATTAATTAGAAAATAATCTTCTTCTCTCCTTATTTTTTTGTCTGCAAACTCTTTATTTATGTTCATAAAAAACAAAACAAAATTTTTTAAGAAACTTATAGAAGTTGTTGTCTATAAGTTTTAAGGTTTTGTTGTATCTTGAATGTATATTGATTTAATCCTGCTACAAACATAATAGAGGCAATTAATACCTTAAAGATAGTGTGATCTTCACGCCTCAAAACCTTCTTTGCTATACTCACTGCTCTAACAAATTTAACATAAAACATATTGTGAATTCGGCATGCTATGCCAGGAGAAGCAGAATAATATTCTGATGAGAAAATAGTTGTTCAAGTAGTCATTACTGCCAATGATAAAGGAATACAAGCACTTATTCAGATATTTAGTAGATAGTTTATTTCCTTATATATTTGTTATCTGTGAGATGACAACTTTGTGATTTTATAGCTGCTTGTTTAATTTGATATTGATACCCTACAAACAGAGAAATTTATTTTCATCAACAGGTTACAAAAAATATAGATGTGCACAGATGTCATTAAATTATCGGTTTCTTTCTAGTTTCATATCGAATTCCAGCTGAACCAGATGCACAGTTTACACCTTAGAGTATTTCTGAGCCACTAACAGTCAGAAAGGAAGGGATGAAATTTGCAAACCTAAAAAGTTCACCTATATCTTTATTAGAATGAATGATTTTTCTTGCAATTAAATAAAATCCATAAAGTCATTAAAACTTTACAAAAAAACTAGGTTTTTCATGGCTGGGTTTATGCATGGTGGTGTGACTAGGCTTGAATGCGAGTTCTTGAGCTTTTTTACAAAACAAGTCTCATGTTGAAACAAGGAACCCTTGGATGCTTAAGTTAACACATGTAAGAGGAGTATAGTATGAAAGAAATGAATGGAAGAGAAATTCATATACGAAGAGAAAGAGTATATAGTTTTGGTCTTGGATGGCTTTTATGACCTTTAGCTAGCTTTTATTGCTTTTGGCTATTTTTTATGGTCTAGAATGACATATCTGGCTTTGTGTGGTTGTATGTTAGACTAGCTTTGTTGGGAATTTTTCTAGTTTACTTGCCTTGGTGATTAGGTGTATTTATATACTAAAGCCTTGAAATTTCTTCAATAAGAAGGAAAGTATATCAATTGTGGGGAAATTGTTGCTCAACCTTAGTAGTAAAAGTGGTCATCCAATGGAGGAAAAACTAATGGCTAGTCATGGTTGCTCGTTGGTTGATGTGTCTGCTATGGTTATTGTGTCATGCATATTATTAGTGGAAATGTTAGTGATGGGTAGTGCCATTGATGTAAAAAATAATTTTTTCTTTGTATGAAAAAGCTTGTGTGTGTATAGAAAATTATGTGCATGAAAAGTTTGTATGTGCAACTCATGAATCTAGGCTAGAGTTTCGAGCTGGATCCAAATGGCTAGAAAAAAATCTTTCTTTTTTCCTGTATCATCATATATTTAACAAACATATAAAAGGTATTGCTCTTTTACTATATCGATCACTGTAGATGTAGAGAAATTACACTATGAATTGGGGAATCTAGTGACAATTTTGTCTTTTGAAAAGAATTTTGGTTGCCTTGTTTTTTTGGGTAATTTTATTTTTTCAAAACATCAATTGGTCATTAAAGGATTGATAAGGGTTACTATTGTCTTTTCAATTTTCTGAAAACAATTATTTGCCCACAAGCTAAAAAAATTGAATTAGTAGGCAAGGGTGTTTATGCCTTTACATTTTTTGCAAGATTGTGAAAGGACCTTTTTACCCTTAAATTCATGAAAAAATAAGGAAAATGTCTAATGATGATTTTGTCTTTTTACTTTGGTTTTTTTATGAATGTTTAAATCTCGAGGGGTGTTTTCGACTTTTCGCTCTGATTCATTAATTTTTAAATCAAAGAACAATTAGCGTGTAAGATGATTTTGTGACCTTATGGTAGCATGTACTATGTATTCTCGTGACCAAATATTTTGTTCCTCGAGGGGTGTTTTGGATTTTTTTTACTGGTAGTCGTTTCTTTTTTTTTCCTTCCTGCTTTTTTTCTCTTTCCTAGCAAAAGTGCACACCTATCCTATTTTATTTTCATTTCTAATTTTAGTCCTTAGGTTTTTTATTGCTTATTTTAGTCCTTGGTCCTTTTAGAAATTTTTTTGATGTTTTCAATTTCATCCTTGAATTACAATTTGTCATGGATTATTGTTTCCAATTCGGTCTGTATTTTTTCAATTTCTTATTTTTTCGTTGACTCTTTTTTAAAAGTTTTGTTTTCAATTTCATCATTTAATCAAAGTTTATGTTATTTTTTTTTCAATTTAGCCCTCATTCTTTTGATTTCTTTTTCCCTTTGTTAAAGTTTTTTGTTCTTTTCAATTTAACACTTTAATGTTAATTTTTTTGATGCCCTCTAATTTATTTTTTATTTTTATTCTTAGATTTTTGATGCCCTCATTATTATTTCAATTATAATTTTTTGTGTTATATATTTTTTTTCTTAGGTTTCATTGTTTGGCGTTTGATTTGTTAAGAATTGGGTTTTGTAATTTTTATTTATTTATTGTGCTTTCAATTTAATGACATGGATTATAAATTTGAAAAGTTGAAATGGCTAAAGATTCCTTTAAGCGAGCGTTTGGAAACGTAGGCCAACCTGCATTTCCAAAAAATTGAAAAAAAAAACATTTTTGCTAAAAATTAATTATTATTTTTTTATGTTTTGGATCGTTTTGATGCGCTGATCTCAAAAATAATTTTTAAAAAATAAAAAAAAATATTATTTTGATGCATTTCGAAATGCAAAATACTTTAAAAAGTAACCGATTATCCAAGACATAAGCTTTGCCCCCAAACTACTTGAATTTTTTGGGACATTATCACTAGCGTTGTTTGTGGGAACTTGTTCAAAAAGTCATCAATTGTTCTTCCATAACTAGTTATTGACATCCCTAATTATTATCAAAGGCAGATAATCAAGAAACACCTAGAATAGGACAAATCATGGACCTCCCTATAGTCACTAGCATATATGCTCCATCAAAGCTTCAACACTCTTTAATACGGAGTAGAAAATGCTACGTGGTAATTTAATCATCCTAAGTCAGAGCATGATTTCTTCTACTTGCTCATAGACTTAGTGAGACAAGCAAATCTAGACTATGTGTTTGTCAACTTTACAAAATACAATTGAGGCCTCGAGGTTTTGAAAAGCTTCCACCAAGTATAAGTGGGATGTTGGTTCAAACTATTGAACATGTGAAATATTTTTAGTAACTATCCAAGGGAAAAGGAATAGTCTTTTTCACGTCAGGCATTCTAGTCAAGTGAAAATTTACCATAGCCAATGAGCCAATGAAAATAAAAATGTAAGTTTTTTATATATGAATGACTTATTTAAAATAACATTTTTTTATTTCTTCACCAAATGATGCCTAACATTCCCATGACCTTTCAAAGATGGGATGGACTCAGTCTTTCTAGTGTGATAGCGCGATTTACTTTAGAAGGGATCAACGTCTTCCTAATGCTATGACATAATTTACCTTAGAAGGGATTGATATGATCCCCCTAGTATGATCGCATATTTCTCCAAGGATGAGATAGATATTGTCTCAACAATGAGGATGGATATGGTCCCCTAGGCCAATAATCCCATGACCTTCCAAGGATGGGGATAAAATCAGTTTCTCTAGTACGATTACACAATTTACCTTGAAACGGATCAACGTCTCTCAAGTGATATGACATAATTTATCTTGGAATGGATTAACATGGTCTCTCAAGTGTAATCGCAGATTTTCATAAGGATGAGATAGACATTGCCTAAAAAATATATTCAATTTATGTATTATAAAGATTTTTGTATGTCGTTGCTGCTACTATTATCAAAGCTCGAACCCTAAAGAAAAGAAGCAAAAGCTTTTCAGAAAAGAAAGATAATAAAACGAAGAGAGAAAGCACCTCACGAAAGCGTCACCAAAAAGAAGGCTTCACACTACAATTTACATAAAATTGATGCTCACTCACGTGTTGGTCACACTATGGTTGGTGCTAGCAAATGCAAGAATGTGTGGCCAAAAAGGAGGCTTGACACTACATTTTATATAAGATTTTTACTTGATTTGGCACAATAAATGCTCTTTATTCACATGGAAAGCGAATCAAGATACCATAGTTAGGTGATCTAATCTTTTACACAAAGAGTAAGGATAGTTGTGGTTATCCATCATCGCTCTGGCAGCTTCTTAATGATACCGTCTTATGAGCAGCACATCGGAGGAGGGTTGGCTACTTGGCTTCTTGACAAATGTGAATTATAATGCCTACTTTTCTAGTCTTTGGTCACACATTAAGTACTAATCTCTAATCTTTCTTATTGCCTTTAAGTTCTTGTCTGCCAGCCACTTAATGATATCGCTCTGAACCCAACCAAAATGCAGACCCACTATGTTTTTTTTTTTTTTAGAAATGAATTTTTTCGATTCGGTTTGGTTTTTATAAAAAAAATAACCAAACCGAAAAAATTTTTTAAAAAAACCGAAACTGGTTCAAACCGATCGGGTTCGGTTCGGTTTAGTTTTTTAAAACAAAAACTGGTTCAAACTGATTTGGCTTGGTTTTTTTGTTATGGCTCTGTTTTTCCGATTTGGCTCGGGTTTTTTTCAGTTTGGCTCGGTTTTTTTTAGTTTGGGTTCGATTCGTTTTTTTGGTTTAAGCTAAAAACCCGTTGGTTTTTAAAATTTTAATTGGTTTTTTTACGGTTTGGTTTTTCCTATTATTTTTTAAAATTTTTTTTAATTTTTTGATATTTTTACTCAACCCTACAATAAATCCTTTAACCCGCAAAAAATGGTGCCTCAAGAAGCAACCTTTATCTTCTACAATCCATCTTTAATACCTCGTTTTGCGAAACTTGCCCTAAAAAAGCTTGAATCATCTACGCATTTTGAAGTTACCTACATCATCAACATTATCTGATATACCAAGAAAGCAAAGATACTTCAGAATTTCTCATATATTATTATTCAGCATTTATGCAATATAATAATTTATCCGTAAACACTGAATACTTCTGAAATGTTTCCAAAATAATCCTTTTTTTCCAGAAATTTGAGGATAATTAAAAAATTCTTTCCCACAAACATATTCGATATCTTATCTAAGTATAATTTCAATTATTTTGAGAATTTCTATTAGTTTGCTCATAATTAAGATTTACAGTATTAAACTAATATAATATTGTTAATGAATAATAGCTAATGAATATTATTATAGAAAATAAAAATAATAATATTTTAAACGTTCTTATTATGGAATTGACAACTTATAGACCTATCCAAGTTTTTTTTAATCATTATAAATGATTAATATTTTTCACAGGCTTAAAAAAAACAAATACTTTTATCTATGTATTATCTATTTTAGTTTTTAATTTTTTTAAATTAATTTCTCATGGACTCAAATGAGTATAACCATATTTCAAATAAGATTAGGGCTTTTTTATACATGATTTTTAATTATATCATGAATAATAATATATCAACCCAATATGTATAATCTAAATTAATAAAATTATGTTTCAAACATATTCTGTAACAATAGTAGTTTTTTATTGTTTATGAAATTTTTAAAAGGTAATTACTTTTTTTTAACTTAATAAAATACAATGTTGAAAAAAGTTTTGTTTAATTATATTTTGGAAGTAAGAAAATAAATTGAGTAAAAAAAATTAAAACATATATATTAGTTAAGAAAAAGTTTTCATGAGTGGTCTAGGCTGCTTAAAATCTATGGACGGGCGATCTTTGTGAATTATTATTATTATTATTATTTAGATAATAGTTATTTTATAAAATACTTTTTGTTATAAAATATATTAAAATAATATTTTTTATTATTTTTAAAAATTTATTTTTAATATAAATATATCAAAATAATCTGAAAAAACAAAAAACAAAAATTTAGAGTGAAAAAAATAAAAATTTTAATTTTTTTAAAAAAATACTTATAAAAACACAAAATCAAAAGGTTTATAAGAGTTGACACTTGACACCACACATCTCAAGAAATCTCAATCTTCATGAACGATTGCCGAAGCCTCTATATATTCAACCTATCATAAATTCTTTCATAACCTCCGCTTTCCAGTCCTCTCCATGTCGATTTCGGCCCCAAGCTACCTAAGTCAATCATAACACATTCTTGCATTTGCTAGCACACGTACGTATTTTCTCTGAAATCGACAGAATCTCATTGAAATCACCTAATACCATTATTGAAGGAGAAGATATGGATTTGAGCTAGAAGTTTAATATTATGCTCAAAACACTCTCTTCTTTAGCTGGTCTTTTGGATTGACATAAACCACAGAGCATAACCATGATGATCCTCCTCCATCGTCCACTGTTACATGAACATGGTGACGAGAAGACTTCAATATCTTCATGTCAGCCCTGATTTTATTGCATCATCTCCACTCCCGTTGTACCTTCTGCCTGTTGTTTCTCCTTCCCGTTCTCAGTGAGATGCTGTACAGGAGGATATATCTCCTTCTTATGCCATACTGGCCACATTTGGAAACAATTTTGATGGAGACCCTCACATACTATTCGGCGTACTCTCCTTCTCACCTTGAACTTCAATAATAATGGCTACGTAAGATCTATTTCCACACAAATCCTGGTATAGTTTCCATGAGTGCCAATTGACGTCGTCATGTCCACCTTCAGAGCCTTGCCAATAAGATCCCCGATTCTCCACAAAACCCTTTTATCATAATACTCCATTGCCAAACCTGGAAGTCAGACCCACACGGCGACCTTTTCAATTGGATAAAAACTGGATGTCATTGTCTCACGGTAAGATAATGATCTGCCACCATCCATAGACCCTAAAGAGAGCATAGCCCAGGTCATCGGGATTGAAAACTTATCCGGGAAGATATTGTTTCCCAAATCCACCAGTCCTAGATCGCCTTGAATTTTCCATAGCGTATGGAGTCTTCTCATCAAGTAAGTCTTCTTCCCCATAACTTTGATAATTAATGTTTGACGCCACGGTTCTTTGATTCTTCGTTTTTCTTCAACAGAATTTAATTACAGGACAATCTTCATCTCCAAAATCCTCATCATCATCTTCTGAACTATAATCATCCCTTAGTCGACAATCTTCAGCCATCCTTTGATTCAGATAAGAGGCTCCAACAAGGGAGTCCTTATTACTGAAACCTCTGGTTGCTACTTTTGCTTCCTTTAACCGAGATGAACTAGTTCCCTCCGCAGTAGGCTGTTTTCCTGAATCTGAACTAGCGTGACAGGAGATCTGCTTCCTCGGAGGAGATTTCCGTAGATTCTCTGGAGAGAGTCATGTTTTCTTCAACAGACAATTTGTTAGCAACTAGTTACACTAACGCAACAAAAAAAATTATTAGCAGATACACTGCTGCATTCTTTGTTGCGGCACAACAAGTGAAATCTTTTCTTGGCAGTGAGAATGCCGAAACAAAAGGAGATTTATTTTCTCAATTATTTCTTCAATTGTGTTATTTTTTCAAATAAATTTTAGGATGTTGATTTAAAATAAAATAAATCTCCTGCTGTCTGCTTGTCGTGTCACTTCATGCCCCACCCCATTAATTCATAAAATTATTTGCCAGTTCCGTCGTCATGTAAAAGTTTTCTCTGCCAGAAATGAAATAAATTTCTTTTCGAGTTCAACACTCCAAACGTTTTTTTTTTTGTTACTTCAAATTCATTACAACCTGGTAGTGCTATGAAATTGGCTATGAGGCAACAAAAATAAGATAAGAATGAAA
This sequence comes from Populus deltoides, assembly GCA_015852605.2. Classification (NCBI taxonomy): domain Eukaryota; kingdom Viridiplantae; phylum Streptophyta; class Magnoliopsida; order Malpighiales; family Salicaceae; genus Populus; species Populus deltoides. The sequence continues at coordinate 18,247,098 of CM027573.2, forward strand.
AATAAAACCATAAATTTGCTATGAGGCAACAAAAAAAAAAGATAATGAAAAATAAAACCATAAATTTGTTTGACAACAACACAAATATTGAATTCTGCGACAATTTCAGAGTTTTCTTGATCATAAATACAACCCATGAGTTCAAGCCTCTCTTCATTGTTCGGAGAAGACGACGACAACAACAGAGCTTGTTCATACTCTTGCAGTATCATTCCATGCGATCATAAACTGAGATAGAAAAGAAATGAGAACCCATAATCTTCAAGAGAATTAATTGCTGTCATTTTATATATATATATATATATATATATATATTTATATTATTTTTTTTTTTTTTTTTTTTTTTTTTTTTTTTGGGGGGGATTAGTTCTCTCTTCTATCTTCTTGGTTGGCAGGAGCCTCTCTGTTCTCATTTGAAGGCAGACTAGCGTTCTGAGGCCTGTACTTGTATCTTCTAGCAACAAACAAATAGACACAGAAATTGATGAAGCTTAATATAGAAAGCAACCAGTAGAAGAGGTTCAAATTATTCCTGTTAATATTATTGCCTGCTAACCACCCTCCACTTTTAGTACTTCCCTTTGTGGCACCATTCACTATATTAACCACTATGGTGCTGAGAAAATATCCAAGTGCCATAGAGCTCCAAAGAAAGCAAGTAGAGATAGACTTGAGCCCTTTTGGTGCCTCTGAGTAGAAAAACTCAAGAAGTCCCACATATGTGAACATGTCTGCAATGCCGAATATGAAGAACTGAATTGATATCCAGAAAGTACTCATGGGCAATGGCTGTAACACAGGGATAGCATCTAGCATGTTATGGTCTCTCGCTACGTCCTTACGCTTCACTTCCATTAATGCAGCCGAGGCCATGGATATAGACGAGAGAATTAGACCAACCCCTATACGTTGAAGGTGCGTTATACCTGTAGGGAGGCCTGTGAACTTACGCGCAAATGGCACGACTAAGCGATCATATATTGGGACTAAGATAATCAGGAATATGACTGGAATGATTGGTAAAGAAGCTGGGGGGATGTTGAAAGATTTGGTAATGCTGGTGTCCATGGTGAGTCCTTGTTGAATTGAGAACGTTTGGAGTTGAGCTAGGCAAAGGGTCATGATAATGGTGCAACTAAAGACCGGCAATATGCTAAGTAAAATTTTTGCATCTTCTACTTGTGTGACCCTGCATAGTTTCCATGGATTTGGAGCTCCTGAAAAGTTCTCTGAAGATGCTTGGATTGCAGCTTTATCTAGGAATCTGAACAAACAAATTTTCATGTCTAAGATACATATATGGATTCAGTTCAGCAGTAACAAATTATATTTTGATCAATATTTGTTTATCGAATCAGAGATTTTACCTCAAAGTATCTCTGTGGGGTAGAAATTCTGCTTCGATAGCAGCTTCCTTGTCCTTGTTAATCTCATAGAGGTCTAAAGGATCTTCTGGAAGTTGAAGCTTTCGGTTACGAAATGCGGCAACATACACCTGCAAGAGAACAAATAGCAGAAATATAAAATAACTTCTTCATTTAAATATATAATATAGAAACAGTTCAGGCCACGGAAGAGTGTACTATAGTTTCTATTGTACTCCATTTTCGTGAGCAATATGGGCAAACCTGCAAAATTTCAACCACCGTGCTAGATCCTTGAACAACATGTATCCGGTGCATAGGCAATCCAGCAATAAAAAAGATCACAGCCAACAACATGGAAATAGCACCAACTCCAAACCCCCAGTCCCATCCTTTGTTGTCTTGTATCCACACAAAAACTGTTAAGCTAACTGCAGCACCGAGGCAGACTGCTAGCAAGACAAAGTTGAAGTAGCTGGACATCTGAATCAACTCTTTCGGGTCTTTCTCGTCGAACTGATCAGCACCATGCGATGGCACGGAAGCTTTGATGCCTGAAGAGCCAGCAGCAAGCACGAATAGTGCAACAAAGAGAAGCACTGCATTGCCGCCTCCTACTTTCTCGCAGTGAGCAGTTGGATCTAAGATGTTGCATGGAAGTGGCTTGAGCTTGGCATAGTGAGCTTGAAAAGCAAGCAGTGATAGTCCCTGAATGAATATATATCATTTATGTCAAAACAGATGTTTTTATAGAAACAACTTCACGCACTGGTTGTTTACAAATGTTTACCATCAACTCGAGACATCCTGAAATCACAGCAGTTCTGTGCCTGCCAACGAGTGTGTCAGCAAGGACAGCAGCCACAATACTGAGGATGTAGCTGACACCCATGTAGTTGGTTACCATATTAGCTGCATCTGCTATTTGGAAGTGCATCACTCCATTGAAGTATGTCACGAAGTTCACTGCCAGAGAAATAGTTGCCATGCTTTCCAAAGCAAACATAACTGCAAGTGAAACTAAAACTATCATGATAGAAGCCACATATCATAATACAACCTAAGTGATGACTTCAGTATTAAATTTAACGAGTTTTTTCATCTATATTTATTAGGTGATGTTTGGGATCAAGGCTTTTTCATTTTCATTGTTGTACGTTGATTTCATCTTTTATTGAAGAATTACTTTAATTCAAAAGCTTAAGCTTTTGAATATAATTTATATTCTCTAACATCCATATTGGATACATGCCTAGTATAAGTAAAGAGGTCCATAATCCTCCATGTTTATTCTTTAGAGCCTGTCTTCCCTTCCAATCCACCTTTCCTTCAACAAACTCAAGTTTCTCCTGCATTAGAGCAAAAAATAGTAAGCAGTGAAGTATTAAGACTGTTAAATGAACTGGAGATGACACGAATAGAAAGACTCAAAGAACAAGGTACCATATTTTTCTAGCTTCACAGGGGTGTTTAATTTGCTGCTGCCTGGTGCACACAAGTAGCTAAATATAGAGACCAGCTTGGTATAAGCTACGATAGAGCTATAAATGCATATACTATAAGCTTTAGAATTCCTCTTCTTATAATGTAAGTAGTTGCGACCACTTCTTATTGGGGCTGCAGTGCCCCACTCTTGTTTGTTTAGTTGTGGCCGCCTTTTCTTCTAATTAATATTGCCGATTTCAAACTGCAGCACAAGAAAAATGAAGATATAGTGATAAACAAGAGACATTTATATATAGAACAAATAAAATAAGAATAAGTTGAGCTTTTCCTTTGAGTCCAGACATTCAGGAGAAGCAATTACGACAACTACAAGCATAAAGAATTCGGGCGTCGTCCAAAAAGGTGCCAGCATATAAACTACTTCATATTCTCTTTGAGATTCTAGTTTTTGGACACATGTATGTCTGTCTCCTGTCAGTGACGAAATTTGAGTAGCTAGTGTTTATATGATACACTTAATTGCTGCAAGGCAGAAGTTCATACGATGATGGAAACTCTCTGTGCTAGAAACTAGAAATGTTAGAATAACGGAAACGGAATTCAAACAAAACCTTGATTCTATCATCCTGCATTTTGACAGTTAAACTATAGATTAGTCAAGGTGTGAAGGCAAAACCACTCGTTGTCAATTGCTTTCATTGCCGGCTAAAGCATTTTGGCTACTGTTGAAGCTGTTTTTTCTTCACGATTCCTTTCATACCAGGTCAATTGGTAGCTCACACTAGGCCGGAATGCCACATTTTCTATTGCAATTTCCAGATAAATAAATGCTTCCTTGCAAAGAACTGTTAATGTTTTTAGTGTACTAATCGGCAACTAATCTTTCACTTCAATAGATAAAAAAAAATGGGGAAAATAATATGGAATTCGTCATGTTGACGTGGCCGCTGTTTCATTCTCTCTGTCTCCTGGCCTTGTTTTGGCGGTGAAGGATTTTCAGGTAGCGTCCGAAAAATAAAACTTGCCGTTGCTTTCAAATTTATCGTTCCTGTTCAGCGTCTTCAAACCAAGGAAAAGGCAACCTGAGACTACGCGAGGGGTATAAGACGGAGATTTATCAAAACGAAGCGACAGTCGAAAAACATAACAAAGCAAATTAAGAACGCTCAAAAGCTGTATTGAAGTCCTTAAAATGGACGAACAACTTCATATCAGCTAAAAACAAGTTTATTATTATAGGTCTGAACAGACATGTGTTTTACCAAACAAAAATGGGAACAAGATTTAGAAGAAAGGAACCCCTCTCACACTAAATCAGGTTACTATCAACTAAGGGAGCTAAAACAACAAAGAAAAAAGAACACAATGTACAGAAGAACAAATGAACTGGGATGCCTGTGCAAAGAATATTCAACTATGCTTACATGTGATAAAGGGCAATCCTAAAATATAAAACAATCAATCAATAATTCAATAATGAGTACTTGACACGCAAAACAATCTTTCCTTTATCCACCCCAAGCTTAGCTCCTGTTACCAGCCAATGACCTGGAACGTCTTGTGGCCCCTTTGACATTTCACTCATGTCGACAATTTTTGCCAATTTGCCAACATGGCCATCTTCTTTCTTATCGTTGGAAGGTTTCTCGTTTGGAACAGATGAGGATGCACCATTGGTTCTCTGCGCAGAAGGATTGGAGGGGCTATGATCCCATACAGAACGCCTTATTGTACAACCTGGAACTTTTGAAAATAGGAGTTTAAGGTGTAACACATTTTTGGCACCAAAATCCCAAACACCAAGCTGAGCCCCGGTCACAATGTGAACACCAGAGAGGTCTCCAATGGAAGTGTCAGCATACTCTATCGGTGCAGTGCTTACATGGGAGAAGTTCTTCCACTTGATAGGCTCAAACCAGCGGCTGTCTTGCTCCTCAGGACCTTGCCACTTGGGGGCTCCTATGGCCACATATGCATCCCAATGGGGTTGAAGAACTTTTGGAAGAGATACAAGATGCTGCAAATGGATGGAAAGTCTGTTCTGCTTGATGCCCTCTAGGCTAAGTCTTAGACCAGTAACTGGCTTACGGCCAACTGTTACCTGCAGCATCATAAATATTTATACTTTTGTAGAAAAGAAAACCTGTATTTGAAGCTCGTGCTGGCAGGGTTTGTCAAAAAGAGTGCATGTTGAAATTTTGTTTAAGATAATGGTTAATGGACATAATTGAAGCTAAATTAAAAGTGAGTTCCACTTATTTTTTAGGTTAAAACTTAATTTGAATTTAACTTCCAACATAAATTCTTTAATATGGAACATTAACATGATTTAAATTATTGTGGGTGAATGACAAATTGATCTCAAAAAACTTTTAATTGACATGTTTTGAAGAAATCCAAAACCTTCTAAAAGCTTTTATCCTATATAGAAAAGAAACAAACTTTCTTAGTAGTTTATTTTGCGAGTGTTTGTTTTTGTGTTATAACTTGCTTTTCAAAGTGTTTTTCAAATTGTTTTTTGCTTGAAAAAAACAAAAACAATTGATGCTTTTCTAGGTGTTTTTGAATGGTTATGATGTGCTGATATCAAAAATTAAAAAAAAAAATCTGAAAAAACATCATTTTAATGTATTTTCAATTAAAAATATTTTTGAAAAGCATCATGCATCACAATACTAAACACACACCTAATAGGATTGGGAAGAATTAAAAGTAGATCAAAATAGCATCTCAAGCTTTTAGAGAGGAAATGACATAAACAAAGTGGATTTTGAGCTTAAACCCACATGCATGACTTAGCTCGCGCTTAGCCCTAGGAATGAGTTTATTTTAAAATAATTTTTTAGGATACAAAGATTATTTTTTGCCAATCTATTTTAGACTTGGGTTTGGATTTATAATTCTTTGGCCATTAGAGAATTAATTTTTATTAGCTCATTGTTTTGTCTAGTCCAACCCATTAATAATAAGATTTGATTAGTTTTCTTCTATAAGGTTTTTTTGCAAACTTGAACAGTTTTTTCATCTCAAAAACATATGATTTAAAGCCAAAAAGTTCATGTTTAATTCTGGTTTTATGGTGAGTAATCAAAGCAGATAAGAGAAAAAAATTAATTAGATAATTGCCAGAATTAACTCTAGATCAATTTTGGTTCCAAAATCATTTATAAAAGGGATTGAAAAGGAGTGTTTTGGGATTGGTTTTTTCTATACATGTTTTGCATAATTTCAACTCTTTTTTACCTAATTTCTCATCTAAGGTCCTTCGTTTCTAAGTTGTTTTCCTTCACAAGTCTCATCCTAATCTAAAGTTTAGTATTAGTACTTGTAGAGAGGTTTCAAGTACAATTTATTTTTTGTTCGTTGGATCTTGTTTAAAAATGGCGCAACTAAACAAGGTAATGGTGTTGCAATCCTGATGGTCTTATTGAATAAAGTCATTTTGCATCAAGTGAGAGAAATTTTCCGCCAGATGAAGAAAACATAATGGAATTCTATGTGTTTACAACTTACACTCATTTCATTTAATCCGATCTTGAACACCTCAGAAAGATGCAAGTTCACCAGTGGCACTTGCTTGTCAGGTGCTAGTGTAAATAGTAACACTCTTATTGGTAAAGCTTTCTATTCAAGGCTTACTATTATGAAAAGTATTGTTCTTTAAGCTGTACTTAAGTTCTCAAAACCTCAATCCAACATCCATCACCACAAGCAAATTAGGGGAAATTGTAATTTTTATAGTTCAGCTATATTATGGATGACAATTTACAATTAGTTTGCTGCTGGAACTTTTCCTTCTTTTTTAAGATATGAGTGATCATCACAGGATTAAGAATTCGAGTAATTTTAAAACTGCGGTTTTGAAAGAAGGATGCATGAGATTCAAAAATGACAAAAGAAAACATATTACAAACTATTTAGGAAGCTACTATCCTTGACTTTCTTAATATCACATGCTATCAATTCAACATTAATTTCCATTACCACGTGAAGAAGATATACTTCCAAAACATACCTGATCTGGGCTTATATACAGCTTGGGACCCATCAAGCTGAACTGAAGAGATTGACAAACAGGCTCCTTTCTTTGAAGGTTATTCTGCTCTGGAGCCCAGCCTTTAGCAATTTGAAAATCCAAGAAATACTGCAAATCCTCTATAGGTGGCTTGTCTGATAAAGGGAAAAACACAAGAAAAAATATTTCAACTAGAAATGTCGAGATTTTTTTAAAAGGTGGCATGCAACACAAGTATTCCTAGAAGATTACTCATCCTAGTTCTACACTCGCCTAAGCACATTTATACACTTCAAAGCTATAATGGGATCCATTGCATTACTGCTGGTGTGAACACAACTACAAATGTCTAAAATTTTAAATTATTCAAATCAGTAACTTTTATGTTAGATAATAGTTCAGAGTATCTACGCAAGGAATATGCAAAATTCAACAATCCAATTTTCACTTAGATCATACCCAAATCATTTCTAAGACTTTGTTGGTCAGAAGATTGAGCTTTAAGAAAAGGTTAATAACCTTTTACTACATTAATTTTTCACCCTTGTTGCAAGTGCAACAAAATAAACTCCTTATCATACAGGCTATTGAAAAACTTCTTGCTCAAGATTTGCAAAATGCTTTAGAAAAGAAAAAAATAATTATTAATCATCACGACAAAGATTTCGTTTAAAAATCCTTGACCAAAACAAATATATTATAAATTAAAATCAAATTTGAATTTCAAACCACAAAAGAGAACACAGGTATGGGATTAGAACTTACACTCCAAATACAAGTCAACTGCCCGGGCCAAATGCTTTATTCCAGGCACTCTTTCAAGGAGAGACACGATAGGTGTAAATGTCATGTTAATCACATCTGGTGCCAATTGCACGGTCTCTGCCCATTTGGCATGACTCTGTTCAAGATCATCACCTCCTCTCCTTCTGAAAATCACTGTTACGTCCTACAGCAAGGAATTTAACTTGTAAATATTTCAGTGACTTCAGAGTAGAAAAGTAATTTAGGAAAAGAAACAGCAAGTGTAAGAGACAAGAATGTGCAATGTAATAAGAAGAGGCTGTGTCAAGAAAAGACTGGGTGAACTGATGAAAGCCATCAATTGATGGCATGGTTTAGTTAAATAAATAAGGGAGCAATTCCATAACACTAACCTTGTCCTTATATTTCAAGGGGGCAGCAATTGATGTGCTTGTTGAGTCTTGAAACCTTTGATCTGCAATGTCTTTCACATAGTTCTCAATATCGGATACTGACAAAGGAGAAGTTTGGTGCTGCCTGATATAAACAACATCCCGTCCACCAATTGTTGCAGATGTGACTATATGGGTACCATAGCTTTCAATGAAGCTGGAAAAGTAAATAAAACCACAGATACCAATCAAAAAGCTGATGTTTCCAAACTATTTGATATGATCAAGGGATTCTAACAGATGAATTTCTTGTAGTTATGATGCTCTTTAATGGCATTATAGGTAAGTAAAGAATGACAGGTTTCCACACCAGCAAACTCATGTATTATATTATAAATTTTTGTTAAGTTCTTTTCTATAAGCAATGAGAGCCACAACAAAATACCTTGCCAAGGATGCAGGATCCCAGGAGGAAGGAACAGCACGCTTGACTTCCTCAAGCAAAACTAAGTTAACTTTGGCTATCTGAACTTTATACAAGGGAATGAAATGCCCAACCATTGCAAGGGATTTTGTTCCAGCTGCATCAACTTGCCAAGAGCCAGTGAAATTGAACATGCCATTAAAGCTTCCGAGAGGAATTCGTCCTGATATACCTGATTTTTCATTGAATTGTCCTGCCATCTGAAAATTCAAGCAAAAAGTTTATTTTGAACTCCACATTTCACTACATTAGTAATTCAACTATAAATATAAACTTCACTACAATAATAATGACGAAAAAAAAAACCCTATTAAAAAGGGCATACTGATCAATAAATATACATTTCTGCAGAAATGATTCACCATGAACACGGACACGGACACGGACAGCAATAAAAGCCATAATATTGATGAAAACTATACAAAAAAAAAAAAAGACATGCTATTTGATCCAGTCCATAAATTATGACGTTTTATTTATAGTCAACTTAAGAGTGAAATTATTAAGGTCCATCAATGGAATAAATAAATATAGAGTAAAGAATCTGAGAACCACTGATCAATAAATATAAATTTCTGCAGAAATGATTCACCATGAACACCAAAGATGATTAAAGACCAGAAAGCTTGAAAAAACAAGATAAAATCTGGATCCAGACTGGAAATCAGTAATGGTAATGGTAATGATAGAGAGAATTTAAGCACCTTCAACACACCAGAAAAAATATTAGCATTTCAATCTATTCTTCTTCACCAATATATTCATATGCATTTATCTACCATCAATATTCCAAATCAAAGAGTTCATCATCTTTGTGCTCGTAAAGTATAGCTTAGTTGTTTAGTTCTTGGGCCATTTGGCCCCTTCACCAGGAAAGAAATGTATGCAGAGGATGCCTTTTGTTGAGCCCAAGCTTTGAACACAAAGTGGTTATCAAAATCCATGAATACAACCACCTTCATAAATCAAAACAGTTGCAACAGAACATTCATACATGACTTGGGCCTTTTCATGAACATGATAGAATTTCTTCTCGAAATCACAACATCGCAGAAATTACAGAAACGTAACAATGAAAAGGTCTCCATAAACTAAGAAAAAACGTAATCGTAAATGCCCCTTGGTTAAAAGGTGGGCAAGATACTGGGCATAAAAGTTACGCCACAATCTCTAAGAATTTAGCAGTTACATCAATAATCCTTATTTTTGGTTTCACATCACAGCAATGTGAAAATATTTTATTATTAGCCAAATAAATTCGCTGCATGCACACAACCAGAAGTTGAAAAAATAAGTATTACGGAGAAATGATCTAAAACCTCAAGTTGATTGGCTCCCGAAGATGAACAAAATTATGTTATTCTTTAGGCATCACACTAATTTCATTTATCAAGCCTGCTATGACAAAACTAAAAAATGAAAACTTTTCTCTAACTGACTTCCTAAATTTGCATTTTCAGTAACCTCATCCGAAATTAAATCATCAATGCAGTAATGGGCTAGAGGGCTGGGGGGGGGGGGGTGTCCATTCTAACTCACTTTTCCAGATTAGCTAGGCATATATGAATTGCGCCTGCGAACGACATATTTCTGAGTTCAAGAACATTTAACACAAGAAAAGCTATAATCTTTCAACATTGGACTTCAAGAGCAACAAGGCATAGAATCAAATAACCCAGACATGAAAATCCCAACAAGAACAAGGTGGCATGCGATGAACATAAGTTTTAGGACTAACCAAATCACAAAAAGCTCAGCCTAACATAAGAAAAAATGACCAGATAACGATTGAAAAGAAGAGGAAAAAAATCACCTCATGAAAGGAGCATACAGGAATTCTCTCAATGCTTCTATTCTCTTTAGAGCAATCAATATCAAAAGAAACATTAGGCAGCACAACCCCATGAGAGATATCAAGATCTCGTGTATGTTCATCATCAATATGAACCAACCTAGACCCAGTAGCTCCTTTGCAATACAAAAGCCTTATATCAGATGTAACATCAAAGCCACGACCCAAAGCTTGAATGGAGTTGCAGAGAGTAGTCGTCAAAGCATCAGAACTCAAGCTCATCTTTATCAACTAATAAAAATTATTTTTTTGGCATAAATGAGAAATCTTTGTAGTTGTTGGATTAGTATTTATTTATGGATTAGATTTGCATTTCTTGAATTTTGATTTGTTTTTGTTGTTTGACTGTAATAATGGGCTAAAAACGCGTTGCGTTTGTGGGTGTTTGTGTTCGGGCAAGAGAGGATGTTGTGAGTTGACCGGCCCTATTAGATCCTCGTCTCGTCTCCCATTGCGCTCACCTCGTCAAAATTCTCTTTTAGACAGCTACCTATCTTCTTTTGACTTGCGTGCAGTTTCTTTTTCTTTTTCTTTTTCTTTTTCTTTGTAAAGGTACTCCCAAGTACTCTAGTTTTTTTACTCCCTAACTTGCTATATCAATTATTTTAAATCAATAGAAGTTAAGATTATCTTTAAAAATTTCTACATTGTATATTTTATATAATTCATTTTTGATAATAATAATAATGATAATGATAATGATAATGATAATGATAAGTCATTCATTTTATTAAATAATATTAAAGTTAGCAAATCTAAAAAGAAAAATAATATTTAGGAAAAGAAATAATGTGAGAAGATGGAAAAAAAACCCATAGAGAGAGGAGCACGAGCTCTTGTGTTATGAACGAACGTGTTGAATGGCTTGAATTTGCCTGACTAGACATGCTTTTGCTTGGCCTTTCCTACATGGTAACCAAGTTATATATAAATCTCAGTTATATTATCTTACCTCATGGAGCATTAAAAATAGTGTTCCAGATATCTTGTGATATGTGAAGTTATAAATACCTTGTAGTGTGTGGAGTTGAGTTATATTATTGATAAAGAGGTTGGTGTTGGCATTAGTTAGTGTTAATTGGCAATACCATGCATAATTTTTATGCGTAAAGGTGTGGAAGCGTGTGCTATTGTAATGTAGGGTACCACTTCTTACAACTCATAATATAATTTAGTTTTGTGCACTAGCATGAAAATTTATATAGTTTTGGGATTCACAAAAGGAAGCTAACTGTTTGGGCTTGTTCTAGGCGACTAGTACGAGAAATCTCATTTTATTTATGCCTAGCCTAAACGACTAGGAAAAAACCTCCTTATTTCTTGTGTCTGGCCCAAGTAGTTAAGATGAAAAACCCTATCACTTAGCTCCAACCCAAGCAATTTAGAGGAAAATCCCCTTGCTGCTTGGACCTAGCCTAAACAATTATGATGAAAAATCACTACAACTTATGGCTGGTTTAAATGGCTGGTTTTTTTTTAATTTATGTGCACCATTTTTTTATCAATGTATATACCTTGTAGTCAATTAATTGGTTATATGTGACAACAACTTTGTTCATGTAAGAGCATATTTATTATTAATAAAGATTTTTTATCTTTGATATTCATCTATGTTTAATTAATTAATTTAGAGTAAAGATAAAGTCATTAGAACAAAAATATTTTGAAAATAAAATTATAAAATTGTTATAATTATGAGATTTATATTGCATCAAAACATTGTTCATAAATATTAATGGTTGATGCTCTATTAATGCTCATGTGACAGTTGTATAAGTGATCCTTAAAATTAATATCATTAAGTTATCTTATATAAAGAATATTATACTTGAATCTTAACTCCATGTTCTCTTAATCAAAAGCAACAAACAGGAAGATATTGGATATAACATGAACTATATGAAGGTATTTGAGTAATCAAGAGAAGATTCATCACTCTAAATGAATTAGAAATTACACAGAATAACAAGACTGCTTTTTTGTTCTTCAAACTTCCTCTGTCAGCTTTCTTGCTTTCTTTATGGTATCAGAGCAATGGTTTAGCACCTAATACTGCTCATTATTTTGCTTCTGCTAACATCATCATGATAGAAACACCATCAGAAAAATACATATCAGAAATAATGGATTTTTATGATCCTTCCTACATTCATCCCTCAGATCACATCAATCACGCCATTGTCACCCAACTTTGGGAAGGTGACAATCATGCAACATGGAGCCGCGCCATGATGATGTCTCTGGAGGCCAAGAATAAGCTTGGTTTCATTAATGGAACAATAAAAGCACCTTCAGAGACAGATCCTAAATATAGAGCTTGGAGACGATGAAATCAGATTATAAAGTCATGGATTCTCAACTCCATCAATCCATCCTTAACAAATACTATAATCTTCTCTGATACTACTGCTGATGTCTGGGCAAATCTCAGTGAGCGTTTCTCTCAAGGAAATCTGTCACGCATATTTGAGCTTAAACGAGGGATTGTTGAACATCGTCAACAACAACAGACCATAACAGCTTATTATTCAGCACTCAAGTCCTTTTGGGATGAATTAGGATCATATAATGATCCACCTTTATGTAACTGTGTAGGACTAAAACAGATTGCTGAAAGAGAAGAACATGAACAAATTTTCCAATTCCTCATGGGGCTGAATGATACATATTCTGCTATCCGTGGACAGATCCTGTTGATGCAGCCACTCCCTAACATCAGGAAAATATATTCACTCCTGCTTCAAGAGGAAAAACAACGGCACCTCACTAAAGCCAATGACAGCCCCATTCATGCCATGAATGTGAAAAGGAACACAAGGATCACAAAGAACAAACAATCCACACGGCTACAAAACAACAAGGGCTAATCTTTATTTTGCTCACACTGTGAGGGAGATACACATACGGTTGACCGTTGCTATTACATCATTGGATTTCCACCAAGACATAAATTTCATGGCAGAGAAATCAAACCACCAAATCGACACAAACAACTTACAGTCAATAACGCCAGTAACACAATCAAACCCAACACGGCAACAAGTAGACTTCAGACCTTTCCTCGGTTCATAGAAGAGGAATACAATCAAATAAGGACATTACTTGGTAAAAATCAGTTCTATAAAAATGTGACAGGTAAACACAATTCTAAATGTCATAAAGCATGGATCATTGACAGTGGTACTAGTGATCATATATCATCTTCTTCTCATTTACTATCTCAAACAGCACGTCATGATATTGTTCATTTACCTGATGGCTCACATATAAAAACCTTATCAGTTGGTAATGCACAAGTTAACCAACACTTGTGCATCAAGAATATCCTCCACATACCATCCTTTCAAGTTAATCTTCTCTCAGTCAGTAAACACACCCATGACTTAAATTGTATCATCACTTTCCATCCTAACTTCTGTATCTTGCAGGACTTGAACACCATAAAGATGATTGACCTGGGGAAGGAGCATAACGGCTTATACTATCTATCTGAGCACACAGCTATCAAACCACCATAAAAAATTCAAGCCAACACCATTTCCACCATCCTAGATGTATGGCACTGTCACTTAGGACACCCCTCTGCTGCACCATTATAATTTTTGTCTAAGACGATTCCTAATTTTTCTATTCATCATCTTATGCATTGTGACATTTATCCTATGGCAAAATAAACCAGACTACCTTTCAATATGAGTTCTATTTCCTTACATGCATCTTTTGATCTTATACATTGTGACATATGGGGTCCTCATCGCACACATACACACTCAGGTGCTTGCTATTTTTTAACCATTGTAGACGATTGCTCACGTTACACTTGGATCTATCTTATGAAGCTTAAATCTGAAACGCAAACCTTATTCAAGTCTTTTATTGCGTTTGTCAAAACACATTTCTAATGTAATGTTAAATGTGTAAGAGCAGACAATGGGAATGAGTTTACTTCCATGCGACCCCTTTTCAATGGTTTAGGAATTCTCTTTCAACACTCATGTCCAGCCACACCACAACGAAATGGTGTCGTAGAGCGCAAACATTGTCATCTTTTAAACGTTGCTCGCGCTCTATGCTTCCAAGCTTGTTTGCCACTTCAATTTTAGGGGGAAAGTATACTCACTACAGCCTATATAATCAATCGCTTGCCTACACCCATTCTTTCCAAAACCTCACCCTATGAGAAGCTGCACAATACCATACCTACATACCATCACATGAAGGTTTTTTATTGTCTTTGTTATGCCACCACTATTACACCCTCACACAAATTTAATTCTAGAGCACGCAAATGTATTTTTGTGGGTTATCCTTTGGGTCAAAAGGCATATCACCTTTATGATCTCTTAACTCACACGTTTTTCTCTAACCGCAATGTCACTTTTCATGAATTTATATTCCCCTTCTCTACTCAACTACAAAACACACAGTTCGATCATCCAAACACCTACACCTCCAGCTTACCCTTATCAGCTCCTATTCCTCCTTAAACACTATCCATTCCTTCCTCTCTTTTAGGCGAACCATCCACCTTACCTTTACTATCCTCCTCCAACGATAACACACTTTCCTCTCCTATGCCTTCTCCTCCATCAAACCATGTTTTGCCATCATCTCCTACCAACATCCCTAGCCTTGTTGAGCCACCCTTATCACCACATGTTTCCACACCGCCTGCATTCCCACGTCGAAGTACTAGAACCCACACCCGCCCCTCCCACCTCCAAGATTATCACTACTTTCATGCCACCTTGCTTCCCCCTGGCTCGTCATGTTCTCGTTCAGGTACTCACCATCCTTTATCTAAATTTGTTTCTTATACTCATTTATCTCCCTCTCACCGTGCTTTTATTACAAGCCTTTCTGCCCACAGTGAGCCTACATCATTTGCACAGGTTACCTCTGATCCTCGGTGGTAGGATGCCATGCAAACTGAATTAATAACTCTTGAACTGAACAATACCTGGACATTATGCCCCTTATCGGGAGGTAAACGTGCCATTGTGAGCAGATGGGTATATAAGCTTAAATACCACTCTGATGGCACCATCGACTAGTTCAAAGCTCGTCTAGTTGCCAAGGGTTACACATAATTGGAAGGTCTTGACTACACAGACACCTTCTCCCCTATTGCCAAGTTAGTTACTCTTAAATGCTTGCTTGTTGTTGCTGCTGTCCATCACTGCCCTTTACACCAACTCGACGTTCAAAATGCCTTCCTTTACGGTGATTTGAATGAAGAGATTTACATGCAGCCTCCTCCTAGCCTTCCTCATTAGGGGGTGAATATTGTGTGTCGGCTTTAGAAGTCCATTTACGATTTAAAGCAGGCATCACATAACTGGTTCTCATAATTTTCCACAGCCACTAGAAGCTTTGGATTTCAACAATCCAAAGCAGACTACTCTCTGTTTACTAAGGTACAAGGTGCTTCCTTTACAGCAATACTACTCTACATTGATGATATGATCATCACAGGAAATGGCACTGCCATAGTTGGAAAACTTAAAAGGTTTCTTCACAACCATTTTCGGATTAAGGATTTGGGCAATCTCAAGTACTTCCTTGGAATTGAAGTTCCTACTCCAAACAAGGTATTGCTATCTCCCAACGTAAATACACTTTTGATATACTTAAAGATGCAGGTATGCTTGGGTCAAGACTAACTAAAATTCCAATGGAACAAAACCAACGACTCACCCCTTCAGAAGGTGAACTGCTCAAAGATCCATCACCATATCGACGCCTTGTCGGTTGTCTTCTATATCTCACCATCACAAGGCCAGACATTACCTCACCTGGATGCAGCTCACCGTGTCCTACAATATTTGAAGCTGGCACCAGGACAAGGCATTTTGTTTCCATCACATGGAAAGTTACAGTTGAAAGGGTATTGTGATGCTGATTGGGCAAGTTGTCCAACAACCAGGCGATCTGTTACTAGGTTCTGGGTTTTCCTTGGAGGAGCTCCCATATCTTGGAAGAGCAAGAAATAGTCGGTCGTATCACGTTCTTCAGCAGAATCAGAATATACATCAATGGCATCGCTTACCTATGAGTTGGTTTGGCTTAAACAGCTCCTATGTGATTTGCAGGTGCCACACTCACAGCCAACCCTCCTATACTGTGACAACCAAGCTACATTACACATCGCAGCCAACCCTGTATTTCATAAACGCACAAAAAATATCGAGATTGATTGTCATATTGTGCGTGAGAAAATACAATCAGGATTGATAAAGACCACTTATGTATCTTTAACACAGCAGATAACAGATATATTCACAAAGCCTCTTGGTAGCCTGTTATTTCATAATCTGCTACGCAAGCTGGGAACCTTGGACATCCATGCTCCAACTTGAGGGGGCGTGTTAAAATTCAGAATCAAAACAATTAAAGCTTGATTTGTAAATCATATCTTAGAGATTTAGTTTGATTGTAATTTCTGTAATTAAGTCCTAAATATTAGTTGCTAGTCTGTCAGTTTACTTATTTAGACAAAATCTTTTCTATATAAACTATGTATATGCACTGTAGAAATTACACAGAATAACAAGACTGCTTTACTGTTCTTCAACCTTCCTCTGTCAGCTTTCTTGCTTTCTTTACTAGCAGTAAACGCCTATTTGATGTGGCAATTCAGGTGAGTAATCAATTCATATATTCAGGGTGCTATTCTCTGAAACTGCTCTAATGAAGTATAAAATTCTGATAGGACAAGAAAGTGCAAGAAAATTTCAATGTAAGAGAAGCAGCAAAGGGAATAAATGGAAGTGTAACTTTGGACTTTATTGCTACTGTGAAGAACAACCGACTGGATATCCACTTATACTGGTCTGGAAAGGGTTCGATTAGTTCTCCAATGGAATATTATGGTCCTCTTATATCTGCCATTTCGGTTTCTCCTGGTTACTAGCTGTCTCAAAAAATTTATTTATGCTGTCACATTTAGTTTCTTTTCTCTAACATCCTGTTAAGTTCCCACCTGTAGTTCCCAGAAAATCTGGCAGAAAACCATCAGCAATGAGTATTGCTGCACTTACAGGCTCTGCTTTACTTTTGCCACTACTGGTTGCAGTTTCCATTTGCAAAATGGGCTGGCTAGGTGGCAAGGAAAATCTCACAGTGAAGGTGAGAATGTACATTGTTTGGAGTCTGTTCTGACTTTAGACTTGCCAAAGTTTGTAACTCCTCCTGTTTACAAGATCTTTTTCCTTGTGAGTTCGTGTTTGATGGCTGATGTTGTGGTGCAGAATTAAATTGTGTCGAACTCATACCAGCAGGTTCTTTTAACTTCCGGGAAGTAAAAGCTGCCACTCAAAATTTTAGTCCTTCAAACAAGATTGGTGAAGGAGGATTTGGACCTGTTTTTAAGGTCTAAGCCACTACATATTTGTTTAGAAAGTCCTCGAGATTCTACAGGTTTGCCTAATAAGTGAAGTGATTGCAGGGAGTTCTTCCAAATGGAGCAGCAATAGCTGTCAAACAACTGTCTTCGAAATCAAAGCAAGGAACTCGAGAGTTTTTGAATATGGAGCATTAAAATATCATACTGTTTTTTTATAATAGTACAATCCTAAATAATGCAAGTATATGGTTAGGTGCAGGACCTGAAGAACTGAAATTAAGACTCAACTGGCCAACCAGGTTTAAAATTTGCCTTGGCATATAGCTAGAGGTCTGGCATTTCTCCACGAAGAATCCAATACATAGAGATATTAAGCCCACCAATGTGCTACTTGACAAGGATCTCAATGCAATGACATCAGATTTTGGACTGGCTAAACTCTATGAAGCAGAACATACACTTGTTATCACTAGAATTGCTGGAACCACGTAAAGCCTTCCATACCTCTAAAGATTGTTATTTTGCAGGAAAAACATCATCTCAGTAAATTTACGGAGATTTTTTTTTTCTGAAACATTTTGAATTGTCCTAAGGAATTACATCTCCATAACTTATGGTATTTCTGCAGAGGATATATGGCCCCAGAATATGTCATGCGAGGTTATTTAACAAGCAAGGCAGATGTTTACAGCTTTGGGGTGGTTGCCTTGGAAATTGTCAGTGGTAAAAATGGCACCAGTTACAGGCCAAATGATGAGAGTGCCTGCTTGCTTGATTTGGTAATTAAAGCTAGCTTACCATTATTTTCATGTGCTGTCATGATCTTGTGGCATCTTGTATAAAGGAGTTGATCATGCTAAGTGGTTGCTATTGTAGTCAGTTGGCTGCAACATATGTAAGATGATAGGTTACTTATCTGGTAAGAGTTTATAGACATACAGAGCAAAGGGAAGGCATTTCTCCATTGATTAAGAAGTTTCATATTCTATTTGTTGTATTTCAGGCTTATGTTTTGCAAGAGAAAGGAGAGTTAATATCGCAAGTCGATCCAGTCTTGGGATATGATTATTCAGTGAAACAAGAAATGATAATCTTAGACTTGGCAATGCTATGCACCAATCCATCCCCTACTCTGAGGCCAGCTATGTCTGAAGTAGTAAAGATTCTTGAAGGGAAAAGTCAGATGAAGGCTCCTTCATTCAATGTCCCTTACTTAGCTGACGATTTTGCAAAGGCCAAGGCTGTCGCTTGCCTCATTCCCCGTGTTCGTTCTGGCAACAATTCTACAGGAAGGTCATCAAATGCTGTTTCTTATGATGTTTTGAGTCGAGATGAAGCTGCATATGGCATTTTCGAAGATTGTTCATCAAATTAAGTAGTTATCTTAGTAAAATAATTTAATTTTATTAATTTGTTAATACCTCGGATAATAATAATAATAATAATAATAATAATAATAATAATAATAATAATAATAATAATAAAGAATTTTTCACCGGATAGGAAAAAATTTGTATTCAAACTTGAGATTTTTTTTTTACNNTANNNANNTAAAAAAAAATATCACAATCCAAAAACTATTTAGAAAATAGCACAATCACAAGTGTCTGCTATTGTTAAATGGCCTTACATAAATTACATTACAATGAAAAGAACGAATAAATATATATATATATATATATATATATATATATATATGAGAAAAAAATATTTGATAATAACTTTACTAATACCATTAAAAAAATTTAAATAAGATAAATACAATAACATTAAAAAAAATCATCAATAATAACTAAAATATGTCATATAAATCATCTAAAAATAAATGAATCATATATTATTTTAGAATATTTAGTGGCTATTTTAATTATTATTAATAATTTTTTGATGTTGTTAGATTTAATCAAAAAATTATAATAATCCTGTTGACGTTGTCATTAGAATTTTAATATATATTTAAAATCTTTTCTTTTCTTTTTCCCCCCCTTTGCGAGACTCACGACCAATTACAATAATAACAGAGTTTTTCGCCATCACCACCACTGGTCCACTACGGATAATTCTGAAATTGTTGACATTTAACGATTTAAACTGCGCAGACAGAGGTGGGACAGGGGAAGAGCAGGGGCGGGCCCTGAAGAAATGTTTTTTCAGCTTCCCTTGCAATAAATGAATCATATATTATTTTTAGAATATTTATGTGGCTTATTTTAATTATTATTAATAATTTTTTTTTGATGTTGTTAGATTTAATCAAAAAATTTTATAATAATCCTGTTGACGTTGTCATTAGAATTTTAATATATATTTAAAATCTTTTTCTTTTCTTTTTCTCCCTCCTCTTTGCGAGACTCACGATCCAATTACAATAATAACAGAGTTTTTTTCTGCCATCACCACCACTGGTCCACTACGGTATAATTCTGAAATTGTTGACATTTAACGATTTAAACTGCTGTCAGACAGAGGTGGAGACAGGGGGTGGCAAGCAGACTGCTGTCAGACAGAGGTGGAGACAGGGGGTGGCAAGCAGGGGCAGGGGCTGGGACCCTGCAAGAAAATTGTTTTTTCAGCCTTCCCTTGATAATTTATATAATCTTCCATTCGATATAATTTGTTTAAGAAGATACCGTTTGGTATTGTGTTTATAATTATATTTTATTAAATTAAAATAAAAATTTTGTTAAAATCTTGTCCCATTTGTACTTTTGTGAATCGTTTTTTTGCTGCCTGTATCAAAAATAATTTTTTATAAAATAAAAATCATTGGCATGTCGATTTCATCAAAAAGTTTTGTTACAAATACTCAAAGTTACAAATTATTACCATATATACCCTAGAAAGAATAATGTTTTTTTTCTAGGGGTAGGGGGGCGATTGCCTGGCCCCCTCAGCCCCCATAGGCCCCATAGGCCCCACCACTGTTCAACCGTGAGGTCAGCGGGAATGAAATGTGTTTCTTCTATATTATAAGTGTAAAAGTAGTTCCAAATATACATGCATATCTCGGCTTTGTTAAACAAAAGATGAAGAAGATTCACTAATGTTACAATGCGTGGACTCGGGGCTGGGTGGGTAAAGATCATGGGCAGACATGGAGGTGGATACATTCCATGTTTTATCAGATGAAAAAACGTGGTCTTGGGTGCTGCAACTCTGGTCTAAAACCTGTTGAAAGTGGTCATAATTGACTTGTTTAAATTGAGAACCACCACCGTATATGCTAGGATCTGAGATCACTTCCTGGATGCTGGTCTGTCCTTCAAGCATACTCACCACTGCTGGCATTGAAGGCCTTAGAGATGGAGATGCATTGGCGCATAAGAGAGCCACCTTGATCATCTTTTCAGCCTCTTCCTTGTTGAATTCAGACCGCAGCTTTGGGTCCACCAGCGCCATTAAATTCCCTCTTTTTTGCAACACAAATGCCTGTGACAGACAAGTTAGTTTAGAGTACTGTAAGAGCTAGCCAGCTAGTAATGCCTAATGCATCATGAATTCATGTAGCAACACAAGCAGACTCGTAACTTACCCAGTCAAGAAGACAAACGCTTTCGTTTGTTGGATTGTAACTTGAATTGCTTCTTCCACTGACAATCTCTAAAGCAACAACCCCAAAACTGTAAACATCTGCCTTGTCTGATAAATAACCCCACAGTGCATATTCTGGAGCCATGTATCCTCTGAAATCAAAAGGCATGCCAGGTGAGTTACTTCAGTGTGTGTAATTAAGGTCTTTTTCGATCGATAACTAAATCATTAGAAAACTAACGATAAGGTGCTTACATGGTTCCAGCAACTCGAGTGCTAATGTGAGTGTTCTCCGCTTCATTGAGCTTAGCTAGTCCAAAGTCTGATATCTTGGCGTTTAGATCCTTGTCCAGCAACACATTTGTACCTTTGATGTCTCGGTGAACAATCCTGATTGCTGATCCTTCATGGAGAAACGCTAAGCCTCTGGCTATACCAACACATATCTTAAATCTTGTTGGCCAATCCAACATAAGAGCACTTGTTTCTGCACCTGTTGTTAAAACCCAGTAAGAAATGGCAAAAACTATTACGATTACCAAAGAGTGCACGAGCTAAAGGTGATTACCAAACAGTGCGCGAGCAAGGGAATTGTTTTCCATGTACTCGTATACAAGCAGCAACTGGTCTCCTTCAATGCAGCATCCATAAAGCTTTACAAGATTGGGATGCTTTAAACCAGATATCATGCCTATTTCATTCACAAATTCACGGTTTCCTTGCGTGGATTTAGGAGATAGCTGCTTAACAGCGATAGCAGTCCCGTCTGATAACTCACCCTGCATGAAATAACCATGCTTCCAATGCTCATATTCCCTTCTGCAGATAAGTAATTCAAAGAAAAGGTCCGACAATCAATGTATTGGGGATACCATGCATGGGATTTCATCAGAGGACAAACCTTGTACACGGACCCAAAACCACCCTCTCCAATCTTGTTTGCAGAATCAAAATTGTTTGTGGCAGCTGCTAGCTGCCTCAGAGTGAACGAACCAGTTTTCAGATCAAGCCCCTTGAGATCTGCGCATATACAAGTGTTGAGGGAATTTCATGTAAGATATTCGTCATGTACTATCACTTTTAGACAATACATATATACAAATACATAGTGCTAGTTAGCAATCTGCTACTACCATCTTGTAGTTCTGGTTTTGGAGCGCCCACTCCTCCTCCACTAGCCACCGTCAAGGCGTTGCGGTGTCCATTAATCAGAGCCCAAACTGTTGATTGAAATGTACCTCGTTCTCTCTTGTACTTGTCTTGAAAATAGAATTTCCAACAAATAATACCCATTACCAAGAAAAAAAGGACTATGGCTGAAGAGAGAACTACGGGCATAACAGGAATCTTGCTTCCCGTTCCAGATTCTGAAATTAATTGAAGTCACACAAACAAAATTAGAAAGCTTAGCAGTCCAATTTTTTAATCAATGAGCTTTTTTTTTTATTTACAAGCTTTGATTTGTTGAATGGGCCCAATATGTTAAATTGATTAGTTTGGATTAATTTTCTCGGCTTCTAAAATTTAAAATCAAAACCAAAAAGAAAATGTTTTTAAATTCTTAACCAAAATTATTCACTAATTTCAGAAATATGTTCGATTCAATAAATTTTATGCCCCTTTTTATGAATATTCCGGGAAAAATAGATTAATTTTCTCATCTCTTAAACGTGAGAGTATGTATAGTAATTATTTTCAAAATACTTTTAATTTAAAAATATATTAAAATAATATTTTTTTAATTTAAAAAAGAATATTTTTGTATCAATACATTAAAAAAAAAAATTAAGGAAACAAAACAAGACGATGCACATAAAATATCTAAAGCAGCTTTCAACGTCTCTCACATGAGTTGCTGGGTGTGCGCCGAGAGTAAAATTACGAAATTTAACTCTGTTTTTTTCTGTTTTCTTTTTTCTCGAGAGTGAAAAATAAGCAGCTCTTCTTGTGTGTGCAGAGTGAAGAAATTAATGTTTTTTCCAATAAAGCAACCAAGTGAAGAATTGCAGACGGTAAAGTAATGAGCTCAAATTTCTAGGTTAATCGGCACACAAATAGAAGCTTAGAAAATCGGTTGGTTTCAAGGACGGACTTAAAACACTTCCTCAGATTTACAGCATCCCTTTACTGCTAAGACAAAGTTTACTCGCAGTGTGGTGGTGAGGTTGCTGATCTTACCTTCTTCTGGACGTGACCCATTTGATGCCAGCAAAGTAACTGTAGAGCTGAGAAAGCTGACCGTGACCGCCATGACTCGGCGCCAAGCTGAAGAAGTCTACAGCGAGGTTCAAGCTTCCTGCAAAACTTGGATGCAGAAAGAGGGGGAAAAAACAAAAAGAAAGAAGCTCGAAAAGGTTTCATTTATGAGGAACTTGACTTATAGGTGGACTTGGGAAACTGTCAAAAACAAATTCTTAAATTGGTGAAAATGACCTTCTGCCACTTGCTTTGATACCTTTTCCTTTTCATCTCAAAAAAAAAAAATTCCTGATAAAATAATTTGTAAATTCGCCCTGTCAATCCTCGAGGTCCAAATACCTCTTGATTGTTTTCCATGAACAATCCAAAACTTGAGATAAAGAGTGTAATTAATCCAAATAAGTTTAATGAGTGGTTCATAACGGAGGTTGAAGTCATCAAATTTTGATGGGTCGTCGTCGTCGATTCATGCCTAATTGCTTCGCATATAGTTTTTTTTTCCGACCACATTTTCTAAATCAATCCGAATTGAACTTGTAGGAGCCGCTACTGAATTAATGAGCTTATTTTTTAAATGATTCATGTAGTCAAGTGCACCGTTTCGTGATCTTTGGTTGATAATTTGTTTTCAAAAAATTAGATTTTAGAGGAAATTAGAAAAAAATAATTAAAATTGAAATTATGAAAGTAATGAAAATTAAAAATTAAAAGTAAATCATCAAATTAATTTTTTTAATTTCTCATTATTGTTATAATTGAATTTTTATTTCTTACAATTAAGTTAATTACTTCAACAAATAAAAAAAATTAACATTATTTACACCAATTTATATCATCAATATAAACTAAAAATCTATAATAAAAATTTAAAAATATTATTGTTATAACTCTTGATTCTTTTCTATGAATTATTTCTGTCAATAAATTACTTCAATCCAAATCCAAAACTTGAGATAAAGATTGCGATCCAACTAAGTTTTATAAGTGGTTGATAATGGAGTTGAAGTTATTCAATTTATGTTTAATTGCTCCACGTCTAGTTTTTATAACCACATTTTCTAAATGAAGGAGTCAATCCCAATTGATCATGTAGGAGATCCGTAGAGAATAAGTTTATTTTTTAAATGATTCATGTGGTCAAGTACACGTGTTCCAGAATATTTCATTGCTAAAATAGCTTATTCTATCACTAATATAGGTAGATATTTTCCGACGAAATTTTTTCGTTGATAATTTGTTTTTTAAAAATTAATGATTTGAGGAAATTAGAAAAAAATAACTAAAATTAAAAAAATTAAAATTATGTAAGTAATGAAAATTAAAAATTAAAAAATAAAACGAAATAGTCAAACATAATATCTATCAAAAAGTTTATGTAGACAGAAAGTAAGAAACAAGAGAGAAGAAGTTGTTTTTCTTACATAATATTGTTGATTGGTAGATTAAGAGAATGAGGAATGAAAAAATTGTTAGTGAATATTATCGCACGTGAGCGTGTGGCGTGATGGATGTTGAGATTAAGAAGTTATTATCTAATTGTTTAGTTCAAGGTTATTAGAAGACCTGAGTGGTCAGATTTTATATGAAATTCTAGGATAAGAGATTGATTGGGTCTAATGAAGGTATTAACACTCATATCACATCTTACCTGAGATAAGTTGTATTGTATTGTATAGATGTGGCTCAAAGGCATTGATGGGTTTCGATGGTTCATCTATGGTTTAAAACAAAGATTTATACTCATGAATAAATCTATTATTTTAAATTTATTATAAGCTCGTATACTCCAAATAAATTATTGTAGGAAAAAAATCCATGTAGTTGTCGTAATATGATTCACCTATCTTGAAAGGTGAAAGGGCTTTTCACAACTCGTATATTATGGTGAAAAATGTTTCCAATTAAAATTGGAGAATATCCGAAATAATTATGAGAATCTTTTAGTCAATTTCTTGTATTTAAATATCAATCTACTTGTAGGTCCAGTATTTATATCAGAATGTTGACCATTAATTCTCAAAAAAAAATATTTAGAGTTTTTAAAATATTGATCAAGTTCTCATGGATTCAATAAACTAATTATTAAATCCAAAAAATGCATGCAAAGATATTTTTTAATTTTTGTGTATATAAAAAAAATGATAAATCATACCATGTATTTTTTATATTTTTTAAGCCAAAATATGATTTTTATTTCTTAAGTGAATTGATTGTATGCACACCAAATAAAACATATTTTTTGTAATTTTTTTAAATGAGAGCTTTTCATAGAAATTTTTGAGATTTCAACAAAAAAACATGTGTTTTAATATTAGGTAAATATCTTATAGTATAAATCTCTAACCCTAATATTAAATAAGATTGCTGGAAAACAAAACCCACAAATAATTTTAAATTGATCCTTGAAAGTTTTTTAGATTTTTTTGGGAATTTATTTGGAGTCTATTTAGCAAAAAATTATTTTTTATTTAAAGCAAAACTGTCAAAATAGGTTTAAGAGTGTGTTTTCCAAACAACCCCTCAAACTAAAACTTTTTCAACAAAAAAAGTTATCAACCAAGCAAAGCTTTAATACCTGACCCCAAACAAAATCAATCAGATTGACTCAAAAACACAGAATCAACCTTGAACGAACTGAAAACCACGATTTGACCTAAAACTAAAGCAAAACAAACAATTAAATCACAAACAAATCAAAACTAAAAAAACACAAAAACATAAAATTTTCTAACAAAAACATATCAAATACAAAGAACATGGTGAACATTCAAATTAAAACCCAACAAACATAAATTACAAATCAGACAAGTATTCATGCAATCGAGGGCAAGGTTTTGTTCATAATCTTATATAGATCAAGAATCAAGCATTTATTTTCTTCAATTAAAACTCAAAAGCCATGATTTGATCAAAATGTGTTTGTGTAGTCAAAAGAACTTTATAATCTAAATTCATTAATACATGTTACTAATGTGTTTTAACCTTAAATGATTTGCTAAAGATGACAAGCTAACATGTATATGCCAAGAATTAACCCAAAACAACTCCAAAAACAAGAGGCTAAGGCAAAGTTCATGCGAAGAACATAAACCTAGAATCTGAAAAAATTCTAGAAATTGAATATCTACAGCCAAAACTCAGATTTGGCCTTTTAGGCCTCTAAACTCACTGTTTTTTGTTCTAACAAACCATATTACCTATACAAGCATAATTGAACCCAAAGAACTAACAAAAAACATTAAATCGTCACAAATATGCATTATATTCCAACTTCATAATTGCAGCCCCAATGACAGCTAGCAAAAACATCAAATTTTGATTTAAAACTGACTTTTTGAACACTTGGAACCCAAACCATGCTCAGGAACCAAGAACATACATTAATAAAAATAGAAAAGGCATTAAACATATACTTCCACCTTTTGACAGATTCCAAAACTACTTTATTTCATCAAAATTTATCATACATATATTGTCTTGACACTCAGTAACATTAACAACAACTCCAAACAAGATTTAAACAATAAAAACAACATTTTTAAGTATCAAAACAAAACTAGAAAACATCATAGAACTAAAACAAGTACAAAAAAACATAAAAAATGGTTTAAACATTAAGAAATCATGAATGGGTAGGTCACATGGACTCTACCCTCGAGTTTTTACATAGTTATACCTTCTCTAAGCTCATTGACTATAAGTTGTTATTTTTTCTTCTCTTTTCCTTCGTTCTTTCCCTTTCACTCTCTTTCTTTCCAAAGCTTGTTAGACCTTTTATATTAGGCTATTGCACATGTTTTTAAGGTCTATGCCACCACATATTTGTTTAGAAAGTCCTCGAGATTCTACAGGTTTGCCTAATAAGTGAAGTGATTGCAGGGAGTTCTTCCAAATGGAGCAGCAATAGCTGTCAAACAACTGTCTTCGAAATCAAAGCAAGGAACTCGAGAGTTTTTGAATATGGAGCATCAAAATATCATACTGTTTTTATAATGGTACAATCCTAAATAATGCAAGTATATGGTTAGGTGCAGGACCTGAAGAACTGAAATTAAGACTCAACTGGCCAACCAGGTTTAAAATTTGCCTTGGCATAGCTAGAGGTCTGGCATTTCTCCACGAAGAATCCAATACATAGAGATATTAAGCCCACAAATGTGCTACTTGACAAGGATCTCAATGCAATGATATCAGATTTTGGACTGGCTAAACTCTATGAAGCAGAACATACACTTGTTATCACTAGAATTGCTGGAACCACGTAAAGCCTTCCATACCGCTAAAGATTGTTATTTTGCAGGAAAAACATTATTTCAGTAAATTTACGGAGATTTTGTTTTCTGAAACATTTTGAATTGTCCTAAGGAATTACATCTCCATAACTTATGGTATTTCTGCAGAGGATATATGGCCCCAGAATATGGCATGCGAGGTTATTTAACAAGCAAGGCAGATGTTTACAGCTTTGGGGTGGTTGCCTTGGAAATTATCAGTGGTAAAAATGGCACCAGTTACAGGCCAAATGATGAGAGTGCCTGCTTGCTTGATTTGGTAATTAAAGCTAGCTTACCATTATTTTCATGTGCTGTCATGATCTTGTGGCATCTTGTATAAAGGAGTTGATCATGCTAAGTGGTTGCTACTGCAGTCAGTTGTCTGCAGCATATGTAAGATGATAGGCTACTTATCTGGTAAGAGTTTATAGACATACAGAGCAAAGGGAAGGCATTTCTCCATTGATTAAGAAGTTTCATATTCTATTTGTTGTATTTCAGGCTTATGTTTTGCAAGAGAAAGGAGAGTTAATATCGCAAGTCGATCCAGTCTTGGGATATGATTATTCAGTGAAACAAGAAATGATAATCTTAGACTTGGCAATGCTATGCACCCATCCATCCCCTACTCTGAGGCCAGCTATGTCTGAAGTAGTAAAGATTCTTGAAGGCAAAAGTCAGATGAAGGCTCCTTCATTCAATGTCCCTTACTTAGCTGACGATTTTGCAAAGGCCAAGGCTGTCGCTTGCCTCATTCCCCGTGTTCGTTCTGGCAACAATTCTACAGGAAGGTCATCAAATGCTGTTTCTTATGATGTTGTGAGTCGAGATGAAGCTGCATATGGCATTTTCGAAGATTGTTCATCAAATTAAGTAGTTATCTTAGTAAAATAATTTAATTTTATTAATTTGTTAATTGAAAATCTTATTTTTCACAAGAAAAATACGTACATTTACCATTATAAATACATAAAAGAGATTGAAAAATATATATCTTTAATTGGTCCCGCGGCTACAAGTAGGTAAATATGCTAAACTATTTACTAATTTAGTGTCAGATATTAGTAAAACAGATACACGCACGAGGAATTTTCTGCTTTCAATGTGAAATTCCTTTTTCACAGTTCTGTTGTGGCATGCTATATGAAGACATTTGATTGCGCGACAGCATCTTTCAAAAAGGAAGGAAGGAAGGGTTTTAGGCATGGGAAAAAATTTGTATTCGAACTTGGGATTTTTTTTTTTTTACATTAGCAAAGTAAAAAATATCATAATCCAAAAAAATATTAAAAAAATAGCATAGTCACATGTGTCATTAGTGACTTTCTTCTATTGTTAAATGACCTTATATAAATTACAATGGAAAAAAAAATTTGATAATGACATTACTAATACTATTAAAAAAATCTAAATAAAATGAATTCAACAACATTAAAAAAAATCATTAATAATAATCGGAGTCAATCATATGAGTCATTCAAAAGCAAATAAGTCACGTATCACCTTTAAATGATTTGTGTGGCTTACTCTAATTATCATTAGTGATATTTCTTGATATTATAATTAGAATTTCAATATATTTCTAAAATTATTTTCTCTTCTTTTTCTCCCTCCTCTCTAAGGCTCACTCCAATTACAATGAACAAAGTTTTTTCTGCCACCACAACCACTATGGTATAATTCTGAAATTGTTGATATTTAACAATTTTAAACTGCTGTCAAAAATATATATATATATATATATATATATATATATATATATATATATATATATATATCCATTCGATATAATTTTTTTACGAAGTTGCAAATTATTACCATATGTATCCTAGAAAGAATAATATTTTTTTTCTAGGGGCAGGGAGGAGATTGCCTGGCCCCCTCAGCCTCTATAGGCCCCGCCACTTTTCAACTGTGAGGTCAGCCGGAATGAAATGTGTTTCTTCTATATTATAAATGTAAAAGAAGCTCCAAATATACATGCATATCTCAGCTTTGTTAAACATAAGATGAAGAAGATTCACTAATGTTTATTTAGAAATATTTAGGATGGATATAAATATGGAGTTAGTTTAGAGATGTGAAAATATTTAAAGTATTTATTTGTTTCATATATAGACAATACTTTCAAGATACAACTAAGCCCTTTAAACCTTTAAAACAATGAGAAGATAAGATTAAAAAAATAATATATGTTTTTTTGTGTTTAGTTTTCTGTGTAGTTATAAGTTTTTATACAATTAAAATATAACGATGAAATAGTATGACTGTTGATTAAACAGTCATACTGTTAATCAATTAATATAATTATTGACGAAACAGTATGACTGTTGATGAAATAATATATGAAACAGTATGATTGTTGATGAAACAATATACTTTAAATTAAACAGAATAGCTGCTATTTAGATTTATCTCAATAGTCACAAATGTCAAAATTAATTATAAAAGTTAATTAAATGACAAATCAATATCACTAACATATTAAGTTTTAAGTTTCAAATGTCAAATGACATCTTTTAATATTATAAATATTCATATAATAGCATTAGACAATTCACTAGGAGATTTTTTTCATTATGATTTAATTTACTGCACAGTAAAAATCTACACTTATAAACATTAGAAGAGGTGTTTCTTTTCAATATAGAATATAATCTTTTCTTTCTCTACTTATTTACAAACAACAGCAACAGTTTCAATACATGGACTCAGGGCTGGGTGGGTAAAGATCATGAGCAGACGTGGAGGTGGATACATTCCACGTTTTATCAGATGAAAAAACGTGGTCTTGGGTGCTGCAGCTCTGGTCTGAAACCTGTTGAAAGTGGTCATATTTGAGGTGTTTAAATTGAGAACCATCAACGTATATGCTAGGATCTGAGATCACTTCCTGGATGCTGGTCTGTCCTTCAAGCATACTCACCACTTCTGGCATTGAAGGCCTTAGAGATGGAGATGCATTGGCGCATAAGAGAGCCACCTTGATCATCTTTTCAGCCTCTTCCTTGTTGAATTCAGACCGCAGCTTTGGGTCCACCAGCGCCATTAAATTCCCTCTTTTTTGCAACACAAATGCCTGTGACAGACAAGTTAGTTTAGAGTACTGTAAGAGCTAGCTAGCTAGTAATGCCTAATGCATCATGAATTCATGTAGCAACACAAGCAGACTCGTAACTTACCCAGTCAAGAAGACAAACGCTTTCGTTTGTTGGATTGTAACTTGAATTGCTTCTTCCACTGACAATTTCTAAAGCAACAACCCCAAAACTGTAAACATCTGCCTTGTCTGTTAAATAACCCCACAGTGCATATTCTGGAGCCATGTATCCTCTGAAATCAAAAGGCATGCCAGGTGAGTTACTTTAGCGTGTGCAAGGTCTTTTCCGATCGATAACTAAATCATTAGAAAACTAACGATAAGGTGCTTACATAGTTCCAGCAACTCGAGTGCTAATGTGAGTGTTCTCTGCCTCACTGAGCTTAGCTAGTCCAAAGTCTGATATCTTGGCGTTTAGATCCTTGTCCAGCAACACATTTGTACCTTTGATGTCTCGGTGAACAATCCTGATTACTGATCCTTCATGGAGAAACGCCAAGCCTCTGGCTATCCCAACACATATCTTAAATCTTGTTGGCCAATCCAACATAAGAGCACTTGTTTCTGCACCTGTTACTAAAACCCAGTAAGAATTGACAAAAACTATTACGATTACCAAAGAGTGCACGAGCTAAAGGTGATTACCAAACAGTGCGCGAGCAAGGGAATTGTTTTCCATGTACTCGTATACAAGCAGCAACTGGTCTCCTTCAATGCAGCATCCATAAAGCTTTACAAGATTGGGATGCTTTAAACCAGATATCATCCCTATTTCATTCACAAATTCACGGTTTCCTTGCCTGGATTTAGGAGATAGCTGCTTAACAGCAATAACAGTCCCGTCTGATAACTCACCCTGCATAAAATAACCATGCATCCAACGCTCATATATATTCCCTTCTGCAGATAAGTGATTCAAAGTAAAGGTCCGACAATCAATGCATTGGGGATTCCATGCATGGGATTTCATTAGAGGACAAACCTTGTACACGGACCCAAAACCACCCTCTCCAATCTTGTTTGCAGAATCAAAATTGTTTGTGGCAGCTCCTAGCTGCCTCAGGGTGAACGAACCAGTTTTCAGATCAAGCCCCTTGAGATCTGCGCATATACAAGTGTTGAGGGAATTCCATGTAAGATATTCGTCATGTACAATCATTTTTAGAATATACATATATACATATACGTAGTGCTAGTTAGCAATCTGCTACTACCATCTTGTATTTCTGGTTTAGGAGCGCACACTCCTCCTCTACTAGCCACCGTCAAGGCGTTGCGGTGTCCATTAATCAGAGCCCAAATTGTTGATTTCAATGTACCTCGTTCTCTCGTGTACTTGTCTTGAAAATAGACTTTCCAACAAATGATACCCATTACCAAGAAAAAAAGGACTATAGCTGAAGCGACAACTACGGGCATAACAGATATCTTGCTTCCCGTTCCAGATTCTGAAATTAATTGAAGTCACGCAAACAAAATTAGAAAGCTTAGCAGTCCAATTTTTGAATCAATGAGTTTTTTTTTTTTTTTTTACAAGCTTTGATTTGTTGAATGGGCCCAATATGTTAAATTGATTAGTTTGGATTAATTTTCTCGGCTTCTAGAATTTAAAATCAAAACCAAAAAGAAAATATTTTTAAATTCTTATCCCAAATTATTCACTAATTTCAGAAAGATGTTCAATTCAATAAATTTTATGCCCCTTTTTACGAATATTCCGGGATAATTAGATTAATTTTCTCATCTTTCTTAATGATGTATTTGAGAGGATGATAACAATTATTTTTTAAAATATTTTTTATTTAAAAATACATTAAAATATTTTTTTAATTTTTAAAAAAATTATTTTTGTATTAATACATCAAAAAAAATCTTAAAACATAAACAAAAAAAATTTAAAAAATCAAAATTTAGGGACCTAACACTACTCCCTGTTTGGCATTGCATTCCTAGGAGGGGTTAGGTAAATTTTGAAAAAATAAACTTGTTTAAAATAAATTTTTAATATTTTTAAATTTTTTTGATGTGATGATATAAAAATATAATTTAAAAAATTAAAAATATATTTTTTTAATATATTTTTTATTAAAAAAACATCGTACACTCCATCACTACCAAGCGTTTCTAACCCATATACACAGTGGCGCGCGCACTTGTTGACTCCGAACAACATCATTAAATGATGTAAATTCAGGTACGATGCATGCACATAAAATATCTAAAGCAGCTTTCAACGTCTCTCACATGAGTTGCTGGGTGTGCGCCGAGAGTAAAATTACGAAATTTAACTCTGTTTTTTTCTTTTTTCTTTTTTCTCGAGAGTGAAAAATAAGCAGCTCTTCTTGTGTGTGCAGAGTGAAGAAATTAATGTTTTTTCCAATAAAGCAACCAAGTGAAGAATTGCAGACGGAAAAGTAATGAGCTCAAATTTCTAGGTTAATCGGCACACAAATAGAAGCTTAGAAAATCGGTTGGTTTCAAGGACGTACTTAAAACACTTCCTCAGATTTACAGCATCCCTTTACTGCTAAGACAAAGTTTACTCGCAGTGTGGTGGTGAGGTTGCTGATCTTACCTTCTTCTGGACGTGACCCATTTGATGCCAGCAAAGTAACTGTAGAGCTGAGAAAGCTGACCGTGACCGCCATGACTCGGCGCCAAGCTGAAGAAGTCTACAGCGAGGTTCAAGCTTCCTGCAAAACTTGGATGCAGAAATAGGGGGAAAATACAAAAAGAAAGGAGCTCGAACAAGGTTTCATTTATGAGGAACTTGACTTATAGGTGGACTTGGGAAACTGTCAAAAACAAATTCTTAAATTGGTGAAAATGACCTTCTGCCACTTGCTTTGATACCTTTTCCTTTTAATCTCAAAAACTAAAAATAAAAAAAAATTACTGATAAAATAATTTGTAAATTCGCCCTGTCAATCCTCGAGGTCCAAATACCTCTTGATTGTTTTCCATGAACAATCCAAAACTTGAGATAAAGAGTGTAATTAATCCAAATAAGTTTAATGAGTGGTTCATAACGGAGGTTGAAGTCATCAAATTTTGATGGGTCGTAGTCGTCGATTCACATTTTCAAATATAGTTTTTTTTTTCTGACCACATTTTCTAAATCAATCCGAATTGAACTTGTATAATCCGCTATAGATTAATAAGCTTATTTTAATATTAAATCAATATCTTACAGTATAAATCTCTAACCTTGATATTAAATATGATTGCTGGAAAACAAAACCCACAAATAATTTTAAATTGATACTTGAAAATTTTTTAGATTTTTTTGAAAATTTATTTTGGGGTTTATTTGGCAAAAAATTATTTTTTATTCAAAGCAAAACTGTCAAAATAAATTTAAGAAGGTGTTTTCCAAATAACCCCTCAGATTAAAACTTTTTCAACAAAAAAAATTATCAACTAAACAAAGCTTTAATACCTGACCCCAAACAAAATCAATCAGATTGACTCTAAAACACTGAAGCAACCCTGAATCGAACTAAAAACCATAATTTGACCCAAAACTAAAGCAAAACAAACAATTAAACCACAAATAGATCAAAACTAAAAAAAACACAAACATAAAATTTATAACAAAAACAGATCAAATACCAAGAACATGATGAACATTCTAACTGAAACCCAACAAACATAAATCACAAATCAGAAAAATATCCATGCAATCGAGGGCAAGGTTTTGTTCATAATCATACATAGATCAAGAATCAAGCATTTGTTTTCTTCAATTAACACTCAAAACTCATGATTTGATCAAAATGTGTTTGTGTAGTCGAAAGAACCCTATAATCTAAATGCATGAATACATGTTATTAATGTGTTTTAACCCTAAATGGTTTGCTAAAAATGACAAGCTAACATGTATATGCCAAAAATTAACCCAAAACAACTCCAAAAACAAGAGCCTAAGGCAAAGTTCATGAGGAAAACATGAACCCAGAATCTGAAAAAATTCTAGAAATTGAATAACTACCGCCAAAATTCATATTTGGCATTTTAGGCCTCTATACTTACTATTTTTTGTTCTCACAAACCACATTACCAATACCAAGTATAGTTGAACCCAAAACATTAACAAAAAACATTAAATCATCACAAATATGCATTAAATTCCAACTTCATAACTGCAACCCCAATGACGGCCAGTAAAAACATCAAATTTTGATTCAAAACTGACTTTTTGAACATTTGGAACCCAAACCATGCTCAGGAACCAAGAACAAACATTAATAAAAATAGAAAAGGCATCAAACATCTACTACCACCTTTTGGCAGAATCGAAAACTACTTTATTTCATCAAAATTTGTCATACATATATTGTCTTGACATTCAGTAACTTCAAGAGCAACTCCAAACAAGATTTAAACAATAAAAACTATATTTTTAAGTATCAAAACAAAACTAGAAAACATCATAGAACTAAAACAAGTACAAAAAACATAAAAAATGGTTTAAACATTAAGAAATCATAAATAGGCAGGCCACATAGACTCCACCCTCGAGTTTTTACATGGTTATACCTTTTCTAAGCTCATTGACTATAAGTTGTTGTTTTTTCTTCTCTTTTCCTTCGTTTTTTCCCTTTCACTCTCTTTCTTTTCAAAGCTTGTTAAACCTTGTATGTTAAGCTCTTGAACCTTCATAATATAATATATTAATAGAGCATTTCCCTATGTTTTTCCTCTCTTTTTTTCCTTGTTTTTCTCCTTTGATTTACAAGGGTATTTATAGGATTTTTCTTAGTTTTTTGTTGAATTCCCTCAAAGATTGATCAAATCTTAGCCCTTTAATCAAAATGTGAGGGCTCTAGACAAAAGCTAACAGCTGAAAACTCTTGTATTTGGCTAGTTTTGCGATGGTAGTTTGGGTTTTAGGGGTGTTTGGTGGTTTTGCTGGACTTAAAGGGTAAGAAGTTATTTCTGAATCTTTGATCTTAAGATAGAGGTTTTAAAGCTATTGATAAGAACACTTTAAGAAGCTTTAAATGTGAACACACACAAAAAATGAGTGGTTTTTAAAAATAGGTATCAAAGTCAAGGCTGATTGAATTGACCACTTTCAAGGCTTCACCAGAGCAACTCTGATGTAAATGTAATTGGAAACCACCTTGACGTTGGTAGAGGAGGTGCATACCTTTCATTTGGATCCAACCTTACTTAATTGAAGGTCCATAAGTTCAAATTCATTCATTTAAAGATATCAACTCAATCAGCCCAGAATCTCAAAATGCAGGGAAGCAAATCGAGGACAAGATGTTTGAGATGTTTGTGGAAGAATTAGGGTGTAAACATCTAATTTCATAGGTATGGAGTTGTAGAGGGAGTGTTTCTTAGTTGAATGGTGGTGGCTATAGCCCTTGAGGTGATTAGAAAGGCCACATTTATTTCCTTGAACATGCTTACTTAATCATCAAAAATTACCAATGAAAGAGATGAACATTGAGTGAACGACACATCGTCCAAATTAAATATTAGAAATTAGAGTTTTTTAATTTGGGATTTGGCCAATTTCAATTTGGTCCATGCTCTTTTAATTATTTTTTATTACACCCATAATTGTCTCTCAACTTTTAATTGCTTACAATTTCACCCCTATTAAATTCAAATATCAGCCTTAAAGTTCAACACCTTCTACATACGAGTCCTTAGCTATCAATTTGTTTAAATTCATCCTTAATTGACTATCAAGATTTTAATTCCTTTCAATTTGGCCCCTGATTTAAGCAATTTCTACCCCTGAAATTACACGCCACTTACAAGTTGGTCCTTAATCTTGAAAATCTGCAATTAAGTCCTTAATTGGCCTTCAAACTTTAATTATTTTCATAATTAAGCCCTTGATTTGACCAATTAAACCTTTCAAATTCTAATTTCAATCCACAAACTTTAATTTCTTCTAATTAACACCCAAATTGACTCGAAAAACTAATATCCCTTGCAATTAAGTCTTCAATAAAATTAATTAAACCTTTTAAAATTTTCATTGAGTCCTTAACCAACCAAATTTGTATTTATTTAGCCCAAATAAAATATTTTTTCTAATGGGGCCTTTTGTCAATCAAAATTATGTTGTCAATTTTATCAATCTTATATATTTTAGTCCTCCAACTTTTCCATTTGTCATCTTGGTCCTCCACCACCAATCTTGGGCAATATTCTAAGCTTTCTTCATATATATCCTCTTGTATTTTTTTTTTTATTTTTTGTAAAAAATAGGTAACAACAAATATATCATATAGTCAACCGGTTTGTTACATGTAGCACTAACTTTATTAATGTAAAACATATTTATTATTAATAAAAAATTTATTTATCTTTAATATTCATTTATATTTGATCAATGAATCTAATGTTTAATTAATGAATCTAGAATAAAGATAAAGTCCATAGGACAAAAATATTTTGCAAAGAAAATTATAAAGTTGTTATAATTATGAGATTCTTATTGCATCAAAACATTGTTCCTAAATATTTCTAGTCAATGTTCTATCAAGACTAGATGTTAATTAGAGTTGTTGAGATCGGTGCATATTATGTTTTTTTTTATGAAAGAAAGCAGTTGTTATCATAAACTGAGGTATACGAGATACCTGAAACTAATATGAAAATGTTTGTTAGATGACATGTACACTGAACTGACCCGCTAGAGAATTTCTTATGAATAGATCTCCTAGTATGTCTATGGAAAAGCTATCGTGATATTTATGTAAGTGATCCTTAGACTTGAAGTCACTAAGCTATCTTATATAGAGAGTGTTATACTTCAATCCTAACCACACGTTGTCCTAATCAAGAGTAACAAAAGGATAGATGTTGAGTGTATCATAAACTATATGAAGGTATATGAGTAATTATAAGAGGAATTATCATCCTAGGTGAATTAGAAAAAAATATTATATATGTTCTTAAATAGTTTGATTGTAAATCTTTGGCCAATGTGGAATAAGATTTTAAAAGAGTTTTAAATCATATTCAAAGAATCAATTACTATAATGTTGAGAACTAAAATAATTCGACAAAGCAGACACATTTTATGCTATAATGTTTAAATTAAGACATTATTGATGAATGAATAATAATTACACCGAGAAACTAGTCATTGAAAGGTTAAGTTAAACCACTTATGACTTTCATAATATTTAGAGGATCATGACAGGTTACTAGTATTATACTTGATCTTCAATATAAATCAATCAATTAATGAATTTATAATAAATTAAATTGTTTAATTTATTTTTTTCTTATTTTATTTAGGATTATGATTTATATTTGAGCCAACTTATTAGGAAACCTAATGGGTCACACACATAAGAATCATTGGTCAAATGTTAAAATGAGACGTTTAATCAAATGTGACTTAAATGTAAATAAATTTTAGAAATTGAGAACTAGAATGTAATTAATACAGGGTATTACAATTCTAGAACTATAAAAAACATCAAGCAGGAACTTAATTGAATAAATTTCAAAAATTATCCTAAAATAATATATATGATATTATTTAAGGGAGAAATTGATATTTTACCATTTGGAAGGTTTTTTCAATTTTTCTATAAATAAAATGTTATGCCCATAGTTATTAAACCTGACCTGGGGGTTGACCCGGTCAAAGAGCCGAGTCCCGTGTTTTATGGGTCAACCCGGGTCAACCCATAAAACCCGGGTTATTTAGAGGTCAAATTGGGT
Source organism: Populus deltoides (assembly GCA_015852605.2). Taxonomy (NCBI): domain Eukaryota; kingdom Viridiplantae; phylum Streptophyta; class Magnoliopsida; order Malpighiales; family Salicaceae; genus Populus; species Populus deltoides. The sequence continues at coordinate 18,285,548 of CM027573.2, forward strand.
TAAAGATAAGAAATGAAAAAAGGAAGGCATCGAAGGGGTGAAGTGGGACCCAATATGGCAGTGAGTGGGAGAGGGATGAACATGATGTTGTCGGTTGTTTTGTGCAGAGAAAGGCCTTTTGATCTCATCACCATCTCCTCACAAAATTCATCTACCCTCTCTGCTCCTTGACTCCCACATGCTTTAAAGCTTAAAAACATCACACAAACCCTCTCTTTTACATCTTGCCCCTGCAAACATTAGCTAGAGAGGATGAGAATCACGGCTACAGTGCTCCTTGACTCTCACATCACACAAACCCTCTCTCTTTTATATCTTTCCCCTGCAAACATTAGCATGGTTTCTACATGCTTGAAAACATTAGCTAGAGAGAAAGAGAGAGATGTTAAAGACTTGATGATGGTAATAAAGCCTGTGGTGCTGGTAGTGCTATAGTGCTACCTGTTGCCTCTCTCTCTCAGTGTTAATAAAGCCTGCTAGATGTTAAACATGGATTCCGAAAAGTGGAGCCGGCTCAAGATCCAAAGACGTTCAAATCCAGTTCCAATATGGATCTGGATAAAAGAAAGAAGAGGATGAGAATCACGACGGAGGGCTACTACCACTGGAAGAAGAAAGCCTTTAGTACCTAATTCCCCGCTCTTAGTCATCGCTCTGTGAAGGAGTGGGTGAATAAACATCCGACTGTAATGAGACGTATTCGACCCTGTTTTGAAGCAAAGCAAGGAAAGGCCTCAAGATCTCCAAACCCAGATCGACTTGCAAATTGCAATCATCTCAAGCGGATCCAACTATAAAATGTCGGGTCTCGTCCAGGTTCACCCGGGTCGGCCGGGTCGTGGGTTAACCCGCCGGGTCGACCGGGTTTTGCCGGGTCGTTGCATCGACTGGTTTTTTAACAAACCCGGATCGGTCCAGCCAATGGGTCGACCGGGTCTCGGGTCAACCTGCCGGGCCGGTGCGGGTTTAATAACTATGGTTATGCCTCTTATTTTAGAAGAAAATAGTGATAAAAATATAGTATGTAAACACCTAAAATACAAAAGAAAAGAGCTAACACTCTAAGGTATAATAATCTCTCTCCTAAAAAGGCTTACAATATTTCTCACTAGTGGTTAATATGGACTATCGATAGAGACCGGATACTTGGACACCTTATGAGTTGCAACAACCCAGCCTTGAAGCAAATATTCAAAACTAAAAAGAACATTTGAACTTCAGATAATCTTCGTATAAACTTTAAACAACTCTATATTTCTCTAACGAGATTCTTAGAACTCCCGAATAATTTTAAATTTATCATTTTCGTTACGTGTATGTGTTTTTGAAAAACCAACAAAAACAAGGAGAGAAATTAAAAGAATAAAGAAAGAAAGAAAGAAGAAAGAAGAAAGAAGATGGAGAGGGAATAAAACAGTATGAGTGGAAGGGGATAGAAGAGAGAACGTAAGAGGGAGTTAGAGTATCTGATAAGGAAAAAACTCTTGGAAATGAGAAAGAGATATACAAATTGGAGGGGGAGAGAAAATATTTTCAAAAGGGCAGGAAGCTAAATGAAAATATTTACAGTAATTGAATTCTCATCGCTAATTCTTCAGTAAGTTTCATCACTAATTTTCATTGGTATAAACTAGTTTTCTTATCATGTCTCCAACTTTAAAAAGGGTTTTACTTATATCATTTTTTAAAATTTTAAGTTTTTGTTTTTAAATTTTTAGCATTTTCATTAGATCATATCATATTTATATGTAGTAATTTTTATTATCGATAATCGTTTGTTAAAAAATGTGGGGTATTGACGCAAAGGATAAAAATTAGTTTATATTTTATTTGTCTGGAGGAATGACGAATGAGACAAGGGAGATGATGGGTTTAAATATATTCTTGGTTTGATAGGAAAGATTGATTGATTAAGAAATATTCTAAAAAGTGTAGCGAAAATATTGTATTATCGTTCACCAAGGAACAAATCACTCTAAATTGCTATAGTGATTTGCCTTTTTTTAAGTTTTTTTTTTTTTACACCTTTATAGGTCTAAATTAATGGTCAATTAATTTAAAAGACTAAGGTGAAAAAAGCGGTAAAAAGATGGTTTTTCTAAACTTAGGGTTAAGTGTATACTTTGGTCCTCCAAGTTTTCAAATTATAAAATTTTAGTACCTAACAATTTATGAAATTCAATTTTGGTTCCAAAATTCATTTTCTTTATTTTTTAGTCCCTAGTTTAAAAGAGAAGATAGAAAGTAGTCATATTCCAATGATAGAGAGATAAATCTCGATTAAGACCGATTTCGGTCACGAAAACGTTTATACAATGTGCCTTTCCTCCCTTAAACTTGCATGAAATGTTAGATCTGAACCCAAAAAGAAATTTTATTTTCGAGTTAATTGTGAGTTTTGAAACCAATTTCTAGGCTGTTAGAGGCTATGGATATGTTTTATAAAGTGTTAAGAGTTTTTTTTTTCACGTCAAAATATGGTTGAGAATGAGCTTCTTTTGGTCTGAAATAGACCAGCATGATTTTACAGCAATCGGAGGTCGTTAGAATCTAGGCAATGCAAGCGACACGCTGCCTACTGTTTTTTTTTTTTTCAAAGCATTATGGGGCGTCTGCCCTTTAAGAAAATTAAAAAAAGGCCCAAGCACAAAGGCTACTCTAGGCCCGCGCACTTGGGCCTTTTTCTGAAGGCCTAGGAACTCTGGGCCTTTTTTATTTTTATTTTTATTTTTATTCACTATTATTGCATTTTTATTTTATCATTTAATATTTGGTTGATTATTAATTGAGCAACATAATTTGTTTTGGTTTGATTTTTTTTCCAATCACTTTGATATTTTGTTGGTTCTTAATTTTATAAGTGACTATTTTAGATAAAAAAAAGAAAATAAAAAAAACATTGTTGAACCTAATTAAATCCATGACCAGAGTCACATGTTTGGTTGATTAACTATGGCTAGGTAGGGATCAGGCTTGATAAATTTTTTTGTTGCATAAATAGTTCTCGATTTATTTAAATAGATGATGCATGAACTTTTTGAATTCTGCTTGGGATTTATTTTATATACAAAAACATGTCGTAAAAATCTAAATATATGCTTTTTTTAAAAGAGAAAAAATATTTGGCTCGCAGTGAAGCATTTATCAAATAGCTAGTATAAAGGCCTTGGCATTTCACTGTAGCAATGAACAATGAAATGCCAAGGCCTTTTTTACTTTGGTCCTCAAAATATTTGAGGATTGTTTTTTAATTTCAAACCTTTTTTTTCAATTTTCTTCACCAATATTAGATTTACTAGGTATTGAGTTTTATAATTTGTTTTGATTTTCTTTCTATGAAGTTATCCTAGTCTCATAACCCGAGTAATGAGTTTTGTGATTTAGTTGTGTTGCTCAGGTCAATGTTTTGTTATTTTTTAATTAATTTTCTTCTCAATTTCATCCTTCAACATTAAGTTAATTGAGAGTTGAGCTTTGTAATAGTTTTTTTTTTCTATGAGCATATTACGATCTCATGACTCGGGTTGTGAGTTGACCAAGTTGATTTGGGTTTTTTTCCTTTTTTAATTGAATGTTTTATTTATCAATTTTTTTCATTTAAATTTGGGTTGATTAGGAATTGGACATTATAATTTTTTTTATTTCTTTCCTATGGAGTTATCTTGGTCTCCTAACCCGAGTTTGGGAGGTTAACCCAGGTTGACTCGGGTCATTTTTTATCCATTTATTATTTGATTTTTTTTTCAATTTAATCTTTCAACATTGAGTTGATCAGGAATTGAACTTCATAAGTTTTTTTTTTTTGTATTTGTTTCTAAGGGGTTATCACTATATTATAACCTATGCAAGTTAGGCAGATTGATTTGAGTTTTTTTTGTTATCTTTTTTTTTAGTTTTTTTATTTAATTTCATCGTTCAATATTAGGTTAATGTGTCTTGGTGGTTCAATGTTTGACGCAATGCACTTGACAACTTTGAAGAGAAGTTAACCCTTGGTGATGTCATGACAGAGGACATAGCCACTCAAGTAAAAGCAAAAGTAGGATGCAGTCGCGTTAGTGATGAGTCTAAATCATTTTGTAAACAACATATACGTAGATTGATAGATAATTATGTTGGCATATTTTGGAAAAATAATTAGTAAAATATTGCATTGTTTAAGTATTTCATATTCCTTTTGTATATAAATATATTTATTTATTCACATTCATCTTATGAAAATATTCTGATATAGAAATATAGCTCATAAATATGGTGGGTGAAAATAATTAAGATTTGTGTTTTGAGTGGTAAGCCCGATGCTATTTGTGATTATTAAATATGAGAATTTATTGTGTTTGGTTATTGTGATTATTTGCATGTATTAGCCCGAGGCTATTTATGATTATTAATTATGAGAATTTATTGTGTTTGGTTATTGTGGTTATTTGCATGTATTTTAAAGCAAGATAATATTTGAGGTAGAGTTTCTATATAGAAAAAACTCTACTAAAATTTTAATAAAATTAAAAAATAATATTCTCTAAAAACATTAACTAAATTAAATGTAAAATTAACAAACTAAATAACCATTAAAATTAAAGTTGTATAAATCTGATAATAAACCTTGTTAGATTCAGATGCAATGACTATTAGAATTTAATTTCTCATAATATTTAATAGAAATCACGATTTATAATCATAATATCAATTAAATATAATTAAAAATTGCGTTTGTGAACTGCAAGATTCCAAAACTGTGCTCTACTTCAAGAAACCTTACGGGGAAGCGTTGAAGTTGACAGATGCAGACATGACTCCTTTCTTCTTCACCCACATCACTTTCGTTTAACTGGATGGATGGATCAATATTCAATAGTAGGTGAAATGTCATTATTTTTTAATAAAAACAATGCTCTCTCTCTCTTTCAATACAGCCCAGCAGCTACATGCTTTAAATCTTTGATTAATTAATTAGGCTCAAACATGTTTTGACTAAGTACAGTAGTTTAACTTTAAACATGAAGAAGAAAGGGATTGGTGAAAAATTAAATTTAAAACAGGAATGCCCCTGGTGAGGTTCGAACTCACAACTTCTTGCTTAAAAGGCAAATGCACTACCACTGTGCTACAGAGGCTTACCATCTAGAATTCTTTAGCAAACCTTATTTATAATAAATATATACAAACGCCTATTCAATGAAAGGCCCAGTACTTCGGTGAACAAATTCGCCTGGTATCTTGAGAGTTGATTCTCTGTTTTATTTTTGAAGCCCCGTCAATTTTTTGGCCCCTGCTAATTGAACACAAGGCAGACACCAAACATTTTTCCCATTAAAATCTTGTAAAATGGAACAAAACGTGATCTTTACAACGTTTTCCCATTAAATTGTGTTAATGTACACTTCAATGTTAGATTGTTAGAAACGATACGTCATTTCTATGATACGTTTTCCCATTTTTGGCCCTGCTTCTCAATGTGTTTTATTTTTTAATTGAAATGATATGTTTTAATTTTTGATGGTTTTGACGTGTCATTTCAGAGTTGTATTGTTTATATATATATAATTTAAAATTACTTGATCAACTCGACGTGTCTAAAGATAATTTGGGTAAGTGATAAGAATATTGTTTGATTAAAAAAATATTCAAGACATCTTTTTTTAAAAAAAAAATGTTGAGACAGCAACATATTAAATTGATTCAAGTCAACCTGAGTTAATTTTTTAAATTCATGACTCGAGTCATGAGACTATAATAACCTCAGATAAAGCAAATCAAAACAAATTATAAAATTTAATTAACAATAATCTCATTGTTGAATGATGAATTTAAAAAAATTCAATTAAAAAAAAACACAATAAAATGAAATTTCTCAACAAAATTAGAAGAATAGTATTGACGATCTCATAAGGTCTTTCTAAACTCCAATTACCCTAAAATTTTGATATAACAATATGTAAGGAGACTCCTTGTAAGACTATAATTGATATCGTAAAACTGGATAATATTTAAAAAAACAAGATAATATTTAAAAAAACAAAAAAGAAAAACACTATTTAACTAAAACAGAATGATCGGAATGGAACTAGAACAATCCAACTAGAATTTGGGTGGAGTTTCCGGAATAGGTCAAGATTTTAAACGAGATAATATCTATTATGAATTGTTTTGTTGTTTGAACTGCAATAAGATATACCAGTTATTCTTAACGAAACATAACAAAATTAACAATCTTGAGTAGAAATGATGGAAATGTACGACGAAGACAACTTCAAAAAAATTTCAAGTGTGTACAGAATGATAAATTTGAATAAAATGAATTTGTAATTTAATATAAAAAAAATAATTCAAACCAGTCCTCCCTTTTTCAACCTGGAAAAAAAAATATATATATATATATACACACCCCATAAAAATTTACGTCATATCGATGAATTCCTCACCAGATTTTTATGGTGAACGATGCGATCCCAACGAGTTAAATTTCAAAAATAGCTGAAACTCAACATCACAACAGCGACAGAGCCTGTACATCCCAGCTGTTAAGAACCCCAAATAATGCTCTGGAACATGATTAGAGTTTTGGTTCTGAGCTTATCTCGTAACTGGTGTTCTCAGATATAGACGAAGAGCTAAACATTTGAACAGTGTTTGGCCTTTGTGTTTGGCTCCCACTGAAACTATGTCTTTGCTCATGCTGACGGAGTTCTCTCATGGCTTTGAACCTCAAATCATCGGTATATGAAAGTACTGGAACTGTGTCAGGAACAGCCAATCGTCCTTCAAGCATGCCCACTGCCTCCGACATTGTAGGCCTAAGTTTCGGGGATGCATTTGTACACAAGAGAGCTACCTTAACCATAATTTCTGCTTCTTTCATGTTAACTTCAGATTTTAACGTCTCATCAACAAGCTCCATAAAACTCCCACTTTGTTGCAAATGGCAGGCCTGCAACATGCGTAAGTTAAAACTTCCACATTGAGTCTTGCAAGCTACAACATAGGGGCAATGAATTAAGCACAGGAAGAACATTACCCAATCTAAGAGACAAACACAATTGTTGTCGCTTGGCATATAGTTATTGTTGTTCTTCCCGCTAACAATTTCCAAAGCCACAACCCCAAAACTGTAAACATCTGCTTTGTAGGTCAAGTAACCCCACAGTGCATATTCTGGTGCCATATATCCTCTGCATATCAAGATAAAGAACTCCTGTAATTTAACATTGAAAAGGAACAAGATACCAGAAATTTCAGGCTTTCATTTATTAAAGCAAGTGGTGACTAACATGGTTCCAGCAACTCGGGTGCTGATGTGGCTCTTCTCTTCTTCATCAAGCCTAGCCAATCCAAAATCGGATATTTTAGGATTCAGATCCCCATCAAGTAGCACATTTGTAGCTTTAATGTCTCTGTGAACAATCTTAAATCTTGATTCTTCATGGAGAAAAGCTAGGCCTCTAGCTATCCCAATACAGATCTTAAGCCTTGAAGGCCAGTCCAGGTTAGGCTGATTGATTTCATGACCTACAAATCATCCGAGAAGAAAACAAGGCTTGCTCAATGAAAACGTTATCCATATGAGCCTTTCGATTACAGCATTATAATAGTTTACATGAAATTGCTCATTCCATATGATGAACACTCACCGAATAGAGCACGAGCAAGACTATTATTTTCCATGTACTCGTAAACCAATAATAGCTGGTCACTTTCAATACAACATCCATGCAGCTTCACAAGATTCGGATGCTGCAAGCAAGAAATGATGCCCATCTCATTTAAGAACTCGCGATTTCCTTGCCTTGATTTTGATGAAAGTTGCTTCACCGCTATTACAGTACCATCAGGTAATTGACCCTGCAAGCTGGCCTCTATCAAAAACTTCATATGGTTGTGACATAAAAAGAGAGAAGCAGAAGATACTCCAAACGGGAAAGCTGATAACTTTTGCCTAGTACCTTGTATACAGGACCAAAACCACCTTCTCCAATCTTGTTAGAAGGATCAAAGTCATCAGTAGCAGCTCTAATTTGTTTCAGAGAAAATGTTCCATTTGGAAAATTAAGTCCTTCAGCATCTGTTCAAGTAGGAGACAGGGCGTAAAGTGACAATGAATTGTCAGTCTTTTGATGTAATACTGAGAAGACCATGAAACCCTGTTGAAAAGGCATCGATCTCTCGTCCTCTAACATGAGCATGTCTATAGTAAAGCTTCCTTTCTTCCCTCAGAAAAGCATCTTTATGAGCTATCATGCAAGTCAAACTTGAAGATGTATACGTTTTGTGGGTAGGATTAAAAGTTATTTTTTTAATAATAATAAAAAAGAATTGGTTGGCATTGAAAAGTTGATATCGTGTGTTGAATAAAATAAATCGATAGTTGTGTTTCTTATTCTTTCAACGAAAATAATTTTTGATCAAAAATATTGTTTTTCAAATAAAAAATTAGCATAATATGAAAAATACATTGAAAATCGAAGAGTGATCACCCTAAAAAACTATTTAAGAAATTTGAAATAAAAATATAACAAAACAAAACACTTATCTTCATTGAGTATCAATAACCACAAATTTAAAAAGAGTCCACATGGAAAGTTAATATATAATAATATAAAAAATCACTATAATCTTATATGGAAATTAATAAATAGCAGGTTAATTAAATGGTATCCAATAGAATAAAATCCTAAATATAATTTTAATAATTTAATCACAACAAATTTTGATTAAAATTCAAGTAAAATATAAAAATCATAAAGGGTTGTCAAAAAAAAAAAACATTTGTTAATATTATATAAGAAAATACTATAGTATGGTATTTAATTGAATAAAATAAAAAAAATATATAATTTTAATCATTTTATTATAATTAATTTTAATCAATTTTTTTTTAAATAGCAACGTAGAGCTATTCCAGTGTTTCGACCTTCGTAGGCTAGCACTACTAGGCCAACAAAAATAAGGTCATGTGAGTATGGGCTGCAAGCTAGTCACGAACATCTAGCCCTTTTGTTTTTTTGTTTTTTTTTATAACATAATCAATCTTATTTAAAATTAAAAAAAAAATTTACACAAACAACACATTGCTTGCAATAATAAATAACATGTCGTCAATTTATGTAAATCAAGTGGCTGAAAAGTCTAGGTTCGACTAAAAACCTATTTGAAAATGTATATATTGTTTTTTTAAAGTGTATTTACTTGAAAATATATCATAATATTTTTTTTATTTTTTAACATTAACATATCAAAATGATCAAAAAACATTAAAAAAATTATTAATTTAAAGCTAAAAAAATTCAATTTTTTTTTAAATACAGTCTAACTATACAAATAAACACCTCTAATTTGACCTAAAAACTCGTTTTAAACCATTTATTCACCTAAAAACACCAAGATAACACCACATATACCTCAATAAACTCATTTTTAATCTTAAATCAACATTTAAATGGTAAAAAAAACTAAATGAAAAAAAAATTATGAGACTCAATCTACTTTTCCGAGATAAAAAAACATCTAATTGAAACTCCTCTTGCTAAATGAAATTTATTGACACCATAGTTGGCTTTTTTAGTTATCAAAACATAGATAACCGATAACTTTCTCTGTTCTTTGTTATTTTTCAATGACTCTCTCTTCTCTCAAACACAGATAAATAAAATGCAGTTCTAGATCAAAAACAAAATTTTTAAAATAAAGGAATCAAAAAGAAAAACCTTGGAGACTAAAACGTGTAAAAAGGGGTCTCATGAACAATGGTTAGAAAAAAACCCTACATTCTTTCCTCACAATCAAATTTAGTCCTTGTAGTTTCAAAATTTTCAAGCAATAAAACATCCATTTTTATTGCAAAATCATGCACCAATATTCAAATATAATAGTGTATATTTTTGACAATGCAATAACCTTATAAAAATCAAATAGAAAGAAATTATCAAGCCCAAACCTCAAAAAACAGCAAGGTTGAAAGAGGAAAAAAACAAACAAACAATTTTGAAATCCACAATGATTTCACTCTCGCTGCACAATACAATGCACAGTAAAACTATCACAGAAACTAGTTTTTTTCTCAATTAATTGTGCATAGTCATCTTGAGGTGAACTATTGAAGCCACTCGTATCAGAAAAAGCGATAAGCCCATGAAACTTTGATGCCTTTTTGGCTAACCTTTTCCCTAAATGTGCATGCATGATGATAGTAAAGAAATCTCAATTTGTTTGTAGCTAGTTCATACTCTCATCCCAGAATAAGGACTCCATTTGAGGCTGTGGTTGTTAGACAGCTATGCAAGTTATACCCACATACAATTCTTCCAACATCTGCCAAACATGGATGCAAAATGGAATTTTATTAAACTATTAACACAAATCCGAGGAGGCATTACCTTTTTTCCGGCACCATTTTCCTGGCAAGTAGTCTTTCCACCAAAGGATTCCTAGTATAATGGCAATAAGACATGATGCTACAACAGCTCCAGCAACCGCATAAACAGTTCCCTTCTTTTTCCCACTTGAACAAGGTTTCAAATCTGCCAATTAAACAGAAAAATGAATCACACACAGAGATTGGAGATTTAAATCACAACATAAAATTTCCTTCCCGAGACATGTCAAAAATGTGTGATGCAGCTCTAAAATCTTCTGCTTTTGTTCAGTGGTGCTGGTTTTAAATCAATCATATATACAGGACTGTTGGAAATTATATGATCGAGAATAAATCTCAAGCAAATGACATACCAGAAAACACAGAGATGGCTGATATGATGGGACCATAAACTCCCCTATTAGGAATCCTTGTCGTCCCTTTCCCAGCAAAATAGAATCTGATCTCCAACATATTATTAGTCACACTGACATTCAATACTTGTTTCACTAAAGGCTTTTCAGCACTGCCAACCTGATCTTCAATATTGAATTTCTCCCAAACCAATATTTCCTGAGATAAAGTAGTCCAGTTCAGTCTTCCTTCCAACAACAGCAAAAAAAATGCCTGGTTTCACATTAGTGTAACTACATACCTGAACATAAATGTCAAAGATACGCCTGCCTAAGCTCTTATACGTCAGGTCATTAGTAAATTGTATCTCAGCAAAGTGAAGGTTTACTGTGTAGTTCCCATTTTCTAAGCAATAATGGAAATAGGTAAGAGAAATTGGGGATGTGCGAGCTGTCGAGTATAATACAGGGAGGGTTGATGATTGCATAGATACAGTATAGCGAGTATTTTGGTAATCATTATCATCCATGAAGTCTCCAGAGCTACTAAACCCCCAGAAGCTTTTCTCATTTACAAAATATTTAGCTGCGCCACCTTCTTCTTGTCCATCTCCTTCATATGAAAAGGTTGTTTTATTTTCCTTGATGATTACATCCTTTCCACCACTGTTAACATGTAAACAATTTGAATCTGCCCACAAAGAAATAGAATGAGAGAAGATAAAGGACATTTGAGTATTTTATTTATTTCAATGTTCCAGTCATATAGTTGATTACACATGCTTGAATGCATTTTAAGTACATTGTTTACTCATTACAGCGCATGTGTTATTACACCTGTGCAGGCTGAAATGATAATTATTATAGCCCAATTTATTAATGCACGAGGATTTTGGATGATTGTTTCCTAAAACAAGGGACCATTTTTCCAGTTGCGGTTAGGACATAGATAAAACTCTGTCACTGTCAGCTTTTCCACGTGAGATATGCCTTTCATGCCTCAAACCTGTAAGCTCTTGGTTACAGGCCTCAACTCTTTCCACTACGCTTAATAATGGCCCTTCCTGCAATTAACAGTCATGTTTTGTACTTCCATTGGAGGGCCGTTCCTTTTATATCCAAGTTCCAAGAAAATGTGTCACGAACTAAACAATATTTAGTGTTGCAGCGAAATGATACAAACATTTTGCTATGGATGCTAGCCGATCAGTATCCTTGCAGATCTCCCTAATGACTGTTTTTCCAATACCTTATTTTCTTTACTCCAAAGCTGGCTTGAGAAGGTTTGAAGGAGATTTAGGGGGTACTATGAGGAGCAATATAATACCATGTACAGTTAGTTGAAGGAAAGGGTGGGGTGGGGTTTAAGCTTCCTTCAAAATAGTAGGTTTGAGTAAACACTTGACAACAGTCATTGCAAGTGGTTTTTGATGTCCATGATGGATAGTAAATAAAATGGAGATTGGTTATTGTTGCTAAATAGGGTATAGAATCTATAAATCACTTGATCATGAATGAAGGGAGGATTTTACGTTGATTAGGCGTGATACTGGTGTGGTAAAAGCCCAATTCTTAAAACTTTTTGAGTGTGCTAGTGAGAGAGATGCTTGATGAGTTCTATCCAAGTAAATGGTAAACCTCTGTTTACATATAGTTAAGGAGTGCACAAGATTGGGCAATTGATTCTGAACATTTCTTTTAGTTGGTCTCTAGGTTTAAAGATAATGTGAGCCTAAGATGACATGCAGTGGTAATCTTACTCGGAACGCAAATTTTGATGGAAGACCTGACTTCCCTTGGAAAGCTGTCTCGACAATTATAGATTTATCCGAAGTGTCCTTTCATGGAAAGTAGCATGGCAGAAGGATATTCATGATAGAACATCTTCAGAGGAAAGAAAAATCCTATCAAACAAAGATTTTATGTAACAAGAAGCCATTGAATTTGTAGATCATTTACTTTTGGATTGTGCTAGGGCAAGAAGTGTTTGTGCATTATGTACAACGCTACTGCAGAATGTATTCCTTTTATTTAAATACTTGCCATTCAACTAGTTGTACAGAAGAAGTAATAAGAGGCAGCCTCAGGTTGCTACGAGACAGGCCAAAGAAACATATGTAAATAGCATATTCTTCTGAACTAAGTGAAAAACCAGAAATCTAATCAAAATGCTTCCTCTAAAGTAAAGGGGCAAATTTGGTTTACAATCTACATTATTTATATTCAGTTTTTCTGGAATCAGCTGAGATTTGCACGAAGCACTGGAAGGTGATTCAAAATTTCATGCATGAGTTAACAAAGAAATTACAAAAGTAGTTTATAAAGTTCAGTAGGAAATTTAGAGCAATGGACATCACTGGTTTGCAAACTTCATAATAACATGTACTTACATTTAGGGCAGCTGAAAGTCCCCTTGCATGGAAGAATTCTCCTTCTATTAAAGTGTAGGAACAAAAATAACTTAGCATAACATATGCTTAGGGGATTCTGAATAAAACTATATCAAAGAGCGGGGATGAAAATAATTTAGCATAACATGCACAGTGGATTCAGAAAAATCTATGCTAGCTTCTATAATTTCTCCATCATTTTTCAATTGGTTCACAAACAAACAACAAAACCAAAAACATCTGGAGAAAGCATCTTACGATCTGTTTCCCATTGAAGAGCTACGGAACAAGTTCAGGTTTAAATTCCTAGTAAGATCAAAAGAACATGTAAAATAAAAATCAATTCCCAGAATATATCAAACAGGAAATATATAGGAAAACTTTTAATAGTATTCTCACATGTTTTCTTGACAAGCAGGTTGCTCAGGGCCTTGCAATTCAAAGTTATTATATGACAAATCACTGCACACAAGTATTACACAAGAAAGTCAACTGAGATATTATAAGAGCTTAGAGCAATAAAATGCTAAGCACCTTGAAGAAAAAGTAAACAAATGATAAAGAATAAAGAATAATCTGTAACAAGCATCAGACAAGATACATACACATTGCTCCCGTCCTTCAAGATTGAATCTGGTACATCTCCACTTAACAAGTTGCCAGTTAAAAAGCTAAAAAAGTAACAGCCAATATTAGTAAGCTATATCTGAAGTAATTAGAAAAGATCCAATATAAAAGTCTAATTGTTGCATTTTCTGGATTTTTATGATATATTACACTATTATTTTGTGTAATGCTAACATTTTTGAGCTTGCAACCACAAGGGTGGAGATTTCAGACACGAGTATCTATTTCATGGGAAAAGTCCTGAAAAGAAAGAAAAGACTCCAAGTCTCCCTTGACAAGAGCCCTTGTTCATTGGGACATAGTTAGGCAAGGGGCTCCTTTATTAAATTAAAAAAAAAAAAAGGGGGATCTAGACTCCAGAACCAGGAGCAAATACGATCATGAAACTTCGATAAATATGTTTACTTGTGTGGGTAATTTTAAGAGTATGTATGTACTTCAGCTTTGTCCTTCAAGAGACAAGTTCGGATTACTCTTTCATTTATGGAAATCATGTTTCACGAAACAAAAATTATCATTTTTAATTTTGTTTGGAATGAGTTTCTTTAAAATTTCAGTAAATGTAATCTAAAATTTGAACCAGACTTACACGAATCGCAGGCGATCTGCGGTTATGGTGTCTGGAATTTTTCCAACCAACTTGTTGAAACTGACATCCCTATAATGATCATAATATGAATAGGTCATAAATTTTCATTATGAAAAAGATAAACCAGAAGTAATCCAAAAACAAAACCAAAGTTTTTATCTGTCTATTTCTTAGCATTATTTTAGCTGTTTTCCTGCTCCTAACAACAAACATCAACTCTTCAACCATGTAAAATATTAAACAAACAAAAAAAAAAAGCAAATGTTACTGCATTTTCATGTTCGATGTCTTGTACCAATTCTTGACCTTATGCAAATAGAAACAAACAACAGGAGAGCAGCGACATGCTATCTGGCCTACTGAATTTAATGGGGAAAAAAACACACACACAGAGATACAATGGGTTTCCAAATTATACCAGGTTCTTAGAAACAAATTTTGCACTTGACAAGAACAATAATTTAGACCTTCAGCTCCTCATAATTCTAAGTTCTGAATGTCAAACTGTAAGCCACCGGTTGTTTTAAAGTTAAAAAAGTGAATAACTTTACATCAAACAGATACATAGGACATACATGACTGCTAGTATGCACCATTTTCGTGATCATATTAAAAGCTTATGGCACCACTTGCTCGTTTTGTCTTATAATTAAGTTTGCAAGCCCCACTCTACACTGTCTATTTTCCTTCCACCAAAACATTTAGAACAATTTTCCCATTATAATTCCAATCATTCTCCCTTCTTTCTTATTATTAAGTTCCTATATTGATAAACACATGGAAAAGATTTACAGACTGTTTCAGAGTTCATGAAACAACAGTTGAAATAGTCAATGCTACTCAAAGTTGAGAATTAAAAGGACAATATAGGTGGCAGTTTTTCTTTGTCAAGCATATTGATAGATTCCAAAAGTGAAGCTATTCTGGACATTCAGAGAAACATTGCACGCATACATAGTTGACAACAGAGAAGAAGATGATGCAAATACTGCAAGTTTAAGAAGCTACACATTTATTACTTACAATGCGTCCAAACTCTTCATTGTCCAAAGATATGCAGGGAGCTTCCCAGAAATGTTACAGTTCCTCAGAGTCCTGGTATACATAATGAAATCATGTTAAATTGGCCAACTTCAATGAAAAAGGCATTCACTCCTTCAATTTGTATGATGATATGATAAGTCAACATACAATTTGATCATGCCTGTCATATTGCTGAGCATAGGGAAACCCTGGGTTGGTCCATTTAGATCACTAATTCTCCTGCATAATAGCGTGCCAGGTTGAGCCTAACTGTTAATCTAATCAATAAACAGAAAAGTATTCACATAAGACAAATAGATGAAAACAAATAAAATTTATACTTACAACTCAGCTAAATTATTCAAAAGAGAAATGTTCGATGGAATGGGTCCCTCCAGGCCAGTTGCATGCATTTCTCTTCAATCATTCAAATTTAAAAGAATGGAAATTAGAAATGAGCATGTATTTACGGTTCTCCTTTTTGAAACTCAAAATTGGAGCTTATAATAAATTAGGCATCTTACAATCTTTTAAGCTTTTTCCAATTCTGTATGAAGATAGGAATGGTTCCACTGAAGTTGTTATCGTTTATCCTACTGCATTATACAATCAAAAGCTGTTAATATGGCACAAATAACACAGGAACATTTAGGTCTAAACTAAAGAGAAAAGAATTACAAAAGTTTACAAATCTGTTAGATTTATTAGTCCAGCAAATGACACTGGCAAGTTTCCAGACAAATGATTGGAAGACAGCCCCCTGAAAACACAATATCAGAGAAACAAACCATCAGAATACATGCTCTTCCATCCTTGAACAAAGTTTTAGAATGTAAATAAAAAAGAAGAAAAAACTAAAATAACAAGGGAAGAAATGAGATGTACAATGCCTGCAAGTTGATCAGTTTTCCGAGGTCAGGGGGAATTGTGCCAAAAAATTGGTTTGCTTCGAGGGACCTGATGAAAAATAAAGATTAAAAGGCAAACAAAACAGAAGCTCTTGAGATTTCTGAGACAATGCAACAGAAATACAGTATTACATATCTCTATAGCAACACATGAAAACACCAAAGCTGTTGGATTGTATGGAAATGCATATAAATCAAGTCTCCATAATAATGTCCAGATAAAGAAAACTAAAAAGATGAGCATAAGCTTGCAACTTACAAGGTGGTGAGAGTGGTGATATTTCCCAGTTCCTTTGGAATCTCCCCTGACAAACGGTTTACGAGAACGCTTCTGCATGAAATATGTTGATTATGGAGGAGAATATAATTGATAATGAAGGAAAGAGATTGTGCAAGTCGACAAGAGCTTACATTGAAGTTAACTGCATTGAAGCCCATTCACGTGGCAGAGTACCATTGAGGTAGTTGTAAGCAAAATCACTGCGCTTGAAAGGAAAATTACTTGAAATAAAACTGTGTGGGAATGAATATTAACATTAAAGAGGATAGGGAAAGATTTTAAGAGGCCCTTACACTACTTGGAGGCGGGGAAGCTTAACAAGTTGAGTCGGAAGCACTCCGGGAAGGTTATAATGTTTTAGCTCCCTGAAATATGAGTATACATTCAAATATACAATACCGTGTAATAAATAATACTTCTCAGATGCAGCACTTCCCATAAAGAAAGTGTGAACTTGACAAACAACATATAATCAACAATGGATATATGCATCTTCTACCCATAGCAAGAACAGCACAAAATATGTATTGAATAAGACCAAGCCTCCTATCAGAAGACAAGTGGAGCATTCAAAATAATGTTTCTTAGTAGCAAGAGAGGGAATTATACATTCTTGTGACGTGACAATCAGTATTGTTCCCATTGTTGCATTCACAATCTATCCTTTGCTCAGCGTTCTTTGGTGGGACTTGAGTTACTCCAGCCATTTCAATTTCGCAAGTATCAGCATTGAACTTCCAGTATTTAGAACCCAATGTTCGTGCAATTTCTTCGAGAGCATCAACTAAATATCATCCATGGACAGATAAGCATCATATCAGCAGTCGATGTTGGAAGATACAAGGTAGCTAAAAGTAAGTGCTATGTATATATAAATTCCTACATTTGCAAAGCTCTATGATGCAAAAGCATTTTTATTTATTCACTTTAAAAGACATTGGGCTCAGTTTTTGCTTGAAGATATGTGCACATACATGAATGTAAGCTCATGTGAGCAAAAAAAAAATCTGTTTAAAAAAAAAAGAAACAGAAAACTTTACTATAAATGACAAAAGGACAAAACCCGAACATCGAAATTCCAAGTTCCTTCATTTTTCCATCAGAAAGCAGCCTATAAATCACAAATAACCCAATGCTCAAGATTCTTTTTTATTTTTTTTTACCATTTCCACACATTTTCACCCGAATACCAAGCAAGTGGGTCCATCAATAAATCCAGAGAACAAAAAAACCAGAATCCAGGAAGTCCCATTTCAACTAAAAAAACAGTATCTGCGACAAACATAATGAAAGAAATGTAGACATACCTTCTTCTTGGACCAGCTTTGCCTCAGGAAACGTCGGCAACCTCAAGCAGCTAGTAAGACTAAAAATCAAGAAAACAAAGAACTTCCCAGCATGCATGATCAAGAAGAGAGATATTTTGGCTTTCTAATTCTAAAGCAAATACAAAAAGAAGGCAAGAAATTCAGTTGGGTTTTAGTACCAAGCAGCTGATAACGGTGTTGCAGTAGGGGCTTCCAAGAAAATTCTGGTTCCGTAGACAAATCAAAACAAGGGAAGAGAAATGGAAAGAAGATGTGGAATACTTTGCCAGTGACAGGAGAGGACAACATGACATGAGCAGACCATTTAATTTAAGGTAAGCATGACATGGACACTGACTGACCGTGTCTGTCTGCCAGTCTTATGTATTGACTATTAAAAGCTACTGTTTTTATTTTCTGGTACAGCGGAAATAAAAGCAAATCCATAGAATCAGCTAAGAGCAGGATCACCCCTTCCTGTTGGTGGAAACTCCCAAATCTTCAAAACAGATGCCTTTTCTTTTCTTTTCTTTTTTGAGCTTTGACTATTATTAATGTAACAATTAGATTCATGTTTATCACTTAAATTTCTTTAACTTACAATCTTGTCTAAAGATCAAACCAGGTAAATATATTGACTTTTGACTGCTGCATTATATATATTATATTTTATGATGATTCATACTCTATTATAAACTCGATGCCGAACAAATATCATGATGGTGTCTGGGATTTTATTAAAAGAAGCTTCTGATATATTAATATTATCATGTTTTGTGTATCTCTTATTATAGAGATAAATCTTCCATTACGATGCTCATGTTAAAGACCATATAGTAATTTGCATTGCAAAACAACTGGCTTTCGAGTTTTGGTTTCGAAACAACTTAAATTGCCATAATTAACTGTTTATATATAAGTAAAAACACTATTTAATATCACTTCTTTTTTATTTTTTTCATTCAGATCGTTTTTTAATTATTACATTTTTTATTAATTACTTTTTTTTAATTAAAACCTTTTACTTCCCATTTAACAAACCTCAACTCTCTTTTTTTTTCATTCACATCTTTTTTTATAGATGATCCTTTTACTTTTTATTTAACAATTAAAGTGCAGTTTTGTAAAATTAATACTTGGTAAATTATAAAATAATATTTGAAATCATGAACACAAGACAATACAAGATGGAATATATATATATATATATATATATATATATATATATATATATATATATATATATATATATATATAACATAGAAGAAAGACACAATCCATTGCAATAAGTATCGATAATGTTTTTTTATTTAATTTTTTCTGATTTTTTTATGCCAATTTAATCACATTAAGTATATTTGAGATTGAGTTTAATATTTTGTTTTAGTTGATTTAATGTAAGGTTTTTGCAATAATGAAAATCAACTAACTACACCAAAAAATCCATTACAGATGTTAATTAGGCCATTTACAAGGTCAATGACTAAAAAGCTTAAAGAGGTATTCAATGAACTTATTTAGAATATTTGGACTAAGTTAAGCTTTCAGACTTCAATAAGAAAAGATCAGACTTTAACTTATGTGATTCATGCAAGAGTTGGATAAGTTTAACTCAGTTCTGAGCTGTATTTTTTATAATACATAATTTTACGCTAACAAGTATAATTTTTTATTTAATCATTGGATCGAGGTGAAATTTTTTTAAAAGTTTCTAAAAGCCTTGTTTTATATAAAATTAAAATATCATAGTGATCAGACATCATAAAAGCCTTGAGATAAGATCCAGAAGTTGTTATACAGGATTTACATTATTTTCCTAAATGATTAGGATTCTTTTTCCTATTTGGATTAGTAGCCTTTTATTATTTTTTTCAGCTTTGTTTATAATGTTTTTACCAATTATAAATAGGATTATTTAGCTTATATTTAGGTGTTTTTTTTTTTTGCAAACTTTGATTTCATAAGAATATTTTGTGTGCTTGTTTGAGGATTGCTCATATCTATTGATTTTTTATTGAACTATCTTAAACTTCTCATAAATCAACAATCTTGTGGTGTTCTTCCTTATACTTCTAGTTCAGATAATTATTGTGTCAAGTTTTCACTATCCTTAAATATGATTTTAGCTTTCTTGAGTTTTTGTTTCTTGTATGTGGGTTCAAGGGTTATTACCATTTGGGTTCATATCAATTGGTATTAGAGCAAGACTCTAAAATCAAGTTATATCTATTTATCTTTAAGTTTTCACGTTGTTTTAGCGTTATTTCTTCAATTCAAAATTGCAACATAGTTTAAAAAATGTCTTTGGATTTCATTACTATCAAAATAAAGCCACTAGCACATATATAAATAAAAAGAAGTGGAAAAAAAAGAATTATGTCGCAGAGGCTTGAAATTATAAAAGATTGAATTCGGAAAGTAAAAGATATACACTTATAATATGATATTCTTTAGGCATTTGGTTTCTTGGTTTCAAATCTTGATTTCGGGGTTATTTAAACACACTTAGGTTTGGATAATTCTAAAATTACAAAACAAATCATATTGGGTCAGTTTACATGAACATATTTTTTCTTTATTTTCTACTATCATATTTGGTTATATTAGTATTCTAAATATAGTTTTGGGTTAAATGAGTCATACTACATTAGTTTTCATGCTTATGCTTTTGTTTTCACATTTTCATGTCGTATTCATATCTGATTTGTAATCTTTAGTGTTTTCATGTTTGCAACTCATTTTCTTTGTAGTTTGTAGTTATTTTCTTGCTTCTTGAATTTAAAATACTAGGATTTTATTACTAAGCTCTAAAATACTAAGGATTTTATTATCAAATTGTTTTTCTTTGATTGTTTAAGATTAATTCCTTAAATAGCTGAAAAGGTGAGAACGAGAGATAAAAGAAGAAAAGATGAGCTTATTATCATGAAAAATCCATATTTGAGTGAAACATAAGAGAATTGACATCTATTAAACACATGAGGGAGTGTTTGAGGATATTGTTTTCTTATTACTAACATGTTTTTTAGATTTTATGATGTCTTCTAAAGACCAGGCATCACCTAAAAAAAGGCATGAGATCATATTCTTTTTGTTATAAGCTCTGCAATAATAGTTTCAAAAGATGAAAAATCAAGGATCTTGGTTTTTTTTGCTTAAAAATCCAATTTTCAACATGTTTTAATGTATTTTTTATTTTTAATGTATTTTTTATTTTAAAAAATAAAAATAAAATATGATGCATATTAAATGATAAATTTTTAAATATTGATATGCTGAATGTTATGTTTTACAAAAAAAATAATAATATTGAGATGAAAATATATTAAATCGATTTAGGTTAACTTATCAAATTTGCGTTCCAAGTAATGAGACCATGATAACCTTATAGAAATAAAATCAAAATAAATTACGAATAGTAATTCGTAATCAGTCCAATATTAAATGATGAAATTAAAAATAAATTAAAAAGAAAAAAAACACAAAAAAATAACCCACGTCTCGTTAAACTCACGATCTGAATCATGAAATAGAGATAACTACATAGAAAGCAAATAAAAAAAAAATGAAGTTCAATTTTTAACCAATGTAATATTGAAAGATGAAATTAAAAAAAAAAACTCAAAAAAATAACCCAAGTTTTTTTAAACCCACGATCTGAGTATTGAGATCAAGATAACTTCATAAAAAGCAAAAAAAAAAGTTTGAAAGTTGAAATTGATAAAAAAAAAAAAAAAACTAAATCCATGAGTGTGAGGATATCTTTACAAAAAGCAAATAGAAAAAAAATTATGAAGTCTAATATATATATATAGGGGATGAAAATTAAAAAAGCAAATCAATTAAAAAAGGATAAAAAAAAATTGAACTAAGACAATCTGAGTTAACCTATCAAACTAACAATCAAGTCATGAGATTAGGATAGTTCTATAAAAAGCAAATAAAAAAAATATATGAAACCCAATTAAAAAAGACAAGAAATGAGCAGAGTCAACTTGGATCAACATGTAAAACTCGCGATCCAGGTCATGAGATCGAGATAATCTTATAGAATACAAATAAAAAAAATTACAAAGCTCAATTTCTAACCAACCAAATTTTTTAAGCATAAAATTTTTTAAAAAATAAATTAAAAAAAAATGATCCAAGTCAACCTGAGTTAAATGTTAAACACGCGATATAGGTTATGAAATCTAAATAAATCCATAAAAAGCAAATTGCAAAAAATTACAAAGCTTCGTATATAACTAATCTAATGTTTAAGGTTAAAATCAAGAAAAAAAACCAAATTTATGAGACCGATATATAATCTAAGATAAAGAAAAATGATTTTTTTTTTTATGAAACACAATTATTAAAACAACTTAATATTAAAAAATAAAAATAAAATTAAGTTGTTGAAAAATAAAATTAAAAAAAAATATTATTCCAATTAATAGTATTTTATCTGCGCGCATGGCTACGTGATTTCACCTCCCCTCTAATGTTTTGTTAATAATAACAATAATGTTTGAGAAGTAATGTTTGTTTTGTTGAGATTTTAGTCGGTTCCAAAGTAAGGAGGAAATTGAGAATTGGAGGAAGAAAAGAAGATGGGATTGCTGTCTTCCATCCCAGAAATAACCAGGAAGGAACAACCCACCCCTCTAATCAAAGCTTTTGCTATCACTTCTGCAAACGTTTGACCTAAGTAGAAAAAAAAAAAAAAGGAAAGAAAAGGGAGTTTACTTGCATTGAAAGCATGGCTGCATTTCACAATATTCTTCCTCTTGCCTAACTTTGGTCAGCGTAGTTAGCTGCTTGCTTGTAAGAAGAAAACAACGTGAATAATTAATGCTTTCTTAAGAGGAAGACAAGTAAAACAAGAAACGTGAGTGAATGAATGAATGAATTACGGTAGATTTGCACTCTTCGTGGACTCGTAAAACACTGTGGACTTAGATTTGCACTCTTTATCCACTCATGAAACACTGCGAACTTATTGTTTATTTTCTAACAACTCATTTTGGATCTTAAGTTTTTTTACGCGATTTGATCATAATTAAATTCTAATTGCTTTTTATTTTTTAGATAATGGTGTAATTATAATAAGAGAGATCGGTATAAAAAAAGATACTTAAATATGGATATGACATGCTAGAAATTTCATAAAAAAAAATATATACTTACATTCTCAATCTTTAAAAATAACACAATTTATCCTTTAAATTTCATAAAGAAATTTCATGCACTTGATATAAAAATTCATTTATATTATTTTTCAGTCCTTGGTTAAAGAAAGAAGAAAGAGAGATTAGTCACTAGATTTCAGAGATGAGAGTTCAAATCTAAGTTGAGTAAGTCAAAACCACTAATTCTATTTTCAGTCCTTGATTTTGGATTTTTTTTACTTTTTTGGGGGGTGTTTTTGGTTTGTAGATGTTTTAAGGGTGTTAACAAGGTATTTCTGAGTTGAAAAGAGTTAAAAATTATATTTTTTTGGGAAATAGAAACACTAACCTTATTTTCTGGACACCACGGTGGTGGCTAGAATTTTAGCTTGCATACGACATGTCATCAGTCTTAGAAGATAATGTGTAGTGGACTTATTACTTTTTTAAATCACTTCTTTTAAAAAAAATAATATCAGCCGTAAACTTGCAGGCATGAGCTTGAAGTCCCATTTACATGTTTGGGCTCTTCATTACAGTGGCCCAGACATGTTAGGCCATAGGCTTGCAAGCTTAGGTTTTTTTTTAACTGTATTTTTTAAAAAATAAATTTAAAAGAAAACAATATTGAACCGGGTTAAGTCAATGATCCAGATCACAAATTTAATGAGATAAGGCACAATACTTGGGTTATTATTTTTTTCTAATATTTATTTTTTTAATTGATATCTTTTTCTAAAATGATAATACTTATAGACACACATATTAAATTGATTGAATAAAATAAAAGAGAAATTGTTTTTATCAAGGCTACGCATATTAAAAATATTATCTGAAAATAAATATTTTTTTTACATTAAAAAATTGAACATGCCTATAACATAATAATGCAGGCGAATTATCTAGTTTCTAGCTATTAATGTTGTGATGGCGAATTAATTTGTTATGGCATTAGCCACCATTCATGTCTAATCTCTAAACTTTATTTCATATATTATTATCTATCAATTTAGGGAACTTTTCTAATGATCGCTGCTCGAATTGTTTTGTTGCAAATATGAGAGCGCGAGTTACAGAGAAATCAAGAGAAATAAATGTGAGAGAGTACTCGTGTGTGTGTGATAATTGAGAAATCTTTTATATATGATATTTCGTATAAATGGACAGATCAATTCATCAAATCCATGTCATGACGCCATGAGATGAGTTTCCAGTTCAGGCGACTAGGCGAGCACTCCCTTTTATCCTACACATGCACTCCTCCCCCAAGAATTTGTCACTGAGAAAACTGTCTAAACCTGGCCATTGCCGAACAACTCAAAATTTTTAGCATCTCCCATATTACAGAGAAATGTTTACCATGCCCCTAGCATCACATTTCTACCACCGAATTATGCTTTCACGTTTTATGCTTTAGTTCGGTTTTTCTTTCCCCCGCACCATATTTGAAAATAAAAATTATCTTCGGAAGCGCTCCAGGTTCATTTAAGGAGCTACAACAAGCACTTTTCCTGAGTTGGGAAAGCACCATTATCTAGCAATTCCACGGCAATGCCAAACATAACGCCCCCCAAAAGGCTTCATCACGACATCAAATAAGCAACCTCGAAACGCATAGGCAACTTAACAAACCACATGATATTCAAAACTTGAAAGAGTGAACAACAAATGCAGATCTATCTCACCAGAAGTACCGAGTTCTTAAAAGAGATCATGTCCTATTCACTCTAGTTCAACAAACCATTCAATCTAATAAGTTGACATATTGAGGAAACAGCAAAATGACGAACCACATCACATAAACAGGTTGGGCCTGGAAGCCTTGTATGTTGTCTTGAGCTTCCTGGATGGGGGTCTAACCTTCTTGAACACCAATGGAAATTTGATTTTGGAGTTGTGAAACTGCTTGGTACTCTCTCTCTTGCAAAGCTTGGCTGGGATGGTGGCTGTCTTAATGATTTGGATGCATGGAAACCTCACCCTGTGGCGAGATGCCATCTCAGTGTACATTTGTTCAACAGCACCATTAAGAGTTGTGTCGCGGTATTCCTTGTACATGTTGTGATAACCAGTTCGGCTCTGGTATCGCAGCCATATTCCATAATTCTTGATCTTGGTAGGATTCTTCTCAAAAATCTACAATCAGAAAATAATTATTTGAAGATGCTTGCAACACTAAGGTGCGACAAAATTGCAGAAAAGCCAGTGCATCTGTCATTCCACCAGGCAATTCATTTACAAATACCACAAATGGTGCTAAATCAGAGATGAGGAATTATAATTCCAAGCTGCTAACATCATTGGAATGGATGGGTAACACAGAAGCCCATTTCCTGTTAAAAGGATTTTACCAGCTTAACTCTCTTTTCGGTTCAACATTATCCTTATCTTAATTAAAGGGAAATTTGGCCCACACAGGCATCAAGCAAAAGAGCTATAAAATATTCATCAATGTAACATCAAAATCTGGATTATCTATGTGCACTTATGTAGGAGATAACAAACACAAGTAAAATTAATCTGTCCAAGTTATCCCTTCATAGGCTTTACACATCAAGGGTACTTGTAAAACTTAGGTTTATCATTTCAGTTCTAACACACTAATATTAGTAGTTGAAGAAACAAAAAAAAATGCTTATTTCCATACACCCACTTGAATCAATGCACTGTTGAGTTGATGTGGTCAATCAATACTTTTTTGCAAGTTGGCGGGATCCACACCAACACAAGAAAAATGCAGGTATTTCAAGCCACAAAGCATGACAATAGACAGAAAAAAATGCGCAGTTACGAGTTAAGCCAAGCAAATTGTTACTAAACTTCAGTCTAATTTCTTACAAGTTCAAAGAATTTCATTGGTGCAACTTCATCTAAACTCTTCATTGAAAGCCTTGGCATAGTTCTAAGGAGTTAACCTGGACATCCATCACATTAGCCTTGAACTGTGTTACGCATGTACAGGGCTGTTTCATACCCTTTTTAACTTCGATTCAACTTTAGATCAAACCCCCATTTTCAAATATGAGAAAACATAGAGAGAGACAGCAAGGCCTAGAAGCCACAAATCTGACTGCCACAACTAATAAACTGAACTAACCAACATGCCCACAGGCATGCCTACATAAAAATTTGACAAAATCAGAGACCATAACCTCGTAAAGAAGATATGCAAGGGTCACTATAAAATTGCAGAATCTAGATTCACATGGTTGTTAATTCCAATTCTACAAAGTGGAATACTAGTGGTATCAACAGTGCTACAAATTCTCTGTTTCTTTAACGAACAATCATCAAATGAGCCTCCGCAGCCAACCTCCTAATTTATATCACTAAAGGAATCATGTAACCATCCTACCGGTGGTCACTAAAGCATTGACTAGAATGACAATGTGGTATAATCCATGACTCTGCCATGGGATCTCAAAACAGTCATTTTTTCATTGTACTCATAATGATATGTTGTATATAATAATGCTCTTTTGCATACCCATGATTGTAGACTGAGCCTACAGCCCCTTTTATCATTAAAAGAATCATTTACAAACAATGAACAGAAACAGCCATCCCTTTTCACCAAAATCATTCTTTGTTTCTAGAAAGCCTAATGATGGGCAACTCAACACCGCAAGTCCACATGCATTACCAAAGAAGCAACAGTCACCACTCACCACCACTTCATTTGTCAGGACCATCATTTTAAATCAGGCAATTAAACAATAAAACAATGCAAAAAACAAAGAAAAATCCTTAAAAAATCCCAAATCAGCTCTCATACCTCATTGATTGCAAGAACCTGTCCATTGCTCTTCTTGACTTTCTTAAGCTTCCTCAAGAAGTACCTATAATCAACAAACGGACTTAGCAAATAATAAAAAACTTGCAAAGAAACATAGTAGAGAGAGAGAGAGAGGTGAGAAGTGAAAATAGATACATACCAAAACTTGGATTTGGCACGGACCTCATTAGTGGCCCAAAGCTTCATCCGGTAGATCTTAGGGTGCTCATCACTCTCTGTTGGAAGCGCTCTCCCGACCACTTGGTACTGGTGAAACTGTTTCACTCCACAATCAATCAAACATCTTTCTATTTAGATACATTAATCAATAATTAAAAAAATTAAGAAAGTTAAGGCCACACACATACCCTGAAAGTAACCATTTTTTATGTGCTTGGGAGAGAAGCCGCCGGCCACCAATAATGTTTCCTCCTTCCTTTCTTTCCCTATTTTTAAGCTTTGCAGAAAAGCATACGAGGGAGCGTTTAAAACCCTAGTTTCCTTCTCGTTGTTAGATTGGATTGAGCCCTAAATGCTTAACGTCAGCCCAGCCCAAGTTCATGACTAAATACCGGACAAGCCCTATGTTTCTGTTAAATATTTTTATATCTTGTGTTTTTTTATTGTTTTATAAATTAGTCCTTCTGTTTTTCAAAAGAATAAGCTAATTCCTTGACTAAAGTTGATTGTTTATTTTGTCATAAGTGAGATTGCAAAATCGATTACAAATGAAAAATATTGTGGAAAAAAATAGTAATCTAATTATGATGAAAAACCTACACAAGACCAAGTCACCATCAAACATGAGGACTTAATTTTAAGTTTTTTAAATAAAAATATTAACTAATCATCTTGTTCCAAACACAAATGTCAAATAATAATTTACTCTTCAAGAAAAAAAAATGAATTTAAAAACATCATGTGAATTTTTTTAAAATTTATTTTCTGAATTGAATTATATTTGGTTTGAGTTTCTCAAGTTAAGGTATTTTTATAATTAACATAGATGAGTATATAGAGAATATCTAGAAACACGAGACAACTCTCTCTGAAAAACTTTTCAAAATAGCCCCGCGAATGTTATTTTATTACTAAGCTCTAAAATATTAAGGATTTTATTATTAAGTTGTTTTTCTTTGGTTGTTTAAAATTAATTCTTTAAATAACTGAAAGGGTGAGAACGAGAGAGAAAAGAAGAAAAGATGAGCTTATTATCATGAAAAATTCATATTTGAGTGAAACATAAGAGAACTGACATCTATTAAACACATGAGGGAGTGTTTGAGGACATTGTTTTCTTATTACTAACATGTTTTTTAGATTTTATGATGTCTTCTAAAGACCAGGCATCACCTAAAAAAAGACATGAGATCATATTCTTTTTGTTATAAGCTGTGCAATAATAGTTTCAAAAGATGAATGTAATGTTTGGTGAAGTGCAAGACTAAATGGAGTGAAAAAAGGTTGTAATTGCTGGTTTATAAGAGGTATCAATTCAAATAAGTTAGATGTTAGCTTATTTAGCGTGGGAGAATAAAGCTAAGTTAATTTTTCATTACCATACCATTCAGAAAAGAAAAAGGTAAAACTCATTATTGAATTTATTAATTATGCTATAATTTGGTGAGATTAGCTTGTTTTATGTAGAAGGAGAAATCATAAAAAACCCATAGTTGGAGATGAAAATAATTATGAGGAAGAGCTTTGTTACAAAACATTATTACCAGGAGTTATATCAGAGGTTACAAAGTCTAACTTTAGGATTCTAAGAGTGTAGAAAATTATCATAAAAGGATGGAGATTGTCACGTGGAAGATAGAAAAGCAATAATTACGAGAGTTTTTAATAGATTGAATTGTTATATTGCCAATATTATTGAATTACAATAATATATTGAATTAAAGGATATGGTTTCCATGGCTACGAATGTAGAAAGGCAAATGAAATGTTAGGGAAGTATATGATAAGTAGGTAATTCAAGTTATTTTCCATCATGGAGGTTGAATAATAAGAGAGATGTAGTTGCTTAAACCAAGCCAATTATGGGTATTAAGGCCAGACCTTCTGAGACAAGGAAAAAGATTGATATTGATTTTAAAGGTAAATCTAATACTTAACCTACTCGTAATCATGATATTAAGTGTTTTAGGTGTTTAGAGGTTGAACATATAGCTTATCAATGTTTAAACAAGAGAGTTATAATTTTAAAAGATCACAGTGAGATTGAATCTGAAAGTGACAATGATACTAATGAGATGTCGTCACTTAAGGATGCTAATGATGAGATGTGGAGTATCTGGTTGAGGGGGAATCATTGGTTATTTGGCGTGCACTAAATATTAAGATTAAGAAAGATGATTTAGAGCAGCAAAGAAATATTATTAGAAGATTGAATTAGAATATTATTAAACATCATGGACTTTATAGGCTTTAATGGTTAAATAAATATGGTAAAATAAAGGTTACAAAATAAGTCTTGATGTCATTGTCAATTGGAAAGTATTCTGATAAGGTTTTGTGTGATGTGATTCATATGCATACAATCCATTTGTTATTATGAAGGTATGACAATTTGACAAAAAAAAAAAAGGTTAATAATGCCATATTCTTTTGTAAAATATATAAAAAAAATATCATTCTTGTTCAATTATCTCCAAAATAGATCTACAAAGACCAATTGAAATTTAAAAAGGGAAATGAGGCTGAGGGGAGTGAAAATCAAGGAAAGGACAAAAAAGAGTGAAAATATTGGTGAGGCCGTGAGCTTAGAGGGGAGAGAAAATAAGATGAGCTATAAGAGAAAAATAATGAAATATATGAGTTTTTATACAAATAAGAGTGAGATCAAAAGTGTTTTTTTTATTCTAACAAGCCGATGATTATACTTTAGTACAAAAAACTTATTTTAACACTAACAAACTTGATCATTGTCTTCCTAGTATGTCTATTTCTCTGTTACAAGAATTTAAAGATGTATTCCCCAAAAATATTCCTAGTGGTTTGCCACCAATAAGGAGAATTGAACATCAAAACAATCTAGTACATGGAGTTGTTATTCCTAACCGACCAACTTACCAAAGTAATCCTGATGAGACAAAGATACTTCGAAAGCAAGTAAAAGAGCTGATGTCAAAGGAATACACAATAGAAAACATGAGTTCATATATTGTTCAAGTATTGCTTGTGTCTAAAATGATGGAACTTGAAGGATGTGTATTGATTGTCATGCTATCAATAATATTATTGTAAAATGTTAGTGAAGCTGTTTCTAGGCTTGATAATATGTTAGATAAATTGCATGGTTCTTTTGTTTTTACAAAGATTGATTTAAAAAGTGGACACCATTTGGACTTTAAAACCAAGTATGGACTTTATGAATAATTAATGGTGTCATTTGGACATACTAATATGCCTAGCATCATTTGCTCAAATATGAATATGACTCGATCCAAATTTCAAGTTACAAGTCCAAGTTGTTAGCTCGAATCAACCTATGTCAATCAAAAACTAATTTTCCAACCAAGACCATGAACTTAATGCTTAAAATATTGCATTTGGGTTTTAGAAACAAAAAATAAATAACAAAAAATAACAATGGTACTTAGGTAGTTTAAAGAGTAGGTTAGCTTTTCACATCAATTATTTTTGTGATGTACTTCAAAATAATAGCCATAAACTTTTGGTGGCTGAAAAATCAAGGATCTTGGTTTTTTTGGCTTAAAAATCCAATTTTCAACATGTTTTTTTTTAACTTTAAACACCTAGAAAAGACAATAAACATCTTAATAAACTCATAGATGTCTATATAAAAAAAAAACATAAAAAGAAAACTGAAATAGACCCAAAACAAAATAAAAAATTTAAGTTTAGATTTGTTTTTTAAGCAATTCTAAGGCTTAAAAACACCTAAGCAGAATCCATCTCACTGAAAACAACCCATTGATGCCAAGATAGACAATTTTGATGACTGAAAACATTGTAAATGTCAATTCTCTCTCTCTCTCTCTAATGTTAGAATTTGAAAAGTTCATTTATCTGCTCTCTCTCTAACTAAAGACTAATATATAAGAAAAATGAAGTTTTGGATCAAAATTAAATTTTAGACGTTCAAAGGAACTTAAATTATATTATTTGTAAAGCTTAATGATCAAAGAGTGTTTTTTAAAAAAACTTTGGCACATCACCCATTTTGGCCTCCTTTTTCATTTAGATCCTCCATCTTTCTATGTTTCCTTTGCCTAAGGAATCATAATCAATTAATGTTCAATTTAGGGTTAAATCACCAAAAATAAAAGTTTGAGGATCAAAACAAAAAAAATTAAAATATACAGTAAGTGAATAGTAATCTATGAGTGTGTAAACAAAAGTAAAAAGACTATATGCTTTAGAGTTAGCGATAACTAAAAATAAAACTAAAAAAAATCGAGAGACATGCATAAATCAAGATATTTAATCTTGTAAGACAAAAAATTTACTTAATTATGTTTGTTGAATTTATTTATTAAATTTTTTTTCTCAATCAAATGATAATACTTATAGACACACATATTAAATTGATTGAATAAAATAAAAGAGAAATTATTTTTGTCAAGGTTGCGCATATTAGAAATATTATCTGAAAATAAATATTTTTTTTACATTAAAAAATTAAACATGCCTATAACATAATAATGCAGGCGAATAATATAGTTTCTAGCTATTAATGTTGTGATGGCGAATTAAATTGTTATGGCATTAGCCACCATTCATGTCTAATCTCTAAACTTTATTTCATATATTATTATCTATCAATTTAGGGAACTTTTCTAATGATCGCTGCTCGAATTGTTTTGTTGCCAAAGCAAATATGAGAGCGCAAGTTACAGAGAAATCAAGAGAAATAAATGTGAGAGAGTACTCGTGTGTGTGTGATAATTGAGAAATCTTTTATATATGATATTTCGTATAAATGGACAGATCAATTCATCAAATCCATGTCATGACGCCGTGAGATGAGTTTCCGGTTCAGGCGACTAGGCGAGCACTCCCTTTTAGCCTACACATGCACTCCTCCCCCAAGAATTTGTCACTGAGAAAACCGTCTAAACCTGGCCATTGCAGAACAACCCAAAACTTTTAGCACCCCCCATGTTACAGAGAAATGTTTACCATGCCCCTAGCATCACATTTCTCCCACCAATTATGCTTTCACGTTTTATGCTTTAGTTAGGTTTTTCTTTCCCCTGCACCATATTTGAAAATAAAAATTATCTTCGGAAGTGCTCCAGGTTCATTTAAGGAGCTACATGAAGCACTTTTCCTGAGTTGGGAAAGCACCATTATCTAGCAATTCCACGGCAATGCCAAACATAACGCCCCCCAAAAGGCTTCATCACGACATCAAATAAGCAACCTCAAAACGCAAAGGCAACTTAACAAACCACATGATATTCAAAACTTGAAAGAGTGAACAACAAATGCAGATCTATCTCACCAGAAGTAACGAGTTCGTAAAAGA
This sequence comes from Populus deltoides, assembly GCA_015852605.2. Taxonomy (NCBI): domain Eukaryota; kingdom Viridiplantae; phylum Streptophyta; class Magnoliopsida; order Malpighiales; family Salicaceae; genus Populus; species Populus deltoides. The sequence goes on from CM027573.2 coordinate 18,317,798, forward strand.
GATCATGTCCAATTCACTCTAGTTCAACAAACTATTCAATCTAACAAGTTGACATATTGAGGAACCAGCAAAATGACGAACCACATCACATAAACAGGTTGGGCCTGGAAGCCTTGTATGTTGTCTTGAGCTTCCTGGATGGGGGTCTAACCTTCTTGAACACCAATGGAAATTTGATTTTGGAGTTGTGAAACTGCTTGGTACTCTCTCTCTTGCAAAGCTTGGCTGGGATGGTGGCTGTCTTAATGATTTGGATGCATGGAAACCTCACCCTGTGGCGAGATGCCATCTCAGTGTACATTTGTTCAACAGCACCATTAAGAGTTGTGTCGCGGTATTCCTTGTACATGTTGTGATAACCAGTTCGGCTCTGGTATCGCAGCCATATTCCATAATTCTTGATCTTGGTAGGATTCTTCTCAAAAATCTACAATCAGAAAATAATTATTTGAAGATGCTTGCAACACTAAGGTGCGACAAAATTGCAGAAAAGCCAGTGCATCTGTCATTCCACCAGGCAATTCATTTACAAATACCACAAATGGTGCTAAATCAGAGATGAGGAATTATAATTCCAAGCTGCTAACATCATTGGAATGGATGGGTAACACAGAAGCCCATTTCCTGTTAAAAGGATTTTACCAGCTTAACTCTCTTTTCGGTTCAACATTATCCTTATCTTAATTAAAGGGAAATTTGGCCCACACAGGCATCAAGCAAAAGAGCTATAAAATATTCATCAATGTAACATCAAAATCTGGATTATCTATGTGCACTTATGTAGGAGATAACAAACACAAGTAAAATTAATCTGTCCAAGTTATCCCTTCATAGGCTTTACACATCAAGGGTACTTGTAAAACTTAGGTTTATCATTTCGGTTCTAACACACTAATATTAGTAGTTGAAGAAACAAAAAAAAAATTTGCTTATTTCCATACACCCACTTGAATCAATGCACTTTTGAGTTGATATGGTCAATCAATACTTTTTTGCAAGTTGGCGGGATCCACACCAACACAAGAAAAATGCAGGTATTTCAAGCCACAAAGCATGACAATAGACAGAAAAAAATGCGCAGTTACGAGTTAAGCCAAGCAAATTGTTACTAAACTTGAGTCTAATTTCTTACAAGTTCAAAGAATTTCATTGGTACAACTTCATCTAAACTCTTCATTGAAAGCCATGGCATAGTTCTAAGGAGTTAACCTGGACATCCATCATATTAGCCTTGAACTGTGTTACGCATGTACAGGGCTGTTTCATACCCTTTTTAACTTAGATTCCAACTTTAGATCAAACCCCCATTTTCAAATATGAGAAAACATAGAGAGAGACAGCAAGGCCTAGAAGCCACAAATCTGACTGCCACAACTAATAAACTGAACTAACCAACATGCCCACAGGCATGCCTACATAAAAATTTGAAAAAATCAGAGACCATAACCGCGTAAAGAAGATATGCAAGGGTCACTATAAAATTGCAGAATCTAGATTCACATGGTTGTTAATTCCAATTCTACAAAGTGGAATACTAGTGGTATCAACACTGATACAAATTCTCTGTTTTTTTAACGAACAATCATCAAATGAGCCTCAGCAGCCAACCTCCTAATTTATATCACTAAAGGAATCATGTAACCATCCTACCGGTGGTCACTAAAGCATTGACTAGAATGACAATGTGGTATAATCCATGACTCTGCCATGGGATCTCAAAACAGTCATTTTTTCATTGTACTCATAATGATATGTTGTATATAATAATGCTCTTTTGCATACCCATGATTGTAGACTGAGCCTACAGCCCCTTTTATCATGAAAAGAATCATTTACAAACAATGAACAGAAACAGCCATCCCTTTTCACCAAAATCATTCTTTGTTTCTAGAAAGCCTAATGATGGGCAACTCAACACCGCAAGTCCACATGCATTACAAAAGAAGCAACAGTCACCACTCACCACCACTTCATTTGTCAGTACCATCATTTTAAATCGGGCAAGTAAACAATAAAACAATGCAAAAAACAAAGAAAAATCCTTAAAAAATCCCAAATCAGCTCTCATACCTCATTGATTGCAAGAACCTGTCCATTGCTCTTCTTGACTTTCTTAAGCTTCCTCAAGAAGTACCTATAATCAACAAACGGACTTAGCAAATAATAAAAAACTTGCAAAGAAACATAGTAGAGAGAGAGAGAGAGGTGAGAAGTGAAAATAGATACATACCAAAACTTGGATTTGGCACGGACCTCATTAGTGGCCCAAAGCTTCATCCGGTAGATCTTAGGGTGCTCATCACTCTCTGTTGGAAGCGCTCTCCCGACCACTTGGTACTGGTGAAACTGTTTCACTCCACAATCAATCAAACATCTTTCTATTTAGATACATTAATCAATAATTAAAAAAATTAAGAAAGTTAAGGCCACACACATACCCTGAAAGTAACCATTTTTTATGTGCTTGGGAGAGAAGCCGCCGGCCACCAATAATGTTTCCTCCTTCCTTTCTTTCCCTATTTTTAAGCTTTGCAGAAAAGCATACGAGGGAGCGTTTAAAACCCTAGTTTCCTTCTCGTTGTTAGATTGGATTGAGCCCTAAATGCTTAACGTCAGCCCAGCCCAAGTTCATGACTAAATACCGGACAAGCCCTATGTTTCTGTTAAATATTTTTATATCTTGTGTTTTTTTATTGTTTTATAAATTAGTCCTTCTGTTTTTTAAAAGAATAAGCTAATTCCTTGACTAAAGTTGATTGTTTATTTTGTCATAAGTGAGATTGCAAAATCGATTACAAATGAAAAATATTGTGGAAAAAAAATAGTAATTTAATTACGATGAAAAACCTACACAAGATCAAGTCATCATCAAACATAAAAACTCGAGTATTTAATTTTAGGTTTTTTAAATAAAAGGATTAACTAATCATCTTGTTAAAAACACAAATATCAAATAATAATTTACTCTTTAAGAAAAAAAATAAATTTAAAAATATAATGTGATTTTGTTTTAATTTTATTTTCTAAATTAAATTATATTTGATTTGAGTTTCTCAAGGAAGGTATTTTTGTTATTAATATAGGCGTATTTTTGTAATTAATATAGGCGAGTATATAGAGGGAATATCTAGAAACACAGGACAACTCTCTCTGAAACGATTATTTACTAATAATATAGGTATTTGTAAAGTCATAAGACAATGTATAAGTCCTGATGGCTAGCCATCATTGAAAGGCAAGGAATTTGGTGACTTAACGATATATTTAGATATATTTAGTAGTGCAGTAGTTTTTATAGTTATGATTTGAAAAAAATTATTTTATAAAAAGTATTTTTTATTAAAGTTGGTTTGATATTTATATATGTTTGGTAAAAACTATGGTTGAAATTGAGATTGAATAAAAAGTAGTTTAATGTGTTTGACTAAAAATATTTTTTTAAATTGAGGTTATAAAATAATTAAAAAAGATATATATTAATATTGATGGTTTTTAATTTAAATATTATAGATTTAACTACTACTATTATATCATGAAATAAATAATATTTTATATAAATTTATCCGACAAGAACTACAGTTTCATGATTTTTTGAGCGTGCAACAAAATCAGGTAAAATATCATCAGGAACAAAATTGGGATTACAATCAAATTCTGTAAATGTTACGCCATCATGCAATCTCCTTCTAATTTATACAGTGTCATTGAATAATGTTAAACATTAGTTTTTCAAATAAAACATAATTAAAAATTAAAAAAATAGCTTTTTTTACTGGGTCGGACCTGGGTAATATATTTAGGTTCAGGGGTCCAGCCATTAACAATGGATTCAACCGAATTGCGCAAAGTGAATTAAAAATTCACTTTGCATAGTTCGGCTAAAGAGTGAATTATAATGCACTGTACATAGATACGGTGTGGAACATAAGGAGTGAAGCAACAATTTTTCACTTTTGTTAAACCTGAGGTACAGCCACAAGTATGGTGGGTTCCACCAAAACAAAACTATGTTTTTTAAATTAACCAAACATTAATATTTGTGGCAAACAATCAACCTCACCTATAATCACAGTGCCAAACATCACTTAAGTTTGTAACTATAATGGTTTCAAGGTAAAGAAATTAAACTAATTTCCCACCTTTTCTTCCTTTCCTGTTTTAAAGATGTTGCCATAAATTATGTTTTTATCTATCAACATCATTATCATTATTAATATTATTAAATTTATTTTTTATTGATATATAATCAAGTATACTAACATAAATTTTCAAAAAACATTAACCAAAATTAATTGAGAAGTGGAATTAATTAATTGTTCTCCTCCTCAATTCCCAACCGAAGGTGCAAAGGTTCAACTTCATTAATCATACCGAAGGTGCTACTTGACAATTATAATTTTAAGTAAAAATATTTTAAAAAATTACTTTTAAGAAAACAAAAATTATTTGTTTTTAAAACCACGTAAACAAGTTCCAATCTTCATTTAACTATAAAAATTATAGAAAAAAATGTCGCTAAGTAAGAATTAAAGGTGGTAGGATTTTGAGATTTCTCTATAAATTAACATAGTTCAAGGATTCATGATTAACCTGTGCTACGCTACGAGTCAAGTTAATTTTTTTAAATATAAAAAATTATTCAAATGTTACTAATTTTTTTTCCTAGCAAAAAAATAAATAAATAAATCATGCGACAGTTAACGCGATGTAACCTGGTTAACTTTGTTGATCCAAAAACAACACATATAACCTGTGAAAACAAATTTTAACTAAATAAAATTTCAAGATGATATCTTTTTTTAATATTAGAGTAACAACATATTTAATTGACCTTGGACAACCCAGGTTAAAGTGTTAAATTCATTACTCGGGTTATGAGACTATGATAACCCTATAGAAAGCAAATCAAAATAAATTATTAAGCCTAATTCCCAATCAACCCAATATTGAAGGATGAAACTGAAAAAAAATCAATTAAAAAGAAACGAAAAAATAACACGGGTTAACATGTCAAACTTGCAACCCTGGTCATAAGACCAAGATAACTCCATGAAAAGCAAAGCAAAACAAATTAAAAATTTTAATTTCTAACCAACCTAATATTGAAGGAAGTGATTAAAAAAATCAATTAAAAAAAAATATAAAAAACAACCGAAGTTAATTCACCAAACTTATGACCCAGGTCATCTTACTAAAATAACCTTATAGAAAAAAAAAACTTGATTTAACCCAAGTTAACGTGTTAAATCCGTAACTTTGATCTTGAGACTAAGATAACTCCATAGAGAGAAAGTCAAAACAAATTATAAAGTTCGATTCTCAATCGTCCCTGTTGGATCTAATATTAAACGATGAAAATTATAAAAATCTTAATTAAAAAAATGACATAAAAAATAAGCCAAGGTAACCCAAGTTAACTGTTAAGCATTATTACTAAGTCATGAGATTATGATAACCTAATGAAAAACAAACCAAAACAAATCATGAAGCCTAATTCTCAATTAAACACAATATTAATAGATAAAATTTTGGGGGGGGAGTCAATTAAAAAAAGAGAGAAAATGAGTCAATGAAGTTAACCTGCGACCCGGGTAAAGAGACAGGGGCAACCTAATAAAAAGCAAGTCCAATGTTAAAGGACTCGTGACCCAAATAATGAGACTAATATAACCTTTTAGAAAAAAAATTGACATGATTTAATAAGGGTTAAAATGCCAAAACTCGTGACCTTGATCTTAAGACCAAAATATTCTCATAAAAATAAAATCAAAATATATCATGAACCTCAATTCCTAACCGATTCAATGTCGAATGATAAAATTAAAAAAAATTAAATAAATAAAAGACACAAGAAACAACCCGAGTTTACTCGTGTTAATCTGTTAAGCATTATTCTCGTGTCATGAGATCAAAATAATCTAATGAAAAATAAACAAAACTAATCATGATATTTAATTTTCAATCAAATTAATATTAAATGATGAAATTTAAAGAAAAAAACTAATTAAGAAAAAGAAAAAAAATCTGAGTTAATTGGGTTAACTTACCAAATCAGGTTAACTTGTCAAACTTGGAATCTGTGTCTTGAGAGTGTGATAACTAAATACAAAAATAATATTAAAGAATTAAATTAAACAAAAAATTAATTAAAAACAAAAACAATAAAAACAACAAAGAACTATTCCAATAAATAGTGAGGAGGAAACTCCTCTTTTAGTTTATAGTTAATTAATTCTTCTCAAGTCTTATCCTATTTATTTTACTAGGAATTGTTTTTTTATTAATTTCAAATGGTTTAGTTTTTTCTTTACTTTTGGAGTGATATTGAGGCATTTCAAAACTCAAAAAAATGAAAATGAAATTTACACACCTTTTTCTCTTTACTAATCCTGACAGAAATGGACAGAGGAGGAAATTGTAACAAAAACAAAATATGTGGGAACTGATTGGAATAAAAGTCAAGGATGTTGGAGTAGATTGAAATTGGAGACAACATACAAACTTCAAGGGGCCGGCCAATGAACGAAGTCAGTTCTGTTCAATTCTTTTTAACATGAAGAAAACTAGGGTTTCACCATTTGTAGCAAGAAGCAACAATCCTACCTTCTAGGATACATAGAAGGTGTTTTGTCATACTTTAAGCATTAAATCATAGCAGAAGCAAAAGGGATGAAGAAGCACTCGCGTCAGCCCAGAAATGGCATCCCATTATTCAGAAAGTTGTGCACTTCGCATCATTGCATGACCTGGTTACGATAACCCTGCGTATTATCGACCATCTCTCCAGGCTTACAAGAACACATGCTGGCAGTGGCAGCAGAATGAGCGTAGAAAATATTTTTAAGGAAAAGCATCTTGAGCCATGCATCCATACTTGCTCATCGATGATAAACAAGCCTATTAACATTATAAAAACAACTTCAAAGCGAAGGGAAAAGATGGAAGGAAAGAAACTACTCAATTGGTTGTCTGAGCATGAATAAAGAAGGGGTTCATTATTAACAGACATCAAGAAGAAGGAAAAACACATTAAGGAGGCCACATTTGGGATTGCACTGCAGTTATGAAGTGAAATTTATTTTTATTTCACTTCATAACTGCTTATTTATTCAGGAGACAAATTTACTTTCAACAGCTTATTTATTCAGGAGACAAATTAATTTGATGGTCCTAAAAGGCTCAAGATCTTCTATTTTCTGTACATTAAGGAATGTCTATAAACATAGGCAGGGACATTGTCAGGAGCTTATATTGATATCAAAAGGATCATGAACAGAAGTTGAGGAAACGGCTGTTTCTGACAATACTAAAGTTGAAACCTCACTCCGGCTTTCTGGCTGTTTATAGTGTATGCTCCTAGTGTCAAACCTCGCATTCAACTCTTCATCGGTTTCATATGGATCATCATTATCTGTGTACACATGGGAACTGTTGTTATCCGATCTTTCTAAGATCGAACTAGAGTTCTGATTGCCTCTCAAACTACTTCTTATTCGTTCGTGAGGTCTTCTTATGGCCTTAAACCTCAAATCTTCACTATTTGGTTCAGGGATCACATCAGGTATGATCCTAGTTCCTTCTATCATGCTAACAACTTCAGACATGATTGGCCTTAGTGATGGTGAAGCATTAGCGCATAAGAGAGCTACTTTTATCAACCTTTCTGCTTCTACCTTGTTGAATTCGGATCCCAGCTTCTGATCCACTAGCTCAATCAGGTTTCCATTTTGCTCTAAATGGCAGGCCTGAAATGCAGATAAATCCACGTTAGTTTATAGCAGCAAAGATGTGCAAATTTAAGCTTCAACCTTGACATTATGAATTTTATCAACTTGTAAAAACACTCCCATTACAGTCCTTAATTATCTTACAGGAATTTGATTGACCTAACTAGAGATAAATTTTTCTGTTCAATGGTCTTCAAATCAGATGTGATGTCTCTAAATGAGTGGAATATTTAAAGAGAATGAAAGTACTTAAAGTGATTAACAAAAACAAATACCATAAAGGAGTTCAATAAGTATCTGTGATAACCCCAGAAAATTGTGGATCACTAAAGAAACTTCAAGAAATACAATAAGCAGATGTTAATATCTGTGATTTACCCAGTCTAGAAGACAAGAGAATTGATCATCTGGCCCACAACTCTTGTTATGCTTCCCACTCACAATCTCCAGTGCCACAATTCCAAAACTGTAAACATCTGCTTTATATGTCAAACGACCCCATAATGCATATTCTGGTGCCATATATCCTCTGCACATCAAAATTATGTAGAACTGTTCGTTAAAATTAAAAAATCACAACACATTTTTGCCAAACAAAATTAGAATATGCAAGAAAGAAGTGACTTACACAGTTCCAGCAACTCTGGTGCTGATATAGGTTTTTTCTCGTTCGTCTAGTTTAGCCAATCCGAAATCAGATATTTTAGGATTGAGATCCTTATCAAGGAGAACATTGGTGACTTTGATGTCTCTATGAACAATCTTGAGTCTTGATTCTTCATGTAAAAAAGACAAGCCTTTGGCAATTCCGATGCATATCTTCTGCCTTGTTTTCCAGTCCAAATGTAGTTGATTTTCTGGACCTGTGCATAATCATCCAAGGAAACAATGCTTCTGAAAACTAAAACATCACTTGACTGTGTGCGATTTCCATAATTTTCTTTTATTTTATATGAGACAATTATTTGTACTTACCAAACAAAGCACGAGAAAGGCTGTTGTTTTCCATGTATTCATATACTAACAATAGTTGATCTCCTTCAATACAACACCCATGAAGTTTTACAAGATGTGGGTGCTGCATGCATGAAATCACGCCGATCTCGTTCAAAAACTCACGATTTCCCTGACTTGACTTAGATGAGAGCTGCTTCACAGCAATCACAGTACCATCAGGTAACAAGCCCTGCATAGCGCAGTCATGGATATACTATCTTCAGTACAGTCTTCGAAGATATATACATTCATGGCTTCATAATGACAAATAAAGGATAGAAAATCCCTAGAGAATACCTTGTAAACTGGTCCAAATCCACCTTCTCCAATTTTGTTTGCCGGATCAAAATTGCCTGTGGCAGCTTTAATTTGCTTTAAGGTAAAAGAAACAGTTTGGATTTCTATTCCTTCAAGACCTGTCAAAAACAGAAATCGGTTGAACAACTTCATGAATTCGTACCAAAACCTTAAGTTTGTTTTATAACAATGCTAAAGGCGGCCCTATTTTGTTTTCCTTATTGACAAGTCAAATGAGCTTGAACAATCAACTCATGATTTGCTTGCCCTGTGCCAGGAACAACTATCTGAGACAAGCATCATATGCGATGATTGAGAGATCATACTCATAGCAAGTCTTAACACATAGTAGGTGAAAAAAATCATATCAATTGATATTTAGAAATGTGACAGCGGTTCAAAGTAATTTTTGTTTGAAAATGTATTAAAATAATATATATTTTTAATATTTTAAAAATTATTTTAACATCAGCATATCAAAACAATCTGAAAATATAAAAAATATTAATTTTAAATAAAAATAAAATTTTAAATTTTAAAAGACATGATTTCAACCGCGTTTCCGAGATTTCTCTCCCACTTTGTTTTCCTTGTGCAGTATGCAAAGTCAAAAAGCAGTAAAGACTAAAGAGTACAACCATAAGTTTTCTGATGGCCCTTAAGAATGGAAACAAGATTTAATTTTACAACTGCAAAGATGGCACTCCTGGCCAAAGAACCAATTCTAGAGCATAAATGTAATGTAAACATTTACGGCAGGTACACCAAATCCACATCTGTACGGATAAAGATAACAAAAGATAACTTAACCCGTTACTTTTTGGTTGAGAAATAGGACACATCCAAGCTCATATTACTGAATTTTATTTAGTTTTATTATTAGACTTTAATTTATGTTTTTTTGTTAGATTTTTATTATGCAGTGGGTTTTAAGCTCAAATTTGATTTTATTTAGATTTTTATTATTTATATTTAATTTTTCTACATGTTAAACTAGTTTTATGAATTGAAAAAAAGTTATAAAACTTTTGGTTTCCTCCCTTAATTCTCTCCTTTCTTCTTCAGCTCCTCTTTTTTCTACTTCAACTCATTTTCTTTTTCTTGATGGCTTTATCTTTCTCCTCTCTAACTTCTTTCAATTTTCCCTAGCACAGCTTTGCTTCGGTATCAGAGCAAGGCTTTTAGTTTTTCCTCCAACTAAACATCCAATGAAACAAAATTAATCTTGTTGCAAAAACAGGGCTTAACAAAGAAACCCAAGAGAGAGAATGGCTACTAAAGCTAATATCAACGAGGTTGATCATCTTGCTGATAAAGTTTTAGAATTGAACATGTTTGTTGTTGATTTTGAAGTCAACTGAATCAAAAATCTGAGCAGCAATGGGTTGACACTGTTGCAACAATACATGTATGCACCGAGTAAATGATGTTCTCCAATTACAAAGAAGTGGATGGTGAACACTTATACATAAGAAATTCATCAACCTCCAAAGTATTAGGTGTTGGGAAGTTCATATTGAAGATAACTTCTGAAAAACTTATGACCTTCAACAATGTACTTTATGTTGATGACATTAAGATAAACTTAATGTCTAGTTCATTGTTGAGCAAAAATAGTTTTAAGTTGGTTTTTGAGAATGAAAAATTTGCACTCTTAAAAAAAAATGTGACATCACTTCTTTAATGGTCATCATAACCCTTAGAGTTTTACTAAGTGAATTCATGACATAGATCACTTCATTGATTGATCAAACTGATCAGAAAATAAAAAAGTTAGATTGCTAAGATAAATCTCATTGATACTGCCCAACTTTATTGGAAAAGAGTCGAGGACTATCTAGAGTTAAGAGAAAAACCTCTTATCACTTATTGGAATGAGATGAAAGAAAAATTGCAAGATGAGTACCTACCCCAATTTTATAAAACTAAACTTTTAAACCAGTGAAATAATCTTAGACAAGAGAATGGATTTGTCATGAAGTACATAGCAAAGTTAGATGAGTATAGGATAAGATGCGACATAAAAGAGGATGAAACCATGTCTTTGAGTAGGTTTTGTAAAGGTTTGAATGATAATTTTAGGAAATAGGTCATCCTCCAAGATGCTTCACTTTTGACCAAGCTTATACTTAATGCATGATTATGAGTTGGTCATAAAAGGTCAATGAATAAAACATGAGGACCATCATAGTCTCTCTTTTAGGTCTCAGTTTGGGAAAAAATATTTTTTATTGGGTGTTTCACCCTACTGATCTAATCCTAATAGTGTCCAACTTTATAACAAAGATAAGAGCAAAGAGTCATCAAGAAAATGTCTAGAACGAGTTCAAAAGTTTAGTGTGCTAAAGGTCAAAGTTTTGATCATATCACTGTTAATTGTACCATTAAATACTTAGTCATCCAAGAATATACAAACGTAGATAAATAGAAAGATTATAGACATCAAGTGTATGACCCAAATCCTAAGAATTATAGTGACATAGATAAAGATGATGCAAAAGAAAAATAACATAGTACAATGAGCCAAATGAGTCTGGGAAAAAGATTAAGCAAGAGCCTATATTGAGTTCACTGAGTTCACTTTAATTGTAGAAAAAGTTTCAGGAAACTTTTTAGTGAAAATGCTTAAAGAAGTAAGAGTCTTACATTTGATTTTGTTTAGGGTTTTACTATTTAGATGATGTAATTTTTCTACATGTAGATAATTTTAATGAATTGAGAAAAAATTGCAGAATTTGAATTTTCCTCCCCTATTTTTTTCCTCTCTTCTTCCGCTCCTTTCTTCTCCTATTCAGCTTCTTTTCTTGTGCTCCTTGGCTTTATCTTTCTCCTCTTTTGCTTCTTTCAGTTTTAAGCACTTAAGACTTATTGATATGGAAATTATTCACTTGGTTTTGATGCAGGAAGTCCAAACTAGTTGAACACTGTTCGAACAGTGGCTAAGAATCTTGAAATGAACACAAACAGGCTGCGGTATAGAAGTCTGATTTGTAGAAAACTTTTTTGGCCGTAAAACAAAGACCCCAGTCCCCATGATGTCAAATTTTAAATCAAATCAGCACATAAACATCTAACAATCATCCAACGCAAAGCAAAAAATATCCGTGTGAAATAGCCCAAACCTTTTTGTCTTTTTTTCTGTACTCTGAAATAGCATTTCCACCAAAAGATAGCCAATGCTGAGAATACGAGACAAAAGCCTACAACTCCAAGAATTATTGGTACAGTTTTTGTCTTTCCCCCTCCCGAAAAACGTGGTTTGAAGTCTGCCAGAAAGAACACCAAATAAGTAAGCAGGCTACTACAAAACTGTAAAGCTTACAAAAGAGAAAGAAACACTCTAGTTTTATGTTAGCTACTGATTAAGATATTCTAATTTTATCTCAGCTGTTGATTAATTATGAAAATGTGCTGAGTAAAAGCTTTATTCTCCTTGTAAAAATAAATCAGTGTTTGTATCTTTTCATGAAAGTATCTGAAAATGATTAAATCAGGAGAAACTAATGTTCTTCAAAGCTCTAAATTTATCTCTGCTGTTGATTAATTAGAATGGCACGCTAAAGCATCATGCATTCTGGCTAGCATAAGTTATTGCTTCTCTTTGAGAACATTTTTGACTGACCAGAAAAGAAAGCTAGTCTATTCATCTCACAAACTCTTGAGGTTCTTTTTTTGAACTTCTGAGGTTCTTGAGAATGTGATCATCTACTACTAACTATGTACAACATTAGCCATAATAGCAGATACCAAGGCAAGAACTTCTTACTGGGATATACAGAAATAGCTGATATGAGGGGGCCATAGACTCCACTAACAGGAATTCTTGTAGTCCCTTTGCCAGCCCAATATAAGTGGATATCCAAAATATTATTTGTGACAGTAGCATTGTGTATTTTTGTGACTGGCTTGGCAACCCCTGCAGCTTCAACTTCTATATTGAAATCCTTCTCAACTAGATTATTCTGCAAAACAAAAACAAAGCAGTAGCACCTCATTTGCATTGGTTAGACAAACAATTTATTTGCATTAATTAGGACAGAAATAAATATCTTGCTTCTAAGCATCACACCAAAGGAAAGTAACTCAGCGAAACAACCTAGTCTGAAATTGTTGAACTTCTGCGGTGACAGGACACAGACAGACAATTGTGAGTAACAAGTCATCCACTACACAAAGATCTAAATAATGCTATTTAAAAAAAAAAAAGCATTCTAAAATGAATTCTTGAAGCAACACGACACAAAATCAACACAACAGCTCAAATATGCAAATAGCTACATATTGCAACTCTCAATTGTGATACTGTGTTATTCAAACCTATTCACAGTCTACAGATCATGTAAATAATTACCTGAATATAGACATCAAATAATCGTCTTCCAAGGCTGTTATATGTATTATCATTTTTGAATCTGATCTCAGCGAAGTGTAGACTCACAGTGTAATTCCCATTTTCCAAACAACGATGATAGTAAGTGAGTGAAATTGGAGAAACGCGTGCTGTTTGGTACAATTCATTAATATTTAATGATGGCATGTTTTCAATATAAGCTCTGTTTTGGAAATCGTTGTCATCCATAAAGTCTCCGGTGCTGCTAATTCCCCATTCATCCTCACTCCGATAGAATATTGCAGCACCGCTACTAGCTGCTGCATCTCCTTCATATGTGCTGCCATTTGTTTTAACATTTTGTCCTCCACAATTGATGTACATAGAGTGCCAGTCTGCCAAGAGAAAAGGGACAACTTAAAAGAAGCTTATGAAGCTCCATTAAGACAGTTTATATTAAAAGACTAGCCATCTCTTGTTAATTGAACCAATGGATCGGCTTCCCGGGGCCGATGCTTCTAACATTCATCACCATTTCACATTAAGAAACCTCCATTCGATAACATGGAAAAAATTTGCAACACTATCGGATTTAAACTAATTCACCAGTCTTGTTGAAAAAGCTATCTTATTTAATATTTCTGATGCAATGCATATGGAGAGAACAATCCATGAAAACAATCATGGCACGTTTAAGTTGAATCACAGACGATAACTATATTGTGTTATAAAAAAGCAATTGATCAAGGAGTCTGCTAAAGCCTAATTTATGAAATGGAAATAGGATCACTATAATGAATTGACATTAAATCTCAGAATAACATACTTACACTTATCACAAGTGAGATCATCCATGCATGCTCCTCCTCTAGTTAAGTGAAGTGAAGAACGAATTAGTATTATATGAGATATTATGTATGGTCAACTTTGCACAAAAGAGAAGAGATTTTCACAAGGAGATGTCATACCAATTTTTAAGTATATAGGAAATCTAGTTTATATTATGAGTAAGTAATATAAGAAATCAGGAAATGGAACTTACATGTCATTTCCCATTGAAGAACTTCGGAACAAGTTTAGAGTTACATCCCTAGTACAATAAAAATGGAATAATAGTTAATGCAGTACTGAGATCTCCCATATGACAGTGAAGAACGAGAAATATAAAGAAGCAGAGAGTTTTTCAACCCTTGCAAGAGCACGCACACACACACACATAGACATGGAGAGAGAGAGATAGAGAGAGGTACTTACATTCCCTGCTGACAAGCAGGCTGCCCAGAGCTTTGCTGTGAGAAATTATTATAGGAAAGATCTCTGCGTGCAGAAAGAAAACAGAACCTTCTTGTCAATATGTTGTGGTTCTGATGTATAATTATGAAGATATATGAATTTGGACAATCAAAGAGAGTGCTTTCTAACAATCGCATCTATAGAATTCCTTTCCCTAATAAAAGAAAAAAAAACCACTTTGGGATCTTAAAATTCGATCTTTTCTTCTTAAATTCCAAGAAATTAACTACTATTTTTTATCATTTCTTACTTTGAAAGCTTTTAATTTCATTGAATGAAAGCCAAATCATATTAAAGAAGTTCTAATTCTTGAGCTTATATATATATATATATAAGTATATATATATATATATATAGAGAGAGAGAGAGAGAGAGAGAGAGACAGAGACAGAGACAGAGACAGAGACAGAGACAGAGAGACAGAGACAAAGATTCCAAAAAATATAGTGGCACAGCAGCTTCAATTGGATAGATACTAGTGTTCTAACACCATCATTTGTATGAATTAAAAATGAAGCTTCAGGGTAAAATGATGATGATGATGATGATAGTCTGATGCGATCCACGTTTTGGTTTCCGCCTAGCACTAGTAAGATATCATGACAAGTTCAATGAAACCAAATGCACGCAAAACGTGCATTCACCTTTGTGGCTTTACAAGGATGGATGTGCATAAGTTCCTCAATCAATAAAAGAATCTTTTAAGTATTAGAGACAAAGAGATAAAATACTTACACACTCATTCCTTTCCTAAACATTGGTATATTTCCTGTGAGGCGGTTTCCACTTAGAAAGCTGATGCAGACAACAAGGAGTAGTTAGTATAATGGACATTGCAAAGTAACATACTATGAAATGCTATAATCTAGAGGTTCCATTGCTTACATGAATACCAGTGTCTCTGTGGTTATAGCATTTGGAAGATTCCCATGTAACTTATTAAAACTGAGATCCCTGAGCAAGGAATGGAAATGCATATGAATTCGAGGCCTAGTGCTTCCTTTCTGATATGTCAGATGAAAAAAAAAAACTGTTTGCACATGTCCAAATCACAAATGTCCTTGGGGAAGTTTTTGAGGCGTGATTGCATCTATTCATCTTCCCCAAGACTTATTTGGCTCTATGACATGCATAAATTAGCTGGACACATAAATATAGAGACGTTTTAAGTATTTTCTGTCTTGAGGTAATGAGCCTGCACATACTGATTAGCATCGAGTTCCACTCAGCATGCAAGAATACTTAGTTTGTGACATTTTCATGCATGACATGTTGGTACTTCACTATTCAAGCATGTATTTATGGTAAAGACACTTTAAAACACATAATGGAACACTCAATAAAAAATTAGTAATCACAGCATTGCTTACAAAATTCGCAGATTACTCATTTCCCAGATGTATGGAGGAATTTCTCCAGATATATTGCAATTCCTCAGCAACCTGGAAGTCCAACAATGACTATGTCAGATCTGCTGGTCATATGGTAACCTAACTGTATGCACTCATAAACAGAACTGAGAATTAGAAGTGAACATACAGCCGCGAGAGGCCTACAATGTTACTAAGATCAGGAAATGGCTGATTTGTGAAATTTATGTCAGTGATCCTCCTGCACATAAAATGGCAAGCACTCTTACAAAACAATAATAATTTAATATACCATTGTGAAAGTTTCCTTCAATAATACAGTATTCACTAAGTAAAATAACGTCATAAATTATTTGACTATTTGTAGTTGAACAATCAAGAAATTTCACTCACAGGTCTGTTAATGTTTTCAGAGCAGAGATGGAGGATGGAATAGGTCCTTCCAGTCCACTAGCTACCATTTCTCTGAAATAGATCAGTTAATCAAATCAATCAACGAACTTTGAGAGCCGCAAAATAAGTAAACTTTCCTCCTATAAACCCCAATTCATAACATTGAAAAGGAATAAAGTATCAATGGAAAGATGTAAATCTTACAGTCTTTTAAGTTGCTTCCAGTTTTGTACAAAATCTGGTATACTCCCATTGAAGTTGTTATCGTTTATTCTACTGCATTGTGGAATGAAGATCATTTACACTTCACTCCTATTAAACAATGTACAGTGTGATAGAGGTTTCACTCAGAAATGCTTACAAGTCAGTCAGGTTTTTCAGCTCAGCAAGTTCCTTTGGCAAATTTCCATCCAATTTGTTGGAGGATAGAATCCTGCAAGAGAAATTGACATCAATCTCCAAAAACACTCCAGCGGCAAGATGAAAGTCAAAGAAAAGGCAAAGAAACAATCATCCATGAAATTACTTACAAAGTTTCAAGGTTAACTAAGTTCCCAAGCTCACGCGGGATCATTCCAGAAAATTGATTTAATTCAAGGTCCCTGTTAAAAAATTTCAATGAAACTGCTAGTAAAATTCCTTGTATCAAAATACTTCAACGAACTCATATCTCCATAAAAGCAGAAGGGAAAAGTAATTGGAGAAACTGGCACATCACAATTCCATTGAGCGTATGTACAGAAAAATCAGTGTTTTATGATGAGAGAAAAAATGGAAATTTTGCTGTTCAGCAACTATAGATATAATCTACAAATTCATAAGAAACTATAACTCAGGCCAACTTTTTGAAATATAATTTATCAGATGGCGTCAAGAAAAAACCCAGTAAGACTGAATATGAAAACTTACAAGTATGCAAGGCTGGTAAAGTTCCCCAAATAGCTTGGAATGTTCCCTGATAACCGGTTTGCTAGAAGAGCACTGCACTAATGCTGCTTAGTTAAACCAATATGTTGCCTGTTTAAAACGGAGATAGATACGAAGAAACCAAAAGCTTACATCATTTTTAGCTGCAAAGAAGCCCATTGACTTGGTATAGACCCACCAAGTTCATTGTAAGAAAGATCACTGGCAAACCAGTGCAAACGAGTTTAAAACTCTCATAAATCATTTCTTATTTCATAAATGATCAGGAAACACAAAGAAAAGTGCATAAGAAAAGAAACTGCTACATGAATCCCCTGTTGTTCTCTCAGAAAGAACAACCAAGGCAAACATAATTTATTCTTCTCAGACACATGCTTACATGCTCACAAGATAACGAAGCTGAACGAGTTCAGGTGGAAGTTCTCCTGCAAGGCTAAAACGCTTGAACTTCCTGAAATCCATGGGAAAACAAAATCCAAAATTGAAGCTTTATTGACATGCACTTATATATAGAAACCAGTAACTCCACAAACACACAATAAATCTGCAAGGGACTAATTACAAAGAAAATAAATTTACACCTGTTTTAAGATGAATTAATCATCAACATTCTATTTCTTATGAAAAATGTTTATCTATCTAGATTTAATAGATTTTTATTATACTAAACACTGTCGGAATCCTATTATGAGCTGGGGCAATTCATATCTCTATACAAATAATAAAGGAGCAGTGGAGATTGAAAGTCCTCGAATTTCTTTCAAAGTTCAATTCAGAGAGAGAAAACATACAGGGAAGTAATATGACAGGTATTGTTCGCAAATTCGCAGTCACAGGTAACGTTCCTGTCAGGATCCGTCAGTTGGACATGAGGAAGATATTCTCCACAAGAATCAGCATTGAAATTCCAGCCATTGGCGCCCATCTTCTTGGTAATTAGGTTTAAAGCATCCACTAGATCAAACAAACAATAGTTGCAAGGTCACATTTCGAAACAAAAATTAGTTCAAGATATTGATTCCAGCATATATAGAACTCAAGACTACAGACTAGCTAACCTTATTCTTCATCATCTTCTTCTTTCTTTTCCGTTTTACAACCAAAGTTAGTAATTCTTGCGTGATAACTCTAATTTTGAATCCATAAGAACAAAATGAACTGGGAGTTTCTAGCAGAGTATCACTAATAACTATAACCTGCAGAAACCTTAATAATTGGAGCAGAAATTGGAAGTTTTTAAGCGGCAGGAACTTCTCTTGTAACCCAGATGACAGAATCTTTATAGGCACCCATGTTTCATGAAACCGTTAACATAACTTCACCTCAAGTAGTGGATACTTGGGTTGTTTCATAATTGAGAAATGTCGTTGACCTCTGCCATAAACTCCCAATAGAGACACTAGATACTATCTGACAGGGATACAAGTTACTACTACAGTCATAAAAACTAAAGGTTCTTCTACTGTATTCTTATCAGATCACAAAGAAACTCTTGACATCACAATATCATCTACTACCAAAGAAAACAGCAAATAATGGTAAAAAAAAACCGTACCCTCATCTTGAGGAAGCCTAGCAGCAGCCAACCTTGGTGTCTCCAAGCAAATGAAAGTTAGAACTGATATGAGGAAGGCATATCTAAGGGAAAAAGACATTTGTACTACCCAAAATATGCTTAAAAGGTTGCAAAGTCTGTTCTTGTCTGGGTTCTTCTCTACTGAGGGAGAGAACTTCATAGTCATTTTTGTTTCCTCTTTTGTGAGGATTGCCAGGCTAAGATTGTATGTGTTCCTCTATAATAATTGTATAACCATTACGTCCACATAGTAAAACCATCGCCACATTGCGAATACAGTCAACTGGTTTTTTTTTTTAAATCAAAAATCGTCACGCAGATCTGAATTTACTTATGTTGATTTTTGAACGCCTACTGCAACTAGCTTGACTTTAGGAGTTTATCTTGACTGTGAAATATTGCCTTTGTATGCATTTTTATTTAGTATTTGTCAAGCTCATCCTTTTTCCATGATTGTCTTTTTATGACTGGTTTTAAGATTTTCCCACCCATCAATTACTTTTGTAGCAGCTTCTTTTTAATTCTACCTTTCCAAATTCAGAATTAAATTTGTTAAAGCAAGTACGTCATGTTGGCAAAATAACTCTTTAAGCAAGTATCCATCTATTTTAAAAATTTATTTAAAGTATTTGAAAATTTAGTAGAGGATGTTTTTTAAAATGATTTATGTTTAGAAATACATTAAAATAATATATTATTTTATTTTTTAAAAATTTATTTTTAATATCACCGTATTAAAATAATTTAAAATATCAAAATAATTTAAAATTAAAAAAGTTAAAATAATAATTGAATTACAATATCAAACACAAACATTTATTAGTTTTTAGGGACACATAATTCATCTTTGTAACAAAACTTCTTTTTTCATGCTTGAATTTTCTTAGCAAGACCAAAAAAATATCTTGTACTAACATTCATAAATAAAGATTGAATCTCTCATCACTTGCATCCGAGAAAATGTTTTATAGCTAATACTTCATCATATGCAACTTTAAAAATAAAATAAAAGGTAACCCTTGTAATTTTAAGAGTTATGCCTGTAATGTAATCTGGTAGTGTTTAAAATTATGATAATAATTATTTTTTAAAGTATTTTTTATTTAAAATATATTAAAATAATATTTTTTTTATTTTTTAAAAATTATTTTTAACAGATCCAAAATCATAAAAAAATTAATTTAAAATAAAAAATTAAAAACACTTTTTAAACATAAAAATAAAAATGCACTAAATGCATAACCTTTAAATTTAAAAGTTTATATATATATATATATATATAGAGAAACAACCTTTGAAAAAAAGATATTAGTTGTGCTATTTTGAATATATATTTTATTCACTGAACTGTTTTTTTTTTTTTTAGAGAGAGAGAGAGAGGAAGAGAGAGAGAGAGGAAGAGAGAGAGAGAGGTAAGGTGAAAAAAAAAGAAAAAAAGAGGGTTCAATCGGAGGGATGTCGAGTAGTCTGTTACCGCTAGAAGGAGAAAAGAGGAAAAAAACAAAGGAGGAGCACTTATGTTAATGGTAGAATTCAACTCAGGGTCAATTCGTAGGGTACCTTTATTTTACGTTGACGACAACAAACCGCGTTATGTTAAAATATCACTTGTAGGACCCTCCACCCCTACCAGGAGAGGAGGCTGCGGAACCCAAATTAGTTCTACTTTGTTGCTTGGTTGTATAATAATAATAATTACTCCCCTCTTGAAATAAGAGAGAGTAGTCCTTTGTAATAATAATAAATAAATAAATAAATAAATAAGATTTTTGTTTGGAGGTGAATTTGTAAAATCTACCATGGCTAGTCGTCAACCAACCACTTGATGCTTATCCTGATTCATGGAGACGTGTTTAGCTGCATGTGGGCTTGTTTGGTCATTAATGAGTAGTGGAAGGGAATCTGCTTTTTTTGAATAAAACAAATAAAAAAAACCCCATCGTCCGTAAACAGCCTTTTATAGACTTGGTGTTATTAACTGTGATTGTGATTATACGTGCGGTTTTAATTATTTTTTAAAATATTTTTTATTTAAAAATATATTAAAATAATATTTTAAAAAAATTTAAAAAAATTATTTTTGATATTACTACATTAAAATAATTTAAAATTATCAAAAAAATATTAATTTGAAGTAAAAAAAAATAAATAAAAATTTAAATTTTTTAAAAAACACTTTTAAAAAATAAAAATAAACATGGTATAGTAAATAGTAAATAAAAAATATATATATATATATATATCACATTTTCATCTTATGGTTTTATTAATAATTTGCTAATAATAGTTGTTTTAAACAATTCTTATTGTTATTTTGCTTTCTCTTTAATCAACCATTAATAATAATAGCAATTCTTTTAATATATAGATGCTAATATGAATAAGAGTTATGTTATCAGCATAATTTTAGCTTAAAATCAAACCCAAATATTATATAAAATAAATTCTATATCACTACAACCGAAACCCAAACAAAACCATAAATAATCGTGCCTCAAATTCATAATTGAAAGTGTAATATTTTAACATCATTTTTATTTATTAATTATAATCTTAAACTAATAATGTGTTATTTTTAAATATTGTTTTTATTTATTAATTATAAAGATAATTGATAATGACTATAACAAAACATAACAATATGCATTTTTTTTTACTTGTAAATGGATGGTTTGAGATTTTAAACAACATGTTAACATATTTATCTGTTAATTAAAGATTTTAAATCATGCTTATTTAAAATACTTATGAAAATAAATAATATGTAAGACAACATTAAAATCAACATGATAATTAGCTAAAACAATATTACAAAATTACAAAAGTAATAATAAAAAAAATAACTCATAACTAAAAAAATAACACAATGTAATAATACATTTGAGTTTATTTATGTCTTCTATGATGTAAGTGGATGAGCTGACTTCATCAATAACATGACTTCCACCTGTCTATGTAGTCTTACTCTCTGATACGACATCATTTAAGCTCAATGTCTTTCCTAACAAATCAAATGAAATACAACATGTCTCAAACCAGGAAAATGCATAATAACAAACAAGTCCATTATCATCATTATTATCGAGATCATGAAGATCAACTGCAGCATGTCGACCATCATATAACAACTGTCCAACCTAACATGAAGCAAATAGAAATTATTAATTCATAAATAAAATGCAACGATTTTTTCCAAGCTTATAAAAAGTAACAAATACTTACAACATTTTGAATTCGATGTCCATGTGGCTCATACTCCATCTCCTCGTATGGAGGAACCTACGCTGAGTTTGGTGTGATGATTTGACTTGTTATACTTAGATACCAGCTCATGTATTTCTCCTCGAAAATTACAAAATGCACATTTCTAAAAATAAAATCTGTTCTTGCATCCTACATCGATATATATTAAAGATTATGGATCATCTAATTATAATCAACGTGCCTACTCGAACGACTAACAGAATGTAATTATATTAAACAAGATATGTTACTTAAAGCTAAATTGTTGCATTACACGATTCAGATAATGTATCTCGACAAGCTCATATAACATAAGGGGTCCCAATTAATGTCCATAAAACCATAATTAATGTGCATATAACAGGAACAACTAACACATCATTTTCTGAATAAGGATTTCACACATCCTATTAAAACATCAACTATGCAATTATTTTACATCATTTACCAATATCAACCTATGCAATTATTTCTCATTATTTACCAACAATATAAGATTTATACATCAATAACGCAATTATTTCCCAATATTGTCCAACATCAACTTATGCAATTATTTTTCAATATAAAAAATTTCAACATCAATATAAACAATTATTTCTCATCTTTTACCAATATCAACCTATGCAATTATTTCTCAACATTTATCAATATATATATATTTTTAATACCAACACAAACAATTATTTCTCATCATTTACCAACATCAACGTAAATAATTCTCATCATTTATTAGCATCAACTTATACTTCTCAATATTTACTCAATATAAAAAATTCAATTGGACTCGAGCAAGCAATTATTTTTCAATATTACTTCTCATTATTTTCAAACATTAAAAAAATTATCTCATCATTTTTCAACATCAATTTTAACATCAACATTGCAATTTATTATAACATACCTGATTTGACTATTGTATATCTAACTCATTACAATAAAATGACAAAACATGAGTTTGATTATTTTTAAAATATATACTTTCACATCATTTATTAATAAATAAACAATGAAACTTATTAAATAAGGTTTCCATAAAAAATAATTTTAATCTAAATAACATAATTTATATTATCAATAACATATTACTTGTATCTTAATGGAAGTTGTAGCTGAACCTTCAAAACCTGAACAAACATATCATGTTTAGACTCAATTCATGGTCGTCCCAAGTATAAATGATTCACATTATACGAGCTTCTAAGTTTAGGTCAACTATTCGCATACAGCTCCATCATGTTTGTTCCACTTTGGACGAATAATTCCATTATTTTTCTAAAATCCACGTAACAGATATCAGAAAATACTAATGTTCCCCAACAAGACACCTCCAAATAATATCTATTTCAACATCATTATAATTAAGCCCAAGTCTTCCACATAACATATGATCGATATCATAAAATAATAATGTTCCCCAACAAGACACCTCCAAATAATATCTATTTCAATATAATTATAATTCAACTCCATTCTTCCACATATTACTTATTTGGTATAGTTAAATGGCATGCCTGTAGTAGCATTCAAGAACACAATATTTCCGTCAATACAAGTGATACTATTATTCATACTAGAAACAATAGTACCATTATAATAACACAACATAAAGAAGTTTGAAAACATATACTGTAAAATAAGAATACTCATTTCATCAAAAACAAATTATCTTACAATTCAACGCAAACCTTAATTGCTATTACTTGACCTTAATAATATCAATAAAAACATATCTAATTGCATTAATTAAAAACTAAATGATCTCAATTGAATAAAATCTCCAATTACAATATTTTTTTTATTAAAATTCAACGCAGACTCTAGTTGCTATGATTTTGACCATAACTTTATTAATAACATCAATTGATTAAAAGTCTATCTAATTGCATCAATTAAAACAAAATTTATCTCAATTCAAGCAATATTACTAAATATAGAAAGTAACCCAATAATCAATTTAAACCCTAATTTATTTAATTCAAACCTAATTGATTCCATAAATAACATCAATTGTATTAAAAATACAAAATGAAACATTCAAAATCCAAAATGATCTCAAGACCAACAAAACACATAATTATCAAACATAACACAAATAGTTATAAATCAAAACTCAAGACTTATCAATTCAATAATAAAACCCATAAAATTAGGAGATAATGTAATTGTTTTACCTTGATTTTTTTATATGTAAGTGCCAGTTCCACCAGTTGTAGTGGTTGGGAGGTTGTTAACAGAAGCTTGGGTCAACGATTTGGAACAAGAAAAACAGTAAAAAGACTCATTAAGACAAGGGGAAGATGATTTTGGTATTTTGGTGGAGGATTGAAAGCTTTTTGGGCAGTTAGAGGCTAGTTTTGTTCTAAGTATTTTGGTTTTTAGATTTTTTTTTCCTGTAGAAGTGGCTACCATACTGAAAAGAGAGGGATTATATAACTATCATAACCACGACTCAAAAATCAAGATTATATTATAAAATTACTATTCAAAATCAGGTGGTGTTAAGCCCATGATTTTAAATTGTGGTTTGCATAAAAATATTATTCCGAATAGCGGTTCTCTTGAAAAATAAGATTATAAATAATAGTTGTGTTAAATTGCACTATTATCCAAAACTTTCTCATATCATTTTCCTAAAATTTTATTGTAACCGTCTCCTTTTTCAAAATAATAGTACGGAGTTGACTGTTTTTGAAGGTGTTTAGAAATTTGGTTGTGGTTGCTTTTCAAAGTGTTTTTCACTTAGAAAAGTGTGCCAATAATATTTTTTATTATTTTTTAAAAATTATTTTTAAGATCATGTATCAAAATGATTTGAAAACATCAAAAACATATTACTTTAAAGTAAAAAAAAAAATTTAAATTTTTTCTAAAACATTTTTGAAAAGCACTTTGGCACTTTAACCAGGAGAAAGCCACCGGTAAAAGCAAGCCAACACACTGTCTCTGTATATTGATTTAGACGGTAAGTTTAAAATATTCGTTCCTGCTAATTTAACATAGATTAATATGCACCCATTTCATTTTCCTACTTAAAGCAAGCTCTTATGGCCGACAGCTTAATTAAATTTGGATGAAACTAAAAAGTTTTATGTTTGGTATAATTTAATTTTAGTTCTTTTTAATTTTTCACTAAAAAAAGTTATAAATATATTTGATTAAAAAAGTTTTAAGTTGTTTTATAAAATTTTAACTTTTAATTTACCAATTCTAACTTATACTACTTTCCTTTATAAAACAAAATAAAAAAAATAATTTTTTACAAATCATAATCTAGTTGAAGATTGTTTTAATTTATTTCATTTTAAATTATTTGTCACACATGGACACACGATATTAAAGGGTCAAAGAGTCACCGTCTAATTATTTGAATCAGGATCATTAGGGAAGCCAGGTATACTGGTCTTGTTAGAAATTTCAAGAGTAAGGGATTGATTATGTCTAAAGAAGATATTAGCACCTCTAATACACTTTACTTTAGATAAGCTGTATTGTGTGATTTAAATGTTTTAATAGGTTTTTAACTGATAGTCTATCTATGACTAAGGACAAAGATTCACTCGTGCAAATAAATCTGACATTTCAAATTTATTATGGGTTGTACAAATGAATTCTTATGAAAATGATTTTTCACAATTCGTATTTTGCGATAAAAAAATACTTCAAATTAAAATTAGTGAATATCTAAAATAATTATGATAATCTTCTAGTTAATTCCTGATATTTAAATATTAACCTACTTGTAGGTCCAACATTTATACCAGAATAGTGACCATTAATTTTATGAATTAAAATTTTAAGGGTTAATAAAATATTGACTAAGTTCTTATGGATTCAATAAATTGATTATTAAATACAAAGTCAATGCAATTTTTTTTAAATTCTATATAAAAATTATGATATATATAAATTTTAGCTAGGGTTATATATAAATATTTGTATTTTGGGGGGTGTATCTACACAAAAGGAAATTGATTGCTATAAGTTCATTATGGTAAGATTCTAATTTCCTTGAAATAAAAAACTACTCAAAATAGGTTTAAAAGTTGTTCGCCAAACACACTCTTAAACTAAAAAACCTTAAGAAAAAGAATGACAAACCAAATACGGTATAAGAGACTGGCCCGGTTTTGACCCGACTAGGTTAACCCGATCGAGTTGACCATACTAGATAAACCTGACTAGGTTGACCATATTGGATAGACTAGACTAAGATGACTCGAAAAACAAACTCAAAATAAAAGATTCAAAACCAAAATAGATCAAACATAAAAATACATAAAAATTCAAAAATTCTTTATAAAAACGGATCAAAACACAAAAAGTTGAAGAACACTCAAACTTAAATCTAACGTGATATTACTTATTAAAAAATAATTTTTATTTTTAGAATATGACTAAAAAAAATAAAAAAATCACGTTATACAAACTTTATTGGTGACCATTTCCAGGCGCAGATCAGCTCTGCAAAATACCTGAGTACACAAGCTCAACATTGTTACTATTAGTTTCACACAATCAATTAAAAATAAAATACGACAATAATAAAAAAATCATCTTTTGTTAATTAACAGCTTGCAAATTGTAATAAAATAGTAGCTCTCGTGTCCTTTTCTTAAATAAAATAAAATAAAATAAAATAAAATCTAATCTGAACTCCCTTGTCGTTTATATTAAAGTAATTCTTTCTTTTTTTGATCGGTCTCTTTCGAATCATTAATTATTATGATTATCTGTTCACCTAGAACGATAAAGCCAAGAGCTGGAGGATCGTACGGGTAAAATCATGCCGCGCGTGCAAGAAGAACTGCCAAACACCACGTGGCACTATCGACCCGAAACGAAATGAACGACCTGTAGCTGCAGAAACAGCAAGAGGGAGAGAAAATTGGTTTCAGATTTCTTCGATCAAATCGCAATGGAAACCCAAAAAACATTCCAAAACCCTAACCCTAAGTGTTACCTCGTCTTTCGTTTAATATCAATGGAACCGCCAATTCAAAAAAACGATGACGATGTTACAACAGCAATAATTACAGCAGCAGCTGCTCCTGGGCTGGGTAAAATGAAGAAAAATACCAAAAGAAAGAGATTGGCAGGAAAAGCTGTTATAGTTAGTTAAAGCTGTTGATGAATTTAACAGAATTAGTGGTAAATCAGTTAGTTAGAGAATCATTATAAATAAGAACAACGCTGTGAAGAACACTTTCTTGAAAATTGAATCAGCTTTCGGTATTGCAGAATTCCTCCTCCTCTTCTTCTTCTTCTTCTTCTTCTCATCTCTTCTAATTCTCAATTCTATTTTCTATACTTCTAAGATTAGTTCTTGACAAATTGATATTAGAGGCTTGAACCCAAGGCAATTATATCATTAACATGGATTTACAATGATAGAAAACAACAAAGTGCAAGCTCTAGCGTTACCAAATTTAATAATTTTGCTTACGGAAATTTTTATTAGGATTTATATTAGCAGTCCGTCAATACATATATTACCGAGAGACTCATTAATAAAAACAATCCATCACAAAAACTTTCATTAATAATTTATGAACTGTCGACGAGTCTAAAGGTAATAAATATTTGATGGATTTATAAACAGACAAAGCGCGCCAAAAAAAATTACTAGTTTTATTCCATCGATATATACATCGGTAAATATAACATATCACCAACATAATACCATTTGTAATTCCATTGGTGCGTTAACAGTAACAATTGCATTTACAATAATTCTTTTCCAACTCTCTAAAATATATCGATGGTCTAGTTCCGTCAGTAATCCCATCAGTAATGGTGGCATTTGCAGTAATTCCTTTTCAATTCTCTAGAATATACTGACAAAGTTGTGCCATCGGTAACTCTATCAGTAATATTTTTAAAATATATTGAACAGAAGTAGAAAAATAATTAAAATAAAATAAATTAGTATAAAAATCAAATATTCTGATTTTTATCACATTCAAATACAATAAATCTAAAATAGAGACAACGTGGAAGAAGGAGCAAGTTGGTTGTCATCGGGATTGTGAGGCCAATATTTAGAGGGTGTACATGAACCATCCATCTATGATCTCATCTTCATTACCAATCAGCGAAGTTCTTCATAATTAACAATGAGTCATTCATATTTATTATTAAGATGGGTCGTCCGATCCAATACCGGTTGATCTAACATCGATGCGAACTCCAAAATTTAAATGCTTAGAATCGATTGCAAGCATCCAAGGATTAAAGCATTACGGGTCATCCGCAAGTTCTTGGTTGTAGTGTTAGAGAGTTCGTACACCTGATTTTTTTTGGGGTTACTAGACGATCCTACCTCAAACCACAAATCCAGATCGATATCTGGATAGGTCAAATGATTGTCCCCGTATCTCTTCTTCAATCGGCTGTTATATGTATCTTGGAAAGAAAAAATAAATTTATCAAATTTAAAAAAAATAACTTGAGAAAAAAATGATTGAAAACCAGTATACCATAAAATATTGAGTTATCAATGAACTGCTATAACTTCTTTTCTTTTTTTTTGCGGTCATCACTCTGCACATGCGTTTCAACAAAAAGCTTCATCAAACTTGGCTCGTGTCCAAGAACTGTAACCTGCAATTAAAAATATTGTTAGTTAAATAAATTTATAAAAAAACAACTAATAAAAAATATGGATGTAATAAAAAAAATCTTACCATCCGCTTCGCATGCGAAAAAAACATAATGGAGCCGCAAGTGTGCATGGTAATAGAACCGTTAATATGCTAGTTCAAGTTCTCCAAATTGGACAGTGATCGTCGGGTGAAATGCATGGACGTCACGTGCTGAATCTATTCTGCCCATACAGCATTTGAGATGTACAACAATCTAAAATCCTTCCAAACCGCCACATCATTCCATCCTAGAAGCTTTTTTTCTTTTGCATATTTTTTGACTTTGTTTTGCGCCTCGTACAAAAAATCACACAACCTATATGGTACAAATTAATTATCTGTTAGTAAATGAAAAATAGAATTTTAATATTTGGAATAAAAAGAAATTATCCTGAATTTGATCTTATATAATTACAACGTGATTCTCCCAAACCCCATCGCAACATTATTATCAGCTCTTTCCCATTCAAATTTTGCCTTGAAGTAAACATTTATAAAAGAAAAATTTCAATAATTTCAATAAACAACCAAAATTAACATAAAAAAACATTTAAGTTAATACAAACTTTAAACCTTGAAAACCATGAATCAACCTGTGATTTCCATTCAGAATATTTGGAAACTTGGCTTTATTGAAACAATGAAATTTCCATCAATGATTTAAAGGCTGATGTTACTGTTCTCGCATCCTCAATGTTTGTAAACCTGAAATTGCATTCATTAAATGATATTATTTTTTAAAAATTATTAAACATGTCGTTGTGAAAACAAAATAAACTTACATTGAAAGGTCGTTCTTCTACTAGGTCTTGTACTTGCAGGTAAATGGATCCTGATGTGAAGGGACCTCCTCTCGACATTGTGGCATCGCACTCAATAAGCCTGCGTCGTGAGTCGATATTTGTGCTTCAGGTACCTATTTTTGGTTAGCATTTAATGACTCGTGGTCGTCAGTATCACTGCTAAAAGAACTAGCAGTGATCTTATCCTCGCGATAAGCAATAGACTTTTCCCTAGACATCTACACAAATTAATGGATAAAAAAAATTAAGTGATTCCCATCTTTTTAAAAAAATTCAGCAACATCTCCCTCACAACTACCTAAAATTCTTAAACCTGCAAATACATAAAATATATGCCACAAATCAGTTGATTTTATTCAATTTCTTCTAACAATGTAGCATAATTTAATTTTGTAGAAAATTTATATTTTCCACATGATAATATTTTTAATCATAAATTTGCAACAAATTATTCTAAATTTATAAAAATTCAAAATAATAATTAAAATTAATCCTACATATTTAATTGAAATTGAACAACAAAGTTAAAAAAAAACTAAAATTCAACAAAATAATGCAAAAATTATTACAATAACAACTAAAACTCAACACAATTATTTCTAAGTGATAATATTTTTAATCCTAAATTTACAAAAAATTATTCTACGTGGAATAAATAAAAAATAATTATTAAAATTAATCCTACACATTTAATTGAAATTGAACAATAAAAATAACTATAATTGAATAAAATAATGTAAAAATTATTTCAATAACAACTAAAATTCATGTTATATGTTAATTTATAAAATTATTAACACAAAATTGAACAAAAAGATTGACAAAAGATTAAAAACACAAAAAGATAGTAAAAAAATAAATAAATAAAAAGTTCTTAGCATTGAATGGATAACGTTGTTTTATTGGAGGAGGAGAGAATAAAAATTAAAAAAAACATAAAAACATAAAAAATAAAAAAAAAAACATTGTTAGCAAACCTAAAAATAAAAAGAAAAATGAAAAAAGACAACAAACCTTAGAATGATAGAATGAAAAGAGAAGATAACGCTTGATTTCAGGTGAGAAGGAGAGAGAGAAGAAAAATGGCAAGAAACAAGATTATTGCAGAAAAGGAATGAAATGAATCAAGGATTACAGAGACAATTAGAAATGACAAGAAACAGGATGAAACAAATGGCAGATAAGAAGAGGACAGAGAGAACATTTAAGGTTGGAGACTGGATGTATTCAAGGCTGAAACCTTACAGGCAAACAATAGTAGCTTTAAGAAGAAATATGAAGTTGAATCCAAGATATTTTGTTTCGTATAAAGTCATTCGGAAGATTGAGAAAGTATCCTACCAGCTGTTATTACCAGCAACAACCAATATCCACCTAGTATTCCATGTTTCCTTGTTGAAAAAGAAGATTGGAGATAATGCAGTTGTATCTTCAGTAGTTCCAGTAACAGATGAGTCAAGCAAGGTGAAGGTGAGTCCTATAGAGATTTTGGAACGTAGGATTATGAAGAAAGGAGACAGGGCTGTGGCTGCTGGATTAATTAAATGGTCTAATCTGTTTATCGAAGATGCAACTTGGGAAGATCTTGAAGAGCTTCAGCTGCAATTCCCAGAATCTGACATTCATTCTGGAGGTCATTTTGTGTGGATTATTGGTGTTCTCGGCTATGCTTAGTGGCTTTATAATGAGATATTTGGTGGAGGAACCAGTACAAATAAGGCAGGATTTGAATTTCGATTATACAAAGAACAGTCCTGTTGCATTTGTGTCCATAAAACCTTGTGGTGGCGTTGCTTGTGATGACGAGGATTGTAAAGAGAATATTGGAAATGTCAAGAGCTTAAAGAGAATATTTGTGTCCATAATGCTTTACGCTTTCCCAGTTTTGTTTGAAATATGTTTTCTAACTGATACTGCCATTTGAGAACTTGGGGGGATAATATTAAGCAAATTAACTTGGACTAGACTGTCTAGGCATTTTGGTTGTCTCTTGTTAGCATGAAAACCCTTGCTAACAATATATGAAAGTGAAGGTGGCAGCAACGTAGCCTCCATTTTGGCAGGGGACTTGGTGATATTTATTTTCACCTTGTCTTTTAGGAGCCCCTTTCCATTCTGGCATGACCTATAATAAGAAGAGGCTATTTTGTAACAGAATCTTGGAATAATGAGGTTGATCCCGATACACATTACAGAGTCTAACGTGTTCTGTTTGTAGAAATGCTGTATAAATTATTCCAAATCATGGCCTGTAGTTAAACGGCTGATATGATTTTCTTTAATCTTTCAGGGTGCTTGTTCTGACTTGCTTCATTGTTCATTTGCAGATCTGTGTGGACTTCCTCTCTGTTGATGGGAAAACCCTTGCCACCAAAAGCCATCCATGCATTTTAAAATTCAAAAGCGAGCCTATCCGCATTTTATTGAATTTTCTTAAGGTTTCACCTCTTGTTGCTGGCTACGTTTCTGAATCCCAGACTTTGGCGTTGAAGATAAAAGGTTTTAGGGAACGTGACGTGCCTGCTACCTTCTTGAAGGTGATAATTGAACAACGAGCTGAATAACGGCCTGGAGGTGGTATCCCTGAAATATATGATGCGTCCGTCATATGGATTGTATGGTGTGGGAAGAAAACAATATTCATATGGATTAGCATGGTTTTATTTATGATGGAGTTGTTGTTCGCTCTAATATGTTGTAGACCTGTAATTATTCCAAGAGCAAGGCTGAGGGATGATACTGAGGTTTCTGTACACTTGGATTGTGATGATAAAAGAAAAGTCTAACCTTCAACTGCAGTGCTAAAGTTTCTGTAACATTTTACTCTATCAGGCATGCCATCCTAAAATGGTTCCATGAATTCATTGATTTCTCGATAATCATGTACATCTGTATCCATCAGTTGTAGTTTGTAAATATTACATGATGGGGAAGACTTACTGCCCTTTAAACATGACTGGTACGGCAGGAATTATGCAATAGAAAGCTATACCAACAATCCGGTGTGGCTCAGTATAACCTACATGTGTAATCAGTTGCAAATTGATAATGCTGTGTGAAAAGCTAAACAAAGAAAAGTGGCACAGACTGTTGTATTTTGTTCTTAGAGCCTTGGAAATTATGGTTTCAATAATGAAGTAAACTAGGAAATGTTGAGGGTTCCGAATGATTAATGCGCATGGGAGACCTTTTCTCGAGCGATTTTAGAATTCTGATTCCAGCACTCTGCCTGAAAATAAACTGACAGGCATTTATCATGATGTGTACTTCAGTTTTTCTTGACATCCTGATTAAATGGCCTTCAAAGATTAGTGTGAGCATAGAGATCTTGCTCTTTCCTCGGCGAATTGTGGTCTGGACGACATCTGGTTGCCCAGAGTTCGTGTTCTTCGCATGGCATGCTGACTTCAGTTCCTGATCTGATAACCATCTTTTTTACAGCTTTCTTAAGGATAAAAATTATGATGCATGATTGTCTCAGTACCAAGCTTTGCAGCTTGCGATGTTCTTGTCTCAGTACCAAGCTTTGCAGCTATGCTATGTTCTTGAGGTTAAGGGAACCCAGAAACTGCTGCTGGAGAATTGCATTTGGTCAGTGCATGATTGTTTCAGGACCAATTGGCTGCTTACTGATTCGTAAACAAAAGCATCTTATATGAGCATCTCAGCCAACATTTGTTATTCGGACAGCCTGGAGGGAGCAATTCCATTGCTCTGAACTATCCCTAAATATCCTTCTCTAGAATTTAATCATCAAATTTAAAGATGTTTTCATTAGGGAATATG
The DNA here is from genome assembly GCA_015852605.2 of Populus deltoides. Classification (NCBI taxonomy): domain Eukaryota; kingdom Viridiplantae; phylum Streptophyta; class Magnoliopsida; order Malpighiales; family Salicaceae; genus Populus; species Populus deltoides. The sequence continues at coordinate 18,351,183 of CM027573.2, forward strand.
GAGAACTCTAACTACAGTACCGAGCTGCTTGCATCATATATTATTTGAAATCCATGACCCAACAATGACATCATGGAATCTCTTGTTAGTTCGAGCTCTTTGGCGATTCCTTCTGAATATATATATATATAAACAATTCTTATAAAAAAAATCGTTATCCTAGTTAATTTTATATAACTTATGAACTTGATAGGTATAAAGATAATATAATTACTAAAAATATAGTTAAAAAAAATATTAAGATAAAAACATATTGAATTGACCTAAGTTAATCTGTTAAATATATCATAGTTATAAAACTGCGATAACCTTGTAAAAAAAAAACTTAATTCTCAATCGACTTATAAAATTGAAGAAAAAAAACTCAATTAAAAAAATAAATTAAATCAATTTTAGGTTAACTTGTCAAAACCACGTCTAATTTTTAATAAATTTAATATTAAAAAAGGAAATTAAAAAAAAAAGATAAAAAATACTTGAATCAACTCGAGTTAACATGTTAAATTTATAATTTAGATTATGAGAATAGGAAAACATTATAAAATAAATTATAAAACTTAATTTTTAATACATATGATATTAAAAAAATAAAAAAAATCAAAGTTGAATAATACGTTGTTAGGAGAAATGGATGAACTGTCATTTAGTTTTTATTAATGTAATGACACAGCAAAGAGAAGTGATGTGGCAAGGCAGCGGGCAGGTGTCTGATTTGAGCCTTTATTTATCCTCGTGGATAGGGTTCAAAATATGGATGCTTGACTGTCCATGGCGGCAGGCGGCGGCCCAAGAGATCACCTCTTGTAAGCCAACCGTCGTAAAACAAGCCTCGTGCATATTGATGATTAAACGTGAAATATTTCTCACGTCTAAAAGTAAACAAGAATCATGTGTTCGGATAACAAGAACAATTAAACATTTTTTTTATTTTTTTTATTTAATGGGCTGTATTAAGTTTAGGAATCATGAATCTTGTGATCGGATAGCATGGTTCTTATCCATTTGCAGAGGATGTGGCATCTCCTTTCTCTACCTCCTGCGCCATAGGATTATAACAAGGAGGCACGTCTCTCATGGTCTCCCATCTTATCTATGAATAACTACTATTTATTCTTTTCCTTATTAACTTTTATTTATTTACTTATTTTGGTTTCACATGTTGCTTAAAGACTCGCCACCACCTTCTTTGGTTTCCGTTGACAAAAACAACACTCACTGGAAGTTGCAATTTAGACACTGTGGTGGAAGCGAAGGCGGGAGCCAAGGCTAATGCTTGGTTTTTGCACGGTAAATACTTTTACGGGGTCTTTTGTGGTGGTTGGTGAAGCAGATTTGTGGCGGGATGACGCTCATCTGCTTGCTGGTGTCTGTTTTTTTTTTTTAATTATGAATATAAGTGTTCAGGTCAGTTTGCGTGTACTTCGATTAATTTTACGGGCTCTAAAATTAACAACTATATAAACCTCTAGTAGTCATGAGGTTTCTGAAACTCGAACTGATGATCTCTAAAAAGTAGATTTAGAACCTAATTAATTGAGTTATACCTCTTAAAATTGTCCCTGTTGGTTCTTGAACAGTGGAGATGGGGCTAGGATTTGAGTCCAGTACTGTCATCTCATACATCTCGAGAATTCTGGAGTTTATGTTGAGGAATTAGAGGATAATAAATGAATTGATTTTTGTATTAGCTTGCTTTCTATTTTAGATTTTTGTATTAGCTTAATGATGAGATTTAGCAATAATTGGTACTTAGCTTTTAGGGTTTTTATTTGGACAAAAAGTTGTGTTTTCATTATATTTTAGCTTCAGCTGTTTTTTGGACATTAAATAAAAAATAGTAGTAAACCTGTAAAAAATTGAATAGTTTTTATAGTTCTTTTTTAGAATATTAAGTATTACCATGCTAATTTTTTAAAATTCAATAAACAAATAAATTTCAATAAGCAAAATCTAGATTACCAATTGGGCCCTCTCAAAACTTTTATAAATATAAAATCTTAACTCAAAATTTGATCCAAGACAAAAAAAAATTAAAAAAAAAAATTCTCAAAAGAAATGGAAATTGGGTACATAATTGCATCCTGGATTTCTTTCTATAGATGGTGACTAAATTTGGAGAAATTACCCTCTACATTTTGTGGCATGATTAATGCAAGCCAGGTTTGGAAGATTGGATCCATTCACAGACGAAAAAGAAAAGGAAACACAAAATTAATGAAACTTTTTCCTTCTCATTAAGCTTAATTTAAAAATAATAATTAAAAAAAAGAATTCCCTTTGTTTAAGGTTTTGAGTTACATGCCATCACTTGGAAAACAGAGTAGCCATATAAAAGAAAGGAATAAAAACATCAAATTCCACAATCTCAATCTCAATCTCAAGAACTTTCTTTGGCATTCAGGAACGACGCACTCTTGGTGATCTCCCGCAGAGGCTTATCGGTGTACCTGATCAAATTATACACCCACGCGCCGGCCTGAGCTCCAAGGATGGGCGACACGATGTAAATCCATAGGCCCTTGTATTGATGGGACACGATTGCAGGCCCCAAGCTTCTTGCAGGATTCATTGACGCCCCTGAAATTGGCCTGTAAAACAGTTGACGAAAAATATTTGAAAATCCTCTTTAGTCGAAGCCACAAATGGGGATTTTGGATTTAGCAAGAAAATGAAATCACGCTTCCTCCTTGGTATATTTTTTGACAAATTGGTCACGACAAGTCGCAGTATAAAATATTGTGTTCTTGTTGAATATTCAGCTGAATTATGTCATCTATTTCATCACCATGATATGATTTAGACAACATTGACAATTAATCCTGTGAATTATTCTTGATAGAGATAAATGGATTAGATTAATACCCTGCAAACATCACATTAAGAAGCACGGTGGAACCGACAGCAAGTCCAGCCAGTTCGCCAATCTGCATGAACAACAAAACAAATACGGGGATGACAAGAAAAAATTATTCCAAATCACTGTCAGCACAAACGGTATCATATAATTTAAATGTCGTGAGACACACAACGCAGCTTGATTAATCATATAATAGAATACCAGAGGTTCGGCTGCGAACCCTATTTTCTCAATCATACGGTTGTTGCTTTCTATGACCTGAATTTAGAATCAACGATTGGGATAAGAATAGGAACTTACAGCTCTGTTATCAGTGGCGACGCCGGAAATGATGAACATGAGGTAGAATGTGATTATAAACTCAACAACAAAGGACTGCAGATTGGTTCCCGCTGGCATTGTTCCTGTGAAGTGATCTTGATCGCCCTGAAAAAGTAATCGGATTGTCCCTGCTGCTAGAGTTGCTCCGATGACTTGACATGCTACGTAAGCCGGAACCTTAAGAAAATAAAATAAACCACGTAACAGTTGGCTCAACGAACTTGGAAAACTGGGTAATGTAACATTTTTTTTTATTGAGAGGATGGTTATGATTCATTAAACCGAGTTAACAATCATTTCTTAGTAATCAACAGCTCAGCAACCCAGTAATCAATTTGTGACAAAACTTGGATATTGAGACAAACAGGACCTTTTGGTACGGTTCTCGTTCAAGGTAGCTACAGTTACCAAAACAGCAAGTGGTTTTTTTTTTTTTAAGGGAAAATAAAGAGAGAAAACCATTGTTAACGTCAAGATTTCTTACACCTCTAGGTTTGTTATGTGCAGTGTACCTAATTTCAACAAGGTAGATACAATGGTTTTACCTGTTTCCATGGAAATCTCTTGCAAGTGGCAAAGGCAAGGGTGACAGCAGGGTTGAAATGGGCACCAGAGATATGACCAACAGAGTAAACCAAGACCATCACAGCCAGCCCCCAAGTTATTGATATTCCTGGAAGTGTCACAACCTTGTCAAAGTTCAAATTCACGGCCACCGACGAGCAACCGGCAAATATCAAGAAGTATGTTCCGGCTATCTCAGCCACCAACTGCACACGTTAATTAGCTCATCAACATCAATCTCAAATAAAAAAGAAGGAAAAACCATTTTTCTGATAAATTCCAAGACATGATGATGATCTTTCTAGACGGAAATGGATGCCAAGAACACGTTGATTCCTTATTCTTGATGTAGAGTAAATTAATTAAGAGGAAGCAAATTGAGGGTATGCAATTGGTGTGTAATCTTGAAAATCAAATAATAATAGGAAATATGGGTATGAAAGAAAAGGGCAAACATTCTGGTTCAGGGCTTGATCATATGGCAAGGAGAAAACACGCAAAGAAAGAAGATGGATTTTACAGCACCTTCTGCATGAAAGGCACAGAGAAGTTCAAGACAGAAACTTCCTTGATGGAGCTAGATGAAGGATAATTATCTTTAATATCCAAAACAACTCCTCCATGGTTTCCATTGCCATTAGTCCCATCAATCTCAGCCATTACACAAATACTTACCACTAGAAAGACAGCTACGAATAAAAAGAGAGGAAAGATGAGAATAAGAAAGAGATACAAGAAGTGACAAAGATGCGCCAAGATATTGTCTTTGTGGTAGCTTTGTTCTTCTCCTATGGAGTATATATAGCAAGTTCAAGCTACTAGAAATTTTTAAGTTACAGAGGCTTGTAAAGATACGGAAGCAAGGGAGAGAAACAATTGTTAACTCCAATTTTCTTTACTATGTTTTATATAAGAAATAGAAAAAGGAAAAAGATTGACCAGGACAACTCTTTTTTCACGTAAATTCGGCCCTTTATGCTTGCTTGTAGGATTATTTCGCTGAAGATCACTGTACATTAATTTTCTTTGGATGTGTATGTGACGTTGAAAAATGTTACTTTCGCATTGAAAGCTCATTCAACAACCCACCGGAAATACAGAGAAGGCATGAATGAACATGATCATAAAATTATCAGGTCCAAGGGCATCTTCAACATAGGAGGAAAAAAAAAAAAATAATATTTTTTTAGCTTTTCTTCTGTGATTTTGTAGTTAAATGAAGAGCTAAAATAGTTTTTTTTTATCAAAGAAAAGTCTCTTTCACGTATCTATAAAAAAAACCAAATATTAAAATATATATAGATAATTTAAAGATCATTCTTTTTTTAATTAAACTTTTCAAAAAAAATCACTAGAATTAATATTAAATATATTAAAATACAAAGGGATTGTTATTTTTTTTATAAAAATTATATTTATACTATTAAAAAAACTATATCAACAATTTAACCATTCTAAATGAGTTTCGCCATTAAAAATGTTCTTACAATATAAACTTAATTTGAAGTTAAGTTGTGAGTTTGATAGATTAATTTAGGAGATGCGTGAACCCAACCATTAAAAAAAAAACTTTAAAACCATTGGTGTATTTTTTTTAATAAAAAATAATATTACTTTAATAAAAAAAATATTAGTTCATAAAGTTTGATCTAAGCCAAATTCTGAACCTTGGGTCACGGGTTTCACCAGGTGCAAGGACTGGGTCTTATATCTATGCATGGAAGGGATATTTGTAGAAGCAGTTTTCTAGGAATATACATGATCAATTGCCAGTGTATAATTCAAAAAAAAAAAATCAAAACTTTTCAAAAACGTTCTCCAATCACAAACCCTAGAATCTCACTGTTTGTTTAGTTAGAACGTGTTTGGCAGTGTAGTTGCAGGTGCTTTTTAAATAACTTTTCGTGTCAAAATGCATGCCAATGATGTTTTTTTATTTTTTAAAAATCATTTTAACATCAGCACATCAAAACGATCCAAAACGTACAAACCATATTAAATTTTAGCAAAAAAAAAATTTCAAATTTTTTGGGAACGCAGCCGCAGCCGCGTTCCCAAACAGTACCTTAGTCCAACTCATAATTAATCATTTTAATTTCAAGTTTGATTACAATTCCAAAGCTATTTAACTCAATAAATTAAAGTATTTGTAGCTCTACAAGTTGAAAGTGTATTCAATGAATAGCCAGTGGAAGAACATTTCACTATATCCTCCTGGATTTGCTGGAAAATGGAAGCGAGCATTTCATGCATCTCTGAGAAATTTGTCTGATTTAGCGGTAGGATTGCTCTGTTTTTTTGTTTTTTTTTTTCACAGGAGAAGTTCAAATTCAAAGTTAAAAATGGATAATAACTTCTAAAAAATTACCAACTCATAAAAAGTCTCTGGCATCATCATTTAACTTGTTCAAATTTCAACCACCACTGTCACAACAACATCTATCATCTCACCAGAATTAACTGATGGAGTTGCCATCGTCACCTTTACCTCCATCATAATCATTATTACAACTTTGTATTATAACATTTACTATTATCATTGATTCATTATCAATATCATTATTATTGTAAATATAAGAGGTGTGGCTAAAATACTATGCATATATCACACTATTCACATTTTATAATAAACCTACTATTTAAAATTTTATTTTTCTCAATTTGATCCTCAAAGTTTTTTTTATATAATTGCATCATTTTTAGGCCAAATTCAAAAGCAATTGAATCAAATTTGTTGACGAATGATAAAATTAAAAGACATGAGACCAAAATAGAAAAAACGCTATAAATAGGTGATGGTTTCATAGTTCACACAAAACATTTACTTTAGTCCTCGAACTTTACAAACTATATAAATTAAGTCTCTCAATATTTTTTTTAATTTAATTTTGATACAAATTTAATTTTTGTTATTTTTTAGTTTTTGGTTTGAGAGGAGAGAGAAAGTCACTAGAAACTGGTAGTGGAGAGAAAATCAACGTTGCCATTGATTCCACCTATCAAAATAGTCGATCTTAGTGTAAAATAGTTCCATTTGATGGAAACAGTTCTGTATTCTGTATAGATATTTTTTTAATCTTGGAATTGCATAAGAAACTAAATTTAAGCCAGGTAAGATTTTTTGTTTCAAATGCCTTTATTACATTTAAAAAACAAAAAGGGTACTTCTGCTGGCCCTTCCTAAATGAGCTAGGCATTAGTCTGATCTTTTTTTTTTTTTACTTTCCCTTTTTGAAAAAAAATTATGCTTTTTTATATGTGTTTTTTAAAATAATTTTTAAGTTATATATATATATATATATATATATATATATATATATATCAATTAATGCTCATTCTCTTTGATTTTTTATTTTTTATATTTAGCTATTTTAAATAGTAGTTGCTTTTTTTAATTATTTTATATGTATTTATTTTTTGAAGAGATTATTTTAATTTATCTATAATATTTTTATATTTTATATAATTGAACTTTATTTTTAAAAATAAAAATTATTTATTTTTATATAATATTTCTAATAAGTACAACATTACGAGATATTTTATTTTCTCGTTGATTTTTTATATATATATATATATATATATATATATATATATTTTATTTGTCTTTAAGGCCATTTATTGGTTTTTAAAAGTGTTTAAGCTCTTTTCTAAATGTTTTGATTAAAACAAGTTGAAAATAAGGTTTTAAAATAAAAAACATATACCCTGTTTTTCTAGCTAATAAGGTTTTAAAATAAAAAACATATACCTTGTTTTTCTAGTTACCACAATAACCAGAATCTGGAGAGTTACAGATAACATATCGTTTGGAATATTTTAAAAAAAAAAATTATTGAGACAGCATGTCCTATGCCTCTATTAGATTTAAAAAACAGAAAGGATACTCCTGCTGGCCCTTTCTAAATGGGCTAGGCATTAGTCTAACTCTTTTTTTTTAACTTTTCCTTTTTGAAAAAAGAAATTATGCTTTTTTATGTGTTTTTTAAAATAATTTTTAAGTTATATATATATATATCAATTAATGTTTTTTTTAATTATTTTGTATGTATTTAGTTTTTGAAAAGATTATTCTAATTCATCTATAATATTTTTATATTTTATATAATTGAACTTTATTTTTAAAAATAAAAATTATTTATTTTTAGATATTATTTATAACAAGTGGAACATTGCGAGATATTTTATTTTCTCGTTGATTTTATTAGTTATTTTCATTATCATTTTATTAAATAAAATATTAAATTTTATGTGTGATTTCACAAGGCGTGGCACTTTGCCACTATTTTCCACTCCCTGCGTTCTTCAGAGTCACCCATTTTAGATTCTTTCATACTTTTGTGCATTGCCATTTGCCTGTTCCTCCTGGCAACTACGACATTTTCCAGAAAAAAACTTGAGACTGGAAGAAAACACCATGGCCACAGCGGCATGCTGCAATATCCACTTTAGAGTAGAAACTGAACAGATTAAACGACCCAGCAAACCATGTAAAACGCGCATGCAAAGATCCAACCTCCCACTACTCTCCTTTTCTCTCCCTCCATTGAAATGAAGAAAAGAAATCCCACTACATATATATTATAATTACTTATTACTAAGCTTGCTCGATCTTGAACTCATGGTTGCTCTCATATATATCATGATCAGCACCTGTTCATATCATTAATTAATGCCCCATTACCAATCGCCCGCTGATTGCTGGACCATGTTATAATTGGAATCTTGATCATGTCCTCGATGCTTTTATGATCGATCCATGGAAATTGACCACTCCCAGTAGTGCTACATGCTCATGTTGTTGACTATGGCCTTCACTAGCTTCTACAATAATCTTTTATTTCCAATTTTGAGGGGTGTAATTCAACCAATCAAGCTCTGAATTTGCTACATAGAGATCATCAGTTCAAGTCTCACAAGCCTCAAGGTTATTGGAGGCTTTCATGATCATTAACTTCATGGCTCATGGATTTAATCGAGATACGCGCACGCTCACCCAAACACCCAAATTAATTTAAAAAAATAATCTTTTATTCCACATCAATATTTAGGTTTCCTTTCAGCATAGAAACAAAACATATAGTTTACTCTTGCTTGCTAGCATGCTTAACGATCGAAGGATTGACTGCTAGGAATCTTTATTGTAAGTGGCAAGCAAAGACTCTTGTGAGTTGTGACACTTGCTTTGGCTGTGGAGAGCTATATATGTTTTCCTCATCAGCTTTTTGTATTTTCTTTTCTTTTCTTTTTTGGTCTCTACTAGTGTTTGTGACACATGCATCACGGGTGATCAGTTAATGTATTTCTGTAAAGTATTTTAAGTGAATTATAACAAATTAAATTTGAGCTTCGATTGTTTAGACCTAAAAAGAATTACTTTATTGCAGTAAGTTTCTCTTTATATTTCATTTCAGAAAAATTACCCTGATATTCTATAAATAGTTTACTCTGTTTTGCAGTTTTGTCTGTGTTGTTTCATAAATTTTATATATATATATATTTTGTTAAAAGAATAATATAAATCATATCATGGGACCTCACCTAATAGCTTAAACTATTGGGTTGAGATGGTTTTTTGACATGGTATCAGAGTCTTAATAACCAAACGGTTACAAGTTCGAATCTCACCATCCTCATTTATTTGATAAAAATTAAGCATAAGATAATATAAGCTTGTGCAAGTTTCAAGCGATCTCACCTAACAACTTAAACTATTGGATTGAGATAGTTTTTTAATATACATATTCATAGCCCTATAGATAGGGTAAAAAAAACGAATCTTCTCATGACACATTTCTAAATCAAATCCAGAAGAGAAATAATACAATATTAATAAAATAAACGAGGGCAATAAAAAACAAAGATCTCACAAGAAAATCAAAACCAAGAAAGCATAGATAATTTTTTTCTCAACCAATTTGTTAGATACAATTTTTTTTCTCTTTTTTATTTTATTGAAATGGGGGCTTGAAACTCTAAAAAAAAACTCAAATCAAACGTGCAAGCATGAATTTAATAAGATCAAAATACAAGAAAAATAAATAAATCAATGCTACTTCGAATCAACACAAGAACGAGTCTTGTAAGGATATCAACAAACCACAAAAAGGGGAGTTGAGAACTATGGGATCTTCCTTCTCTTTCGACTTAAGCCACAAATGGGGGAATTTTGTTGACCCAAATCAACCCAAACCCAGCAGCCACAGCCAACCATCTTTCTGAATTCTCATCCAATTCAACTTCCATAGCCACCGCACAGTCATCACTCTTCCTCTCCCCAACAACCAACAACCATTTATTAAGGAAGAGGGCAATTTCCCTCAATTTCTTGTTCTAACATAAGAGGTCCCTAAACAAAAAAATAATAAAAATAAAAATTCCCCAATTCATAATTGCCCTTTGACCACTTCGAATCGACGTCCTTTGTGATTTTATTAAAATTTGAAGGCAATTCAATCCCAATCCAACAGAAAAGAGGCTAAAATAGAAATGCTCCTAGATCATGTATAATTAGACAAACACAAAGGTGAGAGTTACTTTTCAGATAATCAATTATTTATATAATTTAGATTCATTATATTAATTTTAGGACTAATATATTAAGAGTAATTAATTTTCAAAATTGTATTTTTAAAATTACCTTTTTATTAACTTATAATAGCTATTAGAGTTTAAAATATTTTTTCAATTAGCTTGTTGTGGGTTTCCAGGTAAAAAAACAAATCGGCATTAAATTGATGATCAATTTGATAAGATAATATTCAATTTTATCACTAAACAATTTGAACAAATTTAACTCTAAAACAAAAATGCATTTTATTTTCTTTTTTATATATATTCATGAGGTGTGTTTTTCAAAATTTTGATCCCCAAAGTTTTTTATTCATTTTTTTTAATTTTTATGTTTTAACTCAAAACTTCATTTTGTTCACATTTCAGTCTCTAAACTTAAAATATAAGAAAAATAGTTGTTGGAAAAAAAAAGGGTTAGAAAAAGTGATCGGTTAGCTACATTCCAATAATAATAATAATAAAAGCAATTCTTGATGTCAATAAAATTTATTTGGAAAAATGAGTTTTATTGAGATATTTTTAACTTCTTATCTTATTAGAAAAGTATATTAGGACTCCAATTTTTTTAACCAAGATGAATTTTCAGTTTTTTGAGGGATTAAAGGTTTTTTTTAGGTTAGATATGGTTTAATTAAGGGTTTTTTTTAAAAAAAAATCAATTGAAAATAGGAGTTTTAAGTTTAAAGAGTAGTTGCCTGATTTTTCAATGACTTTTTAATCACATGAGGCGGCCAAAGCATAACCAATGTACAATGCATCGTCGCCTAGTGAATAAAAGCAAGTTTTAAAATTATGTTTAAACAAGATAGTTAAATTTTGTTTGTTTCAGCATCAATTTCAGGCACCAGAGGTTTAATTATGTTTAATCAAGATAGTTAAATTTAATTCTACGAATATCACTTGAATGCTAGAGCTTTTTTTCCAATATTGCGAGAAATCCTAACTGAAATATATTATCAAGTTTAATTTAAAAATAAAAAAAGAAAAAAGAAAAATTATTTTGCAAATCTACAATGTATATTATCTCACAAGATATAATAAAAAACCGGTACCTTTTAGTTTTTCTTTTAATCGTGATAAAAAAGTTGATTAGAAAAAAATTAAATATTGTAATTTAAAAATAAAATAAAAATTACTAATTTGATATATAAAATGCTCCCATAGCAGCAGCTGTCACAAACTTATTAATTATGGACTGTCGATTTAAAATAGAAAATCATATATAAGTATATTTGCAAAATAATAGTTTATTATTAAACTGGAAAGCTTAATTTTGATTACCTTTAGCAAGAAATCAGCTTACGTTGAATTTATACTTAATTCTATGAATAATAGAAAACAAATAGTATATTTCTTACATCAATGATTTTTAATTTTTAATATTTTTGAAAAAAATTTAATTGAACAGACCCAATGATTTTTAATTTTTAATATTTTTAAAATAAAATTTAATTGAACAGACCCATTCCAACTCTTTTGGATTGAGTCAGATCTATCCGGTCTAGTAAACAGTGAAGCACTCTTCACTGTTCAATATCAAACAATGAAGATTGAATTATGATTTAGTCCTTCCACCAATTTCATGTTTTTTTTCGAGTTCTTTTCGTTTAATTTTTTTATATTTATGTAATTACTCATTTAATGTTTAAAATTGGATGTCTATATTATGAAAAACAATACCATAAATACATCGAGCCAAGTATGTATGAATTGCTTGGATAAGAATATAATCGGGGGGGAACTTGGTCTTGTACATGAATTATTTCTACCAAGATAACATACAATCTTTCAGATTCATTTATATTTCAAGTTTAGTAGTGTGGTTGCGGTTGTTTTTTGAAATGTTTTTTGTGCTGAAATACATCAAAATAATTTTTTTTATTTTTAAAAAATTATTTTTGAAATCAACACATCAAAACAATCCAAAACATATCAAAAAAATTAAATTTTAACAAAAAAATTTAAAACCTTTTGGAAACGCGATACTTTTAAGAAAAATGATCTCAATTTAAAAGTTGTTTGTAAATGTGTTTGGAAAGATGTTTTCTATTTTTTAAAAAAAAAATTATTTATTTATTTATTTATTAAATTATTTTGATGTGTTAATGTTAAAAATATTTTTTAAAAAAATATTATTTTTATATATTTAAAAACAATGATTATTATATTTTTAAATATTAATTTTGAATATATTCCTTTTTTTAAATATAAAAAAAAAAAAGTGGCTAAACTCGTACTGACAACGGTTGTTTCCTCTCTCTCGCAGACACTCTTCCAATTTTAACCAAAATTCAAAGTTAAATTATTAATTAACACCCAAATTAAACACATCTCCTTCCATGAAAAAAAACCACCTCAACATGTCCACTCATGAGTCATGACTCAAATGTTCTCCAGTAGCTTCGGCTCCGAGCCAGAATTCATTCCCGTTACACCGAACCAAAATTCAAAATCTCTCTCCCCAAAAGGGCAAAATGCTCAAAGAAAGATTGTACACACACCTCTCTATTTTTGAAACAGATTAAAAATGGTGTCCATGTCCCTCAAAAGAAGCCCCACGAAATCCATGAAGGATCCGAGGAGCCACCGCCCCCGCCCCCGCCCCCGCCGCTGCAACAGGAGGAAATCTCCGGTCAAAACCACCTCTTCCATCATCTCAACCATCAACAAAACTATCTTCACTTGCAAGCGCCGCCTCTCCAAGCTTTTCTCTAAATTGGCCCGCATTAGCACCCCAAATAGCCGCTACAAAGACTACAAAATCTTGAAAACTGGGTCCAAATATCACGACCTAGAAGTTGAGAAGGATACCGTTTGTAGAGCGCTTTTCTTCAACGAACGGTTACCTCCCTTGATTTCTCCTGATAAGAGGACTGTTTTTCTTGATCTTGATGAGACCTTAGTGCATTCTAAAGCAGGCCCACCACCCCAAGAGTTTGATTTTGTTGTGAGGCCCAAGATTGATGGAGAAATGATGATTTTTTACGTGTTGAAGCGACCGGGAGTTGATGCTTTCTTGGAGGCTTTGGGGACTAAATACGAGGTCGTGGTGTTCACCGCCGGGTTAAAGGAATACGCTACGCTGGTTCTTGATAGGATTGATCCAAAGGGGGTGATTTCGCACCGGCTTTATCGGGATTCTTGCAAGCAAGTTGATGGGAAATTTGTCAAGGACTTGTCTGAAATGGGGAGGGACTTGAAGAGGGTGGTAATTGTTGATGATAATCCTAGTTGCTACATTTATCAGCCTGAAAATGCAATTCCAGTGAAGCCCTTTCTTGATGATCTTGGAGATTTAGAGTTGGGGAAGCTGGCTACTTTCTTTGACAGGTGTGATTGTTTTGAGGATATGAGGGATGCTGTGAAGGAGTATGTTGGTGGTGAAGGAGACGTGGAGGTACAAGTGGAAGTCTAATTTATTTTCTCACTCTGCTTCCGTTGTTCTCTCTCTCTCTCTCTCTCTCTCTCTCTCTCTCTTTATCATAGGTTTCTTTTCATGAAATTAGTTGCGTTGAACACAAAATTGTTCAATCCCAATTGAGAAAAGCAACTTGTAGCTTAATTACTTATTGTATTAATTCAATTGTAATTCAGCTCTTCATCATTGATTATTTGTTTGACTAGTGAAAGGTACCTATTACAAGGAAATTTTATTTCAAAAGGTCCTCCTAACAATTTTAAATCTTGATTTATGCTTCTCTAACTACGCCTTGCCCTGCTATGATTTTGCGTTTATCCTTCAATTACTTGAGGGAAATAAATCGGATTTGCAACTGTCTAAACCGTGCAAAACTCCCAAGTGCATGAATGTGAGTCCTGTAAAAGTGCAGTCAGGATGGATGACCTGCATTGAGGTCTGTATCAAGGCGAGGAATTAGAGATAGTGATGGTGGCTGATGGGTAGGCCTAAAGGTTCTTCGGATGCATGGTAATGGCGGAAGAGTTGTCTCATATTGAGCTACAGTTATTACCTTCTGTCATTGAAGAACACAACGCAAAAGCAAGTAGAATGGTTCCTTTCCTGTGTTAGTTTGTGACAAATTGGTTTCTTAGAAGCAGCTCCTGCCTAACGGGGCTTAGAAACTACAGCCATTCATACGTACAAGAAAAGGAAAAAAAAAACAGCTAACATTTGAGTGGTGTTTTTGGATTTTTACTTTTTGTACATTGTAATTATTGCATAGCTTCTAGGGTCAACTTTTCTTTACTTAAGGTTTAGGAGCGTTTTAGGTTTTTAAATCTCGAATTTTGTGGAATTATTCTATGGGGTCAAGGATATTCACTCTTTTTATAATTTAAAAAAAATATTTCAGCAAGTAATCATTTAATTATATCAAATTTTATTTATTTATTTTTAATTTTATATCTTAACATTTAATTTTTATGTTTTTATCAAATTCTTATTCTTTTAATTCTTAATTATTTTTCCTTTAATCTTTTTTATTGGATTTTATTTTTCAATTTAATCTCTAATCATTTGATTTTAATTCTATTTTTTTAATTTAATCCTTATTCTTATTATTGCAATTCCTTTTATTTTGAGTTTTTTTCTTGATTAATTTTTTTTTCAATTTCATCCCTTATTATTTAATTTCATTGAATTTTCATATCATATTTTGTGCTTATTGTTTCTAATGTTTTTAAAATTCATCCCGGGAGTCGACCCCCTTCATGTCCCAAGTCATGGGTTGGGTTGAAAAACCAGGATTAATGAGGTCAATTGGATTTTTTTTTATTGTGCAAGAAGTAAAAATAGCATTATTTTGATAAAAAATAATAGCAAAAGAAAAAATCAACGAGTGTTGACATGATTTTCTCCTATCTAATCGCTTGATTTTTAATTTAGTTAAAAAGTAAAAATAAAATTATTTCAATAAAAAAAATAATAGAGAAAAATTTAATTGTGATCCTTTTTTTTTGTTGGTTTTTCTTTGTTTTGGATTTTTTTTTAGATTTTTTTCCTTTCATTTTCATCCATTTCCATTTGCTATTGTTTTGATTTTATATTAAATACGATACTTAATCTCTTGATTGTTTCTTTTATATCATTTTCTTTTTTTTTCCTTTTAATTTTTTCCCTCAATATTTTCTTTCATTTCTTTTTCTTTTTCAGATTTACTTTTTCTTTTTTTAATTGCTCTTTTTTATCCTTTTCTTAATTTGTTTTATCTTTTTTTATTTTGTCCCTTAGCATTTTATTTTATTAGCTTTTTTATTCAATTTTGATTCTCATTTTTTTGATTGTTTTTTTTATCCTTATTTTCTTCTTTTTTCTATTTTTCAATTAAATCTCTCAATATTTTTGCTTTCATTAGTTTTTATATTAAATTTGGTTCTCATTGCTTTGATTACTAATTGTGTTCTTTTTAATTTTTGATGGTTAAAAATTTTATTCAATATTTATTTTTGGTTTTTTATATGATCATCTTGGTATTATGATCAAAGTTGTTAATTTCAAAAACTAACTTAATTTAATTTTGTTTTTTTTTAATTTTTTATTTTCATCATTTGACATTAAACTATTAAATTTTAGCTTTCTATTTATTTCATTTCCCTTCCTTTAAGATTATTTGGATAGCGAGTTAGTCGACTTAACTAAATTTATTTAAATTATCATCATTTAAATAATTTTTTTATGTTGAAAAAAAAAAAAAAAGACTTGGCCCACAGCGGGGGCGAAAAAAACAAATCTAGCTTCATCTAATTTTGGTAAAGTGAATTGAGAAATACAGTAGCAGAAATAAAAATTCGATTGGATGTACAACCATCACTAACATTCCTTGCAATGTCTCACTTTTACACCGGGAGAGCTCGTACATAAAACCTAGCGAGGGAAGTATTCTTTACTCTTTCCTCCTTCCAAAATGTTGTGGAATAGCAAACTGCATGGTCGAGGCTTGCCAGAACTCTGTTGTTCAGCATGGGCATCTCGACCAGGATTGTCCTGAAGCAACTTTGCTTCTTGATCACAGTGACTAGACATCAGAATAAGATACACTTGAGAAACAAATTATAAATCAGTCATCTGAAAAAACAGAACTTGCTCTAGATCACAGCTGTTTGCAGCAATTTGAAACTTAATAGCACACTGGACGCCATGTTATCCTAAAAGTAGTACCTGGAATTCATTCAACAGAAACTTTTCTTGTTTTTTGTGAAAAAAATAACTCAAAACGAGAATTACTTCTCACATAATCGCCGTAGCATAACCAGAAACATCATTACCAGGAGAAGAAGAGAACAAGAAGATCAAATAATCTTCTTGACCGGACCCAGTTTTTTCTTGTGACCTGCACATTGGTTAACTTTTCTTGTTCTGTGGCTCTACCAGTCAATCACTATGACCCTTCTTAGAAATGCAGTTCATAGTTCTCTTGTCAAAACTGGTTATATAAACCTTAAATGCACTAATTAGATGCCAACTGCATGATTCTTATCCGTTAAAGACTTCTTGAATTTGTTATCCCTTAAAGACTTCTAGAATTTGTAATTCCCCACTCCAGCTGTGCTAATAAGGTTCCAATCACTCAGGATGAGCCAATTCATAAAGAACTTCAAAGCTAGGCTCTTCAAGCAAAGCTATCTATTCACCGGATTAGATATTGGACAAGATTGCTAATACTTCCTTCTGTGTTCCATCAACTACAAAAGCACTGATCTTGCAACTGCAAAGCTTCATTCCTATTCAAAAGCAGACTGCTCATCACATTCAAAGTGTACCAGATTTCCATTTCCCCTCCACCAGGTTACACCACCTCCCTAATCCTCAAAAGTCTCCTTGGATCTTAAACTTGACAGAACTAAGAAATAACAGATGCATGCAGCATAAACCCACTTGCCCATTTGAAAACCTAATGCCCAAACCTTGGAAATCAAACATAAAGTTGCTAAAGAAATTCTGTCCTCAAGCATTAACCCACTTGCCTTCCCAGTTTACAACGGAGAGAAAAAGAAATATCATTATAGGGTTGCTAATCAAAGTTAACAATACCCTCCAACATTTCCTATTTTAATCGGGATGACATTTCTCGTCAATGACTCCGTTGAGCAAACAGATGTTTGCTTGGTTATGAACATTTTAAAGGAGTTTTTTAAGAGCCAAAGAATTTAGACAGAGTCTAGCAGGTTCTTAAAGATGTGAAAATGAAGACGAACCCAGAGTCCCTCTCGTTAAATATAAAGAATCAAACTGCTACATCATCCCTAAACCTCAAAACCCAGTAATGAATTGCTTACCTTTTCCTACCCATTTTTAGCATAAGCAGCCGAATGAAGAAGAAAATACTTGTGTAACTAAAATTTAAGGAGTAGAACAAAAATAGAATGGTATTAGTTTCCAACAAATCCAAAAGATTCCTTAAAAATCGCAAATCATAAAACATAAGAAGAAGAAAAAACTAAAGCTCACTCGATTCATTTCCCATATGTTCACCATTGCAAAGCTAATCAATCAACAACAAGATCAAAAACTAATAATACGGGCAACATGGAGGAAATACAAAGAAACCCATATTAGAAATCAATCATAAGACAACAAGAAGAAGAAAATGAATGAATCAATTGCAAAGAAAGACCTGTTGAGGCAACCTCCAAGCCTCAGCCTTACTAAAGCACATATCATCAAGAACCTCACTCTTACACCACTTGCAATTTGGGTTATGGCTGCACTGAGATCTTGATACCATCTCACTGCAACTCGGGATCTGAAAACGGGCTGCGTTTCTCTGTCTTGCTAATAAAACACGATCATGTAAAGAAGAAGAAGAAGAAGCATTTGAAGATTGGACAAGAGTTGAATGAACAAGTATAGCTACTGCTAGAAAGGATAAGATTAAGAGCTGCTTTGTGTTTGCCATAATTAACTTGCTAGTTTTGGGTCGAGACACAGACAGAGATAGTCGGTTTGAGTTTCTTTCGCCTTCGTTGCTCGTTTTCTTTTGCGGCATTAGAACGAGCTAACAGTTGCTGTAATAAATTAGTTCAAGTCTTTGGGTTAAATTGTCTTTGGGCCCTTTTTTTTATATATATAAATGAGAGACTCCTTCTTGAATTATTCTTTAATATTAAATATTTAACAAACAAATTCTTTAACGCGTGACAGCAACGCAGCCAAGGCGTGGCTCTAGCAACCTTTTTCCTTTTTCTTTCCTTTTCTCTTTCCCCTCTCCATTCTCGCACTTATCATGAAAAAAATTAACCATTGACATTAGTTCGTGAGCGAGGGCACAGTGGTCTTTCTACTATAGGAATTATATGATGTATGTATGTATGTATGTATGTATGTATGTATGTATGTATAGACTTTTGCTTTTGTTTTCACAAAGAATCAATCGAGTTAATTTGTAATATAAAAAATGAAGGTGTTGGTGTGTGAATATAGATGTTTTTCAGTATCCCAAAAAATTTTAATTAAAAATTAGAAAGATGATATTTGTGCTTAATAAGATAAATTGAAAATATATAAACTAATAAATCATAAAACAATTGTTAATATTAATTAAAGACTAAAATGAAAAATAAGATTTTCTTGTAGAAAGTAAAAGATATGTACATGCAAATATTTAAATTCATGTCATGAGGGATGATGCTTTATTTAATTATATGAGGATTAAAATGGATATTCATAAGAAAGAAAATAAATTAAATTTTGTATAAAAAAATTATTTTTCATTCTAAATTCTTTGTTCTTATTCATGTATCTTTTTCTTTTAAGAAAAAAATATTTTTTATTAGTAGTATGTTTTATTGAATAAAAAACAAAGGTAATTCAAAAAAATCTATTGATTTGAAATAAAAAGAAAAATATATCTCTTTATTTGAAACTCATTTGTTTGTTCATGTGTTTGTTTTTAACTTTGATAAAAGAAAACTTATCATAATCTTAAAAATAAGTTTTAATTTAAAAATAAAAAATTATAATTCAATAATTTTGACACGAATATGTCAAAAAAAATACAAGAACACTAATTTTGAGAAAAACTATATAAAAATCTGTAATAAAAAAACATATATATTTCTTTGCATTGAATGCTCATTAGCAAATTTTTTAAAACAATGTTGCATATTAGGTTTTTATATAATTATTTAAAAATAATTGTTAATATTACTATAAAAAGCCCAGACATATTGAATAATCATTTAAATATCATCATGATAAATTTATTTTAAAAACATATTATTATAAAATGTACAAAATCAAATAAAAATAATAATAAGGGTTATTTTAGAAAAAGGTAAGGCATGCTTGGGGTAAAATATAGGATTGTGCACTTGGTCCAAATGTAAATAAAATAGGTGCACCCGTGTAAAGTTTTTTTTTAAAAAAACAAAAAAACAAAAGGAGCAAAAGGTTATTATTATTATTATTATTATTATTATTATTATTATTATTATTATTTTGTAAAATAGAATGGATAACTCAACCTAAAAATCATTTTATAAACACTAAAATCATAGTGATTGATGGGTGAATTTGGCCAACCTAAAGCTTTCTCTTACTTTTGTATTTCTAAATCAACATAACACAAAAAATAAAGTTTAGAATTAAATTGTAAAAATCTTAAAAACATGGATCAAATTTGACTTTTAAACGCTATTTGAATTGTGTAAATGAGAAAATGCTTTTTTTTTAATGTTCATTTTGGTCCTTATTTTTTAATTTTATTTTTTAAAATTTAATTTTACAAAATTTATCTTTAATTTAATATCACAATACTTCAAAACATATCAGGTACGCGAGAGCATGGAAATTGAAACAGATTATAATTTGTAAAATCATGCCAATATAATTTGCAAGGATATAATTATAAAAAATATTTCATTGATTGAATTGTAAGTGATAAAAATCATAGGGACCAAGAAAGGGAAAAAAATGGCCATATTGTTACAACGGGTTGACCAGGAAAACAAGAGTTCATTGGCAGCACAATAAAAAAAAACAGTTCTTTTTTAGGTTTTTTTTTTGGTATTTGGGACTTTGTGGCGGGCCTCAAATGCATTTTTAGGTATTTGTACTTTGTAGTAGCGTTGGTGTCGGATTATATTTTATGTAAAAATTGATGTTCGTGTGTTAAAAAGGGGATAAAAAAACATAACAAAAGGTCATAAATAAACTAGTAACCATGATAATTAGGGTTTAGTTAACCCGGGATATCTCATGAAACACGAGACCCCGGTCATATGAGTGGAATAACCCGATAAAAAAATAAAGAGAATTATAAATTTTTTTTTAAAAAAACTTGTGTTAACTTTTTAAACTCGTGACATGAGTCATTAGACCTGAAACACTCAATTTAAAAAAATCATGAAGGTCAATTCTCATAATTAAATATTGAAGAATAAAATTGAAGAAAAAAATTCAATTATACAAAATAAATTTTATATTTAATTAAAGAGTGAAAAAAAATTAATTTGTTAAAAGGGCAAAAAAATAAGAATTGAAATTGACATAAAAATAAAAACAATGTTGTAAGTAAATGGTGAAATTAAAAAAATAATAACATTTATAAAAGTGCTAAGAAAAAAGTTCAGAAATCAAAACAATAAGGATCAAATTGGTTAACATAATACCATCAATTTGAATTTAAAAATGAAATTGAAAACTACTAAAACTTTTACAAAAAGGACTAAGGGAAAAAAAATTAGAAATTCAAAGAATAAGAATCATATTGAAGAATATGATATTTGGTAAATTGAATTGAATAATAAAATTAAAAATAAACAAAATTTTTACGAAAGGGCCACAACCAAAAAAAAAATAATAAAGTTAAAATACAAACAACCAAGAGAGTCAAGTTATAACTTTTAAGAAAGGAGAAAAAAAAATTAAAAATATTCTGATGATCTCACTGTACAATCAAGAAAGACAAATATTTATTTATTCCTGTGATAAATAAACTACATGGAAAGATTTCAATGCAAAATCAATGTTAAGTGTTATAGATAAAAGAGCAAAAATAACATTTCACTGTTCCAATAAGCCGTGGGAATAATTTGGAACGAACTACAGTGATTTCCCATTACGATTAGCTCTTTTTAATGATAGCGAGTCACTCGTAAGCTTTGATCAACTTGAGAAGTCATCCTCCATCGTCTAAATATAAAGGGTTCGAAAGGAACAGAACCCTTAGAATGACAAGAAAAAGCTTGAAGCATCTGTCAATTTTTCATAGAACACTGCTACGGGAGGGGATATTCATCCATTCAAGGCCCTGCGTCATCCTCCATCGTCTATTGGAGATACGAAAGTTGAATCAATTGGTTTTGGAACAACGGAGGGTCTTACTGTTGGATTTCAGTACCGATATAAACAAAATAACCTTGTCAAGTTAAGAACTCTTCTCAAATTGGCATTAAATGAAAGCCCCTGAACGGCATCAGTGACATCTTTAGCCCACTACCTTTACATTTCATCTACGAGTGCTCAAATTAATCTCTGTTTTGGCCATGGATCATGAACGCAGGCAAGAAACACCCACACATAGGCAGATCAGCTACATTTGAGCGATTACAAATTAATCCAAACATCCCACTTTCAAAATGTGCTAATCAAATGGTAAAACTGGGAGCTGAATTCCTTACAAAATCATTATTTTTCACATTGCGCAACACTTCTCATCAACATGCTTAATGTCTGCCACAAAAATGAACAAGATTTGCTCACAGGTCAGGCATTCCCTTCCCGGTTTTAGCATCGTATGTCTTCTTCAACACAAGATCCATTGGGGTATCCTTGGGACCAGCTGGAGAAAGAATATTAAATCAGTTTATTGCCAACGATGACTTCGAACAGGAGTGAAAACAATGGAAAGATTATCTTAAGAGTTTCAGATAATACTTTGTACGTGTTAACTTATTCTAGAGCAAGTTTCATAGATAAAATGTTTGGAATGAAATCACATCTCATATATTTATTGGTACATTTTCTTTATTTATTCAGAACAATAATTCAACCGAGCAATTCAGAATTACTTCAGTCCCATCAAAAGTCATTCAACCTCCATTTATCTTTACCAAAATACCAGATAGAGTCCTCCCTCCTCTTCCCTCCACCAATCAAGAAACATGTTTTTCACTCAAGGAATAAACACTAGAACAATGCTCGCATGGTGAAATCCTTTTAGATGATACACATCCAGCCTAGTGACTTGCTGGCAGAAATTTGTGAAATTACACCAGCAATGAGCCATGAGGTACTTGTCCCGCTCAACACCTTTTCATCATCACATACCTCATAGACCAAGCTATTTGGACCACATATATAATGCGTTACAAACTAAACCATACTTCATCTCAATCAGGTCCAATTTTTATAATCCATTTAATGAGGGCTGTCAATCAACTATAGTCACCAACTTACATACACACCCATTAATCAAATTGGCTAAATAGAGAAAAGGAGATTCAAAACATACCATCTCATGTTATGAAAGATTTCAATCACTCAATATCAGAATTTTTTTTTTTTCTTTCCAGAAACACATTGCATATGCCAGTAAGCTTCTTCCATTTCTGATACATGATGAATCTTTTACTTGTTTTTTTCCATGTATTCCACCAATTATGAATCATGAAGTGCATGCTAAGTAGCACCGGGAACTTAATTTCTTATGCGTACCTATGTTTTGGCATGGGGAGATGCTTCTTTATATTCTATGTTCTTTGGATTTACCATTTTGAATTACTATTTAATGTGTTGTTATACTTAACAAAAGATTATAAACACAGAATTTATTCACATGATAGCTGTATATATCCCCTTGGCATTAGCATGTGTCATGTGAATTTATAATAAATAAGCAAAGACAGACACTACACATTGCCTCATATCCCATTCCTATCTCCCATCAAATGCAAATTTCAAAAGTTTTAAATTCTAGTCAAATGAGTCACAGCAAAAAGGTAAGTTTTTAGTGATGTACCAACAGTAGGTCTTGGAGTTGTCCTTATCTTTAAAATCTCAGGACGAGGAATTATGGACCCAGATGATCCTTCACCTCTTGAAACTCTTACTTTAGTACCATCTTCTAGATATCTAATTCCAACCTTGCATGGCCTCCTGCACAAGTAACCGACTGCTTGAAAATGAGTCCAAAGTATGAAACACAGGAGCATAAAAACCGATGATTGTTAAATCAGAAACCTCAAATTAACCATACCCTGTAACTGGGTCAACAACTTGAACATTTGATGCATGAAGTGGGGCTTCAACGGTAAAGATTCCACCTTCATGACCTTCACCTGCCTTGATGTGCTTTTTCACCTGCGACAAAGATTTACAAGACAATGAAAGATATTTTACAAGAAAATACAGACAACCTATGTCTCCAGGAAACTCATTGACAAAAATCCTATAATTCATAAGGAGATAGAACAAAATGAAAACCCAAACTAAGCTCATAAGTTGCAGACAAATTTCTAATAATCAAGCACAGAAAAGCCTAACAGACAGGGGAACCAAAAGAATTATTAACATAACATGAGAGAAAAAGATCATATACACTAAACATAACATGGCATCACCATTTCCTAGTTTGGAAAACATTGGTACAACACTCTTTTAAGTGTAATATCCACCTCCATTTTCTTTGACCCAAAACAATCTTTCACTTTCCTTGACTACTTTGCTCTTCACATTGTAATTAACGAGACAGGAAGAAAAATCATCACGCCAAGAAAAGGGATGAAATTGAACCATACCATCCTCATTCAGATTTCTTCGTAAGTTACTGCTGATAATTATCAAGCATGTCCCCAAAGAAAATTTGGAATCTCAGAAAAAATCAAAGAAAGAAACTTTTACATAAACACTAGATTAAATAGGATTTGATGCCAACTACAATAATGAAGGGCAGTCAGCCAAACCATAAATGGATACAAGGCAGTATAAAAAAATTAAAAAAAAAAAAAAACACAACCCAGTTCTTGTTTTTCAAAATTAAATAAAAAAGAAAACAGAGTTGCTTAAACAGAAAATAAAGGGAAACAGTAGTAATAATAATAATAATTAAATGTCATACCAGATTTTTGCCCTCGACAATAACACGATTTTGAGAGCGAACGACACGCTTAACAACGCCAGTCTCACCTTTATCCTTTCCTCTGATTATCATAACCTGTAAATGTAAAAAAGAAAACAATTAATCCATTAAGCCCACAAAGCAAAGAAATGATGGTGATGTTATTGGTATTTTACATTATCTCCTCTGAGTACTTTCCAGTGCCTAATCAGTTTCTCAGCTGCTTTCCACCCCATTTTTCAAATCACAAATCGACTGGTCTTCCCTTCTCTGTGTGGTTGTGGGGATATAAACCCTACTAAATACTAGCTTGCTGCTGCTGGCTTTCTCCTAAGCAAAACGAAGGGAGATATAATTGTGGTTGGGCTCAGTTGGGCTCCGCTTCTTTAGCCAAAAGTTGGGTTTTTTATTACAAGGCAACTGATAATTTGGCGGCCCACCCAAGCTACCAAATCCTTTTTATGTGCCTTTAAACTTTCTTTTTGAGTTCTTATGATTTAGTCCCTATATTTTAAAAAGTAAGTAATTAGTCTCTCTTTTTTCTTAGAAAATATATAATTAATCCTTATTCTTTTTATATTCGTTTATATCTTAGCCCATTCTCTATTTTCATGTTCTTTTTTAATTTATTTTTTTTCTTTTTTGAGATATAGAAATTGAAAAGAGAAGCATGTAAGATGAGAAAATTTGAATGGAAAATTCTCTACAGTAATGTTTTGCATCTTAATAATAATGTTTTGCTGATTTATTTTATATTTTATGATACTTAAAAAATAATTAGTAACATCATGTTAGTTATTTTATGTGTATATTTTAAAGAAAAAAATAGAAAAAAGAAATTATAAATATAAATATTCTTTTTATTTTTATTTTTATTTTTGTATGAGTTTCGTACATCTTTTCTCTTTATATCTTATCTCTTTATTTATTTAAGGTAGACTTAAAAAAAAAAAAAAAAAAAAACTTAAATAGACTTTTATGAAGACGGGAAATACACATTAGCACAACGACACGCCAATATTTCATAGCTACAAGTTTCCGTCAACAGCTTATGCACTGATTGCCTTTGACAATCCTCTCTTTTGCACGTTTTCTCTGTCTCTCTATTGTTATTGTTATTGTTATTGTTATTATTCTTGCTACTGGAGATCGTTACTTTATTTGTTTCTATTGATCCTGAACCGTTTTTGCTTCTTCGTTCTGATAAGAGTTGCTTTCCATGGAGGGCAGCCCTGTAAACTCCGAAAATACCCACAACCTGGATTCTAGGGTTTCTGATTTCCATCGTCCCACGAATTCTCCTCCATCGGTAAAATCACTTATCCTATTCACCCCGATTCCATTGCTTGTTTCTTTACTTATATTGTATTGTTGTTGGTTTTTTTCATTTTTTATATTTCATGTCAATTTTTTTCAGTTTTTATTAGTTCAAAACCAGAATAATAATAATAATAATAATAATAAGAAAAAGTTTTGATCTTTACATGGTGTTATAATTGTGTGCTGATGTGTTATAATTGTGTACTGATCACAGGATAATGGGAAATTTGGGAGCCAGAAAATGATTAGACCTGAAGAAAGTGATACTGGGTTATTTGAGGAGGGGAATGATGAGAAGAGAGAAGAAACAAAAATTACCCATCAAAAGCTAGGGAATTACTTTTATTATGACTCGCCTCATTATGAAGAAACCGGGGTTTGGATTCCTGTTTCTGTTCCGCCCATGATAGAAAGTAATCGTGAAGAGTGGACGAATAGAGGTGGTTTTCACTCCAATGGTGGTTATTTTCCTGAAGGTGATATGGGGTGGAGTCAGTATATTGGAGAAGACAAGGAGTTGACTATGTGGGATGTGATTTTAGAAATTTTACTTGCAGCTCGTGGAAAAGTGAATGCAATCGCTTCTGGTGATTTACAGGGGTGTGGGATTTCGTGGTTGTCCAGCCATCTACTTGAGCAAGCTTGGCAAGAGATGGCCCAAACTCTCACTGAGGCTAATTTTGGTAACGTGAGTGAAATTCTTGAACAAGACCCTCCTAAATGGTTGCCTGATAGCACTGCTGCTGCCTGTATGCTTTGTGGTGTGCGGTTTCATCCGATTATGTGCTCCAGGCATCACTGTAGGTTCTGTGGAGGAATATTTTGTGGTGACTGCTCTAGAGGAAGGAGTTTGTTGCCAGTAAAGTTTCGTGTCACAGATCCCCAGCGAGTCTGTGATGTATGTTGTGTGCGACTCGAGTGTGTCCAAACATATTTGATGGACCAAGTAAGCAATGCTGCCCAGCTACCAACCCATGACCTGACAGACCTCAGCACTTTGAGATCGTGGGTTAACTTTCCATGGGGACAGACCATGGAATATGAAATTTACAAGGCAGCAAACACAATTCAAGGCTATCATAAGGTAAGGTTTTAAGATCCTTTTTTTTCTGTCATTCATTGCTGATGTTTAACAAATTCTGTGCAAGTCATTGAAAGGCGGGCATGAATTGGGAGTTTTGCACTATATGACCTCCTTTCAATGGGAATCGAACAAGAAAGCCTGCATTCTAGAAAAGCTTGTTTTGGCCTAAATTTTATTTTGTTTTCTCCTTTATGTTCAGCCCTTTCTCCTTTTGTTTATCCAAAAGGAGACAAAAGAAATAAAGAAATGTGCGTGCAACTATCCTGCACTGGTTGTAACTGGTCACGGGGAGAGGAACTCATGGATCTGTTCATTTGCATAGCTAGATATCTCTTGTGATATTGTGCAACGTTTAATTCTGATTTGGTGCATTTCCATTGACAGGTAGGTTATTTGAAACCCGAGAAGTCAATTCCAGATGCCATTCTACGACGAGCAAAAGGCCTTGCAATTATTACAATTGTGAAAGTTGGGGTGATGGTCACATATAATATTGGAACAGGACTTGTAATTGCTCGCAGAGAAGATGGTTCATGGTCCCCACCTTCTGCCATATCTACACTTGGTTTGGGATGGGGAGCTCAGGTGATTACATTTATCTTTATTAACTTCGATTACCTTGGGATCATTATTTTGCGGAACCAGGATTTCTTAAGAGGGGGTGTCAAAAATAACTACTGCGCTAGATTTCAAAATAAGTAAACTTAGAACCACATAGAAAATATAATTTTTTTTTTGTTTGGGGGGGGTGGCGGTTTTAATTATTATGAAAACCTAAAAATTTAAGGTTGTCGTGTTTATAGTGTACAGTTTTTTTTTAAAAAAAAAATATATCAAAATAATTTTTCCAGTGTTTTTCTTTATGAAGCAAACATCAAAATCATAAAAAAAAACAAAAATCATAAATTTGATGTTTTTTTAAAAGCATTGCTTTCAACGGCAGAAGCTACTTACTTCCAAATATGGAGAAATTTGGGGGTGCTGTGGGCCCCCCAAATCAAAGGGTGGTTCCACTACTGTCTGTGCTCTCTGGTTAAAGATTGTCACCAGAATGTACTTGATTTTGACTTGCCTTTTTCCCCACTCCTGGAAAATATGTAGACACTGACCTTTTAGTGCTCCTGAAAGAGTAGTTACTTAGATTAGGCAATTGTTTCATATTTGCACAGATCTTTGCATATTGATGACTCTATTTGTTGTGCTGATATTCATCTAGCTGATGACATGTTTGTTCTGAAAAAACTTCCTTGAGTTTATAACCCATCTATTCTTATGCAAGGGAGAACTAGATGCTTCTGTCACTCAACCCATAAAGTCTTATTTTCCACTTCAACTAGAACTATCTGTATTTGGATATTTGGCTTTCTTTCCTTTGGATTCTATTATGGAGAGGAAAATTTTCTTGCAGGCTGGAGGTGAATTGACCGATTTCATAATTGTGTTGAGAACTACTGAAGCAGTCAAGACATTTTGTGGTAATGCGCATTTGTCATTCGGTGCTGGTGTGAGTGCGGCAGTAGGCATCGCTGGTCGGGCATTTGAAGCAGATTTACGAGCTGGTGATGGTGGATATGCTGCTTGTTATACATACAGCTGCAGTAAAGGTAATCTCATTGTCTTCGGTAATTCTGTCAGTTAAACAGTTATTTATTTCGGTCCAGTTACATTACATGTTTCTGTGGTGTTCGAATTGTGCCTTTTATGTTTCCTTTGCGTTTTGTCTGTCCTTAATATTTTCTAGAAGCCAACTTTTTTTCCTGTAAAATAAGCTAGTTTAGATCCTCATCTCCTCCGCAAACTAATCCACCCTTTCTGGCGTGTTGTTTTGACATGGTGGTGATTTCTCCGTTAAACATGATAATTGTCGAACATGCAGGAGCATTTGTTGGATGTTCACTTGAAGGGAGTATTGTCACTACCCGCTCAAAAGAGAATTCCAGATTCTATGGGAGCCAGTCTTTATCTGCATCAGATATACTACTTGGCTCGTTGCCCAGACCACCTGCCGCCGCAATTCTGTATCGTGCACTTGCAGACCTATATCAGAAGTTCGAGAGGTGATTTGTTGGAGTTCATTGTCGAAAATATCTGGACACAAGTCAATGTAAAGAAAAGAAATCACCGGTATACTGTTTATCCGTGTTTGCCAGTCATCTATTGCCATTCTTTGCTGTGTAGTAGTTGTATCTG
Organism: Populus deltoides; assembly: GCA_015852605.2. NCBI lineage: Eukaryota > Viridiplantae > Streptophyta > Magnoliopsida > Malpighiales > Salicaceae > Populus > Populus deltoides. The sequence goes on from CM027573.2 coordinate 18,380,110, forward strand.
ACAAAGTCGATGACATGCTTGGATGTCTAACTGTACATACCAGACTTTCAATGCTTTAATGGAATTGAATTTATTTCCATGCAATAAAAAGAAGATTGTTCTGCTCGAATGCCTGTTTTACTGTGTAGTTTGTCTCAGCAGTGTTCAACCTAAAATAATGTTTGTTTTTTTTTGAAATTTTTAATTTTTCAAAAGCATTATCCAACCCCTCCAAAGTCTTTTATTTTTTTTTTTGTAGTTGCTTATTTGCTCAGGCAAAATGAGGTATTCATGGGCGACACCAAATATTTCTGGTGATGCCTTGAGCAGCAGACATTGCCCCACATCATCAAACAAGTAACTTCTTTCAACAGCATGTTTCAGACCATTAATAAAAAACAGAGGGGTGCCAAGTTCTACCTGCTATCGATTTCAATGCCAAATTATCATGTTGCCATTTTTATTGGAGTTCTAAATAAGTGAATATATGGATGATAGCACTCTGATCTGATCGAAGGCGGTCGAAAACCCCCAAGTGGCTGATTTGAGAAGCCATGAAAAAATAAATAATAATAATAATCTTTTAGCCGTAATAGTTGCCCCTGGTAATCGTTGAAGGGGTTAGGATTTGCCCATCAATATCATCAAACAAAAGCTATGGCAGGGCAGCTTCCTTGCAGAGTTGCAGCCTGCAGGCGATGCAAAATAGTAGAGTGGTGAAAATACAGTCACACAGGACGGCAAAACAGCGAGAAAAGAGGATCCAGTGGTGGTCAAAACTCCAGAGCTAATCAGTAAAGAATTGAAATAAACTTTCACTTTCAATAACAAAACAGGACTCACACCAAACAAGTAGTCAAGGCTATGACGGGAACTTCTCTTCTTTTTTTTCGAAAAGAAAGAGCTAAAAAGAATTCCAAAAGGAAAAAGAGGGTGAAGAATGAATTCAACTGAAGGGGAAAAGTCACCACCATGAGCTATTTATAATTTAATTTTCAGTTCTTTCTTTTGTTGGGAAAAGGAATAAGGAAAAGAAAAATGAACAGGCGCTCCTACTCACTGTACTTCTAACTCAGCTGCTTTATCGACCGAAAGATGCACAACACAAAGTTATTGACATGACACCCTGACGGGAATCGAGAAGCCAAATGGAGAGATCAAGGGATAACTCATTCAACCCCCTCTTCCATTGATCTCCCTATCTGTAACATTAAAACAAACAACTTATTAACAAATCAAACTGGAATTAAAAATATATAAAAAAATAAACTTCAATACATGGTAGTTAAATCCATTCAACCAGATATCTACTCCAACTTACCTGGTATTTGAGTTTCCTAGTGTAAGCTCAAGATCATCAGAAACACATTCCTCATGGATCCTCTCTCCTTCCCAAGGTTTCACCAATCCTGCTGCATTGCTTCCAAATGCAAACTCGGCTGCCATACTGTCCGACATTGGCACATCAGCTGTCTGATCAATGCCTGCCGGAATTGCTGGAGAGCATGTCCCACTTTGTCCAGGAGTCCACATTCGTGATCCTGCACCTGATAAAGCCTCCTCTCTAAAGCCAAATGGATTCCGTGATACAAGACTAAATGTTGGCGATGAGGGTCCACTTTGGGGAATTTGGATACCAGCTAGCCAACCTGAATCTGGTAGGACGTGACGGCCAGGACTAGGTGGGGTAGACGAGGGCATAGATGAGGGCATGAATGAGTAGTTCTGTCCCATCCAAGATTGGCCAGCAGCTGCATCATCCCAGTCATTCTTGGTACGTGGGGTTCGTGCAGTTGGGGAGCTCAATGGAGGGGTAACAGGAGCGCTTATGGAACCAGTGTGAATGAAGAGATGGTGAGGATGCTTGGGAGAGGCTGATGATGAGCCAGAGGAGAGGTTTTTGAGCCATGGGATGAGGGAATTGGGATCAGCATTACCATTAGCGTTGGCAGCATAATGGGATGAAACAGGACTTGGAAAAGAAGATGAGGCAGGGCTTGGATTATAGGATGCACATTGACTTCGATGGTATGATGAACATGGACTAGCTGATGCAGAACCTCCCATGATATCCATGCGTTCCACAGGTTTGCATCCCTATAGATATGCAAACAGATGATTCAATTAATTGAGACAAAAATATTTCAACATCTCTAGATGGTTTGATAAGGATATCTATCTAGGTACCCAAACAAATGAAAGTAGCTGTAAGTTTCTCCTATGGCAACACCTTAAATTATGTCATATGAAAGTTCAAAACTTTCATTCTTAGCAAGCGAGTAGTTGTAATAGAATTAATAGTACCACATTTGACTAGGAAATAACTCGGCTGTTGGATGCATTTAACACCTGAATGTCCACGAGTGTTTAAGCAACTCTACAAAATTTGAAGGATTTGAGTGGCAAAAATTTCCCAAAATCCTTAGAATTGTGCATGTACAATCACTATTTACGATGGCTCCAATATGCTCCAATGAGACCATCTACATAACACCTTAAACACCTCATGGAGCCCCCCAAATTCCTCTCTCTGACCCTCTCTATTTCATACCTCATCCATTAAAAGAAATCAAATTGACCAATTCATTACTTGTTATTCAAAGGATTTGAAGCATGGAGCAACAAAATAAAACTAAATAAAGTGTGATTCTTTCAAAAAAAAACCAAGCCCCTTCACCAGTTATGGGAGCACCTACTATCACAGACCACCAGCCTGTACAGTTCATCTCCTTACTTGCCAAGATTAATGAATTATTTAATTGAAAATTTTAAATCTAAGTGACAAATCATCAAGCAGAGTACATGATTCAAATTACAACAAACTATATAAAAGCAGAACAGGTGGACTCCAACCAAATGCTGAGGTAAGATCATGTTGCAGCTCACAATTACGTGATTTCTCTTTTCTAAAGATTATAAAATCACCAGCAATTCGATTAGCCCATTATATTAAACAATCTTAATTGCGAGATCCACCATTACAATTACACGTGAACAAATCAAATCAACAGCTCTCACTACACAAGCTACCGTGCAGGGGCAGCAACTTCCCTCTCCACCCAAAAGAGAGAGAGAGAGAGAAAGAGAACAGGGTAGGGGGGGGAAGGGTAATTTGGGGGCGACAAAAGAGGGAATTAACGTCAAAACAATAGCGCTATCGATCAATAAACTGCACCCCACGTCACGCCATCTTCCCTACCCCCAACATGTTCCTATTCAACGGCATTAATCAAATATCCACCCCTCCTCACACGCTTTGTTACTTTTAAATTATTATATTTAAAAATTAAAAGAAATAACAATACTCCATTGCATCTATGGAATCCAAGGATTTGTTATCACCTTATTATACCACCTTTTCAACTTTATCGGCATCTGCCCCATTCATGCTATCGTCGAAGAAATTATACCAAAATAAATTAATTAAAGAAGGTAAATAATTGAGGGAATCTCGAGGTTAAAAAAAAACTTATTTTTGAGAAGAAAATGAAAAGAGGAGGAATCTCCAAAGCAGGCGAAGGTAAGGAAAAAAAAATCAGGACAGAGATTAAAAAGAGAGACAATCAGCTGCATTTAAAGCAAAGCAAAAGAGATGGATTTTGCTCGAAAATGACCAGACTACCCCTCCGAATCACACGAATATTTTGTCAGGCAGGGTACCCATCTGAGAGTTACTGTTTACCGTGATCGTGTAAGAATCAAAGCACGAAAAACAGAGCCCGAATCTTAAGATCTCGTGTTCCGTGCGTCAACAAAACACAAAACCGAAAACACTTTCTTGTGCCTTCACACTCCATCAACCAAATTAAAAATCCTAACCGTCCATCAGTATGCAGTACACCGCCCTCTATCATACGCCAAGATCACCTGGCGCACGTTAGCATTCATAAAAAACTATCATTTCCGATTTCACTCCTCCAACAACGATCAAAACAGATTTCATCTCAGATTCAGATCTATCTCTCTGAATTACCAGCGCATGCTATCACCACTAGCAACTAAAATGCTTACGTGTGCAGCTTACCCGAAAAACAAAGCAGTTAAAACTGAACTCATTGCTATAGTTATTTGATATTCGTGTAGCGTACCTTTCGATAAGTAGTGCCATCCTCTTCAACAGTCCAACCAGCTTCTTTACAGAGAGCTTTAAGCACTTCATTATTGTCACAGTGTTTTGGTAGCTTATAATTCCCGTACATTCTAAGTCCTGAATAGATCTTCGCTGCGATCGCTCTCCTTCTCCTTTCTCTTCTCTTATTGTTCTCTCGCTCCTTCCACGTCGGCATTCTCGTCCCCGACGTCATTCTTGTATCAATACTAACCTGTCTAACTCTCTATCAACAAAACTGAAAAAAGAAGAAGGAAGAGATGAAAAATTCACTCTGCTGATTGGATCGAGTATTTTGATAGCTTGAATTTTCTCGAGAAACAAACGGATTTGGCGGCTTTTTGGCTCTCTTTTTGTTCTGGTTAATTATAGGAGGGAAGTGGTTAAATGAGGGAGGTGGGCAGGGGAAGGTGAGCTAAATATGGAGAGAGGGAGTGAATTTAACCTTGGAAAGTCGAGTTATTTACAGGGATGCCAATATAGACTTTATTCCGGGATCACGGTGTTAGCACGTGTTTAGGCTTTTTAAAAAGGGCAGTGGTGGTGACTGGAGGCGAGGTGTGGACGGGAAGCCAGTGGAGTGAGCGGTGTCTTGTTATGTTTTTTTTTTTTTGTTATCATTATTATTATTAAATGAAAATAAAAATGTAAAGTGTAAAGTGATAGATGTTTGGATTAATGATCTTGGCTCGGCATATTTGGACAGACTATGGGGCCGTTTGTGTTTGGAGTTTGACCATACGGTCCGTGTCCAAATAATGCCAAATCAGATACCGAGTTCGAGGAATGCCTGAATTTGAACTTGGACTCGTGGATAATTGCCTAACGGCCGATCTACTTGCTTAAGGATACGCCTGTTTTTTTTCTTTCCGTTATTCTAGGTTTTGCAAAATTATAATTATAAAATATACTCAATCAAAACGGGGTTTCACTATGCCCTAAGAATCATACGCGCCGTTAATGGCACTTTAGCGCATAACGCCGTGAAAAAGTTACCTTCAGTCCCTGGAGTTTTCCCTTTTTTTCAACTTGGTTACTGAACATTTATAGTTTTATATTTTGGTCTTTAAACTTCATTTTTCATTCCCTAAGTTCCGAGTAAGGAAAGAAAGTTGTTGGAAAATGACAAGAAAAAAAAAAACCTTGCCTTTTGTTTTATGATGAGTTTTTCCTTAAAAATAACATGCTACTAATAAGAAAAATATGTTTTCACGAAAACAATTAAGTTAATTAGGAAATGGGAGTTTTGCCTCTAGATATAATTTTTTTTACTATTTTATTTAAATTATTGAGATTCTTGTGAATATACATTGAATTCTATTCATTTTATATTTATTTAAAAATACCCCCCCACGTAGCATAATACATGCATACAAACTAGTTTTATCTATTTGAATTAATATATTTTATTTTTATTTTTTATTTGATTTTTTATATTTATTAGACATCAACACGTCTGATATTATATGTTATCTTGTGAGATATGATAAAATATACAACTTAACAAAAATTGTGAAAATTAAAAAATATATATATATATATGAAAATTTTACAAGAAAGTTGAGAAAAAGAAGATAAATATAGATAAATGTATTTAAAATTCTTAATACAATAATGAAACCTAAACTATTAACAAAAATGTAAAAGAGAAGGAAAAAAATAATTGTGCACCAAGACAAAGTTCATTATGGATTAGAACAATGATTTTTATTTTTCTTGTCATTTAATTTTAATGATTTTTTTGTCACTCACACTACATTGATTTAGAATTGAACTTAATGATACGTCTTAATTTACTTTCTATAGGTTATCATAGTTTTTTAAAAAAAAACATCTTATCACTGGGTTGGGGTTTAATTTTGCATGTAAAAACTAGTTTTATTGTCTATGAAATATTGAAAATTCACATATCAAAATTGACAATGAGAAAAAAAAATAAAGTTTTTCCTTTTTTTGGTATTGTTCATCCAATGCTTTTTCAAAGAAATTTTCTCGCAGGATCTTTATAAGTTTATTTTTGGTCTTTTTAGTTTAGAATTTTTATGGTTTGGTTCAAAATTTTATTTTGTTGAATTATTAAGGTATTTTTGAACTTTCACATTGTTGAAAAAAAATATATAAGGTTTTTTAGATTAATTATGTATTTTAAAACCGATTTAGAGATATTTTGAGTTGAGAAACTAGTTTATTGAGATTCTAAAAGTGTTTGTTAGATTTTTTAAGTGAAAATAAATTTAAAATAGTTTTTAGATAAAAAATTCCAACCCAATTTTCCAACTATCTCTTTAATGACTAAAATCTCGACTAGCAGATAACATGTAATTATCTTTAATTTTTTTAAAAAAACATGTTATCCATATTAAGTAGAAGAAAAAAAGAAGGTCAAACATGTGGGCTTTATGTTACAGGCCCACACATGTTGACCTTCTTATTTTTTAGGTTAGGTGCACAAACCCTAGATCTTTGGCCCATGTGATCGAGCCTTTCATATATTTATTATTTATTTATTTTATATAAATGTTTTATGAAAAAAAAAGGCTTAATTTATATTAAAATTAATGTTTAATTTTTCCATGATTCTAATTTTTATTTCATGTTTTCTTATCTTTTTAGAAATTTTCAATGGAGTTCACTCTTTATTCACGTGTCATATACTAATAGATATATCAAACTGAATTGCCAACATATATTTAAATAAAAAATAAAAATATTAAATAAAATTAAAGGTGAAACACCCAATTAATAGCAATACCACTATCCCCTCTCATTCACAAGAGTATCAAGAAATGGCAAAAAAAACCTAGCTAGAGAAACCAGTGCTACGAAACCATCCAATCAGATAACGCGGAAATGAAGGGGCCAGGCAGGCTAACCAACTGATCAAGACGAGCAGGCAGGCACGTTTGCGGCGGGAACTCGATGCTTGCCGGCGTGCGGTGCTGCATTCTTCTGACTTGATCAATTGATCGTCTGACCCTCCCTTCGCTTTTGTGGGATGGAGCGGTTTCACTTTTGTCAGTGCTCGCAATGGGTGGGTGTAAATCCTTCTTTTTTAATGGATAGCTACGAACATCATCGCATTATCTTATAATTTGTTCTCCGTCTTTCTTCCTTCCTTACATGCCATGACATGAGATGTTTAATCCCTTCACCCTCTTCCGTTCTTCTGTTGCAAAACCTTGCCTTCACGTGACTGTGCTCCCAGCGCCGCCTCCTGTTGGCTTTTTTGCGTGACAAGTGAGCCTCTTGAATGATTAGACAGCCCAGATGGTATAACTGTGTGTGGTGCGTGACTTTGGGTCCTTGTCTATTTCCTACTTTCTTTCGGATGGTTGGCGCTTTGTGCGACAACCTGGGCTGCGCCACCTTCCAAAGTTGATTTTTTTTTACCTTACCACAGTCAACTTTTTTTTATATAGAAATAACACAGTTCATGGAAGATATATATATATATATATATATATATATATATATATATATATATATATGCGAATTAGCATAGCATATGTAACTCTCAAATTGTATTCCAAAAGAATGTATCGAGGGCAGTTTTTTTCAACCTCTCTAGCTCCCTACCCGGAAAAGAAACCCAAATCAGCTTCACATGTCACAACAATTCACATCCCAACTACAGCCCCCAGAGCCCAATTTCACAACTCATTAACATGATTTACAATGCACAACTAAACACAATAATTCACTTAACATATAATTTTATTAAAATTAAACTAAATTCATATTTCTTACAACATTTATTTTGATATTCATCCTTATTATTTTAATTATAATTTTTTTTTTATTTTAGATCATTTAATGTATTAATTTGATTATTTTTCCGGTTTCATTTTTCAATATTTGATTTGTTAGAAATAAAGCTTTGTAATTTTTTTTATTTATGATACTTCCGATCTAATAAACCGAGTCATAGGTTTAAAAAGTTAATGCAGTCGATATCTTTTTTTTTGCTCATTTTCTTTTCTAATTTAATTATTCTACATTATTTGTTTTTAAAAAGATTGGTTTTGTGGCTATCTTCAATTTATTTTCTACTAATTTATCTCAGTCTTATGATTTAGACCACAGGTTTTGAAAGCCTTTTTTTAATACAAGTTTTTTTTATATGTTTTGCGTGTATTTAATTTTGAAGATTTTATTCTGATTCATCTATAATTTTTTTCTTTTATATTAATGAAATTTATTTTAAAAAATAAAATACTTATTTTTAGATAATATTTTTAATATGTTCAGTCTTGCATAATATTCCTTTTCTTTTATTTTATTTAATCTGTTTTAGGTATGTGTCTATTTTTACTATAATTTGATTAAATAAAAAACTGATTTTAACATAAAGAACTCAGTAAACACAACCAGGTAAATGTTATTTGTTGCGAAATTAAGTATCTTGATCTACATTTATCTTTTTTCTTTTCTAATTTTTCTTTAAGTTATTGTTAATGATTTATTTATTTATTTATTTACACAAATAGTTATTAATTTATTTAATGAAATATTTGCATAAAATGTTTTATTTATAATTATAGATTTTTTATGTAAAAAACACGTTAACGTGCTTTGATAAGTTGTCGTTTAGTTAATTGTCATGAGCATAATTAGTAAACTTGACCCGGGGGTTGATCCGACCAATGGGTGAGGTCCTAGGTCAACCTGTAAAAATTTTAAACAAATATTTAAGGTTTTAATATCCAACATAGAAAAGTTAAGAAACAATTCATGTTGATGTAAGCTATATATAGTTATCCCACATGACAAAGTTAAAAAACTTTTTATGGATGTGCTATATATGTTATCCAGTCGAAAAGTTAGACAATTTATGTGAATGTAAGTTATAAAAAAACATGAGGCTAAATATTCATAAATTGATTTAATATATTTTTGGGTTTAATATATATATAAAGTCTTATCTTGGCTACCCTGAGTCATCCAGGTTTGAGGTTGGCTCAATAGATCATCCAAGTTTGACCAGGTCAATTACAAATCAGAGTTTTATTTATTTGAAATTCGGTCAAGATTCCAGGTCGTTCGGGTCTTAGATCAACCTGCTAGACCGGGCCAGGTTTCATAACAATAGTCACAAGTGCATGACTCTCGAGCAAGGGTGGTTTTAAAATTTTGGGTAGGATTAATGTATAAACCCAAAATTAATGGTAAGTGTGGACTAAGGCATAACTTATTTAGCAAACCATCACTAATTGACTACAAATATAGTTTAATAAAAACTAATCACCACACATTAGAAATATCATAATCCTTGTAGGGCATAATAGTAGTGAATATGACAGCCGGGTGGTTACCAAGGTTCGAGACCTCGTACGGCAAACAGCTAAGATATGGTTTACACATTTATTTTCTTAAGATATGATACAATTAGTAAATATGCCAGCCGGGTGGTTAACAAAAAAGTTGTCATTTTCAGCACTTAAAGAGAAAAGTAAAGCACACAAGTCCTTACTAAATAAAAATAAAAATAAAAATAAAAAAATTGCTTGACCGTTGCCCATTAACCACCCACCAAAGCACACACGTCACTCACATAAGAACACACAGACAAAAACATAAAATAAAAGTAAGAAATAAGAAATAAAAATAAATCTTTGTCTAAACTCGACGAGACTCTTGTGATTTCCTTGACAAAATAAAAATCAAAGTGACACCATCGTGTACAGTTCATGCTTTTAATTTATTCCAAGAACGTAGCCATCGTACGTAGTTTTGTTTTATACCTAAGTTTATTTTATTATATTTTGATTACATCCTTTGGTTACTTCGAATGCATGTAATTTATATTTGCTTTGATTTTAAAGGCGGAAACATTTTCTGTTTTTTATTGGTTAACAGAAAGACCTGTCTTTGATAACAAAAAATATAGTAATTCTTTTAATCAAAACTTAATTAAAACTTATATTCTACGAGTTAATTGAAAAAAAATTGTTAATTTTTTTTATTGTTTATGCATGGATGATATGTTTGGCATTTAAAATAATAATAATAAAAAAAACCCTAAAAGAACTGTGATGGCCTTTGCTAACAGTAAAGTGACTAAAGACTATTCTAGGTTTTTTTTTTTTTTTTTTTTGTCTTCGAGCTCTATTTGTTTTGGGGTATTCGAGCTTTGGATTCTACACCCAAGTGTTGTTGGGATTTTGGTATTGTAGCCTCTTTTACCTTTCCTTTTAATTTCTGTATTTTTCTTTTAGAGATTTTCTTCTTCTCCCGTTTCAACTTCTAAAGTTTATATAAACTTGCCTTATTGTAATTTTTTAAGTTTATTAGTTTTTTTTGTTTTTATTTATTTATTATTTTTTGGTTGATTTTAGTTTCTTTTTTTTTCTTTTGATGGTCACATGGTGTGATTTGTTAAAAAATAATATAAATCATATCTTGGATTATTATCTAATAACTTAAGTTTTTGAGATGATTTGATTATTTGACATGAAATTAGAGTCTTGATGACCAAATAGTTACAAGTTTAAATCTTATAATTCCTTCATTCTCTCTTTAAATTAATATCACAAGGTAGTGTGGACCTGTATAAATTTCAAGCCTAAAAAACTTTTATTTTAAAAGGTGTGTTAGACAATAATATAAATTATATCTTTGAACTTCACCTAATATTTTAAGTTTTTTGGCTAAATTAATTCTTAGACATGATATTAATAATATAAATCGTGACTTTATCAAACATAAGATTTCATCTTTTTTTTTTTGTTATTTTCCTTGCTTTATAAGAAAATTCTGTAAGCAGTTGTGGAATAATTTTTTGAAACGTTTTTAGAATCCTATAATAAATCAAAGAAAAGAAAGCTGAAATTAGATTGTGTAAAATAGTTTAGAACTTGCTTTGTTTTAAAAACTACTTTGTAAAAATCCACATGCACTGTTGCTTTGTTTCAAGATGTTTGGAATGGGCTCAAAACTCTACGAATGCACAGGCATGTTAATTTTTTGCCCCTTAAATTGTTATGGTATTTTTCTTAAACAAAAGGTTTGTTTTATCTATAGCTGTCTTAACCCAATTTTTACCCCAAAAAACTTTTTTAAAAAATATCTTCAAAACCATTAAAAAAATCATGTTCAAAGAAAACATTTCCAGAAAAATTACTAAAAGAAAAAAAGATCTCAAAAATAAAATGCAATTTTGATTTGTAATCAGGCAAGAAATTAATTTACTGTAAGTCAGAAATTCACGAGGGCATGTAATTTGAGGGGGTTTAGTTGAAAAAAATTGAAAATAAAGGATGAAAATGGTCATAATTGAAAGAATTGAAAGATCAAGGATCAAAATAAAAAAGATGACAAAGTTTGGAAGTCCAATTCATTCAATTGGGGGCGTAATTGGGGAGAAAAATATGAATTAAGGGCGAAATTAACCAAACTTGCTGGTCAAGGACCAAAATAGAAAAACTGGCAAAGTTTGGAGGCCCAATTAATTCAATCAAGGATTTAATTGAATAAAATGTTGAAATTTAAAGTTAATTTTACCAAAATTAGAAGAATTAGAGGACCAAGAACCAAAATAGAAGAGATGTTGAAATTCAGGGATCCTATTAATTTAATCAAGGATGTAATTGAAAAGAAAATTTAAAATTTAAACTTAATTTGACCAAAAATAAAAGAATTGAAGGATCAGGAACCAAAATAAAATAGGCTTTGGAATTTGGGGACCTTATTACTTCAATTAATGGTGTAATTGAAGGAAAAACTAAGATTTAGGATAAATTTGAAAAAAATGCATAAATTAAAAATTCAAGGTGATGCGAATCTCGTGGATGTAAGATTCAGAAATCCACAGTCAATCAACCTTTCCCAAGAAAGTTAGATTCAGGCTTGTAATTGAACTTGACACAATGATAACCTATATCTAGACACAAAAACTATAAGCAACTAAACCTTCTAATACCTATGAAGAGAAGTGAACACGAAGTAAGAAACACGTCTCAAGCTTGGTTAATTAGTTAATAAGTAATAGTAGTTCAGTGAAGAACCAAAAGTATAAGTAAAGCCTCTCACACACAATAATAATTGTTAAAATCAAAGTCTATAAAAAAACATAATGCAAGTTAAATAACTCTATTTATAATAGATACAAATGTCTGAAATAATTTTAGGAAAATAACAAAAGAGTTCTAAATAAAAGAGAAAAAGAATCCTAAATTAACTAGAAAACTAATACAATCCTTACACAGTAGTTTCTAGATCCTATTACAAGGATTATACATGTCTGATCATTATAAAATCTTAACCGTATATAAAATAAAGTCTTTGAAATCATTTGATAAAATATTATTATGATCAAACGATTAGATACAAATATATGTTTATTAGCATAAAACTATGTATTAGAAAAGAATAAGCTCAAAAATCACCTATGGTTGCTGAAATTAATTTATTTTCTAAATTTTAGTAGTATAGTTAAACGCTAGAAAATATTTTTCAAATCATTTTCGTAACATTATCGAACATAAAAAAAAAAACTATTCAAAGTTTTCATGAAAATCAATTTTTAAGAGAAAAATAGTTTTTGACACACAAACAGCTGTATCTTATAACTAAATAAGAAAGAAATAAATGTGTACCGGAAAAAGAAAACTCAAAATAAGAACATCTCTACCCGGTTTGAGTGGGAATGAGAAGAAAAAAAAAACTGAACGAGAAAGAAACGCATCGTTTTTTACATTAAATGACAAATCACCTCTACCCTTCCCTGCAACTTCTTGGCCATTAAAATAAAGAATTTATTTATTCATTGTTTTCTTAAAATTGCTGAAGTTACTGAAAATTAAAAATAAAATTAATTGTTGCTTAGGCCCCAAGTTATTTGTTTAATTAATTTATTGATAGTATTTAAAAAGTATGGTCATGTTATAATAGCAGCAGCAGTATATACATTGATTTTGTAGCTAAAAATAACAGAATAGATGAACAAGTGGCTGCTGTTGCTTTTGCTATAAAAATAATTACAAGAAAAGAGACCCAAAAACTGTCATACGTTTCTGGGGTTTTATTCTTCTTGTGTTGTGGGATTTAATTCGTCATGTGGGTCCACTTCAGTTTTTGTTTGGTTTTAATAGCAACAACAAATAATTAAAGGGTTTCAACTTCTATCTGAATTTTGAGATCTGCTTAAATTTTCTCTTTCTTTCTTTCCGTTAATTGAGGATAAGATGGTTTTGGGGTTTAGAGGGAGGTTTTTTGGTCTGTTTGATTGATTCTTTGGAACCATAATAATAATGGGTTCTTCTTGTTTCGGTTGAAATTGATAAGTTTTTCTTTTTCGAAGGAGGATGAATTGGGTTTTATGGGAATTCAAGGCTTGTTGGATTGGAATTGGAAAGGTTTAGAAAAACATTTGTTCTTTTTGTTGGATTTGAGGTTGTTGATGGTGTGACTGGGTTAAAGATTAAGGTTTTATCTTAGGATGGATGAATCACAGGGCAGTCCGAACTCGCTGCCGCCTTTTCTTGCAAAGACGTATGAGATGGTGGATGATCCTTCGACGGATTCAATTGTTTCTTGGAGTCAGAGCAATAAGAGTTTTACCGTATGGGATCCACCGGAGTTTGCCAGGGATTTGCTGCCCAGATTTTTTAAGCATAATAACTTCTCTAGCTTCATCAGACAGCTCAATACTTATGTAAGCCATTTCCTTTATAATCAGCTGGCTTCTTTTTTGTTTCTCTTGTTATTACATGCGTATACAGGTTTGATGTGTGGTTGTGTTTGTGTGTGTCTGTTTCTGTTCTTCCTCCTTTTGTTTTTTTAGGTTGAATTGAAATGTCTTGATATTTAATAGGGTTTTAGGAAAATTGATCCTGAGCAATGGGAATTTGCTAATGAAGATTTTATAAGAGGTCAACCATTTCTAATGAAGAACATCCATAGACGGAAGCCAGTTCATAGCCATTCGTTGCAGAATCTTCAAGGACAAGGCTCTAATCTGCTGACTGATTCAGGAAGACAGAGTATGAAGGATGATATAGAGAGGCTTAAACGTGATAAAGAAGCACTTATTTTGGAGTTACAAATGCAGGAACAAGAGCGGAAAGGATTTGAGATGCAAATTGAGGGTTTGAAAGAGAAGTTGCAACAAATGGAACGAAGACAGCAAACTATGGTATCTTTTGTGACCCGAGTATTGCCTAAACCAGGTCTCGCCTTAAATCTAATGCCGCAGTTGGAAGGTCATGATAGAAAGAGAAGGCTGCCGAGAATTGGTTGTCTACACAGTGAAGCCAGTAGTAATGAGGATAATCAGACGGTGACTTCCCAAGCTCTGTCTAGAGAAAATGCAGATGGTAATTCTTTTGCCCTGTTAAACATGGAGCAGTTTGAGCAATTGGAATCATCCCTGACATTCTGGGAGAATATGGTAAATGATGTTGTTCAAACCTACAGTCATAACGCCAAAACGATAGAGATGGATGAGTCTACAAGTGGTGCAGAAAGTCCAGCTATATCTTGTGCACAACTCATTCTTGATTTTCGCCCTAAAACACCTGGTATTGACATGAATTCTGAACCTTCTATAGCTGTTGTGCCAGAGCCTGTTTCACCGAAGGAACAACCTGCTGGGACTGCTCCCGCTGTGGCAACTGGAGTCAACGATGTATTCTGGGAACAGTTTTTAACTGAGAATCCTGGTTCAACTGACACACAGGAAGTTCAATCTGAAAGAAAGGATTCTGATGGTAGAAAAAATGAAATAAAACCTGGTGATCCCAGAAAATTCTGGTGGGATATGAGGAATGTAAATAATCTTACAGAGCAGATGGGGCATCTTACTCCCGCTGAAAGAACTTGACTTTGGTTGATAATTTTCTCAACTTCTGATGCCTCAGGGACACACATGTAATAAATTAGGAATGATTGGTTCAATGAGGTTGCATTATATTTTATATTTTGACCTCATTGTGATCTCTTATTTCATATCACGTTTCCCTTGTCAATATTAAGTTGTATTATAGCTTGCATGGTTACAGAGTCGCAGACTCCTGTTTAGCTTTGCCTCTTTTGTTATACAGTAGTAACCATACAGTTATTAAACACTGTCTATCAGTCTTAGCAATGAAAATTCCTTTGTAACCTTTCTGTATCTTTAGTTGATGTTTAACTATCTTAGTGTCCCATCCTTTCTTTTCCTCTGGTTTCTGTTGTTATTGAATGGAGCCTGTCATATAAGAATGCTGTTCAGTTCAAATTTTGACATCATGAAGTTTTTGAATGGAGCCTGCCATATAAGTATGCTGTTTAGTGTGTTTGGAAAGCATGTTATGTTTTGTTTGGCAGCAAATAAGCTCGTTTGCACTCTTTGAAACTCTTACGAAGTGCCTGTGAAATTTCAGCACTTTATAACTGCACCTGCAGAAATTGGAAAATTAATTGCAATGTTCTATGAGGTGCTTTATTTATTCCAGAAGCTCTGTATCTGGTCTTGATGCTTAGCACTGAAAATATAGTTAGATAAGATTCCAATACAGACAACTGACAGATATCTTTTCCTCTCCATCAAGACAATGGTGGTACTGTGGTTTTTCCAATTTCATCTATTTCTCACCAGTGAAGAGTGGAAAACAGAAAAAAAGGATGGTCCATCTCTATGCTCAAAGTGTTCTCTGAATGTGAATATCGGTGAATATTTTTTTTGTTTGCTCCAAGGACTTAATTTGTCTGAAAGGTGAAAGCGCATGTAGCATGTCGTGCAAAAACATGCTTACTTACCATTCCTTGTTTGAGCAAGACTGGTTATGCATGCCAAAACCATCCTTGTTTTGTAGTAGATGGAACCAAAGCTCATCCAGAGACCTCTTCTTTGGTGCTCTTTTCCTCTCGAGTTTCGGTTTTATTGTTTTTTCTCTTCCTAGTTTATCTAAATGCCCTTGAATCTTAACATTGCTAGCTTTAAAACGGAGTTGTTCTGCTAGAGTTTCCTGGGCAATCAGTCCATGGCCTTCTGCCTTCTGGGGATAAAAATGATCGAAAACTTGGTTGCTCAGAAGGCAACAAATCTTGCTGCAAGGTGGAGCTTTGAACTCCTCTTCACAAGCATTTTCCTTTGCTTCACAATGGTCCAAATTGTGCTTGTAGCCATCCTGTATCTTAATTGTTATCCGAATTATACTGAGGCTCATTCAAATGCGGCTTTCAAATGGCAGGCTGGCGTTTAGAATAGCTGTAGCTGTACTAGCTAGCACTGCACAAATACTAGCCAGCAAGAACAAAATAGAAAGTGATGCTTTGATATTTATAGGCATAGCCTATGATTTTACCTTTTTGCATGTCAAGCCTTTGCCTCTACAGTAGCATGATCAAATCTGTTGTTAAAGATGGAGCATCTTCTTTTCTAGCCAGTTTTAGAGTATGCTACGTAAACGACATCCTAGTTGTAATGACATATCGCCTTTCATTTATCATGTTGATTTATCTAGATGATCTTATGAATAAATTAACAAAAAAACTAAAATAGCAGTATTTTTTTTTATTTCATTTTTAATCAATGTTTTATATATATATATATAATTTTATTATTTAATATTATATTTATTTTTATTAGGTTATTTCATTTTCTTAACATGAATAGCAAATTAATCCAATTATCTCGGATTTTTTTTAATTTTATTTTTTAATATTAAATTGATTAAAAATTATGTTTCATGATTTGCTTTGTTTACTTTCTATTAGGTTATTCCGACCGTGTAATCCAGGAATAATGTTTAACGAGTTAATCCTAGTTGACTCAAGTTGTTTTTTGTATCCTTTTTTTTAATTGATTTTTTTTCAATTTCATCATTTAACATTAGATCAGTTGAAAACTGAGATTTCTCAACTGAGATTCATAATAAACTTTGATTTGTTTTCTATGAGATTTCTTGGTCTTATGATCAAGTTCGCGAGTTTTATCATTTTAACCCTGATTAAATCAACTTATTTTTTTTCTAAGAGGTTATATTGGTCTTATGAATTGGGTTACTAGTTCTTTAACATTGGACTTGTATTTTATTGGATTGTCCTTGTCTTATTACTTAAGTTGTGGGTTTAATGAGTTAACCTAGTTGACTTGTTTTTTTTTCCTTTTTTTAATTAGTTTTTTTCTAAATTCATCAATTAATATTATGTTTGATTGAGAATTAGGCTTCATGATTTACTTTGGTTTGCTTTTTATTAGGTTATCTCGGTCTCATAAACCGGGAATAATGCTTAACAGGTTAACCCGGGTTGACTTGACTCATTTTTATGTCATTTTCTCAATTTTAATTCTTACAAATTTCATCGTTCAATAATGGGTCCAACAATGTTGATTGAGAATTAAGTTTCATAATTTGTTTTAATTTGCTTTTTATAGGGTTATTTTAGTCTCATAATCAGAGTCGTGGATTTGACAGGTTAACCTGGGTTAAATCATATGTTTTTTTTTTCTTCCTATAAAGGTATCTTGGTCTCATGACATAGGTCATGAGTTTGACAGATTGACTCAAGTTATTTTGTAATTGTTTTTTTTAATCTGATTCTTTAACATTGGGCTAATAAGAAATTGGACTTTGTTATTTTTTTTTGTTGTTATAAGGTTATCTCGGTCTTATGACCCGGATCATCAGTTTAACAGGTTAACTCAGGTCCCTTTTTTAGATCATTTTCTTAATTGATTTCTTTTTAATTTTATCATTCATTATTGGGTTGATTGAGAATTAGTCTCATAACCCGGGTTGTGGATTTGACATGTTAACTTGGGTTGAACCAAGTCAATCCAATATGTTTTCATCTTAATATTAAAAAAGATGTCATCTTGAAAGTTTTTTTGAGTCAAACTACATTCTTATGGGTCATCTGGGTTGTTTTTGGACCCATAAAGTCAACTAGATTATATCGGGTCAACTCCAACATTGTTTAAATTTTTTTCATCTAAAAAAATTAGCAATATCTAAATATATTTTTTATGTTCAAGAAAAAATTGACATGACTCGCAATGTAACATAGGTCAATGATCTAATGTTCTTCTAATTTAACATTATACTTTTGTATTTGTATCATCCATCCATTTGTCCATGCATATGAATTCCTTCCAACTAAGAATAATGCTTCTTTCATTTACTACTAACAAGGATGAGATGGTTTATGTTACAAAAATATCTCTAGAATCTCCAACTAATTAACAAGTAGAGAATTCTAAAAAAAAACAAGCACAATCACTCATATAAAAGCACACACGAAATTTACTTGGTTCGGTAATTTAGGCATATTCTACAGGTAAAATGATCAAGAATATTTATTATGAGAAAGTAGAAGATTACAGGGTGTCACATAAAATTGTTCTTTTATCCAAGATCTTAAAGTAACCTAAAACTCACATTTTCTCTCTTATTTCTAGCCACTAAAGTGTAGAGAATGAAGACAATTACAAATAAGCTTAACCCTAAAAGATGACCACGTTGGCTTTTAATATATGAACTAAGTACATAGATGTTTATTTTCTCATTTGAGCTCATAATTTAAGACAAACTCAACAAATCTCAATCCTGGCTTAAATTGAGCTAACTTACAAAACTTGAACTCCTCTATAATTACTTTCACCAAACATCTTTCAAGTACTACATAAATTAATCAAGTCTAAGCAATACTTCAACTTGACTGTAGAGATAAGCTTCGTCGACACATTTGCAGGGTTCTCAACTATAACAATCATTTTCACTAATACAACATATTGTGACATGATATCTAAAATGTAGTGATATTTGACATCAATATGTTTGATTCTTTCATGACACATCCAGTTCTTGGCTAGATGAATAACACTCTAGTTATTATAATGTATAACAATCAAATTATATGACAAACTAAGATTACCAATCAACCTCTCAGCCATAAAGTTTCTTTCACTGCCTCTTTCAATGCCATATACTTAACCTTTGTTATAGACAATGTAACAATGGATTGTAAAATTGCTTTTCAATTAATGACACATCCTGAAAGAGTGAAAACATAACATGTCAGCAATCTATTTATGTTCAAATCACTAGAGTAATCTAAATCAACAAAGCCCTTAACATTACTTTTAGTGCTACTACATTTGTCATATATCAAGCCAATATTTGTAATGCTTCTAAAATAACAGAGTATCCATTTCACAGCCTGTTAGTGAACTTTACCATGATTTTCTATAAACATGTTGACCACATTAATAACATATGGAATGTTTGGATGAGTTCAACCCATAGCATATAAAATGCTTCAAACTACACTAGCATACGAAACATCTGAAATATGCCCCTTCTCATCCTTAGTTTTTGGTGATGAGCTTGAAGATAACCTAAAATGAGTTGTAAGTATAGTACTCATTAGTTTGCAGTATTGTATACCAAAACACTCAAATACCTTCTCAAGATACTTAATCTATGACAAGTATAACTTGCCAACACTTTGATCTTTACATATCTCTATACCTAAAATCTTCTTAGTTGCATATAAATTCTTCATCTTAAACTCACCACTTAACTAATTTTCTAAACCATTGATCTCATATATATTTTTGGAGGCAATCAACATGTTATCAATATATAATAACAAGTACACAAATAAATCATCCAAAAGCTCCCTGGAATACACATAATTATCACAGTCGCTCCTAAAATAATTATGTACAAACATAAAAGTATTAAACCTTTTATACAATTACGTTGGTGATTACTTTAAGCCATATAATAACTTCTTCAATAAATACACATTGTATTCTTTACCTTGAGTAATGAAAACCTCTGGCTTATGCATATATATCCTCTCCTCCAACTTACCATATAGAAAATTTATTTTGACACACAGTTGCTCAAGCTTTAAGTTAAGCAAACAAACCATAGCAAGAAATACCAAAATGGAACTATGCCTTACAACTTAAGAGCACACTTCATTAAAGTTAACACCTTCTCTTTGTATAAGGCTTTTAGCAACTAGACATGTTATAAACCTTGTATCATCAACCCTTGGGATTCCATCTTTCCTCTTATAAACCTATTTGCACCCAACAATCTTTTGGCATTGTGGTGGTTTAACAAGTTCACATATCTTATTTATATAAAAACACTCAGTATTCTTATTCATAATAATCATCCATTAAAAAGATTATTTGCAAGAAATTATCTCTTTATAAGAATAAGGCTTATAATCATCAATATTTTCTGTAATATTCAAATCAAAATAAATTAGATTAGCATAACCATACTTAACTGATGATTTATCTGTATTTTTCATCTTCCTGTAGCAATATTGTAAGGTTGTTCTTTATGTGCATTTTTAATAAAAATATTTTGCACCACTTCCTCAACAAGCTCAACTAAAACATATTTTTGCACTATCTTTGAAACTCTAACATCAAGCTCCATATGTTTGCTGGAACCTTGATCCATCTCAACATCAATACCAATCGACTTCTTTTTCTTATGAAATATAGCATACACATCAAAGGTTACACCTTTGCTAATAATAAACTTATGTGATTTAGGATTAACATACCATAATTGATATCCCTTCACCCCAGATTATAATCTAGAACTATATATCTTCTCACTTTCAGCCCAAGTTTATATTTATTAACTTAAGCATAAACAGGAGAACCAAATACTCTTAGTTTAGAATAATCAACAGGAGAACTAGACCATACCTTATATAAAGTCTTTTACTTTAAAACTATCGATGAAGATCTATTCACTAGATAATAAGCCATGTTAACTGCTTTAGCCTAAAAGTTATTTAACAATCTAGCTTATGAAAGCATATAACGTGCTTTTGATAAGAGTGTCATATTCATACATTCTGCAACCTTATTTTATTGTGGTGTAATCCTGATAGTGTAATGTCTAGCAACTTTTTTATTAAAGGTGATGACCACATCACTTTTTTTTTTTAGAAAATACATCCAGACCTGTCTCGAGTAGTCATCAATAAATATCAATAGATATTGTGCTTCACCTTTTGACATCCAAAGATCATAATGAATATAATCCATAATACCCTTGGTATGATGAATAAACATTCTGAATTTTACCTTGCAATGTTTACCATAAACATAATGCTCATATAAATCCAGTTTACCTATTTTCTGATCACACAGCAAATCTCATTTGTGTAACTTTATCATTCCTTTTTCACTTATATGTTCTAACCATAAATGCTATAAATAAGTAGACCATTATCCCAATCAACCATAAATGATACACTAGTTAAATCAATGATTATTAAACCTTGAAGATGGTAAGGACCATTAACCAACTTTCTTTTTATCATGACAAGAACATCTTTACAAACCTTCAAAACTCCACTTTTAGTTGAATAACCATAACTTTAAAAATAAAAAAAGACTTAAAGAAATTAAATTCTTCTTCATTTCTGAAGCATGTCGAATCTCTAATGTCCTAACACTTTTATCATACATCTTAATTCAAATTGTATTCATACCAATAATAGAAAGTCCTTTATTGTCTTCAAATAAAATAGTATCACTGACAACTTTATAAGTTTCAAACCAACTTCTATTAGGATAAATATTAAATGTGCAAGCTAAATAAATAATTGATCTATCACCTGAACTACCAAAAGACACAATCAGAACACTTTCAATATCATAAAAAAAAGTTTCCCTTTCACTAGAAACATTTACAGCATCAAAGATTTTCTTCTTCTTTCTCTAATATTTTCATTTAAGATAGTTCTTCCTAAAGTTCCACTTCATAACATTCAAAGCATTTAATATTTTCAGACTTTAATTTTGATATAAACCTTCCTCCACTACTTGAACCCTTTATTATTTGTTCTACCCCTCATAATCAAACCCTTTGTATGATTAACATTATAAGTCTCTGACTTTTGCCTTTTCAACTCCCTAGAGTTTAATGAAGTTTTAACATCTTCTGAACTAAGACTATCTCTTCCATACAATAAAATATTAATAAAATAATCATAAGAAAGACATAATGAACACACCAAAATCAAAGCTTGCTCCTTATATTTAAACTTAACATCATCATTTTATAAATCTAAAATTACTCTATTGAATTCATCAATATGGTCTTTAATGGGCATAAGTTCTTTTATCTAAAGAATATATAACTGATACTTTAGATACAATCGATTTATTAGGGATTTGGTCATGTAAAGAGTTTCCAAATTTTTCCAAAATCTAATTACTATAATCTCCTTAACAACCTTTCTCAAATTCTCATTAAACAAATAAAATTGAATAGCACTATGTGCATGTTCTATGAGATCTTCTTTCTCCTCATCATCCATTCTTTTAGTCAAATTGTCTACACATTTAAGTGCCTTGAATAAATATTGTTGAACTAACAAGGTGTGCATTTTAATATGCCACGAATTGAAGTTGTTCCAACCATTAAATTTTTCTACATCAAATTTCATCGTCGACGTTACTTTTATCACCATCGTGAAAGCCAACTGATAACCAGGCAAGCTCTAATACTAGTTTGTTATGAAAACAACCTTATAATCTCAAACTAATTAAAAAGTAGAGAAATATAAAAGAATAAGCACAATGTATCACACAAGAGAAAACATAAAATTTACATGATTTAGCAACTTAGACCTACCGTACGGGTGAGACAATAAAGGAAAATTATTATGAAAAAGTATAAGACTACAAGGTGTCACATGAAATTTTTCTCTCATCCAAGATCCTAAAGTAATTCAAAATTCACCTATTATCTGTTCTCCATAACCACCAAAGTGTAGAAAATAAAAGCATTTACAAATAAACTTTAACCCTAGAATATGATAACTTTAAACTTTTATATATGGACTAAGCACATGAGTGTTTATTTTCTCATTTGAACACGTGATTTAAAATAAACCCAATAGTTTACTTGCTACTTTTGTAAAGTAAAAGATTGAGAAGGCTATTAATGTCTTTAAAATTTCATTTGAGGAAGTATATTAGTATGTGGGGTTTGATGTCTACAAACTTATACACAAGTTAAGTAGCTTGTAGAAAAAGTAAAGTGTGAGGAAAATAAGCTTTATTTGTTTAAAAGTTTTTTTTAGGTTTCTTCAAAACTTTAAGAGGTAGAATTGACCAAGAGTTGTAATGACGCTCTCAAAATGATACTGATTATTTTAAACTCTTAAACGAGTTAGCATCTATGCAAAGATTACGAGAGATTATAAAGGTGCATAAAATGTTGGAGGAGTCTAAATATTGAAGTTGAAGCTACTTGTATTATAATATAAGTTGAGCATCATCTAGAAAAGAAAGGATATGTGACTATTCTTTCAATTGCATTCACGTTACATTTAAAAGTATTTTTCAAAATGTTATATGTGTATTTCTTTTCAAAAGCATCGACATTATAGGAGACACATTAATTAACAAGAAAAACTAAATGATGAGGGGTTTTCGTTGTACCCCTCCTCACAAAGCACTATTCATTGTAATAGTTTTTTTTTACATTTTTTCTATTAATGCTTTTTTTTTAAACTTCATCTTTTAATATTAGATTTGTTTTTTTTATTGGGTTATCCCACTCTTATTACACGGATTGCGGGTTAACCTGGTTGTCTCATTTCCCCCCCTTTTTCTTATTAACTTTTTTTTCCCATTTTCATCATTTAATATTGAGTTGATTGAGAATTAGGCTTCATGATCTATTTTATTTGCTTTCTATTGGGTTATTCCGGCCTCATGATTCGATAATGGTGATTAATGGCTTAACCCAAGTTAAATTGAGTCATTTTTTTATATTAATTTTATTGATTTTTTTTCAATTTCATCATTTAACATTAGGTAAATTGAAAATTGAGCTTCATGATATGTTTTGATTTTCTTTCTACGGGGATATCTTGGTTTCTTGATTAGGGTCATGGGTTTTAACATTTTAACCTCAATTAAATCGGGTTGTATTTTTTTTTCTAAAATGTTATTTTGGTCTCATGACTTGAGTCACGAGTCTTTCAATATTTGATTTTCTTTTTATTAAGTTGTCCCCATCTTATGACTCGGGTAGCGAGTTTGGCGAGTTAATCCAGTTGACTCAGGTTTTTTTTAATTGACTTTTTTTCAATATCATCATTTAATATTTTGTTTGATTGAGAATTTGACTTTATGATTTGTTTTGATTTACTTTTTATTAGGTTATCTCATTTTTATGACCCGTGAATAATGCTTAATGAGTTAACCAAAGTTAACTTGACTTATTTTTTGTATCGTTTTTTAATTAAATTTTTTACAAACTTTATCATTCAACATTAGGTCTAATAGGGTTGATTAGGAATTGAGCTTCATAATTTGTTTTAATATGCTCTTTACCAGATTATCTCCGTCTCATGATCAAAATCGTGGATTTAGCAAACTAACCCGAGTTAAAGCATGTCATTTTTTTATTTTTATTTTCTATTAGGTTATCTTGGTCTCTTGACTCGAGTCATAGGTTTGACAAATTGACTCGGGCTGATTGAAAATTGAACTTTGTAATTTATTTCGATTTGCTTTCTGTTGAGTTATTTTTTTCTTATGACCTAGGATGTGTGCTTGACAAGTTAACTCAGATAATTTTTTTAGATATATTTTTTAATTGAATTGTTTTTCAATTTAATCTTTCAACATTGAGTATTGAGAATTAAACTTTATAATAACATTGAGGTTATCATAGTCTCATAACTCAGGTTGTAAATTTGACATGTTGACCCAAGTTGATTAAAGTCAATTCAATATGTTGTTGTTGTAATATTAAGAAAAATATCATCTTGAAATTTTTTGTAGTAAAATTATGTTTTTACAAGTCATTCGGGTTGTTTTTAAACTTTCAAAGTCAATCAGGTGAACCCCTATTCAGTTTAATTTTGTTTTACTAAAAAAAATTTAATAATATGTAAATATCTTTTTATATTTTTCAAAAAAATTAACTGGATCCGCAACCTAACACACGGGTTAATGATCCACTAGATTATGTAAACCGAACTATATATGGATTTGTCGCTTTGCTGGCTTCCCGCTCCTAGATGTTGAATGTAAGTTATTGACATTGCACGGCAATCCTTGGTACTTGTGAGAGGATAGGGTTTCTCTCACTCTTTAAATATTCGTAGCATGATAGGTGATGGGAATGCTCTAAAGCATCAATACGTGTTGCAAGCAATTAGCTGTATACTGTTTATAACTCATCAATTCTCTCCTTTCCTCATCAGTGCATCCCTTCGATTATGGTGGACATATGTACACAAACTTTAATAGCACTAATTCTTGAAATTGTCACAGCATTGAAGTTATGATGATAATTTTTCATGGAATGATAATTAATTAGAGGCATCATCATGTTATAACAGTAATATCTTAGCAATTTACAGGAAATTTACAAGTTTCTTGCTATAATTAACTGACTAATGCGGTTATTCATCGTAACCTTGTTCATTCTCTAGTTCAGTATCAGAGCAGGCCTCGTTCAGATCAAACCATACCTGCCGGAATACCTTGACAATAAGATCATGATACTCGTCAGCGTTCAATGTCAGATAGCACGCCAAGAGTTCTTCGAGCTCTTCTGACCGGCTAATTCTCTTCTCCTCGATCATTTCAATCATTGAATCTCTGAAGTCCTTCTGTGGATCAGACGAGGTTTTCACCACAGCGAAATTCTCTAGGCCTGTGAATCCCTCCATTTTTTTCTCCCTAGCCTTTTTCTTCTTTTTCATCTTGGCTTTCTTCATGTCTTCAAGTGCTTTTATTCTGCAGATTTCGACTTTTGAAGCTGTTCTTGGAGAAATAGCCCTGACTTTACTTTTCTTTTTCCTCTGCAATTCTCTGTTTATGTACAGAGATTTTCTCTGTTTCTCCCTCTTTGTTTTGAGCTCTTCAATCTTCATGTCTTTCAACGTTTGCCACTCAGAACTCAAATTTTCAGCAGCAAATCCATCACTTTCATTCTGAGCAGCAAATACAAAGTCTTTTTTAGTCTTTCTTAGATGAGGGGAGAAATCTTTTTTGGAATGAGAAGCTGTCAACTTACAGTCCTCTCTCTCTATCCTCCCAATCGTTCTTTCTGATTCCGTTTCAGAAATATTCTTTGATGTCTCTTTTCTTGATACCCTCTCTGCTTCATACGATTCTCCATCCAATTTGAACTGCTGCGCTTCGAAAACCCTTTGATCTGTTTTCCTCAATTTCTCCTCTCTCTCAACCCTCAACCTTGGGGTTCTGATTTCTGCTACCTTTTCACTTATACATGCATCCATTTCAGGAAAAATCTCAATTTCTCTTGGCAGTCCTCTCATTTTCCTTGCTTCAGAAACCTTGTTGCTGAACCTGATTTTGTCTTCTTTTCTATTATTTACCCTTGTAGCGTTTGATCTACAGCTGTGACAACTTGATGGTGGAGCCTGGAGCTCACTGTCCAAATCATTATGAAATGAACTCAAAGCACCTGTGCTAGCACTCTCGTCACCAAAAGAAAGTCTCCAAAAAGCATCGCCATCCCCTCCATAGAATCTACCTCCTCCTTCACCACGAGCAAATGGCAATGGACTCGCGGAAACAGAATTCCATTTCCCTTTTTGCTTCGCTTTTGCATGTTCTTGCCCTGGGTTGATGCTCATGTGCTTGAACTTTGTTAGCCAGGAAGTGGGGAAAACATGAGATATTAAAGAAGGGCGCGAAGAAGATGGGGTTTTTTTCCTACCCCACTTCATCCTTTTCTACTTCTGACAAACAGGGTTTTTCCTGTTTGTTATGGAGTAGTTTTCTTTCTTTTGTTTGGATGAGAATAGCTTGATTTTTTTTAAGGTTATCCAGTTGCCAAGAGAAGAAGAAGAAGATGGAGATGATGATAAGAAACTGAATGGGGTGTTAATGGGAGGGGGAGAGAGAGAGCTGTAGCAGTTTGGGACAGTTAGAGGCTTATAAATAGGGACGTGGGTTTCTTAATTCTTACTTTATTTTCTGCTGCTAGTTTTTTTTTTTTTTTTTCAAAAGAGGCACCCGCCCTTAATCTTGTGACCACTTTGGCTTCTTTTTTTCACTTTATGATTTGTACTTGGAAATGAATTCATGCCTAAACCCATGCTCAGACGGGAAGCCCTTTGATCCTCTAGGTGCAGGATCACCCAAAGTTCATTCACAAGAATTATGGTGTATAATTCTGTCCACATAGCCAGTGTAGTTGCATCAGTAGCTCGTGAACTTTTGTATTTTGGTATGAACCAGCTACCAGGGCTTTGAAATGGGGGCAGATTTTGGACAATTAGGACTGACAGTTCTCTCTTTATGGCTTTAGTGATTTGGAGATTTCTTTCTTTAATCATTTCCTTTCGTTTTCTTTAAAATCTATCTGTTTCCTTCTTTTACCTTTTGCTTATTTTTGGTTTCTGAAGATGTGACTTTTTGCTTTTATGTCAAAGACCACTACAGTGGCTAATAGCCTCGGAAAAAAAGAAGATCTTAGCACTTGATAAGAATGAAGGCTGAAAGAATGGTTGGGTTTGGTAAGCCTCAGGCCCACAAACAAAAGTAAATCGGTCCAAATCCTTGGCTGCATTGGATAAACACCTGCAGTAGGTTGAGGTCCTGTATTGTCAACAAGTTTTGCGTCTAAAGGATTGATTGCATTTCAAGAACAGAATATAGAAACTTTTCTCTTACTCCAGATATGATAGAGGCATCACTTTGTTTTAAAGAAAACCAACAACTGGTATTCTAGTTAGAAAGGCTGCAGACATCAATGTTTGCTTGTTAAGACCAAATTAGTTATGCTAATGCCCTTACCCACTGTTACAGTCAATGTGTGGTTTGCATCACAGACAGTGAAGTATTTGGAGTAAATTTGCATTGCAGAGCTAGAAATTACAGTTACACTTGACATAATAGCATTCATGTAACTTGCACAGACTAGGACACTTGTTCCACTTTCAGTCCCACTTTGGCCCTGTAATAAGTTTAGCATGTGCAGCCAACCCGTGGTCTATCAAAGGCAAGAAGGGTCAATGTCAGATTCTTTCTGTAATGCGATGTGTGATCATTATCAGCAAGAAGGGCCAGAATCCCCTATTTTGGTTTTCCTCTGCTTGTTCTGCAGAATAACGGCTCAATAACTCTATACGTATACCCCCAAGTGTTTACTCGAAGCAGTATAAACTTTTTTATTGTAGTGTCCTTTTGGAATACATGAAGACTTGCTAGGGTAGGTTTTAACGTCTACAGAAGTTAGCTAGAAACGGCACCTTTCCTTACAGCATAGGCTGAAGATGAGCTTTTACTATTTTCCCGTGATTTCTCTAACTTTGTGAATATGATTTTAAACAGATGTAACCAAAAGTCCTTTTGTATCCCTAGCTTATATTGTTTTTCATTAAAAATTCTGGTTTGTCCCTTTCTTTTCTGGTGCGAGAGTTAGTTTAAGAAAGGCATAAGTAGCCCTCTATGAACGGGAATTTGTACCGACCGAAGTTACACATAGGAAATTAACAATAATATCTGTAGAGCTTTCATTATGAGGAAGAGTATGTTCCTCGCAACTGGAAAGTAAGACCAAAGTCTAGAGCAATTTTTTCGTACTTGGCTCTCAATCAATCAAGTTCGAATTCTACATCTCTACTGAGTCTCTTCAATTCATTATCATATTATATATAGTTATGTACATGTGTGATATCAAACTTCCTCTATTCTAACCAATGGATGGAAAGAAGAACCCAGTTTATTTTCTTCCTGTTCTGGCCGTGGTTATTCTTTCAGGAGCCTTATATGCTACAGCTGGAAATGAGTATGTATCAGCATTAGGCGATCCTGGAATGAGAAGAGATGGTTTAAGGTTGGCAATAGAGTCATGGAATCAATGCAATGAGGTTGGAGAAGAAGTTCCTTCTATGGGCAGCCCAAGAGCTGCAGATTGCTTTGACATATACAAGGCTTCTCCGAAGGCAGAAGGTAAGATTTTCAGGCCATTTTCTTTGCTTGTCTTCTATCTGCACCTGGATGCAATGAAGCCAAATATGCTTGTTTAAAGTATTCATGTACCTCTGGTGATAATTTAGGAAGATCTGTTTGCTTTATCACCGTATTGAATTGCCTTTTTGGATAGAAAATTGTCATGTTGTAGATTGTTAGTACAATGGTACCTTTCCTTCAGTGAACAAGAGTTAGTCTGTTTATGATTCTTGAGTTTTATAAATCCAATAAATGCATAAATTCCCAGCAAGAACTTGAAATCGGATTAGACAATTTCTTAACGAAGAGAAGGGTTTGTATAACTTCTATGTTTCTGTAGTAAGTTGTGAGAAGAAAGTACTCGAACATTTTTGATCTGTATTTATTTTGTTTCTGAATTCTGTGTCTTGTAGAAAAGAACTGCGCCCTCTGCAATTCCTTGCCCTATGCTTTGGTCCACAGAGTCACAGAGGAAGACAACAAGCTTAGTGTTGGAAACCCTTTTCTAGGAGTGCAACCAAATGCCCTTTATGATGTAAACCTTTATGCTGCGGATAAGGAACTCTATTTAGGCTCAAAATGTCAAGTTGAAGACACTCCTAATCCGTGGCAATTCTGGATGATCATGCTCAAGAGCGGCAACATGGACACTTACTCTGCCAAGTGCCCCAAAAATGGCCACAGAGTGGGGCCTTTCGGCCCGGACACTGGATTCCCTTGCTTTGGAAAAGGGTGCATGAACCAGCCATTCATTTATCATGATTACACCACGTTGCAAGGGCCTAATAGGACGACACTTAAAGGAAGGTTTTATGGGTCATGGGATTTGGATGCAGATTTGAGCAAGGGACTAATGGATAACATTTCATACCATTCTGTGACATGGGAGAAGGAGGTAGGAAAGGGAAGTTGGATTTTTCATCATCTTTTGAGGACCTCAACAAAGTATCCATGGTTGATGCTTTACTTGAGATCAGATGCCACACATGATGTTTCTGGTGGGTACCATTACCCAACAAGGGGTATGTCAAAAATTGTGAGTACTCCTTTACATTCTTTGATCTAATTAATATACATAATTCAAATTCCTCAACAGTTCAAACACAAACAAAGGGAGTGCCAAACCTTTTCTTTGTTTCTGCCAAGCCTCCGATGTTGATAAAATATTATGATGCATAGAAATAGATTGAAATGTAGGTCAAATCCTGCCAACATTTCACAGGGGAGGTGGATTTACACGAGTGACATCTAGGGGTTGAAAAATTAGTCTATATCATGCACTAATGCAGGTTTTACTTACAAGCCAAACAAACTTGTGAGTGATGGAGTTGACGTGCACTATATGCAGATCCCGGAATCACCAAACTTCAAAGTAAGGTTCACTTTAAATGTAATCAATGGTGGGGGTCCTAGCAGCCAGTTCTACCTGATGGACATGGGAAGCTGTTGGAAGAACGATGGGAAACCTTGCGATGGAAATGTTACTTCAGATGTCACTCGATACAGCGAAATGATCATAAATCCAAACATAAGTTCATGGTGCCATCCAAACAACCTCAATGTGTGCCCTCCTTACCATACATTTCCCGATGGAACACGTATCCATCGCAATGACACTGCTCGCTTCCCTTTTGCCGCCTATCACTTGTACTGTTCTCCGGGGAACGCAGAGCATCTTGAATTTCCTTATAGTTTGTGTGATCCCTATAGCAATCCTCAGCCTCAGGAGATATTACAGATTTTGCCACATCCAGTTTGGGGTGAGTATGGTTATCCTACCAAGCAAGGTGAGGGTTGGATTGGTGACCCGAGAACTTGGGAACTTGATGTTGGGAGGTTGTCGCAATCACTTTACTTCTACCAGGTTTGCTTTTCTGTCTTTCACTTTTCTCTTATGGATTAAATGGCCTTAGAACAGATTCAGAGCTTCAAATTTGCTAATTCTTTCAAAACTCGAAGTCACTAGATATAATCCTGCATCCTAGAAACGGAAGGAAATTTTTACAGAGGCCAAAAGGAAGTGACATGATGAATTATTAAAATGGACAAAGCTCTTTGACATTAACATATGGCGGCTATTACTTATTTTGCAGGATCCTGGGACTCCTCCGGCTAGGAGGCAGTGGATGTCCATTGATTTAGGAACAGAGATATTCAAGGCCCCTAATCAAGTTGCTGAATGGACTGTTAGTGACTTTGACATCATTATACCTGAGCAATGAGTAGCGATTTGCGAAGAAAAATTGCAGCTTCAAGAAAAAGAAACGAAAAGAAAAGAGTTTTCTTGGGAGGTAGCTTCAATTTTCCATGCTAAGTCAACACAATTCAATCAAATGCCTTCGATATGATTGTTCTGAAAAGAATCAGCACAATGTTATTAGTAATATGTTAACCGGAATCATGTATATTTGGCTCTTTGTTGGCTATAAAAGTAATTCTTTACCTCAAAAACTTAACTGAAAACTGATGGCATGTCCTGGCTTTAAAAGCCAGAGAAGTTATAATCATTGCAGTGATATACTTGGAGCTAGAATTTACTTGGTTATTTTACTTGTAGTAAGCAGCTAATTGTAGCCAGCAGTTTCTTGCAGTTTTTCATGCTTTCCTGTCACACATTATGCTACTTGAACAATTTCCCAGATAACATTACAATAGCGATATAAAGAGAACTGAAGGTAAAACACCTATCAGAGAAACATAAACACCACATACATTTCGCAAAAGATCTTTGTTCACCTTGGTCCTGATAGTAGTGATGGCAGCAATGTGGCAGTACTGTCCAGCACTGCCTCTCTTCTTATTGCTGCCATTGTTGTTGGATTCTGAAGGCAATAGTCTAGGTCTGCTTCAACACCCATGGTGCCCTCTAAGACCTTGACCACGGTTGACATGCTAGGCCTCCTGGTGTGATCACTTTGCAGACACCAAATAGCAACCCTCACCATCTCCACAGCTTCTAACCTGTGCAATTGCATATCCTCACTGCTATTGTCAACCATATCAATCAATTGATCCTCCTGTGCCTTCTTCATAAGAATAGGGAGCAAATGCATGCACTCAGGCTGTGACCTATCCAGATTTTTCTTTCCGCAGACAACTTCCATGACTACGATTCCAAAACTATAAACATCTGCCTTCTCTGTGATGACTGAGCTGAATAATTCAGGAGCCAAGTACCCAGGAGTTCCTCTCATTGTGGTCACCACTTGACTTTGATCCCTGTCAATCAACTTAGACAAGCCAAAATCAGAGATCTTAGCATGCAGATTTGCATCCAACAAAATGTTTTGTGGTTTGATGTCTAAGTGGACTATTCTTTGTCTGCATTCTTCATGGAGATAGGCCAGCCCCTTTGCTATATCCATGATAATGTTTCTTCTAGTTTGGAAGTCCAGAGGATGTAGTAGTGGTTCCCTGCAGAAAATCCACTTATCCAAAGACCCACAGCACATGAACTCATAGACTAAAAGCCTATGCAATTTATCAGCACAGAATCCAATTAGCCTCGCCAGGCTGACATGATGGATGCTTCCTATAGTTTTAACCTCAGCCAAGAATTCCTTCTCCCCTTGGCCTAAAGCATCTAGGCGCTTTACTGCAATTTTTTCTCCATTTTCTAGAATTCCTTCAAAAACTGATCCAAACCCTCCTCCTCCAAGCTTCTTCTCAAAATCCCAAGTTGCTACTCTTAGTTCTTGGTATGTGAATCTCATGGGCATTCCTGATAGTTGATTCAAGTCTTCCATTCCTTCCTCTCGATCTCTTTTCTTCCTCAAAACCATAATACATAGACCAACAATTAAATTCATAAGAAGGATGGCTCCAATAGTTGATCCTGCTATTATTTTAGGATTGATAGAAGATGTAGGATTGATAGAAGATGTAAAAGCACTTCCATTCTCTCCATCATTAGAAATTTTGATGAAGGCATAAGATTGGTAATTGTTTCTTTCCTTACCATCAGCCGTTAGTGTAAGAACTGGTGACGGCAAAAAACAATTCCCATGAGAATCATTAACGGAATACTTAAATAGAGCAGCCTTGCATGAACAGTTTTTCAAACATGCATCTTTACAACTCTTCATGTCTGTTCCATTCAGGACCGCTGCCTCAGGGTCAACATAATTGAAATAGTAGACATCTTCCAGGGGAAGAAGAGAATGGGATTTTGGATTTTCACATGTGGTTGGACTAATCTGCCAGCAATTGTAGTTGCCTTGATCATTTGTGGTATTGGCTCGAGCAAATCCTGCTGGGCACGAGCACAGCCCATTGGAGCACAGCCCATAATTACCACAAGCTGTTGGGTAATCACATGCACTCATCATATCTGTCAACAGATCAACCCCGTCATTCATGTTGCCATCATAAATTCTGAGATGCCCATCAGGATCAAATTTCATGTAAGCCGTCGCTGAGTATTTAACGGTGCTTGTAAGCATTGTACTCGGCTCATCAGGTGAAGCTGACATTATAAGTAAAGCAAGATTACCAGAGGATTCATCATGACTTAGTTGGAGGCTGTCTATGCCCCCAAAAACTGAAAATTTGAAGTACTTTTGTGGCGCAGTAGCTTGGTAAGAAGCAAACAAACCTTGTGGGATCACAAAAAGGCTGAAGCCACCTTCAGATCTATCAGTTTTCGAAACACTTGCCACCAGCTTTTGTCCTGCCACTAATTTGTTCCCAAGAAACAGTACATCAGAAGGATGATCAAATGAATTCCAAACAGTCTTGTTATTGACATCATAAAGCTCAAGGTTTCCAGTTTCCATCATCCTCATACCCGCAACAGACATGTTAGATGTGTTAGTAGACCAAACGAAAGTTCCAGCAGCATCTCTCAAGATCAAATCTCCATCTGGTAATAATTGTAAAGTTGCGTTCTCACCAACAGGCCTGTTTCTGTTTGCTAACCATAAGGCATCCCCAGCATATTCCGATTGCTTCCATATTGCAAAATAGAAGGAATTCCGGTCCGTGGCCGTGGAGTGAAATCCACAAGAAAAAACAGCTCCGTGCATCATGATTATTTTATATGTATTATAAGGCATGGCTGATATGAGATCATTATTCGTCCATGAAGTGGACACATGTGCTGTAGTACTAAAAGATTGCCACACAGTCTTATTATTGTGGTCTTGAAGCACAAGCATTCCTGTTTCCATCATCTTTATACCTGCAACAGACATGTTAGACGTGTTGGTAGACCAGACTAAAGCTCCATCTGCATCTCTCAGAACCAAATTTCCTTCTGGAAGTAACTTTAGAGTTGCGTTCTGTCCAACAGGCTTATTTTCATTTGCCAACCATATGACATTCTCAAGAGTGAAATTAAAACTACCATCTCGATAATGTGACAATTGGAGTGATACAACTGCAAAATAGAAGGAATCATTTATCTGGTCTTTGGAGTAAAATCCACAAGCAAAAGACTCAGACTCACTCATCAAGATTATTTGGTAGGAATCTGGAATGGACAAATTGTTTGTCCATGATGTCGATATTTGTGCTGTGGAGTCATGAATTCGAGCTTCTAGGAAGTATGCAGGAGATAACATGATCAAAAGCTGCACTAGCAGGATATCACTCAAAGGCCATATAGCCATGAGCTCTACTATTTTTGTATGGTATTACTCTGGAATGTAATACAGATCGATAAATGCTGTTGCTATACAACACCAAATGAACGCAGTGCAGCAGCAGCCATAGGACTTAGGAAGCTTCCCTGTTTTTCAACACAAAACGTGATGCTATTTGCCCCCTCAATGAAAATTCTTTAATTTCCGCGTCCTTATCACCAGCCATGGATAGCGGGCACGTTTACCCTCAAGAGTTTACGATTCTTGTTGTATGAGTTCCTTGCAATACCCATCGTGACTTTTCTTTTAACTTCAAGCAAACATGAGACAAAAAAAATCCAAGCATTATCTTCCCATTTGGAGCAAATGAAAGTGACATGGGAGAATAGGTTCATACTCAAGATTGAAGTGATATGAAATATGTTAATGGCTACACAGTGATGCAAACCACCTAGTCAATTTACATATCATACATACAAGGCATATTGAAAGTTTTTTTAATGTGTTAATTTCTTAATTTTAATAAATATTTAGTTGTTCTTTATACAATTTTTTTTAATAAGAAAAAAAGAGTAGATTGTGCCTAAGTGCTTATGAATTTGTTCAAAAATCAAATAATTCTTCTAGCAAACTTAGAATTAAGGTGGTATGTGCTCCAAATTTCATTGGAAATCACTCGATAAATCATGACACTTCATTGACCATATACTATAAATAATAAATATCATTAATATTTTGTGCAGTGCTATTCCCATTCCTTGAGTTTTAATCTCACTCCATATATACTTTTATGGGATGACCAAATTAACCTATCTTTTTTTTAGTATTTTTCCTACATAACATAATTTGATATTTATGAATTTCTTGCCATGTTTGCTTATATATGTGTGTGTGTGTGTTAATTTTATATTCTATAATTTTTATTTTTAGGAAAAAATAATATATATTTCTATAAAAAATGATTCAGATTCATATATAATATCTAGAATTGGTATCATTATTTTAATACCTCACTTGTTTCTGTTTACAGATTTCAGTTATAAGAAAACATTATAGACCCACCAGCAGAAAAAATCCAAAATAAAATAAATAAAAGGTCGAGAATAATACTGAAATAGTCCTCGTCAAGCAACACGGCAGCCATTAAAGACCCAACAGCCGAGAACGAGAATGACAGGCGTGGAAAATTGACTTTTGCTGTGCCAGCATAATGACTTTGTGCTTCCATGGAGTCAATAAACTCAACAGTATCCGAAATTCAATTTTAATACATTTAGCAAGTAAAACATTAAGTAATTAATAAATGTAAGAAATAATTGCTATATTATTGTATAATGTATTTGTTTTCATTTGAAATTTTGTATAGGATTCTTTGTTCTTATAACAATTTTCTTTTATAATATTCTTGGTATAATACTACACCCAATGATGTATGGTTTTTTTCTTAATATAATTAAAAAAGTATTCTTAAATCGGTATATAAATCAATCAAAAATATTTTAAAAAAATATATATTTTTAATGGCCCTCCTCTTGAAGGAAAAATCGGCCATTGAATCAGGCTGTCTCCCAGCCACAGTCTCCACCGCAGAAATCCTCCCAACTTTAATTAATATTGTGTGGCGTTGCCAATGGGTACAAATACGGATCTTTCCTACAAGGATTGACCCGTGATCACTACTTTCGTTCCCAGTGTCGTCGGCTTATGGTCCTTGCTCAGTTTCCTAATTAATTTCACCCATGCTTGGTCACGGCCAGCTGTCGTTGGATAATGACCCTGATATTATTTTTATCAACTAGTTTCCAAATTCCAACCAATGAAACCAGATTTTGAACACGACTATTTGGAAGTCTAGCTTTTCCTTTTGAATTTTCATAAGAGAACAGTCATTTCTTTCCCGGTTTAGGATCCACTAGTAATTATTTTTTAAGGTATTTTTTTATGGAAAATTTATTAAAATAAATTTTTTTATTTTTTAAAAATAATTTTTGATATCAATACATCAAAATAATCTGAAAAACAAAAAAAATTAATTTTTTTAACAACGTTTTTGAAACGCAAAAACAAATAAGACATAATAATATTGGTTATGCACCACCATAGCAAGGGATAGCCCTCAACGATAGTATTGGGTATTTGGTATTATCACTAAAATGTTTTTTAATTAAAAATATATTAAAATAATATTTTTTTATTTTTAATATAAACATATCAAAACCATCAAAAAAAAATATCTAAAAATACTTTAAAGGCATGTTACAAGGACAAAACAAATACTCTTTAGTAACTAAGAAAAAAAATAAATCTCCCTTGGTAAAGATAGGTTAACGCTTACAATAATAATAAAAAAATTGATTCTTTTCAAAGTGACTTTTTTTTTTCATTTGCTTTTGTGCTATATTATTTAATTTCATATAATATTTTTTTTATTAATTTTTCATAAATTGATTCAATAGTTAAGAATGAGAACATATAAAATCAAGTTATATTTATTATAAAAACTTTTAAAAATTATGTATATTTTCTCGTAACCATAGTTTAAAATTGAAACAATATGTTCCGTATCATGTTATTGTAAAAAAATCTCATGTCTTTTTTTTAAAAAAATAAAAATAGTTCTTGCAATGTATGCAGATAATTATTTCAATTAAAAAAAACATTCAATCATTTTCATTTAGAAATAAAGTTCGTTTGATAATACCACAAAAATAAATATAACTAAATATAAAAGTAAAATATAATCAATCTTAATATAACTAAAGATGATAATTTCACCTAACCTCAATGAATACAAGTCTAAATAGATGGGATATTTATGGATAATTCTATTATGATCGGGAGATTGATGTGTAGACATGAAACCCAAAAAAATTACATTATTAAGCAATTATCTATGGCCATTGAGCAACTCATTTTATTATATAGAGAGAAAACATTAATTACAACAATGGAGGAGAAAAACCTCTCACTCAACTCCCAACGCCTGTTTGTAATTTCCTCACATCTCTGTATCTTTATGAGCTTGCTTGTTGTTGATGTTAACATAATTACTTCTGTTATTTTTGCCTAATCTATTGCATATTTTGCTCTTGTAAACTCCCTCTATTTATAGCTAAAAATGGAGGACAAGCCTCCTCATTTTTAGTCAACAATAGTAGACATCATGAAGCCATGGTTGATTCTTTCCATTTGCATCCACACTCAACAATCTCCTACTTGGAGATAAATGGTATGACACCATATCTTTCTTCTATCCTTAAAGATCTATTGAAGCTTTACACTACTTTAGTTTCTTATCTTTTAGAGCTAACTCCCACTTGATTTTGAGTGGTTTGTCTTCCAATCCCATATTCATATGATACACGTTGTCTGCCAATCTTTTCATTATGCAAATGGGCGACAAGTTCCCTTTGCATCTTTAAGTAGTGTGTTTATTGCACATCATTGCATTTACATTCCTTTTTATGTAAAGAAATATATCTTCCAACTAATATCATCATACTATTCTTTTTTGTACGAGGTCAATTGGCTTTCTAGGCTTTATCTCCCATAGTGGCTTTATAGAATCTATCATTCACAAGAGTTTGACCCGTTCAATCATAATTTTCCCTCTATAAATGTTATCACCGGTCTTGAATGTGATAGTCATTTTCTGAGTATTACAATGCGATCAAAAGATTACCACTCATCCAAAAGTATGAGCCTATCATTTACTCTAACCTAGCACTCATATGTTACTACTCTATGAGTCATTCACTCTTCGTCCAAGAATTTAACTAGCTTTCCATTTTAACCATGGGGAAGCTTATGAAAATTGATCTGCACTTGTTTTTATACTTTGAGTATTGCAATATCATTAAAAGTTTACCACTTTTACAAGAGCCTGTTTGTCCAGAAGCCTAGCATACACTTCACTTCTACCTAAATCATTCGCTCTTTGTTCAATAGTTTACCTAGCTTTTTAATTTATCATAGGGCAATATCCATAAAAATCAATTGACACTTGTTTCCATACTCGTTCTAGCCAGTACTCCATCATTGGCTATGTAAACACTATTATTCATATTTGCTCATATTAAAGGATCACTTAACTAGATGACATGCACACCACTTATAAATAGTGTTCACGTTTCTCTCTAGCATAATACTCCAATTATAAATTTAACTTCATGAAAATGGACGCTTCACTCAACATCATAAGGCTTTCACTCACCTTTCTTTTCATACATAAAATATGGTATAAAAAATAAGACTATCGGTGATCAACATCCTCTCAAGTAAAAAATATTTTGACAGCTTGAGAGATATCTCACCCTTGACTACTTAAGCACTCATACAATAGTATCTAACATGAACTCACTTTGGTCTAGTTTTCATTCACTATTGTTGTGCAAGAAACACTTTTTCACTCTTGACTAAAGCTTTGTTATCGTATAACAAACATGTTACTTTTTTATTTCCTTGGAGTTTCTTATACAATCTACCACACATGGCCATATACATTTTCACTAAAAAATACCTATGTTCTTTTATTATAAAATGGTTGCATCTTTCTGTAGTGTATATACTTTGTAGTCAATTGGTTAGTTACATGTGACAATGTCTTTATTCATGTAAAAGCATATTTATTATTAATAATAACTATATTAATGTTAATTTTTAATTGATTGATAAAGGCGTCTACCAAATCTCTCTAATTTTGTATTTTGGTATTTCCAAGCCTCACATACCAAATCAAAGCATCGCCAATCAAGCTTTTATAAAGAAATGGGTCGTTAGTTTTTCATTGTGTGATTTCAGCCATTTTACTACAGTATATTCGAAGATGGGTCATTTGGCATTACATGCCATTATTTATCTTGGAAAAATTCTCGCTAAGAACTTTAAACTCGTAGGAACTTTAGTCAATTCAGGAAGAATATTACCATTGATAGGGATTTCTACAAAGACACATTAAATACTAAATAGCCATTGATAAAAAAATATATTTTTATTTCTTAATAAAAGTTGTTTTATTCAATATATGATTCTTTAAAATTTAAAGTATTCGATCCTTTCATGTCCTCAAGCCAGGATATTCTGCTATTTGGTTAATGCAGTCGCCAAGTTCCTTAAAGAACTTTATAAATTTGTCTCTTAGCACTGTTAGGTCTTTGGCCAAATATTGCATTGTTCCTCTCATTTTCATTGCCAAAAATTTAGAGTCTTTAACTTAAAAGTAATAGCTCATAATTTCTAAGCCCTAATGTTGTGCTTCTCATATTGCAGTATTTCTTTATTCAATCAAAGGTTGTTTGACATAAATGAACCTATTAGTTTGGTAATCGAGATGTGTGATTAACTTGGCATGTAGCTAGCTTAGCCTTCAGAGTATTTCATTTGCTTACTTCAGTTCTCCTACTTCAGCCTGAGCTTTTTGACATTTCTCTGTCATTCTACGCTCTTGCCTTTCTTTTGTTTCTGTAAATAGTTGAACTTTTCTTGCAATTCCTGAAAGGCTTGCTAGTGCTTTTGTAATTGGGCTAAAATGTTATATGTTTCTTTCTTCACTATGATCAAAGTCCGCTCCTGGTTGGTTAAGTTAGATTCTAATTTTCTCATTTTTATTGCTAATTCCTCTAGCTCAGAGTTTAGGTCTTCATTATAGGACTCTTGTTGGACTCTAATCTCTTCTTACATATCTTTTATAGTCTGAACAGTTGGTTTTTAAGGTCTTTCAAATAGTGGAACTTTATAGATTTTTTCTCTTATTTTCTACCATATTAGATAATACAGGGTTACTTTTCCATCTACACTCTTAGTGATTGTGATTGTTCCAGGATACTTCTAAACTTTTTGACTAATTCCATTAAATTCCTTAAAATTCTGAGATCTTCATGGAATTTAGCTAGTCCAATGGTTTGAGTTATGAATTTCTCATAACCTAATTGTTGTAAAACCAAATTAAAGCAATAACTAATGTAACATTAAACCCTCATCGATGAAACTCAAGTGTAATCACCTCAATATACAAGGTAAGATGGGAAATAAATACATTGTGTCCTCCAATGAAATAGAGATTTTCTCAAGATTGAAAACATCCTTTGAAGGCTTAGATGTAGGAATAAATGAATGAAGGGTATTGTAAGAATTCAACAAACTTGATAAATATAAATAGAAAGAAAAAAAAAAAGAGAAGAGAGCTGGGTTTTAAGAGTGAAAAACTGACGGGAGAAGAGAAGAAAAGGGGAAGAAGAAGAAGAGAAAAGAAGGAAAGATAAGGGAAATAGAAAAGAGTTGGAGGAAATAAGTTTAAAGGTAAGATTTAGGTTGTTAAATGTATAAATATGTTTTCTTGAACTTTAAATTTTGGTTTTGATGAATGTTAGGGTTTTGAAAATTTGTTTTTTGGGTTTGATTGATGAATTAATTTGAATGTTATGGGTTGATTATTATGGGTAATTGATTATTTAGTTGATTATGGAAGATTGTAGATAAAGATGGTGATTTTGAGTTATGATTTTGTTTGAATGGTGAATTTGTGTTAGAAATCTGGAAAGAACAGTAGGTTTTCTGTTGAAATTCTGGGTTGGAGTTTGAAGATGACAAAATTTTGGTTTGGTCCCTCAATTTATGAAAATTACAATTTAGTCCCCAAACTTTGTAAAATTACAGATTGGTCCCTGGAGCATATTCCGAGATTCTGAACAGAATAAAATATGAATTATGGGCATAATTCAAGTATAATTATGAATTTTTAACACTTTCAATTTGGTCCTCCAATTTGATAAAAATTACCATTTTACCCTAAAAATTTGGTAAAATTCCAGAATGATCCCTGGAGTATAATGAAATATTCTGGATAGAATTGAGGATTAATTATGGTCAGAATTTCAGTATAGTAATGGATTTATGATAATTTCAGTTTGGTCCTTTAATTTGACAAAAGTTACAATTTGACCCTTAAAAATATGATAAATTCAGATTAATTCCTAGCTGTAATATTAGCTTTTGCAGATTGATTTAATGAATAATTTAGGGTTATTTAGTGAATTATTACCAATTTTATTATTTGTTTTATTATGGATTATATTTTGGGAAAATCGTTAATTTTTGGGTTTTTAAAAAAATAACTAGTTTAGTCTAAAAACATATGGGGTTATGGAATATACCCTTAGATAAATGTATTAAATAGGTTATATGTTCTTTTGAGTCATTCTTGAATATGTCTTCTTTATATTCAGATAATCCTGATATTCTACCAGCGGGATGTCAGTTGGATTTTCTTCGGTGTCTGCTTTTGACTTCTGTTTGCTTTAGAATCAGCTGAGTGGATAATTTTCCATAAGCATGAGAAATATTATAAATATTTAATTTTTTAAATATGAATTGGATCATACTTCTTGATAATATATATGCTGATTATTATCCTTGTTATGTTAAAGCATAATCAATTGTTGAATCTGAATTCTTGATATGAACCAGTATATATTTTGAATTGACTTCTAAATTGATAGCTCCTCATTTGATTGATGTCATGAGTTGAGCCTTGAGATATGAATATATCTGTTTGATTATGATTATGAAGCTATGGTATGTCAGTCAGAATACTCATGCTAACAGGGTAGTGTTAGTTCTTGTGCATATCGTATCTAAACCCTAGTTGGTCGGGGGAGTCACCAACCTGTGTGGACTAATCATCCCACAGTACGGAGCCTCATGCTCATTGCATTTTGATTTTCTGACAAGTTGTACCATATGATATTCTTGTTATGGCCAATTTGAGAAACATTTCTATAAGAACCTAAAGCCATACTTGTATATATATTTCTCATTGTTGTATTATCTCGTGTATGTATATTGAAGTTATCTACTCACTGAGTTGTTGAACTCACCCTCTCATTATTTACCTTGTCAGGCTTATAGCTTGATAACAAGTTACTTTTGTTGAACCTTCCGAACCTGCTCTTTTGGTTGTAATTTGTACATTTTTCTTTATGTCTAGTTAGTGCTCCAAAACTATGAAATTATATTAACTCTTGTATTAAGACAATCGAATTATATTATGAAGTTAATTTTGTTATTAATGTTGCGTTGAACTCTGATTGATTTATTGGAAGGATAAGTTTGTATGTAAGTTTGGGTTCATATAGGTATGGAACCTTGGAAGGGAACCTTGCCTATGTGCCTGTCATGGATCCGGGAATCGGGTCGTGACATCCTCTCACAAGTATTCTTTCATATCTCTTTTAGTGGGGGTTAAACAAATTTCTCTATTTTAAAATGTAAATGCCATGGGGTTCTAAATAGTCCGTATATATTTCCTTCCACCATGTGGCTCATGTTCTAGACAAATAATAGCTACAAACAACACCTCAAATAACCTTTTCCTATTTTTCTATAGTGATTCAGTGATAAAAAGGTCTTAGCTAAAATTATTATTATTGGATTAACTTTAAGAGCAATTACACACTTAAAGTTGATCATACTTTTTTTTCAATAGGAAAAGAATCAGACCTTAAATGCTCAAAGCTAAAATTCTCAAACAAATCTCATTCTCTTCATGATGTAATCTTTTCTTAAATATAGGCTCTGATGTATTCTAGAACCAACCTTGATTGAAACCACCACTTAGTCATCTTTTCTTCAACCATTCTTCAATTGATTTTAGTCAACCAATTATAATTTGATAAAATTCAGTCTCTTGGCTTATAGAAATGCTCCAAGTTTAATTTTGAACAGTCTAATAAAGAATCATATTCGTCAAGGGTAGGAATCATATATATAATGTGAAAGGTGAAACACTTGTATTATGGGTCTCAAAACCCTATCACTGCTTAGAAATATAGGTGTTGCACCTAAATATTGAGCTATATCTCCATATTGATTTTAGAATACAATTTGATCCTGTAAAGACATCATCTCACAATAATCCAATAATTGGCTAGCATTAGGCATTGTTTCTTTAAGTTTCACTCACTCTGGTAGCTCGAACTCCAATCTTATTGGTAAGCAGCCCCCCTTTTCACATTAATCTTTTTTAACCCAACACTCATGTCCTCAATGGTAATCATATTATATCCCTTAATTTCTTTTTTTCATTAAAGATTTGTGAAGATCTAATAAATTACAATTCAAGATGAATAAGTATGACACGGTATGTTATTTATTAGTGTCCTATCAAAGGTCCATCCTAAAAGATAAGATCTAGCTCATAAA
Source organism: Populus deltoides (assembly GCA_015852605.2). Classification (NCBI taxonomy): domain Eukaryota; kingdom Viridiplantae; phylum Streptophyta; class Magnoliopsida; order Malpighiales; family Salicaceae; genus Populus; species Populus deltoides. Next base: position 18,423,899 of record CM027573.2, read on the forward strand.
GATTCAAACTCATATTGTCTATTCCTAAAGACATTTCAGGCTCTCAGATTGCCTGAATGGTAGCGGGGTAACCCGACCTCTTAATCTTATGCAGCCTGAGAATTGAAATAATTTCACGATACCTCATTCATAGGATGAGTTCCAATATGAGTGAAAGTTTAAGTGAGCATCAGTAAATATAAGTCTCACTCACACTTGAACTTGTTGTCTAATCATATAAGGTGTTGGTCTAGAAATAAGGCAACAATAACATCTAAGAGGAACGAATTAGGTGTTTCACTAATTATGTCAAATAATATAAATAAACACGCTAAGAACATATAACATAATAACCAATAATATAATTAAAATGCTTAAAGTAAAGAGATAAAGAAAGAGAGATTACAAATTTGGCAATGCTTGATTCCATATTTTAATCAAATTTATCTTGAAATTTGGATTTATTGTGATCATAGTCAAGATTTTGCTATCTTTATTGGTTCATTTACTTTAGAGTTTTGATTGGATACTCTTTTAGCTAATTGGCTAAATAAATCATTGGTTTCATTCATATTTTATTATACTAGTCAAATAATGGATACTTAATTGAATAATTAAAACATGATTGGATCAAGTTTGGGTAACTAAAATTCATATCCACAGGTTAAGGGGTCGGGGTTTGAATAATACCAAAAACCAGCCCGTGAACATCCTTTATCATCCCTAAGTTTCTGAAAAAAAAACTTAATAAAGCATTGGATCTCGTATTAATATTTATATTTTAACATTATACAATTAAATTATATTTTCCTACCAAAGGTACTATTATATTATAATTGTGAGTTCTTTTATCTAAAAAAGTTATTTTTTTAAATAAAATTTATATCTAATACAAATACATAAAATGATATGAAAAGAAATATTTGAGGCTACTTTAAGTTTTAACATAATAATATCATCATTATGGTTTTTAATATTCATTTTATTTTAAAGAATTCATTTTTATTATATGTGAATGTATACGTGAGCAAATTATTAAGGATATATTAGTATTTATATTTAATATTGAAAAATTAAAATAGCTTCTCCTATCATGTGAGACCTATCTAAAGGAGTTCTTTGTTCAAATGAAATCTATATGCAACACAAATACATAGGGTATATAATGTGAATAATTTTGTTTTTGTCAGGGCTCCATTGACTTTTAGCATGATTATATTAGTATTATATTTTTTTCAATTTTTTTTCTTTGAGTTTTGAAGAGCTTTTTCAATATATATGAGAAAAATATTAAAGATAAAGACACAAATAAAAATATTGTCATATCTATTAATTAATATTTTTCTAAATTATTATGTAATTTTTCTATTTTTGGATTATAATTTTATGTGAGGTGAGTAAAAATTAAAATACAAGTATGAATAGAAATTTTATTGATTATTTGGTTTAAAGGAATCTTCTTTTAATATTAGTAGCAATTGGAGAAGAAAAAAAAGAATAACAAAAATTATGAGTTCTTTTGTTTAAAGGATCTAGAGATACACAAAACAATAACTGAGAACATAATATATAAAAAAAACTAAGGTCCGATTTAATAATTTGATAAATTTTGATGTAATTTTATTAGTTTTTTATATTTTAACTATGGATTTTTGTTGACATATTTTTAAGCAATTTTAGGGTTTTGACAATTAAAATAAAGTAAAAATAAGGTGCAATACGTTAAGAGTGAATTTATAAATTTATTTTAAATTATTTAAATTTTAAATGATGTATAAATAGGAAGGCATTTATATATAATAGAATTAACCTATTTGGTAGTAATGATATTAACATTTTAATTTCTTTCTTAATTAGACAGAGTTTAATTTACATATCAGTATTGATATAAATTTTGTATTATCATGTATAAAAAATAAATAAATATTACCTTCTTTTCTTATCAGCCAAATGTAAAATAAGTCTCATATATATTGGGAGTTGGCAGCTCACAATGTGTGGATTCTTAGTGCGTGCATGTTTTTGCATTGAAGTTCTTCGAGCATGATATGATCATTTGCGGCATAGCCTGGAGAATTTCAACCCAAATCGAAGGGAAGCGTGTTAGTGAGCTGAGTTTTGGGCCTTCTGTCGCACATGAACAAGATCAGGATTGAGAGTTCCACACTTTCTTACATTACGTGGCACAGAGGCTGAGTTCGAACGATCTTGCCCCAGCAGTCAAGGTGGCGACTTCCTAGAATCTAGACGGTGATCACAGATAAAGTAGTGACTTGAGGATCTAAGGAAAGAGGTCTCGAAATGAAATGATGCTCTCTTCGGCAGAAATCAAAGGCCTGAGAAATGATTTATTCCACTTGCATCTAAGCAGTTGGTATATCGGCAGGAAAAGGGACCAGCTATTGCTTGAGATAAGCTCAACTATTCCCAAATATCTAAATCCTTGTGTTCTGCAGCCACCAGCAGTCTGTAATAATTTCCTCGATGAATGGCCTACTTGTGTATCCACTTTGGGTGGCCTTCGATTGTGGGCATGCCCCACTACACCTCACCATTACCAAAACTATCAATTACAAGAAGATTCTACTTTCCAGAGAACTTCCCTCATCAAAGCTTGGATTTCAATGGCTGTCCATGCCCCCAACATAATTATTCTGTACTACGCAGAGGCCACTTACCAGGTGAGGTTCATAATGTACTTGGTTTGCTCTTGCCCATTCACTTTTGAATAGAAGATAAGAGGAGTGGATCATCACGTCATTCTTTATTTGATATCAAGGACATGATAGTGTTCTGCTTGTATTCTGTAGTGGTACGGGAATCTAATAGAGCATTCTTGGTGAATTTATTTAAAAGGAGAAAAGTTGGCTGGGCCATTCTTCCATCACCCACAGAAACCACCACCAGTTTGGTCCCTAGAAAACCCCCGCATGCAGAAATTATCTCCTTGCCTTTCTTTGGAATCTTCATAAAGTAACTCTGGTGAGTTAAAATACGAGATGCCTTCTTTGAACTTTTGGAAGAACAGAAATGCTGATCAAACCCTTTTTTGACAGTCTAGACTTGATAGATCATAGATGCTTGTTCCCCTTGCATGTGATTTTAAACAAATGGAATCTGCAATCTTGACTCCCGAGTCTAATATTCTTTGTGGATGTAACAAGGAATATTGATGACGTTTCTTTGAATTCCCTTTGCAGTTTTGAAAAGAAAATAAGGCACAATACATACTTTCTCCTGTTCGTTGTCCTAGAAACCTCTCAGCTTGAATATTAATCAATGAACACTTCAGTTCATCAAATACTAACCAACTGGAGAACGATTTGAGCCGAGATTCCTATGATTTTGGCCAAAGATTTTACTGTATCATCTTAGAGGGAAGGATTACAACCTTTGTTCTATGTAGAACAATGTTGTCACAGATCCAGAAACCAACTGCATCTCTCAGGCATGTTTTATGCGCAGAGTTAGTTGGCAAGAAATGATATGCAGCAGCTTCATTTGTTCTCATGACACACTTATTAGAGTTTAACATAAGTGTATCTAATAATTTCAATTTTGTTCTGACTGATGTTTCTTGTATAAAAACTAACGGACCAACAATATTTATAAGTTCTTCCAAAAGAAACGAGATATAGTATTTCTGTAAATTTTCTCTCTTTATCATCTAAAATTTCAATGAAAGAATTCGTAAATATTGCGGAACATCTATAAGCAGGGTAGACAATGAAAAGTTTGGACTTTTACCACTACAAAACAGACACTGATATGGACACAGGCACTGACACTTCGCTGACAAAACTTGGATCCCTATTTGCAGCTGAGTTTCCAGCGAATGCATATCCGGCACCTAATCCGCCAAACTGCAATGGATAATTCCCACACCTCTGAAACACTCTGGCAAGTGATGCTGCCTTCCTTCTTGCCCGCTTTGTGCCTGTGAACAGCAGACTCTGAAGCAAACCCGCCAATGCCGGTGCCTTGAGCACTTTCTCAGTTGCATCTGTCCCGCCACTCCGGCATAACTCAAGCAGTGCAGCAACAGCATTTTCTTTTCCTCTTGGTGTTCCACAACGCATCATTCCTATTAGCCCTGCCACGGCCATTTCCTCTCCCCCCACTGCTTTAGCCCCAATTGGTTGTCTCACAATCAAAGCCAACGCACCGGCTGCTTCCTCTGCAACCCCTTCCTTTCCCAAAGCCCCGACTAGTGCTGCAATTGCACCTGCTTCTATCATTCTCACACAATTTTCTGTATGAGTTGACAGATTAAATAAAGCTGTGACAGCGTCCTTCTTCCCACGTGGTGTCCCTTTTCTCAATAGGCCAGCTAAGGCTTCAACTGCCCCTTCCTCATCTGCTATTCTCTTCTTGTAGTCATGAACAGCTGACAGGCTAAACAATGCCGCTGCTGCATTTTCCCTTGCCTCTGTTGTGAGTCCAAACCTCAATACTTCAACAATCGAACCCAGACAACCTTTTTCATCCATAATTCGGCTTTTATTCTTTTCATAAATGGATAAATTAAGTATTGCTGTTACAGAATTCTCTTGTGCAACAGAGTTTGTAGAAGACAGCAGTTCACAAAGGTAGGGAATCGCCCCAGCTTCTGCAATGAAAGCACGGTTTTCTCTTCCAGTTTTTGCTAACAAACGTATCCCACGAGCAGCCACAGTCTTTGCACCTTGCGAACCATTTGCCAGTTGATGTATTAGAAGCGTTGCTGTAGCTCTGTTGGCTTCAATTGCAGCTTTGGAAGGCATAGTCGCTGCAAAAGCCTCCACAGATGAATCTGTATTCTCTGGAGGGTCATAAGGGATTCCATGAGCAGTACACCATTGCACGATCAGATTCCTCAAAGCCCGATTTGGAACAAGGCGAGTGTTCATGAGTATCTGCCCCGTCTTGGGGCAAGTACAGTGCCCTTCGTCCATCCACCTAGATATTGAACTCCGATCATAAGTCTGCCCAGTTGAAATTATCACCGGATCTCGCATCAAATCCAACGATATCGGACAGAAAAAATCCTTGGGTATTGTAATAAAAGTTTCTGCAATCTCTTGAGCAATCAACCCTTTTCTCCGCTTCTTCTGATTCCCAATTTGCAACTCCACCTCGTTTTCCCCGAACCCATAAAGCAAAAACCTACAATACCGAGCAATTGCGACAAACCCATTAAGCACCGAAGTTGTGGGCTCAATATCTCCCTCGTGACTAACAATTTGCTCCTCCAAGAACTCAATTTCTGTTATACAACTCTTGGCATCTTTAATCCCCAAACCCTCCACAAAAAACAACCTCAACTCCGCCAGACCAGGAATCCTTCCATTCTCAAACTCATCAAGAAACGAAAACAACCTGACTCTCAAAGCCTCCTCATCCTTATCAATCAATAACCTCGTTCTCCTTGATTGTGTTTGCATAAGATCAAGCTGTTCCCTAACATCCTCACTCAGTTCAACATCATCCAATGGAAAAACATCCAAAAGGGTAGATATTTCCTGATTCAAATCATGAAAATGCCCCGAAATCGAATGGTTTTGAAGCAACAACCATAATTTGCTGGATCGCACACAATAATCAAGCAATATTTTTGAGCGGTACAGCAACAAATAAAGCTCTTTAAAACAAGCAAATGTGGGAGAAGATAAAGCAGAACCAACCCCAGAGTCCCTCAGATACTCCAATAAAACAACAAAGATTTCAATTTTACGAATTAAAGAACGAGAATTCTTTCTTTGAAAGAAGAGTGACTTCCCTGAGAAAGAAGACACCAGCTCTGTTGACAATGATACAAGAGTCTGTACAAGTCCCACGTCGGTAAAATCAACCGGTGCCAAGAAAACCTCTAAAGACGGCGATCGTCGCCGCCTTAGAGAAGAAAATATAGCGGCAGTAGCCATAAACAAACTACCAACCTCTAAGGAAACTTTTTCAACAAGAATGGAAGATCTTTATTTCTTTAATTTGAGAGAAAGAAGAGATTTTGAAGTAGCACAAACCTTTGGTTTCTTTATCCTTATAAACAATCAAGATCTCTGCAGCCTCAAAATCTCCACAATTTCCTGGCTCATAAAACGAGAAGAAGAGCAAATTGAAAAATGGGTTTCAGTTGTTTATTATGGTTTGTTTGAATGTTGAAAGTTAAAAGAGAGAAGAAGATTTGGTCTTTACAAAGAGGGCGGTTTTTCAAGAGAAAGATTGATGATTCCGCGTTAAGATAGAGAGACAGGGGAAAGAGGACTGAGCTACCTATGACGTTTGTTTCTTTTCTTTTCTTTATTTATTTTTTGAGAATTAAAGAAATTCAATGCAGTTTTGGTGAAAAATGACTTGTATTGCTTTGACGGATAAGTGTCCAGGTTCCTGTGCTTTCCATTTATTTCCACCTCCTTCCACTACTACTATGACTGGATACAGAGAGAGAGAGAGAGAGAGAGAGAGAGCTTATGATGATACTAACAACTCATTGTATCTACAGTCTTTGTCACTCAAATGAACACCATTTTCAGCTTAATCTGCACTATTAACTAATATACTATCAACAGTGAAGCATCTGTAGCTTTTTTTTTTCAATTTTCAAATTCGGTGATTTTGGGTGTTTTTGGGTTGCTGAAAGGTTTATTTTGGTTTTCTAAGGTGATTATTATTTTTTTTTTTGTGTGAAAATGACCTGAAAATAGTATTATAAGTTGAAAACTCTTCTCTTGATTTTTCGGCCACTGTAACGGTGGCTGGATTTTTAGCACCAGCAAGCAATAAGTTGCATGCATCTACTCTTATACCTATTTTACTATAATATATTTTTTTGCTCTTCTAAAAAAACAATGGCATAGGGGTAATTGAGTTATTTTACAAGTCTCATGAGTCCTTAAAAGACTGATTGGGAATGGATGTTTCTCTTTTGAATTTTTAAGCACAATAAATAACTCTTGAAGTTTTTAAAGTTGACATATAACAGACTTTTTTTGTCTTTTTAATTTTTAAAATTTAGTAAAACAATAATTTTACTTTTGGAAACAAAAAAATTTAAAGCTTGTGAGCATAAGCTTTTACTCTTTTCACCTTATATTATGATATTGTCAAGTAGAGCGAGGCTAATTTAATTTTTTAATAAATATTAAATATTATTTGAATAAAAATAGTTGTTAGCATATACGATACATGTATTAATGCGTGGGAGGCGCGCAAGCAGCTTCTCTTAGCGACCAAAAATTCTCTTTTATTATGTTGTTTGATTCTCCACTATATCTTTTTTCATATTGAGGTGGAGGTAGTGATTTGGTTTCTTGAGCTTTTATTCTCTCTCTCCTTTCCTTGAAATTTCATATTGGTCCTTTTTGTTATTAATATTTCAATTAACTCTTTATTCTTTTGATTTTTAAATTTTTTTTCTTGAATCTTTTTATAAAAAATTTATTTGTTTTTAATTTCACCCTTCAATCCTAATTTTTAAATATATTTTTTTTATTTCACCCTTAGTCTTTTTTTTTCTAATGTTTTCCGTGGCCTTTTTGTAAAAAAAAAATTATTTGTTTTCAAACTCATCCTTCAATCTAAATTAACGCTTATTACACCTGAACATATTTTTTTTTTATTAATGTGGGTTTCTTCTAGTTTTTTTTATGTAAGAGAAAGACGCACTTTTGTAAAAATATTTTTTAGTCTCTTTTTTTTTTTTCTTCAAGGAAAGAAATTAGGCATACGTGACTCCTTTCGTTATAAAGAAAGCAAGCAAACACCATTCATGTTTAAGAAAAAGAAAATAAACAGTAGATTGAAGAAGAACAATAATGCAGCATAGAAAAGGGAGGGAAGGGGGGGAATTGAGGAGTTTTATCACTTTTGCTTTGCCTCTTTTTTTTCTTTTTTTTTTTAACTTGAAAATAAAATTAAAGAAAAAGGTTGAAGCAGCATTACATAGGATTGTGGTTCGAGGGTTGACGAAATAAAGGCATGTAATTAAGGGTGGCCCACGCGTGTCCTTTTTGCGCGTGGAAGTTAATATAGTCCTTGAAAATCGGCAATTGTTTTATTATTTTATTTTATTTTATTTTACCTACTTTTGACAATAAAATGTAGACAAGACAAGTTGACTCCAAAAGCGAAAAACACAGAAACAAAGAAAGCACACACGAACTCCGATGATGCTCCAAAAAGAAAGGAAAGGAAACTTTATTTTATTTTCAGGCAACAACCTGTGCGGAGATACAGTTGCGGTTACACCCCCCCACCATGTTAACCGTGGATGGTAACAGTACTGCAAGAGCTTCTTTCTTTTTATATTTTAAAAGAGTTTTTTAAAATATATATTTTTTAAAAAATTAATATTTTTTTATGTTTTTAAATTTTTTTGATATACTGATATTAAAAATAATTTTTTAAAAAATATATTATTTTAATATATTTTCAAGTAAAAAATACTTTGAAAAATAATAATTATCACAATTTCAAACATCCTAATCATAAGTTTGGAACACTAAAGTGTATAATGTATTTAAATTGTGTTCTTAATCCCTCTATTATATATATAAAATATTCTTATATAATTTTAGTGTAAACAGGTTTTTCATTATAAAGACTAGAGTTATGTTTGTTATGATTTTTATAAATTATTTTAAGTTTTCTTTTAATTTTGAATTTAAGGAAATCTCATAGGTATGTTTTATTAAAAATAATTCTTAGCTTATATTTATCTGTCAAAATTTTGATTTTATCAAAACTTAAAATTCTTAACTTTTGGCGTGTACATTCTAACTTATATTACATTTAAAAAAAATCTTAATTAGCATGTTCATAACTTAAAATTATCTTAACTTCTTTTATAATAAATTACTCATGAAAAATAATTTTGGAATACGCTTCAAGGTTAAAAGCCATATCAAATTGACTCTAAATTGTACTTTTTGAAAAAATATAAGAACCAAAATAATTTAAAACAAGAGAGAAAAAAAAGGAAAACATGAAGGATAAGTCACTAGAGCACCATCATGGCTTCGATAATAACATGCATCGCATCATAAGAAATATTAATTCAACGAAACCAAGAAAGATCGCGATCAAAGCTAGGACAAAGTCTCATGCACTGTTGCAAGGTGGCAAGGCTTGTCCAAATGTTAGCGCCTGTAATACACGCAACAACCAACTTTTTTTATTTTTTCCAGATCATTCCCTAGTTCTTCAACAACTCTTCGGTTCAGTCCCAAGATTTGTGTGACCAAACAGAATGCAAGGGACAGAGGGGAAGAAAAGGAAAAGGAAAAGGAAGAAAATGATATTATCTCTCAACACGCAAACACGTAGCCCATACGTGATTATCCATTGTAGAAGTTCTGAGTGCAAACATTGAATGAATATCGCCCTTACCAAGTAAGAATTCCTATTTTGCAATTGAATGTTGCACATTTGTCTCTCCAATGATCGAGTGTCTATGAAGTTGATTTGGTTCTCTTTTCAATTCACTTGCTTTTATTTTGATCCTTAGTTTTTCATTCTTTTTTAATTTGATTCTTATTTTTTAAGTCTATTGTCTTTGACTTTTCTTTTTCTTATTCAAGGACGTGCAAGATCTAAGCATGGGGGAATTTGATACACTCGTATTATTCTATCTTTTTAGTACCTTACTCTTAGTCTTTTATTCATGTTTTATATCTTATAGTAGCTTACTTAACTAGTTTTGTGCTTATCAGTGCTATGAAGACACAAAGTGTAAAAAAAGTTGTACGAAGAATTTGTAACACAATCTGAAGTAAAGGGCTAAAAAAAGCACACTATGGCGAATCATTAGAGCTAAGAAGTAAAAATCCGAATTACATTAAGAACCCAACTCAAACAACGAATCCTAATGGGATTAGAATTGATCAGAGCATAAATCAAGTGTATAAAGGTGTATAGAAGCTCAAGTGAAGATGTGGCAGAACATTGGGTTAAAAATTGCAAACTTGTCAAACTTACATTCATGTACTTTTTAGACCATACTCATAATTACATGTGGAATCTTGTTGCGATTCTAGTTAGGCTGAAAACTAGACATCTCAAGCTTTCTATCCACATGTGGTAGACCAGTACCCATCCAGACAAGAGAGAGACATTGTTGAAGTCATGTTTGATATTTGCTAGCAAATGAGTGCAACCCATCTTTCCATGTTGGGATGATGATATGTGTAAAATCCAACAAAAATTTAGTCCTTTACCAACCAATTCTAGTTAGAATTGAGGGGTGTAAACCGGTTGGCCTTGGAGAAAAACCTAGAGGAAGAGGACCGACCTATCCTAGAAGAGAGTTGAATTAGAAAACTAGCCCAAAATAACCCAAAAGAGGGGTAAGAAAAGCCTTGTCCAGCACCCAAACACCCCACCTCATTTAAGAGGGGGTATAAATGTAAGACAGAAAGGGAAGGTGATGCTTCCTCTTCCCAAAAATCAGCTATAATAGTTGCATGCTCTTACTCCTCTTCCTCTTTTCCAAACAAAGTTGAATCAAACCTCGGTTGCATGTGCATTTCTTAGGCATGAGAAATAAGGGAGAGCTAGAGAGAAGGTTGAACAACTGCAAACATGAAAGGAGAAGGGGTCTAGAATCGGTGGGAAATTGACAGAAAAAAGAGAAACCGAGAGGGGAGAAGAAAAAAAATCAAAAGAAGAGAGAAAGAAATATTGTCAAACCCTTTCCCAAAACTACTTAAATTCATGAGGTATAAACCATACCACTTCTCCACCTATTCTTGGGATTGAAAAGGAAGAAGAAAACCCTGCGTAAATGGCCTAGGATTCTTACATCAGCTGTTAAGAAAAACTAGACTAAAAAAAGGAATGAAATAGAGACTAAATGAGGTATCTAATTCTAGAACATTTAACAAATGAAATGAACAATTTTGAATTTAAAAACTTGGAAAGATGGCCGACCATAGTAAGGGCTGGACATAATATGAATTAAAGGGATTGAATGCAAAGATGATGACCTTGCTAGAGTTGTTTGATCATGCGAAGCCGAAACAAAAATTATACATATATTAATGACATGAATTCTGCATATGTGGTTGAAGAACTTGTATGAAAATGTGTTGGTTTGATGTTAAGTGTAAAATTATGTGTTCGTGACCCTTACATACATACTAGAGCTGAAATGAGAATTTCATCATGATTAATGTTTTGGTTTTGTGTATGATGAATGAACATGTATGATTATGAATCATGAGAATGAATGTGTAATTGTGGATTGTTATTATGATTATGCTAGTAAGGAACATGATGATTTGCGCGTGTAACTAAAGGAAATGGGCAGCAATGTTGGCCATAAGAATTGAGGAAACAATGGAGGAACCTTGCATAATCCTTAGAGGGACAAGACATAGAATGAAAATGATATCCTTGTGTAATGTGCATTGATTATTCATTTGTGTTGATGAATCTAGCATGATGGGATTGAAAACATGGAAAGCATGATTGTGTGTGCTGACAAATTCATATGCCACCTATGGAAGCAATTTCATTAATGATTTTTAAGTTGGCAACGACTCATTTTTCATCAATGATTTTTGAGTAAATAGTAGGATGTGTGCGCTAATGAATTCAACGTCAACCGTGGAACTGAATAATGCTGACGATTTCTGAGTCGGCAGCAACTTAGTTTTCATCAATGATTTTGGTATCAGTGGTAGGATATATGCATTGACGAATTAAACGTCAACCATAGAGCTGAATCACGCTGATAATTTTTAAGTTGACAGGGTTTCAGTTTTTGTCAACGATTTTGGTATCAGCAGTAGAATATGTGCGCTAATGAATTCAGAGTCAGTCACAAAACTGGATCACGCTGATGATTTTTTAGTCGGCAACGACTCAGTTTTCATCAACAAATTCGATATCAGTAGTAGGATATGTGTGCAAATGAATTCAACGTTAGCCGTAGAACTGAATCGCGCTGTCGATTTCTGAGTCAGCATCGACTCAATTTTCATCAACAATTTTGGTATCAGCAATAGGATGTGTGCGTTGACAAATTTAACGTCAGCCATAAAACTGGATCACGCTAACGATTTCTGAGTCGACAACAAATCAATTTTCATCAACAATTTTGATATCAGTAGTAGGATGTGTAGGTTGATGAATTCAGTGTCAACCATAAAACTGAATCGTGCTGACAATTCCTAGGTCGGCAGCTACTCAATTTTCATCAACGATTTTCAATTCCAACAGTAGACTAAGTGTGCTGATGATTTTATGCGTTAGTCATAGGACTGAATTGCGCCTACGAATGTGCGTCACTAGCGAACCAGTTTTCGCTGACGAATCTTGTGTCACCAGCGAATCAATTTTTGCTAACGAATTATGTGTCACTAGCGAACCAATTTTTGCTAACGGTTTTTCTGCAACAGACTTTCATACCAGAATTGACTTAAATGCTTGCAACGATTTCATTGTATGATTGTGTAATATGTGAAACACTTGAATGTGAACATGTATATTCTTGAAAAATATGTATGATGATGAGTTATGTGATTAATGAATGCAAAAGTGCTGATTTGTGACCATTGATGTGTTAGGTGGTGTGACCAGGATCGGATCTTCGACCGAAAAAGGACACCCCATGGGAGGAACAAGTAGGTGGTTTCCACCTTATTCTTATATAATGTTAAATTATGAAATGTTTTATTACGAATGATATAATATTGTGTTATTATGAATACCAAGTCGTCTATAAATTGTTTCTCTGAGTTTGATGATTAGCTACAGCTAATGACATCCAAGGCGGATGGCAGGGTTGTGATTGATTATTAGCTTCGGCTAATGGCATCCTAAGTGGATGGCCGGGATGAATTGATTATTAGTTTCGGCTAACAGTATCCCAAATGGATGGCTGGTTATGTGTAATGATTAGCTTTAACTAATGGCATTCGGATGGATGACCGTTTGTGTTCGATGAATGGCTTCGGCTAGCGGCATCCGTAGTGAATGATTGGATTCGAAAGTTATTATGTAGTTCAGAAATTGATGCGTTCATACATACTGAGTTGTGTATGTACCAAGTATATAAAAGAACTATGATTATTATGCCATAAACGAAAAGTAATGATAATGTTTTCTAATAACTATTTAATTTCTTTTCATAAATTGTTTATAATTCTTGTAAATATATATACTGTAGTAAGGATGTCACACCAACAAGGTGCGTAGGAATCCCATCTCATGGGACCATACTTTTGCAAAGAACCATATAGTCGCATATTCGATTATAATGTATTTTGTATGAATAGATGTATTAATCGTATAATTATCATCTGGCATTTTTGTACAAACTTGCAATAATAACAATACTAGATTAGGGATGTGAACTCATGATTATGCTAATATGATGTGATGCAATCATATGTTTATATAAATATGTTGTTGTATGGTATGTGTATTGATGTGTGTGTGTGTGTGGAAATGTGAATTATGTGATCATACAAGTATTGTGACATGTTAATGGATGAACCTACTGACCTGAAAGGTATTGGGGACATAATGACTTACACAAAAAAAAAAATACCACCGATTTTGGCTATGAATAACTGGGTTATTACAATATGGTAGCTCATTAATAATGTGAAAAGGGTCTCACTTGATTAGGAAGACTCTTTAAGAAGATCATGTTAATGCATAAGTCATTAAATCAGATTAGTATAGGGAAAACTTAAAGTAATCTGATTAGAAATTATTTATTAACTAGAAAAATTTCTTCACATTCTCAATTCTCTATAACCGACCCTACCTCTAAAAAATAAGATCGATTTTATAATATAAGAGAAGAGTGGTAGGGATTCTATTGTTGCCAAAAAAAAAAATTCTTTTTGTTTTTTTATTGCTTGCGACACTCGTGAATTTTATATTAGCTTAGATTTCAATTTTAAAATGTTAATACTTTTGTATTTTAAATTATCATGAGGGTTTATATTTGAAATTATTCTAAATCTAATTGTGATATATAAATTATCTTACGTTTTTTCTATGATTAAAATTGATGATTGATGACCAAATTTTTAAGTGTAAAAATTTACACGACTTCAATACTCGTCAAACGCTACTTTGTCTCACCGATTCATAATGAGGTATAATTACCAACAACTCATTTTACAAGTTACCTATGTACACGATAAAGATAATTATTCATCATGATTACTCTCACATAGTTTGCCTGAAACTCCATTTTTTACAAAGCAATATCATACGATCAAGATGTATAAATATCTCAGATCACTAGATAATAATATGCAATAAATCATGATATAATACCATGCATAATAATCACTAACATACTCTCTTTTACGATCTCATATTATCTTCTTTCTACTGATTACTAAGTTAAACTTTGGAAAACAAAAGAAACATTATATAATTGTTCAGCAAGAGTTCCAAAACCAAGTGTCTATGAAAAAAAAAATCTTCAAAAACCCATCAAACCGGTCATGGAAAGGCTCAAAGTTCAATATGAAGTTATTTATAATTCATCAGAATATAATGAAACATATCCTTCCATTATAAAATAATTTTTGTTACATTATATAATTCCTTATCTTATATAATATAAATATACCATGAATAAATTTGAATAAAATAGTACTGGAAAGGAAAAGTATAAGTTAAAGACTTCAATTTTTTTATTTTTTTATTATTTTTTTTATTTTGGCTCTATCCACCGGCTGGTATGGGCAGCCTTGTTCTTAACGTCTATTTCAGTCAGGCATTGCCGAGAAATTACTATGCCTACCCCGAAAATAAAAAGTTTATTTTTCAATAAATAGCGAGTATAGCAGGAACATTTCTTTCTTTCTTTCTTTCCTTTCTCGTGAATTATTGCGCACCAGACTATATTCCTGCGGCTAGAAACTAGCCCTTACCCAGATCTTGCCTATAGCTCGTGGCCTCAAGAGATTTATTGGTAGGGGAAACAGGACCATTCCGAACTAGCTGACTAGATAGAAATAGTTTACAGTAACATGCTATGCTATGACTTGAATAAAAAAATTAATGTAAAAAAAAAATATATTTGGATTACATTAAATTATTTGATATTTTTATTAAATTTAGTATAATAGGTTAATCTTGAAATCTTTATATCTAACTCCGTGTCTAACTCAAGTTTAAAATTAAACTAAATAGAAGTTGTCCCAACATGAACCTATTAAAACGTGGTTTGACTTTTTATTTTTTACAAGATGATCTTTTTTATAATATTGAAATAACTATATATTGGATTGACTCAAACTTCACAGATTAACCCGTCAAATTTGTGATCCGGATTATAGACCCCACTGGGTTTAAGAACTATTTTTTACTTAATTAAACAATAATAAAAATAAATGCTCATAAAATTGAGCACATATCAAATATCGAGAAATTTATTTGAGATTGTAATAACCTCAAAAAAAGTAAACCGAAACAATTAACGAAGACAAATTCAAATCCAATAAATGTTAAAGGATGAAGTTGAGAAAATAATAAAAAAAAAATGAAAAGAAAAGGAGGGGAGGGGGGAGATGAAAAAAAGGGACATGCAAAAAAAAAAAGGATCATTTTCATCACTATTCATATGAACGATAAAGGAAGTGAGTTGGCGTTACAACTCCTCTATAAGTAACTAGTTTCTTGGCCCATGCTATATTGCAGGTTAGATTAAAAAAATTATGAACAATAAAAAATGTTTAGGCTACAAAGAATTCTTTTGTATTGTTATTAAAATCAACTCAGCATATCAACTTTAAAAACTCTCAACTCAACTTCTTGTTTTGCTGGGGTTTCAAATTAAATCGTGTAAGAATTGTCTCAATATCACAAAGTCGACTTGACCTATCTAAAGACAACTTGAAAGGCTCACAAAGTGGTTTAATTTAAAAAAAAAATCAAGATGATATTTTTAAAAAATAATAAGATAAAAACATATTAGATCGACCTGGACTTTGTGGGTTAATCTGTCAAACTTGCGACCCAAATCATGGCTTAAAACTATTTTTTTACTTAAAGATATGATAACAAAAATAGACGCTTGCAAAATTAAGCACCAATCAAATGTTGTTCTAAGACTATGATAATCTCATAAAAAGCAAACCAGAATAAATTATGAATAACAATTCAAAATCAATCAAATATTGAAGGATAAAATTAATTAAAAAAAGCCAAAAAGTATTCAATTGAAAAAAATGAAAAATGGAATTTTTTTAAAAAAATATCTGGCATTGTTATTAAGCCCAACTCAGCAAGTTAATATTGAAACCTTTCGACCTGATTTCTTATCTAGCCCAAATTTAAATTTACCTCACAAGAGAGATGACTCTAAGTGATCTAGTTAACTTGTTAGGTCCATAGATAATCCGAACAATTAGTAAAAATATAATTTGACTTTAAATTTTTTTTAAAATAACATCCTTTTTATTTAAAATTAAACTAACATATTAAATCAACTCGAGTTTTATGGCTTAACTTACAAAATTTATTATCTTTATCATAAACTGCACTAAATTTAAAAACTTTTTAAACTATTTTTCTTTAATAATATGATAACAAGCCTCGACAATTAAGGTAGCGTTTTAAAATGCAGGTCAACCCATGTTTTTAAAAAAATTAATTTTTTTGTTAAAAATTAAATCTTTTTATATTTTGGATTATTTTGATGTGCTAATCTCAAAAATAATTTTTCAAAATAAAAAAAATATTATTGTAACACATTTTAATATAAAAATTATTTTAAAAGGTAATTATATGCTGAATTTGTCGTGCATGGTTAATGGTTATCGTACTATAATTAACACGGTATCGTGAATGTGGACTTGATGCTTGTATCCTCAATCCCAATTAGTCGGCTGTGTTAAATTCTCCATACCAAACTCGTCGCTTCATTTATTATGCCATATTGTAACTCAAAAGGAAAAAAAAAAAATTAATGGTTACACAAATTCGAAAAGAAAAATATTAAAGGAAGGAGGAGTACATATACTCTTTAAGTCTTGAATTTTAAATATCATATAACAATAAAAATATATTTATTTAGAAAAATCTATAAATTTTTATTTTTATTTTTATTTGGTGCCCATCATTCATTTTTATTTTGTATTTTTAATTTGGTCAATTAATTTTCATATTTTTTGAATCCATTTTGTTGATCCTTGTTATCACTAAATTTGTCTCAATTCAAATATACAAATGCATGCATATGATATTATTAAATACTTTTTTATTTATCACATTAATGTTTTATAGTTATATAGGATTTATACAAAATACGATTAATTAATTGCATGAACATATAAAAAACTGAAAATACAAAATATTTCTTTTTAACTTCTTAGAAATGCATTGCTGCTGCTACGTGTCGACGGAAGACGTGTGGGCCGGCCATGGAGATTTAAACGGCTCCACCTGCCGGCTCTTCACCATGCCTTAGTCGCCACGTTGCAGGCGCATGAAGAGCTGAAATAGAAAACTTAACCTTCTGCGTTGCTATCACGCTCAGTCAATCCGTAAAAAAGTCAATGAATAAGACAACCTTTGCAGGACGCTGGACCTTGACATCGACCGCACCGAAGTTGATGGTGTATACTCGTTTTCTTCTCTAACGTGGCCTGCATTTATTGGCTAGCCTGTTTGTAACCAACAACGCACGTTAGAAGGATATTTGGGTGTGGTAAATGCCAGCTAATACGCGTAAGCTTGTTGACCTGTGAGCAAGACACGTGGCGCTGACCCCCATATTGATTTATAAAAAACACGATATCTTCTTGTTCAATTAACTTCATGCACAAAGGCATTCACCCGAATATAGGTCGTTAAGAAATATATAATTATATTTGGTTAGTGTTATAAGAATATACGAGATAGTAGCATGTTTAATTTAAGAAATGTATATGAAAATATAAAATAAATATATTTTTAAAAAATATAATATAAAAAATAATTCAGAATGCGAGTTATTTCTCGGATTTAAAAAATAGTAATGCATCCAAACTTATTTATTAGGAAGAAATGAAAATCGCTTATATTCAAAAGTGCCTGCCCAAGTTACACTCCGAAGAAATCCATAAGCATTTCACATGACAAAGTTAGAATTGAAATTTGGTAACCACGACCGGATTTTTTTCAACGATTTGTAACTTCCAAGACTCTGATGGAGAAAATATTGTCATGGATGTTTTTCTATTAATAAAAGTGAAATGTTTTTTTTTTGGATTATTAAATCATTTTTTATTAAGTCTTTTAATTGAAATAATTCTTGTATATGGTATTAAAATTTTAATGGCTAAATAATTACAAGTTGTAATCTCATAATCTATTTAAGTTAATAATTAAACATAAGATAATGTTGGGTCTCTACAAGAGTTTAAAGGGTGTTTACTTTAAAAGAGTTTTAAAAATAATATAAAATATATTTTAAAATATCATTTAATAATTTAAGTAAATTCAGATAATTTTTTATAATTACTAGTCGTGTACCCTGGCTATGCTTTAGGGTTTTTTTTTGCATTAAAAATAATGTTCAGGGAGCACAAATGTGTTTTAAAAAATAAGAAACAACTTGTGACTTGAATCATAGATCAATTGAGATAAAAAAATTATTTTATTTTAATCAAATGATTAAAAAAAAGAAGATAATGATAGCAAATATATTAAATTAAAAACAATAATAACAATAACATGGAAAATATTCGAGTCAATTTAAGTTAGCATAAGAAACTTGTAACTTGAAAAATAAAAGGCGAGCCAACATTTAGTGATATGGAAGAAGAAAACACGGTAACACTTCCAATTACATAATAAAATAATATTTTTGGATGTCAAGAAAGACCACATACGCATATTATCCAAAGAGTATGGATGCCTTTCACACATTAAAAAAAAACGCTATATGCATCTTTTTTTCCTTTTCATATTTGATAAAATATTAAATTACTTCGGTCATAACCATTGAAAGTCTACACCATACAATTCTCAAGAATCAGGTTCGCATTCCCTGTACCTTCATTTAATTTTTCTAAATGATTACTTAAAAAAAGGAAATTATTCCTTCTTAATTCTCCTGGTTAGGACGGAGGATAAGAAGTCATTCTTTTTTTTTTGTTTTGCTGTAAAAAACTAACAAATGAAATTAAGACGAAGAGATTATGGTTCTTAATCTATATATATAAAAAGAAAAACTGTGGTTGGACCGTTGAATTCTCCATTAGGAATTAGGATGTCTCGGATCGGTGCTACCGACATATTTTATGCCGTGACTCAATCCATTAGTGGACCAATTAGACGGTCAAATTCGTTTTATTCTCAATAATAATATGATTTCCAGACAAGCTTTGGTGGGTCGTTATGCAGCTAATTATTCTATATAATTTCCAGCTTATGCTTACACGTTGCTGAGGTGTATCTTCAGTATCCTGTCCCTGCAATTGCTATTCTGCAAAATGTATTAATGGTTTACTAATTCATAGGATTAAGTTCAAATTACAGTATTATTATATAATAGTGTGATGTGTGATGTGTTCGTGTGTGAAACATTACGGAATCTAAAATACGTGGAAAAATCATAGTAGATATGCGGTGATTTACCGTGGATTAAAACTGTAAAATTATAGTTTTGCTCTTAATAAAAAAAAAAATTGTTATTTTTTATTTGTTCGGGAGCAACATTATATTTTTTAACTTTTTGTAACTATAAAATTATTATATTGCCCTTAAAAATTAAAAAAAATATTGGCATTGAATCGGGGGGTTTATAGAAATTTTATTTTACTATAAAAAAATGTAAGGACTTAATTATCCTTAATATATATATAAAAAAAAATTAACCTTCACTTAAGGGGATTATAAGAAGCTTTAAAATGATTTTGTTATTCTTATTATTAAATCCTAGGGGTATTTTTTTTCTTTGTCAAAATAAAATTAAAAAAAAAACTTCTGACGTTACATGCATCACCTGCTCCACCGCTTCCAGGCAGCACATGTGGTTGACTACAGTGGTCGGAGCAGTGCAACCATCTTAGCGTCCTCTTCCTCTCTACGTGATGTGTGCATGGTGGTTTTATCTGGTTTGATGTCGAATCGCTCTTTATTTTTGCTCTCTCTCTTCTCTAACTTGATTCAAGTGTTATCCCTTGAAAAATATCACATCAGCCCTTCAAAAAAATTTCCAGTAAGATTTAATACTTGTTCTTTTAAATGCAATTTTTTTATTTGAAAACATTAATTAAAAATGAAATTATTTTCAATTTCATTTTTCTTGGTTTTTTTTCTTATCTCTGAGATATGATCATCATTCTTTTGATTGCTATTTTTTTTTTAATTTCAAGTGATTATAAAACTGATTTCATTTTATGATTTCATCATTCTTCTTCTTCTTTTTTCCTATCAAGTTTAATCTCATTCTTTTTATTGTTATTTTTATGTTTCGACAAGTTTTTTAGATTGATTTTTTATTTTATTTTATCCCTCAATATTAAATTGGTTAGGAATTGACCTTCATGATTAAGTTCGAGTCTAAAATTTCACAAATTTGAGAATATTAACCCAAGTTTAAGAGATTAACTTGGGTTTAATTTGTTTTTCATGTTATTAAATTAACCAAACTTATCTCTTGTCTTTTTAAAAATCCCAGCGTCGCCTTAAATTTTTCCTCTAATGTACAAAAAAATTTGCCTTGTTGCACCTGTTGCCAATATAGATTTACCCAAGTCATTTTTTTGTTATTTTTTAATTTTAATTTTTTTTTCTGCTTTTAGCCTTCAATATTTAGTTCATTATAATTGAACTTCCTAGTTTATTTTGGTATGATTTCTATAGTTCTATCACGATCTCATATCATAGATTAAGAGTTAAACTATAGTTGGCTCGGATCAATTCAATTTATCACCATCTCAATATTTATTTTTTTAAAAATATATCGTTCAATGCATCATCAATTAGGTTTTATAAAATGTCTTAGCCAGCTACATTTCCTAATAATTGCTTTTATATTTTTGGTAGATATGCAATGTGAATATATACACTTGACTTTATTTAGAGAAGACATAAAGTCTGCCTGTGCTCTAATCTATCAAATAATTTAACTAAAATCAAAAGAAAATTCGATGTGATCAAAGCTCTTATCATCGATTTTGTGCTCTCAACAAAAGAAATCAAATGCCATGTGATCAAAGCTCTTGCCATCGATTTCATGTGTGTGCCAAAATACGATGCCTCCTTCCCTCTCCTGTGGGTATATGTTCACCACCATGTACTCTTATTCCTTGTTAGAATAAAGAAACAAACATGGAAAAAGAAATGCACAAGCCCACAGGGAATGTAGACAAAAAGGCTCCGTTCGACCTGTCGCCTTCCTCGTTTAGCAGACCGACCACGGAAATGTGACTTGTCGTTACGGCTGCTACTGCTTTTTTTATTATTCATAGATAAATTAAGGACATTTTAGTATTAATTAATTAATTAATTCGGATTTTACCATGGAAAATGACCACAAATGTTTTCTTGAATTCGTGAGTTCATACCACAAGCTTCATTGCTATAAAGTCCGTTTATTTGATTCATGGAAGGAATGTGAGCTGTAAAACTCAAAGCATTATTATATTTGTTTTGCTTTGAAAATGGTAGATATAATTCTATTTTTTTAATTTATACATTAATTAAAAAAAAAATAATTCATCAAAGTATTTTTAGTTTTTATAAAAATTTGAATTTAATACATGTATTGTGTATTGTGATCATATGAATACTATGTAATTATAAATTTTCATGTTTATTTAATTAAAACAAGTTGATGAATCTAATTAGCCTTATTAAATATGAATATTGTGGTGGTGTGGTGTTGGTATTTTATTAGTTGTCTAATGTAAACTTGATTGGTATGAATTACAAGTATCATGACAACAACTTGATTGGCATGGATTACTGCAATATTGTTCGATAATATGTACGACAATTTGATAGAAAAATGGATTGTAGAAAAGTTTTTTAACTTATTAATAATTATCATCCTCATCAAAAATCTATTAAAGATTAGAAAATATTAAATTGTTTTTTTTTCATTTAACACGATATTAAAAACTCAGTTTTCAAATGCGTTCATCATACGAGCTTTCAAGATATATTATCATTTTTAATTTTATCAAAATCTTTTGAAGGATTATAAAATTAAAGTCTTGAATAAATATTATACATGCAATGAATCTTCCAATCTCAGCTTAGACAATCAATGTTCAAGTAAGTATAATTAAAAATTATTTTTAATGTTGTAAAATTAGGTCTATGAATAAAGATATTCAATATATATATATATATATATATATATATATATATATAGAATTGAAATGATATCAATTATTACACTATTTACCTTTCTTGTTTTTTGTTTTTTGAACTTGAGATGCACTACTATAATAATATAAAAAAAAACATGCTATGCAAACACGTTAATATATAAAAATAAAAGGTGATAGATTATTAATATAAATAAAACATATTTGCTAAGATATTTTTAAAATACTATAGTAATATTGGTCATCTAAGTAATAAATTATCATATTCTGCTTTTTTCCTACAACACACAACACCAAACAATAAAATGGAACATAAAAAACCGGTATATAATATTTTTAAAAAAAATTGACACATACATGATGAAACGTAGGTTAAATAGTTAGTATAAAAAAATATTTGACACTTTTGAGTTGTGAAAATATTGAAGGAACGGCAAAGCCCATAAGCTTTTTCAACGGATTTTACTTAAAAAATGCCATGTCTTTTTTTTTATTTTGTTTAGAATTTGTTTTATAATGTTATCAATTTTTTCAAAATTATTTATTTTTAATTTTATAAGTATATTTTTAAAATTTTTTTGGTCCATAATTATTATGTAGTTTAACTTGCTATGCATATATTTTTAAACTTTTTTATTATTATTGGTTTTCTATTTAATGAACTATGTTGCTTATAGAAAAAATAATTTTTTTATTCAAAAAAAATATTTTAAAAAAAAAAAACATTTTCTCTATTCATTGTCTTTCCTGCATTTTTTTTTTATCATGCTATGATTAGTTGAAAAATAGATTCCAAGAATGTCCACAAATTAAGGTGCCAAAAATATATTATTCTTATTTTTTTAATGCATTCACATTAAAATTATCACAATATTTTTTTTATTAAAATTATTATTGAAAAAATAAATATTTTGATGAAAAAATATCATAAAAATGGAGAATATTAAAAAGATGAAGGGGTTTTAATTAAAGAGCATCCTTATATCAAATGGTTTATTTTTTTTGGCTGCTATTTATTATATTTGCTATTAGTTTTATGAAATAAATAACATATCTTAAAAACAATTAGATTTAGTTTTTATTTAGCATTAATAACTCTTTTTAATATTTATTGATATATATATATATGAATATTTTTTATTTATTTTATTAAACATATTCATTAACTTTTTAGTTCACAATTAAATTTTTTTATGATGTCAAAAAACAATGCTTGTATTTGTATTTTTTTTTTTTATCCTATTCGAAGCAGTATGTTGGCTAGTAGATAATTATTTGTGCTATCACATTTGGGTTTTCTGGAGTTAATTTTTCAATTGTTGTAAAAAATTAATATTCATATGATATAATATAATATAATCAAATAATAAAATTATAAAATTATAAAAGAATGTATCGTTACATTTCTTTGTTTGGCTGTTTCGATCTTTAGTGATATAATGGAGGCTATAAAGTTTTATTTTAGTCCTTGTAGTTTTTTTAAAAAAATATTTTAGCCCTTATATATTGTTTTTTGAATAAATTTTAATTTTAATTTTCTCTTTTCTCAATTTCTCTTTCGTACCGATTACCCTCCTAAACTTTCATCTAGGTTTCAATTCTTTCCTCTATCCATATTGAGAAACCACTCCAACCTCAAATTGGCAAATTAAAAATAATCCTAAAACTAATAATAAAACAATAGTTATAACTTATGAAAATTTGAAAACTTATTTGATTACCATAGATATTTTTCTATTTATGAGGTTTTATGAACATGATTTTTTTTTTATTTTTGGTATTTTACAAAGGATTTAGTTTTCTTTCTTTCTTTTCCCCAGGATTTTTATGTTTTCTTTCATTTTTTTAAAGTTCAATTTTCATTTTTAAACTTTTCAAAATTAATTCTTGTTGGTAGTTGTCAAGACATTTTCTTCCCAAAAAATGATGAAAGGATATATAAGAGGAAATATGATCATATAAAGGCATATAAAAATGAGAAATTATTAAAAAAAATCTTTTGGAATTAGGACTAAAAAATTCCACCAAATTAGTTTTTTTAAAAGTTTAAACCAAATCAAACAAAATAATTAAACCTAATTGATTCATTCGACGACAAGTTCAATTTAATTTAAAGGCTTTTAATTGGGTTATTTTTTATAAACTTTTGATTTAATAGGGCTTCTGTAATATTACGTTTTTTTACTAGCAGTAATTAAGGGTATTTTGGGAATAAAAAGGGTTTGTAGTATTTTCTTTTTTTATTCAAATGCAAATAGAGTCTACGGAAAAAATATTCAATTTTTTGGATGCTAACCATAACCCACGGCACGCACATACCTCAAGAGGGTTATTGTAATGTACCCTTAACTTCAATATTCTAAGAATTCTCAATAGAAACGACCAACACACAAAGGGATAATTTGCTAAGAATACTAGAAAATTGTTGAGCAAGCATATGAAGTGGAAAATCCGGGAAGTGTTATTCTGAAAAGGAAGTAACATACAGTGAAACAAGCACCGCCATAGTTCTCAAGTGACCAGAAACACGTGAAAGGAAGGAGAGAATGGGCGTGATTTCTCTGGTCCTGGTCATTCCTAGGCCTCGGCATGAGAGTGACCCAATTCTAATCTGACAGATAAAGCTCATCAATGAACAATGGATGCCCTTCTGTTTCGTTATCCTGTACTAACTTCTAACATATAGAAACGTCCCGGTATGGCATCAGAAAAGTCGGGCCTCACTGCAATTAAAAGTCGAAGAGAAGAAAGCCTAAGACTATTATTTTAATGATTGCATGAAGGAAGCTACACTGGATAATTTTTCACTACATTCTAATCAGAAATAACCATTACATTTATTCGATGAAAGAGATGAATTGACTCGGTAAATGGCAAGAAAATGGCTAATTACACTAGCTAGTATTGATGAAGTACAAGTCTGAATTCTTCAAAGCCACTGGAAATTTTTCCTTGTTCTATCGTGGAGATTTAGAAGAGAGACACTTTCCGCACGAGACAAGCTTCAGCAATGAATGTGGTTTTCGTGTCCTAACATTCAAACGAGAAAGCTGCAAGAACAAACATAACCGTACATTTTCAAAACAGATTACATCAAAATAACTACTCGTTTACAAAATGGGACACTCCCTCGGACAAAACGTACATCTTAGGAAATGTTTTAATCATTATGGTAGCTTTGGTTTACATAACTGTTTAGTCAATGACCAACGGGAGCTCCAGCCAGTGTGTACAAAGCAATTTAAACTATTGTGCGATGCATACCTTTCCGGCCAACTTCTATTTTGTTTGGTCAGATAATTATATGAACCTAAAACAAAGAAGCTAGAAAAGGGACTGGCATGCTATGAAGGTTTGGATGACATTTGCAAAAACGTTGGCAAGCATATTGACCATTAAACATGAAAATTAACCTATCTCGCTAAAGGTATGCTATGGTTGCTTTCTACTTCAGCATTATGGGAGAACATGCAGGATATAATCACCCTTGAGAATATTTTTACGAGGTCAAAGGTGCATAAGTTTGCATCAATATCATCAGAGATCTAGAATTAATTACCTTCCGCCGTGTCACTCTAGTTGCTTTCCAGCAAAGCAAGCATCTTGATCTAGGTTCCAGCCTCCTGTAAAATTACAAATGCACAAAAGCCAATTTGAGAGGGCAAAATATAATTTAAATATAATGTGCAGAAGAGCTCTCCTCTCGACTCAACCAAATTTTAATTACAAACTTGTCAAGAGTGTTACTTTTTTCTGTTCATTACGAGGCTGATAGGACCATAGACTACAACATAGGTTAACCTTCTTCCTCCCTTAATCCTTCTTATTCCTGGTGTGAGGTTGTTTGGTGCAATGCCAAGAAGAGACCTTAGCCATTGCGCTACCAAGCACCTACAAATACATGCTCAGGCTTCTTTGGAAAAACTAGATATAATATAAACCCTTTTTTTTTTTTTTTTACTATGCACAAGTTCATATAAAATCAGCTCCCTACTCACTGATTATATATGGTTTGACATTGGTAACTGATACATAGCTAATTGAATCTACTTTATCAGAGATAAAAGAAGGGTGCATTACCCTTCCTGTCAAGGAATCCCTAGGATTTTTGGAGAAACAAAAAAATTGAAACCCAGCCCTATGACCAAGCCCTCCTTTCTGTTCATCACATATAGCTAATACAGCTACCAGGCACCACTTTATAACAAAAGTTTAGGCCTTTTCTAGTAAAATAAAGTTCAATGCTAAAAGGTGGTTCCAGCTTCCATGCCAACCAAGGATAATAATTAGATTGGCATGATAATAGGTAAAAAGAATAAAAAATTCTTCAAATACGTACAAATTTTCTTGTTCAAGCTTTTCAGCTATAGAAACTGCTTTGTGTTTTGACCATCCAGCTTGCTGTGTGCATCCTTCAGCTTGCTGAATTACACGCGCAAGGGAAACCTTGCTTCTCACAATGCTCTTACTCTGACTTGTTTCCCCACTCTTTCTTCTTTCCACCAAAGACCCCATGGCTGGCTTCTTATTCGAAACTGATTCTCCTGCCCGAGTGTGCTGTAAACCTCTTCTACTGGATTCTACATTGTGGTTAGTTGGTTCATTACCCTCATATTTTCTTGGAGAAGTCGATACTTCAACAATTTCACTCATCCCTTCAAGATAATCTCCTGTCCTAGGCATTCTGCTCCCAGCATTCAGCACTGGGTCTATAGCCATCTGAGATGAACCATTTTTAGAAGTTGGTAAAATAAGAGGCACACGGAACCCTGCACTTGTTTCCTTGTTCGACTCACATCTGATCTCAACTGTCACTGGTGATCCAAGAACAGATTCAAATGCTTGCAAAATATGTGCCCTAAACTTCTCTGCCTTCAATTTGGTGAAATGTGAACTGAAGATCAACTGCACAGTTGGGGCTGCAAAAGGTAAAAATTTATTTGAAGAGTTGATTAAATATTTTTGAGTGAATGTATAGAGAATATTTATTTCCCAAGCATGCCACATAAAGGACAGTTGGAGATGAACAAAGAAAACACTAATTTGGAGAATATTTGTAAGGACTAAAAAGAGCATGCTCCTACAAAATGAATTATTTGAGTAATCTTTGCCTGGTTTGTCAATTTTACAGGACAGGATAATGATCTAAGAATATGGACGAGCATAGCACTTGAAACCAGTTGTTTATATGGAACAAGGAATGTTTTAAGGTTCATTAATCAAAGGAAGAACTGTGACTTTCTGAAATTAATCAAAGGACTATTTATCAAATCGAGAAACAAATAAAGCATGATCAAACAGGGAAAGTTTTGTCCCAAGCAGTTGATAAATAATCCATATAGCTGGTCCCCATCACCATGAGACCCTCAAGTGAACATTTACCATCACTCAATGTTTTGAGTAAATATATTGTGGTTCAGTATATGTTTGCATGTAAAGCATCTAGATTATAAAACAAGTGTGGAAACCACAACTATGTGCAAATGCAAGTTCGAATGACACAATATATGTAAATGAGATGCACCTGCACCAAAACTGACAGAGATCAGCTTTCCTTCTTGGTACAAGAATTCTCTCATACTGTTAATTTGAATCTTCTCAAGCACCTCCAACCAAATTTCTTCATATCCCTTATGGCTTTTACCAGAAACCTGCCTGCTGTTCACCCGGATTGCATCAGAAGTTTGTACAGGTGTCCATTGAGGAGCCATCCCAGACGCAGCATTTCTTTTTCTGTCAATGCTAATACCATTTGTTGAGCCATTGTTGCGGAAATCAGCAGAAGTTCCACCAGGGAGACTTTCCAATCTGACATGCATTGGCAAATCTCTCCCATTATTGGGCATCTCATGTTCACCACCTTTTCTGGAAATATCTCTTCCACCCATGTTATTTCGGGCCAGAGGGCTATGATTAAAACTAGTTTCTGTGGACGAACTAGGGAGCAGATACTGCTGATCAGGAGCAAGTTGAAGCAAGGCCGCTGTTAACCATGTTAATTTGTCATTTGACATTCGAAGTTGTTTTTCAGCCTCTGACAGAGTTTTGAGGGCCTGACGCAGCTTTTCCATATCTTCTTTGGATACTAGAACCAATAAATTTGTGGTCAATTTTTTGTGAATAAATATCCAAAGTATAAATAACTGATTCATACAACCCAGTATCAAGTTTTTGATGAAAATAAAGGGGAGGGAATTCATGTCAGAGGTACAAAAGATAAAATTTCAGACACCAAAAACATTGACATAACGATTCTTAATAACACCAAACTGGTCAAAATATCCATAACATCCCAAAGTTTGGAAGGAAAATCACAAACCAGCAATTTCAGGTGAGAGGGACCATAGTCACAGAGACCAAATTTAAGAAGTCAGATTATTCAATAACTTGTCACTGATACACAAAGCATCAAATAACTACTGAACTCACATGGCTTTCGTCGAAAAAATTTTCTTCTAGGCCTTTCTTTTGTGAAATCATAGCTACCAGCTAAGATATCAGTGATAACTGTAGCAAGTTGTGACATTAAAGCTAATGGTTCCACACCAGTTTCCATTATGACTCTCAAATTCTTCACAGTGTTTACTGTGTCTGCAGATAATGCTAAATCAAGAAGATCCACCAGTTTTTCATCAGAGATTAGCCCAACCTGTAAGAGACTCGTAGAGTTTAGAGCAAATAAATAGAAGCATATCATATTTAATCAAGTGAGACAGTAAGGGGCAGTTTAATCAGAGCCTGAGAAGAGTCATCTAAGAGACCAAAGCAAAAAAAAACTAGCAACCAAACAGGCTAAGTGGGTGTTCAGTGAGATGATAGCCCATGATGGATAATGAAGAGGCAAGAACAGTGATTATGAGAGATTCATAATCACGGATCTTCTCATAATCACGGATCCATGAGCGCTATTGAGCTCTCAATGGGTTAGGGAAACTAGCAAAGCAGAATTTCTGCAGAAGATTATCATCATATTGAGATGATGGTCATCAAAAACTCTGCAGCTGCACACTGCAACTGACAAAGCAGAATACTAATAAACATACAATCACAACCAAGATGTGCTTTTTTTTTTAACAGTGGTTCAATTAAGTGTCATATATCCAATATCCATGGATATGGACATTCCAAGAAGTTTGTGCATATAGTGTACTGCATCTAAACAGAAACTCAGCCACAAGCCATGAATGGCAAATTGCTCTTCAATCTAATCTATAGACATCAAGCGGTTAACAAACATTCTTTTAGGCATCACTACAACAATGCAGCACTATTTTTTGTAACTACTTAGCCTTATAAGCCTAAAAATGATCTCATGTTTGGAAATGGCAAATATGAAAAACAACAAGAACAACAGTTCGTTCATAATTTAGCTCGAGTGGTGAATTGAGATCAGGATAAGGCTTAGGCTCATATTTTATCAGCAAAATAACATATACACAAATATAACTTCTAATTTTGGATAATCTGGAGTCCAAACATAGAACTATAACTTCCTTCACATGCTAGCACTATCCCACCATCATTAACACAGAAAGTAAAAGCACCGTGACTTTTGTCAAAAAAGTGAAAATTAGCACATCCTGCATGATCAAGTACATTTCAAAGCATTAATTGCTTGAAAAACTTAACTGCAATAATTATATTTCTAACATACACATCAACGTCAATACCTTGCAGACTTGTATAGACTATAGAATATTACTTTGATGTATCATTAAAGAGGCAATCATAACATTGACAGTATTGGAATATGCATTTTTTTAACCAATGTACAATGAAATCAAATCTTTTTAACATTTTAATTATAGCCAAAGAATCAGAAAGCACTTACCAATTCCTGAACCAGAGGAACAGATATCTTCTGCCCAAGCAAACTTAATTGTTCGAGTGTCATCTCAGCATCCCTCAAGGATCCATCTGACCGTGATGCAATAAGTTTTAGCGCATCCTTATCTATATCTATATCTTCTTTGGATGAAATCCACTGCAAAGTATATATAATATCTGCATCTTTTAGCTTTGGGAAAAAGAATTTCTGGCACCTGGATATAATTATATGAGGCAAAACATCAAGACTTGAGCAGACAAGGACAAAAACTACACGTCTGGGTGCTCGATCAATGGCCTTCAATATGGCACTCCAGCAGTCAGGAGACAGACTATCACAGTCATCGAAGATAAAAACTCTATATAGAGATGGGATCTGATAAACAATCATATTGTCAAGCAGATCCATAATGCTCTCGAAATCAAAATTACTGACTGGGCCAACTTCCCTTATATTTCGACTCTTACCCATATCATGTGAAATGCAAGAATTGCAAAAGCCACAAGGTTTTGGATGTTCCAGAGATTGACAATTCAAAGCTCTGGCAAATATCCTAGCACATGAGGTTTTCCCAGTACCATGAGGCCCATAAAACACATATAGCAACCCAACCTTCCTCCTAGAAACAGCATTAGAGAGAGCTTGTGCTACTAAATTCTGTCCCATTAGATCTCTGAAAGTTCTTGGCATGTACTTTTGTGTCAGATTTTGATGCCTACCATTGTGGTTCCGCCCAAGCTTGCATTGTTCACTGGATCTTGCTTCAGAATCAACATCATTTTTCAACAAGTGATCAGCATATATACCTAGCTCTCCTGAATAGTCATGCACCCAACCAGCATTATCAGTGCTTTCATGGGATCCGGATGCCTCCACTAGTAAAGGCAAAGCCTCTGCATCAGATTTAGTAGATGAAGTAGAATGATCGGATGCCACAGGCATACCAGGAAAATCTCTTCCATGGGAAAATGTGCCATCTCTCCTTGAATCTGACAAACCACAAGATAAGCTCCTTCCAGCCATGTCAAGGAATGTCTTACCCCTATGATGAATTCTTGACCAATTCCATGGAATTCCACATCCATTTCTGGGAGCCCTTGTGACGTTTTGGTCCCCATATTCTTCTTCCTCCATGTGATACCTTGGCTGTGCTGGACCTTGAGCAAATGAATTAGAAGCAACAGACATTTCTTTCTGTCCCCCAGCATCCCTTGAAGCTGGAGCAGCAGCCCGAGTTCTTCTGGCACTTCGAAACTTCCGCCTTTTCACCCTATTCACTCCACTATAGCCACTAACACTGGTCTCATGCTCACGTATTTTCTGCTGTTGTGTGTGTCTTCCGTGAAGATGCATGTTGGAAGATGCCACATCGCTACCCCTTGGAATCTCATTTAGCTGCTCTGAAAGGGTCTTAATATGCATATCCTGACTATGCTTCCCCTTATGTTTACTCTTTCTATCTTTTGATTCTGAATTCCCCGAAACAGCTTCATGAATAAAACTATTAACAGCGTGATCTTGTAAAAGGTCTTCATCACCGCCCAATAGATCAGCCCTATTGCTTTTTCTACTAAATTCTTCTCTCGTAACAACTCTCCTACCATCCCTAATTCCACTCTTCACACTACGATCACTAATAGCCGCTACCCCATCAATACCCAAACTAATATCACTTGGGACGACCTTTGATGGTGCTAAATTTGCTAAGGGTGGAGAAGTACCTGACAACCTCCTACCTTCCCTTCGACGCTCAGTACCAACTGAGCTTCTACCTTCTCGAATGGCCGCATCTGGGTCACCTTTCTTGGGAAGTAAATCAACTACAGAAGGTGAGTGCCATGAAGGAGGACTGGCCGAAGGATCTCTCAAAGATCGGGACCTCTGAAGGGTAATGAGGTCCCGCATTAATGACCTATCAGCCAGTATGGGGCTTTGCTTAAGCATATGGTTTTTCAGATGAATACAATTGGTCAAATGAATATGGTTTCGGAGATGATCGCCGATATCACCATTTGCATCCTTGAGAATCCTAGTGCGGACTGCCTTGGTCATGATCAGAACATAAATGCAAATGATAGCATTATTTCTAGAGGGTTAACAAAACTGATCAAACTATGTAGCATTTTTTTTTTTTTGGTTTTTTCAAACTCTATCCACCCCAAAAATTAAATATGACACTATTGCTTTCGAAAAGGTAAGTAATTATACCCAACTAACCGATTGCCAAAACCCACAGAAAAAGCCAAAACTCAAGCAATCAAAGATCCTCCATTAAACACAAGGCATTCATTTTCATCTCAAAGGTAACAAACCAATTCGCCATGATAACACCGAATCCCCGAAACCTTCCTCCATGTACAACAAGTTCTTCAAAACAATCAGTATGTGCTCCTGTAGGGCATAGAATCACCACTACAAACTATCCAGAAAAAAAAACATTTTACTAACCCAAACCCATGAAAGCAAACTCAAAATCTCAAGCTTTTGTTAAAGGCCCCAAACTGCATTGATCACTCTACATTCACTCCCATGCTAAACCCTCAGCTTCAGTTCAAGAAGACCAAAAGCACTACTCCTTTTACCTTCAACATGTAAATCATTCACCACCTGGACGCTAAAAAATAGACCCGACAAGACAAATGTCAATCTTCAAACTTAAACTCCCCCAGGAAAAAAAGAAGCTTTTGAAGGGTATAAACCCATTTGCAATTATGACAAAATGGGTAGGTAATAAAGAAGCTTGAGATTAAAAGAAGATGGGGCCTAGAGGAGAGAAGAAGAAGAAGAAAGACGCACTAAAAAAAGTAACAAGAGAAACACTACATTCACCTGAAAATTCCCCAAAAGCAAAAACAACCCGTTTTGGCCATGAAGGCAAGGCCTCCAGATTAGATCTCTCTCACAGACTCTTTAATGGTCTCCCTCAAAGTTGCCAACTTGACATGCAATTCACGAGGAGCAGAGTGTTGCTTTTCGTGGAAAAGGATAGTCCTGAAAACCCCACTTGAGAAACAGAATTTATTTCTAGAGAGAGATGAAGTTTGGAACTCTAGAGAGAGAAACAAAAGAGATAGAGAAGAACTAAAATAAGCAGAGAAGCTTCAGAGGTGTGATGTTTAGAGAGAGAAGGAGATGAGATCTGTTAGAGAGAGGAGGCTGTGGAAGCAGAGCACAGCCAACAAAGAACGTGGAAGTGTTTTTCTTAGTTATTTTTGTTTTTAAATATAATAAAATAATATTTAACTTTTTAAAAGAATTTATTTTTAATATTATTATATTAAAACATATAAAATATCAATTTAAAATAAAAAAATCAATTTAAAAAAAAACTGAAAAAAATATCATAATCAAAATGTGGTGTTTTGTTAGAGGATGCAAATAAAAAATATTAATTTATTAATAGGGAAAATTACCCTAATATTTAGTTATTTTTATATTTATGTGTGTTTTTTAAATTATAGTTAATATCTTAAATTTTATTAAGCTCGTGATAATTGAATATTAAATTATTAAATAATTTATTTTATTTTATATTTATTAGAGATATAAACTGTAATTTTCTCAAACACAAATAGTAAATATAAAAATAATTAAATTATAGAATGATTATGATAATTTTTACTTATTAATATTCAAAACTTTTAGTTAACTGACTATTATTTAATTTTCTAACATGGTGAAGAAAATCTCCATGACTACACAAATGTTAATTTAAATATGATTTATGTGTTGGGAAAAAAAAGTTGTGTAAATAAAAGATATAATATCTATTAAAAATAAGAAATAACATCAAACTAGTTAAGTATAATTAATAATATATTAGGGTGTGAAAGAAAATTTTATAATAAAATATTATTTTAATATATTTTAAAATAAAAAATATTTTAAAAAACAAAACATATACCGCCACCACCTCCGCACATTGAAACAGAGAGAAGAGAGCAGAACTGAGATTCGAAAGGGGGGACCAGATCTAGGAGTGTCCGTTCTGTTGAAATAGCCGTTTTTTTCAGGTACTTTTAGGGTCGGGTCGGGTCGGGTCGGGTCTAAACTCTATGATATGGAATGGAGAGGGCACTTTTTCTCGTTCAGTACTGCGCAGGAACTATAATTGACATCAATAGTTGGTGGGGACCTTAAAAAAAATTGAAGTTTCATGACTTATGGTGGGCGGATAAGATTACTGTGCAAGTTGTTTTTGAAAATATTTTTTTTTATTTAAAAAATTTTTAAAAAAAATATTTTTGATATTATTATATTAAAATTATTTCAAGAATACTAAAAAAAATTTAAAACAAAAAAAATTAGAATTTTAACGAAAAGTTGGTTCAACTTTAATTCCAAACGGGGTCGGTATCTGATATATGTTTGGAAGTGTAGGAAGTGTTACTTTTTAAAGTATTTTTTGTTTGAAAATTCATTAAAATAATATATGAATTTTATTTTTTAAATTTTATTTTTAATATAGCACATCAAAATAATTTAAAAACACTAAAAAATTTTATTTAAAAAAATAAAATTATTTTACAAAAACAATTTAACCATACTTCTCAACACACCTTTAAATTTTATTGTTCATCAACGTGATTCATTTTCTTTGTAAACCAGCTACTTTATGAATATTAATTTTTTCCATTTTAGTATGATTTCAAATTTAAATTAGAGGAGCAGGAATCTTGATTCTTGACTTTGTTTCCACTTTTTTTGAGGTTTTTTTCTGATGCATGTCAAGACAAAAACATAATCTCTGGGTGAAATGTTTTTCTCATTGCCATTATCCCATTGCTGAAATGTTTTGTAAAGCCAAAGAAAAGTGGGAAAGAAACAGGATAGACTTCCTGTTGGAATACTTGGAAATGTAGTTGTGATTATTTTTAAAATGTTTTTTTATATTACTGAAATGTATTAAAATAATATTTTTAATTTTTTAAAAATTATTTTTAAAATCAACCCATCAAAACGATTCAAAATATATAAAATAAATTAATTTTTTATAAAATAAAAATTAAATATGTTAGAAACACAGGTTGCTCGCTTTCCAAACACAGCCTCCGGGAAAACAGATGTCTTCGAACATTAAAAAAACAAATATCTTCGAACATTGCCTCTCTTGATTCTTTCCACAAGATTCATAGTGATAGCCAACCATAGTGAAAAACAATTTCGGTTAATTCAATAGTTTGTATTTTTTTTTTTTACTGATTTCAATTGAAATTATATTTCTTGATTTTATATAGGATAAAATAAATTATTTTATATTCATTGAAATTTATTTTGCATTAAAAACTAAATACATACTTTTAAAATCATAACTAAAAATATATTTTTTTAATCATAATCATAAAAACTATTACAATAATAAATTCTCGCATATGCGAATCATTTTGCCTCTTTGAGGGTGCAAAATATCTAGACTTAACACTTAAAATGAAAATTGTTCGATTAATTCAATAATTTTTGTTTTTTTTTACTGGTTCATGTGTAATTATGTTGTAAATTAGTTTTGTATAAGTTAAAATAATTTTTTATATATTCATTAAGATTTATTTTTTATTTACTTTGCAAACAAAAATCTATTTAAAAACAATTTTAATTAAATATATATTTTTAAAACCACAATTAAAAATATTTTTTTTAATCATAACTATAAAAACTATCATAATATCAAATAAACACTTAATAATACTATGCTAATCATTTAAGAATTCACAGAGATTATATATGTGTGTGTGTAAGAATTTAAAAAACATGTATAACTTAATACTAACTCCGAAGAGTAGAGAAATTATCTCTCTCTCTTCCTCAGTGATTTTCTTAAGAAAACATCCCTTCCATCTCTTTTCTTCTTCTTCTTTTTCACTTAATAATTTTAGATTTAATTCCATACGATCCTAGGTATTATTTCATCTGTTATTTACAATCTCAAGCTTGATTGGTTTTTATTTTTTAAATTTTTATAATCCATAGGAGATTGATCTTTTTTTTATTAATGTGAGTACCCGGGTTACTTTGCGTGTATCTCGACTAATCCCACGGGCCCTGAAATTAACGACCATATAAGTCTTTAATGGTCATGAGATTTGTGGGACTCGAACTGGTAATTTTTAAAAAACATAACTAAAATCTGACCAATTAAGCTCCACCTATTAATACATGTGACATGAGATCTTTTGTCTATGGAATGCTAATACAGCCATTACTCAATTAATTTGTAGGAAAAAGAGTCTTATTCTACATCCATAAATGGATCGTAGTAATTTAAAGGATAACCTTTCGTTGTTATTGTTGATTATTTTGTTTAGTCCTTTTAAAATTATTAATTTATAATTTTTATAGTCATTAAATTTCAGAAATAACAATATATTTTGTATTATTTTACAATTAATCCAATTGCAATATCTCACAATAAAAAGGGAATAAAAAAAAAAGAAAAATTAGAACAAGATTTAATGATGAATCATATGGTTGAGAAAAAATAGGAGTAAATGCAAACCGAACATGAATGGAAATATAAATCATCTAAGAACTTGTATCATGAATTATAGTTATTAAATATTTGAATATGTGTTGAGGTGAGGTGGTTGATTGAGAATATGATATAATTAGTTCTCTAAACTCAAAGAATTGAAGTTTGACGCATGATTAATCGTGTTTTTAATACAAATTTTTCAATTTATTTAATATTGTGATAGTGATTATTTTTTAAAGTATTTTTATTTAAAATTATATCAAAATAATATATATATTTTTTAAAATTTATTTTTTACATCAACATATTAAAACGATCTAAAAATAACAAAGAAAATAAATAAAAAAATTTAATTTTTTTCAAAATCATTTTTAAAATGTAAGAAACAAACAAGGTCTTTGATTGATTATATTATATATATACAAACCCTTATCTCATTTTCTTTTTCCTTTTCTTTTAGTTTTTTTACAATTTTGTTTATTTTCTTCCCCTCACAAATCTCTCCCCTCCTCTTCATTTTATATTTATTTTTTAGATAAATTAAATTCTCACAAAATGGAGATTAAAATTACCTCTTCTTTTTTGTTTTTTAGCTTTTCGTTGAAGAAGATAAGTAGGAAAAAAGGAGTTGAAATATATTAAAAAAAAAGTTAGGGAAATAGGTTCACCTACCGTGATTTCTTTCAGAATTTTTATTTTTCTAGCAATGTTTATAATTTTTATTTTCTCAATTCTGTCCCGTTGAGACAAAGAATGATTTCATGTTTTTATTTTCTCAAAACATGAAGGGACCGGTTTACCCTCAATAATTTATTAATGGCAATTAAATTCTATGAAAATACCGTTTTGC
The DNA here is from genome assembly GCA_015852605.2 of Populus deltoides. Taxonomy (NCBI): domain Eukaryota; kingdom Viridiplantae; phylum Streptophyta; class Magnoliopsida; order Malpighiales; family Salicaceae; genus Populus; species Populus deltoides. The sequence goes on from CM027573.2 coordinate 18,461,299, forward strand.
TTTTAAATTTGTATTTTTTAAAAGGGAAAAATTATCAAAGTACTGTATCAATATTACAATTCACAATAGTCTTGCCTACCTGCTCTTTTTTTCTTTTTTCTTTTTTCTTTTTTAATAATTGGCCAAGGGGAGGGGATCGCATCACCGAACCTTTGTAAGAAAAAGGAGTCTATCTTTAGCATCAAGGATAGTCACGGAGTTAGAAGTAGGACCAAGCAATCAGTAGCATCGAAGTCACGTGCGCCCGTTCAGCTGATGATGAATGATGACCCATTTACCATGATGCTGCTGATTCTTCTGATGATGATGACGCCACAATTACTTTCTTAATCCATTCTTTATGGACTGGAGTCCTCAGCACTCCTCCCCCAAAACCATTAGCGAGGGACAAAAAGAAAGAAGAAGAAAAGAAAAACCATCCCTTTCCTTTCCCTGGTGCAATCCCTTTTGCAAGTGCAAAAGGATGGTAGATTTGAGCATAAGATAAGATCTGCGACTTAATTCTGAGAGAGAAAAAAGGAGGAGGAAGAAGAAGAAGCATTGTATGGCCCCTGTGGGGTCCTTGTTGAGAAGAAGCATTGTGGGCTCTCATTGACCACGGATAGAAAGAAAGGTTTTGCCAATGGAGAATGGACAACCATGCAACTATTATCTACTGTCTCAGATTCATATGCAAGGGGGGGTGTCACCAGAATCTTGAACAATTCACAAGAGAAACATCGAGGTTTTAGTGTCTGGACTCAAGCCCAGGTGGGGCACAGCGGCTCAAGAGGCGAATGCCGTTCCAATTCCAACTGTCGAGCCATTTGGGGAACAGAACCCGCAAAATTTATCCATTTGGGGACCCATGTGGTGCGGTAGACAATCAGATGGTTCAACAATTACAAGCCCATTCCTGCCTCTGGGACTGGGATTTTGTGTCTGCTTGGGTTGCGTCGCTGTCTGCCCATGCTGCTGCTTATCTCCTGTGAGAATACATTAATACTGACTTCATCAAAACATTATCGATCTGACTGTATTAAACAAGTTGGTCTTATTCAATTACCGCAAACATATTTTAAATCTGGAAAAAAAATATGTGAATCAGGTTATAGATTAGATCCAATCCGACTGTATTAAGTAAGCTGAACTTATTTTAATTAGATGAAAGAAAAAATAACCTATTTTTTATTAAATGATTAAATTTAAAAGAAAAATCAATTTAACAAAAGGACTAAAAAATGAAATAATCAAAAGAATGATGATTAAATTAGAGAAAATAATATATTACAAATTGGGATTGAATAATGACATTGAAAATATATCAAAATTTTATAAAAGTATCAAGAACAAAAATTAAAAATTAAAAGAATAAAAATCAAATTTGACATCTTAATAAATTAGAGAATAATTATGAATTTTTGCACGACTAATGCAATTTTCAAGGGTAAGAAAGAGAAAATTAGGAGGATAAGAAAAAAAATCATCGGTGTTGCACCACACGTTATCCCAAAAAAAAAAGAACATTGCAACGCTTCTAATAACATGGTAAAAGCTGATGTTTTGCTATCAAGAAAGGTTGCACATGCTCTACTCAAAGGGCGTTAGTGCTACGTTCTAGCTACTTTTTATTTTTTTAATAATATTTTATATTTATTAAATATTAAATTGCTCTTCAATTATCATAGTAATAATGGAAAAACCTTTTTTAAAATACAAAATAACCTATGGATGTCAATTTATAAAATTTTGCTTTCAATAATATTTTGATCTTTGTGTTATACTTCTAAAATTTGAAAATATTTATTTATTCCTGATTAATTTGTTAATAATTAATGGGCTTTGTTAAATTACCTTATTGTTCTTAATAGTTGGTTCAATGTTTTTTTGAGGGTAAGAACAAAATTATCATTATATTGTTCTAATAAATAGTGCAATTCAGTTTGGATAAACAATGTTTTTTTAAAGAGTTTTAGTTTTTGTTAATTTTTTAGAAATTAAATATTTAATTTTTATATTTAAAAATCTATTTTTTTGCTATTTTCCAATTTTATTTTTTTAAACAATAGAAAAAGGATAAAATGGAAAGATTTAAAAGAAAAAAAAAACTTTCTTGAAACAAAATACTACTAAATTAAACATGATCAAAGTATGATTTAATTAATTTTAATAATAAAAAGATTAATTTATTTATTTTGATAAATTGCAATGATTAAGTTATAATTAACTCCGGAAAAGAAAAAAACTATCTTTTTTTAGAAAACAGTATATTTTTCGATCTTGTTAAAAACGATCTTCATGTTAGAATTAAAAGGAAGTATATTCCTTAATCATTAAGCCACCTAATTAGTTGGAATATTTCTCCATAAATTAATTTGTGCTCCTTTCAAACACACAAAAGAAAAAATGCCAAATTTTAGTCTGAAGAATTTTTTTTTTTAGTACTTCTGTATGTTTTTGTGTTTCGTAAACACTTTTAAAAAAATTAATTTTTTTTTAAATTAATATTTTTTAGTGTTTTTAGATCATTTTAATATGGTGATATTAAAAATAATTTTTAAAAAATAAAAAATATATTATTTTGATATTTTTTTGAATAAAAAATACTTTGAAAAACAACCACAACCACACCTTCAAACAAGCCAAATCAAAACCTCAAGTGTCCAAAGAAAGAGGATGATAATTGATTAGAGGGAGCTCAAGATATTATGTCTTCCATAGGCTGCTGTGCATTCACATATTCTCAAAGAATTTATCCAGGCCTTTGTTAAATTAAAAGAAACTTAAATTACTATAGATTTCATGTGAGAGAAAGTAACGTGGATTTTGATAGTGTTTCTATTTATTTTTTTCTCTGGAGAATTTTTTACTTTGGTCATAAGTTTTTTTTTTTTTAATTTTATCCTTGTAAACTATGTTGGCTTGGATTTGAGACTGATAATTTATATTAATTAGCATACTATAAGGTTATTTAGTATAAGAAAAAAACACTCTTAAATTAATGCTTGATTCGGCCAAACATTCAGGCATAGTCTTGCATGTCCTCACTCCTAGCCTTTTTTAAATGTGTTAGCCCATCTAGCCCATCCAGCCCATCCAGCCCAAACCAACACTTGGCTCCTTTTGGTGTGTGTATTCTATTAATTTTAATAAAAATTTATAAAAATAAATAAATTAAAAATATATTTATGATATTTGATTGAATACCGTTTAATTTTTACTTTATTTTCAAATAAAATTATAACATTTTTTATAATATTAATAAATGTTTTTTTTATATAACCTTACATGCTTGTTTATAAAAAAACCTTTAATTACGTGGCTTTCATGTGAGTTTTTTTAATTATCATTTATTTAAATACAAAATAGGTTTTATAAAAAATTGTTAAATCCAATTGAATCTATGATCCTGGTTCTTGATTTAATAGGTGAACTTAGATTGACCTGAATCAATACAACATTTTATATTCTTAATATTTATAAAAATTTGGAACGAAAGTCTCTTAAAGATCCAAGTCAATCCAAAATGTTATTGTTTTAATATTAAAAAAAATTAAAATAATGGAATCTTGATTTTTTAAAAGTTGTATTGAGTTTTGACCAAGTTGCATTTGAATTTATCAAATTAATTGGATCACATCACCTCAATTTTCACCTATTTAATTTGAAATCTTGGTTAGCTAAGAAGCTGAGCTAGGAAAACTCCAAGTTAATCTGCAAGGTTAGACCAAGTTTAATAACCTTGCTAAGCAATTACGATCGCAACATGCAAACATTGTATTATTTTTATATTTTTTAATATATTTACTTTAAAATTATAAAAATACTATTTTTTTAATAAAAAAACTTGCTTTTATGATTGTGATTAGATGATGTCTAAAAAATAAATATTCTAGTAGAAAAACATAAAAATTGAGCGCATTAATAAGATTAAAAGATTTTAATTAGACAAGTATTTTTTTTATTCTTATTTTGAGAGCCACTCATAATACAAAATTAAATATTTTAATTTCTATTTATTTTTTAAACTCTCGACTTGTTTTCTAGTTTTTTTTTTCAAATTAAATTTTTTTTTAACCAAACCTAGCTAATCAAAAGCAAATACCATAAATTCGGTAATGGTTCACTCTTTCCCCAGCTAGTACAATGGAGCAAAGTGATGGGTTGTCCTCTTGGTTTACAACGACAAAAGTAGCTAGGATTTAAATAGATGCCAACCCATGTCTATGTGTATGGCAGATCTCACTAAAAGACAATCCTAGCTAGCTAGCTAGCTAGCCAGCCAGCCTGTGGATCTTCTTGGATCCTAGAAAATTATTGCAAACTCACTCAGTCTACAGAGTTGGGATGGACCATGCAAGTTTTTAGTTCCTGGGTTCAACCTCCGAGGATAAATGTCATCAATGGAGTATCAACCGTCGACTTCTCAAGTTTTTTCTTTTTTGGTAAATGGCTTCTCAAGTTCAGAGACACACACGAATATACATTAATTTAACGCTCAATTTTGCAGAAACTGTGGAAAGAGTTACTGTTTTCTGAGTGTTACATCCAAGATTAGCCTTGTGTCTGCAATCAACAGTAGAATCAATACAGAACACAAGACTTCGGCCGATTAAAATACAGAATTGTTGTGCTTTTTGGTGATGTTTCCAATTCCTAAGCATGCATGCCTGTTTTGATCTAAAATGGCTCATTACATTTAAGCTTGCGGATTTGTGATCAGAGACAAAGTCTTTAGCAAATATAATTTCTTCAAAGAAAATGCCCGTTTATGTCTTGGTAAAGTTTCCTTGTTCATTATTCTAAAAGAGAGGGATAAGAGAGAGAGAGTACCAAAAAAAAAAGTATACAAACTGTTTTTCATTGTCAAGGTGTGAAATGTTTCTTTTTTAATAGAAAATGGGAAGTAGCAGATTACTTCAAATCAAATTTGTCAATTTCTAGAATAATTTTAAAATTTAAAATATTTATAGATAATCAAAAGTTATGGTTAAAGAACTTTAGCTTAAATATTTCAACATAAGCAAAATATTAAAATATTAAAAAAATAAAATGTTTTCATAAAAAAATAAATAAATCAAACATCCTTTTCATCTTTAACATGGAAATAAAGGAGGAATCATCATCTTGATATTCCAATAGATTGTTATTTCGATTAAAGTCATCGTCGTTATCAATATAAATCTCTTCATCCTCTAAAAATAAAGTAGACAAAGGTGTCTAAGTAGTCTCACAATTTATATCCTCTATCAAAAAAGTTAGGTTCTTTACAAACTCACTCATTCGATAAGTCAATGTTATCAAGGCTAATGAGATTTAAAGCATCTATTATTTTGGTCAAATTCCTACAAAATACAAACACAAAAGAAAACAAGATGAATATGAACCATATACCTTAGTGATAAATTTAATTTTTTAAAAACAACACCAATGTTAATGAAAATAGTAACAATCATTTTCAGTCTTATTATTAATGTCGCATGTTTGCGGCGTCGCGACGATCATCCTCCGAACCAGGATCTCTCTAGTGATAGGGGAAAGGACAAGGAATTATTGTTTCTCATTAGTAGAAAAAAGATGGAGTCGCCACCTTAGTGTTCATGGTAGAATATGATTTTTCTTCTGATTAAATCTTCTTGATAAATTATGCTTTTTTCCCCAAATAATTCATGATTTCTATATAGGATTAGAAAACACAAAATACTTAACAAAACAAGCCCAATGAAACCAAAATTACTCCCTTGGCTTAGACCCACAGTCCTTAAACCCATCTTGAATATAAATCAAATTTATCAAGACTTGTTTTTCTTGAATTATTGCTTTTTTATAGTCTATCTTGGCCCATGTGTTTTGCAAAAACTCATTAAAGACTTCCTTGAACTTCATTGCCTTAACCTTAATAACTGAGCGTACTAGAACTGTTAATAGATCTTTTGGTATGGGTTGAATCACATCAAAATTAAATAAAAAAAAACTTTTAAGAAACTATCAAAGTTTTGTGGAGTTTTCTCTACAATTAAGTGTTATAACCTAAAGCTCGAGAACTCTAATTTTTTTTTTATATATATAGTTTAGGATCTTAAAATTATGCTATATATCAGAACATAAAATAGCTTTCAGTTTGATTCCTTGCTGACAAAGGAGAAAAAAAGAAGAAGAAGAAAGCAAAAGAAATCCCTGATCAAGATCGTTAGGTTGATAATCCTTTTCCTTTCTTTTGCTCATAATCAATCTTCTCAAGATATCCTCTAATTCACTTTGCTGTGGCAAAGCTTCAATCATTTTTGTTTATTTGCTGAGCAATGATGGTGTAACTGCAGGAGTCTTGGAGGGTCACCTCAATTTCTTTAAACCCCTTCATGCATGCGATTCATTATTTGCGACACTAATCCTCGCGTGTGTTTTTAACAATGGTTCATTTTTGTGTTTTAAAATTATTTAAAAAAAATTTGAGTTTTTTTAATTTTTTTAGATCATTTTAATATATAGATATGAAAAATAATTTTTAAATTAAAAATATTTAAAAAAACAACCTTATGGTAATATAAATACCTCTTTTACACTGATTGATAAGATTGAGCACTGTGTATTGACACGCGTCTACTATCTTTTTGTAGCCCAATAAGAAGCTTGCTCCATAAGTCAAGATGGAAATGCTAAAGTGGCATGACAATATAGAATTTTTGTTCAGATAAATTCAGTTATTTATTTATTTATTTATTAATTAGCTACCTTTAGCCGACTTCTAGCCTGTATTGCCTTTATTCTTTGTGTTTGTCCATCATAAACACGATATATAAAAAATCTCAGTTTTAAAAAAATAAAAAATGAAATTGTGAATCAAAAAATCAAATTTTCCTTTTTTTTAATGACGTGGCAGCCGACTCCAACCCCTGATTTCTTTCTTTTTTTAAAGCAAAAGATCCTTCCGAAATGATATTGTAGTTAATATATAATTTTATTTTTAAATGAACGTAAATCATTTTATTTTACAATCACACGAAATCCATCCACTTGGTAGAAACAATTAATGGAATTTAGAGGCATCTTAAAGAATACAAATATCATAAATATAAAGATTGATTGATAATTAAAACGTATAATATATGATCTGAAATGGTATTAAAAATGCATTCGTAACGTCTATAAGTATATATTTATAGGAACAACTTTTTGAATTTTTAAAAATAAGCTTTTTAATTAACCACGTACGTAGCTTTCACTTTAAAATTTGATGGTAACATGCAATATATTGCAATTGTGAACATTTTTTCCCCACTATTTATGGCCATTTTCCCAGGGGAAGGACAGCTTTGATTGTCTACAGTCAATCCCACTGCGGCCTTGGACGCTTGCTTCCCTTTTTCCAGGGGCTATCAGTTCGGCTTTGACAATTCCGGGCCTTTTAGATTCATCGGTGACATCATGTCGTTTCTATCCGCCTTGTCTTTACACCGATCATGTTAGCGTTCCGGAACGCGATAATACCATATTTTAAAAAAAATTAATTTTGATTTTTATATTTTGGATTGTTTTGATATGTTGATATTAAAAATAATTTTTTAAAAAATAAAAAAAATATTATTTTGATATATTTTAGCACAAAAAACACTTTAAAAAACAACTGCAACCACACTTTCAAACATGCACATCTCATCCTAGATCTTTTAACGACATGTATCCCATGGCATGTATTTATACCAGAATTTTAATAAATGTTTTTTATTGTTTTGAATGTTAAATATAATTTTTTTAAATAAAAAAATATTATTTTAATATATTAAAAAAACAACTATTACTACAATCTTTAACCCCCTTTAAATTTATACCAGCAAAATCAATATATTCTTATTACAATTAACAATTAATTTGAATCATGATGAAGAGTTAATCATTAACAATGGCGGTATTTGGAGAACATAATTATAACAAAAGTAATGATACATTATTATTTGATTCCCCGTTAAGTCAAAACCATCAAGAGAATGATTCATACATACCTAACACTTAAATACTTTGAGTGGTTTAAACGCCTGCTTTCCTTTAATTCTTTTATTTCATGTATATATAGATAGAGTTTATTTATATAAACAATTAATCCATATCCAAACTAATGTAAATATAAACATGATTTTTCTACTATATTTTTAAATTAAAATTAAAAATTAAGTATTTAAGAAATCCACTTCAATAATCCATATTATATTTACTGAAACAGATTATCTATATCCATGCTAATACATATAAAAAAATTATTTCTTGCAATTTGTTTTTTTAGTAAAACCCTTAACGATAATATAAAAATTAAATAAAATTCACTTACCATATGGGCCAACACTCCAACATTCTTCTCTTTAGTTTTCCTTTAGTAAAAGAGGTTGTTTCTTATTTAAAATATTGTGTAGTTGTGTAAATTAAGCCTCGAGACGGAATTCAACCAAGGATTTATTTAACGTTAAAGCTGCATGCGGGAAAAGAAAGAAAAGTAGTATCCTTTTATAAGGTATTTATAATGATTATTTCTCATGATATAATTAAAGGAACAAGGAATATATATATATATATATATATATATATATATATATATATAAATATTGTTTATTAATGCCACTAATTTGTCATAATTTAAGACAAGGCCCTCCGTGAAGGCTCCTTGTCTCAAATAAAATTCAGTGAACATATATAAGTGTGCTTGTAACGTTGTTACCAAGAAAAAAACTAAAATGGAAGGGTGATGTTGAACCGTGAAAAATATTTTTTCTAATCATATATGTTCTCTTTATTTACTGAAAATATTTTTTCTAATCATATTATTAAATTAATTAAATTCAACAAAGTAAATAATTTATATCTCATATCTTTTTACTTTTTTTAAAACCCTGCAAGCATTATTTTTTATGTTAAAAAAAACTAATCTTGCTCACTTACCTAGGGCGAACCATAATCTATTTGAATGGTCAAAATTTTAATGTCAGATATAATGAATAATAAACCAGAATTCGCTCTAGCGAGAGCTAGCTGTTGTATGCAGAGGTAGATACTAGCTGCTGGAGAAATTGTGGTTTACTATCCAAAAGGTCAAGTGTGTTGCAGGCGACCATTAATGTAAGTTTTAATTCTCAACCACCACATTTGAATGCTCATAGAATGAATGCATTGATTAGTAAAGCCTTACAAGAATCTTCAAAATTAGCTAATTGTCACTTGTTGAATTGATGCAATGCAAAAATATAAAAATGCCGCTTAATAATCTGTAGCCTATTTAATATAATTGAGGATATTTTCACTGTGCAACTTCACCTACGTGAAATAATGAAAAGAATGTTTGTTTTTGTGATTGTTTCTGTTTTTAAAGTAAATTATAAAAAAATTATGTTTGGTAACGAAAAAAATGTTATTTATTATTTATAAAACCCATTATTTTTTACATTTTAAACACAGGCTAGTCGATAGCAGCTACAAAACATTCTACAAGCTGCTTCTCCTATCAAAACGTTCTCCATGGTGGTGAATTGTTCTAGCCGGACAGCGTCCGGTTCAAATCTAAATATATTAAACCGGGTTCAACAGAAAATAAAAAAATCAAAATTAAAATTTTTATTTTTAATTGTATTTTATTTGAAAACTAGATTTAATATTATTTAATGACACTACATAAATTAGAAAAATATCATATGATGATGTAGTATTTGTAAAAAAAATGTTATTTATTATTTATAAAACCCATTATTTTTTACATTTTAAACACAGGCTAGTCGATAGCAGCTACAAAACATTCTACAAGCTGCTTCTCCTATCAAAACGTTCTCCATGGTGGCGAATTGTTCTAGCCGAACAGCGTCCGGTCTAAATTTAAATGTATTGAATCGGGTTTGATTTAGTAAAATAAAAAAAATAAAAATTTTTTATTTTTAATTGTGTTTTATTCGAAAAACTAGTGTTTAGTATTATTTAATGACACTACATAAATTAGAAGGATATCATATGATGATATATCATTTGCAGAATTTGATTGCAATTTTAATTTTATTCATAATAATATTTTACATGATGTTGTTGCACGCTCAAGAAACCATGAAAATTGTAGTTCTTGTTGGATGAATTTTGCACGTGATGGAATTGTAGATAGTTTAATAGAACAACAAATAACATTTTATATAAAGTATTATTCATTTCATGATGTAATAACAATTGTTAAATTTACAATATTTAAATTAAAAACCATCAATATATATATATATATTTTAGTTATTTTATAATCTCAATTTGAAAAGTTTTTTTAACCAAACACATTAAACTACTTTTTGTTCAACCTCAATTTCAACCACAGTTTTAACCAAACATATATAAATATCAAATCAACCTCAACCAAAAGTGTTTTTTATAAAATAATTTTTTTCAAACCACTACAAAAGTTACCATAATACCAAGAAAATAACAAAACTTAATTTTAAAAAGAACTCAGGTTATGAGACTAAACTTGGTTACCTGGCTAAATTTGCTACTTAGGTTATGATATCGTGATAACTTGATTGAAAGGAAACAAAAAAAAATTATGAAGCCTATGTTTCAAAATGAACAACATCGAAGCATGAAATCGAAAAAAAAAATAAGTTAAAAAAAACAATTTCAATTTATGTTAACTTTTTAAACTTGTGACTCGAGTTACTAAATTAGAAATATCTTATCTGGAAAAACCATGAAACTCAACTTCTAACAATATCAATATCAAAGGATGAAATAGAAAAAAAATCAATTATATGAAAGATCTAAAAAAAAAAAGCAATTAACAAAATAAAAATCTAATTTAAAATAAAAAATAAATGAGATTACGACTTAGATTTTTTGGTTAAGCTCTCTATCCGACGTTTTAGAATGACATTCTTACATTTAAGCCTCTCATGTATGTATTTGCAGTAACTCTTGCTTAATATATTATATTAATACGGGCAATTTGGTTTTTGTGCTTTATAATTTAAATTTTAGCATTAATATTGAGCAACTTATTAATTCTTCTAAATACATCATGTATGTATATATAAAGATTGTACTTTTAAAATCATCAAAAAAAATAATTGATTCACGAGCAAACTAGCTCGAAAATGCCTTTATCATTGTATATAGAGATAAAATACATAGATCTTAGCAATAATCTTAAATAACTCCTGAAAATATTTGATAATGTTTTTGAGATACTTAAAATTAGGGATGAGAAAAAAAATAGAAAAATCAATTAAATTGAGAAAACCGAAAAAAAATGATTGAAAAAACTAAACTGTAAAAAAAACTAGATTAAACCGATTAAAATTTAAAAAAACCGACTGGTTCGGTTCTGGTTTTATAAGCCTAAAATCAAAAAAACCAAACTCAAACAAAAAAATAAAAAAAACCGAGCCAAACCGGTTTGAACCGGTTTTTGTCATAAAAAACCAAACCGAACCGAAACCGATCAGTTTGAACCGATTTCAATTTTAGTTTTTTTTATTCGATTTAGTTATTTTTTAAAATAAAAATCGAATCGAATCGAAAATAATCACCCTACTTGAAATGCATGTCTTTTGGCTTAAGGGTAACATTTAACGAGTCTCAATAATGAAGGCTGATGCTGTTTAGGCTCGAATTGGCCCTTCCTCGAATTAGCATCGATTACAAACTTTTGTTCATGTCTTATTGTCTGCCATTAATGTCACAGAGCTACCAAAAACATTAATCCAAACCCATCGAACTGGAAACATATCTCTATCTGGAAGTCTAATGTTCGATCGCCTTTGTTTCCTAATTTTAGTTATCCAGTGTTAGTGAACATTGGGGGCCCTGGTCTGGTTTTTTTTATAGCTGAAAGTAGTAGAATGTTTGGTATTATGATGATGTTTTTTCTTGCTCGTGAAAAACGAGAAAAAAATCATTTAGTTATTGCCTTCTTATGCGTAATTATATTTAAAATTTTGATTTTATATAAACTAAATTCTTTATTTTATATATAAAAATTCTTTTTACAACAGTTTTAATGAAATATATATTTGTAAACTTATTTTTTATTTAAAAAACCACAATTAAAGAGTTCTTTTTAATATATTTTTTAAACCCCTACCACACCAACCATCAAAGTGCCATATATTTTTACAAACTTCGAGTTATTAAAGACTTATATAGTTGTTAATTTCAGGACTCGTAAGATTAAACGAAATACAAAAAAACTGACTCTAACACCCACATTAATAATAATAATAAAAAAATACCATACACACATTGAATGAACTTATTACATAAACACAGCATCATATTAACAGATAGATGATAAGTGGATGCTGGGACCTTCTCATCTTTAAATTGAACCTTTTCTTTTAATCAATTTGCTTATACGGGTCAGTCTCGAGCATATCTTACAGTGCATGATCTAATTAATTATATACCGACAGTAATTTCAATATGTTCTTAAACAATGATGATTAATTAATATAGGTGTGTGCCCTACAAAACACAATTCTTCACCATTATTATTATTTTTTAACTCAAACTGTTGATGTCCTGGCACTCGTTGATGTACAGTTACTTTATTTTCGGGTTTTAAGAGTGTTTTAAAAAAAATTAAAATTTTTTACTTTTTTATTTGTTTTAAATTAATTATTTTAGTGTTTTCAAGTCGTTTTAATGTATTGATGTCAAAATTAATTTTAAAAAATAAAAAAATATTATTTTAATATATTTTCAGATAAAAAATATTTTAAAAAATAACCGCTATCATAAACATGAAAACCATATAAAACAAAGTGTATTTTACAATTAATTACTTCCAAAAACAATTATTTTTCACGGGTTGTCTTTACTTTTGTCTGCACTCCTCCTCTGTGTATTTTTGTGTTTAGAAAGCCTCACAAATCATAAAGGTTCAACTGTTCAACGGTGTGCACTTTTTATTTATTTATTTTTTTAATTGGGCAAAACATTATTGGTCTCTCTGTCTATGAGAAAAGAGGGGAGAAAAATAATAAAAATTTCCAGAAACGGTCATCAAATCACAAAGCATCGGCACTCTGCTAGCTGTTCTCATTTTTAAGTTTTGTTTATGTTGTCTGCTTCGGTGTGTTCGTTGTCCATGTCCCACATCTCAAGACTGTATTTTAGTCACCATCTTCTTTCGGCCATTTATTGCTTCGCGCCATTTTCTTTTGCTTTTTCAACAGAAACGAGAAAAAAACTGAAAAATCGAGAAAATAAAAAAAATAACTGAAAAAATAAACTTAAAAAAATCAATTATAATTTTAAAAAAACCAATAGATTTGGTTTGGTTTTAATTTTATAACTTTGAAATCAAAAAGTCCAAACCAAACCCAGACTGAAAAAACCCGGAAAAAAACCAAGTCAAACCGAAAAACCGAGTCAACTGGGAAAAACAGATCCAAACCAGGAAAAACCGAGCCAAACCAGAAAAACCAAGCCAAACCGGTTTGAATCGATTTTGTTTTCAAAATAACCGAATTGAAACCGGTCAGTTTGAACCGGTTTCATTTTTTTTTAAAATCTTATTTTAATTACTTTTTTTTTGATAAAAACATAACCGAACTGAAAATAATCATTCTTATTTTTTACATCTTCACTGTAAAAAAACGAAGGCAAACATTTTTTCAAAATATTTTTTACGGCTAATTGTTTGAAAACAAAAACAAACAAGGTTTTTATTTGCGTTTTAGAATTATTATTATTTTTTGAAGAAATGATTTCAAGTGACTCTTTAAGTAATTTAATTCAAAAGACAACTTCAATTTATTAAATTAATTCCTATGCTTGCAAGAATTTCAAAATGCCAGCCTTTTCACATATAATATTTTCAACCGCATGCTTGGAAGCTTCTTCCTTTTAGTTTTTTTTTTTTTTAAATAATTCCCGGCTGCTCCCACTGTCCCTTCCATATCTCCAAAGTATTAAATGATGCAAATTCTGTGAGGCAATTTAATATTCTCAACAGAAGGGGAGGCATGTGTGAATTATATTCCCATGGAACTATGCTGTGTTTCCCTTCATTTTTTAATACCCATGTTTCCTCACTTCTTTTTTCTTTTTTCTTTTTTTTTTCCAGCAATTTATTTACTATTACAAGATCCCCAAGGAAAATAGACAATGCCCATTGGAGCCTTCTTGCTGGCTGATTTTTACCTTTTGGGAAAGTTAAAATGTAGAGAGTTGCAGACTTCAAGGTTTCAGTAGTGGGTTCCCGATGAATAGACTTTCACATGGCATTTTCTTTCAACTTAGAAAATAAAAAAAGAAGGTCTCAAACTGATAATTTCTGTGTACAAAAGATAGAACAAATTAATTAATAAAAATTTATATTAAAAAGATTTTTTTAAGAAATGTATTAAAGTAATATATTTTTTTATTTTTAAAAAATTATTTTTAATATCAGTATATTAAAATATTTAAAAATACTAAAATAAATTTAACTTGAAGTAAAAAAATTAAAATACGATGAAAAGCCTGCTTAAGCACTGTAAAACCTTGACGTAGGAATTTGCAAATTACATAAAGCGGCTAGAGTCACAGCAATCAGTGTCACAGCTCAATTCTCAACTGTAGATTCACTTGATGATGCTGTCATATCTGGCCACCCAAGATTCTAAATATCACAATCACAGTACTGTCCCGTCAAGGTCTCCCCCCGACCCAATCACAATTTATTCTTAACCTTTTTTTTTCCTTAAGCCTCAGGTTTTATATGCATTAATTATTCATTTAATAATTTACAAACTAATTTCCTGTTTGCCACCAGAATTATACGAATACCTGCTCCATGCATCATGGTCGTTAATCACGCCCTCGGATGTTCAAACATGAATCAGCCATCTCTCGTTCCAGGGTTGAATGGGGCCCATGCTCAGATGGTGCGAAATCAATCACCATATAAATGGGCCCACATATCATCATCTCTCCTTCTCTCTCACACACACAATACTGATTTTTTTAAAAAACTTAAACCTCTTATTTTACTTATTAAATTGAATTTTATAAATTTTAAAATTATTAAAATTTATATAATTATTAACTTTAAAATCTATAAAATTAATCAAGATAGATATTAATTATCTCATATATTTATATTAATAAAAAAAATACTATTTTTTTTCAATAATTAAGATTTTCTGGTTCTGGCAGGATTAGTTATGTCCCTCATCCGCTACATCCTTCTGTCATTAAGACAGCCCTCTCTTATTATTATATTAACATTTATTCATAAGAGAAAAAAAAACAATAAATTATTGATTTATTCACGAAACATACTTGATTCAATTTATATGTTTTTTATCGGCGTGGTTTTTTGATTTGATTTTCCATGGATTTTGTTTTATTTTATGTGTTCATGATTTTATAATCTTTACATAAAATTTAGAGTTTTCTTTAACTTTTAAAAATAACATACAGAATCAGCTTGAAAAATAAAATATAGAATAAATTAATAAAAATTAAAAATTAAAAAAATCCAATGTTAATAAAGCAATTCAAGAAAAATAAATTCTAGCAATATAAATAAATAAATAAAAATTTGAAATTTTTTAATAATTCTCTTAAGGTTTTCTTTTTATTTTATATCATTTTAAAAAAAACACTTTGGACCAATCTCTCATTTTAGGAGGCTAGAGTATAATTTTGTTTTTATATTTTTGAATTTTTTTTGATGTATTAATATAAAAATAAATTTTAATAAAATAAAAAAATATTATTTTAATATATTTTTAAATAAAAAAGCATTTAAAAAAAAAACTTCAATCATCACTGTACCTGACACCCTTAGCTAGCTTAGCCACAGCCCACCTCCATCTCCAGCTCCAATCTGCTAGTCAAAATTTGTGTCTGGCTTTTCTTCCTCATGGGATAACACTGTCACTTGTTACAATCCCCAAAACCCCTTTCTCTTTCTCTAATAAAAAAAACCACCCAAAAATCTTCATAACCAAAACCCCTTCCACATTCTTTCATTTGATTTCCATCTAAAATCATGGAGACAATCAAATGTAGATCACTCCCAAACAACAAGAGCAAGATAGCAAGAACATTCCAAAAAGTTATCAACCTCAAGACTGCAACTAGAATTGCTTCAAATAATGGGATTGGCATGTGTATGCTGACACCACACAACAAGTTCGATCAAGATGATTCAAACACCGCCTACAAACCTCAAAACACTAATAATCACAAGAAGAAAGATGCCAAGGCCAAGCGCAGAGCAGTCTTGGAGGCATTGCTGGCAAAGCTATTTGCAAGCATTACTACAATTAAAGCAGGTTACGCGGAGCTACAAATGGCTCAGAATCCTTATTGTAGTGATGCTATACAAGCTTCAGATCAGGCTGTTGTTGATGAGTTGAAACAATTATCACAGCTTAAGCGTAGTTTTTTCAAGAATGAGCTTGACCTTTCACCCCAGGTTACTATGATGCTGGCGGAGATTCAAGAACAACAGGGCTTAATGAAGACCTATGAGATCACAATCAAGAAACTGGAAGCAGGTGTTGAGGTTAAAGGTTCAGACATTGGTTCACTCAAGAAACAGCTTGATGAGGCCATAGCTTTTAACAAGTCTCTTGAGAAGAGACTAAATGCAAGTGGGCCTCTATCAATGTTCGACAACATTCGGTTTTCACTCCTAAATCCAACCCATTTTGTTCAATTCTTGCATCATGCTTTAAGGTCCGTGAGGAATTTTGTGAAACTAATGGTTTGTGAAATGGAGGTAGCCCGCTGGGATATTGAAGCAGCTGCAAAAGCAATTGAACCAGAAAACACTGTTTTCGCAAATCCAAGCCACAGGTGCTTTGTCTTTGAATCTTTTGTGTGCAAAACAATGCTCGAGGGTTTCAATCATCCAAATGAAGAGCTTCAAAGTGAACACTACTACTTCATTGAATTCAAAAAGCTCAAATCTTTGAACCCAAAACAGTTCTTGACTCAGAATCCAGACTCATCATTTGCACGATTCACAAGGGCTAAGTATCTTCAACTTGTTCATGCAAAAATGGAGTGCTCTCTGTTTGGGAATTTAAACCAGAGAAAGCTAGTGAATTCTGGTGGATTCCCAGATTCTGCTTTCTTTAATGCATTTGTTGAGATGGCTAGAAGGTTATGGGCCTTGAATCTCTTAGCTTTCTCATTTGGTGAGGATGTCAGTATTTTTCAGGTAGCCAAGAATTGCAGGTTCTCTGATGTCTACATGGAGGCTGTTACACAAGACTCAGTATTAGAAACCACCAACGCTGACACTGATCTCCTGGTAGCTTTCACAGTGGTTCCAGGATTCAAGATTGGCAAAACTGTGATACAGAGTCAAGTGTACTTGTCTCCGGCGAGTTCTTGATGTTCTCCCCCTTTTCTCTCCCTTTTGTTTTGTATAATTTTGTAATATAATATTAAATCACATTGTAGTTCTATCCGGTCCAGTGATTGCTGCAAAAACCTTGGTTTATGGTAGACCAATCAAATTATCTAGCCGATTTGAATCGATTTGGTCTAATATAAGCCGAGCTGTCATATCAAATCCTGTAGTTAAAAAAAAGATGGTTACAAGTTCATGTACTCTGGCTAGCGGGACTTGACAATTTTGCCAAATATTTGATCTTCACTCGAAGGTGCGGTTAGTAGACTAGACATGGTGGCGCGTGGGGTGGCGCGTGGGTTGAACATGCCTTGTCGCATGAGGGAGCATGAGATGTTTGGACCCACCTCTGAAAAGTGGTGTATGTTCATGTCATTGTATTATTGTAATGGAAAATCAAATGGTGTGGGGAGAAAATAGAAATTATCTTCATCAATTTTTGTTATGTATATGTCTTAGGCGACATTTTCGAAGAGAAATGCATTGCATCGTGACTGAATTCAATCTCTTAATAGCCATACATGCTTTTGTTTTGTAGCCATGGGGTCACAGCCTTGGAGGATCTGGCAAGATTGGTAGTGTTAGCTAGCTGTTCGTCTCCTTCGCTGGTGCTTTCAGGTAGGGTCAAGCAGCACAGAGCTTTAGGTTACTGCCATAAAATGACATTCTTTTAGTGAGCATAAGGTCCATACTTAGAAAGTCTGAGCAATGAGCAAGGTTCACGAGCTGTGTGCGCAGCATTGCCTGCATCTGTTTGACTGCTAGCTAACACGCGAGCACTTCCAACTTGTGACCAGAACTCCAAGCGTGGATAGCCATATGTAGCTCATCTTCTTGTTTCCTGCATTGAATCTGCATGGTCCCCATGCAGATCTTGACTGGCTTAAAATGAAGAAAAAAATGGAACCAAAAGCTGTGTCTCCTACGTAAAGGGAGCAATAGCCCACATGGTGAGATATGAATAAGGATGTTGGAAATGAAAGAATGAATGAGACAAGCTTCAACACTTAAAATGCCAATCAATAGTTTTATCAGAGTAGTTTCAGCTTGTGCAGAAATTAATAAATACAAGTAAAAGAAATAAATACGTGGGTACTTGTGGCCTTGTTCACGCTCAGAGTACGGAGGACAGGCCTCCTGTCTTGTCCCCTGTATGGGCCAGGATTTCACCCCAACTTAGCGAGTGTATGGCTGTAAGAAGGTTGAATTAATTAATTAGATGTTTTTATATGATTTTGAAATGTTAAAAGCTAATATATATATATTATATATGAAGATGTATTTTTTCAATTTAATTATGTTTTTTATAAAATCTCATGCACCACATTATCAATCATGTTAGAAAGAGACAGATAGAGCAGAAAATGGGAAAATACGAGAGAGGTACAATGCAAGGGTTATTTAGTTAAACTAATTTGATTAGTCTCCATGAGGACCATAAACAATTACAGATTACCTTGACCAGCATTGGTCTTCCTCGATTTAGTAGCTTTTTGTTTCAGAATTTACTTTTTCACTAATCAAATCTTCCTATCTTAACTATTTCTCTTTTCTATTTCTCAACCAAAAAAAAAAAGATGGAAAAGGATGTGAAATCATGGAAATACCAAGTTATAAACAGATTTAAAGGATTAATTATATAGTCTCAAAAATCACAAAGATTAATTAATCAGTTTCATTAAACTATGAAGACTAAGATCTATTTATTTGCTGAAAAGTAGTTTTTTTTGAAGTGGTTTTCTTGAAAAATAAATTCATGAAAAGTGAATTATTTTCTGATGTTTGGTAGTATCATGAAATATAAGTTGAAATTTTTTTTCAGTGTTTAGCTATGTTATAAAAAATAAACTGGAGAATAAATTGTTAATATTTTTTTTTCAAGTTTATTAAAATAATGGAGAACAAATCTTACAAATTAAAAAGTTAAATGAGAATAAAATTGAAAAAAAAATCTAATTTCACAAATTATCTCAAATAAAATAAATAACAATCAGAATAATAGAGATTAAATCTAACAGATAAAAAAAATTAAAAGATGATGAAGTTAAAAAAACTTACAATTTCATAAATTATTTTTAATAAAATAAATAACAATAAAATAAAATGAGAACAAAATATGATAGATAAGAAATTTCAATTAAGAAAATGATAAGAGAAAAGCAAATAACAATCATAAAAATGAGGACCAAAGTTGATATAAAAATCAA
This sequence comes from Populus deltoides, assembly GCA_015852605.2. Classification (NCBI taxonomy): domain Eukaryota; kingdom Viridiplantae; phylum Streptophyta; class Magnoliopsida; order Malpighiales; family Salicaceae; genus Populus; species Populus deltoides. Next base: position 18,480,850 of record CM027573.2, read on the forward strand.
ATTAAATCAAATTCTAAGTGAAGGAATTGAAAAAAAAAGATTCAAAACAAAATATATAGAAATCAAAAGTTTGAGAACCAAATTTGATATAATCAGCAAATAACATGATATTTCTAAATTTTTCACAACTTCTAGAAAGTGTTTTCCTCCTAAAATAAAAAGAAAACACTGTCCTGGAAATTAAACCAAATTTTTCTTTGACTGAAAAGTGTTTTTCGTTGGGCAACTTTTCTAGTGACAAACAAACATAAAAAAGTTTGAAAAGTGATTTCTAGAAAACTATTTTTTGTGAAACAAACAAGACCTAGGTTACAATATATTAGTAAATAATAACATTGAAAGAGAGAAAAAAAGAAGAAGAAAGGAGACGAGATAACTCGAATCTAAGCATTAGACTGAAGGAGGCTACTAAAATGTCTTAATCCTTAAAAAATGATATAAAAAAATCCGCAAATGTCATATGATTGGGTCAAAATAAAACCAGCCTAATCGAACCAGAAAAAGAAAGAGAGAAGGAGAAGAAAAAAGAAAAAAAAGGAGGAGGAAGGGCCTAACCAGACCCGAATGGAAGAAAGAGAAAAGGAAAGGAGAGTAGTAGAAGAAGGAATAGAAAAAGGAAGGGCACAACAAGCCCTGAAGAAAGAAAAGATAATGAAGAAGAGAAAGTAAAGACAGATGAAGGGTCTAAGAGTATCTTCAACCAGAGAGGCAAATGGAGAGACAAATTTAAAAACATGTCCTTTTAACTTTTGTTTCTTTATTTTACAATTCCAACACAGCAGGTAAAAGAGGAGTCAAAATGGCTATTCAATTTAGGAAGAGCTATTTCTACAGGTTTCTGTAGAATAACTAAAATGGAATTAACGTTGCCAACGATTATTTTTATAGCCGTTGGTCAACAGTGTTTTTTTTCTTCTTTAAAAGCAAGGAAAGAAACTTATTTTTTAAAAAAATCTTATATTGTGCTTCACTCTTCTCTTAAATTTAGAAAAATAAAAATTAATTATTCTCTGGTTAATTAATAACATCGGTTGTGTTAATTAGCTGTGACGGTTTTAAATCTTAAACATGAATTTTTTTAAAAAAAAATTGAAAATCAAAATTGAAAATATTAATGGTTTTTTTCAAAGTTTGAATTTGAATTTACTTTTAAAAAATTAAATTTTTAACAGTAACATATAAAACTAAAAATTAAAAATATTCATATAAATAAATTTTAAGTTTAATTTTAAATTATATCTTTTAACTTTCATATTATTTCATTAAATTTTATATTATTTTTATAAATTACTCATATTAATTATATAATTAATAACATCATAATTATATTATATGTAAAATATCTAAATTAGTTATATAATTATATAAAAATAAATTTAACATGAAATATATTAAAATAAAAATGGCTTTTCTAAATAGCTTTTTATCATTGGAATGCACATAATCAAAAAAGCTATATTTATACTATTCAAAAAGCCATTTTATCAATTTAGCTTTTTGCATTGGAGATGCTCTAACTAGGTTAGCAATCCCCTTTACCACAGGTAATTCAGGTGGTTTGAAAGTGTATAAATGCCTAAGGATCATTGGATATAAATGATAATTGTTTTTTTATAAAAAAAACAACATATTACAAAACACTTGAAAGCACTCCTTTGTTATTTTCTCCCTCTACAATATATATATTAACCCATCAAACTACCGTAAAAAACCCCAAATTCAATCAAAGTTTTTTTTTTCATTTACGGAAAACTGAATGAATGTTTATAGAAGTTTTTGAAAGTCGTTTTTCTTTTCAACCATTAAATCTTAAAAATCTCACTCAGAACCCTGATTTTGATAATTTTATGATTTTCTTTATAAATAATCAACCAGTTTAAACTAGGGCTGAGCATTTCCGGTTCGGTCTGATTTTGAACCAAAATAAACAACCAGACCGAATTATTGTTTTTTTAATTTTTTGAACTGAACCGAACCGAAAACCGGTTCAAACCGATTAATTTCTGTTCGGTTCGGTTCGGTTTTTTCCCTTCCAAACCGGTTCAAACCCAATGGTTCTCTCTACTTCTCCTGCAATCTCATACAATAGATCCCAAGTTGCTGGAGGTGAAGACCCATTCGGGCTTCCACGGCTAGATCCTTGTCTACAACTGCACCCAACCTTGCAAATCAGGCAAAAAACCCAAGACCCGAACATTAGCCCCAGAAAACATAATCACAGAAACCAGAGCAGATTGTCCTATTTTAAAAAGAAACATAAAGGAAGCAATACCTTAGTCTTTTCGGTGCTGCAAGGGAGGTTGTTTCTCTTGAAATCATCTTCAAGGGTAAAGTGAGTCATTTGATGAGTTAACTCAGCCAAGTACTCTTCTTCATCACTCTTTATCTCAGTAGAGCCAACGATGACCAACTTGTTTTGCTTTGATTTTTCACCAGCCAGAGAGTGAAGGGAAAGAGATGCAGAGAAGGGAGGGGAGGGGGGCGGCCCACCAGCCAAAGAGTGAAATGAAAGAGATGCAGAGAAGGGAGGGCAGGGGGGAGAGTAAAGTGAGAGTGAAATGAAAGAGATGCAGAGGGGGGGGGGGCGTCCGCTGATGGCTTAATGCCTTATTCTAGGGTTAGAAAAGATTGTATTTATACTTGTTTTTTTTTTGAAGTGCTGACTGGTTGAACCGGTTCGGTTCAATTGGTTTCAGACTTCAGAAACCGAAACGAACCGAACTGGAATTTTTTTATGATTTTTTAATCGGTTAATTCGGTTTTTTTTCAGTTCGGTTTTTTCGGTTATTTTTTGTCCGGTTTTCTCGGTTTAATCGGTTTATCGGTTTTTTTGCTCACCTCTAGTTTAAACAACCATAAAAAATCAGTAAGTTTTGGATTTAATTGATGTAACAGTTCACAACCGCAACATGAATTAAAATTCATCACATTTCCTACCCATGACATTTTAGAAACATGATATTTAATTAAATATCACATTTAAAACCATGATATTCAATGGAGTGTTATTTCATTAAAACTTTTTGCTACTATATTAATTTATTATTATTTTTATGCTCATTGCCGAATTTGTTAACGAAAACAGCCTACAAAATCATGGAAGACCATCCCTGACGATGTTAAAAGCAGAGGCAGGGCTTAAACGGCAGTAGTTCAAGGAAGACTGTGACGGACGACAAGAGTTCCAAAACAAGACAGCAGACCTCTTAGCATGCACAAGACAAGCGGTTTTAAAAAAGGGTCTCTCTCTCTCCAGTTCCTAGAGAATTTACAAAACCAACATTAAACTCATTTTTGTGCAGTACAAATGGCAGAAGTGTCCACAGTTTACAAACAGGTCAAGAATCAACCAACACTCCAGTAAGTATGAGCAACAATGTCGTTCAATGAAATTGATTCCAAATCAACTAAATTCCCAACTTCGCTATAAAATTTACAGATTTAACGAGCAAAGGAATAAAATAAAAATTGTTCCAAAAACAATTCACTCGAGAAAAAAAAAATTAGAAGGAAAAAATGCGCACCGGTATAGTCTCTGTTCAACATGGCTACTTGAACCATCTGATACCTGATTCTGTTACAGCGGGAACCCCAACTTCCCGCCGTTTGAATTACCCAGGCAAGAATGCAGTTGAATATGAATGCCACCTACAATCATGTATTGGATCCTATGCAGCTGGCCTTTACACACTTGCAATGCAATATTTATTTCTTTTAATTCCATGTCAGTCTTCCTATAAATCCATTAGGTCACCTGAACCCCTACATGTCTGAACCGATTAAAAAATGTACTTTTTTAGGATTTCCCCATGAAAAATCCCACTCTCTGAACTGTTCATGTTATGTCACAGACAAAAATCAAGCGCTTGGACATTTCTCAACAGGCCATCAATCAGGAGGCCATTAATGTCTCTTCCAACAAGCCACTTCCAAAAATGAGCAGAAAATGATTGCTACCCTCAATCACAGTCAAGCACGTTATTCTTCCTTGATCATCTTAAAGATTTCAAGGGGAGTTTCCAGCAGAGGGTGAAGGGTCGGAAGCTTCTGCAAGAGTTTCAAGCATGCTTATGACATCAGCTGTGTCATCCAAATAGTACTTGGCTTTGCTAGGTTTCTGACCAACAGTGCAAGCAAATACAGATTTACTGGAGTTAAGGATACCACTTGCTATTGCATTATCAATGCTTTCAAACATATCCTCATCTGATCTGTCATCCCCAATACACAATACAAAATCAGCCTGTCTTCCGCTTTCAGCCATTGATGTAAAGATTTTTTCTGCCACGGAACCTTTACTGATTCCCTGAAAGCCGCATGAAAATTTGCGTCAGGCTTCATGTTACATTTTAGTCCAGAATAGATCACTTGATTAGGAAAGATGGACCCAGGTTATCCCAAACAGTAAAAGAATCAAGAAGAAAGGTAGGTTGTAGTTATGATTGAAGTTAACACTGAGCGTTTGCATGGTTCATTGTCAAACAAAATATTCAATTAGTGGTGATATAACATCCACGATCAACAAGCTTTAATGTTTTCTCCTACTGAAATTTTAATGATCCAAAGGTTTAATAATGAACATTCAAACTGACTGATTATTAAACAATATTGACAATCAATAAGAAATCATGCAACTTTTATGGCATCATCACCGCAATTGCTTCAGAAAGAGAAATAACGACAACTGAAAAGGCCAAAACCCAACCAGTTTAGAAAATCAAGCCATAGTCCAAAAAAGTATTTTACCAACACTATTATTTTTTCCTTTTATAGCACAGCTTACAATTAGAAAGAGTGTTCTAGGAAACAGGTTTCCAGAATTTTCATGATTGCATGAATCTGTAATTCCCATTTGGCTAACTAGCTGCTCCTGAAAAAAACTTGAAATAATTTTCATGCCAAACATTAAACTGATTCTCACTCCCTAACTTCCAGCTTCTCCTCCGACCTAGGTTTGTCATAAGCTTACTTACCAGACTTGAAGTTATGTAATTGGTCTAAAGAAAATGAGAACAGTTTACACTTCGTTCTAGCAATCAAAACAAATAAGACGGTATGCCAAAGACGTTCATTTCTTTCATGGTTGAAAAACAAATTAGTTGATCATCAGAACAGCAATTGACAGGAAATTGCATTCAGCTAGAAAGTTGGTAAATTGGATTTGAAGCAGAATATTTACCTGAGGCTTAACTTCCACAATAAACTGACCACTTTTGACAGCAACAGGCTCATTTGCAAGCACACTTTCAAGATGGTCCAACATCTCCTTGGCCTGAGCAGCTCCAAAACCAGGATCTGCATCCCTGTGGTGCCAAACCAAAGCGCTCTCTTTGGTCTCGATGGAAGATCCATCAGTGGCTTCTGTGTATAATTTCATAACAGGCTCAGCTATTTGAATCCATCCAAAATCACTACTCTGCCCGCAGATCTCCCAATCATCATCTGCAGACCACCTGACACATCATGATTTTTAGTCAAGCAGAAATGGAAGAACAATAGCAAACAAGAGTAATTTAGAACATACCTCACGAAGTACCCATGTTCAGAAGCAATTCCAAGTTTTTTGCAAGGAGCAAGCCACTTGCCTAAACTATCTCTTCCTCTTCCACTGACAACAAAGACGGTGTTCTTAACATCACTACAAAGAGTATTTATCATTGAAATGATCTCAGAACTCGGGGTCTTATTGATGGATGTTTGTGGCATTACAGTTCCATCGTAGTCCAAGAGTATAGCTCTTTTTTTGGACTTTATGTATGCAGATTCAATATGATCAATATTTAATTTTTTGAAATTACAATCAAGCGCAACAACTCTGAAACCAAAGCTTAAGCCAATTCCCCAGCAGCGCCTTATGAAATGGTCTTTGCAAGTCCTCTCCATGTCTTGGTAAAAGCTCCTTGACCAATATGCCACATCATGTGTGCTGACATACCTGTAATGCTTCTCATGTCGCAATTGTTTCTCAGAATCAGCAATTGAAATCGCCTCATTCATTGCTTCAGCGGTTGCTTCAATGTTCCATGGATTGACCCGAATTGCACCACTAAGTGAAGGGGAACATCCAATGAACTCTGATACAACCAGCATGCTCTTCTTGGGTCCACTGGATTCTGCACTAGGCTCCGACCCAGAAACACCCTGCCTGCACACAACATACTCATAAGGAGTAAGATTCATCCCATCTCTCACAGCTGCCACAACAACACACTCTGCAATGGTGAAATATGCAGCTTTTTCACTGAGAGATACTGGTCGATCAATAAAGACAACTGGTTCATAGCCAGGTCGACCAAAAGTTTCATTAATCCTCCTGCAGCTTTCCTGTATTTCAGCCTGCAATTCCTCAAGATCTCTCCCTCGTCCCCTTGCAGGATTTGTTATCTGCACCAAAACAGCCCTTCCTCGCCACTTTTGGTGTTGTTTCAGAAGCTGTTCCATTGCCAAAAGCTTCAAATTTACACCTTTAAAGATGTCCATATCATCAACCCCAAGTAAAACTGTCTTTCCTTCAAATTGTCGTTTTAGCTCTCCTACCCTCCACTCCTTGTCTGCAAGTTTCAAGACAGACTCAATCTGCCCCATATGAATCCCAACTGGCATGATTTTTATTCCAACAGTCCTACCATAGTACTCCATTCCAATGTAACCTCTCTTTGACTGATATTCCAACCCCAACATTCGACTGCAACAAGAAAGAAAATGTCGAGCATAATCGAAAGTGTGAAAGCCAATGAGGTCTGAATTCAAAAGTGCCTTAAGAATCTCTTCCCTAACAGGTAAAGTCCTGTATATCTCTGACGAAGGAAATGGACAGTGAAGAAAGAATCCCATTCTCAATGCATTGAACCTTCTCCTCAAGAAAGTAGGCAGCACCATCAAATGATAGTCATGAATCCAAACATAGTCTTCCTCTGGGTTTATAACCTCAATCACCTTATGCGAGAAGATCTTATTTGCTGCCACATATGCCTCCCACAAAGATCGATCAAATCGCCCACCATGATTCCCCGAAAAAGGAAGCATATAGTGAAAAAGCGGCCACAAATGCTGTTTACAAAACCCATGATAAAACTTTGACAAAATATCAGGAGGTAGAAATGCCGGAACACAATTAAACCTATCCAACAAAACCTGCGAGACATCATCTTGTTCACTCAAGTCAACATCAGCCCGCAAAGAACCAACATATAAAACCTCCATATCTTCAGGCAAACCATCTTTTAAGTGCAATAACAGAGAATCCTCATCCCAACTAAAGCTCCATCCTTTATTATCTGGCCCACGCTTTGCTTTTACCGGCAATTGATTCGCTACAATGATCATGCGGTCCTGAACTACTGATGAAGGCACATCTGAGGCCGCATCATCATCAAGCTCGGAAATAACTCCCGGAACTGTCATTACACGAGGCAACTGCTTTCTCTCCCGAGGTTGACCCATTGCCGGAAAGTTACCTGAAGCTAGATCTAAAAGATTGGTATATGATCTAGACACCATCTTCACCCTCTTTCTTTAACAATGCAGAACTACAAACACTACAACTTCTACTCAAAACTTACTATAAACCAAACCCCAGTATTGATTTCCCTTTGAAATCACTATAATTTGACAGGATCTGAAAAGGGTAAGAAGCAAGCACCATAATCAGAGATACAGTAATTACCAATCTTAATCCACACATGATTAATGGCTACAATCCAATTAAACATATAAATGAGATCCAAATATAGTAAATGATCAAGCAAAGATGAACTATAAAAAAGACTCAAACTTTACATTCGAATTCAACAAAAAAAAAAAAAATTACCCCAGATTAACAAACTTTCTTGTATGAGATTAAAAAAGAAAAACTATCCAAAAGTTGAAAAACTAACCTTTGAAAGGCAAGAAAGTTTGCACCTTAATAATCTTTGGATCTGAAATGAAATATAATTTTAAAAAAAATGTTATCTTTCACAAGAAAGAAAGAATGAATTCTAGGGTTTGGCTTTCGGTTCCTCTCTGTTAACTCAAGAGTCACATTAACAACCTCTCTCTCTTCTCCTCTCCTCTCCTCGTTCTTTCTATCTATCCATGTAAACAATAATGTACTACTGCTACAATACAATACAATAATAAACAATGTTTCTTTCTTTCTTTCTTTCTTTCTTTTGTTTTATGTTTTTTATTTTTTAATTAATTACCAGAAAAAATATTACATAAAAAAGAAGAGGATAAGGTCCGCCAGTAGACTACCCAGTAACGCCAGCTGGCAAAGTGGAGTCTTAGGGTCACGCGCTCTTTACTCCCTTTCGTTAAGGCAGCTGCACGCGTGTCAGGTTTTAAACAAAGCCACGTGAGTAAGAACAATGTACTGCCCACGCGTCGTTTGATACCTAATCAACCAAGGTGAGCATCACATGTTTTCATTTGTAGCTTAATTGCTTTTATTGCTAGCCAATCATCTTCTCAGCCTCCTCACCACCTTCTTTTTTCTTTCTTTACTTCGAGTGAAACTAAAATTATATATTATAATAATGCTATTTCGTAAGAAAAAGAAAATATATAAACTTTTATATAAGAATACACTAATAATTCCTACAACGATTAAGGTTTTTTTTTAAAATATTTAAAAATATATTAAAATAATATTGTTTTATTTAAAAAAATATATTTTTAACATCAACATAGTTTTTTTTGATATACCAATGTTGAAAATATATTTTAAAAATAAAATAATATATTTTTAAATAAAAATTACTTTAAAAATAATATTTACTACCGTGCTAAACACTCTCGATCTCAGTTGGTCCGGAAATATCTTTATCTTTATCGGATAAAAAAAAATAAAAAATCAGAAACATCAACTCTTGTAATGGATGGAATATAATTAGGAAGGACATATAAAGGGGGGGAAAGGCAATGGATAAGATGGGAAAAAGCTTCAATCCAAAGTTTCATCCAAGAAAAGAAGAATGGATAAAAAAGTAAGAAACAGCGTGGTCCATGGAGGAGCTGAATATACCCCAGGGAGACTAGAAGCTTTCCATCCATGTTGATGATGTTGCCACGTGGATGTGAGAGTTTGTAGATAAGGTGATGGACGGAGAAATGATGGCGTCACCGACAACATCACCGTGGCGGCGAGCCGAGAGGAGGTGGTTGGCGATGGGTATTCCAAAAGAAATGTTAGTTGGTGGGCAGCATGTGTGTAAATAAATTGAATGGGAGTAGAATGTCATTCTCATCCCTGAAAAGTTATTGACTTTTGGATTGTTTGCGTTGGAAATAGATAGGAGATTTGGGGGTAAAATGAGTGGCTGAGACGGAGGGCGTTGTTTGACCAATTTGCGCTCTTTACCTAATTTTTCTCTCTTCTCATGAACAAGAAAGGTGGCGTCTGGTGTGGCTTTGGTGGCGGATGTGGTGGGAGGGAACCATTTTTTTATATACTTCAATATTAAATTCACATGGCCGATAGGGTTTGTGAAATTACCATCAAACCTTGTTGTTGGTTGATGGCTGGCACCATCAATAAATAAGTATATTCTCCACTTTATTAATTAGATTTCCATTCCAAAACCTCACATTATAAATTCTAGCAACAATGAAAAAAAAAAAAAAAACGTTGAAGAACTGATACTCTTAACTAGAATTGAGGACTTAACACAAACGGCAATAATTATACATGTTTTTATGTTGGTTTTTTTTTTTAATTAATAGGTTGTTTGGGTCAATAAGGTATTTTAACAATATAAATTCATGAATATATAGCCTTTGAAGCAAAAAAATCTAAAACTTGCAACCAAGAGTACCCGCATCTTTCCAAGTTGGCTTTATTGTAGTTAATATGCTGGGTTAGGGGATGATTTGATTTTTTAGTAATTTAAATATTAATTAAAAAAATTATTGGCATATATCATGTACACACTAATATATAAATGACGTGTACGATATTGTTTATTGTCTAAACACCACCTTTTAAGACGAAGTTGGAAGCGTCTCATCATGGGATTTTCAATGATGTCGCATGAGTGTGATGGTCGAATTAATTGTTGGGCTCTAGTTGACTTTTTTTCTTCTCATTTCTCTTTTCTTTTCTCTTCTGCTTTTCAAAGAATACATGTGTCCTTTCATTTGTTTTTTTTCTTCATATAATTTGATCTTTATTCTTTTGATTGCTATTTGAATTATTTTTTGATTAATTTTTTTTAATTTTATCCCTCATCATTTGGTTGGTTTGATTTTATTTAAATTTCAAATTTGATCCTTATTCTTTTGATTTTTGTTTGTTTGTTTTTATCACTTTCCTAATTCCACCCCTCAATAGTTCATATCAAATTATTTTTATATTAAATTTAATCTTTATTCTTTCAATTGTCATTTTTGTTTTGTTTTAGAGGGTTTTTTTTATTGTTTTTGTTTTTTAATTTCATCCCCTAATATTTTATTGATTTATAATTCTGCTTTGTTGCTTTTAAGGTTTGTTTTTTATGGTGTTGGTCTTGGGCTCATGACTGAGTTCACAGGTTTTGAAGGCTAATATGAGTTGACTTTAGTCTTTTATGGAGGTCATTGTTTTAAAATTAAATTTTTTTTAATTTTATCCTTGAATATTTGATTTATTAGGAATTGATCTTATGCTTTTTTTCTTTCACTTTCCTTTCTATATGGTTGACAGGTTAACTCAGGTTAACATGAATTTATTTTTTCATTGCTTATTTTATTTTTTCTTATCTCACCCTTGAATATTAGATTGTTTTATAATTCAGTATCATGATTTTATTTAGTTTGCTTTCAAGGAGGTTACACCGATATCGTGATTAAGTCATGGATTTGACACACTAATCTCGGTGGACTTGGTTTTGTTTTTTGTAACCTTTTTCTGTTTATCAATTCATTTATTGTCATTGTATTTTTTATTTGCATTATTTAAATTAACTGAGTTTACTAAACACAATCGAGTTAATGACTAAAGTCTTTAATTTTTTGATTTTTTTTAAATGCTTGCGTCATCTTGGCTCTTTTTTATATTGAAAAAAATTGAGGCAGGATCGAGCATAGCACATGCTCTTATCTAGTTGAATAATAAATTTAATCATTCATCCAATTTATCTTTCTTATGTGATTGCTATTTTATTAGGTTGATTCTAGTTGATTAGTTGATATAAAACTCACATTATTTTAATAAAAGTTGATATGGATACTTTAAAGTCGCCCAACTTGATTTAATTTTCATAAATTAATTTTGAAAAACATGGCATTCCGTTCTGACGCCACCCCTTCGCTGGCCTGAGCAAATTGTTTTTGTCGAACAGCTGGTCGAGGACAATAAAAAAACACATACATGCACGGTGCAGTGTGCACGTACACAAGGACAAATATTGATGCTATCGTAGTACCTTTTTGAATGACGGCTCAATGCATTTATTTCTTTTTAATTACATAACTTCTTATAATTATGAGTTTCAGTACAATAATAATAATAATAATAAAAAAAAAAAAAAAAAAAATTCTTTAAAGCTCCAAACCTAAACATTTTTTCAAAGAAATTAATGACAAGAGCTCAATGACAATAAAAAAACCTCGTGATTTGTGTTATAAGATTAGTAAATTTTATAAAAAATAAATTAAAATAAATTATAAAATTTAATTTTTAATTAAAAATAAAAAAATATAAAAAATAATCAAAACTAATATAGATTAACTTATCAAAACTGTAACTTAAGTCATGCGATTGAGATGACCTTATAAAAAATAAAACAAGATAAATTATGAAGCATAATTATTGATTAATTTTATATTAAAAAATAAAATTAAAAAAATACAAAAAATAAAAAACAATTACAAGGATATCAAAAATAAATTCACCACCTCTTTTAGTTTTTGTTAATAATAATAATAGTTAATAATGTTATATATCTTGAAAGCCTTTTTTTCTTTTAAAATAGATGTAGATTAAACAATTGGGGGAACCTATCAATATAACATCACAAAAAAAAGAATATATTAAAGGTATTTCCATGGAAGACAATAATTTCCATCTCTGGTGAAGACAAAGCAGTTATGCTATGCAGCCCATCTTCTGGGGTGAGATTGAAAAGAAGCATCTTTTCTACTGTTTGCTGTTTGCTTTGGATTTAACATTTATTAACAAGAAGGTAATATACCATTTGCTTAAAAAGCAATACAAGGGACTGCCCCTTCAAATTAATGAGAGTAAAAAAATGTCTTCCCATGCTTGATCCACTATTCATTCTTGTTTGACGCCGAAACCTTGGACTACTGAATTCATAAAGAACTAAGTCGGATCCCAAGTTCCGGGGAAAACGAGGGCTAATTCCTCTTCATGTGAGACATGCGACAAGAAACAATTACTAGAACACTCCAAAAACCAACAATGAGGCCGGCCCATCTAGTCCTCGAGAGATATAAACAATGTAAATCTTAATGCATTCGAATCAACATTCCTCTCCTCTAATTCCTTGCACAAAATTTTTATTGCACTCAGAGAGAGACTCCCAGCTAGCTAAACTAATGTCCTCAAAGGAAGGAAAGGTTGTTGTTGATTTGACCGCTGGAATAGTCGGAGGGTGGAAAGAGACGTATCAATGGATACCGATTTTCGGAGCTTTTGCTACCGTTGCTATGGCATTTTCTGCTGGTGCAAACAATCTCACAGCTCCGGTTGGACTGTCTCCTTTTCTTTTTTCTTTGTTCTATTTTTCTTCATCAATACGTGCGTGCTAAACAAGTATCCTGTTTACATAGAAAATACTCTAGGAAGCATGTACAACTTATTTCAGGCTCAGGACACAAACTGCATGAGCTTATGTTATTTACTTTAATATTCTGTACAGACTATAAAGTTTATTGAATTTTGAATTTGCAGTTTTCAACACCAGTAGGATCAGGAGCATTGACTCTCTTGAAGGCCTCAATAGTCGCTTGCCTAATCTATGTTCCGGGAGCTGCCTTTACAAGCAAGAGCACTGTCGATTCTTTATTTTCTGATGTGTGTAAATGAATATTTGTCAATTAAACACTATGAAATGCTCTTTCTTTCATGAACTAATATGGCTGTGTCATTGCAGTTACTCAAAGAAAGTCAACCAGACGCAGGATTTTTGATGTGGAGCCTGGTAGTTGCTCTAATCACTGCAGGTACTCAGTGACAGTCAATTTAAATTATTGGTTTACATTTGCTCATTTCACATTTATCAATCTTGATGCCAAGATTATTTATTTAACAAATGAAAATGTTAAAAAGAGAGTTTATGATTTGTAGAGAATACTGTAAAACCATTCTTTAAGCCCTATCCAACAATTTTAAGCTTTTGGCTCTCGGATTAAAATTGTTCTATGACACGGTATTAGAATTTTAATGATGAAAAATCACGAATTTGAAATCTACCACTTTATTTTTTATTATAATTAAAATTAAATAATTAAATATAAGGTAGTGATAATACTTCGCATTTTATGTGATTTTGAATGCCAAGCTTACAGCTATATTATTGTACATTTTTTTCTCTAACTTATCGGCCTTTGATGATATGGGCAGCGATCTGGCTTGCAGTTGCAACCTATTGGGAGTTACCAGTCTCATCTCAGCAGTCAATACAGAGTGCCCTGTTAGGAACCATCCTTGTCACTGAAGGTTTTGGCTACGTACCCTTATGGAACAAGGTAGAAAAACCTATATTTATCAGTCAAAATGTGGTAAAATATACAACAAATTTGTGTAATTGATGAAATGAAAGAAGTAATTATATTTTTGATCGTTAAATTCCTAATGATCACATACTAAATGACTCTCCGGATCATTTCATTTCCCTCCTTTCTAATCATTTCCTTTTGTGCACACTTGCATTATAGTAGAACCTTTTAATGTAATTTCTGTGGTTTGGCATTCAATTAGACACTTCGATCTTCATTCTTATTCTTCAGCCTTAGTTTGATCATGCAGAGTGAAAATCACAATTTTAATGGTGGAGGACTCCTCTGGATATCTCTTGAATGGACAGTTGCTCCATTAATCGCTTGTCTATGCTCCTACATCTTCTTCAAACTCTTGAGGGCGTTTCTTCTTCGATCAGAAGATGCAGAGAAAAGGATTCTCATTTTCCTCCCTATCGACTACGGAATATCTACTGGACTACTTTGCCTCTTTGTCATATTTCAGGTGTGTTTTTTTTTTTTTTTTTAAAAATCTAAATTTAACATCATGGACAACAAAAAACTCCCAAGGTTTCTAATTCTCTTCCCTCATCCAGGCAGTCCATTATGTTAAAGAGGACATTTCCTCCTAGGCAGGAGAGGATCCTGTCGTGTTTAGTAGCTGACTAGTAGCAAATTTTTGTCTGAAGTAACACAAGCAGTGTCTAATTAGATAGATAGATGAAGTTTAAACAAATGTCAAACAGGATAGCATGAAACTTATTTTTTGTTTCTGTTACTTCTGTTTGATTTTCTAAAAGGGAAAGGATAGTTCAATAAGATAATCATGCTTTTGCTTTGTTTTCCATTGAGTTACTTGCAATGCTCACTTTATAATGGGATGCAGATCAATGGAAACATTATATTTATCAATACATGGCTTTCTATAGTTGCTGTTTTGGTTGCTACACTGGTTGGAGCGATATTGTCATTGGTAAGGAAACATAACCTTAAGTTCTGCTATCCACTGGATGTTCCAATCATTCTTTCTTTTTATTCTTGTCTAGGACTGAATTTAATTTTGCAACAGGTTGTGATAGTTTCCTTGACCATAAAGAAGTCCAATGATATTCCAAATTGTAAGTCCAATAAGAAAAGCAGATCGATCGATCATCAATGCATAGAAATTCAGGATAAAACAAGTTCAATAAAAGATGACGAGAAGAACCACGAAGATATCGAAGAAATGTTGAGGGATTTCATGCAGACGAGAGTTCTTGAGACAGTATATGAAGAGGAAGAGAGGAGTTGGGACTCACCGCTACCGGATAAGATCCATGATTCTCAACAGCAAATTCAAGATTTTCAGCAGACACAATCAGTCACTCAGAAAAGTTCTACAGATCAATTAACACAATTCAAACAGTTGCTTGAATCTACTCCAAATAGGTTGGTTCAAACAAGGAACTTCCAGAGGATTGAGAAAAGAACATTAACGTCGGATGCCTCTACATATTTCAGAAAATTTGCGATTTCGATTATACGCCCTGTAGGTCTTCTCTTTATCTCCTATAGCAGTTCTAAATCATTCTTTAGAATGATAGCATATCTTAATAATTTGGTTCTGATGTTAAAGGTTATAGAGTATGACAGACGAACTCTTGTTCGACATGCTTTAGCTGAAAAATATGATGAAATGGAAGATTTCTTCAGCTTCCCACACCTCCTTGCTTCATGTATCTTCGCGTATGTTTACTCTGTCTCTAAATGAAGTAGAAGTTCTCTTTTGTTCACATTCGCCTCATGCCTTCATGTGCATCAATACATCAAACCAATCCAAATCTGTTGATATGCTGCAGGCTTCAATTTTCTATTGAGGTTGCTGCCATTGCAAGCCCATATGCAGCTATCCTTGACGTGTTTGATCATAGAATTAAATATCTACGGAATGGGGAAGATGTGGTAAGTTTAAAACCATAAATATCTCCGTACATACTCCATCCTTTTACCGTAACTTTTCTCCCTACTGGTTTTTGTCTAACTATCTTGCAATGACCATGCACATGGTAACCAGGAGTATGTGCATGTGAAATGGTGGTTTAGAGCAATTAGCGGACTAGTTGCTGCGATGGGATTTTTCCTATGTGGATGGCGCTTGACTCGATGCCTAGGTGGGAAGCTAACTTACATGAGTAACTCAAGAGGGTTGGCATCACAGCTTTCCTCTGTGGCAGCAGTGATGATGGTCACTAGAATGAATCTTCCTGCTTCAAGTATACATGCTTTTGTTGGATCTCTTTTAGGAGTTGGAATGGTCGATGACATTCGGGTAAGGTTTCCTCCTCGTAAATAATGGCCTAATCTCTAAAACCAGCATCAAATTCCATATCAAATTGCAACTGAGCATGGAATTGTCCGAGGCTAAACAGAACATGCGTCATATATATGACATTCTTTTTAAGAGGGATTATGATGAAAAATATTGTATCGTCATGCAGAATGTTAATTGGAAACTTGTGCTCAAGTTCCTAGGTGGATGGATCCTAACAGTAATATTCTCTTGTGGGATTGCTTATGTGATCTTCTCAGCGTCTGTACATTCACCAGGATATGTTGTGCCCTGACGTCGCAGTTTTTAATCATTAAATTATGTTCAACGTTTAATACAAGCGGGATTAATACTACTCATCCAATTTCCATGTTTGCTCCTTCAATTGGCGTAAGACTTGTCATGATTGATTGGAATCTGTGGCTGTAACCAAACACAACTTTTAAACATAGCACCAAGTTACATAATAGACAAGAAAATAAAATCCGAAGTTGCTTCTTGTTATGGCTTAAAGGGACGTGCAAATACATGCTCAATTACTTTTAAACATAGAATAATAGTTTTAATTAGTTGTAAAATATAAAAGCAATATGCTACGTTTAACTGAACAAATTTGCGTTGATATTATAACTAAAAGTGTTCTAGACAAGGCACTCTGTGCAGAACTCCATTAGTGAAGCAGGAAACAACTTTCCCATGGAAGAAAAAAAAATAATTATCATACCTATATTTATTATTATTAAGAAAAACTAAAGCAGGTAAGCAATTCACTATTGCGTTTACTGTCGTCATTGTTACTGTGGATGTGGATTCACAGAGTAATTTTTTTTTCTTTTTTTTGTCCTTGAACTTTTTTTATTTATTCGATTTTCTCACATTTATTTTATTCAAAATTGGCATTGATGGTTTGTTTTAACGAGCTTGCTGTAAGATTATTGAAGGCACAAAAAAATCTGTCATTTGACACGAACTTGGTTTTGCATAATATTGTTTGGATTTTTCATTTTTAGAGAGAATTGAACTCAAGGGACTATAATTGACAATTAGATTAAAAAATCAATCCCTTAAAGGAAGTAAAAAATTAAAAATCTATGGAATTGGTTGTCGGCACCGAAAGGGGAGAAACAACCTCACATGCCACCTCTAATGGGAGAGACTGTCAACATGCATCCAAAGACACCAAGGAGGACTGCTTTTGGAGGATGGAGGATGCCACACATGCCATCATAACATTACAGGTTCATCCAACCTAAGTCTAAGCCATTTTCTTTAAAATTAGTCCTTAATTATCTAATTACTCTTCAATTTAGGCTTGAATTTCACTCAATCCAGGCCTAATGCAGAGCTGGTCGGGGAGAGAATAAAGGTGCGAGAAAGAAAAACGGTAGTTGACCGACTATGCTAGTGCATTGTGATCATGGTTATGATATCTGAGTTACAAATTTTAAGTTGAACTAGGTTGATTCATTTGGTGTTCGCTTTAAAATTAAAACAAAAAAAAAAAATATAATGCTGATTGTTTTGTTAAAGTTAATTTAAGTTTTTATCGATCATCCATGTTATATCAGGTATCATCAAATTAATTTGATCATGTTAAAACAACTTTTACATAATTAATTTAATTTAAAGTTTCGGGTATGAGTGAGGGGTTTTCAATGTTAACCTTCTAGATTGGGTTTGATAATGCTCGTGAAGTGTCTTTCATAACCTGTTTATTTTTTTACTTTCACTAAACCAACATCACTTGACATGTATAATCTGTAACCATAACGACGCGCGAGAATTGCAACTAGTGTAATACTAATTTGTATTTGCATGAAAATTAAGTTGAATTTTGTTGTAATAACAAATTTTGTGTTTAAATACTCGCCAAAGCTATTCTCAAAACAGAAAATCATGGTTGAATCCCGTTTTTAATTAGCACATTTGACACTATCAATTAAAGGGAAAGAGAATAAAAAAAAAACGCTTTTTTTTCAGGTTCAAGATTTTGTGGTTGATAGCATATATAATTCCAAAAGCCAACCCCCTCATTGGCTAAATTTCAATTTATATGAATCTTAATGTCGGTCCAAAGCTTATCCAGTCCAACACTCGATCTTCTTGCTGAAATTTTTCCCAAAAAGCAAATTGATGTTGCTTACCTAAATAACTTTTTCCCACCACATTTGATGGCATGCTAGGTGTGTTCATATGATTAGTTATATATCCCATCTTTTTGTATAGAAACTTTTAGGTTCTTTATTAATTTGGTGATCGGTACACCTTTATGTTACCATCATGGTGTTACTTATACGTAGTCGAAGTTAGGAATGATTCTTTGCTTAGGCACAGTTAAAGAAAAAAACTAAAAGTAATGGAGAAAATACTGTTCACCAGACACAAATCACTGTGAATGAGAATAATATTTTTTCGTTCTTGACCTTAAAAAAAAAGAGAAGCTTTTTGCCATGCGTTCAGGGGTAAAATAGTCTTTGTCTTTGAGACAATTATGATGTTCTAAAATTGATTGGTTGCAGGAGGAGTATTTTGCGTTTGAATTCTACAGTGAATTTACAACACTACCCTTATAAGAAATCAAATCTTGAACTTCAACTCAAGGTTAGTTTTGTATTTTCAATTGAAAATGCATAGTAACCCTTATAATAATAATAAAAAACTAATAGGAAAATGGAGGGACCTTTAGTGTTATTTTCAATATTGTTGCATAGTAAAAAAGACCTTGGCATTCTTGGAGTCAAATAATTTAACTTTTAGGCTAAATGATATTTGTGTCATTTTCTTCCTGGTCTTTTCATAATTAATTGGTTGGGTGGGGTAATTTGAGTATTTTAATAATTAAAAAGAATTAAAAAAGGCTAATGTGCACTAAGAAAGTGTCAACAGCTTCGCAGTCTTTGGACGGCGCACGTAGCTGATTTTAGCGGTCAAAAAAGTCATTCCAGGGTGGCTTTAGCTTTTTCTCAACGTCTTCTCTTTGGATATGTGGTGCATGCATTGATTGGAGGTCTAGTTTGTTACTAATGATCATTTTTTTCTTCTTTGTTTCCTTTCTCTTCCTTGATGTTTGCGCCCTGTCACCCGATTTTTCAAGTCATCCTCTAAACTTCTATTTCTTTTTTATTTAGTCACCTTTTTTGTTTTATATTTTTTGAAATAATTTATTAAATTAGATTTTTCTTTCAATTTCATCCCCATTCAATTTTTTGCTTTGTCAAATCCGATCCCCATTTTTTATTGCTATTTTTTGTAGTTTAGAATAATTTTTAGAGTTGCATTTTTTTTATTCCACCGTCCGTAATTTTTTTTTTCTTGATAGATTTCATTCTCATTCTTTTAATTTTTTTTCTTTGCTTTGAAAAATTTTCAAGAACACTATTTTCTCACCCGATTTCATTGTTCAACATTTAATTAGTTTGGATTTGAGGTTAGTTAAGCCCTTATCTAAGATCTCGTGGGTTGCAAACTTTGGAGATTAACCTAGCTTCATGATGTTTGCCTAGAATTGATTTATTTTTTTAATTATTTTTTAAGTTAGTTTTTTTTTTAATTTTATCATTCAATATTTATTTAATCGAAAACTTAGCTCTGTTTGTTTTTTCATGCTTTCTATAACCTTGGTTTTATCATTTTTTTTATTTAGTTAGGTTACCCCATGTTTTTTTATTTGTTAATTTTTGTTAAGTTTAGTTTTTAAAAGAAATTTTATTCTTGAATTAAATAGAATTTATTTATTGAATATAGACGGATGCTCATTTTATTTTGTTTTGTTCAACTTGCTTTTCCGAGACGTTGCTTTAGTGACCCATTCAACTTCTTCTTATGTCGTCGTCCATAATTTTTGGTCAGATTTGACCCATCTTAGCAATTTTTTTTATGTGATGGGCGATGTCCACAATAGAATAATAATGGGTCGCAAACAAACTTTTTTTTCCTTTTCTTTTTTAGTATAATATGGTTGGCTTATTTGTTTTGATTGATTGCTGTCAAGTGTTTTTTTTACATTTTATTTGCTATTGTTACCTGTAGTTTAAAGCAGATTATTAGACTACCTGGTTTTTTTAGATCCAATAGAGTTAATTATTTGAATATCAAGTTTTTCTTACTTCTTTATCTTAAAATATCTTAAAAGGTCCGTAGCGCAGCGTGTGTTGGTTCTAGCATGATCTTACCTAATAAATAATGTATTGATTACCCTTAGATTGGAGAAGCTAATTTGCCTTTTCCCTTTTACTCTCTCTCTCTCCACACACACACATGTATATATATCAAACTTTAAATATTTATCATTTAGATTTTAAAGATATTTAATTTTATATTCTATGCTGTTAGGATAAGATTTATATTTTTTTTATTAAAACTCTTGGAACTGGTTTAATAGTCAAAATTACAAGGTATCGATTCTGTTGTTGTCATGTGGGTATTAAATATGTCAACCTGAAAATTGAAGTATATACTTCATATCTTTAGCCTTTGTTGCCTTCAATGCATCATCGACCACGATAGGACTAGAGAGAGAAACAAGATCAACTCAAAAGTTGGGTTATAGTCAATAATATCAAGAAGCTCCCATCAAGTTTCTTTCAAAAAAACAGCCGGAAAGAAAGCGAGGGCGTCCTTTTTTTATATGTATTTTGGTAGAACATCACGCAAAACTTTACATCAACCATATATTTCTATGCACGTCGCCGACGTGCCATCGCTTTCTTCCGAGCCATCTTCCTAAATTCTAAAATATCACCATTCTCTTACCACACAAGTCAACCGTGTAACCACCACGTCCCTTCCTTTGATTTTCCCTCCACCCTCCTCTTTTAATCCCAACGTTTCACATCACATGCCTCCATCAGATGCTAAAGTATTTAATACAATTCTCCACTTAGAAAAGTGGTATCTTATTCTTCATTAAATGTGAAGTTATATGCTTACCGTCTTGTTTAAGAATTGTTTTTTTTAAAAATATTTTTTATTTAAAAATATATTAAAATAATATTTATTTTTTGTTCTTTCAAAATCATTTTTTATATTAATTAGTACATCAAAACAATTTAAAAATATAAGAAATTAAAATTATTATTTTTTAATTATTCTTTAGAAAAACATAATTTGAAATGCAATTTCAAATAGCTACTCGACCAATTACCTTATGCATGGTTTTAATAATTTTGAAAGAAAACTCTCTGAATCTTACATAAAGGGGCAGTTTGGAGTTTAATGCAGAAGTCGATATATTAATATATATATGACTTTAAATATCCTGCTTCTAGCTTAAGCAGAATGATTAAAATTTTTTAATTATATATTTAATTCTTCAAGCTTCGTTTTGGACTTGCAAAGAATTAGATTTCCTTTAGGGTACTAAATACGCGGGATTTGTTAAGGGCAATTCAGCACTTACAATTTCTCCGCAAGTAGTGTTATAGCACTTTGAAAACAGCCTTCTCCAATATATATATATATATATATATATATATAAAAGGCTACCATAATGACCATACCAAGTACCCAAAAAAATTATGATGAATCCAACACAATCTTTCTTCTCCATCTCCGCAATCTTGATTCTCATGTTCATGGCGGATAGCATTTCTGCAACTCGAATCTACTCATCGATGGCCTTACCAAATTCTCATCAAAGTGGAGATCTGACAGGCAATAAGCCAGTAAAGATGCGCGAGGTCGCATTTCATGTTTCTTTCAAGGGTCGTATGATCCCGCCGTCCGGTCCAAGTCATAGGGGTGATCACACTAAACCCACTTTCAATTAACATTTCTTGGAGAAAAGATATCCAAGTTTTCAATCAGTTCTGAGCCCTGGAATGGGGAGCTGATACAGGACATGCATGCTCCTTTCTTCTTGAAAACTTCATGTTCCAAACTCCGTAGGGTTTCAAGAAAACATAGAAAACGCAACATAAATGGTTTGAGTTAGGAATTTAGAATATTTATGAATGTACTTATTTTGTCACAGAAGTTCCGAGTTATTTTTAAGTACTCGGTTAGTATGTTTATATATGATGTCGTCAACCTCTCTCCCTTTATCCTCTAACATCATTTTTTTCCCCTAACAATAACTTCTGTAAGAAAAAGGGGAGTGTTGAATTGGGTGCTGGATAGTTGAAGTTACTTTCTGATGCAATTTTTCATCTTCTTCTTTTTTTAGGTTCAAATTTTATGCAATCGATCTCTTGCGTGTATGAATAAAGACTGTACCGAATTTTTTAAACTTTTAGTCACTTCTCTATTTTAATATTGTTTTCCCCTTTTTTCCTTGCAATAATCTCACGAGGATGGCTTCGAATTACAGTTGTTGTGGTTGATCGGCTTGTCCAGATATGGTGGCATGTGTTCTCTACAAGGGATGAAATCTAGACCTAACTAGGTAATTTCCTCGTTGTTGTTCATATCAAAGTTTTTTTTAACATAAAATAAATGTATAGTTATTGTTAATGTATTTTCCAGGGTCAAGAAAAAATTTAATTATAAATTTAAAACTTGATGTATATGATTAATAAAATAGATTGAGAACCATGTATGTTAATAAATATTAAAAAGAGATCTTAAAGCTAACTAAAAATCAAGTTATAAAGCTGAAAACAAATGTAAATTATGTTTTGTCCTGTGAGGATCCCTTCAAAGCGTTTGTTGATATGATAAAAAGAGCTAAGTTTTCCAGGTTAAATTAGAAATGATTGACTTTAATATAAATTTTTTGAAATTAGGTTAGATAAGAGACATCCACCCTCATTTAGATCAAAATATTCTCAATTCAAAAATTTTAAAATCAGGTCAAATCAACCAACTTTATTGTTTTTTAATTAAGGGTGTTAAAGACATGTCATTTACCTTTTCTTTTTGAAAAAAATATATATAAACAACATCTCATTTTTATTTTGGAAGGAAATATTACAGCATCAAGATTTGAACCTGTGATATTCATCTCTCCGCACGCATCTCCATCAACTGAGCTACAATATAAAATTAATATAAAAAATATATTAAGATGCTTTACATTAATATGAACAATAAAGGAACATAAAAAATCCTAATTTTTTTAGAGTATTGAAGTAATTTTCTAAAAAAAAAAAAAGGTTTCTTCTAGATTGTAGTTTTATATATTGATAGTGGCTAGAAGTGGTATTTTTTCACTGGTAATGGTGCTAGGAGGGTAGTGTGGCGGTAACATTTACAGCGCTCTTTCTTTTTTTTTTTCTTCACACAATTTTAATTAATCTTGTTAATCTCTTAACCAAAAAAAAAATTAAAGATATAATGTATGATTTTTTTTTTGACAAAGAAATGTTCGAATTCAAGATCTCTTGGAGGGACAAGAGAGACTACTAGTTGAGCTGCATTTCATTTTCAATGCATGAATTATTTGAAACTTTTTTTTTTTTTGAAAAATCACATCTCTAAAATTTAAATAATTTTCTATTTTTGGGAAATATTTGATTTTCTATATGAATAATAAGTAAAAATGGGCAAGTTCCAAACGATGAGCATGCACATTTATGATTGATCAAATAAGTAGAGGGATTCAATTGATCAAATCAATAGTAGAGGCACTCGAATAATCAAATGACCATAGTACAGGGACCACCCAATGAAATTAATTCATTCCCTTTGCATAGAGGACACTTGCTTATCAGAGGTTTGAGCAAGGGGTAAAGGGAAACACGTGCGGGAAATGTGACATGCACGTGTTTGGTCCAAACGCATTTGGAGTCAAACTGTCAAAATATACACGTTGTCGAATTCCTATATAGTTGCATTTTAAAAGGGAAAACAATAAAATAAAAATTAAGTTACTTTGTGTCTCAAAACAGAAAGGAAAAAAAAAGATACTTACAAAAACTTTTCTATAGTTTTTCTTTAATATTATATTTTTCATTATATAATTTACATCCTCGACAATATATTTTATTTGAATTTTTTTATATTTTTTTATATGATATAAAATACAAAATGTAATTTATAAAAATATAAAGAAAAAATAAAATTTAAATGAAACTATAAAAGAATTTTTGTAATTATCATAAGAAATTACCGTTAGCATATTGATCACTACAGAGTTTTTGTAATTATATAATGTTTGGTTCTTGTACATTCATGGGTTCTTGGCCATGAATGGACGGCGAAGTGAACAGCGACCAAATCAAAATGTTTGGTTCTGTATGCTCAGTATTTTCGCAACCACGGGCGGTTTGTGGAGCCCTTGCGCTGCAAAAGAGAAGGCAGAACTGTGCCTGTAATGTTTTTCTAATTAAGTGTAGGTATTTGTATCAGTTTGTATATATTTTAATTAATTTTATAAATATTAAAATTAATAATTATATAAATCTTTATAAATTTTATATTTATTAATTTTATTCTTTAACGTCATATCTCTTGATATTATTAATGTGATATCTAACACGTAGATATTCATTGACAATATGCAGTGAAAAAGGTTATTAATTTTAATGATAATTAAAGTTTTTTAATTCAAGGCTGCATTCGTGTTTTGGATCCCTATATGTGACTGTTTGATATTTTGCTATATGGTATTGTTTAAAAATATTTTTCTCTTAACAGTGAATTAAAATAATTTTTTTAATTTTTAATTTTTTAATATTAATACATTAAAATCATTTAAAAATCTTAAAAAAATATTAATTCAATATCTTTTTAAGTAAATACACTTTTAATTAAAAAACATATAAAAACAAAAGATACTGTAATTCCAAAAACATCATAAACGCTGAGTTTGCAGAGGGTGAAAATAAACCATTAATGAAGTCAAATGGTTATAAATTTACAATCTTTAGTTTTCTAATTGCTAGCTTATTTATGCTAGTTTTCGAAGACCAAATAGATTTTTAAGGATATTTTTCGTGGATAAACAATTTCATTTTATTGAAAATTTAAAAAAATGATGATACAAATGTTTTTGAGATAATCTGGAGATATTTGCTCTCAAGCAAAGTGTCAAGTGTAAATGCACAAATTTATTTTCCTAGTTCTAGTTTTTTTTTTTTCACAAACTAGTGGAGATAGTCTTTGCCTATTAATCATTTTATCTCTTTCTTGAGCACGTGGCACTCCTTGGTATCAAGCTTGTTGTCATGGTAAAATCGACAAAACTTATTTGAATTCTTTATGTTTGCGTTGCCTTTAATGGAAAGAGGATATCACACAAATATTTTTTCTTTGGATAACAGCTAGCAACTCAGCTCATCTAGTGGTTAGAGGTGTAGTAATAAGTTCATGAAATATTAGGTGATTGTGGTAATGCCCCTTAATTAATGCTTGTTTTAGATACTCTTGTGGAGGATTGATGGCGTGGTTGAGACTCTACTTGTACATGAATGCCTAGATGACCTTTTTTAGTGATACTTTCTTCCACCTTAATGTAATTTTCCATTACGTGCTTGACGCTGGAGAAATTTTTGTCTAGAAAAGTGTGTAACCTTTCCTATAAGGAATAGTTATAGACTCTACTAATAAGGGTTTCTGTCGTGTTTGGTTTGAACTTTTTCATGTTAAGCATTTTTTTATTGAACCTTTGAAGATAGGCTCTAGTGCCCTTCTATTTTCGTTGTGTGATAATATAGAGCTATGTTGTGTTTTTTTAGACGTGATGCTTGTATCAGAGCAAGAGATGAGCTTAGAGCTAAGATCTTAAAAATAAAAAATAAATCCATGCTCTAATTTATAGAATCATGCATGTGCAAATCCACGCAACATTGTTGGAATAATTTTACTCATAACATTATTGTCTTGTATGACAAGTTCTAAAATACTTTTTATATTTTTATATTTTGTATATGTTCTCGAGGGTCTGCAAATCATAATTGTTTAGACTGACTTTTGCAGAGACAACTTCTGGAAAATTGAGTGCGGAGGATTTTATGACATGGTGGAGATTCTTGATTGTGTTTTTGCTGATAAATTGTGGTGTCATTGAGCTTGTCTCACGCCCATTTATTTTTAGAGTGGCTTGTGCAAGAGCGATGGGTGAGGTCCTTTGGAATGTAAGAATGTGAGCGTTACCTGCTTCCATGTCATTTTACCATGTCTCATCCTAGGATTGTGCAAGAGCGATCGTTTAGCACTTCTAGGGCAACCTAGCTAGCCTGAGCTGACTAGGCAAGTAGCCTATCTAGGCTGATCCAAGCAAGCATATTTTCGGATCTGGCTTACTGGTCCTTTTTTTTTTCGTTTCTGTCTTTTTTTTTTATTTTCTTGGCACATCAATTAGCATACTCATGACTCTTCAGTAATGTATTTCTTTCCACTTCCATAGCTGTTTTAATTTGTATTTTTTTTCCAGTTTAATTAGTTACTACGACTCTAATATCAAACCAATTAATTGACAGCGCAGAGCGTCAGAGCCACCACATGTAAATTCATTTTGGGGCGCCGCGAGCTTAGTAGTCTGGCGAGGAGGATGCAGAATTATTGTACTTGTCTTCTTCTTTTTAGTCAATAATTCTTTTATTTGTTTTAGAAAAATGGAACTATGTTCACATTAGCCTGATATGTCTTCCTTTGCACCTCGTCTCTCCAACACAACACATGCTTTCCTATAGATATGCACGTAAATATATGATTGTATATATATATATATATATGATATGAAGGTCATGAAATCTAACGTTGCTAGCCTCACTGCCTAGCTCGAGCACGTAGCTCGCTCGTGCTTTCTCTCACGAGCTTTGATAACTTGTATTTCAATTAAAGCAAAAGAAGAAGAAAAATCGTATTCAAATTATATTGAGCAAGGGTAAAGATTTTGGGAACGTAGAATTTTCGTGAAGTGGACTTAAACAAGTGGGGTGTAGACAAGTAAGGTAGAGTCTACTTTACTCCACATCTTGGAAGATTGGAGGAAATGGAGCAAGCAAAAGACGTTTCCAACTTGATCTTTAGAATTCAATATATCCCTAGAGAATTGGAAATCAGGGCACGGAATAGTAACATCATACTTTGTATTTTCTTACACTAATCTAGCTAGTCCATATTGATGGCTCGAGAGTTTTTAATTTTAATCTTAGAATCTTAATTACTTACCACTTTTCTCACGTAGGGTATTAGCCTCAAGGGAAAAAAAGAATCCAGAGTAGGTGAAAGAATTTTCCCACGGTAACAAGGTTTTGGTGCGCAAAATGGCATACAGTAGCCAAGCGATGAAATGTAGAGAGAGCCTTGACAATTAAGGGCACTCGAGTGAAAAGTCGAATAAAGAGTCAACCGAATCCCACCAACCTTTGAAAATGAGAAATTAACCCATGTTCTCTCGGATTTGGCTGAATTTCAGGGGGGTAATTGACGGTTCAAAAGCTTGTGTTTACATATACGAGGTATTTCATAAGCTTAATTAATCCTAGTTAAGTCAACTTATAAACAAACACGCCAAATTCATTGAGCTATTAATTTCGGTTCTCACAATTTTATAATCAATAATGGTTTTACCCCAACTGACAGTCCTAATCATTTCATGATCACGATTAAGGTATGGCCATGGACAAGCAGAAGTTAATTAGTCTCTTTCTCTCTATCATAATTTTCTCCGTTAGAGCTTTAAGCTTGTAGAGTGTGCTATCACCATCTTCAACCAAAGGAAAATAGACAGTGCTTTGGCTGTGGAATCATGTGACTGGTTGCACGTTTTCTGCCTTTCTGAGGGGGGGGGTTGGTTTGCTTTCAACGAGTATAAAAGTCAAGCGGGATGGCTTTTCTTGACAACCTCAAAAAGGACTATTTCATGATCAACACTTTCCAATCTCACACGAGTAAAAAATTCAAAAGAAACTAAAGCTGGCTGCAATTTTTGAAGTAAAAGGCTCTTTATGGCCTGAAGTGAAAAGGGAACGAAAGGCATTTATTATTTCGAAAGTACACTGTCAAATTAAACACATTGACACATGTCTTAATAAATCATTTACAACAGCATTGACAACGAGGTAAAATATGTTTCTTTAAATCCAAACGCTACAAATTATTCAGCAAAGAAATAAGACTCCAATATAATTAATGCTATGACATGCCAAACAATTAATCGCTTTCATATGTAGGGATTCTTAGAAATAATCAATCACATAATTATACTTCTTAGTGTCTATACATAAAGCAGAGACATACACTTCTGTGCGCATCCAACTCCTCCAAACGAAGGGAATAGCTAGAAAAAATATCAAAACTGTAAATAATTAACAAATAAGACTCGTCAGGAATGTGAAAAATTAATGGCCAACACCAGGACTTGGAACAGACCGTAGAATCCGATCGATGCTAGCAAGATGCCTTGCAAATAGTTGTTCATTATCAAGAGTGGCATGACCCTTCTTGCTAGGAGAAGATGATGGCACTGTACCCTTAGGAAGAGCGCTAAGAACCAAACTTGCAAAAGAACTGACACTGCTAGTACCCTCGTTGTTGCTGCTGCTGCTGTTCTCCTGTGGAGTACCAGTACTCATCAATAACTTTCTTCCCTCTATATTTGATACAATGGTAGCGAAAGAAACCAAGAAAATGACAACCGCTGCTCCAAAACGAGCCATAGATATTGTATCTATCGCAATGAAAATCTTGAAACAAAGGAGAGAAAGAGAGAATGCAATCTGGGTTTTGTTGTTGAGGCAGGAAAATGTGATGCTGGTGTGGTTTGAAGCAGAGAAGATGTTAAGGTGATAGCTCTAGCTTTAGAAGTTTGATGATGTTTTATGTTTAGGAGGGTTGGTATGGGCTTATATATATACACAGACAGATATAGCAGGGCATATTGTAGGGTGAGAAATTCATGTGCCGCGTGACGGCTAGATAGAGCGTGGAGATCAAGTTATGTGCAGGCCAAGTCAAACATTATAAATGTTTGAAATTGAACCAAGATGCGAAAGAAGAGAGATTGTCTAGTAGTAGTGGTGATGGCTAGCTAGTGAGTAGTGGTGGTGTTGTGTTTTATTTAATTTGAATTCCAAAAATGAGTGCATAAATGCCGCGTGGAGCTAAGGTGGGTGACTGTGATAAGAAGCCGGCCAGTGTTTATTGGGTAGAAGTAACTTCAACTTACAAGCACCGTCAAAGATACCACTACCTGTTTCTCAAACTTGATGTTTCCTCAGTTAATTTGTTAGCTACTCTGGTTGGGTTTTGTCCCTTCTTTTTTTAAGCCAAAGCCCATATAATTAAGAACTGAGGGACCAGTAGCTAACTGGTCTAGATATCTATAGTTAACAAAGAAAAAAAAAGAAATGAGGGACCACCGCCATACAAATAGAAATAAAGAGGCAAGCTGCAATTAGGGTCGGTAGCAACAACAAAGACAGAGAGGAAAAAAAAGGGGAGAAAACTCGTGAGAGAGAAAAGAAGAGGCAACTTCAGCAGTCTACATTCAAGCTTTGATTTGAATCGAGATGTAACTTTGACAGCGACTTTGAGATACATAGCTATTCATTCCGCACGGTTGAATTAAATGCTGGAGGTGCATGGAATCTGAAAATTAGTTTTTTTTTTAAAGTAACTTTTAGAAAAATAAATTTTTTTTTTATGTTTAATGATGTCATGGAAAATAAATTAAAAAACACTTTTTAGTATTTGACTATGTTATAATATATGGGTTGAAAATCATTTATTAATATTTTTTTTTCAAGTTTATTTAAACATATATAGAACCTTAAATGTAACTATTTGACCACTTACAAAAAAAAAAGAACGAGATATAAAAAATATAATATTAAAAAAATAAAATTATTATATCGTATATTTATATATAGTTTATTTTATAAAATGTAATTACACATATAATATCAATATTTTAAATATAATATTATAGATCTATAATCATTATACAACCCTGATGAGCTTTAAACCAAACTAAACATAGACTGACTTGATTGAGTCAAGAACATTATCAGCTTGGTTGGGTTGAATAGAGCTTCAATCTAGATCGTATCAATGATCGTGAGATAATTAATGATGATGATTTTATCACTAAACAGGTTATTCAAAAACCTCTATATAAGTCATAGTTAATGAGGTTTGCCAGACCTTACCAAACTTCCATCAAATATTCTTCTTATGATTATGTGTTTGTTACTAATTGAGGAGATCCATAATACTTTAATAAAGTTATGTCACATGAGAAGAAAAATGAATGGTTCAAAGCCATGCAAGAAATGTTTTAAAAATAAAATCAAGAAAATATTCCTAATAATTCTAGTATATTAGGATCAATTGATTGAAATTTAAAGAAATGAAATTATGAAAATCTAAAATGTTGTGATAGTTGCGAGAGAAGCCAAATTAAGTCCTAACTGAGTAAAGAGGTGTTGGAGAAAAAAATACCAATATAACAAAATTTACAAATCATAAGTCTCAATTCTTTTCTCTTTTTATGCAATTAAAATATAGTCAACCAATCAATAAAAGTAAACAAGAAATCACAACAAATCAACACTAAGATTTTTACTTACAAAACCCGATGTGGAGGAAAACCATGAAACCGTAGTCCGCCTATAAACTTCTACTATTAATAAATAATGTAATCACAAAGTGTTTTTTCTTAGTTAAAACTAAAGATTACAACATAAATCATCAATAACAATATATTCTTGAAATACATACAGAAAGAATCGAGAAACTCTCACAAAATTGATAACCATGTTCTTATAAAGACATGACCAACTTAGATACCTCAAATCTTTCATCCAACCATATAAAATGCAAATCTATGTGTCTAAAACCTACTATTAAAATTTCAGTTGGATCTAACAGTGAGTCGGCTGCTAATCAAAACTTGAACGAAGACCGCTCAAGCTGCCTCTTATTTTCTCTCTCACGAGTTCTCTCTCTCTATTTTTTTATCTCTATCTTTATTCTTGATGTTAGCCCTAATTGCAACCTGCCTCTTTATTCCTATTCATATGTGGTGGTTCCTCTTTATTTCTATTCATTATAGTCTAAAAGAGAAGGGACTAAACCCAATAATTTTTCCCTTTCTGACTTATTTAGAAGGCTCCACCAAGCCTATTTGTCTTTTGCAAAACCCAAACTTCTCACTCGATAAAGACTTGGTCATTGTATCTGATACAATGTCACAAGTATGGATTTTCTCAATAACAAAAAACTTTATCTTCATAGCATCTCGAATCTATTAGTATCTAACTTTAATATGCTTTAATCAAGAATGGAAAGTAGGATATTTATTGAGATAGATTACACTCTAACTATCACAATACAACGCAAAGTTCTCGTGTACTAGATCAATTTCATGTAAGCACTTATTCACATCCATAACAACGTTTTACCCCCTTCAGTAAGAGCAATGTATCCAGCCTCAATGGTGAATAATGTAACATGTTTTTGCAACTTTTATTACCAAGAAATTACTTCCCCTACAAAGATCATTAAGTATTCCGATTTGGAATTTCTAAAATCAATATCATTAGCTATATTTGCATATATGTGCCCATCTTGCACAAGTTTACCATTTTTAAAACATAAATTGAAACTGGAAGTATCTTTAAGATACTTGAGTGTCCATTTCACTACTAATCAATGTTCTTTACTAGGATTAAAGAGGGACTGACTGACTATACCAACAATATAAGCTATATTTGGCTTTGTGCAAACCATAACATATATCAAGCTATCAATTATAGATGCATAAAGAACCTTCTTTATCTCATTTTGTTCATCGTCACTTGAAGGACATTGTTTAGAACTTAGTTTAAAATGGCTTGCAAGTGGAGAACAAGCATGTTTGGAGTCGCTCATGTTGAATCAGACCTACATGCCTAGGCTACGCACATTGCCAAACCCATCTATGACTGGGTCTGGCGCTACTGCCAAGCTCAACCGTGGCAGGGTCTGGCTAGCACTAGACTTATCGCGCCTGGAGCTTGGCACACTAGTAAGCCTAATTATGGCTAGGTCTGGCATTGGCCAAACCCAATGCGCCCGGGGCTTGACACACTACTAAACCCATTCATAATTGGGTCTAACTAGTGTCGGACCCAACGTGTCCAGGGCTTGGCAAGCCCGATCGTGGTTGGGTCTGGATAATGCCAGACCTAACATGACACACTATCAAACCCAATTGTGGCTGGGTCTGGATAAAGCCAGACCCAATATGCCTTCACTAAGGCATTTTGGTAAAAAGATATTGATAAAATCTTAGTTTCATCACCATAAAAAAGATATCTATAAGAAGAATCTAACGACACTAAGAAATGTCACCAATTGTTACCAAAGTGGGTTACATGCATCACCTAAAGGCGGAAAATCGTTCACTTACCTTTAGACAATGCGTGTGGCGCATTCTAGTCACCGTTTAGTGATCTTTCTCGGTGTTATTAGATTCGTCTCGTTAGGATCTTTTTAATAGCAAGAAGGTATTGTTATTGGAGTTTCAATGTACTTCTAATATCTCATTCCTTTATTTTTCTCTCCTATTTCTTTATTAAAATTTATGTCAATTCATTTTAACCATGCCTTTAAAATTTTATTATTCACATTAATTAAACTATACTATTTTCACAAAACTTGTTTTATTTGTGTTGTTTTGCCAAAAAAAAAATCCCAAACAATATTTTGAAGGAAGAAAAGGTAAAAAAGGATAGAGAATAAAATAAAGTAGGTCCTAGCTGATGATGTTAAAATTTACAGATTTGGTTTTCTACTTAAACAAAGCATTAATTATTAACCAAAATGAGATTAATTGCTTGTTTAATGTTTTTTTTGCATTCACAATCATGTGGCTTTGTTTTCAGTGTGCATTTCGTTGCCCATGTTAGATTCCGCTGTTACTTTCCTGGAAAAGGAAATTTCCTACCACTTGCTGTGCCTTTTATTATTATTATTATTATTACTATTATTATTATTATTATTATTTCACTATACTAATTTTTATGTTTCGCCAACTATACTATTGTCTCCACCATCCACGTGCCTTAGTTGAGTTTTAAATTTTCTCGTCTGACCATTATAAAGTAATTTAAATTTGGTTTCCTTTTCCAACTATGTGTATATTTAACCATATTTATTAAACATGTCCAGTTTAATAGGTTGATTTTAAAATTCAATGATCCGAGGTTTAATTTAACCATATATATTTATTAAACATGTCCCAGTTTAATAGGTTGATTTTAAAATTCATTGATCTGAGATTTAATTTAATTTGAGTTCATATATAATTCAGCTATTTAGGATATTAATTTTATCAAATCCAATTTGATTGTTGCTGTTACGGACTATTTGAAATTTAATCCAAACAAAATCATTATTATTATTTTGATATTTTTTATTTTTTTATTACTTTATTAAAGAAATTAAAAGAAAATATCTGACCTTTGATTCAACCTATGGATTTGATAATTAATCAAATTAGAAATTATGAGTTTTGTT
Organism: Populus deltoides; assembly: GCA_015852605.2. NCBI lineage: Eukaryota > Viridiplantae > Streptophyta > Magnoliopsida > Malpighiales > Salicaceae > Populus > Populus deltoides. The sequence continues at coordinate 18,514,205 of CM027573.2, forward strand.
GAAAAGTAATTTTTAAATCCAAGGCCAAATAGAGAATTCTAAGGGATATGTGTGATTGGTAAAGTAGTGTAATGTAATTTTTTTTTTCAATTTTAATTTTTAATTTTTAACATTAACATATTAAAATCATCAAGTATAATTAAAAAAAAACATCATTTTAATTTTTTTTAAACAAAAACTAATTTAAAAAGCACCCGTAATTAACACCTAAAAGTCAAAGGAATATTCAAGAAGTGGACTGTTGCTCATTGACTCCAGCAATTAAAACATAAATCATATTTAATCTTAGGTCAAGCAAAACATTAGTCTTATAATTAAAGAGTGTGGATTAGACAACTAGGTTGACAAATTACCTTAACTGGGGACCTCGGTCTTAAGGAAATTTATTAAGGTTGTTAACTCCTTGAGTTCATAATTAATCAATCTAATAGAATATTGAGAATTACAAAGAAAAAAAGAAATTTAAAATGGTACCCTAATTGTTTGTGCTTTCATAAACTCCTACAAGAAATTGAAGGTTAATAGCTAGGCCTGCAGCATCTTGTCAAACAGAGTTCAAACGTCTAAATTTAGATATCATCGTAAACTCTCACAAACAAGTGAGAAAAAAGGGTAGTATTAATTACATACGTGATGTTAATTAGCATGATCATTAGGATATCTCTAGAAACCTCACACGGCCACGGAATATCATTAATATTGTAACATTTATTTGTTCTTAAATAATTTGTCACATGGAGATGTTTGGTCGCACGTAGCAAAGATGGTTTGTTTTTCTTAGCTCTCAAGATATCATATGTTTTTGTACATAAAAGTCAACAACTACTCTCAAATTAGCCCTCACGAGATGGGGAAGCCCACATCTCAATCTTGTCCCCTCATTAGGATGAAATAACAAGAAGTATGAGAGCATGGTAACTTTGAGGGTGTAGTTTAATTAGTTAGTTTTTGAGCTTGTTTTTTAGAGATTACCAGCTCGAGTGTTACAAATCTCAGGACCTCTGGAGGCTTACATGATCGTTAATTTTAAGGTTTCGGGAGATTAGTTGAGGTGCTTGTAAACTAACCCGAACAATAAAAAAAAAGGTATGAGAGCATGATTTCTCATGACAGAATCTTTATGGGTCGACTGTTTTCCTTTTGAGTGTGTGTAGGACCCTGTTGCCTCATTTTCCTCATTGGTTTACTCTCGTGATCTCTATCTAATATCTGAGAACGACTTGAACATACATGCTTGTTTTCTTACATGTTTGATCATTAATCGGTGTTTCAGTGCTGAACTAAATTTATTATTGATAAATTGAGTTCTTTCTTTCTTAATTGGGTTACAACTATAAGGGAATCAGAACAAAATCATTATCTTTTCTAAGAAAAAAATAAAAATCTCTAGCTAGATTTATAGCTCCATTGTGAAAGGTATTTGCCATTTTATATATACATAGAAATTAATATTAGGTGTCGTGAGTACCGTCCCGACTGGCCTTTACTAACCCTCTTGGATGTAAGCACATGACAAACAATCGGTTCAAAATTGAAATTGTTGACTCAATTACCTAAAAAGTACATAGAAATTACTAACATGATGTAAAAAAAGAAAAAACCCTTCTAGGGAAAATTATGAGGTCACATTGTGTGTGGGATTGGCTAGCTACATTGTCAGCAATGGTCGAATAATAAAGAAAAACTAGCAGGGCCAAATGTCTATGAAGAGCGCTCGAATTATTCATCCATGTCAACAGATCAGGTGTCAGCTTCCAGACAAGAGTTACCCAATGTTATCACTGACTTTTGAACAAGATCAGAGGCAGAAATACGCCACATAAATGGAAAAAAATTATACTATACATATGCTGTTTTAGGAGCAATTTGTAATTGTAATTTTTTAAAATTTAAATTTTAAAAAATTAATTTTTTTAGATCGTTTTAATATACTGATATTAAAAATATATTTTAAAAAATAACTGTAATTTTTATATTCTAAAAAGATTATTTACTTAGATGAACATCACGTGTGATGAATAAGGAATTATCAATTTGATCTGTCGGTTCAAGATGAGGAAAAATAATCGATTTGGTCTTTTATTTACGTGACATACTTTGACTTTTGGTAAAACACCACTAGTTAGGCAACATTGGTTTTAATTAAAGATCATAAATAAGATCAAACACAAGCAATTAAGCTTACTGAACAATTGTGTTCCTGAAGAGATTAATTAATCGAATCAAAAAATAAAATATAATGGCGAATTGATTATAAAAACTATGGTTATGCTACAATTAGATCATATACTGTCTATGGATTTATGATGAGAGGGTTCTGAGAATGAATTTGTGGCTTACGCGAGAAACAAAGAATATGAGAGAATCAGCTTTTTTGAGGACAGTAGCTTGTTTTGGGGTCAAATTTGGTGGCTAGCAGGCAATCTTTCTGAAAAAGCACGTAATTATAAGACATACAAAGCAAAATCTTCACATCAACATCACGTTTTAAATGGTCTGGTTTTCATTTGCATGCGGTCAAAATATCCATTTTTATTTTTAATTTCTTATGGTAAATATATAAGCTCAATATATATTAAGTATCAATTAGATATAAAATCAAGAGCCCCTGACTCCCACCATGAGAAAATTCAATTATATTTGAGAGAAGAATTTTTAGAATATAATGAGCAACAAGAAGTTGAAAAAAATTAACCTCTTTAGTGAAAGATTTTATAATTCTTGTTTTTTTAAAAAGAAAATAAGTTAAAGTATAAGTTAAAGTATAAGTAAAATATTTATGAGTTGTCTAATTTATGGTCTAATTATGGAGCTTAGGATTTCTAGAGTTAAAAAAAATCCGGGTTCAAAACTTAGCTAAGCTCAAAAATAATAAGTTTGATAGCTTGCTTTAGTCAAATATACTTGAACTCAAGGGTTGAATGAGTAATGAATCCGACAACTCACATAATTTAAATATACTTGGTTCAATATCTAGTCCAAAAATACTAGATTATACCTTTAGTTATTCTAAAAAGAAAAAAAAAAGATATATAGGCATCCATTTCCAAATTCAAAACTCTTCTGTTTTATTTATCCACAATTTACATGACAATGAGGTTATCTGGGCCAAGCATAGCATTGCTTTTTCTTCGCTTGCTAAATCAATATCTGTGCACGTAGGAGCTTACTTCTGAGCCTACAAATTGTCAGAAAATCAATTAGACATATGTAACCTTAGTGAGTCAAACAAAAGCCCACGGTGACTGATGCAGCCCATTAAGGAATAAATGTTGCCTTTTTCAACTTCTAAAACTGACGGTTGAATTTGCCGAAGTGGAAGTGAGTGGTGGATATTAAGCCCTGTAATACTACAAACAACATGAAAATCAACAAACCACGACCATAAACCTTCTACGAACTTCTGTGAAACTGTCCTGTTTCTACCACTGAACAAATGGAGTGCTTTAACTCTACTAAACTGTCATCTCCCTGCACTTCTTCTATCCTCAACCTTCAGGTACGATGGCACAATACAGATGTGTGTGGTGTTGTTCTTATAAATGTATCCCACTTGATCATATTGATTCTTGATTTGTTTTTGCATGTGTTTTAGTTAATTTGAGCTTCATAAGCAATCCCTTTAATTCTATTGATATTCTTGATCGTCGTTTTCTTACTGGAAGGGTCTAATGTAGCTTTTAGAAAATTGGAGTTTCTAATTTATGTTCATTAGCTTTGTAGTGGCAGGTTATGTTAGATTCTTAGGTACTCAGTAATTGCTGCTTACACTTGAATATACAAGTATTAATGATATTAGTGATGAGTTAATGAATTGTGTAAAACTATGTACAAACTCGTCTTGATTGTGGTTTGTATGGTTATTGAACTGAAGTTGCAGCATGAACATGGCAGGATTTTGTCCTTTTTGTTGTGATTGTCTTTGGATTGAAAATTTTGAGTCACTTCTATAACATAATTAACTGACATTTCAGGGTTCTTCATCACTTGTTTGTAACAAATTTTCTAAAAATTCAGTTCATCCTTGGTTGCTGTCCTCTCCACCTCCCAAACCATTCTTTCAACTTGATGATAGACTGCAGTGTAGGCAGAAATCAGCTCATAGAACTTACAGGGGCCCCATATTAGCGGAAGCTGGAAAGCAGGGCTGGGACTTGGGCAGGTTTTTGAAAACGTTGTATTTCTTCAACGGACCGCCATCTCCATCCAAGGTTTGGATTTAGTTTTCTATTGGAGTTTTTATCTCATCAAACCAAGAAATTAAATTCTCAACTAACAGTAACTCATTATCTATGAAGTTCTTTGAGTTTTTAATTGAGAAACTATCCAGTCCATCACCCAGCGAACCCAAAAAGTCAATGGAAAGTTCTGGTATTGTCCTAGTTGTGGGAGCAACAGGTGGTGTTGGCAGAAGGGTAGTTGACGTCTTACAGAAGAAGGGACTGCCTGTCCGAGTATTGGTATAATGCTTTCACCTTGTTTAAGATTCATTCTTTCATTTTTTAGTTCCTGACTTAACTCATCCCAGTTTCTTTTGGGAACATCTATGAATAGAGAAGAGAAAGCAACAGATTATGTTTCCTTCCATTTATGTATGTTTTTGTGTCAAACTTCTCTCAGGCCAGAAATGAAGAAAAGGCAAGAAAGATGCTAGGACCAGATATTGACTTGGTGAGTTGACTGCCTTCGAGACCATATCATGATTACAAGAATCGTGATTCTACTTATCAAATATTCTCCTCCAAAATGTGTTTTAGAATATCTTTTTTGATTGGAATGCTTAATGATCATGAAATTTAAGAAATCAAAAGCTTTAGAACATTTGCTCTTCTAATAATTAGATCTTACCTGATACACCAAATAATGAATATGATGTAAGAAGAACATTTGATGTGCAAGAATGGCGAGAGAGACTGATCTTTAAGCATTAGGGAAGGTATGCTTGCTTCAAACCATGTGCTGTAGAATCAAATGAAAATCCCATAGAAGCTGCATTTTATATATCAAATGGAATGTTATTTTTGTGTTGAAAACGTTGTGCATGAGTTGCAATCTTTCTTACGGTGTAAGATGACTGGTTCTCTGATTTTACTGCTTGTTGGAATGTTGACATTATATAATTGCATCTAATATCTAAACTTCATAAAACCCAAATCTTTTCTCTGTTCCTTGCTCTGTAATTGCTCTCTTTTCTTCTTACTTTCTTTCTCGAGTTGTCAGATCATTGGAGACATTACTAAAGAGAGCACTTTGTTGCCTGAGTACTTCAAAGGAGTGAGGAAAGTTATAAATGCTGCTTCTGTCATTGTTGGCCCAAAGGAAGGCGACACCCCAGAAAGGGAAAAATATAGTCAAGTATGGTATTGAATATTGTTTATGTGATGATTATTCATACTCTTTGCTTATCGAAATATGTAGTTTCGACCATCTTTAGTCTCTCTTTTTATGATTTGCATTTGACTTTCAATTTTAATGTGGTGCAGGGAATCAAGTTCTTCGAGCCAGAGGTATGTGCTGATTAACATCTGTGTTGAGTTCATTTCAAATCTTCCTTTGCTTTCCCATTTATATATGTTGTATGTGTCGAACTTGTGCTGCTAACAAATGTGTGGCTGCTTGGCTGCGTGGTTTTGTTTTATTGACGAAGCCAGATTAAAGGTGATTCACCTGAAATGGTGGAGTTTGTTGGGATGAGAAATTTGATTAATGCTGTAAAGGGGAGTGTTGGCCTTCGAAATGGGAAACTGCTATTTGGATGTGAAGGTGCTGTTTTTATGCTCCATATTGGCATGACCTAATCGTGTAGCATACAAGTTAGATTCAAAATAAACAGATATGATAATGTTTCTCATTTTTAGTTTCTCTTTTTCCCTTTTTATTGGGAGGGTTTGGAGTTGGTGTATTGTGCTAAACAAGAGCATGCAGTATGAGGAAGCAGTATGGATGAGACCTGACATGGACATGATAATTTTGTAGCATGAATGTTTTTATATTAAATTTCTGATCTATTTATATAAATAATAAAGTTTTGCAGAATATTTACTTGATAAATCCAGTTGCATGATCCTCACTGTTCAACCAAACTACATGAAAACTTGTGCTGGATATGGTGGCTAGTGAGCATGAGCTCTGATCTTTGAATCCGTGGAAACTAAAATATGCACATTTAGTAAAATTCAAATCTCGTTATTATTTATTAGATAAACAAATGCTTTGTTAATGAGATTCTTCTCACTTGATTTTTTCAGACAATGGTTTTAGAGATCTCGCTTGGGGGGCTTTAGATGATGTTGTGATGGGAGGAGTTAGTGAAAGCACTTTTATAATTGATACAACTGGAGGGGAAAAAGGTGGACCAGCTGGGCTATTTAAAGGTTTGTCGGTGGTTAAACACTCTTCTTGATTCAGTATTTCTCAAATATAGTGTTCATTTATGTCTTTCTCTTCATATTTTCCCTCTCTTACATGCATCAGGCGTTGTTTCCACTACAAACAATGGTGGCTTCACTAGTATCAGAACAAAGGTAATTATCAGAATTTTATCCTGACTTGTCACTGTTGTTGTGCTATAGTCTTTTTGCTGTGCCTGGACCACTTTTGCTATTTCACCATTTTCTGTAGTGATTTATGTCACTGTTTGATTTTAACATGATAATCTATATTTAATCTAAGATTTAAAGCAGCAGCTCTATTGGGTCTACTAGTCTTCCTATTGACTCTTTAACTTATATTTTTCTTGTGTTATGTTTTTAACATTTTCCCAAGTTTAGAAGTATAATAAGATTAAAATACATTGGCTGTCCATGAATTTGATGCAATTACACTGAACACCCTTCTGTTTCTCCACTTTTTTCTGTTCGCCATAATCATTACGAGGGGACCAAGTGAAACAGAAATGATTCTGGAAAGGTGCCTGGGGGAACAGGGGATGAGGTTTGCTCAATGCTGTTACTATTAGCCTTTTCTACACAGGAAAAGTTTTCAACTATAGAATACATGGGCTATATAAATCTCTACTTCTGCTAAGCAAGGCATTAATCTAATCGTGGTTAAAATGGAAATGTCAGTGGGAAATAGTGATGAATGTATTCCTGTTAAGTCAGTGGAGCTTGTTAAAGAATTTAAACCTCTTGGACTTCCTTTCAGAATTTTTCAGTACCCGAGGATCTTTCTTCATATGATGGTTTGGAGCTACGCCTTAAGGGTGATGGACGTCGGTATAAACTTATTGTTCGCACTAGCCGTGATTGGGACACTGTTGGCTATACAGCAAGCTTTGACACCACAGAAGGTCAATGGCAATCAGTATGTGACCTCATAAAACTCCTTGTTATCTGAACGTGTTAAATTAAATAACCTCTCTTCTCATTTCAGAGTACTTTTACAGATACGCCTGCCCTTTTCTTCTTTTGTCCCTGTATTTCGAGCTCGAACTGTATCAGATGCTCCCCCTTTTGATCTAAGGAGCATTGTCTCACTTCAGGTATCCTTCCTTCATTAAGTTAAATTTATTTTCAACGTCATCGGTTTCCTATATCAGGTTATTCAATTGGTATTTTTTTCAGCTTATGTTCAGCAAGTTTGAATATGATGGGAAATTGAATCCAACTTTTGTAGAAGGCCCATTTCAGCTTCCTGTATCAAGCATAAGGACATTTATAAAGGATCCTGTAACTCCTAGGTTTAAAATTCGGTTCCCTTTTATTCTCTTTCCAAGTACCTGAATTTAATAGATCTTCTGGAAAATTCAATTCTATCACTGAGCCCTGTCACTTGTAGGTTTGTACATGTGAGCTCTGCAGGAGTTACCAGACCAGATCGGCCTGGTCTTGATCTCAGCAAACAACCTCCTGCTGTCCGCTTGAACAAGGAACTAGATTTTATCCTAACATTCAAGTTGAAGGTTGGTTATCATTTTTACACAGGGTGCTTACGCATTTGCAGATTCTATTCCCTGAAAATGCTTGATAGTTTATTTAATATTATGGCACTCCACTTAGGCTTACAAAGTGTTGGGACTTCTGCAATCTGAATTGGGAATTAAAACAACAAAGATTTTCTTAAATGGCTGATGGGATCAAAGCTTTATCCCATTGTAGGACCTGGAAAGAGAAGGTACAAGATTAACAATATATAGAAAATAAAAATTGAAGAATCTGATGTGAAGCTGCTGAAAATTTTTAGAAAAATGAGAAATTAATCATACCAAGAATTTGTGTAAATATTAAGGGAAAAGATGGAGATCCTGAATGCATTTATTACGAATAAGAGTTTAAAAATTGATGGGAAAATAAGGGTTTAGAAATGAATTTTGCATGCATGTGCATACTGAATCAAACCATCGGCCTAGTAGTTTGAAGTTATTTAAGACTGCATTGATGCTAGCGAAGTGCATTTACAAGAAGGAGCTCTTGAACATAGCAGGACTTGATATTATATGGAAAAATGTGTACTTCCTGGGTGCCTTTGTTGGGGATAGAAGTCTTAATTAAAGTGAAAATAACGGGTAGAAATCACATTCTGCACATAGAGATCTAGATGATTCCTGTTTTCCTAGCAGAGCATTTTGTTGGAAGGCTCTATGCACAAATAGCCTTCCTTTTATTGCCAGCTGCTGCTGATGGATTGGTGTGCACTTTGCAATGACTGGTCACTGTGCTGAATTAAAGAACTTTGCAATGATTTCTTTATTATTTGTGTAGATCAGATATGACAAAAAATTGACAAGAACCCGGCCATTACATTTCTGTAGATTGTTATTGCAAGTGTGTGCTTCATACATTTTTACCTGTATAAATAAAGAATAGTTAGAAGAAGAAACAAATACATTTGTGAAAGGCCATAGGTGGCAAAATTGACTGCTAGGTGAAAGAAGGTTGTCTCAAGTAGTTTGCCTGTGTACAATATTAGCGTGCGTATGCAGTGGCACAGAAAATGATTTTATTCGAGTAGAAGGGAAGAAAGATGCATAAGATCTCAAGAGAATAAATTGAGTTGAAGAAGAAAATAGGTCTGATTTATTAGCATCTTATAGAGAATTTGGAGTTGGAAAAGATGGAAATTTAGGGAAAGTATTAATCTATTGCACCTAAAACAGTTTTAAAAATTAAAGTTTGATTTCTGAGAAAGAGGCAAACAAGAAGAGGGAGGCTTAGAAAATGAAGTGTGAAAGCAAAGATAGCCAATTTTTGAAGTAATCTTCGTCACCTATCATCAATTCCGCAACAACAGCGTGCATTCAGCTTGGATTATCTTTTTCTTTATTTCAACCTCTTAAATAGAAATTAGAATTCTATGTTTAGTTCTTTTCACCTTCTCACAGTGGCTAGCTTTCTGACAGGGGGAAGATTTGATACGTGAAAGTGGTATCCCATATGCAATTGTCAGGCCTTGTGCTTTAACTGAGGAGCCTGCTGGAGCAGATCTCATTTTCGATCAAGGAGACAATATAACAGTAAAGCACTAAAATAGAAGTTTCACATTTCTTTTCTGTCTATATATTTTTTGAATCTGTTTATGCACTAAAACGGGGATAGTTCTCCTCCTTCTCCTATATCTGTATCCACCACCCATGTCATAATTTGAAACTGAGATCTTGCACTTGGAATTCCTATGTTCTATGTTCTTCCCGAAAGCTTACTAATCTCTATGTTTTTAATGACTTGTCTCCTTCTGGACATCTTTACATGATTGTGTCAAATGATTGAACTGGAGTTCTTTTATCTGCAACGAGCTACTCTCTAAATTTCAGCTGTAACTTGAAGGATAGATAGTGGTCAATGCTTTGCTTCCCATAACTATTTATCTGATACATGCAGGGTAAAATATCAAGGGAAGAGATTGCTCGGATATGCATTGCGGCTTTGGAAAGCCCGTATGCACTTGACAAGACATTTGAGGTGGTACTCTCTCTGTCATGCATATGTTACGATTAATTCGATGTCATTCCACTTAAAACACATAACAGTCTTTCTCCGAATAATAATGTACGTACCTATCAGACGAAATGAAGAAAATTAAAGGAATGGATCCAGGCTATATCACACTTTGCATTATAAGTTACCCCAATATCTCTTATGTGAATTGTCTAGCTACTGGATGCTAGATTACGATCCACAGATTGTCTCCCTAATTCTTTTTGGTGCTAAATGTGTTCTGTATTGCACATCATCCTGAAATGGAGAAATTCTTTTCAAAAAGTTTGAATACAGAGTGAAAAGTCTTTTATTCACAACACTGGAGTTGAAAACTGTTGTAATGGTTTCATGGTTAGTTGCATGAAATATCTTAATCCTAGATATTCATCTTGGATCCCAGTTTATCAATTTTGTAGTTATGAACTAAAATATGTTTCTGTATGCTTTACCAGAATAGAGCTTTGGACAGCATTGTTCATATATGCTTCTTTTTCAGGTTAAAAGTGTGATTCCATTCAGTGAACCATTCACAGTAGATCTGGAAAACCCACCTCAGGAGAAGGACTACGACATTTATTTTAAAGATTTGAAGGATGGCATCACTGGGAAAGAATTGTTAGAACAAAGTCCCGTTCCTGTCTGATGTGAATGACAGGTGCGCTCCAATATTAGCTTTCGCATTGACATGTTCTCTTTCTCATTTCTGTCTAATGAAGCCTTGGCTTACACAGTAGGAAGTATCCCTGTCTTGTTCCCTCAGCTCTTACCTACCCATCTGTGATTGGAACCTGCAATACGAAGGTTGGAATTCCCAAGTATAACTACCAGTATTGGACTGTTTCGTTGGGGGAAATCATAGAATTTTTATTTTTTTTGAAAGATGAAACTTTCACCGAGAAACTTGACATCCACATAACGATAATAAGAAAAAAACACATAATTCTATAGAATAGGGTTGTTATACCCAAAAAAAAAAAAACTTTAATTCAAAATTTTAGTACTAAATATTTTTTCTTCGAGTAGCCTCCTAAAATTCAAACTGAACAACTTAATTAATGTTAGTCTTGGAAGTAAACTGAATTTAAAAAAAAAATGCTAAACTAAATTGAAAGATTAAAATCACCATAAAAATATTTTCCTAAGCTTAATAAGAATAAAAGTAACTAAGAAAACAAATAACCTTCTCCAAAAATCCTCTTGATTGGATTGGAAGGAATTTGTTTTCGTGTTCAAATTGTTCTTGCTTTGATCTCGTAGATGTTCAAGCAAAATTCTTCAACCTCATTTCTTTCTCCTCTCTTCGAGTATATAATAAATTTAGTTATCAACTTCAATCCTTTTATATTAAATTTTGCATAAAAAACATTAATTGACACATGATTTCTCAACATCTCTTTTTAGAGGGTGAACCTCCTCATCCCCTTCTATATAGCATATCCTTATTTATAATCTCTTCTTTTAGCCATGATTATTCAATGCATCATATAACAACTAATCTCCAAAAATTGTTGGGTTTTGATACCAACCAACATAGATGAAATTAACACAAGAAAGACAACAAGCACAAAACAAAACATAATTCTATCGCATAGGATCACCACACCAAAAAATCCTAATTAAAAATTTTGTTATTGAATATTTTCTTATATATAAACTAAACAACTTTTTTTATACTCATTCTAGGCCTAAACTCAATAAGAGAAAACAAAATTTCTAAAATGAATTGAAAGAATAAAACATCATAAGGGAAAATATATTCCCAAGTTAAATAAAAATAAAAATAATTAAGTAAACAAATAACTTTCTCAAAAAATCTTCCTACATCAAAACTGTTTAAAAAGAATGAAAGAAAATATTGCAATAAAAACAGGAGAAACAAACTAATCAAGAAAGTAGAAAACATCAGGACAAAAGATTATAAATCAATTTCAGTAGATCCCCATCTTCTGCTGACTACGACCTGATTATCATCAAAAACGGTTTTAGATGGGGCACAGGGACTTGAGCTTGACGTGATCATAATTTTCTATGATGTTAATGTGGAGAGGAAAAGGAAAGAGGAGGAAAATCCATAAATATTCAAATCACAAAGGAAAGGAGACTAAATATAAAATAGAAGCCATGCTCAAGTAGAATTCATTTAAAATATAATATATCATGATTTGATTCCACTCCACAACATTCTTTATATACCCTTAGACGATCAAAAAATAACTAATAAATACCTTTAAAACCTAAAAATACCACTTAAACGACCCAAAAAAATCACCCACAATGATCCATAAAAACAAAACCAATTCAGGAAAACCTTTTTTCTCTCCACCCGGATCTATTTTTCTAGGTAAGATGAAAGTTTGAAGCAACCACTATTAAACACGAAAATAAAGAAACTAGCGTATTTCTTTCGACTCATTGTTTTCCTACAAGTTTCTATCTCTTCTCTTAATTATCTAATTAAGAAATTGAAAAATAAACAAAATATACTTTGAGATCTAAATGAAAATTATCTTGAATTTGGAGTAAGCTATATATTTTTTCATACCTTTTCTAAGATCCTAGATTCAAAGTTTTAACTCATTTATTTCAAAACACATATAACCAAGCCAAACCATTAAGGAAAGACATCATCTTATTCAATGCATTATTCTCGCCAAGTTAAGAACTCGTTCTCGATTTATCATTAAGTACAACATTCTTCTCTCAAAAAATGCTCACCCTCGAGTATCAATTGAAGGCCCTCATCTCTCCGAATGCCAAACCATAAAGAAAGACATCGTCTTATTCACTACATCAGATGTGCTGAGGCAATATATATATATATATATATATATCAGAAGGGGACGATATGAATTGATGGCTAATCATTCAAAAAACAAGTAGCAGCCCTAACGCAATGAGAGAACTTTAAGAAGGGTTGCTCAGATCTAGCAAAACTTGAAAACAAATCTGAACAGAACCTTAATTACACTACTTTAGAGCCCCTGTAGTTTAGTCAAATAAAATTCTTGAAACGTCAGGTGGTCAAAATTTCGAAAAACAGCCAAGTAATAAAGATAAAGCAGAAAATGATTATACGAAGATGATCAATGATAAAAGGAATGAGCTAGTGTTAAAATCTTGCCTTCTTGGTTTCATCAGCTCTATTTTATACTGACAATGAAAGTGGCTGCGCGTAGAATGATTCCTGGTGGAAAGCTAGAGTTAAAATTTTGCTATTTAAACCTTATGTTAAAATCATGCATATCCGTACTGCAACGCTTGTTTTAATTCGTTGCTAGAAGGCATGCAAATCCCTTGATCGACTGCAAAAATACAAAGTGGCTACCATCTGCAATGCTGATTAATTAATCAAACAGCGCAGATCCACAAACTTGACTATACTGTAGCTGTTATGATATCCTAGTACTATAATATATTTCATAATCTGTTTTATTATTGCAGATCATTGATTTTCCTATGGATAACAAAGCGGGAGCTGCTTGAGAAAACAATGAGGTGCCCTAGCAAAAAAAAATATATATATACAGGATGAGAAGTCGAAGCATGTTGGTATGAATGCTGAGAAATTATGACTGCCTGTACACACATAGTTACTGAAATGAGTTTTGGTAATTTGTTAGACGTAAATATACCGAATTTCCTTTTGTTGCAGCTCACAATATCATAGTTAAGTTGCACTTGTTCACACAATATATACTACAGCACTTAATCCAGGAACAAATGCTTTCACGCTTGCATGGGCAGCCTAAACATCCTACCTACACTGAAAACTTAGCATAGTTTTGAATGTAATTATAATATGAATTAAGTCCCAATGAAACCAATCAAAGTGAGTCCATGAGGTAAATAGTGTTTCCCATATTATAAAAAATGACCATCTTTAATAACGTGACAGAATCTTGTACAGCAGTGTCTTCGAAGTCTGAATTTTGAACACGAACTGACAAAAGGATAAATGTACGACGAATGCATCCAAAAAAAGTTGTACATACATGACCAAGGTAAAAACAAAGAAAAATCGTAAAAAAGACAACAAGAGATCAATACATGACGAAAGAAAAAATAAAGGAAAATGTGGGGAATGGCGCAACAAGAGCACCTTTGATAGGTACAGTCGCGCATCGGCACAGAAGTCCAGACTTACCGACCCAAAGGAGGGAAAAGGAGAAAAACTACAGAGTTTTTGAAAGCCATTCTGTCTCATCATCAGTGTTTTGTGGAGAAAGAAGCATAAAAGTTTTTCACCTAATTTTGTACATTTTGTAACCTGGTAATTCAGTGATGAATTACCTAGTGTGTAAAGATGACGGAGGGGGAATAAAAACACTCCCGTGTGTGAACTCTCATTAATGTTGCTGGAAAAGAAAGATGTATAAACATTGTTTTTTCACCACATTTTGCAACTTCTATATATATATATATATATATATATATATATATATATATATATATATATATATATATATATATATATATCGAACAAGATACCTCAACAAGAAACGTCACCTCTCTTGGTTTTGCAAAAGTACTATTATGAATTGCCTAGTGTAACTTTTATTAATAAAATTGGTGAATTATATGTTCGTGCTATAATCATTGTTCAACTTCTAACCCTTACCTTCAAGCTTCACAATCTTACCCCTATAGCCCTATAGTTTCTTAAAAGCTTCAATTTCCCCCTTACTACTAAATAACTTAATAATGCTCACTTTTCTTCTTATCCTTACCATAATTTTTCTTACTTTTATCTCACGACTTCCTCTAAATCCCCATAAATGTTGTAATACCTCACAAAAATACTTCAAATTACTAAAGAAAAAACACAAACTAAATTCAAAATGTAGGCTATTAGTAGTTAGGAGTAACATTGAAACTTTTTGAAACTATAGGATATAATTGAAAACTTTCAAAACATAAGGATAGGAATGGAACAATGATGTAAGGACAAAACCGAAGTTTGCCCTAAAATGATTATTACATCAAGGCTGCCTCAACTAAAGTAAATGTTGAAAAACTGTAGTATTATTCTGATCGAGTTGTCATTTCAAGTCAGAAAAGGCTTGGTGTAAAGAAAAACTTACAACTTTGTATGCAAAAAAGTTCCCCCATAAAGTGGAGCAGTTGTTATAGCATCATAGTTGTGACTTAATTATTGTTCCTATGACTTGTAATCAGAAAGTACGAAAGAGCACTTGTTATAGCGGCATGGTTGGACTTGAACTTTGTTCCCATGACTTGGCATTAAAAGCAACTATAACCTAGTGAATTGTCATTAGAAAGTGTGAAGGAGTAGCTATTATTGGAGGAGTAGCTATTATGGTAGTGTGGTTAGGACTTGAATTGTCACTTTCTTATTATTTATATTTGAAGAGTTAGAAAATAATATATATTATATTTTGAGATTTTAGTTAAAATTTAAATTATTAAGTTGAATTAATTTTTTAATATGGTATTAAAATCTTGATGACTAAATGATCATGAATTTGAATCTCATCATCTATATTTATTTGATAAAAATTAAGCATAAGGTATTGTGGGTTATGTAAGTTTCAAGCTCAAATGACTTTTACTTGAGGAGGTGTGTTAAAAAATGATATAAATCATGTTTTAAAACCTTATCTAATATCTTAAGTTATTGGATTGAGATGATTTTTTAACCAAGAAATAATTGTGCAGTATGCGTATATAAAAATTGATTTTTCATTAGAATATAATTCGTATCATGGCAGTGACAAGATACACTTAACATGTGTCAAGTAAGAAGTTCACTTCACCATTATATAAACATGCCTTCCTATTCATTTTTTCATCCTTCATCATATCTTGTACTTCAATAGCAAGGAGAGTTTAAGCAACTTGCCAAGCTTAGAAGAGGAGAGGTTAATTCAAACAAGATTAATCTTTTTATATTTCTCTGCATTGTCAACGTTAGAAATATTTCATATTGAACTTCTATTCAAACTTTTTATCATGCTATTTTATTTTATAAACTCTAAGTTGTTTAAAAAAAACTTTCAATCAAAATGGTTCATTGTCAAGAGGCAGAGGATTTGGCTAGAGAATGACAAGAAAGATAGTGTAAGAGCCTCAAGTTAGTCCATTTTTGAACCAATTAGTCCAATCTTATTCTATTACTATAACTAGGTCTGATGTTGATAAAGTAAATGCTAAGGTGAGAAGGAGATACTTGGCTAGACTTCCTCTCTCTCTCGTAAAAGGATTAGCAGGGGAATTGGGAGTGCTATACATGAGGAGTTAGAGATAATTATTCTCATATGTTTATTTAAATATGGATATGAAATACCCCTTGATGACTTTATCCATGATGTATTCTTCACTTTTGGCATAAGTTTGAGCCAGCTACACCCGAATAAATGGCTAATTAAATTCATGAAATGTCTTGGGAAAAATCTATTAATACACTCACGCGCTCACACGCACCGTTTAATTAGTTTAGAAACGCATCGCTTAATTTAGTTCTTCTTGTTCTAGAAGAAGGGATATGTAGATATATTGCAAGTCAAATTGAAGCTAATGGCATAGCTGTTACTTGTCCTTGTATATGGCCAATTTGGCAAAGAATAAGGAAGCAAGAA
The DNA here is from genome assembly GCA_015852605.2 of Populus deltoides. Lineage (NCBI taxonomy): Eukaryota > Viridiplantae > Streptophyta > Magnoliopsida > Malpighiales > Salicaceae > Populus > Populus deltoides. Next base: position 18,530,718 of record CM027573.2, read on the forward strand.
TTATAGAATAACAATGTGGACACTCACTCGCACCCTCTCTCCCTCTCTCTCTCTCTCTTCCTTCAGCTACTTATCCCTGCATTATTCCTCATTTTCACTGCTGGCATTTTCTGTTAATAGTCATGTTCCTCATAAAAGCTCGGAAGAAATCCATGGAGGTATTCAGCTTCCACCAGCATTCGTTTTGTTATTTAAACTAAATCGTCATTACAAATTGAAATGATTTCTCCATGTTTAATTGGACCTAAAACATAATGACATTAATTAAAGCAACAAACCCAATTTTTGTTTCCATATGATTTTCGTTCTCAAATTATATATTACCATAAGTTTTATTTTAGAACAATCCATCTAAATACGTTTTAATTTTTCAATGATAATTACATTAATTCAAAGGGATATTGGAATGGAAGATGAGGCGTCGAAGTCGCCCTCTTCTAAAACTTTAGATTTTTTTTTTTATTTCTTCTTCTTTTTCTTTATTAAAATGAAAAAAAAAAAAGCATGTGTGTGTATATGTATTACAAATTGATAAAATGTCAAGTAATTTCGATATCGGGAAAGCAACTCTCCAATATCATTTTCTTTGGATAGTGAATATCTCTTGAAAGCTTCATATATATCAGGCTTGGAGCAATGTGTGCTGATGTGGATGTGCAGGCTTGCTACATAGGAGAGAGCATATACAATAATAAATCTCTTGGGACAAAGTTAGGTGGTATTTAATTAAAAGGCACATAGAGGACCTAGAGATATTAATTTCAAAAATGAAAAGCAAAATAGGAGGCAAAGGTACTATATATTTAAGGGGAGAAATATAGCATGCGAACTAATTTTTGTATTCTCTTTAATTATATATCTTTTATATATATATATTAAAAAAAGTAGTATATACATGTCATAGAGAAGACTAATTAAAATTAATGCGAGAAGTTAAATTTCAAAGCTTTTTATCTTTTCTTTTCCTCCTAATTTTGCCCATGACTCTCTCAGCCTTCGGGGAGATTAGGTGAGAGTACTGAGTCTCTTCAACCATTTTCAAAATTCAAAAGCAGCACACTACCTGGAAAACACAAAGTTCTAAAGTAAAGAAAGGAGAGAAAAAAAAAAAAAAAACTCTTGAAAACATACGTCTATTGAATTGAAATTAACTAGGTTTTTCTCAAGCTTTCATATATATGAAAAAAAACAAAAACTAATGGAACAGGAAAGGCTACAAGAGTTACCAGGGCCATACATTACAGCATGCTTTATTATGTCTTCTAGCACGTCGACGAGCATCCATCACATTTCCAAGTTTTTCAAGCATTTCCTCTTCGGTGAATATCCTTCCCGGTGAGCTCAAGAATGCGCTTCTTCTAATGGGAGGAGACCATATTCCACTTTGCTCGTAATCAAAATCAAACTCAGTTGCATCAAAAAATTTGTCGAGAAGTCGGTCAGAAACAAACTTAGACACTCTCTGAATTCTTTTAGGGGAGGAAGATGACTCAGGCAATGAACGCGAAGATGAGCATTTGGAGATATCCATTTGATAAAAAAGAAAGAAACAAAAGTACTCAAAATGAGAGAATTATAACAAGATAACACATGTATGTGTGAGATTGATGAAGCTGAGATGGAGACAACATTTCTAGGAGGGGGGGCTAATGCAAGTGATGGTGATGGTGGGTGCTATGACAAAGACGTGTATGGCTGTATGCAATCATGGAGATGTCATGGGCTAAACGTTGTTATTTGGTGCCCTACATACCAAATGCAAAGTTTAGGGAACCTGAACCATTTTGACTGGTGACATTTTTTAAGCTTAAAAAAGTTCATTTTATTTTATCATAGACTATATATATGATTGATGGACATCATATATTCCTTTTGGGGACCATGGCATGCTCTCAAGGGCTTGATCCATGTTTAATGGAACGCAAAATCCATATATTTAACTTGTGGAGTTTACCAGGAATTCAAGCTCTGTGCATGCATGTGTTAGGTTGTCGATACATTATCATCTAGATCAGAAGTGACATGTTAACAGAGAACATTCCTCCCTATGCTGAAAAATTAAATCTTAATTTTACTCGGCAATTGAACCTTCCGATGTTAACCCCAAGAGGCATAGGGAAGATTTTTTAATTCTATCATTAAAATTAGATGTTTTTGGATCCTTTAAAGGGCTCTGGTGTGTGTGTGTGTGTGTGTGTGTGTGTGTGTGTGTGTTTTGATGAGTCGATGCACATGAGACTGAATCTTAGCCCAATTTTGATAGGGCTGGCCGGTGTTGGCATATTCTATTATTATTATTATTATTATGAAGAGGGAAGATGAGTGTAAGATTCCTATTTTAAAATCAATTTTAATTTTAGTCTAATCCTCGAACTCATGATAGCATGCCGACTGTCAAATGTCGGTCTGCATCGAGGACAGGTTTTTTAATGCAGAAAACGATATCATATTGCCAATAGCCTCAAAATTACAACTTTCATTCCAAAGCAATATCATATTTAAATTTAAATGGAATTTATTGACTCTTTGTTTCTCATCTTACGGTTCAAGAAGTGAAATCAATTTCATGCAAGTGGCACTATGCTGTCATTTCTGACGAGCATGGTGGATATGCCGCAAGTGATGTTGACAGTTGACGTGGATCATAATTAATTAAGCTACCACAATTCTAGAGTCAAATCAACACCAGTAATCGAACATGCCATCCCTTTTATGTCAAACGAAATCTGTGTCCATGGATTTTCAGAGATGTACAGGAATGACGGGTGTTTAATTTACTTATTGACATGAAATTAAGGGCTTTTTTACTAAACTTGTGATAAATTAAAATTTATAATCTTTGGTTGTAAATTAAATTAAATTATATAGATATATTTGCATTGTATTAAATTGTTACATGAATTGGATGAAATGAAAAGTGTGAAGAATGATGTTGTTACAGGCATGCCTGAGGCTGCCAAGACTTGAAAGTTTTCTAATTAGAAAACAAAAACAAGAAATGATATATTGAATATTATGAGAGTTGATTTTTTTAATTATGAATTTAGTTGAAATTAAATTAAATTAAAGTCCATGTGAATTATGATTGTGTTGAATTATAAATTGTGAATTGTAAATTATGAATTGTTAAGGAGGTTGTTTTTTATGGCAGAGAGTTACGATGCTGGATAAATCTCCAGTATATTTTTTTCAATTGCATCTCACATGTAACTCTTTAAACTATTTTATTTTTCTAATTAAGTATTGAATTGTGTGATCCCCTTGTTTTTTCTACTAAGCTAGATTAAAAAAAAGACTCCCACGTTCATGCAATGATATATATATATATATATATATATATATATATATATATATATTAAAGCGATTCCATCCACAGACTCTAAGTTTTTTTTATGCTCCTGTTCATTCTCAACTTTCATATTGTTATTAATTTATTTATTCAGGTAATTATCTATTATGCGAGGTAATATTATTATATTAATCTATTTATTCAGGTAATTATCTATTAAAAAAAGAAAAGTAAACTACGTACCATGTTGTTGTAATTGTATATTTGATTCAAATGACATGTCCTTGAAAATTGTTAAGCAGTTTCTCCTCTCTCTTTTTTCAGTGATTTCGAATGAAATTAAAGCTGTAACGCTTGGCTGCCTTGTTATTGCTATATTTATGATGTTTTCATCTTTCACCTTTACACACTTCGTCCAAGAGAAATGTATGTCTAGCTTCTGCCGCCCACTTCACAATTTCAATAGAACTTTCGCATGAAAGATCCATCCATGTTTTTTTATTAAATATGTATAATAATCAAACTCGACATTCATGCACAACATATTTTTTTAATGTTTCAAATATTAAATTTTGTATACTAAGACTAAATCCTTCCTAATTTGGTTTTAATTATTTAATATTCCTAATTTGGTTTTAATTATTTAATATTGTAAAGCATAGTACTTTTTAAATATATTTTTTATTTGAAAATATATTAAAAAAATTTTAAAAAAATTTTATTTATTTATTTTTAATATTATCACATCAAAAACATAAAAATACACTAAAAAAACATAAAAATATTATATTTTTTAAAAGCAAATATATTTTTAAAATATAAATGGAGAAGAAGACCTAGCTAAATTGTTAAAAAAAACAATTGATTTAAAGTCATCTTTGTTTATTCGATGATACTGTGCTTTTAAAAAAAAATTAAATTTTTTTATTTTAAATTAATTTTATTTATTTTTATATTAAAAATAAATTTTTTAAAATAAATATTATTTTCAATTAAAAAAACATTTTAAAAAACCAATCATTATCATGAAATCAAACAATTCATAAATATCAGTTAAACACCACAATTTGCAAAGAATGATTTTTAGCCAATTGGTTGGTGTCATAACTCCTAAATAGTCTTGTCCAATTCTTGCCAGGAAATATTTTATATTTTTTTTAATAAAATATACATACAGGTTCGAAAACGATAAGTGTAATACTTCTTTGCTAATCAAGCTCTTTGTCAGCTAGAACAGTAGAAGAAAAGGCTTAAGATCAAAATAAAAGCAATCCGCCGATCTCCTATGGTTGGCATCTTTGAAAAAATTTTACACAATAATGGTGTGCATTGAAACAGACGCAGCATATCAAACCAGCTACATCTCCTAAACAATATAATAGTCAGATCAAAATCCTAGCTTGAACAGCACCCCACCCTCTTCATAGCGGAAACATCTTTATTGACATCGATTTTCTCACCTTTGGATGGAACAGCTGAAGCTGCTGCATTGTCACCTGTCTCCATAGCTTTCTTGCTCACAATACTATAGATCTGATGAAGAACTTCAGCAAATGCATTGTCAACATTAGTAGCTTCCAAAGCAGATGTTTCCATGAAGTAGAGGGACTCCCTCTCAGCAAAGGATTTTCCATCCTCAGTTGAGACAGCCACCAGGTGGCGAAGATCTGATTTATTGCCAATGAGCATGACAACAATGTTAGGATCTGTATGATCCCTCAACTCCCTTAGCCACCTTTCAACATTTTCAAATGTTGAGTGCCGGGTAACATCATACACAAGCAATGCACCCACTGCTCCCCGGTAATAAGCACTAGTTATGGCACGGTACCTATAAACACAAACAATAAGTTCAGAGAAAATGTCAGTGGAAGAGAAAGCAGGTGATTCATTGAGTATAAAATTGCAAAATCAGAACTTGTTGCACCCCCAAGGAAGGAAAAAAAAACTGCCAACCTAGCTTAGACATATATAGCCAGCCACTAAGCACGCTTGACATCTATCAGCTCATTATGGAGGAACAACAGCAAATGCTTTCATGGTAAATCTAGACTCAGCCCCAATGGGCAGCCTCATGAATCCCTCTGCTATGCATGGTTGTCCAAAGATCAGATGTTAATCCTATAAAAATACTCCTTTTTATATTATAGAATTGACTCAGTACCCAAAGACCACATAATTCATTTCCAGAAAAAGAAGGAAAAAAACAAGGGAGAGGGAGAGAGAGAGAACATTAAACCTTTACGTCACATTCTGCCAAGTTGTTCCAGGTCTATGTCTACATCTACATGCCATATGGTGGTAAGTTCAAGGGAAAACCAACTTAAAACCAATTTTAGTGCACCAAAAACTTTTTTTTTTCTTTTTCCAGAAGATAAAGCACCATACAATTCATATAACTTAATCATTATAGTGGTAAATGATTAGGAACCCAAGCTAAAGATCCTCAATAAATATTTTTCATTTACCAGGCAACAACAGGTTGATTTTGATAACACCACGGCATGGCCATGGTGTGAATGGCAGCAGTAGATTGCAATAGAGTAACCGATGAAGAAATATTAGCAACTGTACTAAAAATGATTAAGCTTTAGTTATTCCTATTCAAAGCTTAGTAAAATACAAAACTGTCAAAAGCAATATGTTTCCCTTTTTTTAACATTTTACTATTGGATTTGCAATTTCTGGCACCACATTGCTATATGAAACACAGATTATTCAAATTCAAGCAAAAACATGGTTTAATAACACCAAACACAGATTATTCAATTGCTATATGAGCTTAGATTGGTTTTTTAACTGTTTATTAGCTATGAGTCTTGCAATTTTGAACCTAAATAATTGCCTTTTAAAATAAGTTTTCAAATTAAGTTGATAGGTAATCTCTTACATTTCTTTTTTTGTAATTAAATTGAGATTTAATTATTATTTTATATATATATATATATATATATAATTTAACGTAAAATTGTAGTATTATTCTATTAATTTTCATATTCAGGATTGTTTTCTTTATTAATATTTGAACTTACATGTTAAATTGTTTAGAATTTTTATCTTAAACATTCAAGAAATAGTTGAGATGTTGAAGTTTGGAGCAAAATGGTAGAACTTAACAGTATCTAACTGATTCAGTTAGAAAATAGTTTAAGATGAATAATAGAGCAGAAGGGAACTTTATACACATAATATCCATAATGGCTACCACCTAGACAGTACAACTGTGGCATGTATCTGAACAAGCAGAGAGATCTCTGTAACATAACAGCCATTTTGTTAATTCCAGTTTACCACAACCTTATCACATCACCATCCACTGCCACCACAATATTAACTGAGAAAAGAGAATTAAATACATGAGATTGTTTAGCCATAAAATGCAACCATTGCATCAATCACTGCCAAATAAGCATAAAACAGTATACTACCTCAACCTTTGCCTTTCTATCAATAATAGATTACACAAAGGTATACAACTGTGCTGCCCATGGATACAGTAAAAAGCTTTTCAACTTTCCTTATATGAAATTACAATGCTGTGTGTGATAAACAGTCACAGAAACATCAAAGGACAGGAGCTTGGTAATGATTCCATAACATGCCCTGGTCTCTACATTTTGTTTGAGATCATCAATAAATGCAAATCTTCATATACATTTTTTTTATGTCTATCAACTAGACAGCACATGTTGAACAAGAAAATAGATACAGGGTAGTCTAGGAAGCCAAATAACACATGTCAAACACAATTCGAAACTTGACTTCCTTCAACTTCAGCCATGGTCCATCCATAAACTTAAATCAATATTATGCCAATTTGTAAGAAGACAGTTTTTTGTGTTATACTTCCTCAGCCCCATATTCCACCTTTGGTTGTCAAACTATGGAAAGAAACATCATTGATTACTTTTTCTTCAGTGTATATTTTCGAGACTTTTCCTCCAATTCAAAGGAGTTTACACCTTTGGTTGAAAACAGTTATGTGGTTAATCAAAATAAGTTTTAGAATATCATATATTGGCATGAACCACGTTCAAGAAGCTAATAGATACAATGGAGGAACAGATGACAGTGAGGGCCAAGGAAGTAAGCTTTAAAGAGCATAATTAGTTTTTTGCTGGCTTGCTAGTAGTCAGTAAGCAGGTTTGGAAAGTAAGGATTTTGAAGAAGCTGATTGTGCAAATTGGTGCAGAATGTTAAATGACAGATACATGGTCCAATCATGCATAATAAAGCACATGAAAGTAATATGCAACAATATCAGTGAAAAAGCATGCTGAAAAGAAAGTGACTGTAAGATAAAAGTCAAGGCTGTTCTGGCTGAAGAAAGGTGAAGCAGAACACACACCATAGACAAAGTCATGAAAACAATTACATATTGTATCCACTCAGACCTTAGGCTAAAGAATTAAGAAACCCTACCCTCAATGCAGCTCCCGCAAGCAACTCAAAATTCCAACCCCGTCAATAAAATCAGTCCGCAAAACAAGAGGTGCAATAGCTACAACAATCCCAATCCATCTCTTGCATAGCATCGACAAAACAACCAATACCATGCAAAATTGCAGTGACTATTCCCAATCAAAAAGCTTGGCTAAACTCCATTTCAGTCCAACTCATTCTCAAAACTTTTTGATATAAAAATCAACATGGACACACATAATGTCTATGAAAGTTGCAAAATGTCAAGTTCCACTAGTTCAGGTTGCGAATCTAAGTCCAAATCCATCAATAACCATGATCATTATCTTAAAAGCAAAGCAAAAAACCCTAACTCTCCAACATAAACTTACAAGATCCAAAACCCAATTCACTATTCTTTTGCTCACTATCACAGATACACAAAAGCCTATTAACCAAGACCCGGAACACAAAACAGAGAATTAACTCAAAAACACACATGAAACAATAAAAACCCATCCAAGAAATCACAAAAAGAAAAGCTCAATAACTTCAAAAACAAACAAAACACGCAACATACACAGATCACAAAAAAAAAAAGATAACTTGAAAAAAAAACCCAGATCACAAAACACAAAAGAAGCAAAGAAATACCAACCTTTCTTGGCCAGCAGTGTCCCAAATCTGGGCCTTAATGACCTTGGAATCAACATTCAAGCTGCGAGTAGCGAACTCAACACCAATAGTAGACTTCGACTCCAAACTGAACTCATTACGAGTGAATCTTGAAAGAAGATTGGACTTGCCCACACCTGAGTCGCCAATAAGTACAACCTTGAACAGGTAATCATAGTCATCTTCGGCTCTGTACCCTGCCATTAGTAGTTGTCACACCAATAGTATTATGCTTGCTTTGCTTCAAAGAAGTAAAGCCCTGGAGACACAGAAAGAGAGGATGAAAATGATGTTTTTTTTGTGAGTTTTCTTGCCTCTTATGGTATTGGGAGTTGGAAATGGAGGGGACTGCTGTCTCTCTCCCGCTCTCTGTCTCGGTGCTTTGCTGGGCTGGACTCCAAGTCCAGTTTTTTTAAATTGGAGAAAGTGTCGACGGGGAGTGGTCACTATGTTAATCACGATTTGATCCTTACTAAATTATTGTAGGCGCTATGTTTCGGTTGGAATTAATTTTTTTAATATAAAAAATATTTATATATTATCAATATATTTTTAATTAAAAAAATAAAATATATAGGATTGATATAATAAACAATTTAGTTAACTTGATAGATTCAAAAATACTCAAACGATCCATAAAAATATAGTTGGCTTAAAAAAATCAAAATAATATCTTTTATAAAATATTAAAACGATAATATATTAAATTGACTCAGATTAACTCAGGTTAACTTATTAAATTCATTATCTATGTTATAAGACCCAAATAACCTTATAGAAAGAAAATAAAAAAATTATAAAACTCAATTTACAGTCATCCCGATTTTGAAAGATTAAATTAAAAAAATAACAAATAACAAATAATAACATAAGTTAACTCGAGTTAACTTACAAAACTCAAAGTTAGAAGACAAGTATAACTACATAGAAAGCAAATTGAGAAAAAATATATATATAAAGTCCAATTCCCAATAAATTCAATGTTGAAATATAAAATTAAAAAACAATAATTAAAAAATGGACAAAAAAAATAACATAAGTCAACAAGCCTAATCCATCAAATATTTGATTTATTTAGAATTGAGCTTCATGTTTTTTTTTTTTAATATGTGATGCTTTCGGTCAAATGGCTCGAGTCACGAGTTTTATAATTTAACAATGTTTTTTTTTTTAATTTGGGTTTCATTTTCCCTTATATCAGGTTATTCGATCTCATAACATGACCTATGAGTTTGGCGGGTTAATCTAGGTGGGCTCGAGTCTTTTTTTCTTATAATTGCTAATGTTTTTTTTTATTCTTTTGTATGACTGATTTTTTTTTTCTAATTTCATCATTCAATATTTGATAGTTAGAAATTGAGCTTTGAGGTTTTTCAAATTTAGCGCTTTTAGTCAAATAACTTGGGTCACAAGCTTAATAAGTTACCGTGAGTGGATATTGTTTTTTTTTTCTTGCTTATTTTTTTTTTGTTGAGGATTAAGCTTTTTGATTGACCTCGGATATGAGATTTTATGAGTCATGATTTTGAAAGATTAAGCTGGTTCTAGGATATTTACCCGAGTATACTTGGTTTTTAATGTTGTTAAACTAGGGTTGCCTTTTATGTTATTAAATTAACCAAAATTATTTTACCTAATCGACTCAATGATTCAAGTTTTGAAATTCTTTTACTTCTTTAGAAATCCTAACATCACCTTAGCTTTGTTCTTCTATGTCCAGAAAGATTTGGCTAGTGACATTATGTCGAGTACTGATATAAATTTACTCGAGTCACTTTTTTTTTCCTTTCTTGAACTCCTTTTCCCTTTTTGGCCTTTGATACTTGGTTCTTTATAATGGGTTTTTTAATTTGTTTCGATATAGGTTCCATAGTTTTATCATCATTTTACATTCTAAATCATGAGTTTCATTAATTAATCATTGTTAGTTCGAGTCCATCCAAGATGTCGTATTCTCAATATTTTTTTAAAAAAATATGTCATCCAATATTTCATAATTTAAATATTCTAAAAAACATATTCAGCCATCATACATTAAATTTTTTACTTACTAATTTCTTAATAATATTTTTAGGTTGAGAAAAATAATCACACCCACGACACAGCTCGAGTAAAAAAAAACTAGTTTTTTTTTCTATAACTTGTCAAAACGACGAAGGATGGCATTCCTAAAGAGGATGCTGAGGAAGGTACTCCTGCTTCCAGTGAGGTTTTTTTTTTTTTGTATTTTTTTTTTCTAATTATGATTAAGAAAAAACAAAACTAGTCTAATAACAGAGACCATATTTGTTTGCTAATTTACTCTCTACTCCTTCCTCCCTTTCTGTATATTAACTAAATACTCTATAAAAACTATAATTTCTTATGGTGCTTTATGAACACTAAACACAGCTTAACATAATTTGTAATCACATCATACCACTTTAGTTAGCGTGCACGAAACAAGATTGATATTACGAGTTTGATTCCTGCATAATTGCTGCATTGTGAAGACGACCTTCCTTCTGTCACATTTTGTTTTTATTTTAAACCATCATAAAATGTTGGGCTAGGCGCACGGTCCTGAATTTATTTCCTTTTTCCCCTTATTTTATTTTGTTTATTTTTGACTCTTTAATTTTGATATGATTCTTAAATAATATAAAAGATTCAAATAATTTGTTTTTGCAATTATTATGTATCTAGGTTAAAAATACTAATATTAAATGTTTTCATGAAAATTTGGTGTTTTATTATTAAAATGTTTAAATAGATTTTAAACATAATTTTATAATAATTATAATTTTTTTAGTTTTCAATCACACAAAATATATCGACATACTAACAAAATATAGACATACTAATTTGATAGTTTTTGCTAACTTGTTTTAACAATCATAATATATTATGTGTGTGTGTAAAACGAACAACGATTCCATTTAAAAATATTATATTGAGTATGATAAATAAGAGATACATTAATATGAAATTTATCCTTATGAAAAATAAAATCTAAACGACTGTATTTTTAGGTTTAATGATAATCCTAATAAGTTCTTGAGACCTAAATTTTTCTTTTTACATTTTAAAAAATTTAGATCCCTTTACATTATAACATGAACATACAAACTTGTTAACAAAAACTAAAACTTGTGGTGTTTTTACTACACATAAAATCATTGTTTACTCACTCATAAATTACTGAGGATTGAAGCAATAACCTTTTTTTTAATTTTTAATTTGATATTCAAATTTGTTTTTTGCATAATTTAGCTCTTTTGAGCCAAAATTAGCACTCAATTACTTTTTTTTAGGGACAATTGAATTGAAAGACATGGGATTGAAATGAAAATTATGGGTAACATAGGTAGCATTTTCAAATTTATTTGTGAATTACATTTTAGTCCACCTGTTTTTTTTGCTATAAAATGATCAGTCCTTTTGATTTTTAATAAATACATTTGGATACCAAACTTTATTTTTTCTCATTTTCAGTTTTTTTTCATGGGAGAAGAGAGAGGAGTTGTCATATTTCGACGAAGAGACAAAAAATCTCTTCATTGATGACAATTCCGACAACTAAATAAGTTAAAATTGGTGTCAACAAGTTTCACCAGGTAAAGAGAGTCTTATGGTGATTGTTTTAAGTCTCAATATAGCATAAAAAACCAGATCTAGGTCAATAATGCAATATTTGTTTATGTATTGCTTTAGTGGTTTGGGTTGTTTTTTGGGTTTGATGGATTAATAGGTTGGTTTTTTAGTGTTCTAAGGGTATTTTGTGGTTGAAAAATAGGTTTTTTTGGGGTGAAAAAAGGTTTTTTGGGTAAAAAACTTATAAGTCTAATTTTCCGGTTACCATAATGGTAGTTAAAATCTAAGCTAGCAGATAACACGTTGTCTATCTATTTTTTTTTTCAAAAACAAATAATGACAAACAACCTATCATCCAACTCTTTAAAAAAATATATATATCAAGCCCAGGCGTGCAAGATTGGGCTTCAAAACTTGCACATTTGAGCTTTTCTTTTTTTGGTATGTTTTTGAATTTTTTTTTTCAATTAATATTTTGGTATACATTTGTCTTTTTTAAAATATTTTTTTTAATTTTGTTTTTTAATTAATACCCCTCTTATGTTATTTCTTTTTGGCTTATTAGGCCTTTTTTTAAGTAGTGATTATTTTTTAATTATATCGGATGTCTTTCATTTTTCATAAGGTTGATATAATTCATCTGTAATTTTTTATATATTTCACATAAATTAAATTTATTTTTATAAATTAAATATGTTTACTTTTTATGATGTTTTTAATATGTGCTACATTGTATAATATTTTTTTCTTTTATTTTATTCAATAAATTTTATATGTCTATTAATTTCTATTATAAATTGATTTTAATATATAAATTCATTAAACACAACCAGATAAATGACCAGTGTTACACCATAATGGTGGTTAAAATCTAAGCTAGCAGATGACACGTTCTCTAACTATTATTCATTAAATATCTTGATTTATATTTATTTCTTAATTTTTATAATTTTATTTTTATTTATCATCAATTTCTTTTTCTATTAAATTATCTTGATTTCATGATCTAGGTCGCACGATAAACACGTAATCTTGACATGTCTCATGTCCAGGTCACGAGTTTTGCGTGTTAACCCACCTTTGCCCATAGCAATATTATTTTTTTTGTTGCTTTATTTTTTATTATATTATTAAGTTAATTAAAATTTAACTCGATTATCGAATTTCTCTCATTTCTTTAAAAACATAATCATTTTTTTTCAAGTTAAAAAAATTAATACGGATTGCATCGTAACCTTCCCACCAATCTAGTTATAATAAAAGCTAAATAATATAGAGAAATTATTATAGATCAAGAGACATTTTATTATGAATTGTAATAGTAGTTTCACTTTTAATTTCTAATCTTATCTTTTTGCGAGATGTTTTTTTGGTTGTTTGTGTTTTTTTTCCTCTCTTTTGACAACTAAAGTACACAATTTTTTTTTTTGTTAGTCAAATTAGGAATGTTTGCTATATCCAAGTATGTTGGGTCTGGTATGATCATGAGACCCAATGCTCTAGGATCTGGTATAGCCGTCAAACTTAAGGCTCTTGAATCTGACATGACCGTCAAATTTAAAAGATTTAAAATATTTTTTTAAATAATATTTACATGGTGCAAGCGCCATTCAATATAATAATTAAATTCTAAAATTGCTTATCCTCCTTGTTTGTTTGCTATGTTTTCAGGTGTGGAGGGCTGATGATAATATCGTATAAAAGAAGAATTGACCATTGTGAATGAGGAGCTAGCTAGGGATGCGTGGAATTGTGTCGTTATTTTTTTTCGTTTTTTCTTTCGGTCTCTGTTTTGCAAATGTCATAAAAGTACAGTTCACGAATATCAAACAATTTTTTTTTAGTGAAATCCCTGTTTCGTTCCTCTGTTCTTCTTTTTTTTTCGCTCCTTTCTCTGACTTCCTTAACCTAACCATTAACCACTCCCTTCTATTAAACCCACTTTGTTGTTGTTTTTTTTTTAATCTCATCATACATTTTTTACTATGTATTTAGAAACTCTAGAGCATGTTCTTGGTAGATATTAATTTTTAAAATTTTTATAACATTAATATCAAAATAATAAAAAAATATTATTTTATTTTAAAAAATAGTTAAAATGCAATGATAAATAATATCTTAGACATCAAACACAAGCTATATTCTCGTGAGTTTTTTTTTTTTTAGCAAATTAAACTATAATTGAAATCAATTCCACACTAAACGTTCTTGGTATATAAAAATAGCAGAAAAACACAAGGTATCCCAGAAGCCACTTAATCGTATCATGTGTCATGACTCAAATTAATTAAATTCAACTTATTTGAGTGATTACTACCAAGCACATTGCTATGGTGGCTGCTCGCAGAATATTATCCAGCTATCTCTCACCAAAAAGTCAACCCTTTTTGGTAGTTAATTTGACCTTTTGGTTTAGGCCAGCCAATCATTTGAAGAACCAGAATCCCTCTTCTCCTGCAAGCTGTGATTACTACCACCCACTACCACGGCAGGAAGATGGCCAAAATAGGCAAGCCTTTTCTAGCGATGCTATTTTTCTCTTATAATATAGTATGAACTTTCTATTGTTAATTTATTTTTCTTAATCAAAAGCTGTAATAATGTTAGCAACCCTGTTTAGGGGTTGAGGTTGTGACTCAACTTTTAAGTATTTGTATTGTTGTGAATGATAATTTTTACTTGAAAATGTATTAAAATAATTTTTTTTAATTTTTGAAATCAGCAAATCAAAATAATTATAAAATACAAAAAAAAAATCAATTTAATACTTTTTCATGTTAAACACACTTTTAAAACACATATAACAAATGATCTTTAAAAAGGTTGAGGTTGCACTGAGGTCTCAACTCCAAATGGAACCTAAGCCTTTTGTTCTAGGTTTATTTTTTTAATGTGTTTAGGTATTAGGTTATGGATACATTAAAAGATACTTAAAATTTGATCAGATTTGGGTATTAAAAATTTCATATTTATCAGGTTTCAGTAGAGATTACAATCTCATCTGAACTCAATAGACATTGATTTAAATGGATAAGAATTAAAATCTTATCTGAGTTCAATGGATATTGACTCAAAGCTCAATGGATGTTGACTCAAATGGGTATGAGCTTTTAGACTCGATCGGGTTAAGGCAAAACCTAAAGGCAAAGATTCAAGTTTTGGGTTGGGTATGAATAATAGTCTACCTAATTAGAACACAACCAGAAACTTGAACTCGACTCAAAATAAATAACTTTAAAGTTTCAAATAAATACATGTATACCAAGTTAATTATATGCTACAGAGTTGTAAATTATAGAATTCAAGTTCAGGTTCAGGTTCATGGATACTCAAAACCCAATTTAGTTGGGTTTGAGTATTAAAAATCTATATCAAATAGGGATCGGGTTGGGTTTGGATAATTATTTTGAATTTTAGTTTGGATTCGGATAGTAAAAAACCCAATTCATAGGTATTCATTGTTATCTCTTGATTCGGGCTGAGAATAGATAGAAATTTTAGTAGGTTTGAGTATAAATAATGGAATAGATCATGGATATCCTTTGACATCTCCGCTTTGTTTCCATCCAAGGAAACCAAGTATAACTTAAATATTATTAAATTAACACTCTGTTTAACAAAACAATGATCAATTTCCCATTCATAAAATGAAATGATATCAAGATCTTGATTTCCGCGTTACCATGGATAATGTTTTTTAACCGAATGATTGTTATGTTTGAGTTTAATTGGATTTAAATCCCAAAGCTCTTAGAACCTATTAACAATCCAAAAACACAGTGAAGAAGAAGACGATGGGGAAGAGAAGACAGTGAAACCGATAAAATCTCAAAGCTGAAATAACCAACACACAATCATATGCATAACTCATGCATGGTTACCTTGTTATCAACTAAAGTCATAATTCGGACATTGTTTCTCGGAATAAGGTAATGAAAATCCAATTCTGCGACGGCAAATGATGCTTAGTTAATTACAAGAGGATCCTGACAGATTTCAGAATTGGAGTTTTATTCACTTACTTCACTGACTTCAAGGCAAGGAAAAATATTAAAACCTAAGAATAAAACCTAAGAATAAATTATCTAAAACGTCTTTTTTTAAAGAAAGCTCTTCTTTTTTTGTTATCTTGTGGTGTCATCAAACGCTCACCTTTGAATTTTATAACACATGGATAAACGACGTGTCGTTAGCACGTCTGTACCTGTGGTCCTACACCTCTCCGATGGTGCCTGAACACCGACGAGCACTCCGGCAACTCTCCAAGATCGGCAAACAACGACTCGTCCTCCTCTCTCATCGGGAAAAACATCGATGCCATGTCAGCATCCGCCTCTGCCTCTGCAAAAATGGGCGTCTCAAGTATAGTTGAAGAGGTTGTCTCCATGACACCAAACCACGAAAACTCATCTGAAGTTGTAGTGTTAGATACAAGCGGCTCGCCGTTTCCAAGATCCGTGAACTTTTCTTCAGGTTCAGGTTCTGGGTTTTCAGGTTGGGTTGCGGAGACTTCAGGTTTGGTGGTGTTGTGTTTTGGAGAGGAGTTGTGGTGGTGGGTATTTCTAGAAGGAGGTGGCCAAGGGTGGTTGTGCTCACAGGAGTAGGTGACCACTAGCATTGTTGGGTCCAGCTTGCTCCTCTCTACTTGTTTTCTAGCTGGACAACCCTTTGAACTACTACACCTATAGTATCCTCTGTAAACAACAAAACATTATAACAAGTACATGATCAGTGTCTTGAAAATCTTGAGCAACATTTTTTTTATCTACCCTTGTAATCATCAAATAGAAAACCTGTTCCTATAATCATCTTTGCGTTTGATACGTGATTAAATGCATAAAATAACTCAAAATCAGAAAGAAATCTAGACAATGTCTTAGATTTATACGACCATGCTTGCAAGATCTGCGGTGAGAAAAACTTGTAAATTTATTAACTTTGGCGACGAAAATAGTTTCATTAACAACGGATTAGTTTAGAGTTTAATTTTATATTTGAATGATCTTGATCAAATTTGTTTGAATGGTTATCTAACTAATCATACATTTACAAAAGGATTGCTTTCGCAGCAAATCTTCGCCGCCGCAATTTCTTATGACGAATTTTCATTATTTTTCATCCTTCTGGAATAGAAAGAACTTGCCCAGATGCATCTGAACAAGTTAGGAGGAAAAGAGAGAAAAAATAAATAAAGGAAAGACGTGTGATTAGATTTGGGAGAGGAGGAAGAGGGTTACGTACCTGGGGTAAGGCGAGCCTTTGATGGGTTTTTGGCCATACTTTCTCCAAGCCCAGGAATCAGACGGTGGTGAAGCATTTTCACCCTTCAGCCTTGGGCCTTCTAAGTCCTTGATTGGTACTGAGACTATTCTTTTTTGCATGGCCTTCTTGCTGATACAAACACCATGATGTCAAATATTTCGTCCTCCATAATTGAAGGTACAAATTGCAAGGCAACCTATCAATATAATGCCGTTTTCGGCACGAATATATACAGGACTGCATACTTACAACACAAGCATGAACATTTTTCTCCTTCTCTCTCCAATTAAGCACATACCATGATCTCTAATTCTACGAAATACTTCCGATCGATTGTAATTAATGGGATATGTGAAGATGAAGTACCTTCTTTTTGGGGAGGAAGTGGAAGCCATCTTCATATCGTTAGAAGGAGATGATTCTGGACCACTTTCTTGAGTACTATTGTCATTTTCTTCTTGCTCACATATTAATGGGTTGATGATGAACCTACTATCCATTATTGCACTTCGAAGCCGCCCCAACCAAAGCTTATATACGTATGTGTATATAAATGGATTCCCTTAATCACCGCGGATATTTAGATGCCGGCAAAGATGATCATGATGATTATAGGAGATCAGAGCAAGAAGACAGAGTGAGAGAGAAGATAATTAAGAGGGGGTTTAGTTGGTGATGTCAAGAGAAAAAAAGAAATGGGGGAGAAGGTGGAGAAAGAGGGGGATAGCCCTTTTAAAAATTGGCAGCCATGTTGACAGATGAGCTTTTGATATTAGATTATCAAAGACGTGCAAGCTAATGTGGATGTAATCCAAAGCTTATTATTCTATTACAAATTTGATGATGACTCTCTCTCTCTCTCTCTCTCTCTCCCATATATAAAAAAAAATATATATATATATATATATATATATATATGTATGTATGTATGTATTCCAAACCTATGTACTGATTGGTGATCCATTGATCAATACAGTTCACCCCCCTCTAAATTATACCATCTCCTTTCTTTCTTTTCCTTTTCTTTTCCTAACAACCAACCAAGCTTATTTAAAAGGAATACATGTTTTTTTATGGGAGAAGTTTACAGAGTAAGAAAATTTAATATGTCATATGATTAAATTAAACTGGGACTGGGACAGAAATTGTATTTGGAATTCTGGGATCTACAATAATTAAATAAAATTAATACCCATTATAAAATTTATTATTTAATACTTGCATATGATATAGGTATCCACGAGTCAAATTTCTTGATATTCATATATTACCCATTATCTATAAGATAAAAAATTTAGATATTCATAAACTATTTATTAGATTTCAAGTATTTACTTTTTACTATTATTTATTAATTAATAAAAAATAAAATAATCAATATTCATCAAATTCAAATTAAATTATCATCCCTACTTGTGGTACACGTTCACAACCATAATATATATATATATGCTCTCTCTTCAAGAAAGTTTTTATGCTAGTGCACATGATCTTTTTTGCTTCAATGAAGGAAAAAAAAAGAAAGATATGGTGAGGTTATCCATTTATTTATTTAAAGTTAAAAAGTATATCCTGCTTGTGGTAGATATGACTTTCTATGTCGATGATCTCATCAAATTTGGACTCGTTGGAAGATCTTACCTTCATTCAATGTCACCAGCGCCTATATACATGGTTTTACCTCCCCAAACTACTCCATCCTTAATAATTAACACCATTTCTTTAATCCTCAATCACTCCATCGAATTAACCTTCATTAAATATTGTCACTAGCATGTGCTAATCAATGTCAAATTAATAGAACTTATCATCATCAAGTTAAACTTCCTATAAAAACCAGGTCCATGCCCTAAAGAAACGACACAGATATTTTCTGTCCTGGTTAAAACTCAAAAAGCAATGTCTCAGTACTATATATGCCTTTAAGTTTCTGCAAGAAAGTCATGGCGCATCATTTTCTTTCCACACATCAAAAAACTAGGTCATGGAAGAAATGATTGTACTTCGTGCTGCATTCAGTTGGCAACTACGAAAAATGGTTTGATCTGTTCAACGAGCATGACATGATCATCTCTTAGACGAGAATCACAGGATAGAATAAAGGTAATATGTCATCAGATCGTTTGATTATTATTCGATGATGCAGTCATTAACGAGCATAGAGTCTTGAAATTACTAGCTAGAAAATCATGTGGAACCCTAAAACGGGTGCTATCTAGACCATTAATGAAGGGACCGTATTTTATTTGGCCTGGCTCTAGATATTATTATATACATTATCCGGAATCCTTGCCACTGTCTGACCAAGTCACTTGTTGCAACCTCAATCAGTCTCTCTCCCATTGGAAAAGCATTGAATGAGTCCATTGGGCAATTTGTTATGTATAAAATATCAAAATTCAACGTTCTAACTAGGAGTTATTTGAAGCGTCAAGCAACGTGACACTGACATTTTCTTTCCTATACTATAAGCCTAGACGAGTTGCATGCCACTGAATTCAATTCATTAATTAATTAATTCATATATCTACTTATTAATATATTGTTCCCATCTCTGACTTTCATTAACCACGGCAACTTCCATGCTTCTATTCCTTTTTTTTTTCTTTTTTTGTAAAAATTATTATCGCAACAATTTCTTCTGCAAGAAACAAAGAAACTTCCTCATGACTTCCTCTTACATCTCTCTTAATTTTCTCTCATTGAATTTCCTCCTAGCTAATTCCAACACATGCTTTTATAACGACATGAATAGTTCATTTGTTTATTTAACATTTAAATTGCATTATGCAGCATTAATGATGTGTTAAATCAATATGGAACATGACAATATTATTGATCGTAGCTAGTTACTCTTTGAATCATATGATTCCAATGTCCAATGGGAATGTACATGTGACCAGTCCCCGATCCGTGCAACATGGGACAAGAACTATGTATGGCTATATATATATCAGAGAAGAGAATTAAAGAATGTGTAATTAAGACAAAAGTGTTCTGCCACTTGCCATGCCCAAAACTCAATTTTCACATGTCCAGGATGCACAAGAGTTCATGGTATACTTGAGAATATGTGATTATATGTGCATGACAACAATAGAATCTGAAATTTAAGGAATTTGTTAAATTTCTAGAGCATTTTTGTTGATGTAATTATTAGAGAATAATATAAATTATATCTTGAGATCTAATTTAAAATTTTAAGTTTTTGGGTTGAATTGGTTATTTGATATAGTATCAGAGTCTTGATGATCAAGTGGTCACGAGTTCGAATCTTACAATTCTTATTTATTTGATAAAAATTAAGCACAAAGTAATGTGAACTTTTGTAAGTTACAAGCCCAAAATGTTTTTATTTAATAGAGTATGTTAGAAAATAATATAAATAATATTTTAAGATCTAATCTAAAAATTCAAAATTTTTAATTGAATTAGTTTTTAAAAATAATAAAAGAAGGTGTATACACTGCCCTAATTGTCAATTCTCGGAAGAACTGTTCAATAGTTGTCTCTACACGTATATTGTATCCCTAACCAAAATCTCTCAAAGATATATATATATATATAGCCCGGTAAACGGGTAAAGTCACTTATCATGCACCTTTATTTATTTATTGAAGTCATTGCAATTGTCATAGCTTCAAGCATATTTTAACAAATTAATATGGTGGATCAAAGGAGAAGACTGTCAACCTTAATTTAAAACAATAATTTTATAAAATAAAAAATGATAATTGAACAATTAGTTAATTAGTGAATTCATTAAATTAAAAAAAAATTATAATAGAGAATAGGAACTCATTTTGTCTTATTGAAGAGCACTCTTATATTAGACGTTTAATTTAAAATCATTATTGTAGAAATGTAATATATATATACATCAGCAGATAATTATTTGTATCTCAATAGAATATATATATTTATAAAGTTTTATAAAGTTCTATGCTCATAAAATGATTAAAAATAAACAATATATAAGCTTGATGAATGCATGTATAAATATATAGGTACATGTTATTAGGGTTATGAATGAAAAAGTTATATATGTTAAAATTCTAATTGAAATAGAGTTTTTGTATATTTTTTAATCAAAAAGTTGTATCCTTTTGTTTTAAAATCCATGTTATCCATGTTAAAATTAATTGTTAGAATTGTCTATAGAAGAAGACAATTTTGACATTGTTTTAAGAATTGAAAAAACTTTTAATCTTTCTAAAACTCTTTTCTTTTACATTTCTTTAGTTATAATTTCTACAGAGAATAACATATAAATTTTGATTCGCTGTTTATTCTTGGTTGTGTTGTCAAGAACAAAAAATTGAGTAAGAATTGTAAACAATATTACAATCACATTGCTAGCACCAGAGAGCAGACAATAAATTGTTTTAAAGCCAGAAGATTGATGCTTGCATCAATCTACTTCTTCAAGTCTATTTTCTATCAACAAATACTGTAATTTGATTTTTCTTTCAGTTGTTGATTTATATATACATTTTATGTTTTGTAGAAACCAGATCATCTTAGTAAAGAGGAATAACAGTCTTGGAAATATTAAAAGTGTTCCAATAATCTTAAAACAATTTAATTTGCTTAATTATTTTTTGATGTGATGTTTATGTGTATGATCTAGTTATACATGAAATAGATAATATGTTAAAAGTATATATTTGCATTTAACTAGGAAGGTGAAGCTGTAGATATATTTTGTTATATGGATTCCTCTTAAATACTTTGCCTAATTTTTTTTAACAAAAAAAGGGGCATAATTATACATACTGTTATATATATCCAAGTGCAATTTTATATGTATATGTTAATTGCAATTCCTTGCTTTTATTTATATACCTTTACGAGTGTGATTCCTTACTTCTGTTTATATACGTTTATGAGAGTGTGTATAAATACATATTATAAACTGCTTAAAAAATATTTAAGGGAAAGAAGAGTGCGAATCTATTTCTGCATTAAGTTTTGCTACTTTGCACAGTGCTTCTGTTTTGCCATTGTATATATGCTGGAAGATTGGTTTTGTTTTTGTATATTGCCAGAAAAAATAGTGTTGGAGCTAGGATTCGAACTTTGCACAACCAAGTTTTAATGATTTGCCTAGCCCAACACCATTGGAATACTATATATATATATTTTTTGAAATTTGCAAGCAATATATTTATATATAGATATAAAACAAGGTGTTTATTTAATTATTAAACATATTTATTAAATTGTTTTTTACAGAATTAGTGTGCTAAATTTTTGTGATTTAATTTAATTAATATTATTTCAAATTATATAAGTGTGATATATAATCACAAAGTTAACTTGTTATAGAGATAATAAATAGATAAAACTAGTGTTAATAACAATAAAGCATCACTTAACCTAGTAGTTCCTGTGGTCTCAATTGCCTTATTGGTAAACCTAATTTCTACACATGCTTCATATAGAAAAAAACTTAATAATTTAAGTGATGTGAACTTAAATAGAAAGCATGTTAAAATAAGTTCTTTTAAGGATTATAATGGTAATAGTGGGGATAAAAAGAGGTTTAAAGCAACTGAATTTGTTTTCTAAAAAGCCAAGACACAACACTAAAAACTATTATCATTGTAAATTAAAGAATGTACAAGTTAATGTGATTGAGAACAATATTGATAAGGAAGCTATAGAGTTTTCAACAATTATGTCAAAAATGAACTTGATGAACAACTTTAAATAGTGATGAGTTGATAAAAAATCACCTATCATGTATGTCTTGACAAGAATAGTTTTTTTGAGTATGAAACAACTGCTGATGGAGAACAATTGTTTATGGAAAACTCTTTTTCGTGTGCAAAATCCTAGGTCATGAAAAGGTGGTGCTAAGAATAACCTCTAAAAGAAAAAAAAAGGACTCTAAGCAATATGATTCATGCTTGTCAAAAAACCATCTCAACCCAATAGCTTAAGTTGTTAGGTGAGATTTCAAGTTATGATTTATATTTTTCTCTAACACACCCCCTTAAGTGAAAGCCATTTGGGCTTGAAACTTGCACATGCCCACACAACCTTGTGCTTAATTGTTTATCAAATAAATAAGGATGATGAGATTCAAACTCGTGACTGCTTGGTCATCAAGGCTTTGATACCATGTCAAGAACCAATTCAATCCAAAAGCTTAAGCTGTTAGGTGAAGTTTCAAGGTATGATTTATATTATTCTCTAACACATCTTCTCAAGTAAAAGCCATTTGGGTTTGAAACTTGCAGACTCACATTACCTTATGCTTAATTTTTATCAAATAAATAGGGATGGTGAGATTCAAACTTGTGACCACTTAGTTATCAAAGCTCTGATATCATATCAAAGAACCATCTCAACTTAATAGCTTAAACTGTTAGGTGAGGTCCCAATATATAATTTATATTATTCTCTAACACACCCCCTCAAGTGAAAGCCCTTTAAGCTTGAAACTTGCACAGATCCACACTATCTTGTGTTTAATTTTTATCACATAAATAGGGATGATGAGATTCAAACTCGTGACCGCTTGGTCATTAAAGCTCTGATACCATGTTAAAAAATCATCTCAATCCAATAGCTTAAGCTATTAGGTGAGGTCTCAAGATATAATTCATAATATTCTTTAACAATGCTTCTGATATTTAAAAGAATTTGGTTTTAGCTTACCATTAGCTAAGAATAGGTTTAGTTTGATTTTTAGTCCAACAAGCTTGTCCTCATTAAGAGTGAGATGTATATGAGCAAGGCATAGTTATGTGATGAATTATGTAAGCTTAATGTGATGACTATTATAATGAAAAGCCAAGAAGATTAATAAAGATTTTTTTTGTTTAATTAGTTATAGTCTTATAATCTATTTCATAGACAGAAGTAGTGAGCCTCTAGTATTATTTCACATTGATATTTATGATTTAAAATTTGTGCAAACTAGATGTGGTAAAAAGTATTTTATTATTTTTTCAATGATTGCACAAGATATTATGTATGTGTATTTGCTAAAAAGCAAAGACAAGGCTTTAGAAATGGATAAACATTTTAAAAATGAGGCTGAAATTCATCTTAGCATGAGGATAAAGATGATAAGACAAGATTGAGAATGATGCTGAATGTAAGGACTAAAAATTAAAAGTAATGATAGTGCTACGTTGATAAGTTCAAATTACCTTGTAACTTGTGGGGGAGGATATTTTATCAGTAAATTATATTCTGCATAAAGTATCTTATAAGAAATTGGACAAAACACCAAATGAATTATGTAATGGTCAAACACCATCTTATAAATACATAAAAATATGATGTTATCTGGAAAAAAGTTACAGTTCCTCCATTGAGGAAAGTATATAATATGGACTGCATTATATGAGATATCTGATGTGCTTTAATGGTATAGAAATGTTAATTAGATATTCAATACTAAAGATTGAAAATCCACAAATGAGTTTATCTTTACTATCAAAGGAGCTACAGCCTCTTGAAAATTCTTTAAATAAACATGCATATCCAGATCTATGAAGGAGTCTGAGTTTTTAACTTTAGAAAAAGATGAAAAAGAAGCAGAGTAGCTTTTAAAATGTTTTTGATAATATTCCAAGTTGGCCAAAATCTTATGTCAACAAGTTATATACATTGCAATAATCAATTTATAATTGGTAGGGCATAAAATATTATATATAATGATAAGTCTTAACACAATTGTCAAAGATATAATACCTTAAGATAGTTGCTCTCAAATAAGATTATCTTTATTGACTATTTAAAGTTAGAGGATAATATCATGGATCCACTAATAAAATGCTTAACAAGAGAGTAAGTCGATAAATCATAGAGGAGAATGAGATTCAATCTTATATTCAAAGAATTGTCATGATGGCAACTCAACCTAGTTGACTAGAGATTCCAAAATCTAGATTCAAAAGGACAATTGAATCATATGTTAGTTCAGAAGTAGCAAATTTACTTATTCTTATGATGAAAAGTGCTACTTGCAGCAAAAACAAGATAAATTAAGCTTTTAATGATTCTTACAGATTGAGAAATTCAAGTGGAGCATTGCATGATACTCTTAATAAGAATCACTTATATGAGTGTGTGACACGATTAAAGAGTTGATGTCTTCTTCCAAGTGTAGGAGTGTCGAAGTAATAAATAACTCGGCAAGACTGGGGTCGAATCACATGGAGGTTAACTGTATAAACTACAAATAAAGAAATAGATAATAATAGAAAAGGAGTTGAAGAGAGCTTTGAGATGTGATATTGATATAAGGATTAAACAAGGATAAAATAATTGTTAAGGTTAGAGGATCCACTAATGGTATTTCAAACAAGTATAGTATATACTCTTTTTATTACTCAACTGGAAACCACACACAAAGGAGGTTCCAATCAGATTATAAATTGTTAACATAATTACATTAGTTACCTTATTCGAATAATGTTAATACTTGTAAATGTTGTCAGGTATTCATGATTATAACTTATGTTAACAACAAATCAAGTTCCTTTCATAGCAGAGGTGTCAGTTATACCATACGGTTGGGCTATGAAAGTGCCAAGTATTTGTTGTACCAATGGTTATATAATACAAATCTAGATTAACCATTTAACAAGCAAAATATTAAAAGTGAACAAGATAACAAATACAAAACATGTTAGTATCAAACATTAAAGTCCATATTGAGTTTATACTATACTTATTCTTACACCATTAGTGTAACCTTTACACCTTGACATAATAAACTTAGCTAAACATAATAAAAGAGAGAAACATAAATAAAGAAGATAAGAACATAAATAAGATATAAGTTAACTAAGTAAAGGAAAAGAAATGAAAAGTATAAATAAGAGATTAATATAAACAAAACTTAAGCATTACAAAAATATAAAGAGAGAGAGCAAGAACATGATCTTGATCTGAAAACCAAGATGCCTAAATGCATGGCAAATGCCTCCTTTTATAGGCCAAAATTTGGAACTATTGATTTGATGACTGATTGTTGAGTGTGTGGCCACATCTTGACTTGGTGACAATTATTATCATCTTATCTAAACAAAACGTCATTGCTAATGTTAGAATTTGAATAGATAGTCCTCATGAAAGTTATAGGAAATTGTCTCGGCTTTCCAACAAAAAATGAATCGATGCATTTGGACTTTTAGAACTCGAGATATGGGCTGAACACTGAACAATGTCTGGGCTGCAGGACAGACTCCGACTTCTCCATTGTTGCTACAATTTGAACTTGAAAACGGTCTTTTTGAATCTTGGATTCTTCATGAAAGTTTTAGACCTATGTCTTAGCTTTCCATCCATATAAATCAGACCTAAATCCAAGTTCTACAGCTCCAGGTATGATCCAATAACTGAATAGTGTTCCAGTTTGGACTGAACCAACATCTCTTTTCTAAACTTGCCCCTCTTTTTGTCTTCTCAATTTTAGTAGTTAAACTCATCAATCAATCCTTTGATTTATGTGATAGGCCTGCATTTAAGATGAACATTTACCATAAATTAAAGGTATCTTATAGTATCAGACTTATTATTATAAAACATGCTTTAGTTAAGGAGTTATTGATACTTGAAGTGCAAAATGATGATGTAAAACCTTGATAAAATACACTTTTAAATATTAATCAATATGAAATGAGGCTATTTGAGAATTGAAAATGCTAAATTCTTTAAAGCACTTTCTAAAACCAAGACATATTCGAGGACAAAATGAACACAACTATGAGAACTAATATTATAAGAAAAGGAATTGTTATCTAGTTTCACACAAAAGAATAAACAGTTTAAGATATAATGTTAACTAGTTAGTTGAGTGAGTCTGATAGTTTTCACTAGGAAAGGTTCAAGGTTAAAAGCTACATTGCCTGATGTAGTGACTTTTCATTGTTACTTTCTATTTCCATGTCTTCAAATAACTTTCATTCATATAAAGAATTGTTAGGGTGTGAATGAAAAAGTTGTGCCTATTAAAACTCTAATTGAAATAGAGTTATGTGTTTTAAAATCAATAAGTTATATCTTTTGGTTTTACAAAGTACATTAAAATTATCTCTCAGAATTGTTTATAAAAAGAGACAATTTTGACATGGTTTTAAGAATGGAGAAACCTTTAAGTCTTTCTAAAACTCTTTTC
This sequence comes from Populus deltoides, assembly GCA_015852605.2. NCBI lineage: Eukaryota > Viridiplantae > Streptophyta > Magnoliopsida > Malpighiales > Salicaceae > Populus > Populus deltoides. Next base: position 18,558,059 of record CM027573.2, read on the forward strand.
TTTTACATTCCTTCAATCAAAATTCTTACAAAGAGTAACATATAAATTTTGGTTCGTTGTTTATTCTTGGTTGCGCTGTCAAGAATAAGAGATTGAGTAAACATTGAAAACAATATTGCAATCACATTGCTAGTACTAGAAAGCAGATAATAAATTGTTTTAAAGCTAGAGGATTGATCCTTGCCTCAATTTACTTTTTCAAGTTTATTTTCTATCCACAAGTACTGTAATTTGAATTTTCTTTTTTGTTGTTGATTTATATGTATATTTTATATTTTGTAGAAACTAGATTATTAGAGTAAAGAAAAATAACAATCTTATAAACTATTTAAAGTGTTACAACACAATGTTGCGTGCCTTAACACTCAACATTATTTTAAATAAAAAGAAAAACAATGATACTCACTTGTAGTATTTTATTTTTAAGAAGATGTTTGTAGAGTCTTTCAATGCTTAACAATTATATAAACTTAGTTTTTTAAGAAGAAAAAGAATGAAACAAATGTGAATTATATTTTTTTGGTTAATTTACAAACACCAACACCAACACTAAATTTTAAACAACATTAAGGTAAAAATAAAGAAATCACAATGAAACTTTAAATTTTTTTTACACTGTGTATAAAACACAATATTTACGTATGTATCACTTTGATGGAGATAAAACTACTAATAATTGTTTTATTTAATAGTTAGTTTACCTGCTTTTAAATTTGTAGCTACTATCATAATTAGAGATATATAATTTTACTATACTAACTGTCATAACTGTTTTTTGACCTCCTTATTTTCAACACATAAAAAAAAAAGAAGAAATAATGCAAAGAAGAAGAAAGTAAAAAAATAAAAAAATGAGAAAATGAAAAATTGATAAATTAGGGAGTGAAATGAAAATCAAGAAAAAAAAGAGGGACCAAATTTAAACTTGAGTGTTTAAGTCCTTTACAAAGTCTGAGAGATACAGATAAAGAGAGATTAGGAGATGAAGGATAAGCAAAAAAGAGAGATCATAAGTAGAGAGATAGAAATACAGAAAATATGAAACTCCATTTTTTTTTTTGTAATAGCTAGCAACTGGCAATGGACGGTGGTCAGTCTTTCTGAATATTCACCGAAAGAAGAACATCAGCTAAGCAATTATGACGGGCACAATACAGTTTGCTTTGACGATTCCAATGACTTTCCAGCTCCTTCGATTTACACTAGTCTGCACGTGCTTTAATATGAACAAATTAACTTTATAGTTATATGTAGATTGTTGGCATGTGATATGATGGCGATGGAGGGGTTTGAGATTGATAACGGTCGGGGGTTGAGGCCAAGAATCATATAACGGATCATTTTTTTTAAATGTAAAAAATATTCAAATATTATTAATATTTTTTTAGTAAAAAATTAAATCGTATGGAATTTGGTTTGATATGACCTAATAAACTTTACAGATTCAAAAACAACTCAAATAACTGATAAAAATATAGTTTGACTGAAATATATATTAATAAAGTTTTGAAATAAAATATATAATTTTTAAGCTAAAGGGGCTAAAAAAAGATATTGGAAAAAACCTCAAGGAAAGATTCTTCAAAAAGGTTCTAAATGCACAATGTAATAAAAAAATCAGGTATCTTTTCATAGCAATTTTTATCTCTTAATTTTTAATTATTTGTAAACAATAAAATCAGATTTATTTTTGCTAAATCAAATATCGATCAAATATTAAGATATTTTTTGACACCTTGATAACTCCAAATAAAATAAAATAAAATAAATTATTAAGTTTAATTTTTAACCAAATTAATGTAAAAAAAATTAAATTAAAAAAATCAATAAAAAGAGTAAAATAAAAAACACCAGATAACTAAGCCGAATTCTCTTTCACAAAATTGAGAATCGAAACAAAGGTGGGATTTTTTTTGACACCGTAGTTGTGCCATAGAAAGCAGCATGGAAAAATGAAATTAAAAAAATTTCAACAGCAGGAGTAAAAAAAAAATAAAATTAAATGACAAAAAAAAACTATTAAATTTATAGTATTTTGTGAAGTGGTATACAATAAAATCACTATATCGTTTCTTTTAATTATATATTTGGTCTGGGTATCTCTGATATTTTCCTAAGAAAATTTAGTTCATTTTTCTGCTTAAGAAGAAGATTTTTAATGCGCTTCTCCATCCAATTCATTGTTAATTTCAGTCGTGACTTGAGAAATGCTGGGCACTTTTTTATGCAACGTCGTTATCAAGAATTAACAGAAAATTGGAAAGATGTTGAATAGAGGGACTGCATTAAAAAACAAATAATCCAAATTAAGTAGATCAATAGATGGATCAAAACTAAAAAAGAAAAAAGAAAAAAAAAGAATTAGAGGTATTATAATAAAAAAATATAGAAACCAATTTTAATCCCAGTACTGTAAAAGTATTTCTCAATCCCTAGCAGAAGTAGCATAACATCTTTCCCAAAAGTATGTTTTCCGGTCGGATTTTTGGAATTCAATCCCCTTAATTTGTAGCCTCTAATTAAGTTGTTGTGCCTAAATTAGGGACTTTGTGCGCCAATGGGGGGAGACCTCCTCTTAATGAGACTCATATTCTGAATTAAGTCCAGAAAATGATTCCTATTAATTCTTATGCAATGTTTTTGCTTTTTGGACAAATATTTAGCTATTTCAAGCATATTTTTCAAATTGAATTATATAGTTTTTGTTCATTAATGGTAAGCTATATAAGCTTTGGGGGTTGGACGTTAGAGGCCTCAACGAAGGAGCTGTCCCCTTAGGACGGTACACCTTGAACTGTACAGGATAATGTTTCACCTCTTTTTAATTTTTCAATGGTGTTTTCTAAAAGTTTGATTTTTTTTAAAATTAATTTTTTAATGTTTTTGGATGATGTAAAAAACAATTCTTAAAAAATAAAAAATATTATTTTAATATATTTACAAATAAAAAATACTTTAAAAAATAATAACTATTATACTCTCTTACCCTTAATCTCCTTTTGATTTATTTTCTTTGTCTGAAATTAATATGTGAGTATGTATTGAATCAAAGAAGTGTAATAAATAGGCAAGGTTTTTCGTTTTGTTATCTTCCTTTCTCATAAAAAAAAGAAAAAAAAAAATAAAAGAAGTAACAAAAACAAAAATATACCAGGTAAATTTCTTTTTGTTACAAAGGAAAGGTTAAGATCTGAGACATTTTCGGGGAGAAGAACATGAATGCCAGTCAAACTATAAGACTTCTTTTTCTTCCTTCTCTTTTTTTCATATGAAACAAGCAACACACATAGTTCTGCCTCTTTGATAACAACAGGAAAATCAAGGCATATGCTTAGTACTCCGTGTTCCCTGGTGATTCACCTATTGTCTTTCAATGGCCTTAATAACCGCTTGAGTAATACTTTTCACGTGCAGAGCATGTTGTTCTTGATCAGCTACAACAATGGCTTCCATAGCGAAGAACAAATTGCTTGAGACCCTAGCATTCAATATAACAAGGCCCATTTCTTCGAAGACCTCCAAGATTGAAACTAGTTTATCTCCTCCCTTCTCGCATGTCACCCTTACTAGAAGTCCTTGTTCAGCCTTCTCTACCTTGACCTCCTTCTGAAAATAAATCAACAATGTCACGTATAGTAAGTGTAAAGAAAAGAACGGTAAAAAATGAAATAACCAGAGGGAGAGAAAGAGAGGTGACCTTAGGCAACTGGAGTTGCTTCATTAGACTTAAGTAGTATTCTCTTTTTATAGCAACTAAGTTTGCAAGTTCCCTTTTGATTGCCTCCAGTTTGAGTTTGAGCTTGTAAATGTACAGAAGAGCATCCATGATGACAGACTTCCTTTGCACCTACACAAGAAACAAGCACCGAGTCAGGAAGCTTTGTGGCAAAACAAAACAACGAATTGGTTCAGTTCCTAACACTAAATAAAAGGAAGCCTAAGAGTTTTTTTTTTTTTTGACAATACAATATTTGAAAGAAGAGAATATTGATTTAGCATCTTACGGATTTGGAGCAGGTGAGGGTTCTTAAAACGTGGAGCCTTCTGCCCATTGCTGCTCTCCTTTGCAACCTAGCCACCATCTCTCTCTGTATCTCTGTTTATTAATTCTGTAGTAACAGAGAGCAGCTTGACTTAGCAGAAATGGAGAGGTTAAGAGGATATGTTTAGGATATCGGATTGCCAAGCTAGCTATGTAATGTATGATCTTCTCTCACATTATATTGGGAAGTGAAACGGCAGGTAGATAGGTAAAAAATAATTAAAAGGCCAATTCCAAAGGAGCGTCACTTTTTTCATATCAGCAGCTTTTCATTACATGGCATTTTTGGGCAAATTAAAATATATATATTTTAAAAAAACTAATAGGGATAAGGGAATCCTTGTAGCTTGTGAGGAAAAACAGTATAAATTTGCACAGGGTTTTCCTTTTTTTCCTTCCTTCCTTTTTGTTATTGATTTTTAAAAATTTTATTTTTTAATATTGTGTTTATTGAAATTTGAAATTGATAATTTATTTTGATTTATTTTTTATATCCTTAATGTGATCTTGAAAATAACACATCCTAACATTGAATTGATGCTTAGATTTAAAAAAAAAACAAAACTCGATTTTATTATTTTGCCAACATTGAAAAAAAATAGCAGGCCATTTGATTTTTTAAAAAATATTATTGGTGTCAACTCTTTTCCTCTCTTTTAACATTTAGTCATCGATTTTTTTTTCTTTTCAATTTGATCTTTAAATATTATTTGAGAATTAGGTTTATGGATTTGTTTCAATCTACTTTTTATATATGTGCTTATTTTGTTTTTTTAAAAAATTCTGTCATTAGATTGATGCTTGATTTTATAAAAAGTAATTTAATTTTATTATTTAAAAAAATAAAAAAATAAAAGGACTAAAATCAAAACAAAAAAAGAATGAGAGACCTTTTAAAAAACATTGTGTCAGCGCCTTGAGATTTTGCCAAGTTTCCTTTTCATCTCTTTAGTTTAGAAAAACAAGAGAGAGCTGTCAAATTAAGGTTTGTTTTTAGCGACAAGATTGATAGTTTTTGATGTCAATGAATTTTATTTGTTAATGAAATTTTATTTAGGTTTTTTTTTCTCGTTTTCTTGTAAAAAAAAAAGTAGATCACATCTAGGGAAAGTTTTTGAATTTTGATTGATTTTTTTAACAAATTAAATGTTGATTTAAAAAAAAAAGGATTTATTTAAGTTTTAATGTGTTTCTTAGATGTTTTTAGTTGAAAAATAAGTGAAACTAGATTTTTTAAAGTCTAGAAGTCAACAACCATACTTACATGGCTAAATTTTCACCGGTATATAACATGTCATCATTATGTTTTTTAAAATAAGTTTGACAACAACCAATAAAAAAAAATAAAAACTCACAAAGTGGGCCTAGATTAGCAGCCACTCATGACTTGACTTATTTATATGTGTTAGTAAGAAAAAAGCTTTTTTAATAAAATAAATTTATAAAAATATTTGGATGTAAAGGATTAGGTTCAGACAAATTAAAATGCTCAAAGTACTTCGTCTTAAGGCTTAAAAATTATTGTAGTTTTGAATCTAAGAAAGTGACCTAAAACTTGATCCTCGAATTTATTTTTTCCCACTAATTCTCATTATTTTAGAGCACATACAATATTTACTACAATAAAAGTGAGAATAAGATCGGGATTAGCGAATTCCTGAAGACAATAAGATCGGGATTAGCGAATACCTGAAGACATCGATTTCGGGACAAAAAAATCTGTTTTGGGAATATATTCGTGGAAAGGTGTGGGCTCCAACCAGGACTTAAACAAAAAACACTATCAAATAAATAAATAAAAACTATTAAATAAACAAAATTATCAAGATATATTAAAAGTTGATGGTATGATTGTAATATTCATTGTTAAAGAGTTTTTTTTTATATAAAAAATAGCACATTAAAAACTTATTTAAAAAATTAACACAATTTAAATAGTCATAGCTGACACATAAGATTCTAGACTTTAAAATTGTAGGTGTCACCTCTTTAAAAAAATATGGTTGAGGTAATTGTTTTTTGTTTAAAGACAACTAATTAAGTCAACATTCTATATAATAAGTTAAAGATAAAATTAATTATATACAGATAAAAATTCATTCTAATTTATAAGATATAATAATTAGAAAATATATGGATATGTAAGTTTAGTATCTTGTAGATTAAATCAAATTATCAACCATTCTAATATAAATATGCGCTACAACAATAATTCGAAATTCCAAAATTTAATTTGAAATCAAGTGTTATGCGAAAATGATCCATCAATGACGTCAAATTTAAAAAAAAAAAAGAGTAACATGTTCATTACCTTGTCCCACAACACTTGATTTATAATTAAATTTTGAACTTTTGTATGTGGAACATTTATATTAGATAAGTTGAGAATTTGATTTAATTAATTAATTAGATATTAAACTTAGTTATCCATGTGTTGTTAAATTCCTATCTTATGAATTATTAGAATGAGTTTATATATATATATAGTTGAATTCACCTTATCTTATTAACTAAGTTTATTGAATATAATTTGTTGAGTTGATTTTTTCTGGGAAGAGAGTTAAGATGATGAAGAAATTGCCTCATCCATATATTTTTTAATGAAATCATAAGTGAGTCGCGGGTGTCAGCTTCGACTTCTTTCCTCAATAATTAAGTTGTTCTTTTCTCTCAAAAAAAAAACTAAAAAAAAATTCCTCCCGTGCATGCTACTCTTTAAAAAAAGAAAAGAAAAACTCCATTGTTGAATTCGGATTCTTGCTTGGAAATGGGCGTGGGAATTGGTTTCTAGCTAGTCAGATTCAGTGGTTGAGTCAGTCAATGCATATAGAATCAGCATGCATATACGCAGAGTTCACGGGCCTCTCGTTTGATTTCACTGTCTCCCATCTTGCTAGTTGCCGTAGGTCACATGCTCTGACACTGTAAAGCAATTGGTGTTTTATTCTTCATATCCTTCTTATCTACTTCATTATCATGCCATCCCTTCAAAACAGCCTTTCCACTTAAAACAAATCCACTGCCCTCGACAATTCCTACTCTGATTTATATAAATATATTAATTTCAAGGTGAAATGGTTTTCCTAAGATTTTTATTTTCTTTATCGAGTATTCATATGAGCCATAGTTGCCGAATTAGGGTGTTGCAAGACTAGGTTCTCATGATAGCTCAACTAGTATCAAATTATTGACCTGATAAAACCCTCATGAGTGAGTATTTTTTGAATAATTATCTTATCCAATTAATAATAAATAAGTTATTGATATTGTTAAATCCGATCCAAAACTTGTCTAAGCCTAATTCAAAATATATTTTTATATTATATGGATATATTTGTAAACATGTAGATTTTTTAATAAAATATAAAATATATTTCAATATTGACATAAAAACATGTATACGTATGCCCAATAAATAATTTAAAAATATCTAAATTTTCTAAACAATAAATAATAAACAAATAATAAATGTGAAGGAATTCAACCCCGTGATTCCCACTTATAATCCCTAATATCTTTTCGTGACCAGTAAAGCCAATAGCAAAACAGATGGACAATAAAAGTACTGGAGAATGATTATATAACGCTATGGTTTATTCTCTTTGGCTAAATAAGCCAAGCACAAGGTGCCTACTGGCTACTGCCCGGTGCCTCTATGGTGAATCATGACAAGCCCTGCCCACTTCACAAATTCTCATGCATAAACATAAAAAGGCAAGAAGGGGAGGCATGAATATTGGATTCTAGCAGTTCTACCTTTCCTCAAGCCACTTTTACTAGTTTTGTCTGATATGTAAGCCAGAGCTACCTTTATTTTCTGATATTTCAAAGCTATCTTGTCCATTTCTGTTTGACATCTCCCTGTCCATTTGAGGATTACTGAGGCAAATATATAGTGTCAAATTCTTGTCTGCTACTTGCTCAAGAGCTTTCCTTTTTATCTTCTCGTTTGTGGAATCCGGATTCACATGAGCACATGAACCATGAAAAGGATTGCATGCGACAATCAACTAATTAACTTTATTACTTAATTCCAATTTAGAACCCCGTGTCTTAAATACTATTAGTTTTGTGTTTAGGTTCAATGTAGTAATTACGTTTTCCATTGGATTTCAGTGTCAAATATTAGATTACATTTTTTTTTGGAACCATGGCTGGATTTGTTTTTCAACCTTAAAATAATATAAAGACATTAGAAAATTAAAAATTCGATGCATACCAGTTGAATACTTATAAAATACTTAAATGGTGATGTATTAGATAACATATATTTTTTTAAAAAAATTAAAATGACAATATATATATTGGATCGATTTGGACCAACTATGGTTAACGTACAAAACCCGCGATATGAGGTATGAGATGATAATAAAAATATGAAATATATATTGAAACAAATTAAAAAGCTAAATTATAATGAACCAAATATTGAAGGCTGAAAGTAGAAAAACTTCTAAATTAAAAAAAAAAACTAAAAAACAATCATCAACAATTTTTTTTGTTAATTATTATTGATATTAATTAAAAGACCAGCTTGCCCATAAGTCCATACGATAATAATAATAAAAAAAAACACCAATATAAGATTAAGGATAAGCCCTAAAGTTAAGTTTTTTTTTTTTAAAAATTGATTTAAAGAGGAGTATAGTAATGACACCTTGCCTTGAAAAGTAAAATTTAAAAAAACCCAAGACCCAAGTTAAGTATTGTTTTGTTTTTAAGAGTATTTTGTAATTTAACTATGCAAAAAAGTTGTAAGAAGATAGTAGTAGCCTCGATTAATTCAAAAAGACTAATCCACGGTAATTGAAGGAGGGTGAGTGTGAAATCTTTTGAAGAATAAAATGGTAAATTTACTATTTTAACCCACAATAATTGATTGGGCGAATCTTCTAAACATGAATTAATTTTCTAAACTCACAACCTGTAAAATAATAGACTTGGGTTTAATTAAGAAGTTATATTCCCTATTATTTTAATGTTGAAGGATGAAATTAAAAAAAATTTCTTAATTTAAAAAATCTACCAAAGCAAAATAAAATAATACAAAAAAAAAATATCAAATCTGAAAGAAAAAAAGGGTGAAATTAAAAAAAATCAAATTTAAAATGATGTGGATTAGTCCATAACGTAACCTACAACATAAATGATCCATTAAAAATGTCAATTGGACCATTTATGCGATCAAGGAAAAAAAAGGCTCAATGATACATTTAATAAGCATATTTAGAGCATATGGGCCAAGTTGAATTTATAGGAGGCTATAACAAGTGGTGATAAGACCTTAACCATTTTAATATATTTGCAAGAGAAACCTGATCCATCGACAACATGGACCTAATTATTTTGCAAAGGTGGGCTGTCCAAATAAAACATGGCAGAAGCCTTGATTAATTAAGTGTTTTCATGTATTTTATTGATTCCATATCAGTTTATGAATCCTTATTGTGTATGGAAACATTTATGGCAGTAAAAGAATTTATATTAGATAAGTTTGATAATTCAACAATTCTTATCTAATGTGGAAATAAAGTTTACAAGAAGTTCATATCCTACCAGAAAACTAAGGGGCGGTAGCAAGTTTTTTTGGAAAGGTTTCCTTATCATTTAAGGATATTAGAAGCGATTTTAAGTTTATTTTTTCTAATGTATAATTTCGTGCTAACAAGCATAGCTTTCAATCCAACTATTGTATTGGGTTAAAATTTTCCAGAAGATTTCAAAGGCCTTGTTTTGTATACGGTTACAATTTCATAGCGATTAAACATCAACAAGGCCTCAAGATAAGGTTCAGAAGCTATTGTGCAAAAATTATATTAATTTTCTAGTTGATTTATGATTACTTTTTATATTTTATTATTTTTCTAGCCTTACTTAGGATGTTTTTATCCATTATAAATAAAGTGATTTAGCTTGTATTTATTTATTTTTACTGACTCTGACTTCAAAATAATATTTGTTTGTGTGAGGAAAACTCATACTTTTTGGTTATTCGAGAACTTTTCTTGGAGTTATCAAAGATCACACATTTTTGTGACATTCTTTTTTATATTTCTTGTTCATGGTTCTTTATAATCATTGGGTGAAAGTTTCATTCTAATAGTTTTATAAAAACATTTGATGCATATCAACCGAACACTTATAAAATACTTATATGGTGACATTGGACAACATGTTTTTTTTTTAAAAAAATTGAGATAACGACACATTGGATCGACTTGGGTAAACCATGGTTAACCTACAAAACCCATGGTAAGGGGTATGAGATCATGAAAAAAAAACATAGAACCTATATTGAAACAAATTAGGGAGCTTAACGATAATGAATCAAATATTGAAGACCAAAAACGAAAAAAAATCTAAATTTCAAAAAAAGACCAAAACATAATCACCAACTTTTTTTAATTATCACTGATATTAATTAGAAGACCAACTTGCTTATAAGTCCATATAATAATAACAAAAAAACCAATATAAGATTAAGAATAAGCTTTTAAAGTCAAGTTTTAAGAATTTTAATTTTAAAAGCAACAAAATAATTATACCATACCTTGAAAAGTGAAATTTTAAAAACTCTAGACCTAAACTGAGTGTTGTTTTGCTTTTAAGAATATTGTAGTAATTTACTAATTAATAATTAAATAATCATGATTTTGAATTTCATCATTTTTGTTCTTCAAATTTAATTAATAATTCTTCAAATTAAAACTGTTTAGAGTCTTTTTCAAGTTAGGATGATTTTTTTTTTACAGTTTTAATAAAGATATATGTTTGCATTTAAAACTTGTATACAAGCCTGCCGCTAAGAGCGGACTTATATGTCTCGGTAATTTTGGTCTTACATATTCATCATTTGTATGTCCCTCGCTGATTGAATTTAAGAGGCGTTTATGGTTTTTTCCATGTAAAACTTTTCATGCAAATTTTCTTTATGATATTTAGTAAGTAATGATGTGAACAATATAATGATAATAAAATGCTAATGTATTATGGTGATAAAGATAATAAAATGCTAATGTATTATGGTGATAAAGAGGCTATAGTGGTAGTTTAGAAGGTGAAAAGGATAATGATGGTGGAAATTATTGTAAAGGTAAAGTGATAAGATGATAATAAGGAATTGGTAATAATAATAAAATAATTATATTAATAATAATGATGATGATGATATATGTTAAGTGATGATGATAATAATAGAAATATATAATGGTGGAGCAGGTAATGATAATATTAAAATTATTAGATGATTTTGGAAGCAAATTAGTGTTTTTAAAATATTTCATGAAATTTAATTAATAAAAAATATATTTTAATAAAAATATTTTAAGTTTATCAATTTTTAATAAAATATTTTATGTAAAACAAACATAAAAAGGTCAATAAACACTCTCTTATGAAAAACAAACACTCTCAACTAATGAAAGCAACTCTTGTAATCATTTAGTATATGTAACATTAATTTAGTAATCATCAATCCCGATGGAATGCAATTTCACTTACCGATTGCCGTGACTTCTAAAATATTGATGAACTCACCTGATCAGTTACATAATTGTATCAATATATATTATTATATTTAAAATATCGATTGTATATTTACCGTCGTTTTCTGCAACAGAGGGATAAAAGAGAGTTAAGACTGCTTGACCCAAGAGGTAGCATAGGTCCTCCGCACGTCCACAGCTTTTCACAGATTCATTTTCGATTCCCTCAGCTCCATTGGAACCGTGAAACTGATCTGATAGCCCCTTTGTAATGGCCTTTGGCTCATCTGTTTTGATCCATCCCATTGACACTCACAATTTAAAACAACAAAAAGGATGATGAGTCCATAGATATAATCATATGATGAAAGGTGTTGCAGTGGAATTGGTGAGCAAATCTCCTTTGGCAAATGAACAACTTCAGCTCTTGTTACCTGCGGTATATATCTGCCAAAGGAAATTTGCTCAGCAATGCTCCTGCATTGTGCCGATCTGAATGAACAACGATCGATTAAAGATGATGGGTATTTATAGGTTCGAATTAAGGAGCAGACTTTAATTTCCTTGATCTATGCTTGATGGCCTGGCATGCGAATTGTTTCACTAACTTTATTCTCTTATCTTCATGGCATCCTCGTACGATATTGACGTTGGAGATTATTTCATGGGAAGCTCATGTGTCTCCACTGATAATTCGAATTTTTTTAAAAAATATATTTGATTTCAAAAAATTATTAACAAAATAATTAGATGGATGTTTTTTATTATTTTATGATGATTTTAATTTGGTGTTGTGAAAATTTAAAAAAAATATGATAAAAAATTATTTTAATATATTTTCAAGTAAAAAACACTTCAAAAAAAAAAAATACATGATTGAGTTTTTTTTTATTTCCTTTATTTTTATTTTTGTTTTTTATATTCATGAGATTGAATCTTAGAGTGCTACAATGGGGAAACAGTTTCAACATTAAAACATAAAAATAGAGTACAGAAACAAAATGTGCCAATAATCATGTTGCAATCTGGCCCTTCGATCCAATGATGATATGAGAGATCAAACTATGTAACAATTCTGGATCCAATACTTGTGTTTCTGGTAACCTGTTTCAATGAATTAAATTGTTGTAATAATGGCTCTAGTTTCGGTTTAATTACTCCTCATTATGTAACTTAAAACCTTTTAGGCTTCTAATTAAAATAAAAAAAGAAAAAAAAATAAGGCAAGCTTCATAAAAATATAGTGGAGTACTTTGGAGGATTCTTATTTAAGAGAAAAAAAAAAGCATAGCATATGTAGTGGATCAAAAACACAACTATATAAGCCTTACCAAATACCAAATAATTTGTTTATGCTCTATCTGGGGTGAAGTAACAACAAGGACGGGGAATTCCCTCTTCATTTTTCTGTCCTTGATGCACTACTTCTCATACTTAAATGGGCTCATTAGGTTAATTTCTTTCCCTGAAATATTTGTTATTTTTTTAATAATAATCAACTAATTTATTAATAAATCAACCATTCAATAATGATAGGGAGAAATATAATGAATTTAAAAAAACTATGTCATGCAAAGAAGCTCTCCTTGTACTAATCAAATCACTAGATCCCAAAGGTATATAGCTACATGCAAATAACAGAATTGGGTGTCAAAACAAGATCAGAGAACAGAAAATCCTCAAAGCTCAGCATACATAGGCATTAATTTCTCAGAGAACAGAAAACTACTCGAAGCTCAGCATAAATAGGCATTAATTTCTCACCCAATGACAGAACCACAATGGCCACATCAATGTTGCATGATCAGGGAAAACCCAGTCTAATCCAATGAAAGCTTCATCTCCAAAAATGGAATCCTCAAGCTCAGTGATATAGAGTTTATATAGCAAACAATGACAATTAAAATTATTTCTCTAATTTAATCCAATCTATGAAATTTACCCTTCTGTATGACAATATCTTCCTCGCTTCTCAGTATTTTGTTCCCAAACACTTAGCATCTTTCGTTTTCATCCATCATGATATAGAAAGTCAGTTTCATGTAATTTTAATTCTTAAACGTAATTTATATTTTCGTGCAAAATCTTTACATACCATTTATAATTAGACAATTACATTTCTAATCTTTTAATCGAACAGCGGAAAAATTAATAAATTTTATCTGGCAGCACATCTGCGAAGGGAATTTTAATATCTCCTTTCCGGATGGTTTAGGCACATTAACAGGTGATAAGAGCGCGAGAGAAAAGAAACAGAAAGATTACATTGAAAAAATCTTCAGATATGGTTCTAGATTTGTGGTCCTGATCAATCGCTTTCTAAAGCCAACAACATATTTAGCAGATCTTCCTTTTACAACGAGAATCAAAACACAGATGGTTTCCATTAGTCAGTGATTATCACTCTCCATATACTACCTTCGTACTCACCCTGAAGATAATGAAAGACACTAATTAATAGTGTAAGATGGAAAGCTGGAGTCACGCAACAAGGAAGATCCATAAGCATGTTCTCTTGTGTACTGTCAACGATTCTGAATTTGTGACACTTAGCTTGCTTCTTCTTGTAATAACGCAAAAGTAGGCGAAGTGACTACCATGAATGTCGAATCATCTCTAAGCGATTAAGAATATTGTTACATTTACACTTAATTCATGAAAAATAAAATGTGCCCTGATAAATCACTTATACATTCCCTGTAACATACACACGTCCTACTGTATGATAGAAAAAGAAGCACGATGGGAGGTTAAAAAGGAATGCTAGCTCTATCTAGAAAAGGGGGACCATGCATGATGGCTACAGTACAAGTAAAGAACAAGCTCTGGAGGAATGATCCTTGGTACATGCCAATCCATGTATCGAATATCCATTTAATGTGCGAATAATGTTTGAAATATAATTGGCTATTGAAGCTCTGGAATTTGGCGACAATGTGTTAGAGCAACAACAATTTCCTGAGGGTAGTGATGAATAACAGTGCAATTCTCCTTTGGCAGACGTCTATGGCGTTTGGACACCAACTTTGGACTGCCAAAGGAGAATTGCCCTGCCATTCAACTACACTACCATTGCTGTCCCACAATGCCTCCACCAACTTTTCTTTGTGCAGTGTTAAAAATTCAAAGTTTTATATATATATATATATATATTTCTTATCAGCATTTATATATATTTGGGGAAATCAACATGTTTATATTATTGTTCTTAACGCCAATTGGTAGGTGAAAGAAGTTCAGAGGCAATGATGAGGCAGAACAGATGAAGAAAATGCACACATTTCTAGTTGGAAGGTGAAAGAAGTTTAGAAGCACACAGTTCCCTATCGAGACAACAGAAACTAAGTGATGAGACTGGCAAGATGAATACAACGCATGCATTTCCATTCATAGTTATGCATGAGTTATCAACCATAGCTACAGATCTACGTAAGGATTTTTAGGCCAACCCGTCATGGAAGTTTCATAAGAATGTAGAGTTTGATCATCTTTCAGCAAAAAAGGAAGCTATCAACTTATGTTAGAGATACTCAGCTCGATTGAGCTGCTTCTCCCACTCAGCTATCCGGTGCATGTGCTCTAAATGGATAATTGCATCTGAATTGTTACTTTCTTTTTTGCACAATTTGGTCCAAAGAATATTATTCAATGGAGCTAACGTGAAATATATTATTCTAATCTGTTTCTTATCATGTATGGCGTCTGTGTAAGGTCATTACTTGTTAATAATCAAGACGTACGTATATGTTTCAGCACGTTCGCCATTATCACTCTAATTAAACGGGTTTTTTTTAGTACATCTGCTGGTCGTTATGAAGAAAGAAATATAAACCTATATATAGATGTACTGTTTTTAGTGTGACAATTGCTGTAGCCTAAGGGACTTGTGAACTGGTGTTAATCCAAGCACTGTTTTTATGGGCATAGATTTGTTAGCTTAGATTTTGAAAGGAAAATAAGTTGAAAAATAATGTTTTTTATAATGCTGAACAAAACCGAATGCATTATCTGTCACTAAGGTGGCATTATCTCTTTCACAAGTTCTGCGCGATCATCTTCTAGCTTGCCTTGTTGTTGAGAAATTAATAGAATCAATTACAGGCCGTTGAGTTATGGTGGTTGTTTTTTTTCCCTGGTTTTGTCTGTAATCTGACCAAATGAATCCTTGTTTCCTTTGAATGCTCTAATTATTCGGACTGACTTCAATAATTTTTGAATTGTGTTTTCTTCCTGTTCCTGGTGTGGTCCATGTTTTCTGACTACAATAGACCATTCATGCTTCTCGAGCTGGTATCTAGCTAGGCTAGTGCCCAACCAACATTTTTATGGTTCATTCAGGATGCTGGTACTTGATGGGCTTATCCCTATGAAATGTGTTGGTCTGTTATTTTCTTATCTTTCTAGGATGCTACTAATTTGGCTAATTAGTGCCGTATATTTGTGACTCCCTTTGTTGCCTCACAAGACCTTGTTCTAAGAATGTTTTCCAATCTTAATAAAGTTCACATCTTCTCAGCGAAAAATCATTTCCACTTGCTGATTGTTTGATCTAAAAATGATGTTAGAAAAGATCCGAAAAGTTGCTGTTCAAAAACGTGGATTAATTATTTCTCTTGTATTGAAATAACTTGGATGATTCTCAAGTGCAAAAACATAAAACTTCAAAGAATATACAATTCTGCTGTTTCAGAGAATTGCTGCCATGCCGGTTTCCTCCAATTTCATTGAGCGGTTGATACTTGATCCTGTGTTGGTATCTTAAGGGCGTTAGTCGATTTAAACTTCGAACCTAGTGGGTTTCTGCTCATGCTTCTGCATTTCAATTCTGCAGTCTCTTGTCGTTCTTCTTGCACTCATCAATTTCTCTGATTCTTGTTTCAAATCTAGTTGAAAGAAAACCAGATTTCAGTTATGAAAAATAGAGGAATGTTTTATAGGGTTATTATGATCTCATGATCCGAGTCATGAATTTAACAGGTAAATTCAGTTCGATCTAATATGTTGTTATTTTTTTAAAAATGATGTTGTTTTGAATTTTTTAAAGTTAAACCATGTTTATACCGATCGTCTGGGTTGTCTTTGAATTCGCTAAGTTAACCAGGTCATATTTAGTCAATCCTTACATATTTAATTTAATTTTATTTTTTTACTAAAAAACACATTAGAAATGTCTATATATTATTTTTACATTAAAAAAAATTAATCCGACCCGCAATATAAAGGTGGCCAATAATCTAGTCGGGGTACTTAAGCATGGACCGATCATCTATAATCTCAACTTGTGTTTCTAATCACATTGCATAGTCCTGTGATAAAGATATCCAAGATAGATTGTCATGTATAGAAGAGATGAAGATAATGAAGATAGAAATATGTTTGATTGAAGAGATAAAGATAGAGATATAAAAATAAATCTGTCTCTAGAATAATTTTGGAGTGAAACTTTGCATTTCGAAAAAGTAGGTACAAAGGGAAAAAGTCTCTAAAGAAAAAATATATTATTTTTCATTCTTAAAATATCATTATAAAAAACTTTTAATTTTAAAATTATCAAATTTAGTTATGTAAAGATAAAAATAGTTTTTATCATAGTTTTAAAACCTAACTTGGAGGTCAATTTGGGGTAAGGCTTAGATCACAGATTGGGAGGGTAAACCCGGGTTGACCCGAGTCAACAAAAGAATAAAGACGATTATAATCATAATTTTAAAACCCGGCTAAGGGGTCGACCTAGGGCAAGACCCAAGTAATAGACTAGGAGGGTTAACCCAAGTTTTCCAAGTCAACATGAGGATAAAAGTGGTTATTATCATATTTTTAAATTTTGACTTGGAGGTCGGATCGAAGGCTCGGATCACAAGTCGGGAAGGTTAACCCGGGTCAATATATAGATAAAAGTGGTTATTATAATAATTTGAAATTCTAACCAAGGAGTCAACCTAAGACAAGGTCCGAGTCACGGGCTAGGGGGTCAACTTGAGTTGATATGGGTCAATATAAAAACAAAAGTTATTATTATTATAATCTTAAAATCCAGTTCAGGGGTCAACTTGAGACAAGGCTCAGGTCATAGGTTAGGTTGACCGTTGACTCAAGTCAATGCAAGAATAAAATAATTTATTATCATAGTTTTAAAACCCAACTCATAGGTCGAGTTTTTTATTGGGTTATGTCGGGTCAATTGTTCCTCAATATTTTTCTAAAACCCAGACCTATCCAGGTTCTGAGCGATCAGGTACTTGATCCAGACCTTGGGTTAATCGGGCACCTGGTTGACCTGCCAAGTCAGTTCGAGTTTTATAACTAGAGTTACTATAATATTATTAATTTCAACACTGAAAATAAACTATAGTGGAAAATATTATCTAATTATTTTTTAAAATATATAAGTTTGACAATAATACATATTAAAGATAAAATAAACTATATCATATTTTATATTATTTTGCACTATAACCAAATATGATACAGAAACAATTACTTTATCTTATACATTACTACTAAATACAATTACATCTTCGCTTGCTTTTTTATATTATCTCTTCTATCTTTTCTATCTCTATGTTTTTTCGTTCTACGACAACAACCAAAAGTTACCTGAAATACCTGTTTATATTTGAGGCAGAATACAACATTCAGGGAAGTCGAGAATGTACTTGTTTCTGGGATTCATGAATTGTTACATAATTGTGTTTAATTTGCCCCCTTGCTTATGTAGGCTAATGCATGAAGCTTCTAGTCTTCGACCGAGTCTTGCACCCTCCATTTGTATCGGGAGCAATTCAAACTACCAACTCAAACTGCAGTATTCATTATTTCAAAGTTTTTGTATAGTAAATGATGGTAGATGGATTTCTTATAATTTCCTGCACGCATACACTGTAGAAAGGAAATGTAATTAGTATTTTAATTCTATGTAAACAAAATTTATAGAACAGACGCACTTATATAATGGTTATAACTTGCTAGCCCATATAAATATTCTTTTACCTAGACATTTATGAGGAATGCCAAAGAATATTAGCGACAAATTGGTACCAGCATTTCATCTCCACAAAGTCAAGCTGCAGAAGAATTGCCGGGCAAATCTCCTTTGGCATGGCGCCGCACTCTACACAGGAACGCATCAAGTGTTAGATATTGCGTGTCTTAGTGGCTGCATGCCAATGGAAGCTTGCCCTGTAATGCAACTGCACCCAAATCTAGTCGATGAATGATGGCACCAGAAGTCCAACTATTTATGCCCTCCTAGAGAAAGCATATACGGTGGAACAATGCTTTTCTTGTCTAGCTAAGGGCTTTTTTTTTTTCAGGCTCCACCGCCCTTTATATATTCCTTAAATTGAAGCCACATCCTCGAAAAGAAGCTTTTTCCTAAGAGATCAAATTCTTGATGAAGATTTGACTTGTTAAAAGTTGACTAGTTTATTAATTTGAAGATAATTGTCATGGCTCACACATAAAAGAGGTTTTGCACCATTTATTTCCTGCTTCATGTCCAAACTACTAACTGAACTACTGCTCAAATTTTCATAAACTGACTTGGCTATTTTATCATATTATTTTCCAACAATAACATATAAACGCAGTATACATAATTTCACATAAAGAATCTGTAAAAGTAAGATACGGTATATATAGAATTAGCTGCCTGTAACTAAGAAAAGTGAGATGATTGAGGTAAAAGCAGGAAGACGCTGTAAGAGATGCTTTAAAAGGAAGATGCTGCAGCATGTTCTCAATACCTTATCTTTTACATGAAAGTCGCTCTTCACGTTTCCAAGAGCCACCGAACGAAGGAAAATCTCGAATTCTTGTACGCAGAAAATCGAAGCAGCATCGATCTACGATCTTTGTTTTGACCATTCACAAGTACGGATAGCGGATTGAAGAAAGAATATGCTATTTCTGCCAACTATGGTATCCACAGGTTGTTTTCTGATGGGGTTTGTAGGCATTGCACAAACATTTATCCATTGATTTGATATTGGACCCGGACCTGTCAAATTGCTAAGGGCTGAATCCCACCAAAGTAATATATATATATATATATTACTTTGGTGGGATTCAGCCCTTAGCAATTTGACAGGTCGTTTTTCAAGTTTTTTTTATATTTATGTGAGGTCCAGAATGGGTAACAACATTCCTAAATAACCTGTGGTAATTTTTTTTTATGAGCGGCAAGTTTGTTTACTGATTTATTTTTTTTATACATTATTTCAAATTTATTTTGTTTAATTAGGTTGTAGCGAAGAACTAGCTAGCATATGCCGAGTGAATTCCAGAATGTGTTCCTTCTTATTCAATCATGGCATTGTGGTCCAATTTCTTTCACTACTGTCACCACTATTGAAAGCCAAAAAAATCTTCAGTAGTTCGTATTTCTTTTTAGACTTGGATTCGTATCTACTTGTTATATATATATATATAAAAGTTCACCATCCGAATATACAAAATTTGCCTTAAAATATAAGAATCCTTATTCTTTGTTTCTCTAGTCAAATTATGGGATTACTCCCTATTTTTCCAAGCACTTAACTAATTAACAAAACCAAATTAATTAATTGTAATAATTATAAAAAAAAAATGAGGCACAATAATCTCACAAATAACATTAATCCACAAATTATATCATGAGACCGAAGCAAAAGCTAGGAAGAAAACAGAGGAATAAAGACATCTGTTGCGAATTACGTACCAACAGTAGTAGATGTACTGATGGATTTTAAAAGAGAATCGACTTGAGAAAAGATAAATGCGACACCTACATGTGCACACGTAAAATCATGCAACATCAGTAGACAAAAACACAAGAACATGCCACTGGATCTTCCCATCAATATGCTCTTTCGAGCATGTCTCGATCTTTTCTTGGGAATGGAGGATCTAATTATTTGTGAAGCTAAAGCTACACGCTTCCATGTTATACGTCCCTTCAAGTAATCTGCAATATGACCCTTTGCGGAGGGAGAGGACCTTCTAGGGAGAAAGCTTGATGAAATTCCATCATGTTCAAAAAATATTAAGGCATTACATAACAATCAAAACTGGGTTTACTGACATTGATAATACAAGGGATGTCGACTTCACAACCATATGTTCAATTTGAGCAATTAAATGCTTGGTTTTTTTTATAATATATATTTTTATGCAATTAAATGTTTGATTTTTGAATGTTAATGTGCAATTCCTCCCTACATCTAAAATCCCAATTTTCCATTATTTTGAAGAGACGAGAGAGATCACATTTATCAATCTTTATTGACCTCTATTTTACTATAAAGTAAAAACATCAAGTTATTTAATTAATTGAAAAATAAAAATTTGAATATTTTTGGTGCTTATTTTTTATATTTATATATGATGTCTCAATTTTTTATTTTTTTTCCTTTTATTTATTTAAGCAAGCTATAAGTTTTTTTCTTAATCTTTTTATAATTATTATTTTTTTAATAACAAAGTTCATTGTATTACCATAATAATCACGTCATTCTTGTAAATAAAAAATTTATCTTTTAATATTTTGGATGTGTAGTTGAAAGTTGAGGTAGAATGTATAATTCTATATAAATATGATTTTTCATTTTAATTTTTCATGTTGAGATTTTTGAAAGTTTCTTCATTTATATAATTTATTTATTTATTAAGATTTTAATTTGGTTTTTTAAAATATAAAAAATTAGCTAGTATAAATTAAGTATTTTGAAACATAATACCGTATCTCATCATTCATTAATTTCTATATTACTTAGATAATTGGACAAATATAACCAAAAAATGTAAATATTTATTAAGCAAGCAAATTAGAGATACCAATCGTGTTTTTAAATTTTCTTCTTAACAAAAAAAAATTATTTAAATGGAAATTTAAAGACGGACAATTTCTGCCAGCGAAAAAATGAACAAACTCCGTGTGTCTTTTACCATCCAGGCAGCACAAAATATATCGTTTTCTTAGGGTAAATGACATATTTGTCCCTTAACTCTAAGGTGATTCTCAACTAAGTACTAGAACAAAAATCAATTTTCTATTGGATCTCCATCTATCTCAAAGCACCCAATTAAACCCCTACCATTAAAATAAATTTAAAAAAAGGCATTGATTAAAGGCAGTTCCTCATTTATGATATCTTGAAAAGTAAAATAATTTTAAATGGAGGGTTAAATGGGCGATATTTGATAGTTGAGGGATCCAATTAGAATTATGTTTTGTTTGGGAGCCCAATTGAGAATTTCGTGACAGTTGGGGAATAATTATGTCCTTTTCTTTCGTTTTTTTAGATGAATATCAGCACAGAAGTTTAGAACAGCCACCCAATGATTTGTGACATTTACATGGAAAAAAAAACAAAAATGAATATCATTAAAAAAAAAATGACAGCTAACTAAAATCAGCGTGAAAATCAGAATACTCTACTCATGTATTTCGTACAATATGTATTGTTCTATAGCTCATAGGCCTCTGATCTTTCAAGAGGAAAAAAAAAAAAAAACTTCAAATATAATTCTCCGAAATAATGTTTAGGTATATTCCTCCTGACGAGCAACTGGCAAATGATGGATTGTCCTTAGAATATCCCTTTTGCATGTAGAATGCCAGACTCTTCTTTGAGCTATAAATGAGTACCGATGAACCTTGGAACTGTTCATCGGCGGAGCAAAAAGCAAAAGGCAGCTTACTGAGTATGGATGCATTACTGGGCAATTCTTCTGTTGGCAGCTGGTGACTCATACTGCACTAGCTGAGATTAAGCAGCAAGAGTTTGCTCACTGCCAAAGAAGATTTGCCCCGCAATTCATTCTATACATTTTTTTTATCTTCTCTCTCAAAATTCTACGACATTGCATTACCTTCTGAAATTGCATTAACGTTTGCATGGAATAACACTCGCATGACCACAGACATTCCTTTAGGTTTATTATTTGGAGCAATTCATCCCATGCACAATCACAAGTGGAAGAAGCAATTCTATAAATAGGACGTCTACAGAGTCTCCTCAGGATGCCATCTTCTAGATGGTTTAATTGTTTCAACAAACCTTCACTCCGCTGCTCTGCTTTGGAAAGGGTTTGCTCCTCCGAAAATAGATGTGTTCATATGGCTTCTCCTAAACGGCAGTGTTTGCATAAAAAATTTCTTAGCTAAGAGAAGAATCATCAATTATAAGGATGCTCTTTACCCTTTCTGCTGCAAGGAGATTGAGACTATACATCATCTTTTCCATCTCTGTCCTACATCTTAGTCTTTCTGGGGTAGACTCTTCAGATGGTTTGGGTGTGTAGGCTGTCTGCCAAAAGACCCAAATCATAACCTTCAGGAATGGTCCGGCCTGTTAAAAGGAAATTTTCAACGTCAAGCAATTACCCTTCTCTGTAAAAGATTATACTGGTCAATTTGGATAGCGCGCAATAATATGATCTTCGACTCCAAAACTCCAGACTGTGATGTGATTTTTGACCTCACCTTTCATCGGTTGGCCTTTTGGTTGAAGTCCTCTGTTAAAAATTTCAGTTACACAGGTTCCGATCTTTATAGAAATCCTGAATGTATCATGAACTGGACTAACTAGTCGGGGTTGTAAATTCCTCGCTCTCTTTATGATTTAATTCCCCCTGTAATCTTTCTTATTTCAGCCCTCAATCTTCTTAATGGGGTCACCTATTTATAATATACTCGATTACTATAAAAAAAAAAAGAACAGAACTAAGCAGTAAGGGTAGTCTTTTGATTTTTGGAGTTTCGGTTCATTCCTCGATACGGTATTCATAGGAGGCGTGAAAAGAGAATGAAAAGAAAGATATACGGAGAATGTACAAATCCATCCCAAAACTATAATGGTGGTAATGATTTAATCCTTCAAGAAAATAATTTATTTGATTAAGTTCGAAAAGTATCCTAACAGTTTCGACTTACAATTAGGCCTTCCTGATATATAAAGGTGGGGATGTCAACCAAAAGCACTCGCAAAAATTGAGATAACCCGAACCTAATATAATCCAAATTAATTTCCTTTGTTGAATTGGATCAAACCACTATTTTAATTACATATTTTATACTCTTAGTGTGCCATTTCGAGGAATGAACCGAAACTTCAAAAATTAACTGTCTGCTCACATGTGTACGTATTATTACTGTTTACAGGAGAAATAAGGTTGAATACTCACACAACACTGCCAGCAACACTCCCTATATTATTGGAGAGAAAGGTATTCCGAAGGCAACAAACTCAAACCAACTAGGTTACCACATTAAAACTATGACAATGAAAGATTAAATTATTGGATCCGGTGTAAATTTTTCTAAATAATCCTACAGACAATTTTTATATAGGAGGCCAATTTATTGCTTAATGAATTACTGGATTTCTCATAATTAATCTCATAAGTTGTTGTTTTAAGTAATTTTGTTATTTTCCTAGGAGTTTTTGGATTTATTATTTTTATTTCATTAATGTTTTTGGATTTTAAGTTGTTTTCTAGTGGAAATAGGTTTTCCTAATCTATTTAAAGATCTTGTAAACCACTTAAGAAGACAATCATTATATACTTAATTTTTCATAGAATGAAATTATAAATTCAGAATTCACATTTATTGTAGCACGTGCCCGCACAGCATCGATTATAATTTTCATTCGTTTGTTTGTTGGTTCTTAGGAGTCGCCACCTAATATTTGGTTCAAGGTCACTAGGAAACCCGAGTGCACTAATCTAGTTAGAGATTCATGGGTAAGGAACTGGTTGTGGCTAGGGAAAGTATTAGCACCCCTAGCACACCCTGCCTGAGGTATGCTGCTTTGTGGTTTGATGCGGTTTAAAGGTTCTGCAATTGTCTTGTTAAGAACCTTTTTATTTAATATCAAAAACATTTTTTTGGTATTTTTTGAAATATTTGCCTAGTTCTTGTGATTTTAATAAACTTGTTATTAAAGTAAAAAAATACATGCGAAAACATATTTTTTTTGAAATTTTCCATGTTCTATGAAACTACAATATGATTTGTTTTATTTTATTTTTGAGATACTTAGTTGTATGCATGAAAATAAAGCATTTTTTTTAGATATATATTTTTGTAACATTTCGTAGAACACTTAGTATTTTAATATAAGATTTGCATTTTTATAATGTAAAAATACAAAACATAAAATAAATAAATATATAAAAAAACTACAAATCGTTTTTTTTTAAAGACTGGGTCTAGCTCAGCCTGGTCAGGCTGGGCTAGACCCAGCGGCCTATCCCGATCACTAGCCAAACTAGTGACTAGGCTGGCAAGCAGGGCCATGCGTAGCGCGAGCGTCCACAATAAAGGGGTAATTAAAATTAAAGCTGCACAATGTCTATGTAATTATAAATGGAAGGGGAGGGAGTGAAAAGCTTACCTGATCCACAAGCATTGCTGGGTGAAGCCTTTCCTGAGCTTGTCGCTGCAATTCTGGGAAGAAGCTAGGATGCCACTCCCTGCGTTTGGCTTCCCTTCCGTTCTGTCTTCTCTTTTTTGTTTCCCATTTTCGTGTCCGTCTCTTTTTCTTTGTGCCTCCCCCCCCCCCCCCCTTTCTTCCCCTGGAATGCTTTGCTTTGTTTCTGGTGCAGTGGCTGCTGAAGATAGAGGTTTAGAGGTGCTACTGAAGAAGAAGTCGAGGGCATGCCTTTTGTTTTTCGCTTCTGTTCATTCGTCCCCCCTTCATTCCCCTCTAGTTTTTTTTTCCAGTTCTTCTTTTTCTCCCCCTCTGTTTCTTTTCTCCTGTTTTTTTTTTGGTTTTCCTCCCTAATCTCCTCTCTGTGATCTCTCTTTTCTCCTTCTCCACTTCCCCTTTCCCCCCCTTTGGTTCGTGGCCTTTCTCTGGCTTTTATGAGGCCAGAGAATGCCATACCGTGGTAACGACAGGCATGCATCATGAGGGCCAGGGATAATAGCCGTGAGACATGCCCTATGATTGAACTGGCTCCACTGCCTTTACTACTAAAACAACTCCACTGCCTTTATTGCTGAAACGGCTTCTGAAGAAGACAATGAATAGTATTTCTAAAATGGCACCGTTTTCCAATTCAAAATGGATATTTTCGATTTGGTCATTGGAGTTTTGCAATTTTATAATCAAGCCTCCAGGTAAATTGTAACTGGATCCCTTGATTTTCGCGCAATTTACCAAACAGTCTTTGGTTTTGAATTTATGTTATTTGACCTTCAATTGATAAATAAACTTTCAATTTCTTCAATTTAGCCCATGATTTGGTCAATTTCAGCCTCTTTATTTACTCGTCTTTTTCGGTTTGGTCCTTGGTTTTGAATTGTTTTAATCAAGTCCCTAATTGACCATCAAACTTCAATAATTATGCAATTAAACCCTTGATTTGACCAAATCAAACTCTATAAAATTTTAATTTGACCCTAAAACTTTAATTTCTTCCAATAAAAGCCTAAATTAACTTAAACATCAATTTTTCTTGTAATCAAACCCTCTAAAAATTGAATTAAACCTTTGATAAAATTTAATTGAGTCCATAAACATCTGATTTTTTATATTTTTTTTCTCAAATTGAATTTTCTTTATTAACATGACTCTCATCAGTCAACGATATACTGTGAAATTTTAATTTTTGTATTTTTAAACCTCCTCATCCAATTTTTAGTTATTTTTTGGGCGCTCCGACATCTTTTCTCACTACATATTTTTTTTATTTTCTTTCTAGTTTTTTTTATTTGTTTTTGTATTTTCTTCTTTTTTTGTGGGGATCTAAAAATGAATAACAACATTTATAATTTTTTTGACTCATTAAAATTTCCATGTATTTCTTGCTATTGTTACCTTATTTGCTTCCACATCAATCTCTTTCTAATTTCATATTGAATTTAACCAAACATCCTAACCAAAATAAATAAATCAAACTCACAATAGTGGTTCATTGGTTCAGAGAGGTGAGAAAAAAAGCTTGTGAGATGATGGTTCAGGGGCTCTTTGAAATTGTATTTTTTTTTAAAAAAATAAGAAATTGTTTTTTGTATAAAATTAATTTTTTTATATTTTTAAATTATTTTGATGTATTAATATCAAAAATATTTTTAAAAAAATAAAAAAATAATATTTTAATATATTTAATTTTTTTAAAAAAATAACCGCTACAACAATTACAAACACCTAATTAATAATTCTCTTTCCCTGTCAGAATCCATGGTCCTATTTCAACTGATCGTTGTGCCATGCTAACTACGTGTCTGTGTAGGATTAATCTATCAACTATCTACGTTGACGGCAGCTTCAACATGGAGGAGGAGGAGGAAAAGAAAATTGTTGGCATTATGACCGATGGAGTTAGTGGTCGTTTGGTAATGTGGCTGCCGATAAGGTTCACCTGTAATCACATATAATATTGTTCGGTAAGGGAAAAAAAATAATTTTCACTGGCAGAACCCACTACAAATTAAAATGAAACCGCAGGTTTTGGAGAAGCAGCATTTGGCTGCTTCTCCTGAGGCAGGAAGTTGTTCACTTAAACTTAAATCAGTTTTTTTTTCAAAAAACCAGGAAAAGTTTAGTTTTTTTAATTATTATTTTGAAAAACCAGGAAAAGTTTAGTCTTTTTTTCCTGAAAAACCAGGAAAAGTTAAGTGATTTTACTCGCATTATTCATGTAAATGTGAATAATATTTTTTTTTTATTTTTTAAAAAAATTAGTTTAAGGTGAATTAAATTTACTCGTACTGTAATCTCAATTTTATTCCTGATAATATTTTAACTAATTTTATTGCATGCTCAAAAAATTATGAAAACTGTAGTTTTTGTCGAATGAATTTTGTACGTAATGAAATTGTAAATTATTTTTTAAAAAATTAAGTTTTACTAGAAAAACTAGTATTTAATATTATTTAATAACACTACATAAATTAGAAGGATATCGCATGATGACGTAGCATTTGTAGAATTTGATTGCAATTCCAATTATGTTCTTGCCGAGTCCGACCCAGTTAAAAAAAATTAGTTTTTATTTTAATTTTAATTGTGTTTTATTCAAAAAATTAGAAGGAGATCGCTTGATGACGTAACAAAAAAATCAGTTTTTGTTGTTGCGTGCTTAAGAAACCATGAAAAATATAGTTATTGTTGGATAGATTTCGTATGTGATGACATTGCATATAGTTTAATAGAATAATAAAAAATATTTGATATCAATATTATTTATTTCATGATGTAATAATAGTAGTTAAATCTATAATATTTAAATTAAAAATATTTTTTAATTATTTTATAACCTCAATTTGAAAAGCATTTTTTTAACCAAACACATTAAACTATTTTTTGTTCAATCTCAATTTTAACCACAGTTTTAACCAAACATATATTTTTCCAAACCAACCTCAACTAAAAGTACATTTTAT
The DNA here is from genome assembly GCA_015852605.2 of Populus deltoides. NCBI lineage: Eukaryota > Viridiplantae > Streptophyta > Magnoliopsida > Malpighiales > Salicaceae > Populus > Populus deltoides. Next base: position 18,585,960 of record CM027573.2, read on the forward strand.
AAAACAATTTTTTTAAAACCACAACCACAACATCAACCGCAATACCAAACACACCCTTACTAACGGTTTCTATGCTGTTGAACCGTTCTTTTTGAAATGGACGGGGCATGATATGGACAATGTGGCTAAGCATCATTGGCTTTCGTGCTTTTTTAGGTTTAGGTTGTTTTTCATGGCCGTGGAGTACACGCTCCCCATGGTGCCAGCATCATCGCGTCCGTTTGACTTGGGATTTGTTGCCACGCGCCGCCTTCACAGATTGCTGTCCTCGTGGCCGGAGCTCAACACTTTACTCGCTACTCTTAATACGGTACGCCATCATTGCATGTAAAACTTGTAATCAATGGGGATTAATGTGTTTCTGGTATTCTTTTCCCTGGGTCAGATTTGTGAGAGATGCGTTCATGGTATTTAGCCATGGTTGATTTTGATTTTTTTTTTAAGATTTGATAATTAATTTGTAAGCATATGCAAGGACTAATTCTTGTAATCAATAGATTTTACCTTCTTTTTTTAGCAAGAAGGGCATCCCAGGTTGAATTTTGCTTTAGAAGTTAATATGTGGTTGTAGGCGTAGGTAGCTTAACTGTGGATATAATTGCAGCGAATTGCGGGCATAATTTTGAAACTCGATCCGGTTATTGATCCGATCAAGTGATTGAATCACAAGTAAGATGGGTTGACTCAAATAAAAAAAAACCTATAAAAAAAAAACAAATGGTGTTGTCCTGGTGAGCTAGTTCTCTAACGTCTCTCTCACTGAAAATGCCAGCCTGTGAGTGGCTTTCATCACTTCAAGAACTCGCCATGTCAACCTAGGTGAAGTTACCATAAGGGCCTAAGGCTTCTCCTCTTGTTCCAGTCCTTCCCCCTTTTGTTAAATTGTTATTAGCTACATAGTTGGGGGCTATTATTAAGATTTAGCCAGCAAAATCATTCACTCTTGTCAGAAGTAGAGTTCTTTGGAATTCTTTCATCGTTCTTGAGGCCAGCAAACAAACTCCAAAGACAAACCAGAACCTACCTAAAAAATTCACTTAAAAGAGAATCACAAGACCCTACAAGATAATGCAAGAATCTTTAGCTGAACCAGAACCAGGGGATGAAGTGGTGAAACTCAAGTTCTTCCTCAGTTATGGCACTCTCTAAGCTTCCTCTCTCCATTATCTTCTTCTTGTTGTACACTTCGTTTTTTACAATATCACAAGGTAATTGACAAAAACCCCATTTGTTTATCCACTTTTTCAAGAAACTAAGAACAACCCTTTTATGGTTCTCATGTTTTTGTGTTAAATTTGCAACTTTATCATCAAAAATAGCAGTGGCACAAAATCAAGCCCAAAACGACGTCGTTTAACGTCTATTAGTATAAAAAAAGACCGGGTCTTAGGCGGGTTTGACCGGGTGGCCTAGGTCCTGGTCGACCGGGTTTCACCAGGCTAACTCCGGTTTTTGCCTTCACCCGGACCGGTTCCATACCCGGGTCGACCTGCCGGGCCGGTCCGGGTTTTAAAACTCTGATTGCGGGGTTGAGAGTGCGATTGCTGTTGCTTTTCAAAGTACTTTTTACTCAAAAACATATATCAATAATATTTTTTTAAAAAAATTATGTTTGAGAGCAACACATTAAAATGATTTGAAAATATCAAAAATATATTAATTTAAAACAAAAAAAATTCGAAATTTTTTAAAAACATTTTTGAAATGCAATGACAAAGGAAGAAGTTGTGAACCTGCACCCAGAAGTTGTGGACCGAGTTCTGTATTATAAAAAAAGAACAAATAAACCATTACCAGTCCCAGCTGAAAGAGCTAAATTCATTCGTATGGTAGGGCTGCAAAATTGGATCCAGAACTGTTACCAGCAGAATTTTTGAATTTCATAAGAGTCTTTGATGTTTCATACTTCGATGCAAGATTAATTCTTCGTCTCCATATTCCTCCATGCATAATCATCTTTGATTATTTGCCAAAAAGGTTCAATATCGTGATAGTCTATAAAATATGTTCTTGAAACTGTAAATATATTTTTATAGATAATTCATATAGATAAGTTTAGCATACAACAACCTAATATATATCTGGACTATTGAAGTGTATTTGTGACAAATGCATATGTAATACTAATTGAAAACAGAAACATTACTAGCATGAAATCTCAATCGACAACAGTTGAATATTAAAGGTTTTGTAACGAGTTCAAGACCAAAAAAAGAGCTAAAGTTGTCTTGTGAAGCTTCTTCTTCTTCTTTTTTTTTGTAGGCCATTGACAGTTCTTGAAGAAATTAAGGAAGTGGAGATATTGTTGAGAAGAAATTATTGATAATAAAAGTCCGAAAAGAGCTAAAATTTTCTTATCTCTTGTGCCATTTCTTCCACAAGATCAAATCAACGTTCAGAACACATGACTTCCCGAGTCTACGAAGAAAAAGTCAAAGAATTTAGACAAGTTGGATGTACATCCCGTTCTACAAGCTTGAAGAAAATCGATAACAAATAGACTAATGAAAATAATTGCGGAGACTAAGGTCCGGAGACTAAGGTCAAGCGGAACAAGTCTGAAAAGATGACAAATATCCTTGACTCCCAAGCCACCGTCTTCACACTAGCTAAATCAATGTCTATCATTTTCTATGAGTAGACATGATGCGAAATTATTTATTATATTGCTAATTTTGAGGTTTTGAAAAAAAACTTGTAACTTGATCCAACAAAAACCTTGTTTTGAAGAACTAAAATTATATGCAATTGATCATCTATATTCTATGCCTATAACGATACACGAATGAGAAGTATAAATCACAACGAAGTTGATCAATCATTTGAAAAATTTGCAAGTTCAATTAAAAACTTAGTATGAGAATTACTCAACTATATAAAGAGAAATAAGCACACAATATACAATAACTTCTAGTTAAAATCCATCAACCTCAAAAAAATATTAACAATTGGTTTATATAGTAGAAAGCTAACTCTAATTTAACATAATAGACTCAAACTTGATAAATAGACCTTAACACATTAAAAGCCCAAAATAACTAAAATAATAAAATAAAATCTACCCAAATAACCTTTAATGTCATAGGCTCTGTAACAAACTAAAAGATAAATAAATAATAACTCAACTAATTAAAACAAACACGAAGTCAAATTTCATAATTGTTGGCAGAATTGAAGCCCAACATCAAACAAATGGTTTTCCCTCATTTTGATGAATTAGAAGGTCTATCATATGTCACTGAAAATGTGATTGTTTACTTTCAATACAACTAGAATCACATCCAAATGCATTATGTTGCTCTAGTTATGACCAAAAAAGTAGTGAAAGGTTAAAACTGGCAGATTTGAATCTTATTATTCCAATCTTTCTATAATATCTTGGAACTCCTCAACAAATGAAAATGAATCAAATTAAACAATGCCTGTTATTCATTCATTAATATCCTTTCAAAGTCCACCTTAGCCCATGTATATTAAAGAAGTTCATTAATTGCATCCTTAAACCTTTTGCTTTAAGTCTCGTGACTAGATCTAATGAAACCTCTAATGGATCTCTTGGTGTTAAAGCTAGGATCACACCATTCCCTCTCTCCTCGAAAGAATTCGCCCTTAAATCATCACCTAAGTCAAACAAACAAACAAAGATCAGATACATTAAATGTAGTATTAATACTATACTCCCCTCGTAATTTCACTTTGTAGGCGTTATCATTGATTTTTTTAAGAATTTGGAATGATTTGTTTGCTCTTGGCATCAACTTAGATCTCCTTTGAACAACATCTCTCTTTTCTCATATGCACAAAAACTTAATCTCCTGGTTCCAATACCATCTTTAATTTTTCTTTCCTTTATTGGCTTTAAATGCATATTGTTTATTTTTCTTCTTAATATGTTGTTGTACCTTGGTATGTAAATATTTGACAACGTGTGCTTTTCTACTACCATCAAAACTAACTCTTTCATCAACAGGTAAAGACAATAAATCCAATGGAGTTCAAGGATTACATCCATATATAATTTCAAAAAGAGAAAACTTTATTGTAAAATGCACACTCCTATTATATGCATACTCAATGAATGACAAAAATCTTCCCACTTTTTAAGATTCTTTTGGATAATAGTTATCAACAATTAAGTTAAAGTTCTATTTACCATCTTTGTTTGTCTATCTGTCTGTGGATGACAAGTAGTAGAAAATAACAATTTAGTTCCTAACTTACCCCATAATACTTCCTAAAATTAGCTTAAAAATTTAACATCTTTATCAGACACAATGCTCATTAGAACACCATGTAACTAGACTATTTCCCTAAAAAAAGATTCATTATATTTGTTGCATCATCGATTTTATGACTTGATATGAAATGTACCATCTTAGAAAATATATATACAACAACAAATATTGAATCTCTACCCTTTTGGGACCTAGGTAACCCTATAACAAAATACATGGATATATTAACCCAAGGTTTTTTAGGTACTGGTAAAGGTATATACAAACCATAAGGCATGACTTTAGACTTTGTTTTCTTACATGTTATGCATCTATCACATATTCTTTGAACATCCCTTTTCATGTTAGGCCAGTAAAAAAACACATGTAACATATCCAAAGTTTTAGCTACCCTTAAAATATCTCATTAAGCCTATCTTTAAGCACATATAAGCTTCACTCACAAGCGATTCACGCAAAGAACATTTAGGCATAAACAATATCCTATTTTTAAATAATAATTCATCATGCATAAAATACTTATCAAAAGCTAGATGCTCACAATTGTCCATACGAACAAGAAGTATAAATCATAATGAAGTTGATCAATCCTTCAAATACTTTGCAAGTTCAATAAAAAATCTAATATGAGAATCATTCAACCAAACAAAGAGAAATAAGCACACAATATGCAACAACTTGTAGATAAAACTCATCAACCTCAAAATAAAGTTAATAATTGGTTTATATAGTATAAAGCTAACCCTAATTTAACTTGATAGACCCAAACTTGATAAATAATACTTAACGCATTAAAAACCTAAAATAACTAAAATAATAATAATAAAAAACCCCACTCAAATAACCCTTAAATTTCGCAAGCCCTATAAAAACTAAAAGATAAATAAATAATAGCCCAACTAATTAAAACAAGCCGATAATCAAATTTCATAATTTGTTGGTAGAATTAAAACTCAATCTCAGATGAATGGTCTCCATTGTCTTAATGAACTAGAAGGTCTACCAAATGTCATGAGAAAGGTGTGAATGTCTACTTTTCATTGCAACTAAAATCTCATCAAAATTTATTATGTAGCTCCAATTAAGGCCAAAACAGTAGTTAAAGGTCAAAACTGGCAAATTTGAATCTTTTTATTCTGATATTTTTGTAATGTCTGGAAGTTCCCTTACAAGCCCTTCTTGAACATGAATCAAATTAATCAATGCTTTTTTTTATTCTTTTATATCCTCTCAAAGTCCATCTTAGCCGATGTATCTTAAAGAAGTTCATTAACTGTCTCTTTGAACCTCTTTGCTTTTAGTCATGTGTGACTAGATCCAATAGAACATCTAATGGATTTTATAGTGTTGAAGTTATGATCGCATCAAGACATAATCTTTGTTATTTCTTTAAGACTATCTTTTTCTTTACATTTAATATCATAAAAGAGAGATAAAGAGAATGTTTAAAATCAAAATTTTCTTTCATAATCTACGTAATTTTTTTTTATAAGCATAATAGATAAAGCTTAGAAAATGTAAAAATAACCCAAAAGGTAAACCGGAGAATACATTAGCAAAACAATAAGAACCAAGAAAAAAAAACCTTGGAAAACATAAAGAATCAGATGATACCATAGAGATTTATTTGTAAACCTCCCCAAAAATAGCTTTAATAACGTTAACAAAACTTGTCTTTGACTTTTTAGCTTATAGAAGTCGACATTTTAAGGAACAACAACAAACATTATAGAGATTTATCATCATGAAAATCTAGTTGAAGCCAACTACATCAAAACTATTCAACGAATGTTTTAATCCATCCTTTTTATTGTCAAAACATCATAAAATCTAGTTTTCTATAATCTATTTGAAGCTACAATATCACATCTAAGCCACAAACTTACAGATTCTTATAACTCTTTTTTTTTTTTTGCAAGTTGGTTTGCCATATGATTTGTTTCTCTCCTAGTATTTGTGAAATTTATAATACTAAAAGCATATGAAAATTTAGTAGTCAAGATGAACAATTCTTGGTAATATCATGGTATATCACCTAGGGTAAACATACAATATACCTTATTTGCAGAGTCAGATTCAACCATTGTACTTTTTTCAAACATATTTTCTCTTGAAAAAGTTAGTTCTAACATTTTCACCATATTTATAAGTTCAGCTTCATTGGAATCTCTAATCCTAACAGGTATAAAGAATACGCATATCAACTTTTCATTATAATCTCTTAAAAACTCCACCAATACTAGCCATACCATGTTTGTCTATAGGTGAGCCATCAACATTCCATTTGATAATGTAGACTTTGGAGCAGACCATATAATATGAGGTATAATTATTTTGACATTCATTCATTCAATAACTCATCAACAAAAATTAATTGATCTAATACACATTATAAGAAGTCATGATATAATGCATTGATCTATACACAAAATCTTGTTAAAATGAAGAGAAAAGATGACTTATAATTTCTAAGAATCCATGTAGACCAACATATGGAAAAGAACAACATTGACCATGCCTTTCTTTGAAACTCCTTACGGACGAGAAACTTGATTCCTAGGGCAGCACCAGGAAAGCCCCCATCATTTTATGAAATTTAACCAAATGCTCCAGTGACAGGAAAGCTTTACCATCAAAGTGTAGGACTTTAAGATGTATAAAGCACTTGTTAAGAATGAAGTTAATAAACCAATAATTTTTTTTTAAATAGATCGTAATGTAGAATATAACTTACAAGAATTTGCATATTTTTTATGAGACCCATGGAATCAAGAGGCAATTTATCGTGACTTACATGCCTCAATAAAATGGTATTTATGAAAGAAAAAGTCACTCTACATTATTATACATATGGTGTGAAATCCTTTTACAAGGAGTGTCATACCAAAGAATTTTTGTCTTGAAGTTGTAAATTTGAGCTTTCATATTTTGAATAGAAGTTCCACACTTATCCTTAAAGATAAGATGTTGGAGAAAGCTTGAGTTGACAAAGACCAACAATTGATCATCTCGGAATTTTTAGGTGCATTACCTTTGCCAATATTTCTATCAAAAGAGAAAAAACCTTGATGACAAGGGGAAAAAAATGTTTTCTTGGTATAAGTGATTATTCAAAAGCTTATAAACTATATAATCCTAGCACCAAGAAAATTATTATTAGTAGAGATATTACTTTTGATGTAGCTGAATTTTGGACATGGAGCAACAATTGTGTAAGACAAAATATTTTTGTGGATGTAGATGGTGATAATGATGGGAAAAAAAGTCTATGGAGAAAGCACCACAACCAATAGATGATCAAAGCACACCTAATTATCAAAGATCACAACATATATGGATGAGAGATTATGAGGTAATTGGAATTAACTAATCTGATAATCCACTTACTCATCTCGAAGAAATTGATTTCGAAAGACAAGGGCTTATAATAGGTTTTTTTGTAACAATAACTAAACTCTTTAAAAATCCAGTTCTACGTGATAGAAACAAGCATATTAATGTAAAGTTTTACTTTTTAAAAGATCTTACAAAAGATGAAATGATTGAGATTACCTTTACAAAAATAAAGAACAAGTTATTGATATATTCACCAAGTTTTTTAAATTGGAATTGTTTGTGAAGTTTATAAGATTACTTATTGTTTGCACTAAAGAAGATCTTGCTTAGAGTAGATTCACTCATTGTTAAATTAAGTGCTTAGGAATATCAGTTTAAGAGAGGAATTGTTAGATATTAATTAAAACCCTAATGTAAGTAAGAATCTTTGATAAAAAATAAAATTATGTTCAACTAGTTATTTAGAATTCTTGTATAACTAGTTAGTTAGAATCCTTATTAGATTATAATAGTTAGAAGGTGTAATCTCTCTATAAATATAAGAACCAATGTATGAAGAATTTAAGAGTGTTAAATTGATCAATAAGAGCTTGAAAGGTTTAAATACTTGTGTGTTTAATTTCAAATATAATTATGTTATGGAAAAGGTAACATTAAGTTTCTAAAAAATTATTTTATTTTCTCTTGTGTCACATCTTCCATAAATAAAATCAATTGGTGCATAATATAACTAGAAATAGAAATATAAGGACATTTATTAAATTCAAAATCCTTGGTTGATAACTTGTTTGAATAGTTTTTCTTATTTGACTAAAAGCTAGATAAAAAATACAACAATATTGAAATATAAATATATTGAAATATAAATGAAAAAAATACTAATAAGAAATTAGGAATCTAGAACAAGTGCAATTTGGGCAAGCTATATGGATCAATCATGAAAATGATTAAAAAATAGGAGTTTAAATAGATTTTGACATCTGAAAACTACCTTTAATTGCTTTTAGATCAATGATACAGTTTCAAGATATAAATCAATATATAACATGTTAAAATTGATAGCTTCCACTTTTTAATACCCCAAAATAAAAATAAAATAGATTTGAAAAGTCAATGGTGCTCTTGTGTGCATGATTATGGGTATTAATGATTGAGGAGTAAATTGAGCAATTCATATATATATATATATATGGTAACAAAAATAGAAAGAAGAAACTAGAAATTACTGAAGAGAAAGAGATAGAACCGAAAAAAGAAAAGAGGAAGGAGGGAGGAGGAGGAGGAAAAAGAAAGAAGAAGTTAAAGTTGGATATAAGGATTTATAAGGTAATATCTTCATGTTTTTATGCTTGATTCTATTGGATGATTTAATACGTTTAATTGATATTTTAGGGTTTTAGTTTGACTTAAATTGATTGATTTGAGGAGTGGAGTTATGGGTTTGTTTAGGATCGATCAGGTGGACCTGTTTTGGTTTTATAATTACATTTTGGTCTCTAATTTTAGAGTTGTATTCTTTTATGTTATCTACTTTTAGTTGTTTTTTAGTATTTTATACATTCATTATAAGTTTTGCTAACAATCCTCCTAGAGATCATTGATAGTCTCTAACTTTACATTTTTTGTCTTTTGTCTTTTTTTTGGGTAAGTGAGATAATTTTTAATATGCATGTAATATAAATAATTTATTTTGTTGATTAATTGATGAGTATAATTAATTTATGTATATTGATTATATGATGGGTACAAATGACATTTTTGAATATCTATATATGTTGATTTATTTTCTAAGTACTCATCAGTTTCTTGAATTCACATTCGTATTTTTTTATTTAATTTTATTTGATATATTACTTGTTTGCTTTAATGTGTGTGTGCGTGTGTCTATTTGTCATGTTTGGATATTAGGATACTTGTTAGAAACTTCATACTAATATAGAGTAGATAATTTATATGCACATAGTACTCTATATACTTAGCTGATTAAAGAGGCACCAGTTTGTGACAACTAATCTTCCTATAGTTATTGGGGTCGCAAATCTAATTTGTTATCAGAATCTTAGGGTTTTGTCTATTATCTGAATTTATAGCTTAGTCTGATACCTGAAATGTATACCCCTATCATATTACTATTATGTTTAATGTGTGTGTGTGTGTGTATTTATATATATGTTTAAGTTCTTATACTTCTATTATCTCATAATTTATAGCTTATAACTTATAAATATCTATAATGTATATTAAATATCATTCCTTCACTTTGTTGATTGAATTCACCCATCCATTTTTATATTATTTTCAGGTTCTTAGCTTCTATTAGCAAGTTATCCTTTGATTGAGAGTTCCTGCTACTTCTTTTATTGGTATGTCTTACTTGTTTCTGCGAAACTTTCTTTTTAATTAGTCTTGATTTGATGTCTCAGAGTTCTCCACTATTATGTTGTTTTATTTAAAGTCTGGGTTTTTATATTGTAATAAGTATTATGAATTAGTATTTGGTTTTAATGATTTTGAATAATGTTTTTGAAAGTTTACAAAATGCTGCGAAAAATTTATATATTTTGTTTTACAAGAAATATGTTTGAGGTTTAGCATAAATAGGATGTCGCTATGGCACCGCTCCTAAGTTGCATGTTTCCTTCTTGATGATTTGTTGTACTACTTTGTTGTTTGATGAAGGTTAAATGATAAGACCAAGTTAGGCATTGGCATGCATAGTAATTTAAATAACATTTATTTAATTTCTAGTGGAAGCATTCTAAAATTCATGTCGGAGCATACCTTCAAGGAAATCCACTAGTTGTTATGTAGTGCAAACACATCTATTGATTCTTGAAACATATCAAAGTATTAGACCACCTGCCCCATTCCACAAGGAAAGCAAAGGGAAATCATCTAGTTACTGCGTTTTATATCATTAGAATAGAGCATCTAGAAGAAATTTAGAATATAAGAGAAACATATCATTTGATAAATTAATTATGTATTTTATATTTAACTCATGTAGAGTTTATTTAGCTAAACAACAAGATATATAAGAAAATAGAATAAAACAAGTCATGCCAAATGTTTAATAATCTTTTTAAATAGATGATAGAAATAATTTCTTGATTATCTTGATTTTATCAATTCCTTTATTTCTCTTTTCTATCAATTAAACAATAAAATAAAAATATTTATTTGGATTATTTTATTAACTCACCCCTCAAACTCATGATAATTTTAATTTTCATGAGTTTGACATACATTAATACATGTATACTTATGGATATTTTTCTTCTCTTATGATTGCTATCACATTTCTCTAGCCAAACATCTCTTTCCAAGATTTGTCGTTTTAAAATGGTCTTAATTTTGGCTCACTCTTTATAGGTTGCTTCCTTTTCTCTTATCATAACTACATGACCATTTTTCATCTCCTTCTTTAGAAAGAGTTCTCTTTTCTCTTTTTCATGGGTGATCTCTCTTGCACCGGTTTATCTTTTATGCAAGAACTTATCAACTTGCACTAAGCCTCTCTTTGCTTGTTATGTCTTTCTTTTTATACAACATCCCAACTCTCTTTGCTTGTTATGTCTTTCTTTTTATACAACATCCCAACTCTCTTGCTAGACTATATTATCTTGCACCTCCATCTTTTTATGTTACTTGGTCATCCATATGATCTTGAGAAACAAAATATTTTTAAATTGTTCGACAATTGGCAAAAAGTTGTACGTTGAAAAAATGAAGTTAATGAAGCTAATATTTAAAGCGAGATATGATTGACTTGCTTTGGTACCAAGAAAGAAAAATTTGAATAGAAGAGAATGATATTATTCTATAAATTGATTATATATTTTACATTCAACTCATATAGAATTTATATAGTCATACAACTAGACATATAATAAAATAAAATAAAGTAAATTAAATTATACAAAATGTCTGATCATCTCTTTTGATTAGATGATAAAAATAATTTTATGATTGTCTTCATTTAATCAATTCCTTGATTTCTTACTTTTATCAATTAGAAAAAAAATCAAAAAAATTTATCTTGATTATTTTTTTAATATATCATTATCAGTTAGAGATGATAATGAATTCTCAAGAATCGATTATTATATTCATAACTTATCTACTTAGATATTTATATCTTATTCATAGGGATTCAAATATCTATTTAGACATTTTTTATCTACATACTATTTATTATTCATCATTTATTAAAAGGGTAATATTTATGATTAAGGAGTGTGTTTATGATGGAGGGCCCGCACATAAAAGAATTATTAAATTATTGATCAAGAAAGTTTTATCATGAAGGATGATTTCTGATTAAGAAGTTCTACTTGGAAAACATTATGTATTATGAGTTAGTGATGATGAAGGACAATTTCTGACCAATATCTAAACTCGAGTACATTTTCCTTTCAACTTAGAAAGGTTGATGAAAGAGCCTTTTTAATAAAATAAATATTTTTTTAGTTATTTTTATTTTTTTTATTCCGTTTCGGTTTAGAATTTTTTTATTTTATTTGTGCATTTAGTATTTATATGCTTTTATACTTTTCTATTTAAAGAGAATAATTTTTAAAATTTTACTTTGCTAACCAGTATTAGTAGGATTTTGTATTTTTTTTTTAATAATGGGTTTTAGTGATAAGTTAGGTATAAATGTCTAAAAAATAAATCTTTTAGGTGTCTTCTTGTAGTTATAGTATTATTGTTATTTTAGAGTTTGGACTTGTTATAAATATTGTTGGTCTTCACGGGTTCTGACCGGAAACAATCCTAATTCACTTCTCGACTGCATCAAGAGACCACCAGTTTTAGTTTCCATTAGGACATCACTAGGAAATTTATGCTTACCTGACAATGAAAAATAGCACACCGGAATTCAAGCATCGGCGGTAACAACATTCTACGCTTTAACTCAATTTGGCCAGTAGTGTTAGAAGGCTACCAATAGACTGCTATATCCCAGCAATGGAGAGAGTGGGATATCTTACTTTTGACAAGATTATAAACGCAAAGTTCAACACAGAATAGAGCCCTACGATTGTAGGGGATGAGAAAGTCAATAAGACCTACGCAGATTGTTTAGTAAAGTCTTAAATTGCAAAGAAAATCCAGTGTTGTCGCTATCCAATTGAATGCATGGAGAGAGCCATCGTGTAGTACAAATAGGACCAAATGTGGGTTGCTAAGAAGCACATAACAAACAACAATTTTCTACGTGGGAGTCCAAGTTTCATTTTTTTAGATGGTTTTCTTCCTTTTTAGTGCCCTCAAAAACCAGGAAGTTATGGCTTCAAAATTGCTTTTTCGTTGTGTTGCTGTTTTAGTTCTTATATTATCATCCCAAAATGCACTTCAAGTATTGGATGCTGCTGTGCCGGGTCTCTTCACTGACAAGGAAGCTCTACTTTCTTTTAAATCTCAGGTAATCGTTGATCCTTCAAATACTCTTTCCTCGTGGAACGACAACTCCAGCCCCTGTAACTGGACTCGTGTTGACTGTAGCCAGGTGCATCAAAGAGTCATTGGCCTTGATTTGTCTGGCCTTAGATTAACAGGTTCCATTAGCCCACATATTGGAAACCTATCCTTTCTTCGCTCTCTTCATCTACAGGAGAACCAATTTACAGGAGTTATTCCTGATCAAATTGGTGCTCTTTTCCGTTTGAAGGTCCTTAATATGAGCTTTAACACCATCAAGGGCCCAATTCCTTTGAACATAACCAATTGCTTAAATCTCCAGATCCTGGACTTGATGCAAAATGAGATCTCAGGAGCAATTCCTGAGGAACTCAGCAACCTGAAAAGCCTTGAAATCCTCAAGCTGGGTGGAAACAAGCTCTGGGGTATGATTCCACCCGTCATTGCAAACATTTCCTCTCTCCTCACCCTAGATTTAGTCACCAATAATCTTGGTGGAATGATCCCTGCCGATTTGGGTCGTCTTGAGAACTTAAAACATCTTGACCTTAGTATCAATAATCTCACCGGCGATGTTCCTCTATCCCTGTACAACATTTCTTCTTTGGTTTTCCTCGCTGTTGCTTCAAACCAACTGCGAGGTCAAATTCCAATAGATGTTGGAGATAGACTCCCAAATCTTTTAAGCTTCAATTTTTGCATAAACAAATTTAATGGTTCAATTCCATGGTCTTTGCATAATCTTACAAACATGCAGAGCATCCGTATGGCACACAATCTTTTCAGTGGATCAGTGCCACCACGACTTAGAAATCTTCCCAAATTGACGTTGTACAATATTGGCTTCAATCAGATAAAAAGTTCTGGTGATGAGGGTCTCGATTTTCTCTCTTCTTTCACAAACAGTAGCTATCTGAAATTTCTTGCCATTGATGGCAATCTTCTGGAGGGTCTTATTCCAGAATCCATTGGAAATCTCTCGAGATCTCTTCGAAGTTTATACTTGGGAGGGAATCAAATATATGGAAGTATACCTGCCTCAATCAGACATCTTAGCAGCTTGGCTTTGCTAAATATAAGCTATAATCATGTTTCTGGTGAAATTCCACCGGAAATTGGCGAGCTTACAGATCTGCAGGAGTTGCATTTGGCTGCAAATAAGCTATCGGGCAGAATTCCGGACTCTCTTGGAAACCTCCAAAAACTCAATAAAATTGATCTGTCTGCCAACGAGTTGGTTGGAAGACTGCCCAGAACTTTTGTTAATTTCCAGCAGTTGCAGTCCATGGACCTATCCAGCAACAGGTTCAACGGAAGCATACCAAAAGAAGTTTTCAATCTCTCCAGTTTGAGTGCAACTCTGAACCTGTCCAGTAACCAGCTGACAGGTCCTTTGCCTCAAGAAATCCGGAGGCTCGAAAATGTTGCAGCTGTTGATTTTTCTCACAATTATTTGTCTGGAAGCATCCCAGATACAATTGGAAGCTGTAAGAGTTTGGAGGAGTTATTCATGGGCAACAATATGTTCTCTGGTTCCATTCCGGCTACTCTAGGAGATGTGAAGGGTTTGGAAATCCTTGACCTCTCTTCGAACCAAATATCAGGCACAATACCCAAAACTCTTGAAAACTTGCAGGCCCTTCTCTTGTTGAACCTCTCATTCAACAACCTTGAAGGACTTCTTCCCAAGGAAGGAGCCTTTAGAAATCTTTCTAGAATTCATGTGGAAGGGAATTCGAAGCTTTGCATGGATTTATCTTGTTGGAACAATCAACATCGTCAAAGAATATCCACTGCAATTTATATTGTCATTGCCGGTATAGCCGCAGTTGCAGTATGCTCAGTGATAGCAGTTTTTCTGTGCGTAAGAAAAAGAAAAGAAGAAATTATGCCGAGGTCAGACTCAATTAAGCTGCAGCATCCCACAATCTCTTACGGAGAACTTCGTGAGGCAACTGGGAGTTTTGACGCTGAAAATCTGATAGGGAAGGGCAGTTTTGGGTCAGTTTACAAAGGTGAACTTAGGGATACGACTGTTGTGGCAGTTAAGGTGCTTGACAGCGAGAAGTATGGATCCTGGAAAAGTTTCTTGGCTGAGTGCGAGGCTTTGAAGAATGTAAGGCATCGGAATCTCATTAAACTCATCACCTCATGCTCAAGTATGGATAATAGGGGTTTACAATTTGTGGCTTTGGTTTATGAGTACATGCATAATGGGAGCTTGGAAGAATGGATTAAGGGAAGTAGAAGGCGATTAGATGGAGGCTTGTTGAATATTTTGGAGAGGTTAAATGTGGCAATCGATGTTGCTTGTGCTGTGGATTACCTGCACCATGACTGTGAAATTCCAGTAGTTCACTGTGATTTGAAACCAAGTAATGTGCTTGTTGACAAAGACATGACTGCAAAGGTGGGAGACTTTGGTTTGGCTAAATTGCTGGCAGAGAGAGGAGCTGATAAACAGTCAATAAGTTGCACAGGTGGCCTCAGGGGCTCTGTAGGATACATTCCTCCAGGTTAGCAATTTAACTTGATCTTGGAATCTCAGATTGTTATTTGAACACTCGTGTGTGCTTTCATGCGCCTTTCTTTTTGCTTGTGTCTGGAGAGCTTATGTGTTTACCATTTATTTGAGTGTGCTTGCATGTCTTAATTTGAATCTATGTCACTGAGAGGAAAAGGGAGAGTCCGGATCACCACCACTATTCAGAGAGCTTTTCGTGACCATTAAGTGTTTTATTTTTACTGTTATTTGAAAAACCCTGCATTTTATGGCCATAGCCTTGGTTTTAGTTCAACTCCCTACTTGTATCTGAAATTAAATGCGTTAATTTATATTTAATTGCATTTGAAATGCATGGACGTCTTCGTCGCAGAATATGGTTTAGGATTGAAAGCAACAACTTCGGGAGATGTATACAGCTATGGAGTTGTGCTGCTAGAGCTGTTCACCGGGAAGAGCCCAACACATGAAATCTTTTCTCGAGATTTAAGCCTAATCAAGTGGGTGAAGTCAGCTTTCCCTGCCAACATAGAAGAAGTAGTGGACCCTGAGCTACTCTTATCAATCAAAGATTTTCACCATGGCGCTCAATTCGAGAGCCCTGAAAAACAGCATGAATGCTTGATTGCTATCGTTGGCGTCGGGCTATCCTGCACTGTCGAATCTCCTGATCAGCGAATTACCGTGAGGGACTCTCTTCACAAGCTGAAAAAGGCTAGAGACACCCTTCTCAAACCAACGCATGACCACAAACCATATCTTGACTCCGCATGAAGAGTTCATAGATATTTTACTCTCTGTCTGGTTATTACTGGTATTCTATTAGTATTATGTTTATTCTATTAGTATTATGTTTTCTATGTAAGGAGTGAAGTTTCTATTAGTTATTTTACTGTCATCCGGCGCCATGCATGCTTTTTAAGTCCCAGCTTGTATTTTATTTTGTTATACGGCAAATGAACAATGGTTAATAATATCGGTCATTGTACGTAGTTAAAGGTACTTCAAGCAGCACTTCTCATCGTTGCTAATCCAATTTACACATTAAAAATTGTATTTTATATATGCATGGTGAGATCCTCTAGATCTGCAAGGACACTTGGTTTTTTTCCATTTTATTAATTAATTTTTATTTATGAGATTTTTTATTTATAATAAAATATCTTAAATATTTCATTTCATGCCTCAACGTTTCACTAGCTTCCAATAAAAATGACATGATAACTTCAAGTATATAGAATATGAATTCCTCCGCAAGAAGAAGGGAGTGGACGACGATAAGGAAAAAAAAAGGAAAGAAGAAAAGTAAACAGCCAATTAGAAGACCGCCGTGCTTGATCTGAAGCCAGATGAAAGCAACACCCAATTGACTCGTGAATTTCAACTTCTGTCCCTTGTTTGAACCACAAGTCAAGAGGTAGATATGTCAAATAACATTAACCATTGGCAAGCATTCTCTAGTCTCATTCACGTCAGTGCCGACTCTGAGTTAAAGTCATCTCAAACAATCCCAGGTTCTTGTTGCAGTACATGAAGAAAATTCAGCCAAGAAAAAATATGGGTTGTCAGTATCCAAATGAATGCCTCAAGAGGGCATGTTGTTCGATTAAATAGACTAATTAGAATTCAGCAAAGAAAAAGCTGTTCTGTCAGTATCCTCAAACCCGTTTATAAGGCAACCAAGATCAAGTCTCCTCCTTTTTCAGAATATCATGAGGCCAGCTGTTTATAAATTAAGATTCATATCTGTAGGGTTTCATAATGACAGTTTATAAAAAAATATTCTTGCAACTGTTTATGTTATTTTGTAGAATTTCATGATTTATAAAAATAAATTTAACATACGGTTTATCAATATTGATTTATGACAAATGGATGCCTGAAAATCAGAAACATTACAAGCATTAAACTTCAAATGATAACAATTGATGATCGCTATATATGTTTAACAAAGAGAATGCCCAAAATATTAAATTGGGTAGAAATTAAGGAAACAAAGAAACTAAAGCATGAAATAATTGTGCACAAAAAAAAAAAAAACCATAGCTATTAAACCTAACTTAAGATTAACTCGATACAAGGTTCAGGTCACTAATCAGAAAAATTAACTTGAGTTAATTTGGATTAATGAAAAAAGTTAAAAAGATCAAAACGACATCATTTAAAAAAAAAAAACAAAATCAAATGGTTTTAACTAGGTTGAGGGTTGACCTACCATGATGACCAAATCAACTTCGTGTTGTCTTTATGTTGAGACCCAACCCAAGCTAAGGGGTCGGCTGGATCCTAGGACCCGCCAAACCGAGCCAAGTTGAATAATAGTGGTAGGAATTGTTTACACATATGAGAAAATATTCTTCTGATTTTCTTATTGAGAAAGTGAAAATTATAATATATAAGCTAACTTAGAAAACTAATTATACAGAAAATAAAAAAAATAATTATCATGAAATTTGCTCTTAATCTAGAAACTAAATATTAAGTTCTAACTTTAGAATCCCTATAAAATCTTCATTAATTTTTAATGTGACCCCTCAAATTAGTACATAGATATCATGCATGTCTAATTTTTAAAAAAACTATAAAAACACTATATTTAAAACTTCTTTGGCGAGAATGCCGGTCAATTGATCTTTAGATCTATTTTTAGGCAATTCTATAATTTCTTTATCTAATATCTCTTTAATAAAAAATATATCTACCCCAACATGTTTTGTACAATCATATTAAACTAAATTATGAACAATAACACATGTTATTTTATTATCAAGTATAATTAGAATTGATTACCTTAATGTATAACCCAAATCCTACCATAAAAATCTTAACCACAGCACTTCACAAAGTCCAATAGCCGTATCTCTTAATTCAACTTTTACATTTGAGCAAAAACATCTTGTTTCTTTCTTCTTAATGTAATCAAATTATTGTCGATAAAGGTAAAGTAACCAAAAGTATATTGTCTATGCTTCGGTCTAGTCAACATGAATATATATAGCTATGCTTCGACAATCTATATTTATAGTAACAAGAATTTCCTTCCCAGATGCAACCTTCATATATCTCAAAATATGCATAAGTGCATCCATATATTTCTCTCTCGAATAATGTATAAATTAACTAACAGTATGCAATGCGTAAGCCAAATTTGATCTCATGCTTACTATGTATATTAATCTCCTTTAAAGTCTTTTGATATCTTTCTTTATTAGTTGATATCTTATTGGACTCTAGAGGTAATCATTTTCGATTCGGTTCAGTTTTTATCAAAAAAAAATAATCAAAACCCATTTTTTTTATTAAAAAATTCGAAACCGAACCAAACCAGTTCAAACCAACCGGTTTTGGTTCGGTTTAGTTATTTTGGGAAAAAACTGGTTCAAACCGGTTTAGCTCGATTTCCAGTTTGGCTCGGTTTTTTCCGGTTTGGCTCGGTTTTTTTCCAGTTTTTTTTTGTTTGGGTTCGGTTTAGTTTTTTCGGTTTCAAGCTTATAAAACCGAAACTAAACCAAACCGGTCGGTTTTTTCAAAATTCTAATCGGTTTAATCGGTTTTTTTTCACGGTTCGGTTTTTTCAGTTTTTAATTGGTTTTTTGATTTTTTTGTTCACCTCTATTGGACTCAACATATATGTCATAACCTAATTTTTTACCCTTTTTATTTTAATTATTATTATTATTTACTGAAAATGATAATAAAAAAATGAAAAATGATGATGAAAAAACAAATAAAAAATGAAATAAAGAATGAATTTGGGTTAAGGGCAATATGATTGGAAGTTTAGAGATTAATTAAACTCTTGACTAGTTTAATTAATCAAATCAAGAGCTTAATTGGAGAATTGATAAGTTTTTAGACTTAATTGAACTTGAAATTAATTTAATTAATGGAATCAAGGACTTAATTGAAGAAATATCAAAGTTTGGGGTTTAATTGGGGTCCAAATTGCAGCAGATTAAAGTCCAAGGACTAGCTTGTAAAAGGCACCGAAATGCAGGGGTCCACTTACAATTTAACTAGGGGCTTAATTACAACAATTTCAAAACTTCAAGAACCAAATGGAAATTAGCGGTTGAATGGAAAACGGGGCCGTTTCTTGGACGGCTGTTCACTGTCTTCTTCCTCCGTTTCATCCGTTGGCAGCCAACGCGCACGTTTCTTCATTGAAAGCGTCGGTTACAGAGCATTTAGGAGGCCGACCGTTACCACCACCGGGGCTGTCTCTGGCCTTATAAAAGTTGGGCAAAGGCAACCTCGCGCAGGGGAGAGAAGGGGATAAAAAAGAAGAAGAGGGGAGAACAAAAAAACCGAGAGAGAGAGCCAAAAACACAAACCAGAGAAAAGAAAAAACAGGGAGAGCTCCAACAGAGAAGGAACACAGAGGGGGAAGAAAAACTGAAGAAAACTAGGGAAAAACTGAGAGAAAAGGAGGAAAAAAGGCAGAACCAGCAAAAGGGAGAGAGGACTGGGAAAAGAAACCCAGAAAAACAGAGAAAAAAACCCAGTACACAGAGCATAAAGAAAGACAAACGCAAGCAGAAAACCCAGAAGACCAACGTTAACATCACCGTCTTCTCATCGCCTCCTTCAAATCAGAAAAAGAAGAACCCGAACAGAAAGCCGGCACCTTCATCATCACAAAAGCAAAAGGAAAACAGAAGGGAAAGTCATACGCAGAAGAGAGTAAAACCACTGCGCTGCAAGCCTCCTCACCATCTCCAGAAGCAGGTAAGCCCGTTCTCTTCCATTCACTGTCGTTTTAAATTGTTTAGTTTGCAAGAACTGTGTGAAGGTAATTTAATTACCTTCACACAGTTGATGCACGCGTGAAGTTGCTTCACGCGTGCATCCGACTTAGCCCAACCCATATGAGCTGAGTTGGGTCCAGCCTCAAAAAATAAAAAAATAAAATAAAAATAAAAAGTGTAGAAATAAAAATTTTACATGTCTTAGAAAAAATGTATTTTAACAATTTATTCACTGATATCAGGATTAAGAATAAAAAAAAATATACTGATTTTTTTAGCTAGAATTTTTACAAACGTCAGAATTGGAATTATTCGTGATGGAATTTTTATCAACGCCAAAGTTGGAATTATTTGAGATTGAATATTTACTGGCACCAGAGTCAGGAATATTATAAACAAATCATCATGGCATAAGCTAATAAATGTTTAGTAATTTAAGACAAAACCAACAATGCAGTCTGCCTCAAACAGAACGTTTAAGGGGTGATAATATCTTTCCTTTTACGTAACCAGTCTCGTACCATAAAATCTCTGTTGACCAGTCAGGATTCCTAGTGACCATAATACTAGGTGGTGACTCCTTAAACAAGACATTTTCCCCTAAAAAAACAAGATGCCAAAAATCTGTTCTTTTCCATGAATTTTTTTAATGCCGCCACGATGTCGGGTGCGACAATATAGATTTAGACCTTCTTTTACTAGTGTATCAACTAGTTAACATGCTGACATATTAATATCTTGTAAAATATCTAATGTATTTTTTCTCTAATATAGAAAGAATGCATTATAAGATTGAGACATTTTGATTCCAAGAAAATATTTCAAATAACCTGGGTTTTTCATTTCAAATTCCCTGACCAAGTAATCTTATAGGTTTTGCCTTTCTTCAAGATTATTTCATGTAATCACCATATCATCTATACATATAATAAATACATTAATCTTACCCTAATGTTTCTTCAGGGACAATATGTGTTCTAAATTGCTTTAATGGTAACCAAAAACTATCATAAATTTTAGGAATATTTTGAACCATGATCTCAAAGATTTCTTAAATCCATAAAAATATTTCTTCAACTTGCATACCTTATGACTGTCCTTCACATATCAATCACCCTAATAGAAGATCCATATAGACTTATTTAAATAATTTGTTATACATAAAAAGTCTTTTTTATATTGACTTGTTGTAATTGTAGTTAAAGACAATAAGACTTGAACTGTGTTGATTTAACTATAAATGCAAATGTCTTTGTGTAATCAATTATATAGGTTTGAGTATAACCTTTCGCCATCGATCTTGCTTTAAAGCATTCAATTATGTCATCAACCTTCAACTTTATCATGTAAATCCATCAACATCTAACTAGTTTCTTTCTAATGGAGGATCAACGAGTTTTACTTTCTATTTTTTACAAGAATTTGATTTCTTTGCTAGTAGCTATTTTCCACCTAGAGTTAGCTAAAACTTACTACACACTATTAGAAATGGATATAGTAGATAATTGATTTACAAATGATATATTTGATTATGATTAATATTTTTAAATACAAAATGACTCTTAGGATATTTTGCTTTACTAGAAAATTTGGGTTTATATATGGACTAAGGAATATCTCTAGTGTGACGGTGTGATAATTTTTTTTATTGACTCGGACACTAAGTTAGGAAAATCTGCAACAATCAATTCATTTGTTATATCAATTACGAGGACTTCTAACTTAAACAGAGCAATTTTCAAAGTTCATCTTTAGCTTTTGAGTGTTCACCACCACTATGATCTAAAATTATACAACTCAAATCCTATTCATCTTATTTTTTTATTGTGTGGTCTAGCTTGTGAATCATCAATGCTGGAATTCAAATTTATATTTAAAAAATCATAATCTAGAGTTTGAATTTCCTTCTAATACTCTCCTTGAATTTTAGGCTTAGAGAAAAAAAATACCTTGTGTCTTTATGAAAAACATTTATTATGATAAACATTTATCAAGCTGGAGGATGATAAAATCGGTGTTCCTTTTGATGATTGGCATGCCAAAGGAAAACACATTGCAATGCTTGCGGAGTTAACTTGTTGTGATGGTGCTTTTGAAGGTGTACAAATGCAACACAAAATAAAATATAGGGTGGTATATTTAAGAGTGTTGAAGCATAAATTTCAATAGTAACAGCCTTAAATGGTGTCCAGAAGTTAATAGAACTAGAGGATACCTGATCGATAAAATATATTATAGAGGCAAATACTTCTCTATAATAAGATAATGGCACATGTGTTTTTATCATTAAAGCATGAATACCACTAAATAAGTGTTGATTTTTAAACTTGGCAACCCCACTCTACTAAGGATGTATTGAAAAAAATAGTTGATGAATAGTTTATATGAAGTTCAAAACTAAGATATTCTTTTATATTATCACTTTAAAGAACTTGAACTTGTGCATTGTATTAAAAGATTCAACGAACTATAATTTTTTTGAAATAACAAGCTCACTTCACCTTTGAATTTCATCAAGCTCTTTCAAATTATCTTATACAGTTATTAATAAATGTAACAAATTAACATGATCCACCAAAATAGGACTATGGATGGACCCAGAAGTTAGTAGAAACAAAGCATAAATAGATGTGGGCTCTTAGTCAAACTTAATAGAAACAAAGCGTGATAGTGTTTGCTAGTTTACAAACATCACATCAAAAACTAAAAACATTAATTTTAATTTACAAATAAACTCGGAAATGTTTTTAATATAACTAAAGGAAGCATGCCCTGGACTTCAATTCCACAACTAGATTTTAGATGTCTTCTTCTTCCATTTAAAAAATTGACAACAAGTTATAATGTAATGATGGATCAATTAGAATGTAATCTAAATTAAAAGTATTAGTAAGGGTCAAAGATCCTTCTCTGATAACGAAGGTGAAAGGTCAAATAGCACTAGCAGTAAATATATATAAATATAAGAGACATGTTTAGAATCAAATATCATATAATCTATAGAATTATAATCAATTATCCATAAACTTTTAGAAATAGGTGAAGAAATATTTAAAACTTTATCACCATTATCTAAGCTACTCCCATGATTGAAGTTTTTTTTTTTTTTTGCAACATTATCTTATGCCTTTGTTTCAAAAATTATTTTAATGGTTTTATATGTCTCAAGTGATTGATTAGATGCTTCTTTACTTTTATTACAGCTCGTAAAGTTTGCTAGATAGTAGTAATTATTACCTTTCATCTTATAGTAAAACACAGAAGATTTCCCAGGATGATAGAATGTGATCATCACCAGCCATAGTCATCATTAATTAACTACAAATATCAGTTAACTCTGCCCTCCACCTTCTTCCTATATATGCTTTGGTCCTCTTCACACATGTTTCATTCCTTTTTGACACCTCGATCCTTTTGCTTGGCTTGATATAAAATTCTCCATAATATCCTCCCCCCACCAATCACATTCTTGGAGCACTCAAAGAGTTATATGTCTTTCGTTGTTAATTCAACCAACATCAAGTTTCATTATTTTCTTCATTGCATCCATCGTTTCATCATAGAGTTTTTGCTTGCTAGGAAAGCTTGGAAACGTAGATTAAATTCTCACAATCACAAAGTTGTGGTTATTTTTCACAGTAAAAAACAATAGTTAGGCTGCTCTAAATCTGACCTCCAGCATTCAAATTATAAAGCCTCGTGTCATGAACATGCTTACAAAATTTCAGCTCAGTCAGACCACAAACGGCTCTTATCAAAGTGTTTGACTAAAATTGGATGATCTCCAAATCATTATTTGGGAAAGCTAGGAATTTTTCAGATCTAGTTATCTAATTTTTTCTCTAGAAAATCACACACAAACACAATCCATTTCTCTCAATGGTGTTTTTCTTTCCAATGAACTCAAAGACTTTAAGGGGAATAAAAAAAGCAGAACAATAGGAGGAAAATTAGGGTTTAAGGATTTCAGAAATCATGTCCTGATACCATATTTATAAATATGAAGAAAATATTTTGCTGATTTTTTTTACTGAGAGAGTGAGAAAAGTAAAATATATATATACACACGATATTAATAGCTAACTTATAAAACTATATACAAAATTATTATAAAAAGAATCTGGAAATTAAATATTCAATCCTAACAGTACAATCACTTTAAAATCTCAAAGAAATTTGAACAAGAACTACGTCCACATTTGTGATTTGACTTTCCCTTGATTTGAAGAGCTTGTTTCAATGGTAAGATAGATAGAGCTGTAGATAAGCTAGCTATGAAATCATCACCGGCAGTACCAAAGCATTAGCTGGCTGTGTATGGTTCTATCCCGTCTCCAGTGCCTATAGTTGAAGAGAGCACACTGAATGTCAACTCTTTCTCAAGAACTGCTGATGCGCATGCGAACAAGATAAAGATGTAAATATGGTCAACTCTAGAACAGGAGCATATCCAACGCAAATAGCCCAAGAAAATGAGAGAACAAAACAACATTACATTAATAGCTTGTGCAGCCTTTATTCCAGTTGATCGGATAGTGCTAGCCCTCATCGATTCATACTGCAATATTTTTCTGACATTTCTGATTATTAATTGGACCATTGGCAATTACCTGCTAAAAAATGAAATAAAAGATTATTTTTATGCAAGGGAGATTAAAAATCTGACCCAAAAGTAATTGCAAGAGATATCATATAATGATGATATTCATGAAGAGCAATAGACGCCTTCAAGTAACTGTGGAATCGAATGGCAGGGCAATTCTCCTTTGGCAAAACAGAAATATGCAGGCATTTATTTCCATGTTC
The DNA here is from genome assembly GCA_015852605.2 of Populus deltoides. NCBI lineage: Eukaryota > Viridiplantae > Streptophyta > Magnoliopsida > Malpighiales > Salicaceae > Populus > Populus deltoides. The sequence goes on from CM027573.2 coordinate 18,611,012, forward strand.
TGTTTGCCAAAGGAGGATAAAGCCCTGTTATTCTTTAGCCATAAATGATAGATGTATTGCCTAGCTCCATCAGCTGGCGGGCTAGCTAGCATTGCTCGAGTTGTGTAGGTAAACAGCTCAAAGAGGCCTTTTATGTAACATGCATGATTCGCACCAGCATTTGGATATGCCATAGAAAAGATACAGGATATGCCAGAACAATTCCTGTAGAAAGGTACTTCTCTCTAGCTTTCCCATTTATGGTTTCATGGTCCCTGACTGATCATCCCTGGCTGTTGCCTCCACCACCAAAAAAAAAAAAAAAAAAAAAAAAAACCACCACGGGTGGCCACCTTTGACGACCACTTAATCCGTCTAACAAAATGTTCAGTTCTCTCTACCTCAAGATTTAAATATGCGCTCTGTTTTTTCTTCATGTCGATCGAAAATGATGGAAACACGAACACGACAAATATTTTAAAGAGTAAAACCCTGGAACCAGTCCCTCTATTTTCGGTTTTTCTCAATGTAGTCCCTGATGATTATTGTTGATCTTATTCAACCCCCTCTCTGTCAAGTCCGTCACTCAGATTGATTCCTTCAAGCTCTCGGACTTCACCCATTTTTATCTCTAACCAATTTTATTTTTTTAGTTTTGACATTAGCTTTTGAATATGCTTGGGAATATACTGAATTCGTGGCATATTTATAGAAATATTCTCAATTTTCTTTCTCATTTTTATCTTATATTAAATTAAAATTTATTTTTTCCTCCTGATCATTTCATGTATTACATGTATTGCTAATAAAAATATATATAAAAAAAAAACATATGTTTCAGAATTAAACTGATCATGAGGTTTTCATTCGAAAAAGGCAAGAGCGTACTGATCATTAAGAACACAGATAAAGGTTCTCACCTTTATCAAAATTTCCCCCTGCATTTCTCCAATGTATTATTTAGTTAGCATTCAAAAAATCTTAAAGTCTAAATATAGTCGTGAATCTTCCTTGATTCTTTACTTTGTGATTCAAAATTGAGAAACAGAGAAAATCCGAAAAGGTTAGAAGTTGGAATGGTGAAGAGTTTCGTCTTTAACTCTGTGCAAAAATTATGTTGGTGTCCATTTCCGGCTTAATAACTCAAAAACATTCGGCCACATAAATGTCAGCAGCAAGAATAAAATCTGGAGGACCACTAGTTGTGGACTTATTCTTAACCTTTTTTTTCTCTTTTTACGACTTCATATTCTTGACTCCTGATGAGAACAATGGATCTGCCTAGAATATGCCATTTGCATGAAAAACAACGGACGTTTCTCATCTTGTATTTATATACGTAGGCATCCCTGAGACTGTTCATCAAGGAAGTGGGTAATGGTGAGTGATCAAGTGTATGGATGCAATAATTACCGGGCAATTACTCCTTTGGCAGCTGGCCACTCAACGGCAGGTGATCAAATTCACCAATGCAAACAAGTAAGCTCGCTGCCAAAGGAGATTTGCCCCGCAATTCATCTATATATTTTATGCAATAGCCAATCAGGTGCCGCAGCCCTGCATTGTGCCCATGTATCTCAAAAAATGCATACACACTAAACATGTACGTGCATGTTCATACTCCATATATATTGATTTAGTCATCTCAAGGATGCCGTCATGTTGATAGAGACAAACATGGAATAGTATTTTGTTTAAAAATATGTTGTGAGATTCTTTTGTTTAAGTTAAAAGAAAAGAAAGAAGAAAAGCTCTTTTCTTTATATTTAATCTCAAGAAGCATTCCTAATTTGTGTAATCTCTCAGAACTCTTTTTTTTTTTTAACAAAAAACAAGATTCATTGCATAATTTTTTTCTATTTCTCTTGTGAAAAAACTATAACTAACACCTTCTTAAGGATTTGTCAATTAAAAAAGGAGGACTTGGAATGGTTCAAAAATATTTTTTAATGTGTTATAATAAAAAGTTTCATTGTTAATTCCTTATTAAATTCTAGGTTTGCTTAATTAAATTTCATAGTTTTATTTTAATTTATAAGACTTTTTTCCTATATCTTGATCCTAAAAAAATCATTCATTTAATTTGAAAGAAAATATCTCTTTCTCAATTAATCTTATTTTAGATCCCGTTTGTTTGCTGGAAAATAGTTTTTTTTGGAAAGTGAATTCCGGAGAAAGTGAATTCCGGGAAAGTATTTTTCGATATTTGGTAGTGTAATGGAAAATAAGTTGGAAAACACTTTCCAGTGTTTGGTTATATCATGAAAAATGAGCTGGAAAATAACTTATTAATGTTTTATTTTTTTCAAGTTTATTAAAATAATGAGGAACAAATCTTACAAATTAAAAAGTTGAATGAGAATGAAATTGAAAAAAATATAATTTCATAAATTATCTCAAATAGAATAAATAATAATCAAAATAATAGAGATCAAATCTAAAAAATTAAAAAAAATAAAAGGTGAATAAATTAAAATAATAATAATTAACATTTCATAAATTATTTCAAATAAAATAAGTAACAATCAAAAGAATAAGAATCAAATTTGATAGAGAAAAAATTTCAATAAAAAAATGATAAGGAAAAAGAAAATAGCAATTATAAAAATAAGGACCAAAATTAATATAAAAATTAAATTTTAAGAGATGGAATTGAAAAATAAATATACAAAACAAATTATATATAGCAATCAAAAGTTTGAGGATCAAATTTAATATAATCAGCAAATAATGACATTTCTAAATTTTTCACAACTTCCAGAAAGTGTTTTCCGCCCAAATTTTCCAGGAAAACACTTTCCTGAAAACCAAGCCAAATTTTCCTTTAACTGGAAAGTGTTTTCCGTTGATCAACTTTTCTAATGGCAAACAAACACAGGAAAGTTTGGAAAGTGGTTTCCCGGAAACCACTTTCCGGAAAACAAACACAGCCAAAGGGAAAACACTTTCCTGGAAACTAAACCAAATTTTTCTTTGACTAAAAAGTGTTTTTCGTTGACTGGAAAGTGTTTTCCGTTGACCAACTTTCCTAATGGTAAACAAATACAGGAAAGTTTGGAAAATGAGCCGGAAAGTGAATTCCGGGAAACAAACATGGCCGAAAGTGACAAGTTTTTATGAGATTTTATTCTTGAAAGATATGTATTAATGTTGATAATATATCAAAGGAAGTAAATTTTGTTAAATTGGCACTACTAGAAAAACAAAATCATTTATTTAATCTGAAAGATATTATCAAAAAATTGACAAATACAATAAAAAACACCAATGGATTTTTTCCATCGGTATATTGTGGTGACATTTACCGACTGAATTTTTTCATCGCTAAATTCATCAATAACCATCGTGATACTATTGATGGAACTGATTACAAAGGGAATACCAATGGGCTTTTTTTGTTGGTATATTCCAGAGACGAAAAAAGTTGTTCTCCTTCACATGTTGGTGATGGCAATTAAAGTTTTTAATATTTTCAACGGAATCACCGACGGAATGTGTATTTCAATGCACTGACACTTGATGCTTTTTCCAACTGAAGTGCATGTTTTCATAGGTTTTCCAAAGGAATTACCGATAGAATGTGAATTCCAACATGCTAGTAATTAATGTATTTCTTATTGTTTACTATAAAACTGATGGAATTACAGACAGAACCAAAAACTCTAAGGGGGTTTTGTGAAATTTTTAGTGCAAATCAAAAATTTCAAAGAGACTTTACTGACAGAATTACCAACGAAATATTTTAAAATAATATTATTTAATAGTTAATCAGTAATTCCATCCATAAAACCTAATATAAAAGCTCCACGAGCACAACACACCTTCATTTTTTTTCTCTCGGCTTAAAACCATATACTTTTCTCTCTTATTCTCTCCTCACTAATTTGCTATTCTATTATGTCTCTCAAACATCAAGGCTAGAAATCAAGTTTTTTTTTTACTCTCAACACAATCAACAAGTATTTGTAGGTAAATTTTTTGAAGTATTTTCTTCTTATTTTTTTTCTTTTTTGAGGTTTTTTAACAATGTATTTTAGTTTTTTTTATATCACACCTAGTTTAACTCTGAAATTATGCATGCCATCAATGTAACAATTTTTCATTTCGTATTCATTATTTTTTTGCATTATATTTTTCTTTTTTGTCTCTATTTTTGTTTAATTATTTGTTCTTTATAATTTTATGAAGTACTAGTTGTGTTAAATTTTAGTTGTTATTGTAATAATTTTTCATTATTTTGTTGAATTTTAGGTATTATTTTTAAATTTGTTATTCAATTTCAATTAAATGTATAGGTTTAAATTTAATTATTATTTTGTATTGTATTCCATTTAGAACAATTGTTTTGTGAATTTAGGATCACAAGTATTAGCACTTAGAATATTTGTGTTCAATTGTAGTTGTTATTGAAATAATGTTTTTCATTATTTTGTTGAATTTTAGTTATTTTCTTTGTTTAATTTTGTTGTTAATATTTAATTAAATGTGTAGAATTAGTTTTAATTATTATATTGTATGTATCCCATTTAAAATAAATTCTTGTCAATTTATGATTAAAAATATTATCACATAGAAAATAAGAATTTTCTATGAAATTGAATTATTCAAAATTATTGGTAGAAATAGAATAAAATCAACTAGTTTATGGTAGAAATAGAAAAAATTTTAGGTAAGTTCCCATATAGGGAGGTGCTGCCGAATTTTTATAAAAAAAATCAAAATTGTGTATTTTTTTCCATAAAATTATCTAGATTCCTAGAGGAAAATCAATTGCACGTCGTGAGCACATGATCGCTGTTAGTTCTTCTAGCAGTGATAATGACAATCATGAGTCATTAGATGCCGACCAATAAGAGGAACATAAAGCACATGCATCGACTCACGACGCTGCCTCTTCAAGTACGATGCCGCAATGTAGAGGGGAGACCCCTTCACAGTGGGATCTATTCATCTGTTAATAATGTAAGTTTATTTTGTTTCGAGTTGGTTTATGTTTAACAATGTATGAACAAATAATATTTTATTAAATTTATCGAATTTCATGTTTACAAACATTGAGGCTGCTTGAATAATAACATCAGCATTTAAATTGTCGATGAAAATTTTATTATTTTAATGGATCCAGGTTTCCAAACATCTTAAATGAAATCTACATGTTGATTCATGGTTTTCAAGATTTAAGGTTAGTATTAACTTCAAATTTTACTATATATTATGCTAATTTGTTTACTTTATTGAAATTATTGAAATTCTTCTTTTTATAAAATTTTACTGCAAGGCTAAATTTGAGTAGTATAGAGCAAATGATAATATTGTGAGGAAGGTATGGAAAAATCACGTCGCAATCAGGTAACATCGAAATCAGGATAATTTTTATATTCCAAATATTAAAATTTAATTTGTCATTTACTCATAGATAATTTGTTTATATTATATAGGTTGTGTGATTTTTGGTATGAGGTGCAAAAGAAATCTAAAAAATATGCCAAAGAAAGTGCTCTACCAAGCTGGAATCACATATATAGCGGTTTGGAAGGATTTTAGGCCACCATACATCCCGGAGACTATATGATGATGTGATGTCTAAGTGTTTCACACGACAATCAGAGTTTGGTATGGGAAACCAAAGCCGGCAAATTCAAGATTCTATTACCACTCACATTGGCAGCTCCATTTCATTTGTTTCACATGTAAAGCGGATGATAAAAATTATTTTAATTACATCTATTTTTTAATTTTTTGTTATTTATAAATATATTTAACTAACAACTTTTTTATCTTGCAAGCAACAGCTCTTGGATGTGAGCCAAGCCCAATAGAGCTTTTTATGGAAACGCACGTGCAAAATGATGACTGCCAAAAAGAGATACGACAATTCATCGACAGCCAAGCTCAACACTTTTTGGTACTTTGGTTTTCAACCATTTTTTCTTAATTTATTATTTACTAGAATTTGATTATTTTATTTTTATTTCCACGAGACATATAACAGCTGGTTAAAGAAGAGACACGAGGACGATCCTTCAATCCACCCAGATTTTGATCTAGATTTGTGGTTGGAGGCAAGATCGTCCGATGGACCCAATAGAAATCGAGTGTACGAACTCTCTAACACTACAACCGAGAACTTGTGGACAGCCCGTAGTGTTTCAATCATTAGGTGCTTGCAATCAATCCCGAGCACTCAGTCTCTGGAGTTTGTGGCTTTGTTAGATCAACGAGTGCAAAAACATACAACCTCAATGAAAACTATGAACTATTCTCTACGAATTATAAAGAACTTTGCCAAATGAACATGGATATGAGATCACAGATGAGTGGTATATGTGTACCCTTTTATTGGCCCTACAGTCCCGGAAACGACCAGCCTCCTCCTCCTCTAGTGCCACATCTATTCTAGTTTCATTGTATTTGAACGTATAAATTTGTAATAAATATTTGATTTTTATATTAAGATAAATGATTTTTAAATACTTGGATTTTTTATATTAAGATAATTGATTTTTGTAATAAAATATTTTTAAAATATATTTTTAAATTATTACTGATGGAGTTACCGACGAAATAATTTCATTGGTATATTTCAGAGAGTTGAAAAAGATTTACAGCAAATGCCCCTGCAACTGTTAAATCACCGATGAAATATGTATGTTAGTATATTACAAAGAGTTGAAAAAGAATTACTATAAATGTCACAACAACTCACCGACAGAATTACCTACGGTTATCCTGTTAGTGATATCTTAAATATTAGTGAGGGAATTACCGATGGATTGAAACGTATAAATTTTTTTAGGCATGCAAGACCAGTCTATAAAGCTATCAGTAAATTTATTAACGACGGACTTACCAACAAATCTGAAATTACTGTCAGTAAATTTTATTAAATTTGAAATATAAAAGGAATTACATTTAGTTAAATAAGATAAAATCTCCTAGTAAAATCTTGGTCTTTCATTTAGTTTAAATAGTTAAAATTAAACTAATATATTGCTAGCACTAAAAAATTGAGAAGAGACCAATCCCTATTTTAGTAACCTAAATATTAAAAAAAAAAAAACCATGCAATAACAAATTTGGCTCATATTGTTAAATGTTATGTGTTTTGTTAGAGAATAGTATAAATTTATATCTTAAGACCTCATTTAATAGTTTAAGTTATTGAATTGAGATGATTTTTTAATATAGTATTAGAGTTTTAATGACCTAACCATGAGTTTTAATATAGCTGATGGACAGGTTTCATATAACATAAGAAATAAACATGCTTGGTATTTAAATACCAGATTATTTGCTACGGGTCTTAAACGGTAGTGAATATATAATATCTAAACATATTCGTAATTAGTTTAAAAATTTAATAAGATAATATAACTAATATATTTTTAATCAATTACTTTAAAAAAAAATACAGATAGATTGTGTATATAAAAAATAAAAGAAGAAGCAAGCCATGCATAGTGGTCTCAGGTCTGTTAGTCCAATGCAACTAGGCTTTAAAGATAAGTTCATGCAACATGGCCTTTTTATTTTTTTTTAAATATTGGATAGACAACGTCTCATTTGTTCAATTTTTGTAAAAAATCAAAAAAATGTATTTTTTTTTAGTTTAATGTAGGTGTCCGGGTCAGCTTGTGCGCACCTCGATTAATCCCACGAGTCTTGAAGTTAACGACCGTGTAAGCTTCCAGAGGCCATCATATAAGCAACCACAGGGTTCGAACCTGAGACCACAGAGGAAGCAAACCTCTTGGTCTCAAGCTCTTACCACTGGGCCATCACCTACTATGAAAGACGGTGTCATCGTCTTGTCTAGATTTCAGGTCCTCTAAAAATGATAAGAAAATCTAAATTTTTTTATATAAATTTTTATTTTTCAATTTATATTGATCTAAAAACACATAATAAGCACCCATAAAGCTTTAAAATAATCAATTTATCAACCCAAAAGAATCCTTAAAAATGGTACAAAAAACACAAAATCGAACTAGGGAACAAGACTCCTCCAACTCTAGGCCCCGTTTATTTGCTGGAAAGTAGTTTTCTTTTGGAAAGTGAATTCCGGGGAAAGTGAATTCCGGGAAAGTGAATTCCAGGAAAGTATTTTCCGATGTTTGGTAGTGTAATGAAAAATAAGTTGGAAAACACTTTCCAGTGTTTGGTTATGTCATGGAAAATGAGCTGGAAAATAACTTATTAATGTTTTATTTTTCTCAAGTTTATTAAAATAATGAGGAACAAATCTTACAAATTAAAAAGTTCAATGAAAATGAAATTAGAAAAAAATATAATTTCATAAATTATCTCAAATAAAATAAATAATAATCAAAATAATAGGGATCAAATCTAAAAAATTTAAAAAAATAAAAGGTGAAGAAATTAAAATAATAATAATTAACATTTCAAAAATTATTTCAAATAAAATAAGTAACAATCAAAGGGGGGGGGTTGAAGATAAAAAATTTCAATAAAAAATGATAAGGAAAAGCAAATAACAATTATAAAAATAAGAACTAAAATTAATAAAAATTAAATTTTAAGAGATGGAATTGAAAATAAATATTCAAAACAAATTATATATAGCAATCAAAAATTTGAGAATCAAATTTGATATAATCAACAAATTAAATTTTTCAACTTAGGGGGGCCTAAAGTATTTAAAAAACTTCAAAAAACCAAGCCAAATATGAAAGTGTCCACCAACTTTTCTAATGGCAAATAAACCGGAAAGTTTGGAAAATGGTTTCCGGAAACTACTTTCGGAAAAACAAACAACAAAAGGGAAAACACTCCTCGGAAACTAAACCAAATTTTTCTTTGAAGGGGTTTTCCATTGACTTTTTAACAAACACAGGAAAGTTTGAAAAGTGATTTCCCAGAAAGTTTGGAAACAAACATGGCTCTAATCTATTTTTTTTTTTTTAGCAATTTGAAAGCTAAAAAACATTTTAATGTATCTCTTTTATCAATAAAAATACTTTGACGTTGAATTTGGCTATTTTTATCATTGAAATCAATAAACTGGCCTCTTTCTATTTTCTCCATTATTTTTTAATGATTCTATCGTTTCTCAAACATAATGACTGAAAAATAAAAATAAAAAGTTTTGGATTAAAAAACTTATTTGCAAAAATAGAGGGGTAAAAAGGGAAAAATCCCAAGGCAAAAAACCCCCCTAAAACGCTGTCAACACAACGATTGAGAAAAACAGCCAAATTTCTTTTCTTATTTTGATCTTTTAATTTTTAATTTGTTACAAATAATGAAATCAATATTTTTTTATATAAAATTAAGTATCAATTCAATGCTATAATATTTTATGCATTTGCAATAAATTTTTTAAAAAAATTAATATAATTTTTAAAAAATATAATGTTAAAAGATAAAATAAAAAAATTAAATGCTAAAAAACTCATAAGACCAAAAAAACACAAATTATTATACAAAACGATGATCAAACGTGTCAAATATGGAGTGTGAACTGCTAAAGTGTGTTCTGCATTATTATTAGTATTATTATTATATAAATGAGGCTTTAAACTCTTATGAAAAATAAAATAAAATATTGTAGCATAGGTTTCAGACCTGGTTTTGATAGTTATTCTGATCTAAAACTCGGGTTTTAAGTTTTGATTTAGTTATGGGGTTATTTAGATTAATTTTTTTAACTAAAACGATATTATTTTAGTAAAAAAAATTAATAAATTACAATTAAATTTTTAATGGGTCTTAACAAATTTTTTTTTATTATTTTTTTTCTATCTTGATTTAATTTCAGTCCTAAAACAGCTAGATCCGTGGCCAACTCGCGGGGGGACTGGATTTCAGAAGTATGCATCGGCGTGTGAAATCAAACAGTCTAAAAAGTGCAACTCAGCACTGCTGGTGATGGGATGGGAGTCGCCTCTGGGCGTCGTGTACGTGCCCCGAGTCGCACGTGGAAACTCAGATTCGTCAGTTCAGGGTATCATCCACAGTTGACTCTAAAAAACCACGCCCTCTAGAGAATTCGAATATTCGTTAGCCAAGTTCCATTTAATCACAAGAATGCCCCTGAGAATCATTAAAAAATAAAAAGTAAAACAATGTGTTTGTGTTGTAATAATACTCACAGAATCAAACATGACGCAGCTTTGATCTTGAATGAGTACTTATCCCGGACACGTATTTGACTTCTTGTTTATTACCTTAATTAATCATTTCTCCTTCTCCCTTCACACTACTATATTGATTAAAGACTTGCAATTAACCAACATATTTAGCATATGCTACTTAAATAATAATAATAATAATAATAATTATTATTATTATTATTATTATTATTATTATTCTGATTTATATTCATTTAAGTTTCATGATATTCATTTTTTGCTGAATAAAAATACAATAATGTGTCTATAGAAAGTGCTGAATAATTTGTCGCATCACAATTATTGTAGTGTAATTTTACTATTATGTCCATTGCTAAATGATGGAGATGTAACACATTTCAAACATAATGTTGCCGTCATCGTCAATATGAGATAGAGGTGGCTATGGGTTAAAATTGTTTATTATTTGGGTTAATATAATCATTTCTTAAGAACTTTTAAACCAAACCCAGTTGAATAATTATTATTGTGTCATGTTGATTAGTTTTATTTTTTAGTTTGACTATTTCTTACGAGACTTGGTTTAATTTATTAGAACTTATAATGAATCTTTAGTTTATAACGTGTTTTCTCGATTTTTTTTTTATTATAGAGTAAACTAGTTTTTTTAAAAAAATTCTAACTGAAATTACATGAGAAAATTCAAAAAGAGTTTCTTCTAGATTTATTTTTACAAGTATTTTAAATAATTTAATTAATTTATTCACCCAATTATCAACCACAACTGATTTCAATAATCTAGTATCCTCTAGACAATAATTTCATGTTGCACCACACTCAATAATTTCTTTTTGCTTTGTGTTGAAGCAAAGTCATATCCCGAACACGTCTCAACTACTTTTTCTTTCCGAGAAAAGCAACTCACTCGGAAAATAAGAATAAAACAAATGGGTTTTATAATAAGATCCTTGGTGGAAAACGTGCAGTTATTCTATTTATTATTTTAGTTTTAGTTTTTGGGTAAAACATTTGAAAAACACGAGGGCAATTTATTAGTGACAAAAGGAGTCTGTATATATACTTAGACCCAGTAAATAGAAGGACATCCCATATACAAATTATAGATTTTTTATTTCTTGTTCTCTTCAATAGCCGCCGCCATTAATGGACGCAACAGAAGTTATTGAGTTCTTTGATTCGTGCTGGTTTGAGATGGAAATATTCAAGATACAACCAAGTTTAGCTAAATCGTCCAGTGTAGAGACAAACCCACATCAAGAAAATCAAGAAAAGGCTCCAAAACCAGAGATCTCGAGAGTGCCAACGATCATCACAAGGTCTATGAGTGAAGATCTGTGCTCCAAAACAAGCCTCAGTTTTGGCTTTTCCCTCTCTCCAGATTCAGTTCTCCGCGCACCAAAGCTCCACGCCATCCTTTCAGGAAAAGAAGTCAAAGAGGAAGAATACTCAACACCAACAGAGAGAGTATATATTCTGGAGTCACCTAAAAAGAAAGTTTCGAGGAGGAGAAAGGGAAAGAATGTGACAAGCAAGAGCTTGTCAGAACTGGAATATGAAGAGTTAAGAGGATTTATGGATTTGGGGTTTGTCTTCTCAGAAGAAGATAAAGATTCAAACTTGGCTTCAATAATTCCAGGATTGCATAGACTTGGTAAAAAAGATGAGGAAGAAGCCATTCTTGATGAGCCTGCAGTATCTAGGCCTTATTTATCTGAAGCATGGGAAGTTCTGGAAAAGAAGAGGAAAGAGGAACCATTGATGAATTGGAGAATTCCTGCTTTGGGCAACGAGATTGACATGAAAGATAATCTTAGATGGTGGGCTCACACCGTTGCTTCAACTGTTAGATAATGCAAATCTCAGATAAATGGTTCACGGTTTTGTTCTCAATATCATTTTTGTGTTTTGTAAAATGTTGAATTTTTATTAATTTTTGCTACAATTATCATCATTTGTTTGCAATTGTAAACAAAGGTGAAATCTTCTTCAACTTGGAAAATAATTTATTTGCAAATCTGATTTCATCCTCGGTTATGGTTTTCTCTCGAGACAAGCAATCGGAGGTGATTATGGTTAGGAAAGATCATAGAAATCATCCATGACTGGAGGTTAGCGTGTGTCGAATTATGAGATAAGATGCCCGACTTGACATTTCTTGCCCACCAGAATTCAACATACTGTAAAGGACCTCAAGCAAGTTGCTGACTAAATTTCATCGAATTTTTTGTTTTAATCCATTTTGGCATGTACTGCCATATAACTCCTAAATAAATCTTAAATAATGAAATTACACCGATTCAAATTGCCAATATATGACCATACGAGAAGCCCGTGATCACTAAATTTTGATCTAATCAAAAGTGGAGAGGATCTTGCAACTAATATAATTTGTCCTTGTCAAAAATTTATCTTATATCCCAATTTTTGTCACCAAACTAATCTTAATAAAGTGAAAGAAACCTAAATGAACAAATTATCATTATCATTAATATGTTGTAATATGATTGTTTTTTGTTTAAACTAAAGTGAGTGCCCGTGCTTTGTTGCGGGTAATTTTAGGTTGTGTGTAGATCATATGCACGCCACCAGTTTTATTTCTTGGTATATTTTTCTTAAAGAAATATGTCATGTAAGCTCACTTAAAAGAATAGTAAAATATAGAATTGAAAGCCTAACTTATTTTATTAACATTTTAAGAAACATAAACATTATCATTGATGAATTAACAAGCAAACCATGCAAAACCATTATTATCACATATCAATTTTCCATCTTGTCTTACTTGCCTAACTGTCTGAGCATCAATGAGTTCTTCAATTCCTTTTTTTTTTTCATTGCTTGGCCAACATTCTTTTCTACATGTTTAGTTGAGCTTTGGATTGTTGTTGAAGTATTAGTTAGCTATCAATGTTGGATTCTTGGCATAAATGTTCATTTTTAGCTTAACTGCTATGTTAAGGACAATTGACAACATTTTTTTAGAATGATTTTACCATGTAAGTTGTTTGCTTGTTGAAGTTATTTGTTGCTAGTGATTTCATTATTGTTTTGTTTCATTATTGTTGGAGTATGTCCCAAAAACAATTAAATCCAACAGCTTTCATGTTTTGATGTGTTCTTTGTTCTTTCATTGTTTAGTGCATATTTAGTTTCATGCAATAAGTTTATCTTGCTAAATGGCTATCAAAATACTTTGTTCGTAAGTTTTTTTTTGTTTCAGTTCTGCTTAATCAATTTTTGCTTTCTCTTGTGGTTGGTTTGGATGGATTTTCTTTGTTTTTATGCAGCATGATTTCTTTTTTGGATTCCTTTTGGCTTACTCTCTTTGGATTTTTAAATTCTTCTTGGTTAAGTCTTTTGATGTATGATTGGTTCATTTTTTTCAAACAAAAACTTTTTGTTTTGGCTTTGTGGGATGGAATAATTTTGTTGTTCCCTTACTCTTTGCATGACAATTTAGCTACAATGTTCTTATCATAGATGGGATGGCCTTAAACGTTTTTCCTCAATCCTTGCAATGTTGACAGTTGCTTTTGGCTAGGGGGTGGAAGGTTGGGTTTTAGATGTTTTCTCTGTAGAGTTTAGGAAAGGGTGTTCTTATCATAGATGATTTTTTTATTTTACTTTGTATAAAATCTAAATAGCAAACAATCTCAACATATTAGACTATATAAATGTAAGAAAAAATCCTGAGAAGAACAAATATAAATGTAAGTAATATTTTATAGAGAACAAATATAAATGCGAGGCTAGCCGAATGTTAGTTAACCTGAAACTAATTGAGCAATCAAGAAGAGTCAAAAAGGCAAAGAGCTCATAAAAAAAATAGAGACTTGGCTAACCTGTAGATTGAAGGAGAAACTCTATTTCCCAAGCTTTAGCAAATAACAAACAAATGATAGTGGTTTCTTGCAAATATTTTTTTTAAAAGGTAATAAAGCATCATATCAGACGAATGAGCCAAAAAAGGCAAAAGCTTATAAAAAAAATTAAGATTTGGCTAACATGTAGATTGAAGAAGAAGCTCTACTTCTCAAGCCTTAGTAAATAATCAACCAATGATGGTTTCCATCATAATTTATTTTTAAAAAAAGGTAAAAAAAATTATAGTAAATGAATGAGCAAAGGCTAACAACAGTTGTTAAAGTAGGGCGTAAACTAAAAAAACCTATTAAAAGTTAACTAACAACAAGGACACCTACTTAAAGAGTTGTAAAAGCAAGGGGAACGAAAAAAAAGAAAGGAAAGAGGTGTGTAAAAAAATATCAGTCTTAACTAACTGGAAGAAGGAAGGAGAAGCCTTGCACTGTAACCCTCAACAAATAACCAATAAATGTTGATGAATTACTGCAATCCAAAAAACAAATGCAAGTTAGCATCATAACAAATGAATAGGTAAAGGCTAAAAGTAACAGAAAAAATAGAAGATAGTGTTGTGTCTAAAAAAAACATAAGAAAAAACCAGCAAGATCAAAGGTTCAAAATGTAGATAGACAAATCAATTTCAAAGAAGTCCCAAAATAGCAAAAAATGTAGCAATGACACAAAATGAAGGAAAAGGATAAAACAAAATGTGTAAACCCACTTCGCAGACCAATAACCCCTTAATTGCAATGACCTTTAGAGAAATACATTAGCGATCAATGTCAGAATCCAAAGTCAATCAATTCAAAAAAGAGGCACCAAAAAGTTTTTATAATTTCTTGCAAACTAATGACCTCTCAGTTGCAAAGGTTCCCACATAAACTCAAAAGACAAAGCCATATCAGCAGACACCCAAATAAAAATGCATGGGAATACCACAGAACACACATACCAATGACAACGAAACCACTAAGCAAGTAAAACCCAATTGCAGTCAATTCTTAACAGAAAAACAACAGTAAAAAAAAAAGTGAACTAGAAAGCTAACCAGAATGTCATTCACCAACTAAATATTAACCCATCATAGAAACACTGAGCATGTGACAACGAGTGTGCATTTAATGCACTATGATAGCATGTCCACTAACCCATATAAAAAAAGAGCCACACCCTTGGAAAAGAAAGTTTACAAGCAGTAGATGTACCTCAAATGAAAGAAGAGCCAAGCCATGAACAACAAACATCAACAAATTCTCCTCCCCAGCTTTGATGCACCAAAGCCACATTTATAAAAAGACGACATGCCTAGAAGATAACAATGCATGTGGGGAAAAAAAGGTCATCGGCCAAAATGATGAGGAAGCACACAATAACATGACAAATTAAGCACCTGAGCCAAGAGAAAATTGAATCGATAGAATACCCATACCCACGCCACAATGAAGCGATAAATGAAAAGGAGATGAAGCCTAATCTTTAACTGAAGACAACGCCCACATGGAAGCAAGTAAAAAGTAAAAATTCTATTTTTTTTTTATAATATGCACATAAGAGCCTCAAGCCAGCTAGTTATTTTTTATAACATTCAGGGCAATCTAGATATTGAGAGTCCAACACACCAATTATTTTTTAGAGCCTCTAAAGCCAGTAAGCTAGTTATTTTTTATAACATCCACGTGAGAGCCCAACACATCAATTATTTTCGAGAGCCTCAAGTCGCCAACCCAACTATTTTTTATAACATGCAATTGAGAGTATATAGTGTTCATCGATGAAAGAGCCTTGCACACCAATTATTTTTTAGAGCCTCCCGAACCAGTAGGCCAGTCATTCACGCGAGATCTCAACACACCAATCACACGTAAGATCCTAGCTTGCCAATTATCTTTCCCAACATGCATTTCAGAATAAACAATACAATTAATAGTCATGTACTTAAGAGTACACAATGTAGTTTTTTTATACAATACACAATATATAATGTTTCATTGATGAATGAGCCTAGCACACCATAATACACAGTATACAGTGTTTCATCAATGAAAGAGCCCAGCACACTAATTACTTTTTTTTTTTAAAGAGCTCAGCATACTAATTATTTTTTTATTTTTTAAAGCCTCTCACACACCAATTACACATGAGATCCTAGCACACCAATTATCTTTCCCAACATGCAATAGAGAGTAAATCCATAGTAGAATCCACAATGAAATCACACACAGTATATCGTAATTCACTGATAAGATTTAAGTTTTTTTACTAACCGAGTCTCTAGCTCTAAGAACATTAATCTCAATTGCTACTTAATTATAAATGGTGATCATATAACTATTAGTGGTTATAAAATTTAGTAAAACTTTTGACATGGATAACTGATCTATTAATAGAGATATATGCTCCAATCAACCAGATAATTCCAAGATCCTATTTGATTTAGTTAGTTTATATATATATATATATATATATATATATATATATATATATGCAACTAGTCTAATAATATATCTCAATATTTTATAGGCAAAAATATTTTTTTAAAAATAAATTAAAATAAAAAAGATATAGAAGGTGACAGCTTAACAATAGTTGATTTAGATTCTCTAGAGCAATGCTGCTCAACTAGGGCAAATTACTCCAAACTTGTTTCGAGATAGCGTATTTCTCGATTAATAAATGAAGAGGTGACGATACTATCTTTAGAGGCACTCTTTTGCTTCAATTGCTCAGTCATTACATGCTTTCTGATTAATTATTTTTTATATCCCCACAAAACATTATTATTGTTATTATTTAAGATATATAGTGAAATTAACATGGATTAATAAAATTTTATATTTTTATTTATAATTAATAGATTCAAGCTTATCAAATCTTATAAAATCTAATAATTTTTAAAGATACTCTTCGAAGACAATAATTAATTATAAGAGAAATTCTCCAACTTCATAACTACTCTAAGCAATAAAAAAAACTATCACACATCTTAGTGTGTGTGTGTATGATTTTGTTAGCTTTATCATATCCTCTTGCCTAGCTTTTAAATGTTTTTTAAAAGTAAATTTGTTTTTAAAAATATCAAATTAATATTTGTTTTCTAAGTGTTTTTTTTATGATTTTAATATACTAAAATTAAAAATTTTAAAAAATATTTATTTTAATATATTTTAAAATACAAAATATATTTATAAAGTGCTCTTTATCACAGTTGGAATTTTGAAAACCTCTCATGCACTTTATATATTAGGTAATCAAGTCTTCAAACCTTGTGAATGAGCGGAGACCTTGTGATATGAAATTCCAAGTTTTACCATTATGGAATCTGATGGTGCACATTTTTTTTAAAAGGCTCATTTAGACTGCACCTCCCATTTTTTTTGTTTTAACCTTGAGAAATTATTCTGCCTGGATTCAATACCATGAAAAAAATTTCAACACTTTTACATAGTATAATTTAGTGATATATTCTATATAAGTACACACTTTTACATAGGGGTGGCACTATATTTTCTAATCAATAGTTGACAATGCAAACACACACCACATTCAATGCAATCTAGCACCACCTCTCTCAATTAATGATTATTTCTAGCCAACAAGTTATTGACATTCATCAACCTCTATACCGATAACAATGCAAGGCGCTACAACCTGTGGTGGATACCAATGTTTCTACCAATCAATTTTCATGCTACTCTCGAGTTAAGCAGACGTGACCAAGTTCTACAAATTAATATCTTGGATCATCAAGTATACACAACAAGTCATAATTTCTGATACTCAACAATTTCACTCTTCAATAATTTTTGTTTGTATTTTCTCTTAATTTTCTCATACACCTACTTACTTCAGCATCCTAGAGTCCCTCATTCCACGAAGAGCCTTTTGTTTATTTGAATTGAACACACTCAATAAACAAAGAGTACTTAAAATATGAATAAATATACGTCTTGTTTTAGTATAAAAGAGAATGAAAATGAGAGATTTTGTTTCAATAGGAATAAAAAAAGAAAAAGGTTCACATTAAGTAATTGTATAGTGCTCAGGGAGTAACTAATGATATCCTATTAATTATTTTTTGGATCCACTTTAAAGAAATAAAGACATACAACTAGTAGAGAGATATCCTATGTGAAGATATTTTTATCACTTTTGATGGATTATAAATTTCATATTCTCTCCTTATCATGTTTTTTTTTTCTTCAAAGTAGATCCTAAGAAGTAACTAATAGCATGTCACTAAATACTATAATGTTTTTGGTTCACTTTCATCATATAATGTTTTATTTAGAGATGTTATTTGAATTTTAATTAATTTTACATGTTCATTTCATTTTTAACTAACTCCAAATAAAAATAGAACTTAATAAAAAACACTATTAACTTTTTTGGTCTATAAATGGAATTATTGGTCTATAAATATCATAATGTCCAAGTTTCAATGTCTTCTTTATTATCCATTATTTTCCTTGTGAAAATTGATTTTGGTGTTGTTTGTTCACAACACATTTTTCACAAGCTATCAAAAAAGATATTTCATCTTTCTTTTCTATAAAATTAAACTTTCCACAACTATTCCTATTCAAATTAGTTTTCTATTGACTTTGTCTTGTAAAAAGTTAAATGCTTACGCATAGAAGTAATCACGAGAAATCATCAATTACCTTCATTATGACCTTTGTATAAGTAAATCAAGACAACTATGTAGACGATCACATTGTTAAGTTGTGAAACGAGACATTTAGGTGAATGATTGCACTATTATCTTGCAAGATAGAGCATTCAAGTGGGTGATCGCAGCGGCGTGAGCGTGCAGAAACATTTCTTGGCATGGTGACGAGTCATTTCTTGATAGAAAGGAGAGTTCTCCGAAACACGAAAAATCTATTTTTCAGCATTATTCAACACGGTTTTGATGTCATTTTCTCCATCATTTGAGCTCGGCTTGTAGCCCATTTTCCTCATCACGATGCTTAATTTTGAGCCCCTCGTTTCTCCTTCGTCGGCTCGGTTTTGAGCCTTTCTTTTGCTTTTCATTGGGCTTGCTTTGTAGCCTTTCTTCTTTAGCTGGGTTTCGTAGCCTCTTTAAGCCTTCTTTTTTCCTTCTTGGACAAGATCAGCAGCCCTTTCATTCTCATTCGTGGGTTCGGTGTTGGTTCTCCATCAACATCCAACACAAAAACTAGTAGTTTATTAGAGGCCAATTGGTTGATTTTGTTTGAAGAAGGTTAAATGGCGTTAATGCTAAACTACGAGTCAGGTGCTTCCAATTCTCATATATATATAAAGGCCGGTTTGTTTTTGTTGTTGGAAAATGTAAACTCTTAACATTAAATTGCAAATGGTTTGTATTAATTTATCACATTTTATCCTAAATAGTAAATAAAATATAAAAAAATTATCTTATAAAGAAAAGACTGCATTGCTTACAATCAATCCAATTAAATTAAATGATAAAATGTGGGGAATATAAAGATAAAATTGATGAAATTTTAGTGACTCATTCGCCAAACCAACATGAACAATGGGGCTGAATTATGCGATTCCCCATGAGTCTTCTGTTTTTTTTTTTTTCTCCTGGATACATAAATTTCGCTCTTTAATATATGGTTCGACCGTTACATTATAATAATTGCTAAAGAAATCGCTAAAAAAAATAATAAAACTCTTCTCTTTTTTTTCTTTTTTTAAGCTTGTAACCGGTAACAGCTGAGAACTGACTGGTAGCCTCTATGCGCGTTGCTTTCGACCGTTGGATGAAGCTCGTCTTCTTCTCTTGTAATTACGGCGTCGC
Source organism: Populus deltoides (assembly GCA_015852605.2). NCBI lineage: Eukaryota > Viridiplantae > Streptophyta > Magnoliopsida > Malpighiales > Salicaceae > Populus > Populus deltoides. The sequence continues at coordinate 18,630,758 of CM027573.2, forward strand.
AAATCCCCATACCGCCCACTGGCTTGGTTTTGAGTAATAAGTGGTTTTTTGCCAATGTACCAAATTACCCCTCCTTGGTGTGTCATGAGAAAAGTGGGTATTCTGGTCATTGCCAAATACAAAACGAGAATGTCGCGGTCACATCCTTTTATTATAAAAAAAATAAAATAAAAAAATTGCAAAGCTCTTCTCTTCTGTCTTTCATAATTAATTAACAGATTCCCTTTGTTTTTTATACAGGCTAAAACTTCATGTGAATGTGAATGCGTGTTCTAGGGTCTTTGGTTTGTCTCTCATAGCCATGGAAGGTTCTCAGCTCATTCAGAGCTTAGAATCTCTATGGTTCTTCACCAATGTGGTTTCATCAAGAGCTTCTCATGCTAGAAACAGAAACAAAGAAGACTCGCCACAACCCATGACCCCAGTTCTCCAAACTAGCCTTCAAAATCATGAGGACTCACCTAAACCTGAGTTTTTTACCCCAAAATGTCTCAAATGTGGCGACTTTGCAGCTGAAATCGAAGAACATAATGGGGATCAGCCAAATATCAAGATCGAAGGAGTGGAAATCCCAAAGCCAACAAAGAAAGAAGAGAAGAGAAAGAGAAGGGAAAGGAGGAGGAGGAGAAGCAAGAGAAAGATACCGGGAGAGCTCGGTTTAGGCTTTGATAAGAGTAGTGATTATTACAAATTAGATTATGGGTTTGGGATGTTTAACGATGAGGAAGCAAGGGGGTATGGGATGTTTGGAAGTCAACGACAACATCAAGTGAAGATGCCACCATTAAATGATGGTATGGCCATGAAAGAGCATCTCAAGTCTTGGGCTTATGCTGTTGCCAGCACTGTCAGATAAAAGATTAGTTCAACGTGGGGTCTTTGATCTAGCTAACCTGTCATAGCATGTCTAATTATATCCATTTCCTTCTTTTTCTCTATATATTGTAATCGGAAATGATTAAAGAAGTATGGTCATGGCAGTGCTATGAGCATGTCCGTTTGGCTGTGGCAGGCTTTGAGTTTTTCCGGCCTTAATAACATAATATGCAGAAAAATCTTCTCTCCCCTTTCCTTTCTTTTTTCTTTTTATTGTTACTTTGAAAATGGTGATGATGGAAAGAATTTCAGGAGAAAACTGATGGAGTAATTAATTATGTGGATTTGAATTGATGGATAGACTATACAACATTCAAAATTTTGCAAATCAAGAGTAGTAACTGAAGATCTTTTTTCGGTGAAATTCGAAGAGAAATCTCGGTAACTGAAACTCGGGTTTTGAGATCTCAACAAATCCAAGATCATGAAACATAATTATGCATGAATTCTTGCAGTTGACCTGATCTTTCCACGAGCATTTGAAATTTTGCTGTCCAGAATTTGAAGGGGAAAAAAAATAATACTAATTAATGGAGTACTATTAGCATGAGATGGACAAGAAGACAAGTTGATGATGCATGCATGCCTAGGGCTGGGAAATTTCTTGTGAATGTTTGCGAAGTTTCATATGTTATTTTCACTTGTCCCGGGACAAAGTTGTCGAACCATCTCCGAAACTTCCTCTCGAACCAAACTCTCATCCTATAGGGGCGAAGGCACAGTGCGGGCATGCATGGAGGACACTTGCACACACTGGCCAGGGAAAATTTCTTCACTAAGGTTGCCACTTGTGGCGGGGTGAGCATTAGTTACGTAGGTTTGGTTTGAATATAGATATATAAAAAAAACATCCATTATTGTTTTTAAGATATAAATAGAATCAAATTAATAACCGATTATACTGTAATGTAGTTGCTTTAATTCATATAATGTTCATATAAATAATCTTTCTATAGCTAGATGAAATTAGATTCAAATTATCATAAGAATATCAAATTAAAATACAAGGACTGAAATGTAAAAAAAATAGAGAAAACATATTACTCACTCAAAATTCATGATAATTTTTATTTTGATCAAAGAGTTTATTTTATTTATTTTCACTCTTTGAATTAGAAAGAAAAAAGATAAACTCGTCAAAAATTAAAATAAGAACTAGATAGAAATTGTCAAGATTTTAGCAATCAAAATAACTAATGGTGGTGACTCTTCCCTCTAAACATGGCAAGATAGGTAGGGTTACGTTTAGGATTCAATTTATTTTTATTTTTTAAGTGGTTTTTGTTGTTTTGGGGGGTGTTGAGTGGTTTATATTGGTTTTTATAGTATTTAGAATGTATTGTTGGTTGAAAAGAATTTAAAAATGAGATGTTTAGAGAGAAAACAAAATATATCTGATTTTTTACCAAACATGGTGACTAGATTTTGTGCAAAAGCATGCCTGTTTAATTCAAAAAAATAAAAAAAAAGGGAGACGATGACCTTAGGAAAAAAAAACCAGACGTACTTAGGCTTTTTTTTAATTTAGGCTATCCTCACATGTCTGACTTGTTTTTAGTTTTTTTTTGTTTGGTTTTCATTGATTTAAATTTATATATATACTTTTAAATTAACTAATTTAAAATATTACTAAAATATTATTTTATAAAATTAATTAAAAATACATTTTAGATATTATTTTATTATATATCATTCAATTTTTACTTTTTTTTCCAATAAAAGTATAACAGTCTTTCTACAATATTAACAAAAACAATTTTTTACAGCCCATCAATTGGGTCTTGATGAAAGAATACTTCAATTAGAAGTTAGTTTAATAAATTTAATGATTTTATTAGTATTATTATTATTTATAGGTAAACGAATACTCAAAAAAAAAAAAGAGGGGAAACCCATTTGCTTAATGGAATCTACATTTTGATTATTTTGTTCACGATTTTCGATGAACTGTATGCATAAAAAAGTGCAAATACGGCTCCAAGGGATATAATTTAATCTTATTCAACCAACTTTATTGAGAATGATTATTTTTTAAGTCAAGATATTAATAGTAAAACTTATTGGTCTTGTAATATAAGTTAGTACAAAAAGTCAAATCAAATATTTATATTTATTTATCAACTCTCTTAGAGAATGAATAATACCCAAAATAACTATTCATAATATAGTGTAATTTGTGACTAAAATATATACAATTAATATGTATTTTTGCACAAAAAAAAACACATTTAATCAATTACCTCCCTTTTTTGTATTTAATTTTTTAGTTTACATTAGTTTTTTTTATTTCAATTTAAATTTAATATCTTGTCTCTTTGATTTTTTTTAAAAAATTATTCATTTTTTTAAATAGTAGCTATTATTTTTTTAATTATCTTGTATTTTTATAATGTTTCAAAGTGATTATTTTAATTTATATTTATATATTTTATATTTTATATTTAGTATGAATAAACTGTATATGTATGATGTATTTTAAAAAAATAATCATTTGTTATTGATGAGAGAAAAAAACTGATACATGAATTCAAAAGAAAGAAGAAGAAGAGGGTATTAAATGTATGCGCATACTCATCTAAATAACATTAACAATTCTTTCATAATTGATTGATTTAATTAATTTTAAATTTATTTTATTAAATATAAATAGTGTCTTTGTATTTGTCAATTAAAAAAAACCATATAATAAAATATATTTATAATATTAGTAAATTCTTCTATAATGTTAAATATTAACTTGGAATTATACTTGAGACGTAGCGCAAGTTTTAAAACTAGTTCACACTAGGGGGTTCGGTTCAGTTTTTTATTATTTAAAAAAATGGATTAGCTAATGGGCTTTTTAATTGTGTTTTTCTGTTATAAGTCTCGGCTTTTGTAGCTTGTTTTGGTGTTTTTTTTTTAATTATTATTATTATTATTATTATTATTATTATTAAATGCGTGTAGCCGTTTTGAGCTTTTCTTGGGATGATCCGGAGTATTGATTGGTTTTTTTTTTTCTTGACTCTTTATTGGATTTTAATATGGATTTTTTTGGGGTTTGGGCAATATAAGAAACATTAATTTACTACATTGACTAGAGTTAAGAGTGTCATAAATTACATTGTATTGACTAGAGCAATATGCTACCTTGCAAAAGTGGTAACCGTGAAAAAGATTATCGCAGCAAGCATTCATCAGTCTGCTTTTTTTGCTCATGTCGCAACGACACAAAGAATATGACTTCCAAGATTAAACGGGAAATATTGAAAAATAGAGTGAACATCTAGTAATTAAAAGAAATTAAAAATATTAAAGTATGCACTAGTTTAGAGATTTGAGTAAGAGATTAATTAATTAATTATACTTGGTAATTAAAAATAAGTGGAACCAAATTCTTAACGTGCGAATGGACCATATCATTGTTTATGTTTTGTGGTGCTGTTAACGTGAGAACTCGAAGTTGTCGCTGCCAAAACAATTAGTGCCTATTCTTGTTTCCCTTCCCTTCTTTTTTATATTGCATAAAATCCTTCCTCTACTAAGCTCCATTCTTTGGTGAACGTTATTGCTGTTGCGAGAATACTACTAATGTATTCTCAATTTCTTTCTTCTTTTAATCCCTTCTATTTCAGTTGATATATATATATATAACTCCCCTTAGTTCTTGTATCTCCCCTCTCCTCCCTTTCCTTTTCTTTTACTTCTTGCTTTCTTTATAATATTTCTATCTCAACATTTCCTCTTTTTTCTCTCATTGTTTCAGCTTCCCTTCCTGCCTTTTCTTTTTTTCTTCCCTTCTCCCTTTGTCTTTCAACCTCTTACCCTACTTGTATATATAGGCTTTAAGAAAGAACCTAAAGAAGCTCATCTCTTGCTAAATCATGTCCTTTTTTAAAAAAAATTAATAACAATTGTCTTACACTTGTACAACGCATATATAGCTAAGTTGTTTCTATCCCATGTTTGTAGCTATGTTATGATGGTTGAAGTTTTTGGTTGTTGTGTGAAACTAGTACACAAGGATCAGTGGAGATTGATTTGACTTCATTTTCGCAGCAACAAAGTAGAAGCTGGGATCATGGTAGGATGTACAAATTTGGCAACAAATAATAAATCTTGTAATAGTGTTTCTTTGTGGTTCTGTGGCAGTAGCTGTATGGGATGAAAAGAGAGGGTATTTTCTCAACATGTTTTTGCATTAAAAAAAAAAGGGGGATAAGGACTTTGCTTTTTGGGTGGTAGGATGGATGGATTTGTAGCATGAAAAATACTTGAAGGGTATCCATTGGTGGTTGTATTTGCAGCTTGAATGAAGAACAAAATGGTGCAATTTTTAGGTTGATTTTGAAGCTGCAAAATAGGACAAATTGGATGTCATTTTATGGCTTGTTCTTTCACTAAAACAAAGGGTGTAAGGCTTCATTTATTGGCATGATGTGGAGCAAAAATAAGGTGTAAGGATGTATAAAAGTGGTTTTTTGCAGTATAGGAGAACCTTTAGCTAGGAGTTATACATTCTAATTCCAAATAAGATATAAAATTATTAACCTCAGGAAGCAAAGAATGGCTATAGTAAGAGAGAATAATATGAAAAGAGAGAGAGACCGAATGCTTTACACAACCCACAATCATGTAAAAAATTAATTCAGACATCAAGCAAGTCATAGGACATGCTAGCTAAAAATATAGACACAAAAGGTTGTATATATACGCGAAAACATACTATCAAGGACAATACTTGCATCAGCAAGACATTAATTTGATAGTCGCATCCTTTGACAGAAGTTCTTGAGAGTCATCACAATGAATAAAAGTTGTCAATCCACTAGTAAAGAATTCTGAAACAAGAGCCTGTAAAATTTTTAAAATTCATTAGCAAGAATGGAAAGTAACTAGGAAAAAAAATATTGAATTAAATTTCTTTGGCTATGTTATTCCCTCTTTCAAGAGATTTTGTTTTTGTTATTGTTGATTTTCTTCCGGCTTTCTACTCTCCTTTTTCTCAGGGATCAAAGACCTTGGTTTTTCCAGATCAAGGACCCTAGCTAATTTGCCTATAATAGGCCTCTAAAACCCGTTTCCCATGAAAGGAGAAAGCATAGGGAGAAAGAGAAAGAGAGCAAGCACAGTGAGAAAAACAGAAAATTAGGAGAAAAAAAGAAGGAAGATGAGATAGAAAAGAGAAAGAAACAGACAGCAAAAAGGCACACAGGGAAGAAAAAAGATAAAGAAAAGATAGAAAGAAAATCGAGATATAAAAGAATAAAAAGGAAAAAAGAAGTTTTTTTAAGGTTGAGAAAAAAGTAAGGAAGAGAATCTTGAGATTTTGCAAGAAATAGGTTACATTTGGATTACTCTGTGGGTGGCTATGTTGCTGCTGTGTCCTGTGTCACATTTTCAATGTTTGGGGAGAAGGGGAACCTGATAATTTCTGGTGAAAATGTGGGATTGCTCCAAATATCATGAAGCAGGGCAGACCGATGGCAACGAAGATGTTCTACGTCTTAACATTGATTTGAGCAAAAGGTCGATTTTTATTGTCTTTTGCTCGTGTTGGAATCCTTTCATCTCATACTTTCCATTTTGGCAGGTCAATTGGTTCCGTAAAACTCCAACTGATTCAGAAAACTTGTTGTTTGTGACGCAAAAAAAGTAGTAGAGGTCAATTCTGTTTCTTAGATTAGAGCTACAACATCATAGACTCCTGGAGAGCATGCCTTGATTCTGTTCAGGAGACGATAGTTTCCGGTTCGTTGAATGGCTTTGTTCACTTCTGGTCTAGCAATTTGCAAAAGAAGTTACAAAACAAATGCATATTATGTAAATTTAACAAGAGATGGGTTCTATAGTCACTTATTTATGCCCATCATTTGTTCTGGGGTTACTCTTTATAGTCTGATTCGAAGTTGCAAACTGCCGTTTCTGGTATTGCAATTATGTAGCCATAAACTGTTAATCCTGTACCTATTAGTGGACCAACAACCAGATATATGGGCTCAGCGTCGTAAAAGAGATCTCCATTCTACGTTTCTTTCTATTTTTTCCGTTTCAGTGAGAGAATTACCCTGATACATTGATATGATGATTGATGATTATGGGAACCATGCCGATGTTAGACACTAGACCATCTGGATCCTGCCAGTTTTCTGTTCACATGGCATCCCAGCCCAAGATCATGTGTTTATACTCACTAATGACTTGAATTGAAAGTTTGTTAGTTGAAGATGTGCTCTGCCCAACAGAAACCTTCCTTAAATTTCCCGCAAATTTTTCAAAACTTGTCACTTACACCCCAAAAAATAGACGTTGCTTCTCACTTGTGTTTCTCTGCAAAACACATGACACCAACTCCCCAACCGCCATACCCCACCAACCCACCACCCTCAACCTTCTCTTCGTCATTACAAAAATGTCAGTACCACCCTCTGAAAGACACCAACACACCCTAGCTTTGGTTACGGTATTTGATATAAAAACAAGGCCAAAACAAAAGATTGGAAGGAAGCAGAGGAAGACCATCTTGAAAGAATTGAAGAATTGGAGTTGTAAAGAACTGGTAAAGTGGTAATAAGCAAGATGATGGAATCTGGGGCTCCTATATGCCAAACCTGTGGTGAACAGGTGGGGCATGATGCAAATGGGGAGCTATTTGTGGCTTGCCATGATTGTAACTATCCCATGTGCAAGTCTTGCTTCGAGTTTGAAATCAAAGAGGGCCGGAAAGTTTGTTTGCGGTGTGGCTCGCCATATGATGGTACCACCCCATCTTGAAGTTATCTTTTGCTGATTTTGTTAATACATTCATATGGTCTGGTAAATCAACGTGTGTCAGATTTTTTCTTTTTGTTATGTGGTATAATTTCAGAGTTTGAAACTTTCATAGTGGTTCATATTCTTGAAAATCCATTCCATTTGCTTGTTACGCACCTCTTTATTTACTATTCATATGCTAATTTATGCCTGCTTTCTCCAGAGAACTTGCTGGATGATGTAGAAAAGAAGGGGTCTGGCAATCAATCCACAATGGCATCTCACCTCAACGATTCTCAGGTATAACTATTTCCTGAAATGTTAATGATGCATAAGAGACTCATGATTTTATTTTATTTTTTGATTTAAAGAAACTCAAGAAGAACTATCAAGTTTTTTTCTAGTTTAATCCAGTAAGTTTTAAGCCTGCTGCGTGTTATATATATAATGTTTCAAATGTTGGGATTCTGGCAGCATTGTTTAATTAACCTTGGTTCGTACAGGATGTCGGAATTCATGCTAGACATATCAGTAGTGTGTCCACTGTGGATAGTGGTTAGTGACCTTGCTTTTTCTGAAGATCATATTTATTATTTTGAACTCTGTTCTTTTTTCTTTTCGGTTATCTATCACATCCTATGTTTTTGTGAAGAAATGAATGATGAATATGGGAATCCAATTTGGAAGAATCGGGTGGAGAGTTGGAAGGATAAAAAGAACAAGAAGAAAAAGAGTAGTCCTAAGGCTGAAACTGAACCAGCTCAAGTTCCGCCGGAACAGCAGATGGAAGAGAAACCGTAAGTACAAAAATATGGCTAATTTGTTTTTGAAACACTGCACAAGGAGAAGACTAAGATCGAAGTATCTAAACTTGAAGGAATAAAGATGGTGTTTTCATATTAATCATGTTGTAAGGTCTTGAAAGCTACTTGAAGCTTTTTATCAACTGTTGATGGTTAAATGTTTCATCCAACAGTTATTCATTAAAGTTGAAATAAAAGAATCAATGTCAAGGCGTCTTTCATTTGATGTTTCCTTTTCAATTTGCAGGTCTGCAGCGGCTTCGGAGCCGCTTTCAATTGTTTATCCAATTCCACGCAACAAACTCACACCATACAGAGCCGTGATCATTATGCGACTGGTCATTCTGGGCCTCTTCTTCCACTACAGAATAACAAATCCTGTCGATAGTGCCTTTGGCCTGTGGCTTACTTCTGTCATATGTGAGATCTGGTTTGCATTTTCTTGGGTGTTGGATCAGTTCCCCAAGTGGAATCCTGTCAATAGAGAAACGTATATCGAAAGGCTATCTGCAAGGTACACTATAGGAAGCAAAAAATCTCATGTTACTAGTAAAGCCTTTAAAAACTGAAGATTATGATGTGACACAAACTCACTGTCATCTGCATAATTTACCATCTTCTTTTCTTCTTTTTTGTCTAATCGAAGATTTATCGCTAAAAGTGGCTTACAAACATTAGCTATATGACGCATACAACTGTTAGTTTCCAAACTTTATCAATAGCTGTTTATCCATTTCTTCATGTCAAGGTGTTGGCAGGGCTAAGTTTGATGTGCCTATCAATACACAAAATAATGTAGAGGTAGTATATGTAAGAATAGCACAAAATCACTGCAGAAAACATAAAAGACACCCGTACAATGTGCTGATCGAAGTGTAAATGATATGATGTTCACAATGCCATACCAGGTATGAAAGAGAGGGTGAGCCTTCTCAGCTTGCTGGTGTGGATTTTTTCGTGAGTACTGTTGATCCACTGAAAGAACCGCCATTGATCACTGCCAATACAGTCCTTTCCATCCTTGCTGTAGACTATCCCGTCGATAAAGTTTCCTGCTACGTGTCTGATGATGGTGCAGCTATGCTTACATTTGAATCTCTGGTAGAAACAGCTGAGTTTGCAAGGAAGTGGGTTCCGTTCTGCAAAAAATACACAATTGAACCAAGAGCACCAGAGTTTTACTTCTCACTGAAAATTGATTACTTGAAAGACAAGGTTCAACCTTCTTTCGTGAAAGAACGTAGAGCAATGAAAGTAAGTTCTGAGCTCTTATTTCACAATTCTCAAATACTCGTCCTTTCTGAATGGCATTATGTAATTGGTTTTGATTAGAAGTCATTTGTCATTTCCTTCTATTTTGTTTCAGAGGGATTATGAAGAGTACAAAGTCCGAGTTAATGCCCTGGTAGCAAAGGCTCAGAAAACACCTGAAGAAGGATGGACTATGCAAGATGGAACACCTTGGCCTGGGAATAACTCACGCGATCACCCTGGCATGATTCAGGTTGAACTCTTCATTGGTTTTTGAATCTTGCTAGATTTTTCATGTTAGTACTAGGTAGAAAGTCTATTGTTCATTGGTTCAGTAAAGCTGTTTAACCTTTTAAAGATAATGAGATCAACAGGATATCTTTAATATCCCCTGCTTCTCTAGTAAGATCAAGAGAAATAAAGGATCTACACTACTGTTATCTAAATTTTTCAAAATTCATTTCATGATACATCTAAGATGTGAAAACTCTCTGGCTTAAAGCTTCAATTAGTATAGAAAGATTCTTGATGCATTTAGTAATCTAAAGAACAATGGTTTGTTTGGTATTTATGAAATAATTGAAACATATTTTTGAATTCAGAATCTTCAAGGCTTCGAAATAAAATCCTATGGCCCAAGTTTTGCATTTCTTTTCTGAGCAGGATAATGATCTTTTATGTGTTACTTCAATATTTATTAGCAGTCCATGTGATCCTGCGACTCCAGTCTATTTGACACGTCTATAAAACTCTTCCATGAAAGTGACTCCATGTTGTCTGAAGATTCAATAACCATATATGGCCGTTTCCTTGACAGGTCTTCCTTGGAAATACTGGAGCTCGTGACATAGAAGGAAATGAACTACCTCGTCTAGTATATGTCTCCAGGGAGAAGAGACCTGGCTACCAGCACCACAAAAAGGCTGGTGCTGAAAATGCTCTGGTTTGTACAAATAATTTAAGATTGGTAAGGCTTCATATGAACCTCATGTTGGAGTTGGACTAACACTTTCACGAATGGCTTTATACAGGTGAGAGTGTCTGCAGTTCTCACAAATGCTCCCTACATCCTCAATCTTGATTGTGATCACTATGTAAACAATAGCAAGGCTGTTCGAGAGGCAATGTGCATCCTGATGGACCCACAAGTAGGTCGAGATGTATGCTATGTGCAGTTCCCTCAGAGGTTTGATGGCATAGATAAGAGTGATCGCTACGCCAATCGTAACGTAGTTTTCTTTGATGTAAGACTAAATCTAGCTTAATCTTCTCATCTTTTCAATACCAGTTTTGAACATACAATGGTAAAGTTATCTAGATTATAAAAGGAGATAAAACTAGAGTAGCAGAAACATTTTCTTCCATTTTGTTTTATCCTGGAAGTTTTTAAATAGCTAGGTCAATTGATGAGTATGGAAGTTGGTTTTTCAGGTCATGTGAATATTGAAGTTTAGAAATTATTTCTAGTTTATAAATGGCAGAAATCAGGATGTTCAAACCTCATTTCAATTTAATATATAATGAAGTTTAGATAGATACATTGGCCCTTCAAATCCTCTTTATCATTAATCTTTTTGCTCTCCCAATTCCTATCAACAGACAGATGTGCATCACATGTTTTACGCAGAGTAGAAAAGTGGAAGAAGTGGAAAATTAGGCAACAATATGCTGATTGTGAAAATAATACAACATTGCCATAATACCGAGGCTCCTGTAGTTTATAGAAAAACAACGAGCCTTTTGAATTCTGACAATTCTTTCTATTCTATTGTCAGGTTAACATGAAAGGGTTGGATGGCATTCAAGGACCAGTATATGTAGGAACTGGTTGTGTTTTCAATAGGCAAGCGCTTTACGGCTACGGGCCTCCTTCTATGCCCAGCTTACGCAAGAGAAAGGATTCTTCATCCTGCTTCTCATGTTGCTGCCCCTCAAAGAAGAAGCCTCCTCAAGATCCAGCTGAGGTTTACAGAGATGCAAAAAGAGAGGATCTCAATGCTGCCATATTTAATCTTACAGAGATTGATAGTAAGTTTAAACTTTTGAAGAGAGTTGGATTAGATGATAGGTTAACAGAATTTTCAATCACTACGTTATACTGGGGCCTTTTCTCCTGCAGATTATGACGAGCATGAAAGGTCAATGCTGATCTCCCAGTTGAGCTTTGAGAAAACTTTTGGCTTATCTTCTGTCTTCATTGAGTCTACACTAATGGAGAATGGAGGAGTACCTGAGTCTGCCAACTCACCAACACTCATCAAGGAAGCAATTCATGTCATCGGCTGTGGCTATGAAGAGAAGACTGAATGGGGAAAAGAGGTGAAGCTTCCACCCTTACTCCTAAATGATAGTTCAGTGCCGTGTTTATTTAATTTAACAAAGATAAAGACAATTTCTTTGAACAAAACTCATGTTATCTTGCACCCAATACCTAGTATGGATAATAAGATTCCACTGTCATCTGTTCTAGATTATTTCTTTTGTTACTTTGCTAGCAAGCCAGGGCTTTGCAAGGCTTTCTAACCCATTTGTTTTTGCATTTCAAAAGTATTTTAAAAAAATTAATTTTATTTAATTTCAATCATGAATTCTTGGTTGTTTAGTTGAAAACTTGGTGTGACCTTCTATTGCATTAACATTTAAGTACGAATTATGCTGTTGGTTTTCAGTTTGAACCTATTTGGCTTAGTTGTATTGTCGATTTTAAACCTTTTTATTACGTGTCTTCTCAGATTGGTTGGATATATGGTTCAGTCACTGAGGATATCTTAAGTGGCTTCAAGATGCACTGCCGAGGATGGAGATCAATTTACTGCATGCCCGTAAGGCCTGCATTCAAAGGATCTGCACCCATCAACCTGTCTGATAGATTGCACCAGGTCCTCCGATGGGCTCTTGGTTCTGTGGAAATTTTCTTTAGCAGACACTGTCCCCTCTGGTACGGGTTTGGAGGAGGCCGTCTTAAATGGCTCCAAAGGCTTGCGTATATAAACACCATTGTGTACCCATTCACATCCCTTCCTCTCATTGCCTACTGCACAATTCCTGCAGTTTGTCTGCTCACCGGAAAATTCATCATACCAACGGTAATTTTTATGATCTTCCTTTTCCATTCCTAAAATGAAAAATGGTTGCAAAATCATGTCTCTTTACTTGTGAGTTATTATTAGGACAAATTTAAAATGTTTTGCTAGGTAGAAGTTGGAACAGTGCTTCTCAAGCCATTGAACCTAGTATAATACTATTACTAGGTTAATTGCTATTCTGAGTCAACAATTTTCTGCGTGATATTAAAAATCACAGTTGGCCAAATTCAATCTACAGTTCATGTTCCACTAGTAATCATGTGCTAAAGTGATTGACTTTGTATTGTACCTTGTCATTGATCCAGCTCTCAAACCTGGCAAGTATGCTGTTTCTTGGCCTCTTTATCTCCATCATTGTAACTGCGGTGCTTGAGCTAAGATGGAGCGGTGTCAGCATTGAAGATTTATGGCGTAATGAACAATTCTGGGTGATCGGAGGTGTTTCAGCCCATCTCTTTGCGGTCTTCCAGGGATTCTTAAAAATGTTGGCTGGCATCGATACGAACTTCACTGTCACAGCAAAAGCAGCCGAAGATACAGAATTTGGGGAGCTATATATGGTCAAGTGGACAACACTTTTGATTCCACCAACAACACTTCTCATTATCAATATTGTCGGTGTTGTTGCTGGATTCTCTGATGCACTCAACAAAGGATATGAAGCATGGGGGCCTCTCTTTGGCAAGGTGTTCTTTGCTTTCTGGGTGATTCTTCATCTCTATCCATTCCTTAAAGGTCTAATGGGTCGCCAAAACCGAACACCAACCATTGTTGTTCTCTGGTCAGTGCTGTTGGCCTCTGTCTTCTCTCTTGTTTGGGTCAAGATTAATCCATTCGTTAACAAAGTTGATAACACCTTGGTTGCGGAGACCTGCATTTCCATTGATTGCTGAGCTACCTCCAATAAGTCTCTCCCAGTATTTTGGGGTTACAAAACCTTTGGGAATTGGAATATGATCCTCGTTGTAGTTTCTCTCAAGAAAGCACATATTGCTGTCAGTATTTAAATGAACTGCAAGATGATTATTCTCTATGAAGTTTTGAACAGTTTGAAAATGCTCTTTTTGCTGAGCGAAAGGTCTAAGAATTGTTGTGACGAGATATTATGTAAAAATATAGGTTTTGATTGTGTTTCCTTGCATCGAGAAAAGCATAAGGATATATAGACACGATATTGTCTTATTTCTCAGGTTTGGTGTGCCATCACCTCTGCATTGATTTCATAGTAATTCCTCGAACCACTTGGGTACCTGTGGCTGTCAGACTCACTGCGCCTGACAAGGACCAAGCAAACATTCTTGCATGTGACAAAAAAGTAGCAAAGACATAGGTCCGCAAGTCAAGAGGCACCCACATGACCATTTGTTCTGAAATCTTACCGTTACATCCACTTTGATAATGTGGTGCTCGCTATCAAAAAAACCCGGAGAAAATTAACGAAATTATTGATAGAAACATTCCATCAGTAATAATTATTGACGGAAATAATTTCATCTCAAAATCTGCTGGTATATATCGACGGCCTCAACCCATCGATGAAACGGTCGGTATATATCGACGAAATATTTCCATCGGTATATACCGACGGTTTCGCCGACGGGGTATACAATTTGTCTGGAAATATGCAACGGCGTGGTGACATCAGATGATTTTACCGACGGATTTATCGAGGGATTCAAACTGAGATAGTCGTACAGTGACGTGGCACTGTCACCGACGGAATCATCGACGAAAGTAATCTGTCGGTGATGCCATCGAAAAAAACCATTATATGCCCATATGCCGACACTCTCTTCCTCTGTTTCTCCTTCTTCTTCTTTCCCAAACTGCAGCTCCCCTCCCAAACTGCAGCCAAACACCCATCCCAACTCTCCACTATTCTCAACACGAGCACTCAAGTTTCTTATATCTTGTACGTGGTCACAATATCCGTTTCTTGTAGATTTTATCATTGTTTTGTAAGTAAATCTATCCTTTTAGTTTTAATATTTAATTGTGAATTTTATTGTTTTAGTATATGTATTTTGTTAACATTTGTACTTGTTTAATTGTTATTTGTCAAAGAAACTTGTAGTATGAATGTATAATTTTGTAGTTGTTATAGTTTGTTTTAGATTTTGTCAAATTATATTTGTTTGTAAATTGTTGAAATTTTGTTTGAATTACACCGAATTAAATGTGTTGTTGTGATGAAATAAATAATTAATAGCTTGTTTAACGAGTCTTGTTTAATTGTTATCAATTCTATTTCGAAGTTGTGATTTATGTAAATTTATATATGTATAAATTTGTATGTATGAACGTTGATAGTTGATAATTGATAATGAATATTTAACATAAGTGTTATTTTAGTTTGTTGGATAATGTCGGGGAAAACCAATATTTTTGTTATGTTTTATAGAGGTTCAATAGAAGTCATGGATGATCGTTCATGGATGTATCGGGACTCACCCCAAGGATTGCGGAGGATGGATTATTGTAACGGTGTCCAAGGTTTTATTAATTTCGCAACATCTATTCCGAGGAATTTTACTGATGGCGGTATTAGGTGTCTATGCAGGAAGTGTAAAAATTTAAAGTTTCTGCATCAAGATATTGTAACGATGCATCTTCTAACCAAAGGGTTCATAGAAGATTACCTGTGTTGGTATGCTCACGGAGAACTATTTGTTCCCGATGAGAGCATGGAAGAACAGGTGGTTGGGTCAACTTCTAGTGCTAGCAACATGCATGAAGTTGGAAATGAGAACAGTAATCCTTACAAGAATATGGTTATGGATGCAATGAGAATGAGTGAAGGTAATGTCAGGGAATGTCCAATCGTAGAAGAAGAACCTGATGCAGATGCAGCAAGGTTTTTTGATCTGTTGAGAGATTCTAACGAACCATTATGGGATGGCTGCACGAACCACAGTAAATTATCAGCCATAGCACAGGTGTTCACCATCAAGTCAGATCACGGGTTGAGTGAGGCCGGTTATGACAAGATTATTGAATGGGCGAGAAACATTTTACCTGAAGGGAACAGCCTGAAAGAGAACTTCTATGCTGCCAAGTCCATGATGAAACCCCTCGATTTAGGATACCAGAAAATTGATATATGTCCTAACTTCTGCATGTTACACTACCTTGA
Source organism: Populus deltoides (assembly GCA_015852605.2). Taxonomy (NCBI): domain Eukaryota; kingdom Viridiplantae; phylum Streptophyta; class Magnoliopsida; order Malpighiales; family Salicaceae; genus Populus; species Populus deltoides. The sequence goes on from CM027573.2 coordinate 18,646,642, forward strand.
AAATGTTGAGATGACCGAGTGCATGACATGCGGGCATTCCTGTTACAAACCCAGAACTGGTAGAGGGAAGACTCTCATGGCATATAAAAAACTTAGATACTTCTCAATCACACCTACACTGCAGAGGTTATTCATGTCACCAAGGACTGCTGAGCACATGACATGGCACCAATCACACCATGCAGTTGATGGAGTGATGGTTCATCCTTCTAACGGTGAAGCCTAGAAACACTTTAACAGTATGCATCCTCACTTTTCAATTGAATCAAGAAACGTGCGTCTTGGGTTGTGTACAGACGGATTCAACCCATTCGGGTCATTTGCTGCTCCTTATTCTTGTTGGTCGGTCATATTAACGGTTTATAACTTGCCACCGGGGATGTGTATGAGGCTGGAGTTCATGTTTTTATCTATGGTCATACCAGGTCCGAGCAGTCCGGGTCGGAATATAGATGTTTGTCTTCGTCCGTTGATTGATGAATTAACGCAGTTGTGGTCCTCTGGAGCTTTGACTTATAACATCTCGAGGAAACAAAATTTTGTTATGAGAGTGGCTTTGATGTGGACTATCAATGATTTCCCAGCTTATGGAATGGTTTTTGGTTGGAGCACGCATGGAAAGCTAGCATGTCCATACTGTATGGAGAACAACAAGGCATTCACGCTAACAAACGGGGGTAAAGCTTCTTTTTTTTACTGTCACTGTCATTTCTTGCCACATAACCACAGGTACAGAAAGAACAGAAAGGATTTCTTTGTTGGCAGAGTTGAAAATGATGTTGCACCCCCACGTCTTTCCGATGAAGAATTGTTTGATGTTGTGTCAGAGTACGGTGAAATTGTGTTTGGTCTCCAATCAGGTAAGCAGAAGTTTCCTGGTTTTGGTTTGACCCATAATTGGGTGAAGCGAAGTATGTTTTGGGAGCTTCCTTATTGGAAGACCAATCTTCTCCGCCATAACCTTGACGTCATGCACATTGAAAAGAACGTGTTTGAGAACATTTTCAACACCGTCATGGATGTGAAGGGGAAGATAAAGGACAACATCAAGGCTAGATTGGATGTAGCGTTGTTCTGTAACCGTAAAAATATAGAGTTGGTTTGTGATGGGTCACGGGTCGCAAAACCAAGAGCAAGCTTCGTGTTAGAGAAAAACGCATAACTACTAGTCTACAAATGGCTTAAGAGTCTGCGTTTCCCCGATGGACATGCCTCGAACATATCAAGGCTGGTTAATACGGAGGAATGCAGATTATATGAAATGAAGAGTCATGACTGCCTTGTGTTTATGCAAACACTCATCCCATTAGCTTTTCGTGATTTGTTGCCAAAGGGGATATGGGATGCACTAACGGAGATTAGTCATTTTTTTAGAGATATATGCTCCAATAAGTTGAATGTTGATCACATTGAAAGGGTTGAAAAGAATATCGTCGAGACAATATGCAAACTTGAGATGATATTCCCTCCATCATTTTTTGACTCAATAGAGCATCTACCCGTACATTTACCGTTTGAGGTAAAAGTTGGAGGACCGGTCCAGTACAGATGGATGTATTCATTCGAGAGGTTAGATATTACAGTTGCTATAACATTTATAATTAAATGTTTTTATTTTTATTTTAATGTTTTTAATTGATAATGTTTTATTAATATATATATATATATATATATATATATATATATATATATATATATATGCAGGTACTTGTTCAATGTTAAAAAAAAAGGTTAAGAACAAGGCGCATGTTGAGGCGTCAATATGTGAGGCATATATTGTTGAGGAGATCTTAACATTTATCTCATACTATTTCGAACCTCATTTGAGAATGAGGATAAACCGTGTTCCACGGCATGATGATGGTGGTGAAGTGCATTCAAATGGGAACTTGTCAATATTCTCCAATCTTGGACGACCCACAACTAAAAATGCCGTGAGGGGAAGATATTTGTCTAAAATAGAGTTCAGACAAGCACACAATTATGTCCTATTTAACTGTAATAAGCTGAGACCTTTTATTAAGTAAGTAGATGTTTGACTTAAACTTTGTCAAGAGTGTACTATTTATGTTTTGTGATATCATACACTCATATAATTTGGAACAACCTTGCAGGCAACATCGATGATACTTACTGTCCAATAACTCACAACTGACCGAATCCCAGATCTTTCAATTACAAGATGAACAATTTGCCACATGGTTTAGAACACATGTAAGTCCTATCACAAACTCATTATCTCTTGCAATGTAATTAATTGTAGTCAATGTTACATAATATTCGTTTATTGATTATTGTTGTATTTAATTTACAAGCTAGGTTTATCAAATGGGAGGTAGTGTTGCTATTTCACTGTCTTTACTATGTCTGAGCCCTGAAAGAAAAGTCAAGTGCTATAACGGGTATTTTGTCAATGGATATGTCTTTCATACTGAAGAATACGGGCATGGAAGAAAGACATACAATAGCGATGTTTGTATTAAAGGATCGACTTCTAGTGAGTTTGAAGTTGACTACTACGGTAGATTGGAAGAGGTCATCGAACTGCAATATCATAGCGAGCAAAATAGAGTGTTTTTATTCAAATGCTATTGGTATGACACAATTGACAGAGGAATCAGAGTAGATCCTCACTATGGTCTCGTTGAAATCAATTCAAAAGCTAGACACCACAACGTAAACGACGTCTTTGTTTTCGCAAAGCAATGCCAACAAGTTTATTACATATACACCCCTTCCTTTAGAAAGGACCGATCAAGAGTTGATTGGTTATCCGTTTTAAAAACAAAACTCAAGGGTCGTGTCGAGGTTGTTCAGGATGAGAACGAAGACACAAGTATGATAGATGAAGCTTTTCAAGCTAGTGAGTTGGTTGAACCATATCGAGTTGCTCCGTCGATTGACTTAGAAGAAAATTTGAATTTTCATGTTTTCAATGATTGTTTTGTTGATGTTGACGCAGAGGAGTTGAATGTTGTTCTGAGCTCTACTAGTGGAAAAATGAATGTTGTTGAAGAAGATGATAACGAAATTGAAGAGTGCAATGAAGCTGATGATAACAATTCAATACAGTACAAAGATGAAAATTCTGACTAACTGAACATGTTATAAAGCCTTATTTTATAATGTAATAATTTGAAACATGAAATATTTATTCTTCTTTAATGGTCAGCCCTTGTTATTGTGTTGTGTGTGCTGTAAGATTGCAATTCAAGATTTTGTGATAGGGTTACATAGAAAAAAATAAGAAAAATTTTATGTTTTACCGACGGCACATAACCCGTCGGTATTTCACAGAGAGTTAAAAAAAATTTACGAGATTGTGCCACTCTCACCGACGGCTTTACCGACGGACCATAACCCGTCGGTATTTCACAGAGAGTTGCAAAAAATTTTACGGGATTGTGCCACACTCACCGACAGTTTTACCGACGGACCATAACCCATCAGTATTTCACAGAGAGTTGCAAAAAAATTACAGGATTGTGCCATAATCACCGACAGTATACCGACGGTGTTACCGACGTCCAATATCGACAGAATCACCGACATATTCACGCACATCCCGAAGCGCAGGCATGTCTGACACGTGTCCGTCTGCACAAATACCGACGGCGTTACCGACATCAAATACCGACGGATTTACGCACATCTCAAAGCGCACACATGTGTGACACGTGTCCGTCTGCACAAATACCGATGGATTTTCCGACAGATCGAAAAGTCTGGCGGGATTTTCGAACTTTTTTTGGTGCGCATTTTAATTAATTTCCGACGGTATTACTGACGAAATTTAATGCCACCGACAACAATTAATTTCCGTCGGTAATACCGTCGGAAAAATTGCTATATATAACCCCCCATCCCCCCATTTGGTTCATTCTCTGCTTCCGTTTCTCTTCTCCTCTCCTCTCGGTTTATATTTAGTTTTTAGAAGGGATTTTATTGTTTTGGTGGTAGTTTTAAAAGGTATATATTCTTTTTTCTTTATCTTTGTATTTTTTTTTAATTATGATTATTTTTTTTGTGTTCTTTGTTTTGTGTATTGTTTGTAGATAAAATCTTAAATTCAACACACTATTAAGGTAAGCATTTTTTATTCCCAAATTTATTTTGAATTGATATAGTGTTTTTTTGTTTTGTGTATTGTTTGTTTTGTGTGTATGGTGTTTTATGTAGTGTTTTTTAGTTTTTTAATTTTATTTATTAATTTTATGATATTATTGTTTGTATTGCTATAATTGTTATTGTTGAATTTATGTTAAAAATGTTAATTTATATATATAGAATTACATTTAATTAGTTTATCTTAATTTAGGATATTATTGTTTACATGTCATTGTTATTGCTTGTTATTACATTTTTATATTTATGTGTACCCGTTAATTTCTATTTTGAGGTCCATTAGGGTCGATCGTGTTAGGAATGATATTGATTCTTTTACTTGAATATCATTATATGATGTTATTGAATAAAATGTTGTGTTGATGATGATGAGTTGGGTTGAGATCCAGGATGATTGGATCGGGATGTGGAATAAAATTGGAAGTGTAATATGATTTTGTCGATAACTTGGGACCCCCCAGTATAGGGGAGACTCTGTCAAATTTTTTTTAAAATAATTGAAGTTAATTATGTAATTATTCGTATAAATTTGTGTAGATGCGTAGAATGAAATCTACAGCACGTCGTCAGAAGACGGTTGCAACTAGTTCTTCTAGCAGCGAGGAGGACGTATCCTTAGGTGCTGATCACGGCGAGGAATCTACGTCAACTTATGATGCTGCCTCTTCTAGCGCGGTTTCACAGCGCAGAAGCGGTGTGCCTTCACAGCGGGGTCAATTCACCCGCAAGTACCAAGCACAATGGAAGGATGATCTCTCAATGTAAGTTTGTTTAGGTTTTAGTTTTTTTATATATACTTATAACATAATTTATGAACAACTAATTAATATTACTACTTTTATTTAATTTCAGGTTCACAAACATTGAGGCTGCAAGGACTATAACATTGGCGTTTAAATCGTCGATGGAGATTCCATTGTTTCAATGGAGCTAGGTTTCCAGACATCCTGAGTGGAAACCTAATATCGATGCATGGTTTAAGCGATTTCAGGTCGGTGTTAATTTTTAATTTCCAGCCTATTTTTAATAAATGATTTTTATAATTTTATATCTTGTACTATTTTTATTTTATATGAATTATTTATATACACAGAACAAATTTGAGTGGGATAGGGCGGACAACAATGTTGTGAGGAGGGTATGGGAGAATCACGCGACAACTAGGTAACATCGAAAATAATATTTATTTTTGTTTTATAATTTTATGTTTTAAATTCTAATTTGTTACTATGGAAGTAGGTTGCGTGATTTTTGGTATGACACCCAAAAAATATCAAAAAGACAAGCGAGGGATAACGGTCTTGAAGGATGGAATGAGGTGGCGGTTTGGCAGGAATTCAAACCGCCATTCATCTCGGGGGAAATATGGACGGCATATATTGAGCACGTGACCTCAGAGCGGTTCTCACGGAGCTCACATTCCGGCGCCGACAACTGGAACCGGCAAATTCATGGTTCGGAGACCACGCACACTGGCGGATCCGTCCCATTCAGCGCACATGCAAAGTGGATGGTAAGATTAATTTTAATAAAATATATCGTTAAATAATTTGTCGTTCCTTATAATATATTTAACTTTCAACCTATTTTTTCCTTACAGGTTGCGTCTCTTGGACGTGAACCGAGTCCAATGGAGCTGTTTGTAGAGACGCATGTGCGGAGTCAAGACCGCTAAAAGGAGGTGCGGTAGTTCGTGGACATAATTACCGACAGAATGTATCCGTCGGTGATTAAATACAGACGGATTTACCGACGGATATTATCCGTCGGTATTTCACAGAGAGTTGCCAAACAATTACCAGCCATGCCATAATTACCGACGGATATTCCGTCAGTAATTACCGTCGAAATTGCAGACGGATTTATTCCGTCGGTAAAACTATTTAATGGTGTAGTGCCTGTTGTCAACGATGAAGATTTTTGTGCCAACAAATCTATTAATAGGTTTTTGTATTTTAAAAGTTTTTTATTTTTTAAAAAATAAAATTTTATATTTTTACACCGTCTTAATATGCTAATATTAAAAATAATTATTAAAAAAAAAAATAAAAAATATATATTATTTTAGTATTTTCAGCTTTTAAATTGAAACATTATTTTTTTCTTTTTTTTTTAAGCGTGATAGTGGTATTTTATAAAAATAATATTTTAAAAAATATATATATAAATAATTTTTATTTTATTTTTTTATCTGGATGTTAAAATTATTGAAAAGTATTAAAAAAATATAAATTTAATATTTTTTCATATCAAACGCACCAAACACAGTTTTAAATGTAAAAACAATTAGCTTTTAGAACATACATTGAAATAGTTTTTTGATCCAACCTTTCCGAAAGCACACAGCAAATCGTAGCAACTACGTACTCTAAGCTTCACATTTTTATCTGAGGATTGTATGGAAAGTTATTCTGATACCCTTTTTACTTCTCTTTGCTGCAATGAAACGTAGGAGCAAGAAACCAAATTAAATCCAAAATAATTTCTTTCTCCCTCGCTAGTTTAAAATGAGGGAAGAAAAAAGAAAGCACTTGCTTGCTATCGAAGTACAATACATGTGATGAAAGCTTGGAAAATAATCATCTAGTTTGCTACAAAAGTTTTAAAATCCAGAGCTTGCTTGCTATAATAACATCTCATTTTATTTTTTCCTTTTTTAGAATACATTTTTATTGATTTCCGAGTATAGAATATAGCAATTTTATCAAGCATAACACAATTTATTTAGTTGCACGAAGAAAAAAAATTATATACAATTTATTTTTAGTAAAATCATTTTACTAAAAATTTAGTTAATATATTAAAACAGCTAGGCATTTCACTGCAACAATCCACGATAACTATAAGTATTTTATCTTTAATTCTTTGTTTAATTTTATTCTTTTATGAATAATTTGATACTCAATTTGTTAAAATTCGTTCAAGGAAGATAAAATTCAACAAAACAGGACCAAAGAATGAAACGAAGACAAACCTCAAAGCCAATCTTAAATTCATGCGAGAAAGTACCTTTTGGTCTACCAACTACCCTTTTTGTTCTTTTATAATCCCTATAGTTTTTGGAGTTTTTATTTTAGTCAAGAGATAATTTAATTATTTTCTTTTTTTAGAAGACATTTTTATTGATTTTCAAGAATAGAATATAGAAATTTTTAGTAAGCATAAAATAATTTATTTAGCTACAAAAAGAAAAAAATAATTATATAAGATTTATTTTTAGTAAAATCATTTTACTAAAATATTAGTTAATATATTAAAACAACTAGGCATTCACTATAACAATCTACAATAATTTTTTTTTTCAATTTCATTTTTTTTTTCTAATTTGATAACCAATTTGATAAAATTTGTTCAAGAAAGCCAAAAATTAACAAAAAATAACGACCAAAGAATAAAACAAAGAGAAACCTCGTAGTTAATCTCAAATTCATGCTAGAAATTACCTTTTGATTCACCAACTTTCACTTTTACTCTTTATAGTCTATATAGGTTTCGGAATTTTTATTTGAATCCAAAAGATTCAGTCCTTAGTTTGAAAGAAAAGTGAAAAAAGATAATGGCAAAGGAATAAGAAATTCATCGTTTCTGGTGACAAAAAAAACTGATTTTGGTGTCAATAAAAATTTATTTTTTATTGATTTATCCTCATCTCATGCCCTAGGCTAATTTTGCAAATCTTTTTTTGAATAAAAGCTTTTTTAAAAATTATTTTGTGTATATTGAACAATTTTGCAAATCTTTTTTGAAAAAAGTATTTTGTTTTTATTGAATTTTAAAAATATTTATTTTTAGATAATATTTCTAATATATTCGGCCTTATATAATATTTTTTTCCCTTTTATTTTATTCAATAATTTTTATGTGTGTTTCTATTTCTAATATATTTTATTTATTTTAAAAAAACTCAATAAAAAGAATAGGGTAAATGTTTTATTTTACAGGATAAAATATCTTAATTTATATTTATCTTTTAATTTTTCTAGTTTTTTTAATTTTTTTTAATAATTTTTTTATTTATATAGATAATTATTGATTTATTTAATTAAATATTTACATAAAATTTTCAATTTATTTTTTGAATTTTCTCATATAAAAAAACACATTGAAATAATCCTTATATATATATATATCGCACACAACCTGCGGCGGCTGAGCACGGAAGAAATAACTAGTACAAGAGTATAGAAGGAAGCAACAGGCAAGAGCTGGAAAGCACCTAAAACAGTATTATTGAATTTTATACCGTTAAAGGGACAACTGTTTTTCAAATTGATTATGTTTACATTTTAATATTCCATAGATACTTGACTGGTTGTTTAAAATTGTAATAATTGTGATGATTTAAAGTATTTTTTATTTAAAAATATATTAAAATAAAAGAGATTTATTTTTTAAATCATTTTTAATATCAATATATCAAAAAATATATAAAAAATTTTATTTTAAATAAAAAAATTCAAAATTTAAAAAACATAGTCAAAACAACGTTTCCAAACACAAGTTTAGATTAAATGAAAATTATATATCAAAACCCCCCACCTCTTTGATCTTAACTCTTAATATTTAAATGCTACAATTTTCTTTTCTTGATTAAATTGACCATGATAGCCCTGGAGTATCCGATAAGACCCTCTTGTTTTTGCATCTTTCTTCTTCTTCACCTATGGAAATGGCACCTGGATATTAGTTTCCATAAAAAAAAAAAGTTAATTAATTAATTAATGTTTACCGGAAAATCTAAGCATGGAAAGAGAACTCATGGCATGCACTTGATTTATGGGAACAAAAATTAGTGGATGTCTATTGAGATTGTTATTGTTGCATAAAAGAATTACACATCAAAGATTTTCAAATTTTAAGTCAAGTTATAGATTGTAGAATTTTTATAATTTTTTTATTTAAAATTAATTTTTTTTATTTTTTATGTACGAATACCAAAAATAATTTTGAAAAATTAAAAAAAAATATTTTAATATATTTTAAAATAAAAAATACTTGAAATATTTTAAAGTAGATATTAGTTGTTTCTCGAGTCTCAGTTGAGCTTGAGAACAACATCTCCTCAAAATCGGTAATAAACCAAGGGCCATAAAGAAACCAAAATCCTCTTTCACTACACAACATCTCACTTTTCACTTACAAACAACCGTACACACTTTCTTACATAGCGGGCACACCTCAACAAAGCTCACTTCACTTTCTCTGTCCCTCCCCACAATGTCACCACCTCCACCACCCCTCCTCCTTCCTCTCCTCCTCCTCTTCCTCATCTCCGCCACCACCACTGAAGCTGCCTCTGCCTCTCCCATTGCCACTCTTCCACCCTCTCCCTCCCCCACCTCCTCTCCTACTGCACCCAGCACCAAAACTCCCTCCCCCGCCTCCTCTCCTACTCCACCGACCACCAAAACCCCCTTTCCCTCCATTAACTCCACTTTAAACCCCAAACAACTTAGAGCCCTCCAATCTCTAGACATCCCTACAGCTCAAGATCCTTGCATACAACCTTCTCCTCACAACGCCACCATTTGTGACTCTTCTTCCCCCTTTCGCCAACTAGTCTCGCTTCGCCTGTCCAACTGCTCCTCTGAGCTCTCTCTTTCTTACACTGCCCTTAAATCCCTCTCCACTCTTCAATCTCTCTCTTTCACCAACTGCCCTGTTACCCCTATTAGATTCCCTTTAGATCTTGCCATCTCTCTTCATTCTTTCACTTGCATTCACTCTCTTAAACACCTCACTGGTATCGGGCTCTCTCGCTTTGTCAATCTCACTGATCTCACTGTAAGTAATGTGCCAGTCAATACTAGTGGTCTTTATGCGGTTCTTGGTAATATGCATAAGCTTAGGTCTGTTACTATCTCAAATGCTAATGTCACTGGCTACATCCCAAAACATCTGCTTTTCAATCTTACCCATGTTGATTTTTCAGGTAATAGGCTTAAAGGAAAGATACCCAGTTCCATTACACTTCTTGAAAATCTTGAAAGTCTCAATCTTTACTCAAATGCACTTACTGGGGCAATCCCTGATAATCTTGGTGACTTGATTTCACTAAAGAATGTGTCTTTAGGCTCTAACTCTTTATCTGGGGCGATCCCGGATTCAATTTCAGCAATTCCTGATTTAGCTTATGTTGATCTGAGTTCAAATAAGTTGAATGGGACAGTACCAAAGTTTTTTGCAGAAATGAAGAAATTGAGGTACTTGAATCTTGAGAACAATGAGTTTCATGGTGTTTTGCCTTTCAATCTTACTTTTATGAAGAGATTAGCTGTGTTTAAAGTTGGTGGAAACAGCAATTTGTGTTACAATCATACGATTTTGTCATCAAAATTGAAGCTTGGAATTGCTCCTTGTGATAAGCATGGATTGCCATTGTCACCACCACCTGCAAAGGATAGTTCATCAGGAGGTGATAGTGAGAGTGATTCATCAGACTATAATGATGAAGGTGGTGATTCTAACAGCAAGAAAGAGGGTCATCACGGACCTAATAAGGTTGTTCTTGGTGTGGCAATTGCGCTTTCCTCTATAGTCTTCCTAATTGTCTTCCTTATTCTTCTCTCCAAAAGATGTGGTTAATTAGAAGGTAATGTTATTTGTTCAGAATTCAGAGTAGGGAAAAACTGGTCACTAGAAATCATTTGATTGTTTAATTGGTTATACACTTGAGTATGAAGAAGAGTAGTCTTAGAAGGGGAAATGGAAAAAGGCGAGGGTGGAAATCATTATTTAGGTGTGTTATTTTTTTGCTGCTTTGATAATTGGATTGAGAAAAGAGCAGTGATTTCTATTTTATATGTGTATATATATAATTTATTATGAATTCGGTTACCGTGGATGTATTATTTGGATTCTGAAGAGGGGAAAAAGTGGTTGATACTAATGTTGTATCATGAAATATGTATCTTGAACCCCTAGAATTATTTTATCACACTTTTATTTATTCGGCCTCTATGTTTGATCCTGTGTGTTTCCATTATGTTATGTAAATTTGGCCTTTCTGCTCGTCCTCTATGATTTTGTTGAGTTTGGTTTGCAATTTGGTTCAGATTATTTATTGCATTAACAAGGAGCCACACTGGAGACCTGTCTTTGCTGTATGATAACACGGCAAAATTCAAGCCCACAAGGTTGTTCATTAATGTTCTTTCTTTGGTGTGTTAAAGTGATTAATAAAATATACGTTGATATTTCCAGTGAATGACGAGAGTGAAAATAAATGGGACTGGAAGAATGTTGATTTTTTTAAGGTAATATTGATTTCATAGGGACATTATATAAGTGCACAGACCTTCTTGCCACTTGCTATCTAGCAGTTCACAGTACAACTTTGAAGTTGTGAGGTCCCATATTGTTTTGCATACTATGTCATGTGGATGAGTTGCCATGGCAGTGTAGTGGACTCAAGTAGATTTAAGTAAGATCTGTTCTGTCTCTGTTTTATTTTCGGTCCTTCTACAGACAAGAATTTTAAGACCAAGCACCTGCTGCTTAGGACTCTTACCATTCCTAGTATAGAAAATCTTGGCAAATATACTAGGTAGCATAATTTCTTAACCTAGGAAGCAGCCTTTGTTTAGAAAAAAGATGTCATAATAGAGAACTGATAAACTAACTAGGACTGGTGCTTGAACTAAACTACAGTGGACACAGATCAGCTCGAAGAATAAATGAAAATTCCTTTAGAACCGTGATCTTAAAGGAAAAGAAAAGGAGGAGGCCTAACGTTCTATTGGTAAACAAAGTGCAGATAAATGATTGCCGTCTCTGTCTCTCTGAGTGCCTCGTTGGACTCATTCCTTTTCCCTACCACAACAATGATAACTATCATAGCTCCAGATTACTCCAGAGATGGTTCGTTCATCATGAGTCATGACAGAGGAAAACAAATGAGAAATTCACACAAAAAGTCATACTCTGAATTGGATTACTCCAAATGTCATTCTTCATTTCTGCATCATATTGTTTTGGAAATGGCCTCAGATGGAACACAGACAAGATTTCCCTTTTAGCATTGCCATCTAATCGTGTGGTTGAAATTATTTTTAGCTTAAAACTATTTTTTGGTATTTTTAGATCGTTTTAATGTGTTAATATCAAAAATAATTTTTTTAAAAAAAACATTATTTTTATACATTTTCAAATATAAAACACTTTTAAAATCAACATCTACTACTCTTAAACAACCTTGTAGTCCAGCCATGTAAAAACTTAAAATTTCAGTCTAGCATCTAGGAAGGAACTCAAACAATAGAGTTTCTTGAATCACATAAACACAGTAAAAACAAAATGTTTAAAAAAAAATTAGGAATGTCAAGGATCTTGTTAGATAATTTAGGATCCTTTAGGGTTAAAGCAAAAATAACATGAAGATTTGATCTTCTTTCTGTGTTCAATGTTAGGTTATTGTAAACCACATGTTATCATCAAATCAAAAATATCCAAAACCCTTTTAGATTAGAGCAATTGTTATGCCTTAAGTAATATGTCTTCCATGCCTTAGTGCTGGCTTTTTCTTTTCTCTACTTTTATCTACCTGATTCAAATGTATATGAAAAAATACAAGACATAGTGTTCTATTTATAGGAAAAACATGATAACTCTATTAATGAAAAAATATCACTTTGTCTCCTAAAAAAGTCCCATATTTTATTTCATGATAATTTTGAATAATTATGCAATCATGTCCTAACTAGGTTTTTCTAAGTCCAAAATTGTAATCCCCTAGTATAAATTACATTCTTATCCTTAATTTTTTAAAATAATTTACAATCAAGTCTCACTTAATTAATCATCTCAGTTTAATTTATTATCAATGGTTTTTATTGTTTATGATCTATTAGATTCCTAATATAACAGTCCAAATATAAATTGTAATTTTAAATTAAAAAAGAATTAAAAATTTTAATTTATTATCAATTCAACAATTGATTGATATAAATCAAAGATCAAATATATTGTCTAATAACATATCATTATCTCTCAAATATTAAGAAAGTCATATGTTGTTTGAATTAACTTTTCAACGACTAGTTTCTTGGTATAATTATTATTTATTCATCAAGAATGTCTTTCTTTAGATATTAGAGCATAAAGTGTGTTTGTTCTGTAAAATCATGTTTATTCTTAACATCACAATCATTGATTATTTGAATAAAATTTGAAATCCTTTTCAAATCTCATTCCATCCTATGCAAGGATTTCACAATTAATGTTATTTGAGAACAAGTGGAATATTTTTTTCAATTCACTTAAAGTGAAGAATTCTCTCTTGATCATTCAAATACCTTCATATAATTCATGTTTGTTTGTTATCCTTAATTAAGACAACGTTTGATCAGATCAGATCAAAGCATAACATTTCATGTATAAAATAATTTAGTGATCTCAAATTTAAGAATCACTTATACAATTATCTTATAAGCCTTTCCGTAGACACAGATACTCTCCATATGAAATTCTCATGCAGGTCAGTTTAGTGTAAATGTCATTAGACAAATACCTACATATTAGTTATATATATATATTTCACATACCTCAAGTTATAAGAACTGTTGTTTTCTTTCACAAAAGAAATAACATATATGTATCTGTTTCGACAGCTTTAATTAATGTCATGTCTTAATAAAACATTGATCAATAATATTTAGAAATAATACTTTAATGCAATTGAAATACTCATAATTATAACCATTTTATAAAGTATTTTTGTTTCAAGTACCTTATCTTTACTCCAGATTTATTAATCAAATATAAAAAAATATTAAATAAAAAAATATTTTTTAATAATAAATATGAATTTACATGAATAAAGTTAGTGCACTTATAACTAACCAATTTGCTTTATGGAATACTACAAAAATGTCTCGTACTACGCCATAAGCCTACCTATTTCTTTCATTGTAGAAAAGATATCAATACAATGCAAACATTTTCAAAACAAAATTAAGATTCTAGTCATTGACCCGAATGAGTTTAATAAAATCAATTAATTTAATAATATAATTAGAAAATAAGATATCGACAACAAATAAAGTGAAAAAAAAAACAACAACAACAATGATTCAATGCAAAAGATAAACATTTGTCAATATTATAGAAATATATCTTTACTATATTCCTAACACATCTCAATCATCTTATTCGTTAACAAAATAAAAATTAAATAAGAATATGATAATTGCATAGAAAGAAAGAAAAAATTGAATCTCAATTCCCAGTAAATAAAATGATGAACGATAAAATTAAAAAGAAAATAATTTTTTTAAAAAAGAAATTGACCAGAGTTTGTCTGAGCCATCACATAGGTGAATTTCTAAAAATAAATCTTTCAAAAAAAAACTAAACATTATAATTTTTTATCATCCGATTTGAGCAAGAATTAAACCAAAACTATAATCTAGTCGTAGAACTAGGATAACTCCGCAGAAAGTAAACTGAATAAAAGCATGAAACTCAATTCTCAAGCAGCATAATATTGAAGGCTAAAATAAAAATAAAAAAAAGCAATGAGAAAAAGAGGCTCGAGTCAAACCTGATGAACTTGCTGAATTCATGACCCGAGACATGATATCAGGATAACTTTATAGAAAGAAAATGTAAAAAAACAAAGAATACCAATTTCTAACAAACCTAATGATCATGGATGAAATTAAAATAAAAAATAAAAATGACCAAAGTCAACCTGGTCTAACTTTCAGAACTTGTGACACGAATCATGAGGCTAAATCACAACATAGAAGGCAAATCTAAAAAAATAGCAACGTAAAATTCTCAACCAACCAAAATAATTTGGGATAAACTTGAAAAACAAATTAAGAAAAAAAATGTAGATTTGAAAAGAATGAGAATCAAATTTGATACAAAAAGAAAATCAAATCAAATCTTAAGGGATGAAATCGAAAAAAAATTTTAATTAAAAAAAGGATAAGAAAGACTAAAAATAACAATTAAAAAAATGAGGACCAAATTTAATATAAAAATCAAATGTCAAGGGATGAAATTGACATAAAAACTGATATAAAAATCAAATGTCAAGGGATAAGATAAAAAAAAATTAACTCAATAAATAATTCAAGACCAAATACATTGCAATCAAAAGAATGATGACTTAATTTGACCCAACAAACAAATAACAAGACTTCTATGTTCTTCTTTTTTTTTTTTTTTTGCAATGGCCAACACGTTTTTCTATAAGAAGAGAAAGGAAAGAGGAAGGGAAGAAAAAACATGTGGCTCTCGCCACAATCATCAGTATTCTGATAGCACATGCCTTACCATCGTAATGAGGACGATAAGGCGCATCGAATATTATCTGGACGATGATGTTTAGAGTTGTTTTGATGTCACACTCGTGTTGTTAGTGATGCCCAGCACGCGCTAAAATTTAAATAATATATATATATTATACTTTACTCCACACATATATATATATATATAAAAAAAAAAAACAAACAACAAAAAAAAGTCCTCTTCATTCATTCAAAGCTTGTTTTTAGAGGCATTTAAGTAATCATATTATACAAAAAAAAAAAAATTGAAAAACTTGAAAAGCCCCTTAACCTAAGGAAAAAGTTTTTTAATCTTTGAAGTGCAATTTAGTAATTGCATTGTGTATAAAAAAAATATAAAAATACCGATAATCTTTCATTTCCTATAATGACTAATGGATTCCGTGGAAAAAACTTTCCTATCTCTAAGAGGGTGTTTGGCAGTGTGGTAGTGGTTGCTTTTCAAATAACTTTTCGTGCTGAAATACATGTCAATGATGTTTTTTTATTTTTTAAAAATTATTTTTGACATCAGCACATCAAAACAATTCAAAAAATACAAACCGCACTCAATTTTAGCAAAAAAAAAATTATTTGAAATTCGGTCAAAAACAGGTTGAACCGCAGAGCCAAACAGGCTCTAAATCTAAGCTAAGTGAGTTTGTTCTTTAATAATAAAATAATAATTTTATTACGTGAATAGATGATGAAACAGGAGTGTGTACACAGAGAATCATTGAACTCTTTTTAGGTTTTTGTATAACATATTAACAGAAACATCTCTCAAAGCTATGAGTATAGCTGTGTAATTCCGAACTCCTTCCCGTGGCCATCTCCAAAATGTCTGAAAGATGTAATAGTAACTTGATTCCAAATCTGTTCTTCGCTATTGTAAAAGAAGAGGGAAATGTCATTGTTTCCTCAATTCTAATATGTTTAAAAATGGTCACAATACTCAGTAAGAGTACAGTTAAAGTTTTTGCTTCAGCCAAATCATTGGTGCAATCTGACATGAAATCTACATACCATCTCATAAAGAGTGCAAAACCTAACGTCTAGTTTCCATCATTTTAGCACGGATCTTTGTTTTTACGTTTCAAAGCTGTTTTTTTTATAATAAAAAATTTGTCTTGAATAATATATAAACGAGATTAAATGAAATGCCTTCCAGCCTCTAAGTAATTTGCTGCACGAAAATAAACTGAGAATTACTAGTATCTATGTCCCTCGTTTGACCTAATATAAGACAGAAACCCTACTTGAAATCCTCTCCTAAGATATATTTCTCTTGGACCACTATTTATAACAATTTACTAACTCATAAATGAGAATCAACCTACAAAGGGATGAGATGAGCTCTGTTACATTCAAACCCCTTCTCTGCACTTAATTCACCAGAAACCTCTGCAACAACAAACGCCATCCTTGAAATGGTGAAAGCGATTAGAATCTCTCAAGACAATCTCCCTTCCTAAAGTCTTGGAAATGAACTTTGCCATCTCATGACAGTCACCACATACTCTCAGGTTCTTTGATACCCGTATTGTTCTCCCAGGTGGCAGGTTCAATATTCCAAAAGCCATGGCTAATTTCTCACTATGCCCACAGAGAGCCGTTTCCTTCTGCAGGCTATCTGCATTGATCAAAGCATATCTTGTTTTAGGAAAGTAACCTTCTTCCTTCATCTTTGATCTCAACCTCTTCAACAAAACCTCTATCTTTTTGGCTTGTGGGTGTGAACTATTTCCAGCAAGAAAGATGTGAACTTTGCTCTTGACTTCTATCCAACTGCAGCCTGGGTTCTTCTTTAAACCACGCCGACCAATCTTTTGTCTCAGCTTTTTCACCTCTTCCCATTTCTCTGCCTCAGCATAGGTATTTGCTAAAAGTACATAGTATCCTGTGTTCTCTGGTTCAAGTTCAAAGACGTGTTCTGCAACTTTCTCAGCTAATTTGACATCATGGTGAATCCTACACCCAGAGAGCAGTGCTCCCCAGATTGTGGCATCAGGTTCAATTGGCATTGATTTTATGAATTTGTATGCCATGGCTAGTTTCCCACTGCGAGCTAAAAGATCCACTATACAAGCATAATGCTCCAGCTTTGGCTTGACATTGCATTCATCTTGCATAACGTTAAAGAATCTCCATCCTTCGTCAAGCAATCCAGAATGACTGCAAGCATACAGTATTGAAATGAAGGACACTTCATCAGGCTCAATACCTGCTTGCCTCATCTCATTAAAGGTAGTGATAGCATTGTTCCCAAATCCATGCATGCCATATCCAGCAATCATAACTGTCCATGTGATCAAATCCTTTGTAGGAATCATATCAAAGAGCAGCCGTGCAAGAACCGGTACTCCACACTTCACATACATGTCAACAAGTGCGTTGGCAACCTGTTGATCAGAAGAAAATCCATTTCTCAATATATGACCATGAACCTCTTTGCCTCTATCTAGAGAAGCTAGGCTGGCACAAGCGGGAAGAATACATGCCAATGTCGTGCCATCAGGTTTCATTTCTAACACCATATCACCAAACAGACTAAGAGCTTCATTGGGTAGACTGTTTTTTGAGTAACCTCCGATCATGGTGTTCCATGAGATGATATCTTTTACAGGCATTTCTAAAAAAACTGAGTTAGCATCTTCCATGCTTCCACATTTTGCATACATATCCATGAGAGCATTGCACACAAATATATTTGATTGCATATCATTCTCCCTAATGTAATTGTGCACATCCTTGCCATTTTCCAGTGACCCATTACAAGCACAAGCATGAAGAACCGTTGTGATAGTAAAAATATCCGGGCTAACACCTTCCCTGTCCATTTCATGGAACAATCGAATAGCTTCATCAGAGAGACCTTCTCGAGCATAAGCTGCAATCAATGAAGTCCAAGTCACGACAGTTCTTACACTCATCAAGTCAAAAACTCGAATAGCACCATCCAAAACACCACATTTGGCATACATATCCAGTAATGTATTGCAAAAGGTAGTTTTCCAGTGAACACAAGCCTTCACTCCAGAACCATGAACTGCTCTACCCAATGAAACATCACCACAATTTGCACAAGCTTGAAGAATACTGACCATTGTTGCCAAATCCATATCAGCTCCTGAATATAGCATCTTTTTGAAAAGTTCAACTCCTTTCTCAGAAAAACCATTAGCCACATACCCACTAATCATTGAATTCCATGAAATAACATCTCTGTCACTCAATTCATCGAACAACTTACGGGCAACATCAACTCTCCTAATCTTCAAGTAAAAAGCAATGAGCGAATTAACAACAGCATTATAAGAACCCAAACCCAATTTTATCAAAAACCCATGAACCCATTTACCTTCCTTTACACTGCCTAAAGCTGCAAAACACTTCAATATACAAGAAACTGTATGAGAGTTAACTTCAACACCCAAATCCAACATCTGTCTAAATAAAGAGACACTCTCTTTAAAATCACCAATCTTTGTATACCCATTCATCATTAGATTCCAAAGAAAAACCTTCTCATTTCTTATCTTCTCAAAAATCAGCCTCCCTTCTCTTAAATCCCCACAAGTTACATACATAAATACAAGTTTTGATCCTAAAACACTGTCAATGGAAATCCCACTAGAACAAATAAATGAATGAACTTTCTTGCCATCTTGTAAGGATTTAAGTTCTGCAGAAAGTTGCAATATTGAGCAACAAGTTCTTGACTCAATTTCAGTTTTTGGAGACATGTAAAGCAGTTCTATTGCTTTATCAATATTTCCCATTTCACAGACCTCATAGATTTTTTTGTTCCAATCAGTGATTTTGTTATCTTTGGATTGGGCTGGTGAGGCAAAGACGGCTACTGTGTCATAAGAAAAGTGTAAATTTGGTGATAAAGGAGCAAACTTTGGATATGGTTTATTGGAAAAGAACACATATTTAGACTGGAAAGAGTGCTTTCCTCTGCCTTTTTTGTTATTTAGAGGGAGAGAAAGTTTTGGTGGAAGGATTGTGGCCATTAAAATCATCATTTGAAGCAGAAGAAGGCGGGAAAGTTCAAGCTAGAAATAAACTAAAAAATGGGATTTGAAGTTTGAAGCTTTTAATGCAAAACCAAAAAAGCACAGCTTTTTCTAATCCATTTGGGCATGTGGATAGCACGCGCCAAAGAGACATGTGACCTAGCTAATTTTAGCCATCGAAAACAGCTACTCTACTCGCACAGGTCTTATATAAAAGAACCTGTGAATCTAATCCACTTTGCATATTCAGAGTCTCAAAGTTTGCCTGGAAAGGATGGTTTCTGCTGTTGTTTTCTATCCTCAAAACACTTTCTTTAACAAACCCTCATGTGTTTCTTTCAGCAAGCAGCTCAAGTTGGGTTACCCCATTTACTCTCTCAAAGGTATTATCTCCTGAGCACCAATTTTTTTTTGGAAGTTTGACTCTTTATTTTTAATGCACATTATTTAAGTTTTTGTCTGACGAAGTAGTTGATTTTATAAATGGATTAGATCTGCTGCATGCTAAATTGCCTTCTAAATTTCTGTCTTTTGTGTTTTTTTCTTCGTCTTTTGTTATTAATGTGTGTTCATCATGTCATGAATTGAAAATGTTTAGATTCACTCACCAATATGTGATTGAGTCGTTGAGATTTATGTTAATATCTGCAAAAGGTGTAGCTGGTTTCCATCTCTAATGTCCGGGAGAATAAATCATTTTGTGTTGGTTAGCTTGTTTTGTGTTTAACCATTTGAGTTTCCCTCGTGAATTTGATGCCCATCAAACTATTCATGGAATTTGAATGAAGGTGTCCGGCATTAGACTAGGTAGAGTGAAAACTTTAGCTTAATATTTAATTAATATACCTGCTATGGTAATAATAGTAGTCATCACTAGATGCCATCAAGTCAGGGATTTTGCAGCTTCCAACCCTTGACAATTTGGTACTCGTATGCTGCTTTCAGTGGTTCTTATTTTTGTTTGATTGGTAATCCACAAGTCCCCTCCGTGTTGAGACTGTCAACAGCACAAACCGCATCATCTTTGATATTCATTGCAACCCAGAAACATTTCATTGTCAGACAATGCTTAACTTCTTTGCTAGACTTTATTCCCTTGTCATTTCATTGACTTGTCAAGAACTTTGGCTTTCGATGCATGCGTTGGTACTGGGCCAAATCAATTTGTGAGCTTCAAGCTAAGAGCTCATTTTTTGATGCAGCTTGTTAAATTTGGCTGAGATTGCAGATGGGTCCTTGGCTTTTGCTTCACAGAATGGTGTGCTTCAATCTTCTGATAGAAAACTTCCCTTGTCATCTAATCAGGAGGAGATAATGGCCCTTTTCAGACGGATACAGTATTCAATCTCGAAGGGAGAGTCTACTGCCACTGGGAAGAAGAATGCTGGCAGGTCTGAGAAGTCCCCTACTGATTCAATTCTGGAAGTTCTTCTCCGTTCAAGGAAGCAAGCAAAAGGTAATCTAGATGGATATGCTTCTTTCAGTTCCAGAACAATGTTTGTTAGGAGATAAAATCATTTTACATGCCGCTTCTAGGAGGAATGATCTTGAAGTTATAAGGTTTTTTCCTGCACAAGAATACTATCTATCATATTAAAAAGAAAACCAGTTCTCTTAACACACATTTGTTTTTTGTTTATATTGGAAACCCTTGTAAACATAACACAAATTTCCTTTCGTTGGGTTCATTCCCTTGTGGTGGTGAAGAAAATTTTGTTATTGTCTCCTTAACCACTTATCCCCTGGATGATTAGTATCATTACCAAATTCGCTCGATCACTCCTACCACAATGCATGTGGTTTGTTGACTCACTAAACATGTCTGATTTTTAGTTTCATGATTTATCGTAGACACAAATACAGTTACGGAAGGAAAGAATGTCCCAACACACAAACGAAGTGTGCCCAAGGTCCAGAAGATGCAAGCACGAAATGCCTTGGCGGATTTTAAGTTAACCAGACCACATTCTAATTTCACAAAGAAGTTTTCGATACCATCTCCATCAACGCCAGGAGAAAAGAATGCTGAGCTGAATAGTGAAGCATCAGAGGCCAAAGCCAGCGGCAGTATATCAGAGTTGCCAAGAGTAGAGGAAATGAAACTGACCGAGCTGAAGGAACTAGCAAAGTCCAGGGGAAT
The DNA here is from genome assembly GCA_015852605.2 of Populus deltoides. Classification (NCBI taxonomy): domain Eukaryota; kingdom Viridiplantae; phylum Streptophyta; class Magnoliopsida; order Malpighiales; family Salicaceae; genus Populus; species Populus deltoides. The sequence continues at coordinate 18,668,205 of CM027573.2, forward strand.
AAAAGGTTACTCGAAGTTGAAGAAGGGTGAGCTTCTGGAATTTCTGAGGTCCTGAAAAATGAGAAGTGCTTGAGCCAGAAGACAGGCAATCTAGCTGCTGGAAACCAACGTACGTGGCAGCAAGAAACTTAAATTCCAAGAACATAGTGTTTTCTAAATGCAGTTCCTGTGTTATTTTTGGCCCAGATTTCTTGACATTGTTTTACTTTTCCTCCATTAAGGTTGTCTGGTTCTATACTTCAATTGAGTTCAGTGGTTTACATATGAAGCATATGCAGCATGGAAAACACTGATAAATTTGGATAAAATTTTTGCTTGCATCCGTTGTCAATAGTCAACAGATTGCCTCCAAGAATACCACTGTCCCTTTTGGATCAGTAAAGCCCAACGTCCCAGATTTCCCTACTATAGGATACGCACACAGACGAACAGTAGTACATTATAATTCAAGCAAGCAACACCCAGCTGGCTGCTAGCACAAATCAATTCTTTTGAAGAGACTGGCGACAGAATGTGCAGTCCAGCCAGGTTGACAACAAAATTATTCGCATAAACTATGGTCAGACACACCACAAAGCCTTGGAATGGGAATACTGGACGCATGATATCTGCATAGTCCAACTCCAATTTATTAATAGCACAAACAGTTGAAACTAGAACACAAAAAATCATTGAACTTAAGATTCTACCAGTTCAATTATCTCTAGATGAAAATTATAAGTTCAGGTACATAAACTCCTGGGACATGTTAAGTTTTTAAACTTACGTAGTGGGGAAAAGAACTAAGATCCACTATTCTGGGACATGTTAAGGATGATTCCTTCATGTTTGATCTGGAACCATTTCATTGCATCCTCCTTTGTATTCACCAGCACTTGGCTTGCACCTGCGACGGCGACCCACACAAAACCCAGGGCGTTCCAAAACAAAATACAAGTCTGTTCATACCTGAGAAGGGATGGTAAAACATTACGGTCAGCATACAATACCAGGTCAAGTCATTAAAAAAAAAAACCATCCAGCAAACAAAATTATCTTGGTTTTCCTGTGATCTGATTGTAATAATACTTAACATCTCCATATTTTATTTATTATCCTTTTTCATTTTTCATTGAACGAAATGAGTGGTTTTGTTATCTTAAAAGTAAAAAAATACTAAAATAACTATGTATAATTATATATCCCACTTTTACAAGTTAACTACTCTATCACAATTCTCTTTTTTTTTTTAAGAAATTAAGAGAGGCTCGTTCTCTCTCCTTCAAAGTAGAGAAAATAAACGTACGACCTTAAATTCATTCAAAGTTTTTTTTTTAATTTCTTTTTTGGGGTGGTTATTAAGTACAATTATAATTAGGGATGGATTAATCAATTACTAGTATAGTAATATTAGTATAATTATAACCATACTAAACAAACAATAAAATAACTATTATTTTGAATAACCATGTTCAATTACACTTTCAAAAACTATTATTTATTTTTGCGATCCAACCGTGTTTTTTGAATTTTTTATTTTAAAAACAAGATTTAAATTAATAATTTTTAATTATTTTGATGTACTAATATCACAAATTAAAAAAATAACTTTCACAACATCTGTAAAAATATAATAAATTAAAAATACTGTAATAATGGTTAAAAAACGAATAATAATGATCCATTTATCTCAAATTATAGTAGTTTGTTTTTTTAATTAAGAAACTTGTATTTCTCTATTGTTTTAGATCTACCATCGTAGAGTACTCTTATGTAAAATTTTATTTATATAAATTTAGGTATAGGCAAAGACACATTGTCCAAAAAAAAATATTTGGATAGGAAATATGACATGAGTAAATTTGCCAAGCAATTGCCCTTGAGTTTTTTAACTTATTATAGTATTAGTAGGAGGAGGAGGAAAGCTAACGTAGAAGATTTATGAATTAGTAGTGAAAAAAAAGTAGCTTATGCCTTGTTTGTTTGCAGAAAAGTAAATTTTTGGAATTTATTTTTCTTATTTTTTCATCTTTGGTAATAATATAAAAAACTAGTCAAAAAAAAATTAATTCCAATTAAAATAAAAAAGTAACTTTATCAAAGGAAAGTGTTTTTCTTATGATAAGGAAAGGAAAAAACTTTCCTTTCTTTCATTACATCTATTTTCTCAAATCACGGTCTCTCTCTCTTTTCAAAAACAATTGGAAGCAGGAACAATTGAAGCATTTCTCTGGAACAATTGATTTCAGGTATTTTTTTCCTCTATTATTTCCTTTATATTTTTATCTTCTTCGTTTAGATCTGTAAAAATTATAGCATAAATCCTTTGATATTCTTGATAAATCTGCTACATGTCATATTTTTTCCATAACACTGTTTTCTTCTTTATCTTACCTCGTCACATTCGGCTAGTTAAAACAAACCAAATTCATCAAGCAAGCCACAAAAAACACATTTTTTCCATGACAGTTTTCTTCTTCATCACTCATATTCAGCAGCTCACATTTCTAACCAAACAAACCAAATCAAGTGCATAGAGAGAGGCAAAAAGGGGGGCAAGATTACTGTGAATTTATCAAAGCAAAATCCCCAAACTTCCCCAGCAAAAAGCAGTCCCTCCCTGTTACCCCGTCCCCGGATCGAGCCACCATATCCCGGGTGGAAGCACAAAGAGAGAGAGAGAGACAAAGTAAAAGGGAGGGGGGGAATCAGTGAATGTGTTGAAAATCAACCCTTGCTCTTTTTTTTTTCAAGTCCCAGTGTTATCAGAACAAGTAGTCGGGGGAGAGAGGGAGGAGAACTGGGAAGGAGGAGCAGGTCTTTGAGGTCTAGCCCTCTTGCCCCTTGAATCTTTGATCTTTGTCCTGCTTCTTTGTGCACAGAGAGAGGAAGTTAAGGAATTCTTGACGAGAGAGAACAAATGGCAAGAGAAACTGAGAGGGAACAGGGGCATGAGAGAAACCGAGAAACCGAGAGGGAGAGGGAACAAGGGAATAGGGGAATGGGAACAGAGGAATGAGAGAGAGGAACTGAGAGGAAGTTTAATGAGGGGAATTATAACAGAACCTAATAAACATAAATTTATGTTTTATTTTGCTTTGATTAATTTATGATTAGTGTTTGATTATATTTGTTACATATGGATAAATTTGTGGGACTATGCCGGTAATTATATGGATTTCATTGCGCAATGTCTATTGATCGTTGTAGACTTATGAATTGTATAATTTTCAAAACGGTTTTATCATCGAGAAATTGAATTTTATGGTCTTAAATAATATATTTTAAGACCTTATTTGTTTAGGGAATCAGATATCATTGTCATAACTATTATACATTGTCAGCTTCTTTCAGCATAATTTATAGTATTGATTGTAGAAGTATTTTATATGCTTTTTTAATATTTATTTCCCCAAATTTTTAGGTTTAGCATTTGCAATTCAAAGCCTCAACAAAAATCAACTTGATGTTAATGCGCTATATACAGAAGTGATGAAAATTGAAAGTTTTGATGAGATCACTCTTGGGGATGCATTTGATCACTTGGTCCAAAATGAAATATTGACAAAAGCATTTATGGCAAAAAATGCTAATTTGAGGAAAATTTTGGTTCAGAATTTTATGAACCAACACCACTACAAGTCTGCTTGCTAAGATGGTTTGACTATTTTTAAAATTTGGGTTCAGACTATGTTTGTTATTTGATAAGTATGTTTACTTGTTTAATTCGGTCTAGCATGTTTATAATTGTTAATTTGAACTAATATGTATGTAAATGACATCGAAACTTAATATTTATGTATGACTATATTTGATATTAGATATTTATATTTATTTCTTAATGCTTATTTGACATATATTAAAAGAATAATTGCCTTTACCGAAAAAAAAAAAATCTTTATCCAAAAACCCCATCAAAATATTTTTGTATCTATTTATCTTTTAAAAAATTCTTCATACCAAAAAAAAAACTCAAATATCTAACTCTTACCATAAACTAATTTGGCTTTCTTCATATGAAAAAAAAAAAACAAACTTATTTTAAACTTTTAAAATTAAAAAAAATATATTAATAGGTTTTACTTAAGAAATATTTCACAAGGTTATTTCTCTATAATATGATATGACATATATAGTTATATTTTATAAAATAAACTATATATGAATATAGGATATGATAAAAAAAATTCATCATTATACTTTTTAGATTTCATTATTTTATTGTAAGTGATTAAATATTTCTATTAAATATTTTATATATATTAGATAAACTTGAAAAAAAATTAATTCATTAATAAATTCTTTTCCAGTTTATTTTTCATAATATAACCAAATACTGGAAAGTATTTTCTAGTTTATTTTTTATAATACTACCAAATATTAAAAAATAATTTACTTTTTAAAAATTTATTTAAAAAAAAACCATTTTCTAAAAATAATCATTTTTCAATAACCAAACAGCGTCTTAAATGCATTGTAAAGCTAACTTGATATGCAAAAAGATTTATGAATTAGAAAGTATATAATTCACACGTGTTCTACTCAAAGACTAGCCCGAGACCTAAGGCTAAAAGTTGGCAGCATCCCTGACAGATGGGAAAAATGATTTCCTTTAGCCTTTTGAGCTCTAGGTATAAAAAAAACTCTTTATAGCGGCTGCTGAAAAGAACAGAGGCGGAGGCGGAGGCGGAGGCGGAGGCGGAATATTGACAGGAGAAAAGGCAACGAAATGTGGAATGTATTAAAAAAATAGAAAGAGCAAAACATGTGAGTTACACGCTTGTCGTATGAAAAGAGGCATCACCCGCAAGCCTTTTTTTCTATATTAGAGTTTTGTCCACCCTTTATTTTTTTTATTAAAAAAAAAAACATAAACGACGATGTATTATCTAAAACAGCAGATGATGTGTCTTCTAAAGCAGCAAATGATGCACCATTTACTCACCTAGAATTTGGTGACCGGAGAATTTCTGAAAAGTCAAGGTATAAGTATTTTATATTAAAAATTTATTTTTAATTTATTTTTCAGTTAAAAACATTTTAGATATCTAAATAAATTCATTTGTGGCTTTAAATTACACAAAAACTTTAGAGACTAAAATAAAAAATTCATCCATACATAGTGAAAAAAAAGGCTGAATATTTCTTTTAAATTCAAATTCATTCCTTAAAGCTTTAATTGGTTGTATTGTGGGTAACTATTGCAACCCACAATGAATTGTATGTTCTTCTTATGTTGTATTTTTATTATTTTTTTAATATTTCTTCATGATATTTGGAGTCATATGCGGAAACCAAAGAGAAAAAAAATTAAAATAAATAAATAAATAAATTGTCAGAGTCACATTAAAGCACCTTCGTTATCACACGTTGTCAAGTAAAAAAACATAATCTAAGATGTTTCCAATAATACCAAGAAAGTTCACTTTCAAAGCTCAATAGTCGCCACACGCACGGCAATATGACGACCATTCTTACAGGTTAGCATGTGTATTCCACTCACCAGCCACCTTTCTTTTGTTTTTGTTCAATTTAGTCCATGATTTGCTAAAATAGGGACTACATGTTTGTTTTAGTTTCAAATGCAATCTCTAAAGCTTCAATTGTTTTAAATCAATAAAATCATATTTTATTTCGTCAAATTGAGCATTAAACAAGTGATATTTTTTTTCTTGACACCATAAAAATCTCATATCAAGCCAATCGATACAAATCATCAAACTCAAACTCAAATTAACTCAATGTAAAAAAGTTAAATTGAAAATAAATATTAAGTGACTTAAAAAACATAACAAAAAATAAAAGACGAAACACTGAGCTAGTTTTACTCCAAAATAAAACTATTTCTTTTTAATTAATTTAATTTAATGTTGTTTTAGCTATTTGTTATGTCCATCGTGCTGACTATTGAGAACAACGAATTTATTTCTGAGATTCATATGGCTGTGTGGTTTGTGCGTTTTTCCTTTCTTTTTTGGTCTCCCATTACATTCTCTGGTAAAGGGGGGTTGAAAAGTAGTGGATTCTAGAGTACACGTTCCCTGCTGATGCTCCATTTGACGAGGCAAAACCCCAAGATCGCGGGAGAATGGAAGATTGCAAGAGAAGCAATGGCAATATTGTAGCCCCTTTTCGAAGCTTTCTACACTAGTAGCTCAGTGATGTATGGCTGGAAAGTCTCCCATTTTCGAAGCTTTCTACACTAGTCAGCTTAGTGATGTATGGCTGGAAGAGTCTCAAGAGTTTACCCCAACAACTGGAGCATCTGGCATAAGAATCCCCAGCTATTCAGGGTCATTCGAAGGATCAAATGTACAAGTCCAATAACCCATGCAGAGATCCGCCAAACCAAAGCTCATGGGTGAAATCAAGGCATCGCTATGGCTTGGCACAAAAATAAGCTAAAGACACAAGCGACAGTTACCAAGCTAATGACCAAAACTTCATGTTGTGAAGCGAGGTTCAAGGAAGAAGTAAAAGACAAGGAACACGCAAGCTGACTTTCCATTAATAAACAAATGTATATGAGAGCACTACAGTAACAATCTCCACAACATAGAACTTTGCTGTCTATGTAGCAACTTGGGAGATCTGGAACCTGAAATTTTCAGGCTAAATTATGAAGACCTAAAGAGTCTCCACAAGATCGTTCAATGAATATTCACATGGGGCAACTCTTAAGAGAAGGCATAAGAATGGCAATGGAATAAATTCTAAAACATTTTCACCCTAAAAAACCATGAAAGCACAAAAGCTATTACCAAGCATGCCAAGAGGAAGTTACAGAAGGGCTGTCCCCGCCAACACCCTCCGCTGCTCTCTGATGAGAAACCAGTGCTCCTGATAAATCTCCTTTCCAGAAAAGGGTTCTCCCCAACACCTTTGATATTCATTGCTGTCTCTCCACATATTTCACAGATTCTGCATAAAGAAAATATGGAAGACATCTCAGAGAATTATGAAAAATAGAAGAAGAAAATAATCTCTGCTAGAAAGTCCCGAGAAACAGTGTAACACGGCATTAACTAAGAGAAGCAACCCCACTCAGAATATTGCTTGCAAGATTTTATACGAGGAAAATAATTTAAAATAAAGATTAAATGGCAAACTAGCATAGCCCTTACAAATAGTAAACACAAGAAGATAAAATAAGCCTGATCCAATCTCAACATCAATAAACACGTATACATATATAAGCATAATGTTCATACTAAAACTTGACTTTCCATGCTCGAAACAATTACCTGTTTCCTTTTAGCTTAAACCATGTTTCAGCACAATAAACATGTGCAATGCCAAGATCATCTTTACATCCACAACCAATCTGAATTAGATCCATGGAGTTGGTTGTGGCAGTAGCAATTGCGTCAGTAGCTTCCAGCAACCCCTCAGAACTCAAGTGACAAATCCTACAAACCCTTTCTCCATCACAATTATCCTTAAAACCTCCTCCTCCTGTTCCACCGCCACCACCACTCGTCATATCAACCACACACGATGACTTCCCCACTTTGATCACTTTCTTCTCTGACTCGTCCATTGTTCCCTTACTTAACCTCATCTCATTGCCCCTGAGTTCCAATCTTTGGTTTCCTCCATTAATACCCGCATTCTCTTCAGGACCTATCGCGATCAGAGTCTCAAGCACAGCCCTAGAATTACTCGAATACCAACCTCTTCCTCGCTCAACTTGATTTAATACCTCACCATCTCCAAGCCCATGACGTGTTTCCTCATCTATCATTCCACATCTGAGCCCCAACTCCTCATTTTTTGCTCCCAAATCCTTATTTTCTCCATCAACACTTGAAGTCGCCCCTGAATTCATCACAATAACAGTCTCCAGTACAGCTCCATTAACCATATTAATTGTATTTGCGACCGTTCCTTCATTCATTGACTCTTCAATTCTTTTCCTATCACTTGTTCCCTGACTTGCCACCCTCTCACTGGATCCCAACCCCTCAATATTGGCATTCAAAACCCCAGTTTCCACCACAGCAGCCACTTTCTCTCCTGAATTTATTACCTTTAAAGTCTCTATGGCAACCCCATTATCCAAATTGCTTGAATTTCCACTCAAATCACTGACATTGACAATCCTTCCCCGATACACTTGGTCCAAATTCCCAATAATTCCTTTGTTTCCTTGTGTGTCTTGATCCATTACTCATAACAAAATAATCTCCACCTCTCTAAATGATTTCCAACGAAAGAAAAAATTCCTCAATTATGAACAGCAAAACTCAGATATCAACAAGAAGACAGCAGCACCTCTATCGGTAGCAAACAACAAACAAAAGAAAAAAAAAAACCCCACGACTCCAAAACCTCCAAAGAAACCAAAAATCTTCAAAAAAAAAATAAAGATAACCCAAGAATTGAACAAGCTTAATAATGGTAAATATAACTGAAAGATAATAACTTCGTAAAGAAAACAGCGCCCAGATAGTTTACCTACTCCTTTCGATAACTTGAACTTTAATAAAACCTGCCGCCATGTCTCAACAAAAAAACGTTTACTTCCAGGTTCAACTGTAATTAAGTTGACAAAAGAGAGATCTATCTATCTTTAAAGCAAAGCTGTCTCATCAATTTAACTTAATCCTAATGCTGTCTCTATGGACAGCAGATATTTATGTGTACAGTGTGGGGCAGGACTTGTTGAGAGAGGGTGAAGAGCTTTGGTGGAAGAAAATAAATGGAGAGTGCATGGAAGCCGTTAATAAAGGATTAAATTGAAATAATAATTAGTGGTCACTTAATTAGGAATATAATTCTTGGTATTATGATTATTAGGATTTATTCATGAGCCGGGAGTTAATGTTGATAAGATCTTCTTTTTTTTTTTATAGATGGTAAGTCTTAATTCATGCCTTGTTAGGGATTTTCCACAAAATTTGGTTAATTCAATAGTACTAGAGTAATTAATTGAGTATTTAACAGAGAGTTCTTGTTGTTTTTTAATTTCTTCTCTTTCGAATAAAATAAATAATCTTGTACTTCTGATACTCCAGTTTTAACAATCCTCACACTTGTTTTAGGTCTAAAGAGGGCATGAGGAGGTAAGATTTCCAGTGAAGGGACCATACGTAGTTTGCCTAAAATTAAGTTGAAATAATAAGTCACCTTTAAAACCAAAAAAATAATAATAATTGCCAATTCATGGATAACTTAATTAAGAAGAATTTATTTTATATCTTAATTATACCGTCAAGTCAACTTTCTATATCAAGATTAATCCATTAATTAAACCCTTGTGTGTATCCGCTATATATATATATATATATATCAGTAATTGCTCACCTTAAAATACTAGAACTTATCCATGACGTCCAAGATTATGTAAGAAAGGAAAGAGAAATGGTCGGAATTGACCTCGGACGGTAGAAACTTATAATGTACTTGTGACAAGAGAAAGAGACAAATGGTGGAGTGGGGTTGAATTTGAGGAAGGAAGAAGACGACACGTAAGGAATTATGTTATGTTTCAAGCTTATCTGAGTTTATATCCAACGTACGTAACGTCTTGAAGAAGAAAAGGAGGGGGGAGATGCTGTCTGTCTAATGCTTGCAATCCATGGTTTTCATGCAGAACCAAAAACTGAGGGATGAATCAGGAGATGTAAAAGCTTCGCATCTTGACTTGCTTGCAGGAGGTGGTATCAGAGTATCACCCAGAGGTTTCTTCCACGGAGAGCATGGAAAAAATTCCTTACGTCCCATTTGCCAGCCTCTCTCTTGGTCTTTTCGTTTATTTATTTATTGTTAAATAAAGCACTGAAATGCAGGAAAAGAATCGACAGTAAAAGGTCTCTCTCATTTGCTAGTGTAATATATATATATATATATCATTCATCATGTCCTATCCCAGATGCATGCTTCACCCAATGAAATGAAAATGAAGGTTGGAAACATGTAATGAAATCGGTTGTTAAGTTTTTTTTATTTAGAAAATTCTCATCATGTCCCTATGCATGCTTCACCCAATGAATGAAAATGGAGGTGGAAACAGTGAAATCGGTTGTTTAAAGTTTTTTTATTTAGAAATATATTAAAATAATATTTTTTATTTTTAAAAAATTTATTTTTAATATCAACATATCAAAACAATTTAAAATTATAAAAAATTATTTTTAAACAAATAAAAACCAATTTTTTTGTGCCGGGCGAAATGGTTAATAAATTATTTTTAATACTCATGTTAGGGTTCGTGCACCCGAATCAAGTCCCTCTTCGTGTCTAAAATGATAATGTATTGTAGGGTTTTTTTTTCATAAACTGTTCATGTGTCAGTATTTTTGCTATGGAAATATGTTAGTCCTTTGGGAGTGGTTCGGCCAGCTGAAGGTGTGTTTGTTTTAGGTTTTGTGATTGAATTTGAGGTTAGGTATAATCTATTTATATATAAAATTCAACCACAAAAACTATCTTTTATTGTTTTTTTTTAGTTTTTTTTGATGAATTCCACATACAAAACTCCACCTCCACCTCAAACTCAAAAACAAACACCCTCGATCAAGTTGCTCACTAGTGTGTTTCTTTTCTGAAATCCAAAACGTTACTAAATTTACTCTCCTTTTAACTACCCTGCAGTCCTCTTTATCACATGGAAGCCGGCCCTCTTTCTTGAAATTTGGATCCCCTCGTCAAAAGTAGGCGCAATTGAAGGACCAGAAAGTCCAAGGGCGGTGAGACCATATAGGCAGAGGAGGGTGCTATCAGAACAAAAATGGAGATAGAGATCATTATCTATCTTAATACCACCCCGTACTATTTCCCTTTCAATGCTAGACTACAGGACTGGTGGCATTTGGACCCAGGGAATTATCACAAAGTGCGTTTTCACTTCAGTACGTGAATCCTAACCGAACCCCAGCTTGAGCACAAACCACGCACAGATAATGATCAGACTCCCTTCTTCACCATTAGTAAAGGACAGTAGGCCGCCCCTACTGATTGGTGTCAGCCAGGTTGTACAAGTAACAGTCTTCAATTATGAGGAAAAGCCATGGGGCTAACAACAGAATATAGAGATGGCATGTGCAATGACAGCCACCCATTAATCAAGCTGTACGGTAGGATTTAAGAGGAGGGAAGCAAGTTCTTGGTAACGATGGTCAATTATAAGTTGCATTTGCATGCCATGTGCGTTAAAGCGGTGGATGAAAAGCATGTTAGCTGGGGGCTGGGGCTGCTCTAAATGAATATTAGAAGGCCAAGAAGACAAGGAGTATCTTGTCTGGAGTTTCTCTCAGTGATGATCAAGAATGCAGTTTTTCCACCACATGCAAGATTTAAGAACATTTTAACATCCTTCTAAAGCAAACCAATCCCCACTGCAAAATGCAAAGAATAAAAGAGATTTTTTTGTGTGTAAAATGCTGTTCTACAAAATGCAAAAATCATTTACAGTTGAATTCAGAAAGGGAAAATTATACTATTTTCATACTAAATGAAAAATCATTTTACAGTTGATTTCAGAAAGGCGAAACTATACCAGGTTATCGAGGTCCGGAAAGCTCCATTGCTTCAATGATGAAAGAAGATTCCTCATGAACATCGCTACAATGCCTTGAGCAATTGCATGCCCTTGCCTCACCAATACAAGCTGCACCTTGTGATTCCTCAATTGCAGGCTGCCCAACAATACCTTCTAGGACCTTCAAGACTTCTGACATTTTTGGCCGAAGGTTAGGATGTGACTGAGTACACTGCAGAGCCAAATCCACAGCTTTTTCCAGCTCGGACACATCAAAACATCCCTTCAGATCCCTATCCACTAACACTTCCAACCTCTTCTCCTCATGCAAAGTTCTAACCTGTAAAATTCAGCCACCATTTACAATTTTGTATTTGGTGCAGCACCTTTGGAGAGCATATGGTGGATTATAATTCAGTACAGAGGTTCCCTTTAAATAAATTATGTCTGGTTTCCAGTCACCAGAAAGCAATCATACAACTAGAAGATACATGTTATGGTACTTCATAAGGAACCAGCATCAGTTCATAGCCACTGTAATCCTCCATACTTGAGAATTCATTAAGCAGGCATGAAAAACCCATTCCTGAACATGGCACTGACAATTATGGGCAATGCAGCTCAAGAATGAGTTGGTATAATTTCCTATAAATGCCACGAGAACAAGACATGCAAGTTATCTCTACACAATTTGTACAAGGGAGTTTAGAGTATTCAGATTTTGGCCATCATTTTTCAATTTCAAGTAACGAGGCCTTCCCCAGATAGATGCTACATATCAGAGAAATTATTCATTTGCGTCATGATTATGGTTAATCACACCGCAATCATGGATTAACAGGAATAGAAGTATCCATATAAATTTGGAAGATTGAGATGCTTGTAAATTGTAAACTCAGTGGTAGAGGACAATATAGAGAAATAACTTACCCAGTCAAGAATCATTCCCTTCTGAACCTGGCCATTTCCAGCATCTAATGCCTTTTGCCCTGTTATAAGTTCCAAAAGTAGTATGCCAAATCCAAAAACATCAGTTTTATCAGATGATTGCCCAGTTGAAAGATACTCGGGTGCAATGTGTCCTACAGTCCCCCGCACCGCAGTTGTCACATGTGAATCTCTAAGATCCAACAGCTTAGCAAGACCAAAGTCCCCAACTACAGCTTCAAAACCTTCATCAAGTAAAATGTTTGCAGCTTTAACATCCCTGTGAATTATCTTTGGATTGCATTGTTCATGCAAGTATAGAAGTCCACGGGCAGCCCCAAGGGCAATGTGTATCCGTCTGTTCCAATCTAAAGAAGGTTTTTCTCGACAGGTCTCTGCAAAGGAGAATTGAACAGATAATGAGGTAGCAGAACCAAATTCTTCACCTATAATTGGTTTTGTTTCGATTGAAGAAACAAAGAGAAATATAAAAACAATTTATTAAAGCAACAACCATGAAAAAGAGTTTGTTCATCAACCAATTACCAATACTATTCAACATATACTATTAAGAAACAGACACAAAATTCATTAAAGCAGATATCTTGTAAAAAGGATTTAAGAAAAATAAAAAGCTTCAAATATAACTAAAGAAAAGATTCAGCACGATTTTCTACTTGAAGTACTAAAATGTTAATATTGGAGAGGGATAAGAAAGAGTATGTTAAGCAGGAAAAACAAAAAACAGTTTCTTCAGAGAACCAATAAGGACTTTAATGCTCAATATATTCCAATTGTTTAGTGCTGTAGATTTTAATGAGAAACAACCTCCATTTTCATGAGACCAGAGAATAATAAAAATCCTACTCGCCCAAATGAACTAATAGTAGAGTTTGAACAAGAAAAATGAGGCAAACCTCTCAGGCGGTCAGCAACACTGCCATTTGGCATGTAAGGATAAACAAGCAACCTCTCATCAGGTGTCATGCAGAAGCCATACAAACATAAGAGGTTTCTATGTAAAGCCAAGCCAATCATTTCCACTTCAGTTTGAAACTGCACTTCTCCAGTAAAATTTGGATCCTTCAGCCTTTTAACTGCAATGAAAGTTTTATTTGGGAGACATCCTTTGTAAACCACACCATATCCACCTTGCCCTAAGATATTTTTTGGACTAAAGTTGTTTGTAGCAATTTGTAGTTCACGGAAAGAAAATCTCTTCAAATGACCAATATCAAATTCATAATCTTGTTGCACTGCAAAATGCAATTATCACAATTAATCATATTGCTTTGCGTGATTTCTTTCATTTGTGAAAATTGGATAAGCACTCAGTTTGGAAGTACCATATGATATGAAGAGTAGACGAGATCTATACCAATGCACCCAACAGACAAGCAGCATGACAGAAATCACAAAAGTGCAGCTGATGCCTATGGCAACAGAGAGCACCCACCGATGATGACTTCTGGCTTGCTCAGATGAAAGTGTCTCTGCAAGTAGGACATCAAGCATTTGTGGTCACATTGTTAAAGTGCATCTCTTTAAAAGAACTATTTAACCAGCTAAAAGTACATTTACCGTTCACTGGATTTGAGATACCCGTGCAATTTTGTGCATGTGAGGAAGTGCAAAGATATCTATTCCCAGCAATACTGCAATAAAAACATGCACACCATCAGATGGCTGCGAACAGAAATGATGGACACCACTGGTAAACATTAATGGGACTAGAAGTTATAAACTCCCATCCAACCATTTCTACAGATATTGATTTTTTTTTCCCTTCCACGAGAGATTTTCTAAGATTTTGATGAACAGGGAACTGCAGTAGAAACTGAAACCTGCAATCTGCATCTCATTCTATTTAAAAACAACTTTACTTGACAATTGCAAGCATTTTGCAAGCTCAACGACATCAGATAACAACTCTTTAGAGTTTTTGCAAAGATCCAATAGATTGGATCAATGCTAGCCCAGAATAACCTGAGGTTCCTAAAAGCAAAGTAAATTACACTGGCCAAATATGAGGCATTTAAGAATCAAGGAGATAATTTTTTTTAATAATCACAGTTCTAATAAAGATCTCACCTGTAACCTTTTGCTAATATTTTTGGAGTTGGACCACTAAGATTGTTAAATGATAAATCCCTGCCAAGCACATCGAAGTAAAGTTAACATTTACGTACACTATATGAGGTAATATTGTTGACATGGACCACATACAAGAATGAAAGTCCAGTAAGATTGGCCACCAGTCTTGGAATCTGCCCAGTTAACTTGTTTTTACTGAGTCGCCTGGAAAAGTTTGCATGTTAAACTTTTACATAACACACAAATTATCAAAAGAAACATTAAAATAAAAAATCAACAGGAATTGAAATGCCATGTGTTGAGGTCAAGCAACTTACAAGTAACTTAGATGGGTCAGAAATCCCAAAGAGCTCGGAATACCACCAACGAACTGGTTACCTGAGAGGTCAAGAGTTTGAAGATCTGAGAGCTTTCCGATCTCTTCTGGAATGGGACCAGATAAATGATTGTTCTGCAATAACCTGCAAGCATAGCTCATGAAGATTAGCTAGGTAATGCAACATACGATATCAAAACTTGAATCTGTTGCGTTTATGTCAAGTAACCGGAACAAAAAAGAACATCATCCTCGACAGAGCATCAGCAAATTCAAAAGAATAGCATGGTTTTACAATACCAAGGCTCATAAGTTATTACAAACAGAAACGGTTTTCAAATTTCCTACGTGGACCTCTTAACTGGAAAATTGAGTTAGTCCAGTTTGTCATAACAATCATAACAGCAACATTTCATTAGCCATGAGACTAGCCAATAATTAGCTTATACTCCAAAAATAGAACAAAAAAAACACATACACACACGCACACTCACAGAAACAAACAATTAATAGCAGAAGAATTCATGTACAAATCAAGTGAAGAACTCAGAGAAAGAAAGTAACAGCGGCTCACATTGTTCTTAGGTGACTCAAATTCGCGATACTAGGCGAAAGAGTTCCTGATAATCTTGCACTTGCCATTTCCCTAGCAGCAACAATATCCAGAATAAAAGATTAAAAAATATGAAGATTTTATTACTATACAAAAAGAAGTTCCTCACTTACAGGGAGAAGACGAAGCCTTCAGGAGAGCAACCGACCATATTCCAAGTGCAAGGATCAACAGAGTTCAAATCCCAACCGTTCATAACACCGGACTCATCTCTCATTTCTTTCTTCACAGCCATCAATGCGGCCACTGAATCCACAAACCAACCAAGTAAGCAAAAAGAAAGAAACGAAACTCAAACCAACAGTAACAAATCACATGGTAGTGTAATGCAAGGTCATTTTGAATATAGAGTTTGAAAGTCATACCCTCATAGTTAACACCCTTTGGAGAAAGAAGACTTGCTTGAGCAAAATGGACCCAAAAGACTGCTAAAAAGATGTGGAACAAAATGGCCGCCATTACTTCCTGTCCCGATGAGAAAGCCAACTTTTTTTTCTGACAGGAGTATAGCAAAAGAGCAGATAACAGGACTAATTGGATTTGGATGTTGTCTCCATGTCCTCAAGACAGACGCCCCACCTGCAAACTTACTATGACTATATTGAATCTTTCTAATTGCCTAGGAAATACGTAAAAATAAAATAAACTTACAAACTAAACCATGAAAAAAGAAAAATACTGCTACATACAATAACATAGAAACGTGTTTTTTTTTTTTATATTCAGTTTGATGGAAGATCGAGATAGAGAGAGAGTAGAAGAATGGCTCTGATAGCGTTTGGCATCCTCGAGATTCGGGCATAACATGCATGGTCCCCTTGTCTCCATTTTCCTACTATACATACTAGTAGTTGAGTCATGGCCGTAGTAGACTGTAGACATTTACTTTGACCCTTTAAATTGAATCAACGGCTCAGAGTAAGCTACTTCAAATTCTTTTTGAGTTTATGATCTCGAAGCAAACCCTCCTAGCGCGAAAAAACATGTACTTGGATTTGTGTCGGCGGCGAGTTTGAATGCCGTATTGTAGCAAATATGAGCTTGAAACAATTTTGTGTGGTTCAATGTTTTTTATATTCTGATATAAAAATTAAAAATTTAAAAAAAAATTATTTGTATATATTTTATATTTTTAATTAAAAATATTTTTGCACCGAGAGAGAATCCCAAGTTCCATAATCCCATCTCTATCACATTGCTCGGATATTTTGAATGTGTTTGTTATTGTGATAGTTATTTGAAAAAAGTTATTTTATAAAAAGTATTTTTAGTTGAAATTAATTTAAAAAATAGGTGTTTGGTTAAAAATATGTTTGAAATTGAGGTTGAAGAAAAAGTAGTTTAATATATTTGGTTGAAAATGCTTTTGAAATTGAGGTTATAAAATAATTTAAAATATATATATTAATATTAATGGTTTTAAATTTAAATATTGTAGAATTAATTACTCCTATTACATCATGAAATAAAAAATACTTTATAAAAAATAATTTTTTATTATTCCATTAAACTATTTATAATTTCATTACATACAAAATTCATCCGATAAAAACTACAATTTTCATAATTTTTTGAGCATAGATAAAATATTATCAGGTATAAATTTAATATTACAATGCAAATAAATTTAATTTACTTTATACTAGTGTTTTTTAAAAAAAAATGTTAAAAAAATTAACACACTGAAAAAAAAACACGTGAACAGTGTAATTCTTGCACTGTTCACATACTCTACTGTTTAGTGAACAGTGGAGGTGGCATAATACACTGTTCAGTGAACAGTGTATCATAGTTGAATTTCCCGAAAACAGTATTTTTATGTTTTTCATTTTCTTGCGTTCCACACGTGATTTGACTGTAAGATCATGCACAATAAACAATTTTTTTTTAACCAAACATTTATTTCTTGCGTTTTTAAAATAACACAACTTCTAACGCGTAGCCAATCAGGCTCAACCATAAACACCATCCTGCGTCTTCAGCTTACAACACACTTTATCAGAAAGGGAGACACCGTTGAACTCCATGTAATCATCATCAGAGGACAGGGAGACCAGTGAAGTTACTTGTAAACCATACTGGCACTAAAATGCTTGTGCAAGATTTGGAACTGCTATCAGCTACAGGGCTACAGCCATTATTTGGTGGTTGATGACCAGTAACTCACCTCTCCAAGTCTAAACTATCTTAAGCAATCTTCACATATTATCAAACCCATAATTTTCCTGTGCATGTCAGGTTCTTGCAGCTGGGACATCAAAAGCTAGAACATGCTGAGGATTAGATTTGCAACACTAATAAACTAAACTTGGGCTCAAACAAAGAGAAACATTTCATTTACACAAACATAGCAAATATTAAACAGATGGTGAACGAAAACACAGTAACTGAAGTCGAAATACAAGGAAGGAACAAGTACGTTTACTACAAGAGAACGCAATAGCATTACTTTTGCACATAAAGCGTGTGATGACAATTGTCTGCAATTAATTCAAGTCAGCCACCACAAATCAACAAAAACTAATAGGAAACAACACGGGCAAGTAAAAACAAACCCCCCACATCCAACACCAGGGCCCACCCCTTTTCTTTGGGCCGTTATATTAGGGGCCTTCTTCCTAGCTATATGGATGAACACTTCTCCACCTTTTACCTCTTGCTAGCAGCTATCTGATAAGTGCACCTCAGGCTATCTTACTATCAAACATGTACATAAACAAAAAGGGTTTTGACAAAAGGGGGATGGGATTTGGGAGAAAAACGTGGGAGAAGAAAACATGAAGAAAGCAGAGCTATCCAGCCGCCTGATCCATATGTATCCTGGTAGAGAGAGAATTGTTGCCGGTCAGACCTCACGATGAAATAACTGCCAGGTGTATCACAGAAATAACTGCTAGATATCAATCCCATACCACTTAACTTGCTTATGTCCCAGCCAGGTGCATAAAATTTAGACCCATTTGTCGTTTCACATGATCCGGTATCAACTTATTAACAAGCTCAGGAGAAGCCCCATTTAACTGTAAAGAAACAAACAATAACACAGAGTGAACAAATAGAATTACCTTGGCCAGGTGCATACCAAATAATTGGATAACAAAATTGCAATAAAATAACAAGAGCAACAAAGAAATTGCCCAACTAAAAACATAGTCCATCTTATGTGTGAATGCTTGCATTTTGTTTTTCTAAAAGGTCAGATGAAAAAACAATCAGAATCAGAAAGTTGACATACTTCCTGTTTAAAGTTGAAGAGAGATGGTAAAGGGCGGCCATTTGGCAGGCGAGCATTGGGTTCTCGGAGTTCATCAAAGAAAGGGTGTGCGCATGCTTCCAACTGTGATAAAAAAGTAAATTGTCAGATTTCAATGGGCAAACATGCATCTCAAGTAGCAAAAAATAAAGTAACATCAAGATTTGTTTTTCTTTAAAAAATAAATAATGATGGCCATTTACTGCAGTTGAATAAAAAGAAAGTTACAACAAGGTCATGGAGTTGCCACTTGACATGAATCTTGCACATCAACACACAAGGGAGAGAGCAAGGTTGAAACTACATAAAGACAGAAAAAAGAATAACTTGCACTCACCGCCGTGCAGCGAAGACTTGGTGAGTATTGCAGCAGCCGCGATGCAAGATCAATTGCCTCTGGAGGCATCCTCTTGTGGAAAACCTAAATAGATGAACAACTAAATGAAACTCTAATATAAATCAAATTGTACCAAGACATAAGATTATGGTACTTGAATGATCAACAATTGTTTCCTTGTGGATCTCAACATGCACAAACAACGAAATATAATAATTCATAATATTTTAGCTGCAGGAAAAAGAAAGACACCTCAAAGTCATTCATGAAAAGGAACTAAAAGCATACCTTGTGCCATGGGTGTGCCTTTATCTGTGGAAACCTAAAATCAGTATAGTTTGGGTTCATACATCGAATTTCTTCTCTTGTTGGAGTGCCAAGAACCTGTAAAACAGTGTGTAAGATGTTTGTTCATGGTCATGTGAATTGCATTATTAAAAGCATCAATAAGCAACACGTACCTTAATAATATCTACAAGCTGGTCCACTGCATTTTCTCCTGGAAATAGTGGCTGTAAAAATATTCAAATGGCCAGCAGTCAACTACAAATTACCATTTGGAATACTGTCAAAAGAGCAGTCTTAAAATGCAATAAAAAGAACTGCTAACCTGGCCAAGGAGCAGCTCGGCAAGGACACAACCAGCAGACCATATGTCGATTGATGTTGTATATTCTGTGGCACCGAATATAAGTTCTGGAGCCCGGTAGAATCGGGAACATATGTATGATATGTTAGCTTCACCTTTGACCTATTCACAGGGAACCTTGATTGTCAATGCATGGAACATTGTATAGAAAGAATGAGAAGCAATAAAGTCAGATCATATCACACTGGCACTGAAAGCTTTCAAGTAAACAAGGGCTTCAACTTTAGTAGTCACTCAATTATTATTAGCATCTATAACCAGTACTTGCAGAACTACATGAGCAAATAAAGTGGATCTTAAATTTGGTCCACCAAACCACACAAGTTCCTCAACCCGGCCATGAAAGAGATGCAAGTCACATGATAAATTTTTTCATTTGATAAAACAATTTACAGGTTTCAAACTCTTGGAGATAGAGATATGAAGACATTTAGAATAAGGATTTGCAAAGCAATACTAAGACCACCTTGACACCATACTCTAAATACTCAAGACTCTCATCTGCAACAACTATTACTTGCATACGGAGATACTGGATTATTGAAAATTGGTAGCCCTAAAATTGAAAGGAACAATATGATAAGAATACATTGAAAATCTGACGCTCGATCAGATCAACTGTATGATATTATACACTGATTACCAAAAAAAACTAATCAAACAAGGATGCATAAAGCATTACACCAATGTTGCGGGAAACATTCATTTTCAAAGTTGTATACATTCCATGGAAACAGAAGGCACGTGAATTAATTGCAATGATATCCCTTTTGGTTAAGAACCAGGACAATATCCCAAAGACAGACAACAAACTATCTTGCAACTTAAGAGTAGTCAGACAAAGCAAATATGAGGAATCACAAACTAGAAGAAAGTCAGCATACCAGCACTTTTGCACTTCCAAAATCGCAAAGCTTAACCTGGTGAGTAAGTGGATCAACCTGCAGACAGCCCAAGAATGCCTTCAGATAACAGCTACCATCTTTAAACATGCATTTATAGTAAGGAAGCATACCAAAAGATTTTGTGGCTTTAAATCCCGATGGCAAACTCCAGGAACAGCATGGATATAAGCCAGTCCCCTGAAAATCTGGAAAACAAGAAAGTCCTGTAATTAATACCACAAGGCTTATAATACGGCAACAAATCAACTTCAGATGCACGTAACATGCAATACCTGGTACATGTAAAGTTTCACATAAATAAGCGGCATTGTTTGTTTTGCATTGCTGTAATGCTTCAAAACACGATACATGCTCTCAGGAACATACTCCATGACCAAGTTAAGAAAGAGTTCATTGTTATTTGTCGTGGAAAAGAAACAGTGCTTCAGGGAAATGACATTAGGATGATCCATCACTCGCATTAGCTGCAATTCTCGATTCTTATATCTTCTGTCCTGCAAAACCTTCTTTATCGCTACAGTCTCCCCGGTTTCCAAACATTTTGCCTACAAAAAAGAGAGAGATCAAATGACCCTGTTCACACAACTCTTTCTTAATCGTCAATTACTTCAACAGAGAACACATTTGCATACCTGGAAGACTACACCAAATGACCCTGTTCCCACAACTCGCTCTGCCATGTAACTGATGGTCTACAAGAAACCAAAACATCAACGAAATTAATCTGACCATCAGCAAACTAAATCTCCAAAAATTTGCTTGAAAATCATATATTGATTCTCAACACCCTATGATAACTACAGAAAAAGAGAGAACCCTTGACAAAACAGAAACAGAAACAAAAAGGTATTCAACAAAAAAAAAAGTTACCTGCTTGGGCTCTCCATTTTTACCCCCAATTGTAGTCGAAATTATATGCCCGGTGACCGGATCATTCCCATCAGCAACACGGGTGGTCATTTCCTACCAAACACACGGACATCAGTGATCTTAGATCTATATAATAACTGTAATCACGCTTTATAAAAGAAGAAAAATTGGTTAGCTAGAGAAAAAAAAAAAAAGGGAGAGAGATCTTAGATCATGATGATGAAGGAAAATAAATCAAAATTACAAATTTTATGGTATGAACTCACTATCTAGATCTATTCTAGCAGAACTATTTCTATCAATCAAAGAAGCTAAAAGCTAATTCCCAAAAAAAAAGGCTTTATAGCTATAAAAATGCAGGGAAATAAAGAAAGCCCAGATCTTAAAAATACACCCTAATGCAAAAGAAGATTTGCTTGGATGCTGAGAATAAAAAAGAAAAAACAATTGTAAACATTTAAAAAAAAAAAAGCATCTAATCTTCTTGCAATTATTTACCTCTTACCTTCTAAGACCCAAAATTAGAAAAACAAAAACATAAGACAAAGCCAACTCTCTCGTGTCTGATTTTCCCGAGGAAAATGCAAGGATTTCAACATAAATTTAAAAAAGTGAGAAAAAGAGAGAAATTACCTTATCTTCAGCCATGTGTAAGAGAAAAGGAAAGAAAGCTGATGCTGATTAAGTTTGTATTTGCTTCAGAAATTAGTAAAGAGAGATCATGTTAAGGCAATAATAGAGATGGCCAAAAAAAGAAGAAGAAGACGACCCAACAAAACAAAACACAGAGGATGAGAGGGGGTGTGTCAAATTAGACAGAGAGAGAGAAAGACAACATCAACAACAATTACAACAACAACAAGCCCATGTGATTCCAGCCCCTCTCTCTCTCTTCCTCTCTCCCTCTTTCTTTTTCTTTTTGTCAATTCTTTTCTTTTCTTTTTTCTTTTGTTTTGGTGTCCCTCTCTCTCTCTTCTCTCTCTCTCTGTCTATCTATCTACTTTCCGTTCTCTTCGCTTTTCTTTTAACCTCTGGTTTCGACAGAATTACGATAATGGGATTTGAACCTTGTTTTGTTGACAACGTCACAATTATTGGGACGGCTGCTTGGACCTCAGTGTCCGCCCCCTGTTTCTTCCTTCCCGTTACCGTTAAATCCTAAAAAGAAAAGAGAGCAGTCTCTCTGTTTCTTTTCTTCTGCCCGTTGAAAAGGAAATATTCCTATCAGATCAAATTTTACTTGTGCTTTTACGTCTGTGAGATTCAACTTTTATTTGTTTAGTATTAATATATATTGAGTTTATAAATTAATATTTCAATTTATATTTATTAACTTTTTGATGAATTTGAGATTACTCGTCTGGGGTAAAATTTAAAAAAAAAATAAAATTAATTTTTTTATATTTTTAGATTGTTTTGATGTTTTAATATTAAAAATAATTTTAAAAAATATTATTTTAATACAAATTCAATTAAAAAACATATTAAAAAGCAACATAAACACACTCTAATATTGTATCCTTTCCACTTTTCAAATGATAAAAGATTAGTTTCTCACTTCATCAATTCAATTGGAGATTGGAATGAACAAACTTCAACTATGAGTGGACCAATTTTATGCGAGGATAATTTGCCTAAAACTTAATTAGTTTGATAATGTCTTGTTGTTAAGACAAATAATAAAGTAAAACATGAAGCAAATCTTTACATGAACATCTAATTTACAAGAAGTTGTATGTTTAATTTATTTCTGCATTTTGCGAATCAACTTATATGTTGAAAATTAGTTTATTGTATATCTAATGACTTCATAATTGTTTTTTTAGACTAGTTGAAAAATATATTTATTATGCAAGCATTTTGTGTAATGATTTGATAGTTCAATTTGGAAATAAGAAATCCATTGACAATCCTTAATTATTGTAATCTTATTTGTAATTGTGATAAATATTATTTTTTAAAGTATTTTTCGCTTGAAAATATATCAAAATAATATTTTTATTTATTTTTTTAAAAAAAAATTGATATCAGCCCATCAAAACAATTAAAATACAATAAAAAAATAATTTAAAACCAAAATATAATTTAAAATTTTTTAAAAACATTATTAAACTGCAAAAACAAGCATCTTAAGCCATTAACATTGGTGTTTTGTCAAAAAGGAAATCATGTTGAGCATCCTGAAAAAAAAAAACCTATAATTTTTCCTCTTAAAAAGTGAAAAACGTTTTCTTGAGACAACTCGATGGCTTTACTTAGCTGTTGTTTGATAGTGTGGCTACGTGTGAGGTTTAAAGTGGGCCGTTGGAAAATGTGTTTAGTTAGGTTAAAATCGGGTTTTATTTTGGTGAGACCTATCAAGAATTGAGGCTACACTCAGGGTTGAACAAAAACAAGATAGTTGAGCTTTGCAAACAGTAGCTCACCTCATTTTTCAAAATTCATTGACAAAACACATATCCTAAAGAGAAGAAAAAAAGCAGTTGGAATATCCAACTTCCCAAAACCTCAACAATTCATCTAAAAAATCAAAGCAAAAATACCTTGGAATCTTTTCTTGGCCAGTCAGATTCCTTATCTCTCTCATAAAAAATTTGAGATCTTTGTTTTCTCTGACTATCTTCTCTTTTCTGTTGTCAAAAATAATTTATCTTCCTTTTTTCTATCCGATATGCTTCTGCAATGTAATGATCTTGTAGATATGTTTAAAAAGGCAATTTTTTTCATTTTTTATTGCTTTCACCGTGACCAGTTTTTTTATCTTATGTACTTGTCTTCTTCAAAATGAATACATGATTTGGCATCTCCTTGTTTTGTCGTTGCAGAAAAAAAAAAGAAATGAAATCCATTTTTTTATTATTTCTCATACTTTTGTATTTATTGTTGATGAATCTATTTACAGATCTGTGTTAGTTTTGAAAGCACAAGAACAAGGGGATCCTGAAAACTTGTATGGGAACAAAAAGAGAAGGTGCTGTAAAAGTGATTATGTGTTTATTTTTACAAATATTTAACTAATTACATGTTTTAATAATACATGAATTAAAGTTTGGATGTTGTGTATTGTTCTTGTTTACAATATTGCGAATATATGGTGTTGTAAGGTAGGTTAATTAACCATCAGCATTACTGGGTTTGTTGCTAACATGAAAAAAAAATTAGGTGTTGTGAAGTAGGTTAATTAACCATTTGCATTTCTAGGTCATTTGCATTTATGGGTCTACAATACTGCAACCTTCGTTGATTGCTCTTATTTACAGGATATTTTGTTGGACCTTTTTCTATTTCATCATGTACTATATTTTATAGGATTTCAATTAAATCTTTTATTGATATGAGAAAAACTAAGAAGGATTATGCAATGAGAGACAGAGAGAGAAAGAGAGAGGATCTTTCAAAATCTGTAAATGGGACAATTAAAGAGATTGAAAGAGGAGTTATATTGGATAGCAAACCTGTTATGTAATTAGAAAAGCAAAGAAATAACTATTTGAGTGAAAATTTTACTTAGATAAATGAATACTCAATTATGATTTTGTGAATGTGAATTGACAGAAATTAATATACAAGAAGAAATTAATATTTTAAGTTTGTATATTGACCAAATTAATATACAGAAATATATACTACATAAGGTTCTCTTTTTTGGTTAATCATTGTATACTAACCAAATTGTTTTGTCCAATGACCTATTACTTTGCAATTGTCCATTTGTTTTTTAGTTTTAACCCTCACATTCTCCATGCAACCGTGGCTTCTTCTAACCACTGACTTTTGATGGGATGTTAATTAATTTTAGCTGATGCTATTATATATTGCATTACATGTTTGATCTAACGACCACATATATATTTGATGGTCTAAGTTCATTTTTGGGACTGGAAGTCCTTTTCTTTTCATTTCTATTTCTTCAACTTCATTGATTGTTTAAGTCAAAGTTTTTAAACCTGGCCTAATCCAATGCTCGGGTTCCGGGTTTTGACCGGTTCACCAGGTTTTGACTGGGTTGCCCGGGTTAATCTCTATTTAAAAAAAATCAAAACAACGTCGTTTTAATAAAAAAAAAGTCAACGGGTTGCAATCGGGTTTTTGACCGAGTTTTGCCGGGTTATAACTTTTCCTATTTTTTCTTCAACCCGGCCAGGTTACAACCCCGGGCCGGGCCGGGTTTCAAAACCATGGTTTGAGTACTTGTATGTTAAATATACTTGCATTAAAGATTAGTCAAATTCTAAGCATGTTATAATTCATTATGTTTGCTTTCAAATATGTTATCCAGCTAGGAATGAAAGGTCCTCAAACTATAGATAATGCTGCTTGGACTAAAAAAAATATTAAATGCCTTTTGTGACCTTTACATCAAGGCTATTGACATGAGAATGAGATAAAATACTCATTTTGACAAAACTGGTTGGAAATATTTATTGACATCCTTCAAAGAACAAACTGGTCATATATTCACCAAGGCACAATTGAAGAATAAATGAGATGGCTGCAAAAAGGATTAGAGAATATAAACGAAGGTCATTTCTGAAACTGGTGTGGACTGGAGTAATGAATTAGAAACAATATCTGCTAGTGATGAGTGGTAGAAAGTAAAGATTCATGTTATTTGGCATGATCCTTAATCTTTAATTTGTTTAAATCTTAGTTCAATAATTAATAAATTATTTAAAGTTGCATGAAATAATTTTATTTGTTTTGTGTAGGACATAAAAGGAGCAAAAAAGTTTAGGTAAGCTGGTATTGAACCGTCTTTACGTATGAAGTTTGACATAATATTCTCAAACATTGTTGCTACTAGAGATTATGCATAGACACATGGTCTAGAGTCTTGTGTGATGATAATGTTGGTGTTGATGGTAATCAAAATGTCAATGTTGATCAGACTGATTTAGAAGAAGGAAACGGTGATTCGAAGGAGGATGAAATTCCAAATTTTATCGACGATGTTTGTAACATGGTTAGAGGGGTTAATATATCCACTAGTAGCAACACACGCAGTAGTGACAAGAGGAAAGAAAGAGGACGTTATAAGGTTCAAGCTGGGGAAAAAAAGAATTCTAGAATTGGGTTACAACTATTATCATATTGGGATCAATTAGTTGACAACATGTCAAACAATAGTGATTCAACATCTATTTGTAAAGATAGGAAAGGGTGTAGTATTTATGAGATTATAAGCGAGTTTCATTCAATTATAACTCGGCTTTGCGGGTCAACTTGGAGACTTCATGACTCGGTCCCTTGCCTGGTTGTGTTTTCAAGTTAAAAACGGGTAAGAGCTGACTAGATGCGATCCAATTGACCTAAAGGGTCCAAATGCCACCCGATCACAACCTAATTTGACTTCAGAAAAAAAATTTCAAGACCATGTTATTATAACCCTTATATAGATTGAGATGACAACGTATTTGATCAATCTGGGCCAATCAAGACTAACCGATCAAACCTGCACCCATGTTATGGATCTAGTTGGGCTACTAACTTTCTTTTTTAGAATCTATTTTTTATTTGATCAAACAATAATAAAAATAGATATGTATAGTAAAACCACTAAATAAGTTTTTTAAAATAGTATTATGAAAGACTATATAAAAAGAATACTCACTAATGTAATGAAAAGAAGGTCACTATTTTATTAAAAAATAAAGAAAATTTTGAAAAATATTTAACAAAATAACATACAAAATAATTTTTTAATGAATTACAATTAAAATTAAAAGAAAAAAAAGACAGGTTAAAAAAAGGCCAAGTGCATGACTCAAGGTGGCGCAATTAAAAAAAAGTTAAGCTTGCGTACTTGATCTTTTTTTTTCTTTCTTAAAATGGATGGCTAACGCGTTGTCCATCCATTTTTTTTTCAAAAAAGATAGCAAACAATGCTATGACTACCATTGCAAATGATGTGTGTGGTTGAAAAATTAGGTTGGTTTTTTTTGGACCTAATACTCTTAGTACTTTAATAAACCAATCTCTTAACTTAAATCACCTTTAAATTGGTTCAAAAACACAAAATCAAATTATTATTTTTATCAACCCTAAATTACTTTTTTTAACAAGATAAAGACTCAAAATTACCTAAATGGAACTCATCTCATCAAAAAAAATCTATTCACACCAAGATTAATTTTTTGTTGTTGGATTATGGTCAAGCAATAACTTTCTTTTTTTGTTTTTCTAAAACTTAAGAACTGAAATGTGAAAAAAATAAAATTTTAAATTAAAATAAAAATGTTAAAACAAAAGGGATAAAAAAAACATATGCCTCGTGTACAAAAAAATAAAAAAGACTGATTTTTTGTTTTAGCATTCGATTTAATCCCTAAAGTTTTAATTACCATTAAATAATAAAATTAAATTCTATTTTACTAAATTGAACATCAACTTTAGATATGAATGTTTTTTCGAGACAGCAAGAACATCATAGCATGTTAATTATCAATCTTAAATTCAAGTAAACATAATATTTAATTATAATTTTTTTTAAAAAAATCAATGATCAAAACAAAAAACAATATAAGGAACCCAAAAAAAAAAAAGCAATCACTTTTTTAATCTACATTAAATTCTCTGCATAGTAAAACACAAAGTAATTTTAGTTTTTTTACTTTATTTTTAATTTTGCCACAGTTAAAAAAGAAAAAGAAAAAAAAAAGTATAATAGAATTGATCAAGTGTTAAGACTGCTTTTTAATGCTGTAACTGCTTGTTTACTGTAGCTACTCCTGGTAAACTTGTCTTAAAATGAAGATAAAATGCGAGAAACATAACGGATAGAGGGCACCAGCTTGGTGGTCCAACGGCAACTACATGCCAGCTTTCCTCTTATGGAGATGAGGCTTGATCATCCATTCAATCCATGGGACCTAGCTTGCTAGCTACTCATATCATACCAATTATATTCTCAAAAAAAAAAAAAAAACAAATTCCCATTGGATTTTCCTATGTTATTTTCCTTGGGGGATGAATCCAACTTTTCAGCTAAAAACTTCATTTTGTTTATTATTATTGTCAACAAAGAACTCATCATTAGTGTAAAATAATAATAAAAAAAACCCTCTCAAACCTTTTGTAAAGCAAGTAATACTATTCTCCCACTACATTCAAAGAAGGTTGACCATGACTAAACTTTCCTCTTATTTAATATAATTTCCCATCACTTTAGCACTATTTTAGGATTACTATATAGTTGCAATCTTGGACTTAATTGCTTTTTTTTTAGCTGAGATGAGGAGAGAAGGAGAAGGGGATGACGACGTTAATATATATATATATATATATATATATATATATATATATATATTTTATTTTCAAGGTTTTCATGCTAGAAGAATTGACCATTTTGATGGAGCGAATGCTTTCCCATCTCATGCATGTGGACAACATTATTTCTCGCACATATCATTTGCATGATGGAGAGATCAAGCAATTATTCGTCAGTCGGCAATGCCCACAACCCCAATTCTTCAAATTTCACCATTCTCACATCATCATGTTATATATTCAAATATATTTATGAGAAACTGGAAATTGATGGAGCTGGTGGTGGTGCGGTGCGATTTTTTGTTTAAAATGTCTTGTTATAGTGCCCTAAAAACAATAAAGGATTAATTAATTTATAGTATTATTGTATTTTTTTCATGTAAAATATTTCATAGAATTACAAAACAATATAAAATCTTGTTTTGTAATTCTATGAAATATATTTATGATAAACTAGAAATTGATGGAGTTAGTAATGGTGCTGGTGCCGGTCACCGTGACGGTGTGATTTTTTGTTTAGGATGCCTTGTTATCGTGCCCTAGAAACAATAAAGGATTAATAAATTTATGGGGTTATTGTATTTTTTTAATGTAAAATGCTTCACAGAATTACAAAACAATATTTAATATATAGAAAAAAAGTGATTTTTCTATTTCAATCTCTTTAAGTAAACACTGTTATGGCCATCATGATTGCCATCACCGACCATCATCACCATAAGCTTATTGCTAGCATTATTATGATTATTAATTTGACGAACATAAACAATTGCTGTCCCTATTACCACGGCGATGACTACATACCATTGATGTTGTTGTAATAACCAGAATCAGCGTGGAGTTAAGACAAAGAAGAGGCAATGCTCCATGGTAAATTCATGATAATTAATTTTAAATATTGTATAGTATTTAGATCATCGACTTTAATTATAGCTTCGGGAAGGCAACTTTTGGAACTTGCATATTTGGTAGCACTACACATAGATTTGTGGCATGTTAGAAAGACACCATGGTTGTTTAGAAAAGCTGAACCCATCTGATTATCAAAATAATCCTTCATTTTTTTAAAAAAATTATCAAAATAATAATTTTTAACCCTTCAGTTGCATTCTCCTGCTATTTGAACTGTTTTTATATTTTATATTCTAAAAAATTTAATTTTTAAAATCATTTTGATATATTTATGTAAAAAATAATTTTTTAAAAATAAAAAAAATATTATTTTAATATATTTTAATAAATATACTTTAAAAAATAACCGCAATCACACACTCAAACACTCTTTTATTTCTATCCAACTCCAATTACTTTTATATATATATATATATATTTATATATATATATATATATATTCACAGCTCCCTCCCTCCAAAAAAGGTGTGCAAGAAAAGGCTTTTTTACCATATTTTCTCTGAAATGAATTTCGTGGCCGGATTTACCCCTAGCTTTCGGTCACTTTCTTTTCTGATGTTTGGCAAGAAAACCTCCTTTTGTATTCGTGGTAAAACATGGTTTTGATATCAACAAAAACAGTCTAAAGATAGAAAAAAAAAATTAATTTAAAACAAAAATAAAATAAAATTCAACAAAACGGTGCGCACCGCTGCCACAGGGAACAAAAGGGTCCAGGTCCCGCCTAGTTTTGTGTTTTTCTCTTCTTTTTTACTATTGCATTTTTGACCGCAATAAGAGCTACGTGGCATGTGGGTTATTGCGTCGGTGTTTGGTCAGGCTTTTGTTATCATCAGGGTCAAAGTCAAATCTGGCTAGTGTGGTAACAGGTCTTACTGAACCTCTGATTACTTGATAAGCTCTCCTGTCAGGCCCTCCATTGTGATGCTCGTACAGTGGGTTACCATCACCGTCAAGATTCAGACACTTGTCTACATAAGGGGTAATTTTCATTTCTACCACGTTTGCCCAAAAGTTTTCTAGCAAGAAGAAAAGATATTTGAAAAATAAAATAATTTTAACGAAAACACGATTAAAAATAGTAATTTTAATAAAAATACACATAGAAATAATGATTTTATCAAAGAGGCAATTGAGAATAATAATTTTCATAAAAAAAATTCAATCCACAAACTCACGTTAATTCCAAACTGAAATATAAAATCTAAACAATACTATTTTCTCAAATCATAACTCTAAATCAAAAAAAACCAAACCAAAAGAATAAATCCAAAAAATAATTAATTTCATCTCTAGTTTTTATTGAATTTTATTTTTAAATATTGAATTGATGATAAATCTTGAATAAATAAAAACAAAAACCAAGATATTTTATTATATTTTCTTAGGATTTATTTGTAGAATTTTTTATTAGTATTTGATTTTATGATTCATGTTAATGTTTAGTGTTTGTTTTTAAGATTTAGTATTATAGTTCGGGATTAGGGTATTATTTAGGATCTGTATTTAAGATTGGAGTTAGAATTAATTTGTGATTTTTTTCTATTAAAGTTATTATTTTTAATCATGTCTTTATTAAAATTACTATTACCAATCATGTTTTTATTAAAATTATACTATTTTACAAATATATTTTTTTAACTTAGGCTTATCTTACCAAAAAAAAATTGTGGCAGCGTGCTACTTTTGAAAAAAAAATATCCAAGGTAGGGTACGGTTATTGCATGTTTTTCTTTTTATATTAACTTATCCTTCAATCTTGATCCTTTGATGATTGCAATCATAAGGAAAGTTTGCATTGAAATAAGGTTGTCGTTGGGCTTATGAGAATTATTTAAGTGGAAGTCTCTTATTTTAGGTATTTTCCTTAATTTAAGGTTTATCTTTGATTGTTTTAATCTTCTTTTTCCACCCTATCTAGTTTTTTTCTTTAAATTCTACCTTTTCATGGATCATATGTTGCCATGAAAGTTATATGCAAATTTCAAATCTTGGTTTTAGATCTCGTCTAAAAACTGAATATCAAATGGAAAATTAAGGTGACATAACTAAAGTAGAATGCTAAAGAAATATGCTAGTGATGATGCTCTAAAAATCCAACTAATATGGAAATATAGCTTTCAGGTTGGACAAATCGGTTAATTAATTGGTCATGACAATCTCTTCTATTCTCCCTAGTAAAGATAGTCGATAACTTATATTTAGTCCTTGATTGACTAAAGTTGCTCGTGACTAATATCTGCAAAAGATCTTTTTTGGTGGAGGTGAGGATTCTCCGATGCTTAAATAAATATTTTTTTAGAGAGAGACAATACATGAATATTCTTGAGAGAGATGCTCTGAAAATATAAATGCAATAGAGAATTGAAGATTGTGAACTTTTTTTATGAAGCTCTCATAGTGTATTTATATCCTATAAATCTTATCTTTCTGTAAAAATGAGGGCCTACAGTGTTATCTTGATAGCATTTAATAAGGGATAAATATTCATTACTTGATAAGAATATGGTGGGTCTTTAAAGAATTTTTATACACCTAAAAGGGTGTAAGGAGAATAAAGTTTAAGACGTCAAGTGTAGCTAAGTCTATATAAATTTAATTCTTCTTCGAAGTTAGATTCAAGGGAGGTTGGTCACTTCCCTGGATATGCCATGAGAGGACGGTGATTATCTTAGATTTAGCTAACTGTCAAGTTTAAGCATATTGGGTGTGCCAGACCCACACAACCTCGGACTTAGCTGACTACCAAGTCCAAGCGTATTGGATCTGGCATACATGCCAGACTCACACTACCAAAGACTTGGTGCACTGCCAATCATGTTAGACTCACGCTATCTTTGACTTGACTAACTATTAAGTCAAAGTGTATTGGATCTGGTATACGTGCTAGACTCACGCTAACTTGAATTTGACACATTATCAAATTCAAGTGCCTTAAGTTTGACACATGTGCTAAACCTATACGTTTATAAAAATAAATAAAATTGACTCATCATCTAGTTCTTCGTCCACTTATAAAATAGTTTCCCCTTTAATTTTTATTATATATTATCGAACGCATTTATGATAGATTATAAACTTATTTTCATTTTTTATACAAAGAGATTTTTGTTATATCATGGTTCACTTCAAAGTTAGATGCAGACTTTTTCCTTATTCATTTTTTATTTTAAAAAAAAACCTATTTTTGAAAAGAAAGTGTTTTCATTTGGAAGATAGTTTGAGATTTTTTTGTTGTTAAGAGCTTATGATGGTTTCAGGTGGACTGGATCAATTGAGCAATGTCTGATGTATTGAGGATA
The DNA here is from genome assembly GCA_015852605.2 of Populus deltoides. Taxonomy (NCBI): domain Eukaryota; kingdom Viridiplantae; phylum Streptophyta; class Magnoliopsida; order Malpighiales; family Salicaceae; genus Populus; species Populus deltoides. The sequence goes on from CM027573.2 coordinate 18,701,110, forward strand.
ATATTGATGAAATTAATTATTTTATGATGGAATTGAGAATTAAATAATATACATGGATGGAAAGATGATTGATCCATCTTGAGCTCTCTCTGGATATGGCTAAACTGGGTCAACGACTTTAAGTCTTGGAAGGTTAAAGTAAATGTTGTTTTTGAAAGTTATCTTTACTTAAAAATATATTAAAATAATATTTTTTATAATGATTTTTTATTTTTAATATTAGTATATCAAAACAATAAAAAAACACTAAAAAATATTAACTTGAATTTTAAAAAAGAAATTTCAAATTTTATTTAAAAAATGATCCAACTACATTCACAAAGGTGATTTTATAATTTAATCTGGTTTTACTGGTTGATCCCTTGATTTGAAATAAAATGACATGATTAAGTTCTTGAATTAAACATGCTATAAATTACTTGGGCCAAGTAGACCTGCTCTAAGACAAGGCTTTCAAATTTGCTCCTCATTGACTGGGCCGAAAGGAAGATGTGTAGTGTTTTTTTTTTCTTGGTTTGGATTATGGCCCCGATTTTAAAAGCATAGTAGAATTTACTAAAAGAATCTTATACTATAATCATTCTCATAAAAAGATTTTTTAAAAAGAAAATTACATCAAGCATTTTGTATAGTTTAGTTATTTTTTAATACACTTTTACTTTCACCCAAAAAAATTAATAAAAAAATTAAAATTATTTACAAAATTATCATTTTATTTCAATTAATGATTAAAAACCTCCTAGCTATGTTAAAATAACAAAATGGTCACTCTTCCTCACTATGTCGAGCATAAAACTCTATCCATCAGCCTGCCGGAATCTGGCAAATTAAACCCAAAAAGTTTGGATCATGAGCGTCAGTTTACAGACCTATAGTTGCTATGTACAGCGAAAAAAAGTCGTAGTTGGCTATATAGAATGTTCTCCTTGTTACCTATGATGATTCTCTCTGTAGTTTCTAAAATCATGAAAAATAATGCAGTTGCGGAAGAGGGTCAAAACTGGAGTCTAGGGCAAAGATAACTCATCATGAAAACTACAGTTGCCTATTGCCATGGAAAGAAAAGTAGTGTTCATCACCAGTCAGGCAGTATACGCAAAACAAATGAAAAAAAAGGGGGAGAGGGGGGGGGGGGCAAATATTGAGTTATGTGTTTGCCACTTGAAAAGAACAAGAATTAAAAAACTGTTATTTTATGTTGTTTTTTTAGAGCTCAACATGATCTTCTTCTCCAGCAAGATCTTCTTCTACACATTCTTCCACTTTTAATTCTGATGCTTCCTTGTCCTTTTGATCTCTGGTGAATTTTTTCCTGGGTCTTGGTAATACCGTTCTCTACAGGTCCTCTTGCTTGATTAATTTATGGAAGTTGATGTATATCCATATCCATTCCCATGTAATGGTGTTTGCCGATAACCTTGAAACTAAAAAGTATTAGAATACAGTGTAATTTTCAACATAATTTTATTGATGCTCAGCCTATAGTTATATACTGACGATTACATATTTAAGGAAAGACAGGAATCGCAAAATATTTATATCAAATGATTGTAGGTTTGGGGGTGTAAAAAAGAAGGAGGATTTCCCCAACTGCAATCACTTGCAGATTTCATGCATCTGTATATTTCCAGCATCTTCCTTAATAGAAACTATATCAAAACAAAATTTTACAAATCTTTTTTTACAGATTTCCTAAACCTGTCGGAAAAGAAGATCACTTTTTTTTTTCAATGCTTATTATTAGGCTGGTCAGAATCATAATTAAATGGAAACAAATCTTATATTTAATTATATAAATAAGAGGGGCACAAATATGTTAACGCATGCATTTTTTTTTAAGTTAGAAGTTTAAATGTGTGATTTTGAGAACAAATGCATAAAAAATACCTTTAATTTTCTTTAGGTTTTAGTCATGTTAAGTCCAAAGAATGCTAATTTTTTATGTCCACCTTCCATGAAAGCATAGTCTTTGGATTTGCCATGGCAACTTATGTTTTCATTCTTATAATTGTTGTTTTTATTTTCATTTTCATGTTCAAATTCCATGCATTTTGATCAAGACTTTCACACAAAAAATACCTTTTCATCTAATTGTAATTCATGTAAGTTTTGTTAATTATCATTATCATTTTGATATATTCATACAAGCATTTTAAGTTTGTATGTCCCTATTTTCAAATTAAAAAAACAACAAAAATATTTGTTATATTGCATGCATATTAAGTTTTATAACTTGTTTATTTATAAAGTTCTTAAAGATTTCATCCATATTAAAAAGGCTTTCAGGTTTAATATCATTGATGACACCTATATGTCAATCGGAGATATTAATTTTCTTTGTAAGTCCCAAACATTTGTGTCACCAAATCTTACCTCTAGGTACATCAACTCATAATAGTTATTGTTTGGATATTTACGGTCTAAGTATAAAAATCTCATTCAATAAAAATTATAAGTGAATTTCGATATTATAAAATAAATAAATTTGAACAAGTTATTATTCATGGGCTGGTGCTACATAAACAAAATATTTAGCAATGACTCTTCATAAGATTTAAGTTGGATTTGATATACTATTGATAATTACAAGTTATACTTAAGAGTAAATAGTCATGTATATATTAATTCACCAAGTAATTGAAAGTGACAAAGATGACATTGATTTAGAATTAATAGTCTTAAAATATACCCGTCCATCCAGAGTTAACTAACTATAATAGATCTATTCTCATCCATGTAGATAAACAATTAATATTAGGTACAATGAACCATTACAAATAATAATAATAATAATAATAATAATAATAAACAAGTAGAATTACATCTTATCTTATTTAAAATTCTTTAGGGTAATAGTATTTTTTTTCTAAAAAATATGATAGGTTGTTGCGAGTGCACAAATATTAATATAATATGTAAGTTTAATATTAATTATTTACAATGTTTATACAATTATCTAATTAATATATGATGGAGAGATTTTTTTTAGAAATAAATATCTCTAATCAAATATCCTCTTTTAATTGCATTGATATATGATTCGTAAGACATAGACGTTTTCAACCGAGATTTAGATTGAGGGATTTAAATAAAATGATTTTGTTTTAAAAACAAACTCTCCTAATTAATTAAGAATCCTAAACGTAACGCTTACGTTCCTCTTTTTTTTTTTTTCTTTTTTTTTTCTATATTGCTCTTACTTTGTCAACTCAAAAAACATTAAAAATCAGATATTCTATGTAGCAGGACCAAAATCAAGATAAATAACTGAAGCTTATAAAAAAGCTTGAGATATGTGCATGGCTGTAGTTTTTTATATATTTTCGTTAATATTTTTTTTTTAAATTCTAACATATTGATATATTAAAAAAATTAAATTAACACCCGAGTTTACTAATTGTACACTGAAATATATTTTAAAAAATGAATACCCGATTTTGCTAATTGAATATATTTTATAATGACCAATTTGTATTATAAAAGAATTATTTTAATATCAAAAGCTCTGTCTAACGATAATACTTGTGTAATTAATTTTATTGATATTATCAAACTCAAAAAAAAAAAAAAATCAAATATCCTATTTCAGAGCATCAAAATAAAAGGATATATAAATAAGGGTTCAACACCCCGTCGAAAACCTCAACCATGATATTTTAATAAATCATTGCTACCAGTTAAGCATGAAAAAAAAAAAACCGAATAAATTAAAAAGAAGAAGCTGAGCACACCCTTTCTTCACTTGAATTCCCTAACGGTTTCCTGTACCAGGAAAGAAAGGTTCGTTATATGGATAACAAAGGAACCGCCAAATTGACGAAACCTTACAACTTCCATTTTGCACCCATTTCTTTTTAAACTCTCTTTCTCATCAGCATCATCATCATCTTCTTCTTCTTCTCTTCTTCTTCTTTGTATCTGCACCAAAACAGAAGACCAAAAGCTCGAAAGAATGTTTAGCTGTTGTTGTTGGGTTAGGTGGCAAGTAGTTGTTGCAGATATGAATCTTTCTTTACAAGGTAATCAGTTTGGAAAGTGTTGCTGAGTTTTCAACTCTTATATCTCACTCATCTATGGATATATACAATATATTATAAATCACTATCACCTACTCCTTAGCTTCACTCTTAATTTATTTTTGGATGTTCTTGCTTCATCGATCACAAATTTCCTAATTCACGGTTTCAATGTGTGACCGAACTTGAACTTTTTTTTTTATTTGATCGAATGCGTTGGTGGGTCATTGTTTGAAGAGAGAGACGCAGGCGTGAGGGTTTCTTGTAGTTTTCGTCTTGAAAGTAATCTAAATTCTCAACGTTGATATTGATGTTAAAATAGGTTGCTCGAGTTTCTTAGTCGTGTTGTATTAGAGACTGTGGTGACATTTTGTAATTAGTCTGACTACTTAATTAAGCTTTATTGAGATTTGAGAGAGGAAATGCTATACCGGGGAAGCAAGGATCCCCTAGAAGTCCTCGTCCTGATGTTGTGAAAATGAAAGATTATCAGACCAGAAGTTCAGAATGTTTGCCTGGTATTGATCCTATCCTTGGGAGGAGATTGTCGGGAGGGGATAATAATTGGAAAACTAAAGTTGCATTGCTTCATGATTTGAAAAACGAGCATGGAAATCTTGGTTTTTGTAAGGCAGTTTATGTTGGGAAAAGGCACTTGTGGTTCCGTAAGCATGTTAAGTCAATTGCTCTTATGTTTGCATTGATGGGGTCTCTTTTCTTGCTTGATTCTTTCACGGTGTCACTTTTTGATTCGAAAAGTCTGCAAAATAGTTCACCCCCAATGACATCAAGCGGTGTTAAGGTACGATGCTGCTTGTTTATAGCACTGACATAACTTACACTTTGCATTTTCGATAACTTTCGGATTTGCATCTTGACAGTGTTGGAAACTGTTCTTAGGAGTTGTGTTCATCATCTACAGCAGTAGATGACACCAACAACAACTGCGTTTTCGAATTAACTATTCACTTCTCTTTATGCGGTCTATACAATTTACTTATCATTCACATTCTACAGCATACAATTATGCATTGCATTGACATTCCAATTCCGCTATTCAGCTAACGAAGTTGGGACTAGTGGATAATGTTTTAGTTCAAATTTTGCAAATGAACTTCAGTAACATGCGACTTGTTTTTACGTTTAGTCATGCAAAGAATTTTTTTATTTTTTATGATTATATGAGCGCACCTATCTAGGGCCATGGCTTCTACCATCACATAATGGACCATGAACCCTTTTTTTTTCTTTTTCCCATTCCGCACCTTGCTTAGAAGAAAACATTTGCTAGCCTATCATTAAATCTGAAAGATTTATGAATTCATGAATTTTTAGTTTTTCTTTTTTGTAGATCAAGTTCTCTATGTATCATATAGGATCCAGCCGAATAATTTCTCTTTTTTTTTAGCAAAAAATATGCAAATTTCAATAAGTTAATAGGTTGGGTGTTTGAGACAGTTACTTAGTTAATTGGTAATTATTGTATCTAAAGGGGGATAGAACTGAATATGCTAATGAAGAGGAACGTTCAGTCCAGATGTATGGCCGGCTCCAAAACTTGGCTTACAGTGCTCTTGCAGAGGTTTGCTTCAAAAATTTTACATTTAACAGATTCATGTTAGATGAGTTTTTGGTATGTAATATCATGAATCTGAAACCCCTTCCCTGCTTTAGAAAGAGTTTAAGCAAGATACATCGAATTTTTGGGAGGAACCACGGAAGGCATCTTTATGGAAACCTTGTGGAGATAGAAAATGTGATGTTTTGAAAGTAAATGAGTAGGTAAAAGGCAATAAAGCCCTTGAAGGCTAAAAATGAGTATAAATGAATAAGGGGTATTGTAGTAATTGAATAAAGAGTTGATAAATATAAATAGAAAAGAAAATAAAAGAGGAGAGCTGTGTTTTAAGAGTGAAAACTGACGGGAAAAGAGAAGAAAATGGGAGGAAGAAGAAGAGAAAAGAGGGAAAGATAAGGAAAGGAGAAGAGAATTGGAGGAAATAAGTTTAAAGGTAAGATTATGTATAAATATGTGTTCTTTAAGCTTTAAGTTCTGTTTTGATAAATGTTAGGGTTTTGAATATTGTGTTTTGAGTTTGATTGATGAATTAATTGGAAGGTTATGGGTTGATTGTTGTGGGTAATTGGTTAATTAGTTGATTGTGAGATATTGGAGGTAAAGATGATGATTTTGAGTTATGATTTTATTTGAATGGTGAAATTGTGTTAGAAATCAGAAGATGACAGTAGGTAATCTGTGAAATTCAAGGTTTGAGGTTGAAGATGACGAAAATTCAATTTGGTCCCTCAATTTCTGAAATTACAGTTTAGTCCCTAAACTTTGGGAAAATTATAATTTGACCCCTAATTGTATTTTGGGATTCTGGACAGTGTTATTATGAGGTTAAGGATGATGAATCCGAGTTTGATAATTGATTTGGAATATTTTCAGTTTGGTCCCTCAATTTTGGGAATTTACATTTTAGTCCCTGAACTTTATGAAAATTACAGTTCGGTCCCTGTTTCGTTCTAGACAGAATTAAGGATGGTTTATGGGTGAAAATTCAGTATAGTTATGTATTTTCCAGATTGGTCCAATTTTGGTAAAATTACGTTTTGGTCCCTGTTTTGGAAAATTATCGTTTTAGTCCATAAAATTAGGAGACTAAACCTGGTTTTATTTTATGCATTGGGATCTCTTGTTTGAGTTGCTTTTGAGTATATTTTCATATTGTTGTAGGTTCTCCTAACGATCCTCAATAGGATTTTCGGGTCTTTGGTCTGACATTCCTTTTAGTTCTATATTTTCCGGGTTAGTGGGATAATCTTTAATATGCATATATGATAAGTAAATATGTATGTTGATTATACAATGAGTACAACTCGTTAATTTCTTGAATAATTATATATGTTGCTTATTTTCCGAGTACTCATTTATTCTTGAATTTGCACTCGCAATCTGTCAAAGTAAATTCTAATTGATATGATATACGTTTCTTTGATGATTATGTGAATATCTATTATGCCTTGATATGGGACTTGTCAGTAACTCCATGCTAACGGAGAGTAGTTAGCCTGTGTGCACATAGTATTCTGTATACCTAGCTGGTGAGAGAGGCATCAGCCTGTGGAGACTGATCATCCCACAGTGGTCACCTTCGGGTGTCATCTGGTCACCTTTGGGTGTCATCTGATCTCTGACATATAGTCCACTACGTTATGATGATACGTTTAGTATGTATATGATATGTATATGATAATATGATATGTTTAATATGTATATGTATATGTATATCAAGATAAATGATCTTGCGAACTATTAATATCAAGAATATCTAAAATGTATATTAATTATTATTCCCTCACTGAGTTGGTTGAACTCACCCCTCATTCTTAATATTATTTCGGGTTCTTAGTTTTACGCTAGCAGTGAACTTTGTTGAGTGTTCCCGCTTCTTGGTTTTGAGTCGGTATGCCTTGCTTATCTTTCAAGGTCGTTTGATTCGATGTCTTAGCGCTCCACTATTACTTTGTTTTAATTAAGTTTGGATTTTGACAATGTAATGAGTATTATGGATTATTGTCTTTGTTTTAATTCACGATGAAGAGTTTTAAACTATCTTTTGGTTTCATCGGTTTTGAATAATATAATATTTCGAAGATTATGAAATCTTGCGTATTTTTGAATAAATTATTATTTTGATATTTTTGAGGCTTGATGGCGGGTGTTTTGAGGCTTAGCGTGACAAAGGTAGTGTTTAAAAACCCAATCCTAAGAGCCGCCTTGCTTGTGTCATTCCTCTCATAATTCTCTAATCTAGTTGGTGTCATCCTTAGGACTTCTTAGGGATCGGATTCGTGACAAAGGTGGTGGAATGATCAGGCCGGTTTTATTAAAACCTCATAATCTATTTTATTCATTTTTATTTTTCAAAACCCTCGTAATATGTGGAGCTTAGGATCTATCTTGTCTTGATGTCATTCCTCTTATAATTCTCTAATCTAGTGTTTGGTGTGTCATCCTTAAAACTTCTTATAGTTATGTTGATGAGGGCCGTTGAGGGAAGCGAGAGAGGAAGATTAAGAGGTTTGTTCGAGGTTTTAATAGCTACTTATTCAAAGCTATTGGGGCTCATGAGTTTAGGACATACTTTCTTTGGCGTGAGGGGTGGGAGGCCGTCTCCACTCATACTATGTCTAATTATTTCCCGAGAATAGACCTCGACAAGAAATTCCTTGATTTTCGGTGGCGAGGACTTAATTGGCCAGTCGGGGCACAGGCCACCAGTCGGGACAGCACGCCATCCCGCCGGTCTCGCACCTTTTGGCCCCGGGGCGCGGAATGTCCCGCTTGGGACCTGTGTCAAACCGCATTCTGAAAAAGAGAACCAGTGCGGCGCCGGGACAAGCGAAAAGAGATGATTGCCACTTTTGGGCCTCTTGACCAACCCCGACCGATAATTCATCCTCTAACTCTCGTGCCTCAATAGGGCACGATTCACCTATGGCCGAGCATGTCTTAAACTCGAGCCCTTGGTAAGAGTATGTCCTAAACTCATGAGCCCCAATAGCTTTGAATAAGTAGCTATTAAAACCTCGAACAAACCTCTTAATCTTCCTCTCCTCAGTCGGTATCAACATAACTATAAGAAGTTTTAAGGATGACACACCAAACACTAGATTAGAGAATTATAAGAGGAATGACATCAAGACAAGATAGATCCTATGCTCCACATATTACGAGGGTTTTGAAAAATAAAAAATGAATAAAATAGATTATGAGGTTTTAATAAAACTAGGAATGTCCTCTGATCATTACATAATCGGCATTAACTACATGTTTGTCACGGCAATCCAAAAGAATGCATTTACATATATGACCAACATAACTATAAGAAGTCTTAAGGATGACACACCAAACACTAGATTAGAGAATTATAAGAGGAATGACATCAAGACAAGATAGCTTGAGCCCACATATCGGAGGGTGAAAAAAAAATGAATAAAATAGGCATGAGGTTTTAATAAACACAAGGCACATATCAAAATAATAATTTATCCAAAAGCCAAAATGACATATCAAAATAATAATTTATTCAAAAATCTTGCGTTTCATAATCTTCGAAATATTATATTATTCAAAACTAATGAAACCAAAAGATAGTTTAAAACTCTTCATCAAGAATTAAAACAAAGACAATAATCCATAATACTCATTACATTGTCAAAATCCAAACTTAATTAAAACAAAGTAATAGTGGAGCACCTAAGACATCGAATCAAACAAACGACCTTGAAAGATAAGCAAGGCATACCGACTCAAAACCAAGAAGGGGAACACTCAACAAAGTTCACCGCTAGCGTAAACTAAGAACCCAAATAATATTAAGAATGAGGGGTGAGTTCAACCAACTCAGTGAGGGAATAATAATTAATATACATTTTAGATATTCTTGATATTAATAGTTCGCAAGATCATTTATCTTGATATACATATACATATACATACTAAACATATCATATTATCATATACATACTAAACGTATCATCATAACGTAGTGGACTATATGTCAGAGACCAGATGACACCCGAAGGTGACCACTGTGGGATGATCAGTCTCCACAGGCTGATGCCTCTCTCACCAGCTAGGTGTACAGAATACTATGTGCACACAGGCTAACTACTCTCCGTTAGCATGGAGTTACTGACAAGTCCCATATCAAGGCATAATAGATATTCACATAATCATCAAAGAAACGTATATCATATCAATTAGAATTTACTTTGACAGATTGCGAGTGCAAATTTAAGAATAAATGAGTACTCGGAAAATAAGCAACATATATAATTATTCAAGAAATTAACGAGTTGTACTCATTGTATAATCAACATACATATTTACTTATCATATATGCATATTAAAGATTATCCCACTCACCCGGAAAATATAGAACTAAAAGGAATGTCAGACTAAAGACCCGAAAATCCTATTGAGGATTGTTAGGAGAACCTAAAACAATATGAAAATATACTCAAAAGCAACTCAAACAAGAGATCCCAATGCATAAAATAAAACCAGGTTTAGTCTCCTAATTTTATGGACTAAAACGATAATTTTCCAAAACAGGGACCAAAATGTAATTTTACCAAAATTGGACCAATCTGGAAAATACATAACTATACTGAATTTTCACCCATAAACCATCCTTAATTCTTTCTAGAACAAAACAGGGACCGAACTGTAATTTTCATAAAGTTCAGGGACTAAAATGTAAATTCCCAAAATTGAGGGACCAAACTGAAAATATTCCAAATCAATTATCAAACTCGGATTCATCATCCTTAGCCTCATAATAACACTGTCCAGAATCCCAAAATACAATTAGGGGTCAAATTATAATTTTCCCAAAGTTTAGGGACTAAACTGTAATTTCACAAATTGAGGGACCAAATTGAATTTTCATCATGTTCAACCTCAAACCCTGAATTTCACAGATTACCTACTGTCATCTTCTGATTTCTAACACAATTTCACCATTCAAATAAAATCATAACTCAAAATCATCATCTTTACCTCCAATCTCTCACAATCAACTAATTAACCAATTACCCACAACAATCAACCCATAACCTTCCAATTAATTCATCAATCAAACTCAAAACACAATATTCAAAACCCTAACATTTATCAAAACAGAACTTAAAGCTCAAAGAACACATATTTATACATAATCTTACCTTTAAACTTATTTCCTCCATTTCTCTTTTCCTTTCCTTATCTTTCCCTCTTTTCTCTTCTTCTTCCTCCCCTTTTCTTCTCTTCTCCCGTCAGTTTTCACTCTTAAAACACAGCTCTCCTCTTTTATTTTCTTTTCTATTTATATTTATCAACTCTTTATTCAATTACTACAATACCCCTTATTCATTTATACTCATTTTTAGTGTGCTTTTGACAAAATTTGAAAATTTTTTATTTTTTTATTAACTCTTATTGTTTTTGTGTCAAATTATTTTGTGTGTATCAAAATGATTTTTAAAAAAAACTCATTAGCATTTATCTTGGCTCAAAACATTGCAAACACACTCTAAATGACCAGAAGTACCGTGATTAAGAAAACTATTTTGTTGACACAGGGCAACCTGACAAAAACAATGGGTACAAAATGGTCAGTGCAAATGGTGGTCTCAATCAACAAAGAGTAGCTGTAAGTGTCTAAACCTTTCAGACACATAGGTTAATATAGTTTTTAATAATTTACTTTTTGAAGTGTCATAGAATTATATTATTGGTTGCTCTGTCTTATTTCGTTGGTTGATCCATCTCAATTGTTTTACAGACTCAAGTTTTATGTTCATGATGATACTACCTTACAGTAGAGTTCTGCATGGATTACATTATTTACGGCAGGATTCATAATCATTTAGCATTTGGTATTTGCTTATTAATTGCTTCCTGCTTAGATTGTTCATGATAGAATGAATAAAAAGGTTTGAGCTAGAGCTTCTCTGATCCTGGGGTTGTATTTTCATGTAAACATCACACGATCTTCCTCTCTACAATTCATTATCATCTTTGATTGACAGAATGGTGAAACAGAAAAAGGGAAACAAAGAAAAAAAAAATCAGAGATCAATAGGCATTTGTTAAAATGGTTTGATTAGATTTGCAAGGGAAACAAGCATTACTGAAGTTGTTAGATTCTCACCACAACGTGCCATGTTTCAGCCACTGCTATGGAGTTAATTGGCAATTTACCACAAACAACTGGAACAATTTGCATACCTACTGGGGAGAATGATTTCTAGTAGAAAAATAGGAACAATAAATACCATGTTTTCTTACATCTCTGTAGGTATGGTCTTAGGATCAATGGGAACATGGGGAAGTAAAGTGAAAGTTAAAAAGTAAGCAGATGTCTTGTATATGAGCCAAAGATGAAGATACAGTCTCTTGCATATTCCATGTACTTAGTTGCAACCTTTTCTTTCGGAAATTTCTAATGAAATCATAACTCATTGATTAGGAAATCTCATCTTCAGGTGGCTAGCTCACATTAGTTGCATCTCCACATGAAGTTAGGTTAGTATATCCAACGGATAGCTCACATTCGGTCTGCATCCACATGAAGTTTGGTTCAATGAATATGATTTTTGGGGATAAAATAAAAGGAATCTACTCAAGCATGAAAAATAAATTTGGAAGTTCCAGAAAACAGAAAATACAAAAATAGCTTGGCTTTTTTATGTCTCCATTTTTTAAACAGATAAAGGTCTTTTGAATTGCAACAGCGTGGATAGGTCTTGGATTCAGTACTCGGAAATGGAGTTATAAGTTCCTCCATGGAATTTAAATTTTTTCTCTTGGCCTTGCACATATTAGAAGAGTGGACTCGTTTTTTTTTTTCCTCCTCTCTCTACAAAGGGGATGTTCGAAATTGAGAAGAGGGGACGCTAATGCCAATTGAGCTCTAGCTCATTGGCAGAAGAGTGGACTTTGTAGATAGCTAAAGGTTGGAATGTGTTCATGGAAGAACTGGAAGAATGACTTTGAAATTATGTGAAACCTATCTTTGTGTGTGAGTATAGTTTGATAAAGTACAATGTGCGACTGATGAATTATAACAATTATTGGAGTCATCATTGAAGAGGAAATACCTCAACAAATAGTCCGGAATGATCAATTATTAAGATGTTTTAAATCTGAGGCATTTCTTACCATAGCTTTTGTTTTTCCCTTCTAAATCAAATTTATGAAGCCTCGATAATCCATATAGGCTTTTTACCAAATTGATTACAAGATGTAGCAGCATTCAGGTTTTCCTGAAGGAATTTTTTATATTTGAAATTTGATAATCTCAGCTTAATATAGTTGTTATCTTGCTGGCGAGTGATTCATGCATCTTTCTATGTCTTTCCTTGTTATCAGAATTGCCATTATATATTTCAGTGACACAATTGTTGCTCATGGCAGATATGCAATGCCATTGCCTTGGCATCTTTACTTAACGCAACCCTAGTTCTTCCCAGATTTCTTTACAGCAATGTATGGAAGGATCCAAGGTCTGATATTATATATACAAATTGCTTCCTCTAATCTATATTACTGCCCTGCTTTCCATGTCATATCTGAATTTGGTCATTGCTCATTTAACCTGGTTGCAAAGTGATTTTTAGTCTATTCTGTGTTTGCTGTTTTCTTCATGAACTGCCTTTTCTTTCATAAAATGCTGGCTTATATTATTTTTAAAGGTGGGAGTGAAGCTGTTGTTCAATGGTATTTAAATAAATCTATAGCACTATCTTCTTCATGAGATGATCATGGAAATTCAGTAGTACTCTGCAGAAAACTCACCTCTTTCATTTTATGGAAATGCAGCCAATTCGGTGATATCTATCAAGAGGAGTATTTTATGAATATCATGAAGGATGAAGTGAATATCGTAAAGGAGCTTCCTTCTCATTTGAAGTCATTAGATATTGAAGCAATCGGTAGCCTAGTGTGTGATCTTCTTGGTTTCTACGTGCTTAATATAAAGGCAGTGCTATTTCACAGCATTACCTTATCTCCTTTCATCTTGCTTTTGTTAGATTACTGATGCGGACATTGTGAAGGAGGCAACGCTCATCGATTACCTTACAAAAACTCTTCCTCTCCTGCTGCAAAATGGAGTTGTTCACTTTCTTGGATTCGGTAATCGGCTTGGATTTGATCCGTTGCCTTCGAAACTTCAGGTAAAGGACATTACTTGGAGGTTCAAATATTACATAGTTACAGGACAGATATTAAACGCGGAGAAGCTCAACGTTAACAAGAATCTCTTCGCAATGTCTTTGATGTTAGTATAAGTGTTCCAAGATACCTTTTCCCCTTCTAGGCAAGGGTTCTCCGAAGTGTGACAATTGAACTTGACTGAAGCAACTATCCCTTCGCACCCCAAAACCAGAAAATAACTACGTAATATAAACAGTGATTTCTTTATGAAGTATCCAACTAATACTGAATTAACAAAAGAAGGTCCAAACAAAGCATGGCACTTCGTAGTGAATCGAAATCCTCTGTCCTTTTGCCATTAGCAAAAATATGAAAAAGAAAAATAATCGTTGGATATATCTGGTCTTTTCTTCTGAAGTTATCACCTATCCATAACCATCGAAAATAGATTACATTAACAGCTGAAGGAAGCCTGAGGCATTTTATGGTACAAAACATCATGAACGAGAATGATATCTGGAGTTACAGACAAATTCTGCAATCACTCAGAACATAACAGATAGTTATCAGTATCTTAACTAACTTTCTATGAGAGCATTCATTTATTCAATTTTTGTGAAAGCAATCATAGCTTAGTTTATTTGAAAGCCACATCATTTATAGTTTTATAATTGCATTTATATGAAAGAAGCATCATTTATAGTTTTATTAGTGCCTTTGTGATATGAAATATTCTCCAGAAATTAAGGTGTAAATGTAACTTCCATGCATTGAAGTTCGTGCCAAAAATCCAAGAAGCTGGTTCATTGTTGATCAGAAGGATAAGGAAGTATGACGCTGCACAGACTACATTGGACAGACAACTTTTCGGAGAGTTTCTGACTGGCAGTCCCTCAAATAAACATGATTCAGCAAGAGGCTCATCTAAATATCTTGCTTTACACCTGAGGTTTGAAGTGGATATGATTGAATAGTCCTTGTGTGATTTTGGAGGAGGGGAAAAGGAGAGAAGGAAAGTCCAAGCCTACAGAGAAAGCCATTTCCCTATGCTTATCGAGCGCTTGAAACACTCCATGTATGAATTGCTTCAACTTTATAATTTATATGCACTCTAAGAGATGATCTAAATATGGAATCTCTCTTTCATATCACTGATGTTTGCAGGCCTATCTCTTCATCGGTGTTGAGAAACTTGGGGAGATGCCCATTAACACCCGAAGAAGCTGCACTTATGCTTGCTGGTCTTGGAGTCAAACGGGGAACTTACATTTATCTTACTAGTTCTCATATATATGGGGGAAAATTTAGGATGCATTCATTCACTAACCTCTATCCTAACTTAGTCACAAAGGAAACTCTCCTGACACCCAGTGAGCTTGCACCTTTTAGGAATTTCTCTTCGCAGGTAATCAACCATTCTTAGGGCGTGTTCAACTTGAAAATAGTTGGCAAATTCCAGCATGAGCAGTGTTTCGGAACTACTTTTTCATTGACATTGTAGAGAACTGCTTTGATTGCAGCTAGCAGCATTGGATTTTATCGCCTGTGCAACTGCAGATGTCTTTGCCATGACTGATTCTGGAAGCCAACTCTCATCTCTGGTGTCTGGATTCCGCACTTACTATGGCGGTGGTCATGCTCCTACCCTGCGGCCTAACAAGAAGAGGCTAGCAGCAATTTTGTCAGAGAATGGCACCTTAGGTTGGAATAGTTTTGAAGATAGAGTAAGAAAGATGATTAAGAATTGTCAGAGTGTTCGCATACGGGGTTTTGGTCGAAGCATTTACAGACAACCAAGGTGCCCAGAATGCATTTGTAAAACATACTAGCATGTTCTCAGGTGCACACTTTTTTCTACCTTCTATTGTTTTGGAATTGATTTGCATCGGCCTAGAATGACATCCCTGCAGGCATCACAATCAAGGCTTTGCTCCTCATTTGATGATCATGCCATCAGGAATGCAAATGGCAATGCTGATAGCCTGATGCATCATCTATCCGTTTGTTTAATTGTTTATAAACAGTCGGTTGTATTTGTAAATTTTCTTCCCTTTTGTTCTAATTCCTTTAATTCTTTCCATTTGCATAAATAAGACACCTGTTCCATTCAATAATATCTTCCCACTAAATGCCTTCCTGATATTAATATTATGATAGGTTGCTTTCTTCTCTCTCCTTTTGCTACATGAACTGGAAGGTTTCAAAGTCTTTTCTGAGAGAGCAGAAATGGCAACAGCAGCTCCCCCCTCCCTCCCTCCCCCTGTCCTCACGAGCCCAATACTTTTGAGGAAAAACAATCAAGGCAAAGAGGTTACAAATTTGAACACTCTTTACTGTTCATGAATGCAGGTTTTCTGGCAACTGATAAGAGAAGGCATCGGAGGAATCCTTTCAAAACAAAATTTGGTTGAATCTTAGAATAGAAATCCATCAGAGTGAAAAGTCTAGTTGTGAGATGTGAGAACATTGTGTGCCCTTTGGACTGTCGACTTTGTTTTACATTTCTTGATCATTTCCTAACTTGACTTGTGCTAGTCTCTACGATATTGAGAGCAGCATGGTAAATGTTCCTTCTCCATTTAAACGCACCAGGAGGAGATTTTTTTATTTTTACTTTAGGGGACGGGTTTTAACTAACAACTTCTGGGGCAGAATATTGGAATGGCAATTGAACTGGAATTCTTCAGAGATAAAAAGAGAGTTCTTCAGAGAGTCGAATATTTAATTTCTCCAAAAATCACACCGTTAATTTGGTGATAAATTAGTTTTGTTGTAATAAACCTGACCAACCCAAGTCATATACATAACAAAATCAATGAAAATGAGAGAGGAGAAAGCAGGAAGGAGTCATTCTCTGCAAGCAAAACACATGGATCTTTTGTTTCACTCTTCTTAACTATAGTTGTAATACCCGGGTCCCCACATATTCCTGATCTGGAAATGATGTTTTTCCTCTATCATCTTTCGTTGGAATTGAAGTTAGTTCAAGACGGAGGGAAGAAACGCAATTGAACTGGAATTCTTCAGAGAAAAAGAGCAGAGAGCGAATATTTTTTCCCAATCACACCGTAATTGGGTAAATGTTTTTTAAAAACCACCAACCAAAAAAAAACAAAAAAAAAAAAAGAAGAAGAGGGGGGGGGGAGGGGAGGGGGGGGGTTTTCCCCAGGACTTTGTTTCACTCTTCTTAACTATAGTTGTAATACCCGGGTCCCCACATATTCCTGATCTGGAAATGATGTTTTTCCTCTATCATCTTTCGTTGGAATTGAAGTTAGTTCAAGACGGAGGGAAGAAACGATTAAGGTTGAAAGGAAGGGTGTAGAACTCTTCATTCCTGCTGTCTCCTTTGAATGTCCGAAACTTGACCCACCATGGCATTCCTCTATCCCTAGCACTGTCCTTGTAGTCAAGTGTGTTGTCTAAGAAAACAGCGACTATCAATGCAACAGTTGGGGATGAGAAGAAGATAGTGTTGAGGAAATCGTTGAACTGCACATCAAAAAAACAAAATAATCAATTGCCCTGCGCAATTATAAAGGAATGCAGCAATGAGACAATAGAGCACTGCGCACTCTAAGAACGCAGAATCATCAGCTTTAACTTGTCATGAGGAGTACACATTCCATATTACTAGATCTGATGTGAGCTGTTTTCATAGTGGATGGTAGAAATTTACCCATCCAGCTCTGGTATGAGCAGGACCATGATAGGCCTTGGAAGTGTATTCTCTAAAGTATTCAGGGACGGACAAACCAAGAAAGAAGGCAACGCCAGTAATGAAAAGGTTTCTCATTGAGTTCATGTTTGTGAATTGCAAAAATGACAACCCCACGGAAGCTGCAAGACAAAAATGTTGCAAATATCAGTTACAAGTGATAAGAACTTGGTAGAATCATGACGATCTCAAAAGAGAAGCAATCCATTACTCACCAACTAGACCAAACAACACGCAATAGACAGCACCAAAAATAGGGAAGGGTATTGATGCAAATAAAGCTCCAAATTTTCCTGCCAGAAGGTGGAAGATCAATTATGCAGACGAGTTATTTTTTTATAAATAATAAGCATATACTTGGCTGTATCTCTCACCTAAAATAGAGAAGAATATCATAAAACCAGCTGAGATTTGAATAACCCTGCGGCTTCCGACACGAGTGCTTCCAAGCAACCCGATGTTTTCTCTGTTGTTTTTCTTAAATATTAGTCCCGTTGCATAGAAATGAGAACTTCAAGAGAGATGAACCTATGCTACTTACACGGACACTGTCGAGCCAGTCAATGTTCCAAATAGTCCGTCCAATAGGATCCCAATGCCCTGCCAACCAATACCACGGCTAAGAACGTGAGCTGGAGGTGGGGTGGCACTTGCTAGACGTGACGCAGCTTTGTATGCTCCCGTTGACTGTCAAAGAAGTCATTAGTCTTGCTTTCACTAACTAACAGAGTAAGTTTGACTAAGTTTGTACCATTACCTCAATCAATGAGACAAAAACAGCAGCCATCATTCCGAAACAATGACCGGCATCAAAGGTGGGAGCACCCCATTGAAGAGGATATGGGATCTTTATCCTGAATTTGAAAAAAAAAAAAAACCTTAAGTATCGAAAACAGGTTGTAACAATAATCAGAATCACAGTAATCAGATTAATAATGTCAAGAAATTTTCTAAGTCTTTGAATAGTTTGTTCTCATATCAAATTGTTTTGAATCACATTTTGAAATCGGCATGCACTCGCATATGTTTTTCCTATACATGCACATTTCTAACTCTGTGGCAATAGGGGTTCCAGACATTAAGAAACTTATTATATATCCTCCGGTGCAAATAAGAAATGTGAAAATATTTATAATCCGAACACAGAAAAGAGCGAGTTACCAACCATGGAGCAGAAGAAATGAGGTAGGCTTTATCAGTTCGACAGTTAATTTGGGTGATTTCTGGACGATGTTTGTATGCACCACTGGCTGTCAGGAGGTGTGCATATGCCCATATCACTGTGATTGATATAAGGAGAGCAAACCGCTCCAGTATTGGCAGTTGTTTTGTCTGGAAACCTTTCAAGTACTGCACCGTGCACAGCAAAATAAAACCAAATAAAAATTAGAAAGACACCCTTTTTGTTCCAAATCACTGAACTAGTTCCTGGAAAAATGGAAAAGGTACTAAAATTTTAGTCTCTTTAATCCTTAATATTGCATATACAGAGTGACTAAGTTTTGATGTGTATTGTTCTGTGAAGCTAAAAAGTTCAAACTCCAACAAAAGTATTGACACTAGGATTAGGTGTAACACCTGGGAGCAGGTTATAAACAGGATAAGCATGGGGATGCCAATTTCTACACACCGTCCAGTCTGAAACGGATTCGCCAAAAAAAGAAGCAACAACAGTCAGAACAACTAAGATGTAGAACGATGGCAAGAAAATCCTGCAAAAAGAAAAAAAAAATGCCAGTGAAATTGTCACTGTACCACAGGGAAGCCTCTATCAAACAGACCAAAACCTACTAATGCAATGACTGGAACCATTCCAATTGGACTGAAGAACCTGAAAGGAAAATAAGATCAATAAATCAGCAACAGAAGTAATGCTAAAATTTGTTTTCATGATCAGTAGTAGTACCTGGAACAAATGGCCCATAGTTGACTGTATCCTAGAATTATCTGTATACTTGATGACACTATCAGAGCACCTTGGACTGCTCTCATTGTGCTAAGAAATCTCTGACAAATACAAAATACACTTCCATTAGTTTTTGATCTGATTATAACATGACAAATCATCAAAACAAGGAGTATTTGGAATAACTCAATAGTCAATCCAACACTTTGTACAATTTTTGCCCCTCCAAACTATTGTAAACACACACAAACACTTCATGGATTCCATTCATTCGCTCTATAATTACTAGTACCATCACATTTGCATTTATATCACTTATTATTATTTTTATTTTTACATTTTGGATACAGAATTGAAGTCACCGGTTTTATTTGATTTGACTTGGATTCGGAGAATTTAGATACAGCACAGCCTTGTAAATAGTGAAGCCAATTAAATGAGTGGGTCACAACAAAGTTGACGAAAGGGACCTCTTGATCCTTCTGGGTTCTCACGATGGACTTAACTGTAAAGTGAAAGATTTTCTACTATATTCAGAACTGTAAAAGAAGAAAAGAAAAACGAGACTAACCAAATGGTCATCAGGAATTTTTGTCAAAGATGGGTCATGTATTATTGACACAATGGGGACCATGAATGCATAAGACCCTCCAATTACGGTCGGTAAACGCGTCCCAAACAGTGTTTGTAGAAGTGTGTTGATCCCTTCAACAAAAAGCAGAGTCTGCACCACCCTCACTTTATCACCCTGAAACACACCGTATTAGCCCAAAACGAAAACAAATAAATAGATAAATAAAGATCCTCTTTCACAGGTCTAATTGATCTACTAGAAGTTAAAAACAAATGGTAGGTTCTTTCAGGTCATATGCCCAATGTACGAATTTTTAAAGCAATGGATACATAGAAATCGGAAGAAGGAGAGAGTAAAAATCGACTCACATGATTTCCACCCATCAAAGGAACAAGAAATGAAGGGATCATAACAGCAGTTCCTAAAGCCAAGATATAATGCTGAAAACCCAAAGCTATAGACTCTCCTGCTTCCACAAACACCAAGTTAGAAAAGAAGAGACTAAAACAAGCTAAAAAGACTTGATATTCACACAAAAAAAAAAAAAACATACCCCAAGATGGGTTAGAATCGATACAGTACTCTAAGCCTTGAAGTTGGTCCATTGGAGGGTGACTTATCTCTTCTGGTTTTGGATCAGCTGCCATTGTTTATAATCCCCTCAAAACCACCCTTGTTTTTACTTCTTAAGCTCAAAACCCAAAAAGAGTATCTACTAAATGAATCAAAAAATCAATAGATAAGCAAGGGAGAAAGAAAGGGACACCCTCAAGTACTGATGATCTCAAGAGAGTCCTAGCCAGTTAAAGCACAGGGAAACAAAGGAATGCAGTTTGATTCACTGGATGAGAATGAAAAAGAAAGAAAGAAAGAAAGACAAAAGCAAAAAAGGGTTAAAGAGAAAGAGATGGAAAGGCAAGCAAGAAAGAAAGAAATAGAGAGAGAGTACAAATTGAGAGAGAGAACTGGCACTTGCCGCGCACTCAACTTGCCTTTCTTTCTCTCTACAGGGTTTATGCCTATCTATATTCATGTTCCTTTTTTTTTTGGCAAAACCAATACTTAACGTTAACTTTTTCGACATTCCCTAAACTACCCTTTAAGTAACTCTCTCAATCTGAATATTACCGTTGCCTGACTGCCTCCCTCTTCCTCCTCCATGATAAATTTATTCAACTGAGTAGTTGTCGTTGTGTCTGCACATTTATTTATTACCATGAATGAAGACATAAATTGAAGCACGCAGCCTCCTCTGCCCACGTGTAACTGTAACTCAGAATGTTTCTACTCTTTTTTTCTTTTTTTTTCTTTCTGTTTTTTAACTTTATTATGCATATAATAAATAGTAATTTTTCAAAACACGAAAAGTAAATTATAGAACGTTCTGATAATATGGAATACAATCCAACTTTTTTTTTTTTTTTTACATGGATATTTTTATATCCTTTTAAAAGATAAGACTAGTTTCGTTCGTAGTTTGTGGCTATTTTTTTTAACAAGTATGTTTCTTAGTAATCGAATTTGTATTCTTATCTTTATAGGAATATAACAGTGTCTTAATCGATAGACCAACATGTTATTAGTATTAGTGTGAAACTGTTAATTATTAATAATAATTCTCAATATATATAGTTAATGTAAAGATAGAGATTATCAAGTATTGAAGTAAAAAAGCCCAACTTTTTTCATTTTTCTTTACTTTTTGTTTTGCATATGATTAATTAAATATTAACATGGTTTTATGAAGAAAAAAAGAGAGAGTAGGCATGGCCATCGTCCATCTTATCTTTACTGCAAAGATTAGGGACTGACTGCATGTGTATGCATGGCTTTATGGCTATATTAATTTACAATGGAATCTAAAAGACAGCTTTTTCATAAAAGAATTGGGAGTCACGAACTCAAGAAAATAAAAGAATTATATATTGCATGTTTTCTTCCTTCTTTATAGCCCCTCTAATTGTTTTCTGGGCATTAATTAGATATTGTTTTATAGGGGAAAATAAAATGTATTTCAAGAAACAGAAATTAACTAATTATTCTACAGATACGAACAGCAGCGGCAGTAATTTCAGCAAATGTCAATAGAAAACAGATGCCTTGACGACCACATGTTTGACGGTTGTTGGGTTCTTATTTATGTGTTTTTGTCTGAAAATATTACAAAATTAAATAACCAAGTTTGGGGAAATTTCTAGTAATGTCATTTTCTCTTCTTTTCCCAATTGCAGCGCCGAAATTGTAGCTCTTTACACCTCAAAATTGCACCATTCTTTTTACCAGATGTGTTTAAAAAAATCAAAAAACCGATTAAACTGAAAAAACCAAAAAAAAATAACTAAAAAAGCCGAACTGTGAAAAAAACTGATTAAAATTTTAAAAAAACCAACCAGTTTGGTTTCAGTTTTTTAAGCCTGGAACCGGAAAAATCAAACCGAACCGAACATAAAAAACCGGAAAAAAAAACCGAGTCAAACCAGAAAAACCAAGCCAAACCGTTTTGAACTGGTTTTTTCTCTAAAAAACCGAACCGAACCGAAACCGGTCGGTTTGAACTGGTTTTGGTTTGGTTTCGGTTTTTTTTTAAATCGGTTTGGTTACTTTTTTTGATAAAAACCGAATCGAACCGAATCGTGAACACCCCTACTTTGTAGAGATGGTAATATGTTTGTGAGATTTTACCCTTTTTATATATTTTTTTAAATTATTTTTTTATTGTTTTGATGTATTAGTTTAGAAATAAAAAAATATTATTTTATTATATTTTCAAGGAAAAAAAATTTTGATGTATTAGTTTTAATCAGTTTCATTTCTTTTTCCTTTTCTATTTATTAAAAAATCAATAGCATAAGATTTATTAATGAACTTAAGATATATTAAAGAATTTAAAAATATAAAAATTGAATATGCAATCTTGATGCCACAAGGACTAAATAATCCATTTTTCTAAACTATAGGGATGAGGTTGCAATAGCAAGAAAAATATCAAACAGTGGCAACTAAATGAGACTATATTTCCGTCCAATTTTACCCATGAGATAAAATAAGAAAATCATTATTTATTTTTTCTCATTATTTTTTTTTTTTTTTTTTTTGTGGGGAATTTTTTCACAGGAAACAGTTAAAAGTAGCAGTTTTAATAATAATAATAATAATAATAATAATAATAATAATAAATAGGGGCTGAGCAGGAGGACCCAACGTGCGAAGGAACAGAAACAGTGTACGAATCTCTAACGTCTCTATTTCCATGCAAAGACAAACAAATAGCTTAGATATCAGAGCTCACCTTTATGGCTTCATTTTCACTTTTTCACTGCTCTCTGCCATTTCGCTTCAGCATGATATAATATATTTGTCTTTGCTTATAAAAAAATGTTTTCGAAAATTTTTAATTTTTTTTATAATTTTCTAATGCACTATAAATTTTAATATATTAAAAAATAAAAAATATTTTAAAAAATAATCACCTAATAAAAATCGACCTTTTCCACTGCCTAACCCGACCTGACGTGGCCCAACTGTCAAAGAAAATGCAATGGAAGAAAACAAAATCCATATTTGTCGTAACCGGCGGCTCTTTAACTAACTTTTAGAAAAATTAC
This sequence comes from Populus deltoides, assembly GCA_015852605.2. NCBI lineage: Eukaryota > Viridiplantae > Streptophyta > Magnoliopsida > Malpighiales > Salicaceae > Populus > Populus deltoides. Next base: position 18,724,641 of record CM027573.2, read on the forward strand.
TTATCCGATATTAACCCATGTAAGTTTAGACTGATTTAAGTCAAACAAACACATCACTCAAACTAAATTTTATTTAATTAATTTCTTTAAAAAAATCTAACTTAAAACTCAAATTGATTTAGGTTCAAAATCATAGGTTTTTTTTTTTATATTAATTCATTAGTCCAGGTGTAATAAATTCAAGGAAAATATATTTATAAGAGCATAAATTGGCCTGGCGGCCGACCCGGTTCAAGACCTAGGTTTCGGGTTCCAGGTTTTGACCGGGTAAATTTATATTTAAAAAAAATTAAAATGACATCGTTTTAGTAAAAAAATTAAAAAAAATAAAAATTAATGTGTTGTAACCGGATTTTTAACTAGGTTTTACATGATCACACCAGAAGATGATTTTTTCTATTTTTTCCTCATTTATTGTGTACGTTTTTGACAGTTTGAGCTCTCCCTGTTTCACGTCGGACAACGCAAGTAATGTTAGATTAGTATTATTATAATTTGTTTGGTCGCAATTCTCATCCCTGCAATTGTGGTTTTTTGTTTTTTCACTGACAAATCCTTAATTGCCCCGCATCTTACGTGGCCATCATTAGTCAAATAAAACTTGTACTATTTACGAATATGTTTCGAATTTGAATGGGAATGGACATTAACGAAAATTTCGTGTTGAAAGGCATATTTGTTTTGTTTTCTGAAATGTAATTTTTAAAAAATCAGTTTTTAAATTTTTTTTAAATTTATTTGTTATTAGAAAATTTAGTCAATAAAAAATATTTTTTAGTTAAAGAAAAATTTGGTTTGGTTTCAGGAAAGTGTTTTTCTTTTATTTTATACGGAAAATATTTTCTGAAAGTTGTGAAAAATTTAGAAATGTTATATTATTTGCTGAATATATCAAATTTAGTCCTCAAATTTTTGATTGCTATATATATATATTGTTTTGAATATTTATTTTTTAATTTTATCCCTTAAAATTTAATTTTTATATTAAGTTTGGTCCTCATTTTTATAATAGTTATTTGCTTTTCCCTTATCATTTTTTAATTGAAATTTTTTATCTATCAAATTTAGTCCTCATTCTTTTGATTGTTACTTATTTTATTTGAAATAATTTATAAAAAGTTTATTATTATTATTTTAATTTCTTCATCTTTCAATTTTTTTTTTTTAGATTCTATTATCTTGATTATTAATTATTTTATTTGAGATAATTTATAAAATTATATTTTTTTTAATTTTATTCTCATTCAACTTTTTAATTTGTAAGATTTGTTTCTCGTTATTTTAATAAACTTGAAAAAAATAAAACATTAATAAGTTATTTTCCAGCTCATTTTTCATTACATAACCAAACACCGGAAAGTGTTTTCCAACTTATTTTTTATTACACTACTAAATAGCAGAAAATAATTCATTTTTCCGAAATTCACTTTCCTGATATTCACTTTCCAAAAAGAAACTACTTTTCAGTAAACAAACGGGGCCTAAATACCTGCAAATTTTTTTTTTTCCTGTATGAAGAAGAGCATTGTGAAAAAGATGACTGGATTGCTTACCTTAGGAGTTCAAGATTACATATATAATCTTTAATTCACGTACATGTAAAAGGTAAGATAGTCAATGTGCTTTACCTATTAGTTTTGTATCACTGCAAAAACTATTAAATTCTCTGGATTTTACAGGTGGTGTGTTGATGATGGCGGTAATATAATCAATTTCTAGAAAGCTTGTGGCTAGAAAGCATATCATTTAATGTGTATATATTTTGCCCTAGTTATTGATGGTGAGTAGACCAGATCATAGTTTTTAGATCCAGCTTGGTTTAAGACTCGGGTTCCGCGTTTTGACCAGGTCACCGGGTCGCTCGGGTCATTTTTTTTAAAAAATCAAAACGACGTCGTTTTAGTAAAAAAATAAAAGTCAACGGGTTACAACTGGAATTTTGACCAAGTCGCCGAGTCAACCCGCCGGGTCACACCAAGTTTTTCCTTTTCCTGTTTTTTCTTCAACCCGGTCCAGTTTCAGTCCCCACCAGGCTAGGTTTTAAAACTATGGACTAGATTTAATAAGAGAGTAAATGCGTATATATTTTAAAACTCAATTTGATAGTATATGTTGGTTCCATATCCAACAGGTTATAATGAAATTGTCATTATTAAAGAAAAAACAAAAGAAATATGAGAAACATTTGTTGGAAATTTGTTTTAAATAAATAAATTATTGGTGAATGAGAAATTAATCTCAAAGTACCCTTGGTTTTCCTACAAAATGTACTCTTGATATTTTTTAGATTTAGTTCTTGATTTATGGTGGCTAATTAATAGTTGATAACAATGAGAATTAATTTTTAATAATTCTTCAACCTTTTAGCTTTTAAAATTCATTGTAAAAAGAGGGTGAAGAAAAAATTTATAACTTGAATTTTTTAGATTTTTTCACTTTTTCTCACCCCATTTTCAATGTTTTCATTGTCTTTTATGCTTTGGTTTTCCTCTCTAATCTAGAGTTTATGTTCATCTTGTTGGGAAATATTTGAGTTTCATATTCTTTGGTTCAAAAATCTTATTTAGAAGTGCATCTAAATTAAGATGGTGTTGTTAGAATCTTAAGAAACATATTGCAAACATTATAGTTTCACAAGTGATAATCAATTAAACTTTAAGAATAAATGATTCATCATTGACAACAATAAAAGTATCATTACTTTAAAGTACTTTAACAAATAAATACCCTTTTTTATTTTAATTTAAACATATATATATATATATATATTTATTATTAATATGCATGCTAGGATTTTAAATTAATATCAATTGTAAGTTTGGATATGCGTTTAGTATGGATGCTAATATTATGTTTGTGCTCATAACATATGTTGTGAGTTATTATTTTGCTTGCTTATAGATTTAAGCTTTTATGAACTCTAGGCGTTCCTTGAAAATATTATTATGTTTAGCATATCTTACTCTGATAGACTAAATATCTTTACTCACTGATCTAATATGTACATATCTTTCAAAGATCACAATAACTTCGTGGAAAGTAAATCAAAATAAACCATGAAACCCGATTCATGATAATTATGTTTTTTAACTAATTTTTATTTAATAATATGATAGATCATTTTTTATTTAATAATATGATAGAAAAAAATAGACGATCGTAAAATTAAACACCAACCCAATACCAAGATGTTTTTCCGAAACTATGATAACCTTGTATAAAGAAAACCAAAATAAGTAACAAAATTACATTTTCAATAAACTCAATGTTGAAACATGAAATAAAATAAATAAATAAATAAATAAAGCACAAAAAAAGAGAAAAAAATGTTATTGTTCCAATGAATAATAACATGTGAGGAAAGGAATAGTGATGTCTCATTCTTTGTTAATAATTAGATCTTTGGCTCTTTGGCTTATGTTATACTGAGAGTTAGATCAATTTTTTTTAACCCGAGAGAAAATATCTAGGCGTTGCTAATGTTTTTTTTAGTTGAAAAAACATTAAACTGTGTGGGGATTAACCCTATGTAACTCGGTCGATTTGGTGGGTTTAAAGGTAACCCTGATGACTGAAAAAAAACATATTTTGACTCAAAATAAATATTGTAGATGAGATTTTTAATAAATATTAAGACAAAAATACATTCGATCGATTCATATCAACCCGAATTAACCTACCAATTTGTATGCCAGGTATTAAAACCATAATATCCTAATAAAAAACAAATTAAAATAAGTTATAAAGCTTAATTTCTAATCAATCTAATGTTGAAGAATAAAATTAAAAAAAAACATAAAATAACTACCTAGATTAACTAACTAAAAACTTTAACGTTCAATTTTCAATAAGTGAAAATAATTGAAATTGAAAACAAAAGATAGATTGAAAAAAAAAAGGTAAAAGAAGGGGGGCAAAACATTACAGTATGTGTATAGTTATTTAGTTTTTTTTTATAACTAATAATATTCACATATGGATTCATCCCATGCCCTTAAGAACCAGGGATTCCAAAACCGTCTCATATCCTGCTGGGCATGACGAAGGAGTATTGACCAAAGTATGCTCTGCCGGATACCAAGTGGATATGGGATAATTGCTAACATTAGACATTGAGAACTTTTGGTATTGCGTTTTTACTTGTGTTTTGTTATACTTTGGATTGTTTTGATGCTAATATCAAAAATGATTTTAAAAATAAAAAAATCATTGGCATGCATTTCGAAAAACTAAAACGCCAAACATGCTAACATCGACTAATCAATCCTCCATAACCATTTTTTAAAGTGAAAAATTGAAGAAATATTTACAAAATCTTAAAGTGACTGACCTAATGATTAGGAGATTTGCTTTATTCATTGAATTTATAGGTTTAAAATTTATTAAATGATCAGGTTGAAGATTAATAAAGAAATTTATTTATTTATTATTAATATAGATGTGTTTGTTAATCTGTGTGTATTTTAATTAATTTTATAAATTTTAAAATTAATAATTATATAAGTCTTTACTAGCTGTAATTTATAAAATTTAAACTAATAATTTTTAAAAAATAAGGAATGCAGCTACATTCTTTAATCTTAGCTGATATAAAAGTGATCGGGAAAGCTCTTACTGTCCAATATATATATATATATATATTAAATTCTATAATCTATAATGCAACTCGTTGTTATTTTTCTGATACACGCAACTCTAGACCAGGAAAGGCGCGTAGCTTAAGAATTTCCTGGAAATGTGAGAAAACCAATGAGCATTTGATTACAAAAGGAATACTCAAAAACAGAAAAGTAGTTCGTTGGATTCACAGGCCCCAAGCTGTTTTTGCAATTCTTAAAAGTTGGGAAAATGGATAATCATCGTAGGATTCAGATTCCTTTGTACACTCAATGTAAAGCATTCAACTGCCAAAAATTAATGGTTATATATATATATAAGTCAATCCTTCGTAGATCTGAGTGGTAAGGTTTTTATAAAACATATATGCAGTAAAAATAATAAATTTTAAGAGTTTCAAAGATTTTATTAGATTAATCTAAAATTATTTAGGATTTATACTAAAATTATTTAAAAATTATGTTTTTTTTTTACTTTAATTACTTGTTTAAAACTGAGTTGTTGTAAATCATAAAAAGTCTAATGTTTGGTATATTTTTTTTGTTTTAAGTGTTTTTGTGCTATACTCTTATTACTTTAGAAAATAAAAGATGTAATATTTTATTTATAGAAAAACCTCAAAATTTTATAAATAATAAAGAATTAATTTTTCTTTTAAATAATATCACATTTATTATTGAAGCTAATCTTATAAATCTATTTAATCAATTCCTTACTTGTTGTTTCTAACTCTAGAATTGTAATTTCTTATATTAATTATATTGTAATTCTGAATTTCTAAAAATTATTTATAATCAAGTCATACTTGATTAATTATTCCATTTTAATTTCTAACCAATGGTTCTTATACGTATGACCCATTAGGTTCTCTAATAAATTGACCCAAACATAAATTATAATTCTAAATAAAATAAAATTAAATAAATTAAACAATTTGATTTATTATCAATTTAACAATTGATTGATTTATATTTTAAGATTAAATACAATGTCTAGTAATTTGTCATGATCCCCTAAATATTAATAAAGTGATAAGTAGTTTGACTTAACCTTTTAGTAACTACTATCTTAGTGTAATTACTATTCTTTCATCAAGAATGTTTTGATTAAGAAATTATAGCATGTAATATGTTTGTTTTGTTAAATCATTTTAGTTCTTAACACTATAGTCATTGATTTTTCAAATAAAATGTGAAATTATTTTCAAATCTCATTTTACCTTATTCAAGAATTTCACAGTTAATACTATTTGAGAAGGAATATTTGTCCTAATTCAGTTAGGGTGATGAATATTATCTTGATTAGTCAAATATTTTCATATAATTTATAATATACTAAATATCTACTTATTTATTATCCTTGATTAGAAAAACGTGTGGTCAGATTAAAGCATAACACTCTTTGTTTTTATTATATACCAAATATCTAATCATATATAAATAAATATAAAATACAAAAAGAGTATTTGTTGATAATAAATATATTTAATATAAATAAAATTATTACTACGCGAGATGGTATATTCACTGACAATGTTATCCATGCTTAAAGTTCTTTTTGCAGAAAGCATCAAGATCCCATGTAACTGAGATATGCTTCACTTTCACACGTAGCATGGGGGGGCGGGGGGGGCTATATCACTACTTTAGCCAAGTAATGTTGACTGGGAATCTCAAACTAACAATGCAAAGACTAGAATCCAAACATCTTATCACAGTCGAACTAGATTTATGTAATAATGCGATGATGAAATACAATAATCTTCGATGTATCCGAGGCACGAGTGGAGGGGAGAATAATTGTGTCGAGTGGCCACGGGCCTCTGCTGTTGGCTATGGTGATCGGCAAGGGAAAACGAAATGAGGAAGAAAAGACTGATATGCTGCAAAGGAATATGAGAGTGCAAATGGCATCCGAAAGAGAGCCATGTAGATGAGGTCATGCCATGGCTGCTTCGGAATTCCTTTCGGCTGGGACCTTGGAATGTACGTCGAAAGAAAGTGTGGTTTCTGAGTGCGCATTCGTAATCAATCCTAAAGGATCACTTTCTAGTGACCAGTGCTGGCTTTCATTAGACATAATAGGGTCAAGGTGCCTACCGGCCACTCTGCCCTGAACAGAGGGGAAGCTGGACAGCATAATAATAACGCCCTTTTCTACGCAGCCCAGCTGTGCCCCAGTTGCATCACATTCGAGACTACAACTCTCTCTATACACTCAATTTTAAAAAAATTAATTTAATTTTTTTATTAATAATTTAAGTTACAATCTCGATCAATTAAATAAATTGATTTTATTTGAATCATGTGTGGAAAAAAACAGAAAAAGACAATGATAATATAATCATGTATATATATATCATATATATTTATTTATATATATACACATATATAAATAAAATCATATATAAAAGCATAATATGGAAAAAAAAACCCTTTTATCCTAGAGTAAAAAGATAATGTTGTTTAATTTTTATCTAATATTATGCAGAATAGGGTTAAAAAAAAAATTGATATAAGCTAGCATGATAAACATGTAATATGAACATTAAGGGACAAACTAGTCTGGATTAACTTGATAAACTCGCTTTCTAAGTCATGAGATCGAGATAATTCGATAGAATTTTTTTAATAAATTTTGAATAAAAAAAAAAAAGAACATAAAAAAATATTAACTCATGTTAACTTTTTAAACTTGTAACTCGGGTCATAAGATCATATGCATTATAAATGAAAATATCGAATAAAATTTTTTTTTAACCCCCCAATTAGAATAAAAAAAAATTCAAGACGATTAAAAAAAAAAGATGTTAACTCATGCTAACTTTTTAAACTTGTAACCCGGGTCATAAGATCATATGCACTATAAATAAAAACATCATGAAGCTCAATCTCTAGGAAATGAAACGTTGAAAGATAAAATTGAAAAAATATTATTAAAAAAATTTAAAATTAAAAATAGCAATTAAAAGAATGAAGTTTAAAACTGAAATAAAAAATAAATTAAAGGGCAACAAAATTTTTTAATTTGAGAGTTAAATTGAAAAGAATAAAAATATTAACAAAAAAATCAAAAGAATAAGGATCAAAATGAAAAAAAAAACAATACACTATAAACTTGGATTGAATGGTAAAATTAAAAAGAATAAAATTTTTATAAAATGGTTAATGAAAAAATCAGAAATAAAAAGAAAAATGATCAAATTGAAAACATCAATACAAGATTAAAAAAAAAACATGCAGAATTTCTCAACGCATTTTTTTTACCTAAAATTTTTTCTAAATATAAATAAAAAAATGTTATGCATGCATCTAATTAAATAAATCAAGATTTGTTGTATAAATAAATAAATAAATCATTAACGATAAATAATAATGAAATTAGAAAAATTAAGAAACAAATATAGATTAAAATATTAAATTTCACATGACCGGTTATTTACTCGGTTGTTTGTAATGAATTTGTTTATTAAAATCAATTTATAATAGAAATCGACACATACAAAATTTATTGAATAAAAATAAAAGAAACAAATACCATGCAAGACTGCATATATTAAAAATATTATTAAAAAACAATATTTTTATTTTTAAAAATAAATTTAATATATAAAAAGTACAAATAAATTATACTAACCTCTTCAAAACTTACCAATATAATTAAAAAAATAATTGCTATTTTAAAAAAGCTAAATTACCAATATATTTCTCTCTTCTTGCAAAGAAGAGGATGATCTTTTTCATATAATTTCTAATTTTGCTTCATCCATCTATTTATTTTTCTTTTCTGCTTTTGTATATTCTTTCATTTTATCATTTCAGTCTACTCTTCCTAGTCTCTTATTCTCTCTTTCCTTTTATTTTACTCCCTAATTTTTTTTTTATTAATATCATAATAAGAATTATATTAAATACCAAATATTAAATTAAACCGAAAATATTTAAAAAAAAACATTTTAAAAAAATATTGATGATCAAAAGCGTCTTATAACAATGCAAATGCGAAGAAATGTTCATTCAATCATGTCATGTCGGCGAGTAAAGGAGTCCTAAGCAACCATGAACATAATATTTAGCCTATCACCAATTTCATTACCCACGTCACAAGTTGAACATTGTTTCTTCAATTTTACATTGATGTGGAAGAAAAAAAAAAAAGCCAACGAGGCTGGACGTGTTTTATAACCATGGTTGCTCACTGCAAAAACCAGTCAGCTGAAATTTCAGCTGATCACACGCAAGTGCACAGCAAGCAGAAGAGGTTGACCTCATGCTATAAGCTATATTACACTTCAAGCTGAAAATTACAAAAATTAGCTTTAAGTTGCAACTAAATACAATTTCTTTTATAAAAATTAGCATGTTAACAAGAACAAAGCAATGTTACCTAGAGCAATTTTGTCCATCCCCAAAATAGTATATCCTGAATTCATTGCAGAAGCGTATGACAAAATGCTCAAGATCTTCTTTCCAACTTCCTTTCTCCGGATCTTTTTTCTTCTGCCTCTCGCCGTTTCTGCTGCCTGCCACATGAAAATGGATCACTACGCATCATCAATTTATTAAACTTCGAAGTTGGTCAACAAAGAAAGTTCTTGTCAGTTCGTAAATCTGCTCATTGACCTTGTACTTCTTTTACGTATAATGTATACAATGACAACAATCTGTGGACCATAGTAAGGTTTTTGAATAGACAAAAAGCATCCTGCTCCCCAAGTCACATAACTGGAGTATTTAGTGGCTGTTTAGTAGTATTTAGAATCCTGTCATGATCGCCCTTATTCTTAAGGGGTCCAAAGAATTCCATTCTTCTTTATTTTTCGTTTTCCTGAAATATTTAAATAATACTTCTTTCTCAAAGTAACCAAACAGAACATTATAAATTTCTCACCACAAATTTATAGCTCATACCAAACTTTTAATCTTCATACCAAATCCACCAGAAAACTCCCTCCCATGGAAGGGCTGGTTGTCCTTCTAATCCAATTACTAGATATGCACAACAACCAAAGCAATCCTAATCACCTCATTACTGTGATCATATCAAAGCACTTAAACAGAAACTCAAGGGCATAGAAGGGGAAAGGTGCTCAAAAAAATATGAGCATGGATAAATTGTTCAAAGGATCTAATGGAACTTACACAAAACCTGTGTATCCAGAACCAACATTAGCTGCAGATAATAGTGCTGCTTGAGCTGCCGCTGCTGCAGCTAAAGAATCCTGTCCACCAGTTAGTAAATTCCTTCCATCACCATCCACCTGAAAGCAAACAAAATAGTCAAAATGGTAGTTCCTCAGCATCAGCGCAAACATAAGGTTGCATATATGAGCAACATGCAGAGATGATAACCTTGTCCCATTTTGACTTCTTGTTCTGTCTAACCTCAAGAGGAGCTGCATCAGCTGCATTTGAAGATGGACGCATCCCACTAGCGGTGACAACTGAAACACCAGAAAAATCAGCTCAGGGAGACCATTATAAAATACAACATTGAGATGCCATGAGGGAAAATTATCTCATAAAGTCAAGGCCTACAGTCACAGAAACTTTTTTGGACCTGGAATAGGCATACTGAACTTTGTTGGAGGTACAACCACTCCAGGCTGAGTCCCCCCCATAACAAATTCGACCTTTGTACTTCTCTTCAACTCTTGGTCCTTCCTCTCCCTTTCACGCCTCATGCCAACCTCTGCTTTACAAATATACTAAAGGTTATTGCCAGGAAATTACATTCAATGGAAAGACAACTCTATTTGCAAAAAAATTAGGGCTTCAAATGACTTTGAAAAACAACCAGACACTAGAGAAATTGATTCAGCAATGCAAGCTTTTCAATCCCAAATAAAGGCATACTGCAGGCCCTAATCGGAGTAAATCTTCAGCCAAGCCGGAAAACCAAGTCTATTTGTTTATCAAGGAAAAACACAAACTTAAATATCCAACATTTGTAAGGAAAAAAAATATAAAATTCCATGAAATGTTAGGTTTTGTTATTTGAGTTGTGGCTCACGTATGAAAAGGTTATGGCAAGCAGGGTACATATTAAAGTGTGACATCATATACAACGCAAAATATTATGTAGGGTGTGATGAACTGTAAGAAACAATCAGAGGCCTGTGACTAGTCCCTTCCTATTACCAATGAATCACATCCCTGGTATCAAAATAAGTGCAGACTTTCTGTTTTAAGTCATAAGCTCCAGTTAAAACACATGATCTTCATAATTAACCAAATTACAAGTGAACTTAAAGGAACCCCAAACCCATATTAGAAAATCCAAGTCAAAGACAGTAATGGGACTGTGGAAAGAAACAGCAATAACCTAGCTCAAGATAGTAGTCGCTTTGGTCATATCCATGAGGGTCAAATACATCTTTACCGAAGCAAGATCCTATCTCATCAATAACTTGATACCTCACAGCATGCAGTAAGAAGTCAGGGTTCCTATAATCCTTCTTATTGCAGACTTCTGCATTGAAGCTTCTCCCAATTTTCTTCAAAGCAAGAAATTTATCAATTTTTCTCTGCAAATAATACAGTATGAAGAGGGGAAAATATGTTAGAGCATGTACAATGTGCTACATATTGTAATCACAAACCAATCATATTAAGCTACATCATCTGAATACATGAAAGACAGTTCATTTTATGTTCCAAAAAATATCAAGCATTCTTAATTTTGGGAAAGAACCGTGATTCAACCAAGGCATTTTCTAACATAACTCACAGCAGCAAAACAACAAAGGAACTAAACGAGGATTGTCTAAGATTACTCATGGTAACCAAACTGTAAAATGCAATCCAAATTACTTAAGCAAAAAAAGATCTGTGGGAGTAATTTCAGAAAATGAAGAATAGTTCTGTGAGGCGATACTCTAAAATGTCCTGCAATAGTTTCTGATATTAAAGTGAAAAATAGCAATGTCCTTCTAAAGGACCAGATCTTTTAATCAAATTGTACTGAGGATCAATGAGTAATAATAGCATCCTAATCAGAATATTCCCAACTCAACCCTGCTCAAGAAAAAAAATCTCCAGAAAAACGAAAGGCATATATTTTGTAAAAATGGGTGTCTATAGTAAACAAAGTTGACAAAAGCACCAGAGATAGCAAAGTTATAAAGCACTTATTGACAGCAGAAATGAAAGAAACTTGCTTGCAACTCCTCCGGGCACTTCTCTTTTGGTGGTGGAGGAAGAAATTTATCAAATGGATTAACACCCTCTGCAGGAACCTCATTAGCACCTTCAGTGTTGACAGCTTCTGATTCATTAGTGGTATCATTTATTTCATCAAGCTGTGATGGTCCTAAATTTTCAAATGATTGTGGAGTTGCTTGAAAACTGGGAGATAAAAAATGAGCAGTTCCTGGAGAAGATTTTTCTTGGATAAAACCTGTTACAAACAAATTTAACCAATGATCAGCATGAGCATTATAACTAAGAACCAATGAGCACCTTGATTTGTCTCATTTCATTGTAATTGCATGCATATTTCAAAACAGTGGTCAAACAAAAATACAACATGAGAAGGTGCTTTTTGTTGCCATGCATTCATTCATCTTACAGTCAGTTTCTGAGAACACTTGTAAGCAACACTTGTATTCAAAGCAAAATAGCATTAAATCATATGCAACGTAAGAGGAAACCACTAACTTAAAAAATAATTTTTCCCATTAAGTCTATATTCAATAATAACTAACCTAACTCCTCTAGAACCATCATAAATATGTTTTTCAATCTGAATGCCACTTGACCATCACAGATGTTCAACACAAATAATACAAATTCACATTTACAACAAGCAAAATCATATTTAAAACAAACTGCATAACAACACGCAAACAATGGGGGAACAAACTCTAATGGTTTATTAAGAAAAAAATGGTTAAAATTGATCCATGAATCCATACATAAATAGATAAAAAGATGAGCAACGCCTACCACTGACACTTTGAAGCTTCTCTTCAAACTCCCCTTCCTGCAAAAGTAACAACCCAATTAATCCGAAACAAAAGCAACAGCATACGAAAATTAACACAGAGAGCAGTACATGGACATACAATTAAAAAAAATAAACAAAGGAATTACCTCGGGTTCAGGGGACATAGCAACTTCATCGTGGCCATAATCAACAATAGCAAGCCTCCCTCTCCTATTACTTCTTTTTGTTTCCAAATTAATAGTCCCTCCTTGCTGCTGCGGCTTCAAAGGCCGTAAAAGTCCTCCTTCGGGAGTTGAATTTCGACAATAGGTAGCTGCTTCTGCTTCGGTAGCCATGGCGTTATCATCGTTCGGAGCATCTTCCTCCATGTCGTTGTGTGGTTGTTGGTAATGGAGATCTTCCATTTCTTCATCGTCTTCTTCGTCGTCGTCGTTGTACATTGAGAGTAATGCGATTCCTTCTAATTGTTTCTTTCTGGACGCCATGACTGCAATTCTAGGGTTAGGGTTTCTTCAATTTTGTTAAAAGAGGAAGATATTATTAAAGTTGGGATATTTGCATTTTGTATAAAACATGACTGGCGGCACGCGCTATGCCGCGGGTTGAAGGGAAAAAAAATATATTTGAGTATTATTAGCGTGTCTTATAAAAACATTTAATTTATAATTAAATGATATTAACTAAAAAAAAATAATTAATTTAAATTAACTTGGATTAATTTATAAAATTAATAAGAATAATTTTAAAAAACAAAAATTGAAAACGTCAATTCATTGAATGACAAAATCCATAAAAAAAATAGAATTTAATTAAAAAAAATCTAAGTAAACTTAAGTCAATCAAATAAACTCATGACACAAATCATACATTTTATTGGATTAATAAATTTTTTAATCTTAATAATTATTTTTTATTTAATTATACAATAATAAAGCGCATGATAGTTTTTTTTGTATGAAATACTTTTTAAAAATAAAAAAAACCATGATAAGCGCACGACACCAAGATAGCAAATATAGATCATTGATAACAAATGATGAAATTGTATTCTTTTAAGTTTGAGTTAAATAAAAAAAATAAATCATCGATAACAAATGGTGAAATTATATTTTTTAAAATTAAGGGATAAAAACAACATAAAAATAAACAAACAAATAATAGCTTGGATGCTATAGATTAACTCGTTAAACCCGCAACATTAATCATGAACTCAATTGGCTTCAATGATTTTTTTATCAATCTTTTTAACCCGGATATAAAAATAGCAAAACTAAAAAGAACCCAAACATGTGAGCTTTGTGGCCAATGTTCTTGAGCATTAAAAAAATAGCATATAGACCAGTTTTTGTTTTTGTTATGTTTCTTTAAGGGATTGTTGCCTTAATTTTTCTTTAAAAAGATAATAGATAATATATCATCTGTTTTTTATAGAATCAGAGACTAGATATTGCTGGAAAAACAAGGTTTTAGATTTTGTTTTTTCTAAAAGAACTTAAATTCAACCCATTTTTTATCCAAAAGACATAAAAGACACCTTGATTACAAATGCATATGATCCATATTCTTTATAAATATAAAGGAATATATAGTTATAAGAGACCCAAACTACCTTGCCCAAGTATCTTTGGAAAATGCATTACCATAAATACAATAGTAAGAAGATGTAATACAAAATTGTATAAAGATTGAGTCAAAGTAATTTGTCCTACACTAGCATTTCCACGTAATAGCTCTACCAAAAAAAATTCTATTACTGGAATAGCTTCCAGCATACTTTTTATAATTTTTTTTGTGGGTTGTTTTCTTAGAACATGTGTAAAAAAATAATTTATTCATGATTTTTTAATTTTTAATTGAAACTTGTATCTATGTTCATAATAAGTTTTTTACTTCAAAAATAATGCTTCTCATAAAAAAAAGACATGTTTTTTTTAGAAATAAAAAAGAAATATTGGTTTTCGATTAAAAATATATATATTTTTCTTTTTAGTTCAAATCATTACAATTTTCATGAATATAATTTTTTTATTACTGTTTCTTTTGGTACTAAGAAAACTATTTTGTCGTAAAAAAAGAAAACTTACATTAATCATAAAAAAAACAGTTTTAATGAAAAACATATATATATTTTTATATAATTTTATTCATTATCTTGCCTACAAACATTTATTTTTATTATGGAATTATCTTTACAGCGTAGAAACAACTAGCAACCTTGCTAGTCTAGACTAAAAGCTAAGCCGATTAGATTAGTACGAAGGTTGCATGCTGCTAAGAAGATTACATTTGGCATTAAGAAATTAAAACAACACAAGAACATTGCTATATATACCCAGCTCTGTAACTAATATTTGTGAGATTGTGATTAATCTAAGAGCCAGATGGGCATATAGCTAGGGCAAGCTGACCTGAGGGCCGGGAATGACTGGCGAGGGTCTCCCGCCGACCTCGGAAGAGCTAGTCTTGTATCCATCGATCGCATCACTCACCACAATATATATATCACCGTATCCTCTCTTGCTATTCTCAAGATAAAGAAAGATGCAAGGAATTATCGTTGAAGTTTCTCTGTGTCATCAGTTTTCCCCAGATTTGATTGCGTATCTAGTCTATACGTAACATGAATTTGTAACTCTCGAAATTAATGTTCTGACTAAAATGGAATACTAATCAGTTCGAGAAGAAAGTTTGTCCCGATCGATGTCTGCTGGTAACCAGAAAATAAATTCAGATGCATTGTCTAATTGTTGTATATACAGAAAATAAAATAACCCATATGGGTTAAACTAAGATCAATATCAACTCCACGCTTGTAACTTTCTTCCAAGTCCCAAGATCAAGGCAAGGCATTATATTGTTTCTGTACAATAAAAACCTGGTGATGGATGCCCATCGCTGTCTCCTTTCACTTTCTTACGGAATATATAGCTAGCAGATGGTCGTCGAGAAGAAATATTTCTCAGAGTGAAGTTGCTTTTGCTTTAGTTTTCCAGCCCTTTGATGATGATTGCTTGTCGCTTAACGTATGTACTTCCAACCGACTTTTTGAAAAGGCCTAACTTTCGAAGATTCAGTGATCTGATCGATGAGTTTGCGCGCCAGCTATTTGCATTGGATTACCATTCTTCGTATTCTGAGAATGATCACCTTAGGGATATGTATCTTTCTCCTATTTATATCAAGGATATTCAACAAGTATTTTTTCTTGATACAGTAATTAATTAAAAAATATTTAAAAAACAATTATTATTATACTCTCATACATGATTGAATTAAATTGATGGTAGCAGGGTAATTAATTCCGTGAATACAGTTACTTTGGCTTTGGAAGCATTCCTGTGGATGCTTATTAGCTAGAAAACATGAGAATTAATGTCAAATTATGCCGAGTTATGTCGATAATTTGAGTCTCAGGAACTCCTCTAAATCGCTGATGGATGTTGATTGAGAGCTTCAATTTCTATTGATTAAAAGGACTCGAACTACTCCACTCATGCATGCGCACTGAATAATTCATCTAAAATGTTGCTAGCTAGTACAAATGCACAGCATGATTGATTCTCTGATTGTGATTGGAACAGTCGACGCCGGGATTGGCTTCTGTTGAGTGGACAAGAACTGCCTTCAGAATTGAAATTTCCTTGCTTGCAACGTCTGACCTACACACCCTTTTCCCATTAGCGCACGGAATCTATGACAGCCACTGTCATGTTCGCCGCCTCCAAAATATTAATTTTTCCCACTATATTTATTGCGTTTAAAATAATATATTTTTATATATAACAAAATCTTACATTTATAGAATATATTCTATAAAGTTTTTAAAAATTTATGCTTTTTTACATAACGGCAAATATCTTCACACACACACACACACACAATGTTGGCTTTCCCTTCAAATTCTTCCCTCGACATCCAAAATAAAACAAAACCTCTTATTTTCCTAATAAAGAATAAAATTCTCTCCACCTAATATACAAGATATTCCATAACGGCCATGTAATCAAAGATCACACCAAAACGGTCCGGTCCCTGCTTCATATGTGTTAAATATCAAATATAATCCTTCGAGGCTGAAGATCACAAGAAGAAGAACACACGTACGTAACTGAAAATAGACGTGCATGGTCACGGAGCATCTACCTCTCCCTCTTTCCGTTAGCAAAAACAAAAAGGAAAATCCATATCAAAAGACGCAAAAGAAAAATATAAAACAATTAAAGATCGAATAAAGGGAAGAAGGAAATACAATAAAAAAAAGTCCAACGAGAATTGAAAAGAAGAGAAGAAGATTAAAGGCTTATTCTGGTTTAAGAAGGTTTCGTAGTAATTATTGTTTTTTGAAGTGTTTTTTTTTTAAATATATTAAAATATTATTTTTTTACTTTTCAAATTTTATTTTTAAAACAACATAAAATTATAAAAAAATTAATTTTAAAAATGCTTGTCAAATACAAAAACAAATACACTTTAAATGGGATTAGCTAGCCTCTCTTTAACCTTCCGTTCTTACCCTACCTCCGCATCCTTTTGTTCCTTTTTTTTTCACTTTTCTTTTGAGACCTTTTTCTTTTCCTTTAAGTTTTTGTCTATAGATGGCTGAAATAAATAAATCACACAAAAAGCTATAAATCTTGAGAGATAGCCAACAGGACACGGTCTCTTGCAAATTAGCTTAAAATCCGACCCCGTTTCGCTTCGTAGCACGTGCACATCACTCACAATTCAACCAATCAAAACGCGCCATTGCAGCATGTTGGCCTCGTAGTTATCCCATGCGCGTGAGGTAATATTTCAACCAGACCCGGGTGACTCAACTCAACACGGATGTATGTCTTTGAGCAAACCCAAGACTTGCTGCATGGTGGGCCTCTTCTCAGGCAGCTCAGCCGTGCAGAGGTACCCAACTCGGAGGCACTCAACCATCTCGCTTGCTGAGTCGCCGCCGAGTCTCAGCCTCGAGTCAATCGCGTCACCACCACGACCCTCTCTCACTAGCCTCCGCACCCACCCCACGTTCTCTCCGCTCCCTTGTTCGCCCGTCATTAACTCTATCAACACAACCCCGAAACAATACACGTCATACTCAAACCCACAATCTTTGTTATCCAAACCGACACTCCTGTTCTTTTGGCCGACGTTACGAAGTCCAAAATCGGCAACCCGGGGTTCGATGGAATCAGAGAGGAGGATGTTGGACGCGACGAGGTGGCCATGAATGGATCCCGCGTGGTGGAGATAGGCAACACCACGAGCCACCCCGACGGCAATTCGGTGGCGCGTGAGCCAGTTAGTTTTCTCTTCAGGAGAAGCAACGTGGGACCCGTGGATGTTTTGATTCTCCCACGTGTCAGCGCTCCAGTCCTCCAAGTTGGTTTTGAGTGTGGGCAGCTCGTGCAGCCAACGGTGGAGATCTCCGTTGAACATGAATTCGTGCAGTACGAGCTTCTCTTTACCTGGTATAAAAAATTATAAACAAGGGAGAGAGAGAAAATCAAAAACATTAAGTTTAATATTAAAACGTAGAGTCAGATGTTTTTTTAAAATTTTTATTTTTTAATATTACCATATTAAAAACATAAAAAAACTAAAAAAAATATTAAATTTATTCTAAAACAAACACGCTTCTAAAAATAAAAGTTTCACTATCAATTAGTACTAAACAAAACAAAAACTCAAGCGTATTTCCATCAAGATTCTTGGGTGTCCAAGGATATAATAATTAATATATTTTTTAAAGACAAGCATATTTACGAACTCGGTGCGAAACAGGCACGAAGACTCTCCGGAGCGGGAAGACCGCAGACATGGAGAAGAGAAACAGGTGCAAGTTTTCAAAATATTTGGCACAAATCAGGGAACTTGCAAAAAATTAATCACGAACTTCTAAATTTGTAATCATAGTTATCTGCTAGATTTTAAAGTGACAGGGCCTACACTATAAACAACCACGTGCCAAATTCTGCAGTCTGATCGAACCCTAGAATTTAATGACAGCCCGTGAGACCATTAAACAGATAGCCACAGATTTATCAAAGATTAAAATGAAAAATAAGTAGAAATATTACCTGCGATGCAGTACCCACATAGTGGCAAGAGGTTGGGGTGTTTCAGTTTGGAAAAATCTTCAAAAATAGCTACTGCATCACCATGATCAAGGTCCCTTGCATTCTCCAAAACCTTGATCGCCACATGGAGGTCTCCTGGTAGGACAGCCCTATAGAGGGGTCCGCACCTGCCCTCTGCTAGGAGAGAGTCCTTTCCAAATTGTGAGGTGGCAGCAATCAAGTCCTTGAAAGTGAAGTTCATCAATGGCTTAGATGACATGATCACTGGTGCTGATGTTGGCTCCTTAATGTCTGCCACCCATGATGAACCTGACTCCGTTTCAAAGCTGAACGGCCCTGATTTGTCCATCTTGAATGTGAATTGGACTGGTTTAGAGATTGCCCATTTGTTTCTTTTTGCAATCTTTCGCCTTCTGTGCATGCAGAAGACGCAAACAGCAATAGAAACCAAGAGGAAAGCTGATGTCGATGAGACACTAATGATCAAAGTTTTGGCTTTTGGTTTGGACCTTGCTTTTTTGGCGTGTAAGTAAACTGGTGGGTATTTTTGTATGGTTCCCTCGTGAGGCTGGGATTGTGGCTTCATGGTGGGATTAGTTGGGGTTTTTGAGGTGTTGAAATTCAAACTACCACCATGACTAAAAGCAGATTTTCCAAATTTGTTGTACTTGTCATAGCCAACAAGCCCTGAGAAGTTGTTTAGTGAAACATTCAAGAACTCAAGACCATCTAATGGAGGGAAATCAGAAGGGAATTTACCATTCATGGTGTTGTTGGAGACATCCAGATACTTCAATGATTGGAGACCTGAAATGACTGTTATGTTGCCTGAAATGCTGCAGCTCGAGATGCTTAGAGACTCTAGCTTGGTCAAGTTAGCGAACCCGGAAGGCAAAGAACCTAAATCATTGTTAGAGATGTCAAGAACCTCTAGATTCCCAAAACCAGAGACTTTAACCAAGTTGGTGAACCTGTTGGTTGAGAGATTGAGCACTTTAAGCATTGATATAGACGAGCCATTAATCCCAAACCCAACGCTCCCTCCAAGCCCATTCTTGGACAGATTGACTTCACGCAGGCTCTTTATAGACCAAAACCAAGCTGGCACCCGACCCTGAAGTGAATTGCTGGAGAGATCAATTATGTGCAGTTGGGACATGCTCTTGAGATACTTCCAAGAAATGCTTCCACTCAAGTTTCTTGAAGGAAGTCTTATTTCTGTTATAGAAGGGTGAGAACAGTTTGCAGCAGGACCAGCATGTTGAAACCAGGAAAGGTTGAAGCCAGAGACAGAGCTAAAAGCCTTCGAGACCAGTTCTTGGTCTGTGCTGTTGCATGTAGATTCTACAAACACAAACAGTGAAAAGACAAGCAAAAACCTGCAAAACACATCCATTTTTCTGGCTTCACAGCATCAAGTGTCAACCACTGTCACTTCTATTTTCCATACAAGAGAGGGGGCAAAAGAGAACTAGAGAGAATGAGATGTAAAGAAAGAAGGCTAGGCTGAGGTTCTTCTCTTGATTTTGTTGGTTTTGTTAATGGAGAAGAGAGAAGGTCGAGTCTTTTTGCTAAAGCATAAACCAGAGAAGAAGAAAAGAATTTGGATTTACTCCTTCAACTTTGACTGCTGTGTCTCAATTGACTATAAATGAAGTCCTAAAATTCCCCGGTTAGTGATGTGGTGATTGCTGAAGAAATGTTATTTAAAGTGGCATATTTACACATAAACAGTAAATCCTGAGGTTTTCGAGGTTCGAGCGGCATTGTTTAATATTTATGTCCAATTATATTTTTAATTTTTTTAATTCTAAATTAATATTTTTATATTTTTAGATAGTTTCTATTTGTATAATATTATTATTTGTTACTGTATCAGTTAGAATATAGGAGGAAATAGAAGTAGACCTGTGGCCGGCTAGGCCATGGTTGACTCTTTTTTCTGCAGCACCTCCCTGATAAAGATGGCAAGTATGGTGCCGTAGGTTACAGGCACTGATTGATACCTTGATATGCAGCTATATGAGCCTATGATTTGCATCAGATAAATCTCGATCATTGATATTGTGTTGGGTTGCCTTCCAAGGGACCCACTCTAGTATTTTGTACAGGTAGAGGGCAGCCCCACAATTAAGGAGTTTTAAAATGAAAAGGAGGGTTAGCGCGTATTCTCCTTACCTATCTATTTGACCCAAATTCAGATAATTTTATTTTTTATTAAGAAATAAATATGTAAGGTTTTTTCAATTATTTTCTATTAGATATTAAAAATTTATGTAAAAATATAATTAAATAAATCAAAAATTATTTATGTTAAATAAAAAAAATAATTCAAGCTCAGATCTATTATCTCCAACAAAGTTAAAGGAAAGAAGCGTTTTGGATAAATTTTCTTCAATAAACGAAACTCATTAATTTTAAAATTAATTTTTTTATAGTTAAAATTATTTCTCAATCAAAACTTTTTCTCTTTACCGCTAGAATTTAGCTTCTATAACTTCTAAACCAATTACTAAAAATATATATAAAAAAATAAAGTTTTGGGTCAAAATAAAATTTTAAAAAACACCTAGGAGCTAAAAGTTTTTTATTTGAAAACTAGGAGGACCAAAGTGATTTTTTATCAAATTTTAAAATGGTCACCTATTTTCATTTTTTTTCAAAACGGTTCTTCTTCTCCTAATCTTGTTCTTGATCAACAAATTTGAATCAATTACCCTTTAATTTAGCACAAAAAATATGCAATTGATTAAAAAAAATGTTTGATGATCATAATTAAAAAAAAAAATCTTGAACAGTAAATTCACAATGAAACTTGAGAGAACAAACAATAATTTTTGCTGCAATAAATCTCCAACTTCGCACAGTGTTTTCTTGAATAATAATTAATTAGCTATTTTGAAGTGTGGTTAGGGTTACTTGGGGCTGCGATATTGCAGGTTCCACCTCCATCAAAAGGAGAGAAGCTTAGGGCATGGCATCTTTTGTGAATAATAATTAATGCCCTGGATTATAATGATCAGATGTTTCTGAGCATGTGTTTTCTGTCTTATAATGCTTGTTTCGTAACCTCCTGTTTTTAGCTGATTCTTTCTTCCATGATCACCATGCATGCATGTTATGCAAAGCTTCTTAACTTCATCTTCTTCAAATGAACAATGAAACCATCTACTGCTTGTCTGATCCTTCATGTTCTCTTTAATTTCTACAAAATTAAATTCTTTGATTAGACATTCAAGCTATCTTCTTCTGTACATGGCCGTGCCACGCCTGTGATATCATGAGGGTGCTGCATTGCCTGCTCGTTTCAGTTCAAGTTTGCAGTGCTGCATGTAATTTTGAGCTAAAGTGAATTGAACTATGCATAATTTCACAGGTGCACTAACTATGAATTAAATAAAAATTATGAAGGTAAAAAATATTATGATTCAACTCACTCTAATATTCAATTTTTTTATGATTTATTTTCTATTTTATTATCAAAAACAATTAATATGTTGGGGGTGCGAGGAGAACGCTGAGATATTAAGAAAAATCATTAATACTTTTTGGATATTTAGGATTTCTTTGAAGATCTATTATAAATATACACTATATAGTATATAACTTTATTTCAGACTCCTGTAGAAATAAATATATTGCCAAAAAGTGTTGACTTTTATATATGCTCTTTCTGGTTTATTTCCTATCTGTATATGTATCAATAATTGCGGCATGTTTTTCCACGAAGTTGAATAATTTGAAATCAAAATCTGGAAAAGATATTTTATTATGAACTCATGAAAATTCCTTGAGGAAAAACCAGAGTTCCACTCCTGTTAGTCCACGAAGTAATGATGGTGGCAAAAAGCTACGGCCGGCTCTGTCCACAAAAATGTCCACACCATGCACCTAACATTATTTCCCAGTTTTGATTAACGGAAGAGATATATAATAAACCCACCTCGAATCTGTGGGATTATAAGAATCAAAATCATGAGGTAATTGATTATTTTATTGATGATCAGGGCTGCCCCACCCCCCCTACAATTCAATTTTTTGTGCACTTTTTTAACGAAGCAAGCCATGTGAACAAACATGGGGCAGGAGACATTCTTTCTTGGATGATTCAGGAACAATTTGACGTGAGTGTCGTCTCTATGTTCGACAAGCTTGACTAAACCTCAACTCACTCTCGTTGTTCAACAAGCCTTTGTTCAACAAGGTGACGCTGCTTCCATCACACTTTCATGCCTAATGATTTTTTTTAGAGGGCCTGTAGAGGTTTTTTTTTCAAGTATTTTTTAAAAATCAGCACCTCAAACAATAAAAAAAACACTAAAAAAAAAACTAATTTAAAGCTAAAACGATTCAAAATCATGGTTGAACCGTACTGACAAATGGGATTTGAATAATCTTCTTAATCAACCCACTAATACCATATGATTCCAACAATTAGAGACAAGTTCCAAAGAAAACTTCCCTCGTGGGATTAGGGTTGGGGGCACCCAGTTATGCATAGGGAAATGGTATTTTACTAACCAAAATGTACAGATTCTCATCTCAATTCAGTAAAAGGAAATGCATGCAAATAAAGTATTCCGATGGATTTGGAAAACTTGCTCCGCAGTTGTTTGGTGGTGGGCAAGTATTTCACCTGCTCCTTCACGTTACTTGTGGTTCGTTTCCTTCTTCCTTTTTTTGTGAGTAGAATATTTTTGAATTGCTTTGAGGCTCAAGCTAAGTGGATGGCGTCACCTAATCCACATGAATCCAAACCGAAATTCCAAAGGAATGACAACAAAGATTTGAGACTGTAAATAATTTTATTCTCCACCACCTCGCCTAAAAGTTTCTTCAAGATTGCAAGACACGTTATTATTATACACACGATTACGCATTTTGTCACGTAATTAAGTAATTAATTGACAGGAGATCATGCTGTGTCAGTAACTTGTGCCTAGACATACAAAATCTTTTGGCGAGTGTTGTTGAAGTTGCAAAAGAATAATAGCTGTAAGGAAACATAAGAGTGTAATTAGGGATTGATGCTGACAAGGGAAATCTGATTGCTATTAACTAACAGATTTTTTTTTATTTTTTTTGATCTACCGCTTCGATTCATTAGGTAGAAACATCAGATACAAAGGTACTATAAAACCTACTAGGATTGCATGAGAGCCACTCAGGGAGAAGAAGGCTGTTCTTGATGGCTTTTGCAACCCAATCTGCAGTTTGGTTAGCCCTCCTGATAATAAGGTTGACAGAGACAGAAGGCATGCCGATGTTTTATTTCTGCTATAATAGGAGGAATCTCCCCACCAGGAACCGGGCTAAGATCCTTGATGGCTGTCACAACTGTAGCTGCATCCGATTCCACTGTTATCACCTGGTACATAGATTCTATTTATGTTCGATTTAGATTATTGAGTTATACTTGCGCATTTATTGATCTGTAATCTCAATCTAACCAGAAGTGTTGATGAGAACAAAACACAGAATCACATGCAAAAATATGTTTCAGGAATGTGCGTGTAGGGGCAGAGACTCAATGGAAATGGAACCATCAGAGAAAGCAACTCTCCCACTCTGAGCTCATTAGCATAGCTTCCTTCCGTAGATTTCATAAACTGATCATTAATCTGTTGTTACGTAAACTGATTCTCTAAGGTATCAGATATCAAAGCACTTAATCACCTCATTTACACACAGGACTTTTCATTAATGCCATTATTAACATATAAACATGTACCGCCATCACGAAATGGGGCCAAGCCTCAACATACTTTGAAGGGGATGAGCAGGTGTGGAACCATTTTACACAATACACCCAATGAAGCGCCCCCTCAAGTTCAATTACATAAGGAGTAGTTGTTTTTTCTGAAACCTTACACACAAACAGGACTAAGTCTAGATTTCAGATCATTGAGAAAACAAAGTCTCAAAAACAAAGGCTCAACCATCTCGACAGACCACAACAAATAAACAGAAGATCTGGCACCAGAAAACTTTACTGATTGCCTAAGGCCAAATCATGCCAAGCATCTGTGTCCACATGTTGAGTCTCCTGATCTGAAAAAAAAGGCAAACCCAAATACTCTTAGAAATGGACTTGCAGCTGAAACACAACATGACTATAAAAATTGATTGAGAGAAGCATTAGTACGCTTAAATCAACCATGTTACTGAAGAGAGATAGATCAACTAGAACTACCCAACCAAACAGCTCTCATCATTTCCCGCCAAGTCTCCTTCACTTAAGAAACAAGCAAACACATGGAAATGGAAAAACTGTTCCAGAAACTCGGTCTGTGTTGAGCGAACCAACAAAATCGTTCAATGCAGTATACTCCATAGTTACAATTGATTAGTGCAGTGAAGACAAATGGTTTGATTGGCAATTTACAAAGACTATAAAAATTACTCGAAAAAAAAAAACAGAGACACATTTAAAATGCGATATAAATCCCCCCGTGACATTGCAGAACATCAATTTAGGGGCCCAATTTAATAAGAAAAAAGAGATAATTTTTTCTCCAAAGTTTCAACACTAAAACAAAGTTTGCGAGGCATACTTGAATCTTCAGTATCATCAGTCCTGACAACCATCACCGGTGGTAATGCAAGATCTGCATTCATTTTAAGGCAAGAATAATCCCAAAAATTAGGCAGTTAAGTTACAATAAAAAAGAAGAAGAAGAAAGCCGAATTGGGTCATTACTAAATGAATGAAAATGATGATACCATCATCAGGCAAAGTGTCTCTCATCCATTCCTCGTCCACAATATCTATAAGAATACCCATGTTTAGTTCTGCCATATTTGCTTCTTCAATCGAATTCCCTTTCAAAAATACACACCACAAACAAATTGCACAAAGGTTAAGCAACATTCGATATTAGTGATCCTCCAAGGATATAAAGAGTACAAAAACTTCTCTCAAGTGCTAAAAATAAACAGAAAAATGGGGTAAAGTTTGGTTGAGGCATTTTATCGAACATGTTGAAAATCTGAATTAGATTAAAGCTAAAATGAAGATCAAGGCAGAAAACTGGGGTACAAAGCAGTAACTTGGAGAAACAAAAGGAAAAGCGAAGAAAGAAGCTTGAGAATATGTACCTGCCGTTGCTGCTTGGTTTGATGACTTGAAGAAGAGATCCTCAAACATGGTTCTGTATAATTGCCTAAAATCAAGATTTGGGCTTAGGGTCCCAGAGGATCATGCTCTCAATTAGAAGCCATTGGGTCACATTATTTCAGGCCCGCGCAAATTTTGTGGACACCGTTAATATAAAAAATAGGTTTTATAGGGTGGTCGTGTCTGGGCCAGGCCTGGTGTAAGTTTCTATACCCCTTTCTATATTTTATCACCTGCTTTTTGTTCAAAATTGTTTTTTAGTCCAAAAAAACTCTCAGTGTGTCAACTGCACCCCTTTTTTTTTAAGGAAAAATAAAGGCATGCATGTGTGTTTATTTATTTATTATTATTATTATTAATGTGAGTGTTCGGGTCAGTTTATGTGTACCTCAACTAATCTTATAGGTCCTGAAGTTAAGAATCATGTAAACTTACAGTATCCATCATATTAACAACCATAGGGTTTGAATTTGAGGCCACAATGGAGAGCAAACCCTTTGATCCCGAACTCTTACCACTAGGTCACCTACTAGATGGTTGTGCTTAGTTCTTTTTTTTATATGGGTCGAGAGCCTATCAAGTCTAGGTGCTTGATTTTTTTTGTTTTTATTTTAGTCATCATTTATTAAAATAAATTAAAAAAATATTTTGAAAAATATTTTATTTAATATCGTTTGATTTTCACTTTTTTTTCAAATAAAATCTTAATATACTTTTTATAACATTAGCAAACAATATTTTTGTATATCCTATTATTTTTTTAAAAAAAAAATATTTAGTGACTTTCTTGCACATGTTTATATTTATTATTATATTATTAAATTAAAAATGAATTTAAAAAAAAAGTTAAACTCAATCGAGTTTACGATGAAATTCATGGATTTAACGATTTAATAAAGTCTTATAGCTACATTTATTATCAAAAACTAATTGGGATGAAAGACATTATTCAATGTGATAGTATTCATTATTCATTAAAATAATGTAATGATGAATTTACTTTTCTAAAATAAAATCTTTTTATTGATGATTGTAAATGAATTGATCTTTTTCAGGTTATTCCATTAATTACGCCACTTTCTTAATGGTCTGCTCTTTCTATTTGTCGGAGCATTCCCATGGTAAAAATCTAATAAAAGGGGGCTGAATCATGTACTTTTGCTTTATTTGACTAGCAATAGCATTATCATTCCCTATGCATTTTCCATTTCTCCAGTCATGTCACGGTGGCTGAGCCGGAGGGCAGGTGGGGGCGACCGCCGCCAAGCTGAAAATAAAAGGCCCTTACGTTTAATGTATTTTTCAAGAAAGTATTGTTATTTTTATATAAAGGCTCCTCGAGAATTAAAAAGCTACTTATTTGGTTTTATTTTAATGTTGATAAGGAGGGAGAAGCAGGTGAAAGTAAAGTACTGGGATTGGAAATTCCATGGAAGGCCGATGCTTATAGAAATATTAATTATTTAATTTATTGTGCTCCTAAAATGGTTTTGTTTTTTCTTATAATATTTTGCAGAAAAAAAATCAATTTAACTTTTTGCAAAAAATTGAAATTAGAGGGACTTAGATTCAATTTGAGGGCAAAAAATTGGATTTTCTTTTCCCACACATTGTTTTGTCAGTGTGTTTCTTCCATTCTTTTGTCTTTGGATTTTGGACAAGTTCAATTTTGGTCCTTTCAATTTGATAATTTTGTGTTTTGATCCAAAAGTTCATTTGAATCACGTTTTAGTCCTTGTGTTTTAAGAGGGAGAGATAGAGTGAAGGAAAACGATTGAAAAATAGTTGGTTCTCCATTTCCAAGAATAAAAAAATTTATTCTCGGTTTCAATGATTTTTATTCGATGATAAAAATTAAATTGAGGTGCTCGTTGTCTTTCATGTTGCCAATAAAAAGTAGATTGAATTTTAAAAAAAAAATTATTTTCAAGTTAATTTTGTGTTTTTGAAATTAATTAGTGTTTCTGGGGTTGATAAATAGATTCTTTAAGATCTTCAGGATGTTTTTAGGCTAAAATACATTGAAAATAATATTTTAGGCTAAGAGAACCACTAGTTGAATTTTTGACCTCCTCTCCGACGCTCGAATTCTGAAAAAATAGATGGTGCAACAGTTGACACGTCGTCTTCTTTTGTTTTTTTTTTTAAAATAATGTCGTACTTGGTTCAGTAAAAAATATCTAAACAAACAAGGCACGCAAGCCTATCTTAGTAGGCTTACGCGCATGCCATTTCTTTTTTACGAGCTAGACACAATGAGCTACTTAACCCCAGATCCTTTACTCTCTTTTTTAAAACTTTAATTTGTTTTTCTTTGATCTAAATTGAAATTAGCTAAACTAGATTAATTAAATATATGTGTGGGATGCCCAACCTAACAAGTGTTTCAGTATCAACAAAGATTAATTAGAACAAATAAATAAACTAAACATATCACAGTTTGTTTTTCTTTGATCTAATTTAAATTAACTAAACTAGATTAATTAAATATATGTGTGGGATGTTCGCCAAATAAATTTTGGGGTTGTGACCAACAACGTAAGAGAAGTGCTATATGAACACTCCATCTATGTTAAGCCTTGGACATACTTCTTATAAAATAATTTATATAAAACTCCATAGCATTTCCTAAACTTTCAAAATATTCTTCAAAACTAATAATAATTCATAATACTTATTACAATATAAAGATCCAAACTTCAACCAAAATAGTGTAATAATTTAAAGCATTCTAAGACATCAAATCAATACCAAAAGGAAAGTCTTACAGAAACAAGCAAGACATACCAATTAAAAATAAAGATGCAAAAATTTTCAACAAAGTCAATCTGCTAATAGAAGCTAAGAACCTTAAAATAATATTAAAAAAGAGGGTGAGTTCAATCAACTCAGTGAATGAATAACATTTAATACACATTATAGATATTTATAAGTTATCGATAAAAAATTGTGATATAATAGAAGTATAAGAACTGAAACAGATGTATATATACATATTAAGCATATTAGTATATGGTAGTGAAATATATGTCATATAAAAAATAACAGACGAAACCCTATGGTTTTAATAACAGACGAGGTTTGCAGCCCTAATCACTATGGGAGGATTAGTTGCTATAGGTTGGTGTCTTTTTCACCAATTAGGTATACAAACTATTATATGTATATAGATTAACTACTCCCTGTTAGTTTGGAGTTTTCGATATCAATACATAACAGATATTCACATAATTATCAAAGCAAATGAATGTCATATTGAATATAATTTAATCCAATAAAAAGCGAGTGAGAATTCAATAACTCAAAAATAAAGCAACATATAAAAAGATTCAAGAAATAACCAGTTGTACTCAACATACAATCAACATACACAAATTTATTTATTTTTATGCATGTTAAAAATTATCTCACTCACCAAGAAAATAAAAACAAAATACAAACAGACATAAAATCAGTGACTACTGAGAATTGCTAAGAGAAATGTCAGTAGAACTTATAACGAATACAAAAAATACTAAAAAACAACTCGAAACAAATAACATAAGAGATTACAACTCTAAGATTAAAGATCGAAATGTAATTATAAAAGTAAAACAAATTCACCCGATCAATCTCAAACATGTCCTAAACTGATTGAACATAAAAGAATTGATTAACCCCTACTGCTCAATCAACTGATCGACCATAATTAACAGGTCGACTGGTTCGGATAAATAGGTTGATTGGTTGATTTCAAAAATCCCGATTTGCCAGTCTTCCAAAACTACAAATCTTTAAAATATTTCAACTTGTTTCTAAAAAAACTCATAACTCAGTTCTCATATCAAATGATTTAAGTCAAACTAACACCTCAAAAACATTAATTAAACATAGTAAACTATCCAAATTCTAAAATCAAACTTGACCAACATAATCAAGCATGAAAACATCAAGATCTTACCTTAGAAACCCTTATCTCCAATTTTAGGAGCATCTTTTTTATTTATTGCACTTCATTACGTGTTTAAATACTACTAATATTATTAACAATACTACTAATGATGATGATGATAATGTTAAGAATAATGATAATAACAATAATTTATTATAATAGTAATAGTGGTAGTGATGGTGATAGTTGTGATAATAATAATAATAATAATAATAATAATAATAATAATAATAATAATAATAGTGGTAGTCGTGGTGGTGGTGGAAGTAATAGTAATAATGGTGGTAGTAGTTGTAGTAGCTTACTATGATAGTTTTAGTGGTTATTATATCAATAATTGAGTTTTTATTATGGTTTTAGTGATTATGATATCAAATAAGTATGACGATGATAGTAATAATTATGATAATAATATTAATAATAATTAAAATAATAATATTAGTGGTAATAATAATAATAATGATGGTGGTGGTGGAAGCAGCAGTAGTAGTGGCAGCAGCAATAACAACAACAATAATATTACTAATAATAATAGTAATAGTTGTTTATTATGATGGTTGTAGTATGATTATGATATCAATAATTAATTTTATTATGATGATTTTAATGATTATAATATTAATAATTGTGATGATAATAGTAATAGTAGTAATAATAATAAAGTAATCAAAGTTTTCTTATATATTTTATTGGAAACTCATGTCCACCAAAGATTTAAGATAAGAAATTTAAAGATTTATCTTTTTGCTTGAATATATAATATTGCAAAAAAATCTCCCCACTTTTTATAATTTATTTTTTATATTTTTAAACATATGGTTTGTCATGCGAGCAAATCAATTAGTATATAACGAAAAAGAGATATGGATAAAGAGAAGAAATAAAATTATCACCGCGTGCTCATTCATAATCATCACAATAATTATCAAAACAATATAACGTCTTAGTTATCCGGATCCATTCAATTGTAAGTAAATATAGTTTATATGATGTTTATCCTCCCCACACACACACACACACACACACACACACACACACACACACACACACACACACATTCTTACATTCTTATTACGATTTTTAAGTGTGTTTTTATTCATTTTCGTATAACATATGAAATATTTTAAAAATTATTGTATACATCTATCATATCTATATCTTAGGTGTTACAAAATTATTATTTCATTGTGTTATATATTTTATATATATAAATAAAAAGTTAAAAGTAATTCTGGTGATTTGAATATAATGTTAACCCAATGTTGAATTTTATCTGTTTATACTTGTGGTGGTTTTGTAGTGTCTTCTTCTTATCTCTAGGCTTTTCAAAAGCTATTTTGACCTCTTCTGTGACAACTTATATATAAAAGAAAACCCCTCAAGCCTTAGATAACAGGCTATCATTTTCCCCTAAAAAATGTTTTACTCTCCTGTTTTCCTGTAACCATTCTCTTCTGTAATCAATATTTCTTATATTGATTTACTATACAAATTTAAGTAAGATTCTATTTATATTATTTACATTCTTGTAAAATTTATATTTCTACAAATTTAAATATGCTCTATATTTGATAAGGATCCTAATATTGTTTGTTTTGCCTTGTTCACTCGTTCAAAAATTTACTTTTAAACAGAACAAAACGGGGGGAAATTTCTTTTTTATATATATATATATATATATGCAAATATATATATATATATATATATAAATATCTTCTTACCATATCTTATAAAGTGTTACACGCATGTTGAACTAGACTTCAAACAAAAGGATGTAATACTATCTTCTGAAGTTTGAAAATATTGTATGAGAATTTTCTTCAACTATTTTGACTTTTGGCTATCTTACAGAGAAATAAGAACTTCTTATCAATTTATGTGTTAATTCTAATGATCATCAACATCAAATAATAAATTGAAATTTGATTTAAAAATACAAATAATAAATAAATTATAAATTATCTACATCAACAATGGTGATAGGTGAAAAAAAAAATTAAAAAAATTAAATGTATATTTAAAAGTGTAGCTGATATTGTTTTTTAAAGTATTTTTTATATAAACACATCAAAATAATATATATATAAATATTTTTAATATTAACACATCAATATATCTAAAAATAAATAAAAAAATAATTTAAAATATTGTTTTTTAAAATACAGTTGAAATACAAATCATCTAATGATTATGAAAAAGTCAATGAGCAACCATAAAACCAAAATATAATAATCTCATAAAATAGTAAGTAAAAAAGTAAATAATTATTCGCATGTCAGCATATTTCTTTCAGATTTTATTTTTACCTCGTAGACTATTTAATTGTTTCTTGCACTTCCTAATAACTAAAAAGACGGGTCAACATTTTTTAAAATTTTCTGATACGTGTAGGTGAGACGATCACCGACCATCAAGTTGACTTATAACCTCCCTTATCATCAGCACCACGTACTTCCGCCTCATGGGATCCCGATGACGTAACCGACTATTATCCCCATGAGAGCCGCAGCACCATGAAGTCCACTCCTTGCCACGTAATCCAGCCCTTCAAACCGCTGATCAATCTTGATCACCATCTTAACGGTAAACAGAAATGTCTTAAGCTAGTTGTGGTGGCGTGGGAGAGAAAATGGGAAAAGAATTAGCTACGTGTGGTCCATGAAAACTCGCAAGCAACAGCACGTGGTGACCACACAAAAAATTAAGGTTTGAGTTAGTTGGAAACAAGCTGTTTTTGCGTATTTGAATCTTCTTATAAAAGACAATCTTTTCCTTTTTAATGTTAATAATAACAGTTATTTTTTAAATTAATTTTTAATATCATTGTATTGAAATGATGTAAAAATATAAAAAAATAATTTAAATTAAAAAAATTAAAATATAAAAAAACTCTCGAAGAGTCGTTTCATGAATCAAATCCATTGTTTATTTTCAACTTTCTAATCTCACAACAGGTTATTTGACATTCGAGAGTAAAATAAAATGCACGTGTTTTTTTTTTTAAGTAATGGGAAACGCATGTTAATATATTGGAAAGAAAGAACGTGATAAAAATAAAAAAAATAAAAAAAAGGGGGATATAACTCATCGATTCCAAGACAAAGATGATGGGGGAAAACATCGAATAATAGGAACACCATTTATGCAATTCAGCACAACATATATTGGGACCAATTCAAGAAGAAATAATAATATGATAAAAAACTAAAAATAATTTATTCTGTTATTGTTATTCCTTATTATTAGAGTGAGAGAGAGAGAGAGTGACCAAAATGCAAATGCATCCTCCTCTTTTCTAGGTAGCTAGTGCCTCTTTCTGTCTTTCCTTCTTTCAGAGCGAGGGGGAGAGAGAGAGAGAGAGAGCAAACCTAAATTCATTCATTCATACATCTCATCTCATCTCATCTGATCACATCACATCACATCAATTTCTATGGCAACCAACAAAAAATTAGGAAACAAGAGCAATAATAGCCAAAGCCAAAGCCCTCTTCTGGGTCGGTACGAGATCGGCAAACTTCTTGGACATGGTACTTTTGCTAAGGTATACCTTGCTAGAAACATTAAAACCAACGAAAGTGTTGCCATCAAAGTCATTGACAAAGAAAAAGTCCTCAAGGGTGGTTTAATTGCTCATATCAAACGTGAAATCTCCATTCTTCGCCTTGTTCGCCACCCCTATATTGTCCAGCTTTTTGAAGTCATGGCTACGAAAGCCAAGATTTACTTTGTCATGGAATATGTTCGTGGTGGTGAGTTGTTCAATAAGGTTGCTAAAGGCAGGTTAAAAGAAGAGGTTGCCAGGAAGTATTTCCAGCAATTGATTTCAGCCGTTTCCTTTTGTCACGCCAGAGGTGTTTTCCATCGCGATTTGAAGCCGGAGAACTTGTTGCTTGATGAGAATGGTAACTTGAAAGTCTCCGATTTTGGATTGAGCGCAGTGTCTGATCAGATTAGACAAGATGGTTTGTTCCATACTTTTTGTGGGACACCGGCTTATGTTGCTCCTGAAGTTCTTGCAAGAAAAGGGTACGATGCTGCTAAGGTTGATATCTGGTCTTGTGGGATTGTTCTGTTTGTGTTAATGGCTGGTTACTTACCATTTCATGATCAAAATGTCATGGTTATGTATAAAAAGATTTACAAGGGGGAGTTTAGATGTCCTAGGTGGTTCTCTTCTGAGCTAGTCAGGCTTCTTCATAAACTTCTTGATACTAACCCTGTTACAAGAATTACAATCCCTGAGATTATGGAGAACAGGTGGTTCAAAAAGGGGTTTAAGAATATTAAATTTTATATCGAAGATGATAAAGTTTGTAGCGTTGAAGAGGAAGAAGATGTGGGTTCATCTTCTGATCAATCATTATCTGAATCGGAATCGGAATTCGAAACTAGAAGAAGGGTTACCTCTTTGCCTAGACCTGCAAGTTTGAATGCTTTTGACATTATATCGTTTTCGCCTGGATTTGATTTATCTGGGTTGTTCGAGGAAGGTGGGGAGGGAGCAAGGTTTGTTTCGGGGGCTCCTGTGTCGAAGATTATATCTAAACTGGAGGAGATTGCGAAAGTTGTTAGCTTTACAGTGAGGAAAAAGGATTGTAGAGTGAGTTTGGAAGGGTCTAGAGAAGGTGTGAGAGGTCCATTAACAATTGCAGCTGAGATATTTGAGTTGACACCGAAATTGGTTGTGGTGGAGGTTAAAAAGAAAG
Source organism: Populus deltoides (assembly GCA_015852605.2). Taxonomy (NCBI): domain Eukaryota; kingdom Viridiplantae; phylum Streptophyta; class Magnoliopsida; order Malpighiales; family Salicaceae; genus Populus; species Populus deltoides. The sequence goes on from CM027573.2 coordinate 18,759,030, forward strand.
GAGGGGATAGAGGAGAGTACGAGGAGTTTTGTAATAAGGAATTGAAACCTGGATTGCAGAAGTTGATGCAGGAGGAATCCGAGGCTGCTGCTGCTGCTAAAGTTATTACTACTGCTCCTGTGCCATCGGGATCTCCACAATTCACCATCGATCCTTTTCCTACCGATTCTTCACTATTACCCGTTGATCCTTTTCCTACCGATTCTACACAATTACCTATTAATCATTTTCCTACCGATTCTACACAATTACCTATTGATCCTTTTCCTATCCTTTCTTCACATTTACCTTCGGATTCTGAATAGAGAAAAAGAGAGAAAGGAAAAGGGTATGCTTTACTCTTTCCGTTTGTTTAAATAAGTTTTGCATGCTATATTTTGTTTTTTGGGGCTTTTAAATTTCTTTGATGTTCTGCTGTGTCATTTAGGAGATTAGATGCTAAAACACATGTTGTATGTTCTTTTCTTCTGGCGAGAAAAAAAGTAGATTAATTGAAGAGAATGACATACTTATTTCTGCTGGTCTTGGCAATTTAGTGGTGACTTGTGTGTTCTGTTAACTTGTGCTGTAAATGTGAATGAAGTTGCTCTCGTCTGCTCATTCCTGCCGATTGTGGTACGGAGTGTTGCAAATACAAGGTTCATGATTTCATTATGAAGAAGAAAATAAAAAAATGGAAGTGAATCATTTAATTTCTTGATTGTATCTTGTGTGCAGTCCAATCTTGGGTAGGGATATGCCCTCTGCTCCTGGCTATGCATCATTTGCTTGGATAATTTAAAGTATGCAGGTTGGAGAGTCTATGTATTAGTTGCAAATATGATTGGTGAAGATATTAGGGAACTCTCTTCATAGTAAGATGTCAATAATAGCAATAACCATTTTAATTGAAAAAAATATAGTTGATGGTTAATGGTTCAGTTGATTCCTTAACATAACTCATCTGAAGGGTGCCATGTACGCACAAGAGAGTTGTTTCGCATTTATACGGGGCTGTATTTAAATCACGAATAGTAACTAGAACTTTATGTGGAGTAAATGAATCCTACTAGTTCTACTGTGTAGATCAGTTCATCATTGCAGAAAATTCATGTTGAAAGTGGGATTAGGAATTGTAAAAATTAAGAACCCCACTGTGCTGGAGTTGCTCAGTTATATAGAAGCAAGGACTTAAAACTGAGAATACAGGTTCTCGGTTCAGTGAGGAAAGTGTGTACAAAATATAAGGTGATTAATGGGTAGGAGTTTTGGTTTGAAATGATTTTAATGGAAAAGGTTACAGTTGTGCCTGGTATTGGTTTGTGGTAACCTTTTGATTTCCCTGTAGTTGGTGGATAGGGCACAACCTAGTTGAGCTTCTTCCCTGTAGTTGGTGGATAGGGCACAACCTAGTTGAGCTTCTTTGTGATGCATCTCCCTTATTTCTCAAGTTCTGCAATAATAGTAAGCGTGAAGCTAGTTTCAAGCATTTAAAATTGGTGCGAGGATAATAAATGGGGGCATCCATTCACTGATAATGTTGTATGTCGTATTCTTTATTTGTCTGTCAATTGCATATTGCTAAAATGCATGCATGCCATAATAGATCTTGTTCCAATAATAGCGCATTGCTTCTGTCAATACAAATTCTGTACACTCATTCTGATGACCTTGGTGGTGTTGGTCCAATCAGTTGTCTGGTGCCAGTTTGCTCATCCAAATCGAGCTTTGTTTCCATTCTAAGGTGTCTTTTCAGTTGAGTGATTGAGAAACAGAGAAGAGATGATACACAGTTAAAAATTCATTTATATTTTCCTCTATTGATTACTACGTCTAGGAGTTGGAGATTTTCGCTGCATGCCATATGCCTTGAATGGATTGAAGTTAACATATCTTGAACCATCAAGGTTTTATCTGGTAAAGAATTTAGTGAATTTATCATGAATTTGTTTCACTCTCTAACCTCATTCTTGTTTTTTCTTCTAATACTGCTTTGCTTTTTGTGTGCATCATTAGTCATGATATCGTGCTGGAGCTAAACTTTGTGTTTTTGTTCCTTCTCAAAGTCACAAACTTGCATTTTCAACATTTGATGCCTTCTTTTTTCATACATACCCCTCCTCCCATCCAAAAAATGCTGAAAATTCATTTCTATCGTGAGGATAACTGGAGCCATATACAATTTCACTTGATTAATTGAGTGGTATGTGTCGCTGGGATGATGCAAGCTCATGTTTTCCAGTTTGGTCAAGTCCTGAGGTTCTGTCTCAAATTATTGAAGATAGGGAGGTCCCTCGTGTTCCTTTGGGTCATATATTGTGAATCACGGTTTCTGAATCCTTATCCTCTTCTGGGAGAAAAACAGGGCACGTGTTTTTGTTAGTACATCGATGGATAGTGTACCTCGTGCACGGACAAATTTGTGAGTCATGCAGGCTTTATTTGTGGTCATAATGCACTGCGTGCTGGGTATTTTCTAGTTCATATCCACTATGATGGAATTCCATTTGGCACCCACCATTCTTCACACTGATTATGCAACCATGTCAGTCAGTGGAACTTTACATGGATCTGAAACAGTGTATGCATTTGCTTCTGGTTCTGGACATAACCTTTTGTGTGTAGTGATGGAAATTAAAAGTTTTTTTCCTAAGAAAAAACTGAGGCAATTCAACAACGTAGCTAGCTGTGTTTGTTGATGGCTTCAGAGTTAATGGTGCATCCATTTCTGGCTCGGCCTATTTTCTAGACATTGCCAAGCAGAACAGCATCTGTAATTTATGTTTTCAACTCTGTTTTTTTCTTCTATATATATAAAAATGAAGTTGGAAGGTGTTAGGTATGGCTAGTCTGGTAGCTCTTGACTCTGACAACAATGACAGTCAGACAAATGCCACATGCCAAACATATGGATTCAGCTTGGGGAAAATCCACGTAAAGAAACATCTGTGATTCGTCTAGAATCACAAAGTCTTGGAGGTCGGAGGGTCATGGAGTCAATTATATTGACTTTCACGATCTGTATTGCGTTCTTCCTTCTTCATTTTAAGTAATGATTATACACAGTCCTGCATGGCAGTTTCGTTTAGTTCATAATGAGGGAAAAACTTGAAATCAATCTTTCTTCTTTGTTTCTTAATCTGATTTATGGGATTAATTATGGTGATGATGAACACAGGGAGCAATTTTCCCTGAATTATTATGATAGTCCTTCTACATTACAAATTACAAGATTTTGAAGGACTGATCCATCTAAATATTTTAGCTTCAAATTCAATTTCACCAGGGGCCGTTCCAAAGAATCTTTGGGTGGGTGGGTGGGTGCTGGGACCGCAAGGCTTCCAATTATCATTTCATGCGGCATCATGAAAGCTTGAGGGCTTCACCATGTGGGTGCCTTGCCACCAACTGGCTCTATTAAATCTATAATGACCACAGATGCAGCCATGCTTAGCTTAGTGTTAAAAAATCATCTTACATAATCATTATTGAAAGTAATTTCAGATTTTAAATTTACTTTACAATACTCATGAAGACTCCTGTATGATCCACCGAAAATTTATATAATTATTAATTTTAGGACCCGTGAAATTTGTCGAGCCATTGAAAATTTATATAATCATTAATTTTAGGACCCGTGAGATTAGTTGAGATGTGCGTAAACTAACCCGGACATCCATGTTATTAAAAATAATTCATTTTATATTAAAAGTTTAAACATTTTTTTAATTAAAAGTTTATTGAGGTTAAAATTTATGTAATTTTATACTATTTTATATTTAATTTTTATCAAATATAAATATAATAGAGGTAATGAGTTTAATTTAAAATTTAAAAGCGTAATCCCCTTTTTTTATAAGTGAAAGTGATATTTAAATTTATAATTGTTTGCTTATTAAAATTTTAATACAATAATAATATAAAAAAACCATCAAGTTTAAATAATATTTTAAAATATAATTTTATATTGTTTTTGGAGCGTGAAATAAGACAGAGGTAAAGCAGCGGTACGTAGTTAAAAGAGGCCCACAGATCAATTATCCACAATAAAGTGAATCTATGTATTGACCTTAAAGACCACATGGGTCTCCCATCGCTTTTGACTAAATAAATAAATAAATAAAAAATCACATCAAACGAATTTTGGTCATGGTTGGGCCACGCATATATTTTCTTCAATATTCTTGAATTCTACCATTTCTATCATCCTAGTGGGCGACATCAGCATCGTACGGTCAGGGTTTACATTGAGAAATAAAATAAAATAAATTTAATGATCCAAATTTCCCAACTCTCTAGGAAACACGCTTCTCTTTTTTTTTTTGCCTCTTTAATGATTTTTTTGGAACAAAAATACCCTTATACTTTTCAACTAATGCCAAACATATCCTTAATATACTCACTTCTCTCCCGGCCCTAGCTCATCTTCTCTCCCGTTTCATTCTTCACAAAAAAGAAAAAAACGATGGAAGCTGTTGTGGCTGTTCTTCACAAAAAGAAAGAGAAGAAATCAAAGGTATGCCTAACTTCTTCTTATCTCTTACCTGCCAATGGTAAACTTCTCACTTCCTGATTTACTATAAAACTTTTGATAAAAAATATATATTTTTTCCTATTTTAGATTCCTCTTTTGCTGCTAAAAAAACTATACAATTGTATCTAGTTGCGTATAAGTTGGTTGAAATAAACTTTTAGCCTGTGTTAGGCAGTATAGAGTCGAATGTTTTGAATTCAAATTGGATGGAATCTTGCGGATTTTTTCTTGTTTAGAAAAAAAAGAAGCAAGGAATGAACTTTTCAGTGCCATTCAATTTCAAATTGAAAACTTACCAAACACAGCACTATAGATTCCTTCCAATTATATGGTCAGCTAACCTTGCCATGGTCTACTTTAGATGACTACTTGCTCTTTCATTTTGTTGAAAGACGAGGTTACAACCTAAGGCCTTCAAGGGTTTAACCAACCATTTTTTATGAACAAGCTAGCTATACTCTCATGGCTTTCAGTATAGTCTCCAAATCTTAATAGTGAATGTTGAAAAATCTTTTCCTCTCTTGGAAATCCAGCCAGCAAGGGCTAAATATTCATAAAAAATCTCATATTTGTGAGAATTATTTTCCTTGGGAGTGAGCAGTATCTTTCACATATAGAAATCTACTTTTCTTTTCCTAGGTAAATAGAATTCATAGTGATATTAGAAAAATTCCAATTGAAGATTTGGAACTAGCATAATTGTGTCTCTCTTGTGAGTTTCCAGAGAAAAAAGAGAGTCCATCTTATATTTCTTCTAATGTTTTTGTTTTAGATGATAATGAGAGATTGCTGGTATTGATTTTGGAGGTTTTAGTTAACTGTATTACCTCTACATATGACTGCATTTTATAATCGTCTTACATCCTGCAAATTGTTCCAGCAGAGTACATGTATATCTCCAAAAGAAGTTTTGCCAACAAATCAATTCTTTTTCACTGAGCACTTTTCTTCCATGACTGATTCTGATAGGACATGGCCAAGTTAATTGGTTGAATCTTTATATGTGTTAGCTGTCTCCTTCTTAGGAAAATTAGAGACTAGTGGAAAGGTGAAGAAAAGAGCAGAGGAGAGGAAGGGAGACAGTTTAAAGAAGAAACTGGTGTCCCGCTCCATCAAGGCGGGTCTTCAGTTCCATGTTGCTTTTTATGTGCTTGTAGATAAATCCTTTTGTTTTAGAATGTTTTTAGGCCTGTGAAATTCTCTCTTTTACTTTTATTCTGCCATGTACAATATTCTTTCTACTTCATATGAGTGAATGAAATCAATTTTATTTCAAATATTTAAGACTTGTCTTTCCATAACCATGTTCAAATCAGCTATTTTTTTGCACAACATCATTATAGCTAGCTATATAGCACACTTGGTGGCTTGAGTTATTTAGCAATCGGTAATATTCAAAATATATCACAAACCATATACCTAGGTTTAAAGTTTCTCTCAAAACAATGATAAATAAACAAAAATACCTTTAAGATGAGAAAAAAATATTTTGTGCTATCATCTTCGACCTATTAAAGTTTACATGTCCATGTCTCATATGTCAAAATCAAATCTCATCCTTCACACATGCATTTAGACATTTAGGTACATTCGTCTCTATATTTAACAAGAACATTCTATTCTTTGTCACGGATACTTTTGTAACATAGCTCTTTTAGTGTCAAGTAATGCTAAAGTACGATCTTTCATTTTAATCTCATACCCCTTTTGCTAGTGTAATATTAACAAGAACATTCTATTCTGTCTCCACACATATGGTAGTTGGCTCCATTTTCTAGATACCACATGCTCTCTTTATCTTGTATTATCTCATCATGCACTAGTAATAGGGTGGTTTTCTTCTCCTCTTTTATCACTAGATTTGCATTCTCCTCAACCCTTTTATATGGATTCCAGCAATCCCTAGCATAATGACCTAACTTTTGACAATTATAGCATTTAACTTTTGATTTGTTAAACCTAAATTTTAGATTGCCATTGTTAGTGTAATCGGTCGATCAGTTTGCTTCACATGGTTAACTTATTGACTTGTTGAGGCTGCCACGATCTCTTTCAAATATGTCCCTTCCTCATCTTTCTTTGCTTTGTACATATCCTCTACCCCTTTGTGAATATCTAGAACCATCTTGCTTTGAAAAAAATGTTTGTACACCCGTATCCTCTTGAATCTCATTGACTATTTTTTCATGGGCTTGTAATTGTCCTATAAGACCTTAGATTGAAAGAATATCCATATTTTGTTACTTCTCTATCACGACCACCATATAATGGAACTTCTTTTGCAGCGAACGTAGGATATGCTCTGCCACACGTGTTTTTTCCATCTTCTCTCCATATCTCTTCATTTGATTGTATATGACCAATACTCTTGCAAAGTATTCTGGAATATTCTTCGATTAAAGCATATGTAACTTTTCAAAGTCACCACGTAGCTTTTGTAGACGTACCTTTCTCATATTGTTAGCTCATTGGTTTGATTTTTGCAAAACTTTTCATGCTTGCTTGGCGGTGGTTTCATTGACCACTATCTCAAAAGTAGCGTCATCCAAACATTGATGAATGATTGTTAGTGCATCGTGCCTTTTGAATGACCTCCCTTTGCGATGAAGTTAGCGTTGCTCTCCATTTATAGGCTTCTCAAAGCCCTTTTCAACTGTCTCCCATACATCTTGGGAACTTAGCCAAGCTCTTACTCGAATACACCAAGTTTCATAGTTGTCATTTGTGTACCTAGGATATTGAAGTGAGAAGTTTGAATTGACCATGTTAAATAATCAAACCTAAGCTTTGATATCACTTGTTGGAAGAAAGATAGGTGTGGTATAAGATCAAAAACAATAATGCAAAGTTAAGAACTCAAGAACAAGATTGAGAGGAAAATATACTTTTATTAAGTGTTTCTCTCTAAACTCTCTTAGTTGTTCTCTCTTCTTTTGTACTGCTTAATAATGCAGACTTACAAGCCTTTTTATAGGTATAAAATCCTAAATAATTAAGGAATTAAACTATACAAGGAAATCCTAATCTGAACAAAAATTGTATTCTGCCGACTAAACTAATCGATAAATTTATTTAATCTAACCAATTATCTAGTTTTAGTCGGTTGACCTGTTCCTAACTAATCAACCAGTTTAATTAATTTTTAGAAATTAATTTACTTTCAACACATTCTTATCAATCCACTAAGATGTCAACCAAAATAAACAATGTGATTACATAAATTCACATATTAATATATTAATGAAATAAAGCTCGATATTCCTAGCTCATTTTGTTTAGGTATTCCTCCAAAAGTAAAGGCTCTTACAAGCTGCACAACTTGAATATAATAGGCCTCTAATTCCTCAGGCATCCAAACATGTGCCACAATCCTACAGTAACATTCATGTGGGTGAGAAAAAAACCCACAGTTGATCCACCACTTCAATCAATCAGGTTGGTCAAATCACATAACTTATGCTGTTAATCAGGTTGTTCATATAATAAAACTATTTCTTTATTTACACACTAGATATCACCTTTAACAAATGCTTTCTGCAACTGTCCACACAGACCAGTCTTCCGAGGACCTATGGTTGTCACTCCTTGTTCCCGGCAAGTAAACAGCAAGCCTCCTACAACAATGATCAAGACACCCTCGATTGGAATAATTAGGACATACATCCATGTATTTCTGGAAGTTCCATTGGTTGGAGGTTGTTCCTTAAATTGCTTTTCAGCAGAATGACTTGAAGACTTAGCCCCTATTGTTGGAGGATTAACAGGTGAATCCATTGTCACAGGGGATTGAGCGGCTCTTCTTTGCTTCTGGTATTGCAGGGAAGGCCCCAATATTTCGTGTGGTCGGAAGAGGAACAATCGGTTGAGATCTTCTCAAGTAGTCGGCGACGTACAAAATTGGCAAGGATCTCTGCATTTTGCTCAGGTGATCCTGCTCAGTGCAAAAGGTATCAGATTTGTCCCACAAGCACAAATTTTAAAAACAAACAAACCAAGTTTGGAGAGTGTTTTGTACTCACTATCTGGCTTAACAAAGCGATACAGCGGAGTAAAGAAATACAGTTTGTGAATATAGATCAGAGATACAGTTTTCCCAATAGCTGTAGATCTCTACAAACAAATACTATATGTAGTCAACAAGTTTGTGAATATCAAAATCATTTATTTCCATAAATCCTTTAACATCATGATTGGGAACATATTGACTCTATTTTCTTCACTGTACGCTACTTTGTTTGAGAATATGTAAGATAGCCTACCAACACTAAAATCCAAACAGTTCCCCACCCGTCTTGGCCAAATTCATATTCAATCAGTAAAAACAGGCTAATTGCAGTATTCGATTATATTCTTAGAGGCTTGAACAGCTCAGTAATATGTTGGAATCAAATGCTCAATTCCTAAACCCCAAGTTCCATCAAAGAAAGTACAGCAAAAATTATGAAACATTACAGAGATGTCAAGCTAACTAGGTGGTAGAATTCTAGCGACGAGTTATCAAGACCAAAAATTGGATATATAGTTATTTTCAAGTTCATAATCTCAAAATTAGATATATTAATATTAGTATTTGAATACAAAAAATTCTCTTACAAGTAAATTGATTATGATAGAATTTATTTAATTAATAAAATAAGGTATTCAGATATTAAAAAAAAAAAAAAGGCGCTGCAACAGACAGGTAGCTAGGCTAATAAAAGAAGAAACCATAACCTATGCATAATTGAGCAATCTCTAGCTTAATTGCAATTGTTTCATCAAACTCTCATTTTAGAAGAGATGAAATGGTTGGATTGGATCGATACAATGACCTGGCAAAAATGGAAGCAGAGTGTGCAACCCCCATTTGGGTTCCACGTCGAACCCTATACACAGTAAAATGTTGACACGTTTTTCAAAATAAGAAACATCAAACACCAGGTGGTAGGGTGCTTCAATGACTCATCAACACAGGTCGAATTAGAAGAAACCAAGAAAATGTTCTCTGTTAGACTCTTGATCCTCTCTTTTTATGCAAAGGGTCACTTAACCCTTCAAGCTCCCTAGCAAGGTGTAAGTCATGCACAAGCATCCCACCCTCTTTATATGTGTGTGTGTGTGTGTGTATAACACCAACACATATCTCTCTGTCATTGAATCAACTTCAACCTTTCACTTATCGTATTAATTCTGTGTGTTTGCACAAAGAAAACAAAAATGAAAGGCAAAGTTGGTGAGAGATTCTCTGAGTTCTTTGAGAAGTGGGCATGTCAACTGGATGAGTATCTACAACTGCTACTAAGGGCATCAAAACAGAGAGTTATTAATACCGTCTGTGATCAGCGAGAGCTACAAACTTTGGTGTCAAAAGTGACACAGCATTACAAAGACTACTTCACTATCAAATGGTCTTTAGCCCATGAAGATGTGCTTGCATTCTTTTGTCCAATTTGGGGTAGCCCTTTAGAGAACGCATATTCATGGTTTACTGGATGGAAACCTTCAACCATATTTAAACTCATTGATTCAACGAGAATAAATCGGGTTCCTGGGTCGAGTCTTGCCGAGCTGACACAGGAACAGCTGGGAAAGATTGAGGAGCTGAGGGTGAAAATAAGGTTAGAGGAAGAGAAGGTAGAGAGGGAAATGGAGAGGCAACAGGTAGCTATGGCAGACAGGAAGATGTTTGAGTTGGCAAGGTTGACAGGCCGGGTCAAGGATAGCGAAACAATGGATCAGTTCGACGGGTTGGTGGAGGTGGCAATGAAGGGACTGATGGCGGGACTAGAGAAGGTTATGAAAGCAGCAGACTGTGTTAGGCTGAGGACTTTGAAGGGAGTTTTGGATGTTTTAAGTCCATTGCAGTGTGTGGACTTCTTAGCTGCAACTAGTATGCTCCAAATTCAGCTAAGGCAATGGGGAAAGCGAAGGGATAGTATTAGCAGAAAGGAGTAGTTGTTAATCTTTTTAGGGTTTTAGGGCTAGCTTTTTTCTATTTTTCCGTTTCTTTCTGATGGTTTTTTTCCCTCCTGGTTTTGGTTTTTCAGCCTTTTTTTCTTCTTGCAGACTCGATGTCAATCTTGTGTTTTATAACGTTTAATACAACAAGAAAAAAACAGATAGAGAGAGAGAGAGAGAGAGAGAGAGCAAATTATAATATCAACTAATCCTCTACCATGGTCGGTATTAAACTAAGACTCTTCTTCGCTTCTAATTATTATATCAACTACTTAACTTGAGTAAATTATAATTCAATCCATGTGATTTTGAGAAATCAACAAATTATCAATTAATCCCCTTATTAATTTCAAAAGCTAATTATTTAGTTCTTTTCATTCCTTTTACATTTTCTTATTTTAAAAAACTAATAGATATTCGCGAAAGATTGATAAAAAAAATGTTTTTGGAAATAAAGTAATATTAAATACTATCAAATCAAGTGTGTTCAGCTTTGCTTAAGGAACTAAATAATTACCTACTGAAAGAAGGGGACTAATAACTCGTTTCTCAAAATTATAAGGATTAATTTATAATTTACTCAATTAGGTATAATTAGATCATTGCACGCACTACGTTTCCTAAAAAAAGTAATGCAAATTTTTTTTTTTAAGGTGTTGCTAATGTGTTTTTTTAGTAAAAAACAATAATTAAAATTACATGAGGGTTGATTTTATATGACCTGATTAACTTGACAGATTTAAAAATAATTTAAATGATTGATAAAAATACAATTTGATTTAAAAAAAATCACGATGATATCTTTTTATTAAATATTAAAACAACAACATATTAGATCAACTTGAGTTAATTTTTTTTCCCATTTTCTTATTCTCTTCCTGGTTGTGCCTTCATTGTTCTTAGGTTATATGAAATTCAAGGTTAAATTGAAGAATTATTGGATAATCAATGGCTAAATTGTAAGAAAAAAAAAGACTTAGGCTTGGGTGTGATTAAATTCAGAACTCAATTGAAGTTTTTTTTTAGAAGCAAGGATTAAATTGAATGAAGTGGGAAAAAATATCTAGCGTGCAGGGAAAATGTGTCAACATGTAAGAGGACCTGCCGCAATGTGATGGCGTGTGTAGTATCCTTGAGCCTCCAAATGCAGTCTTCCTTGATGTCTCTGTAAGCGATTTGATAAGGGCTTCCATTAGAGGTGGCGCGTGGAGGTTGTTTCTTTTCGGTGTAACGTCGATGACCAATTTTCCTTCTCTTTCTTTTTTTTCTCCTTTCACATTGAATTCCAATGTTTTTTCTTTCTTTTCTTAAGGTCTGGATTTTTTCTAATTGTCAATTATGTCTCTTGAATTTTAATCTCTGATCAATAAACAAAAAACCTGAAAAGTATTTTATAAAATCAAGTCTGAGAAAAATGGCAGAATTTTTTACCCCCGAGAAATGTATAATAAGCTCGTCGAAACAAACTATCAAAGTCAGTTATGAATAAATCAAACATAAAAAGATCAAATTGAAAGAAAAAAATCCAAAACCAAAAAAAAAAAACCAACAAAAACTTTCTTGATATTGTGTTAATCCATATTACCAATGAGTCTACATTAATAGTTGATGCAACAAGAAATTGGCTATGCACTCTTTTTTTTTTTATTAATTCGAGGTTTACTCTTTAATTTATGAGTTTTACCAAAATTTGATCCTTGTATTCCTTTTTCTTTATAAGAACCTCATACTCTTATTTTAATTGATTTAGTCCTTTTATTCCCTCATAATTCCTATACGACATCTTTATGTGAGAGTATAAAGTTGAATCCTTCACAACTCATAATTCAATAACTTTTTTTTTTAATTTCATCATTTGAGGTAAAAATTAAATGATTAAAATCAAGTAAGTTAATTAAGAAAAAAACAACCTAATTAATTAAAGTAAATTAATTTTAACATGTTTTTTTTGTTTTCTTATTTATTTAATTACATAATTTCATAAATGGAAGAGTTACTCCATCACTAAGAATAAAAAGCAGGACAACCGAATCAATACAATAAAAAAGAATACAAGACTCCAATCAAAACAATTAGAAGAGTGCATGACCAATTCAAGGTAAACCCTTTGATTTATCATCAAACTAATCATTGAATTTAATTTAAAAGCATAGACCATTCATGTAAACTGCCTCATGTTTATTTCTTGATCTATTGACTTGAACTTAACAAGGAATATTGATTTATATAAAGGTAGTCAGGCTAGCCTGTATTCTCCAGCATGGAAGACTGCGTCGACATCACATCATCTTTTTAACGTGAAAGAACCCTAGCCACATTCATGTCATGGGCAAGTTTAAGATCTTTTCGAGGGTTCTTATGAGCATGCATGAAAACTTACATGAATGATAAGTGAAATTCGAACTCTCAATTTATGGAGAGTTTACTAGCTGCTACTGGAATCAGAATGGCTTCAAAATCCGAAAGATTGCGAGTCCCTTTTTCCAACAAGAAGCTAACAGCTATAATTGTTCAGTTCTATCAGAAGTTCTCTACTACAATTGGAATTCATGAAATCAAAGCAATTGTGCCAAAGGCCATCAGAAACTGTGAGAGCATAAACAAACTAGCTATTAATCAAACAAATTCTCACAATTAATAAGTTCACTAGGACTAAAATCCCAGTGCTATGTTAGTTTTTTACACCACAAAAGTCAATCACAAAATACATATTCCTTTTACCAATTGGAACACAATACCCCACGAATGAAACCCTATATCACATTCTCAAAGTAATGTGCAATGCTAGGAGAAATGGGGAAAAAAATATAACTAATAGAATGAATCAGATTAAAGAATACAATAATGGGACCAAAAAACAAAGGGACGGGAAAGCCAAGGATTGGTGGTATTTGATGATTTTGGGGTAGCACCGATTGAAAAGCTAACTTTTATATTTTGACACAGAGAGTATGAGAGAGACTTTACTTGCAACAAGAGTCAGAGGGGGAGAGAGCTCTAAGTTGCCTCTACGGACAATATCTCAAGCTCAGCCCACCACAGAGGAGAAAGTCTAGGGGTTGCTTGATCAGGTGAGATAGAAATCACTTCCCTCAATTTGGAGGTGATCTCCTTCATTGTTGGTCTGTGCCTTGCATCTGATTGGATACATTGTTGGATAATCTCACAGATGACGTCAAGATCGTTGTTTTTGAAAGACTTAAGGCTTGGATCAATCATGCAGCTTATGCTCCGCTTGCCATTCAAATATTCAGCAGCCTGGAAGTTTAAAATTATAAGGTTACAAAAACCATCTAGTATGTAGATAGAACAAATATTTAGCCTTGAGTTAAAGCTGAAAGCTATGATTATGTTATGAGATTTCGTACAGACTTACCCATTTTTCAAGGGGTCCTTGTTCTTCCGAGTATGGGAGCTTCCCGGAAATGATTTCAAGCAACAAAACCCCAAAATGATAGATGTTTGTTTCTGGATCAACATGGGGTGGCAGTGAATCCTCCAATTCGCCTGAGACCTTTGAGTTTGATGTAGCTTGAGGCAAAAAACAGATCTCTGCAATCTGAGAAAGCCAAATCAAGATAGTGAGATTAAATTAAAATTAAAAAAATGAAAAGAAGACAAGACGAAGTTAATCCATGACAGAGTAAAGGATGTACCTTAGCAGCATAATCATCTGTTAAGAAGATAGCGCGTGAACACAGTATAGAATGTGCTATAGGTGGATTCAGATCATGGTGCATATATTGCAGGCAATAAGAAACACCCATAATAATCCTCATCCTTGTATTCCAGTCGAGATGTTCCATTTCTTTAACTAAAAATACAAAGAAATGTTTGTGACTTTCAGCCTTTCCAACATTGCACCAGCAACATTGACAAAATCCCCACTACCAAAAGTTGATTAACTGAGAACCTTACCATGCAGATGCTCAAAGAGAGTTCCATTTGGAGCATATTCAAAAACCATCATCCTATTGAAAGGTTCATCCTCCTCACAGAAGCCAATGAGGTTTACAAAGTTCTTATGATTAATCCGTGATAGTGTATCAATCTACACACCAAAAGATTTGTAGAACAAAATTTTAGTAAAAGAGAGATTTGCATAATAAAATCAATGCAAGCTATATGTTAAAGGCAAACCTTTTTCCGGTATGCCATCTCTGCATTCTTTGACCAATCTTTGGAAGAAGCCACTGTAGTTGATGCAACAGAAATCTCAACTCCACTAGACAGTGTTCCCTTATATGCAGTGAAACCATCAAATGTATCAATGATATTGCTGAAATCCTCACAGGCAGTTTCCAGCTCTGATCGATTTAGCTTGGGAACCCCTATATTTCATACAACTAACTGATTATGTTCGTAATAAATTGAACAAATACAAGATCATGGAATAAACAATAACGCTTCAAGACTGGACCGGACACTAATCTACCAGAGACAACACATGCAGAAAGATAATAAAGCTCGGTGAAACTTAATGGCAGGACTCATCATGCACATGAAGCCAGAACTTGATTTTACTGAACTAGTGATAAAAATGAGGGCCATTGCCGTGTAGTTCACTCTTTCTGTTATAAAAAAAATGTAGCAATCAAATAATTAAGTTGAATAAGATGTCAACCAAAATTAACAATTTGATTAAATAAATTCACATGTTCATAAAACAAGTCTTGACATTCCTATCTCATTTTGTTTAGGTATGCCTCCACCAAAAGTTGCTGGAGAACTTAAATATGACCTCTTATTCCTCAGGCATCCAAACATGTGCCCCAATCCTAAGGTGACATTCATGTGGGCGAGACAAAAACCCACAGTTGTTACACCACTTCAATCAATCATGTTGGTCAAATCACACAATTTATGTGGTTAATAATGTTGATAAATAAAGAGCCTAGCCTAATCAGCCTACTGATCAATAATAAAGTCAACAGTCTTTTTTTGTTCATTTTTTATTTCTTTATTTACACACTAGATGTCACCTGTAACAAATGCTTTCTGCAACTGTCCACTTAGACCAGTCTTCCAAGGACCTATGGTTGTCACTCCTTGTTTCCGGCACCTAAAGAGCAAGCCTGCTACAAAAATGATCAAGACACCCACGATTGGAATGATTAGGAAATACATCCATGTATTTCCAGAAGTTCCATTGGTTGGAGATTGTTCTTTAAATGGCTTTTCAGCAGAATGAGTTGAAGCCTTAGCTCCTATTGTTGGAGGATTAGCAGGTGAATCCAATGGCACAGGGGATTGAGGTTGATGCTTCTTTGCATTTGGTATTGCTGGGAAAGCCCCACTACTTCGCGTGGTTGGAAGAGCAATAATTGGTTGAGAGGAAGATCCACCACCCGCAGGTGCAGCTTGGAGGTTACTGGACTGCTCAAGTAGTCTGCGACGTACAAAATTGGCAAGGATCTCTACATTTTGCTCAGGTGATCCTGCTCAGTGCAAAAGGTATCAGATTTGTCCCACAAGTACAAATTTTGAAAACAAACAACCAAGGTTGGAGAAAGATTTGTACTCACTATCTGGCTTAACAAAGCAATTTTCTTTGCGACCATGCAGAGCATCCTTCCTGAGCTTGAACCTTTTAATGAGGGTAGGCAATCAGTAGAAAGAACACACAAACCACCACTACTACAATGCAAATATGTCAAAAGTGGGATATCTTCTGGGATATCTTCATCACTATCTGCATCCGTATACATAAAAATTGTACATGTGTGTGAGAATGTGTTGTGTGTAAAGCATATTAAGTTCCATACAATTGCAATGTCATGGAATTCAGGTAATGCATAAAAGCTCCTTTAATTGGGAATATGAATGAATTCGCCCCATTCAAGTGCTTCCAGCTGCTCCACCACATGCTGCACAATACATACGTTTTAGATCAGAAAAACAGATTATTAAACTGAACCACACTTTCAACTTCAATAACTTCCATTCACAAAATGATACTTGATGATCGGTTAGAAAGAATCAAATAAAAAAGGGATGCTCATCACTCTTCCAAATGTTAGTAGCATGCTTAATGCAAGACATGGGAGAAAAGGACAAACTATTTTTAAGCTAGCAAGAATGGGTATGTATCAGTGCTTTTAAACAACATGTCTACGAAGTCCATAATCACCTCATGCTAAATTTATCTGACATGTCAGATAGCTTTCAGGTGGTCTTTCTTGTGAGAGGCAGGGTGCAAACAACAGAAAAAGCAAGAGACTTTTGTCTTCTAAATTGATGGAAAAACCAATGACGACGTGGAGAGGTATTGATCAGGTTTAGCTAATAGTTTTTCTCTCCGTATTTGATGGTGAATTCAAGGTGCTTCTATTTAGTTATAACATGTCACAGTTCACACCAAGACTAAAACTCAACTTAGGTATGGTTGGCAATATATCCATGATGGCAAAAACAATTGTACCCGCGGATGAGTGTTGATAAGGAAAGATGGAAAAAGTCACTTACCCATGTCCAAGTTTTCTATTGACAAAGCTAACTCCAGTAGCAGCAGCAGATGCAAGGTTTCCATCAAATCGAAATTCAGAAAGCAGGTTAAGCCTCCTGATCTCCAGAGGAATGCTTCCCTCAAATCTATTGTCTCTTAGCAACCTAAGATAGAAATCATTTCAGGCTACTTAACTACACAACATAAGCCATCAAAACAATAAAAAAGAAAGACAGATCACACACAAGTGTTTTAATGACAGTAATCTTCCTATTTCTTCTGGAATTGCTCCACTGAAGTTATTATTCCTCAGGTCCAGTAATTCCAGCTTTCTGAGCTCTCCAATCTCTTTAGGAATGGCACCAGTGAAATGGTTTTGGTAGAGTACACTGTCATGAAAGTAAAGAAAGAATCAGAAAGTTCAATTATTTTTAAACCCAGCAGAAGTTATAGAGTACAAAGCTATACATCAGGATCAGAGATACAGTTTCCACAATAGTTGTAGATCTCTACAAACAAATACTACAGTCAACAAGTTTGTGAATAATGATTTCCATAAATTCTTAAACATCATGACTGGGAACATATTGAGTCTAATTTCTATACTATATGCTATTATGTTTAAGAATATGTAAGATAGCCTGTCAACACTAAAATCCAAACAGTCCCCAAGCATCTTGGCCAAATTCATATTCAATCAGTAGAAATAGGCTAATTGCAGTATTCGATTATATTCTTAGACTCTTGAACAGCTCAGTCATATGTTGGAATCAAATGCTTAATTCCTAAACCCCAAGTTCCATCAAAGAAAGTACAGAAAAATTATGAAACCTTACAGGGATGTTAAGTTAACAAGTTTGCCAAGCTCCGGCGCCAATGTCCCTTCCAAAGAAAAACCGCTCACATCCCTACAAGTGCACTGAACAACATTAATATGTCTGATCATTCAGCACCCACATGAAATGTTCCATTCTCTAAAATGCAACGGCAAACACTACTCTATATCACAATTCCATCAACAAAAATTAAAGGACGTCATCTACAAAATCCTCCATCGCATACACCTCAGATTAGAAACAAAAACAATATATGAAGGGAGAAATTTCAATTTTTTTCCTGTTTTGTTAGGGGAGCGATAATTATTAGCTCTTTTAAAGGAAGAATGAAGAGCGACTTACAGCATTTGCACTTTTCCCGCAGCGCAATGAACACCAAACCATGAGCAAGGATCATTGTCATTGGGATTCCAATTTGAAAGAGCACCGAAAGGATCAGAATTCACTCGTCCCCGGAATTCCAGCAAAACCAATCCTGCCCACATTACATTCATATATCAAGACCAAGATTGATTCTGCAATTACATTTTAACAGATACATGTCAATAAAATATAAGAATGCATAAAACGAAGAATTACCCTCATCATTAAGCGACCAGGAGCATTGATTTTCAAGACCAAGAATCAAAACCAAAAAGAACAAAAATTGGAATCCAATTGTTTTCCATCTACCCCTCATTGCTTGATGAACCAAATTTGGCAGTGGAGGTAGCAACAATGATCGCCAGGTTTCCTTTGCAAAACCACCCCTTTCAACTAACAACAACAACAACAACAACTAATGCAAAATCTTTGATTTACAAACAACTATGCTACAAAAACACGAAAAGTTTTCACATTTGATCATCTCAGGGTCCCTCATCCTTGTATTTTAAAAACACTTCTCTACACCCTTGTCCTGAAAGACCACATAAAATGGAAGAGCAGGCTATAATCTCCCTCTAAATCTCCACAACAATAAAATGCAGCTGCAAATGGGACAAACAGCAGGGGGGGAAAAAGATGACACAAAAGTTAGCAGAAAGGTAAAAAAAAAAAAGTGAGCTTATAACAGACAATGAAGAATCAAGGAATACCCTCAGGAACAAGCAATCCAAAAGAAAAAAGCAAAAGGGACATTGAATCTACCATAAATAAGGGCCAGAAAAGGTGCTTTAGTGCTGTTGTTGTGAAGGGCAATAATGCAATTTTGATACCAAAAATCCTTCAAGAGGAGGAAATCCAATGAGGGGGTGGCAGGGTGGATAGAAGGAGAAGCTCAAACAGAAACAAAAAAGGCAGCAAGGAAATGGTATTGGTATTTTTTTTTTTACTAGATTAATAAATCTTTTCTATTACTGCCCCTTTGCAAGATGATCTTAGAGGATCTCCTCCACCATCTTTTTGGTGTTTCTCTTACAACTCTTTCTTTGTTTTTCTGTCTTCCAGTTTTTTTTCCCCCCTCTCTCTCTCTCTCTCTCTCTGTAGCTAGCTCCCCTCTGCCAGCCACCCCAGCAACCTATCTGTTTCTGTTTGCCACTATTTTTCTTTCTTTTTTTGGTTTATTTTTTATGGACTTCCATTATTGAGTAGATAATTTTCTTTTTTCTAGACAGAAGCACCGCTATCTATCCATCATACTCAACAAGCCTCTCTCTCTCTCTCTCTTTTTTTTTTTTTTAAGGATTCTGATTTTATCAATGGTTATAGCAACAAGGGTATATGCATTAAATTTAGAATATATCAATTTTATCTTAGGAGGTGTCAAACTGTAGGAATCCATATCCATAGCTAACATGTCAGCTACATGTATCACAGGCTCATTAGCATTTTTAAGATCACGTTTATTTTTACATTTTAAAGATATTCTTAAGAAAATTTAATTTTTTTTATTTTTTATTTGTTCTAAATTAATTTTTTTAGTTTTTTTTATTTTTTTAATGTATTATATTAAAAATAATTTTTTTAAAATAAAAAATATTATTTTAATACAATTTTAACTAAAAAATATTTTTTAAAAAATACGACAACATTTCTAAAAACCTTAAAAAAATTCATTAACGCTTTAAAAAAGTTTTTTTAAAAAAAAGAATAATATCAAAAGAATTTTTCTTGTATTTTTTATCAGGTTGGTGGGGTTTGATGGGACCCAATCAATAAGAACATGTAGAGATGGCCTATGATATTTGGGGGGTGTAACTACCAACGGAAAGGTTTTGTTTTTATTTATTTATTTATTTATTTAGAGAAAGAGGGAGTGGTGGTTGTGGGCCCTCACTTCCGATGTACTCGGACGCGCTTTTCATTCATTGACTGGGCCTCTTTTCTCTCCCTCCGTGCGTCCCTCTTTCGTTTTTATCTTTTCTTTTTGTTTTGTTTTCTACGGATGAATGCCTCTTGTATTTTTTAGCTAGTTTGATGATATTGTAGTCGTTTTTTTTTAAAATAATTTTATTTAAATAATTTTTTATTTAAATTTATTTTTAATATCGGTACATTAAAATAATATTAAAAAAATAAAAAAATTAATTTAAAATAAAAAATAATATTTTTTACAAAAACACTTTCTAACCGTAAAAACAAACAAATCCTTGATCTCTTTATTAGCTTTAGAAACCATTTGTTTTTAGAAAAAAACTTCTAAAAAAAATTAATTTTTTTTCTCCATGTTGATCTTTACCTCATTGTATTAACAGTTTTCAAGAAAAATCCAAAACATAGCAAAAAAACCAACAAAAAATATATTTTAGATATATTTGCATTATTTTTGACATATTAGGTCTTTTCAAAAGAATTCCAAATTTTATTTTTAAACTGTTCAGCTATTAACACGATCATTTCAAAATTATTATTTATTTTTCTTATCGATTTAGCGTTCATGTTGCCTTTTTTAAATATATCAAAATACAAAAAAAATCAAAACTCAAAAAATATATATAAACAAGGGGACCAAAATGCATAAGAAGAAAAATAAGGGACCAAAGTGATTTTTTTATTGCTTGGAGACCAAATAATTAGGAGGAAAAAGAAAAAAATTTATTTTGCCTATAAAAAAGTGTGGTTATAAACATATAAAAAGAAAAGATGAATTTTAGGTGAGAATTAGTTAGAGCGAAAAATCACCTATAGACACTCATCCTCACTTATATACACTCGTCATCACCAAACACGTATCTAAATACAACTAACCATATCTAACCACAATCACAAAAGTTATTTAAAAAACAAACATACTTTTACTCTCAGCCATTGCTGTCAACTAGCCTACCACACCTGTATAAGCCCTACCATCTCCACCCTCACGATAGCCCCTCTCTAGGCTAAAAAAAGAAAAAAAAAACACACTGTAGTAGCTTTACATCTCTACAAAGCCGTGAGTTGTAGCTTTCCATACAACACTATTAGCTATCGTGCTACAGTCAACATCTCTCCTCAGCTTTGTGAACAGTTCCTCAGTAGCAACACTAGCCATAGCAGTTATCGATATGCAAAGAGATAATAAGGGTGTCAGAGTTACCTTGGATTTTAATGTAGAATGTTAGCTCACTCCTACTCCTCTTAAATCCTTGATCATTAAAGTAGTTATCAATTTACTTGCTTGAGCCCATATAATGCTCTTTTCAATTTTAATACTTTATCTATGTTACCTTTTACTATAATGTCGAGTGATTGCTCCACGTAGATTTCTTCTTTTAGAACTTCATTTAGGAAATTGTACTTAAAAATCAAGCTTAAAAGTCCTTCATCTCTTTTGAGTAGCTAAAGCAATTAAAGCTCGAATAATATCTAGTCGAGTAATTGGAGTCGTGTAAGTAATTCTTTGACTTGAGATTTCTAAGTTATTTTATATAAAAAGTGTTATGTTTTTATTTTGTTATACTTTATCTTGGTAAATATAATAAATTGGTAGACATTGGATATAATATAAACTATATGAAGGTATTCGAGTGATCAAAAAATGATTTATCACCCTAGGTGAAGTAGGAAAAATATTATACATGTTCTCAAATTGATTGTTAAATCTTTGCGCAATGTAGAATGAGATTTGAAAAGAGTTTCAAATCTTATTCAAATGTCAATAACTATAATGTTACGAACAAATATGATTTGATATGGCAGATACAATCCATGATAAAATGTTTAAATTGAAAATTATTGATGAAAGGATAATAATTACACTGAGAAACCGATCATTGAAAGGTTAAGTCAAACCACTTATGATATTCCTAATATTTATAAACGCATGTGATATCTTCATTTGAAACCACGTTCCCTTAAATTTCAATTTTTTTTGCTAATTTTTTTTATGTTTTCAAATTGTTTTGATGTGCTGATATCAAAAATATTTTTTTAAAAAATGAAAAAAATATCATTTTGATGCATTTCTAAGCGAAAAGTACTTTAAACCGCAACCACTATCACAATCCCAAACAGGCCAATGCCTTTCATCATAAATTCTCAATACAATACAATAAAATATAATCTTTATAGATTGTTTCTTAACCTAAGTTTTCTCAATCTTTATGTTCGAGCTAATGAATCTTTATCCCAGAACTCAAAGTGATAAAGGAAAAAATAAATAAATTAAATCAAAATGTTTAGCTTGGAGCGTCAAGTGATCAAGTTCCTTAACTCTTCTCGTTCTTGGCATAATATTTTAAAATAGCCTAGCATGTTTGAAATCAACCATGATGCTCTACATTCAAGCTAAAAAAAGACTCGAGGAGGATTAATCTATATTTATTAAATATATCTTTTTTATTTATCTTTCTTATTTTCAATATTTTTTCCATTACTTGTAGATTTTATATTGATTTTTATTTTCTATTGAATCCTTGGTCAACTAGGGTGTTTATTTTTTATGATTTTTTTAGTTTAGTAAACTCGTTTTTTTTTGTGCAAGTAGGAATGCATAAAGAATTGAGAAATCCCAAATCATTTATAGGGGCTAGACGTCTGTGTGATGGAATAAGGATTTATCCATTTGTTTGCTTACTCTTTTCTTATTCTCTTTATTTATCTTGCTCGTTCACGTATTTATGAAGTTATTTATCTCATTTCTTTTGCGTTTTTGCTCTTCAAGTTCTTACTTTATTTTCATGAGTATTTAAGTTTTATCTATTAATATCTATTCACCTTTTCTCTCACCCAAGTTATTAGTCTTATCGTTTGGTGTTTAGATCTATTGTCCGAAGCACTCATTCCTACTAATAGGTTGTTGAAAAACAGTTTTTCAATAATTCATTCCCTTAGCATAAATCCAAGAACTGGATGGGAGTCTAGAGGACGGCTTGTTTGAAAATATAGTTGTAGTTGTTTTTTAAAGTATTTTTTATTTGAAAATATATCAAAATAATATTTTTTTTTATTTTTTTAAAATTATTTTTGACATCAACGCATGTATCAAAATAATATAATTAAAATACCAAAACAATATTAATTTAAAGTAAAGAAAAAAATTAAATTTTTCAAAAGCGTTTTTAAAACGTTAAAAACCCAAATATAATTTGAGTTAAGTACTTTTTTTATTAAAATATTTTTTTTTAATACCAGCTTGCAAGTCAATTTAACCAACATATAACCTATTATAAAATAGATAAAAGCAAGTGAAATGATACAATAGGATATTATAAAATAGAGGAGGACAATAAATAAATAAAAATAAAATCAAAACCCTTAATAGATCCTATTTCAAGAGGAAGAGGCATGACTATTCTGAATTTACACAATCGCTAGGAAATTCACTTCCTTCCACCTGTTTCTACCCATATTTCCATCATCAACAAGTTTATTTACAGCCAGCAAATAGAAACGTGGTCTGTTTGTTTTTTTTTTTTTTAAATACTTTTAAAAAATATTTTTTTTATTTTAAATTAATATTTTTAAATTATTTTAATATAACGATGTTTAAAATAATTTTTTAAAATAAAAAAATAAAATTTTAATATATTTTCATAAAAAATTACATTTTAAAAAACATTTGCGTGGGAAAATCAACAAAAGATACACCAAAATCATAGCAAACAAAACCCTAATTCACAGAAAAACTATTTTTTAAAAGTTTAGATTAAGAACCCTAAGAGAAGAAAGAGAAGGGATTAACATGATAAGAATCCTGATCTACTAGAACCAGAATTATAGAGGGGATTGATTTTCCGACCTTGTTCGATCTGATCATACATATAAATTGAAATAAATTATTACATGAGGAAGTTGGGTATCATGCCCTTTGATTGCAGATGAATGTATTGATGAAGAACACTAAAATCGACACACCACCCAGATCAGACAAATTAGAGGACGGAAAACCCAAGATATTGCAATTCTTGAAAGAAAAATAGTACAAAGAGTAGTTTGGAAACTCCCATTGTTAGGATTGAACCAGACACCAAGATTCCTAGAAGAACAATCAACCTTGAGCTGCAATGAATTTGCAAAAAATAGAAAAACTAAACATCAAATCAACATCTAGAAGAAAAACTAAAGTGGTATATAATTTTTATAGAGTGGAAACTAATGTCATATTTGTTTGTTGAAAAATAATTTAAAAAAAAATGATTTTCTTGAAAAGTGAATTCTTAAAAACTGAATTATTTTCCGATATTTGGTAGTGCCACAAAAAATAAGTTGGAAAACACTTTCCAGTATTTGGTTATGTTATGAAAAATACACTGAAAAATAATTTATTAATGTTTTATTTTTTTTCAAGTTTATCTAATATATATAAAATATAAATATTTAATCACTTACAATAAAAGAATGAAATCTAAAAAGTGTAATGATGATGAATTTTTTTATTATATCCTATATTCATATATAATTTATTTTATAAAAATATAACTATATATGTCATATAATATTATAGATATATAACATTTTGAAATATTTCTTAAGTAAAACCTATAAATATTTTTTTTTCAATTTTAAAAGCTTAAAATATGTTTTTTTTTCATATTAAGAAAGCCAAATTAGTTTATGGTATTAAGTAAGAGTTAGATATTTAGGCTTTTTTGGTATGAAGATTTTTTTAAAAAAGATAAATAAATACAAAAATATTTTGATCGGTTTTTTGGATAAATATTGTTTTTTTTGTTATGGGTATGAGCAATTATCCCTTTAATATCCATTTAATATATATCAAATATGCATTAAAAAATAAATATAAATATCTTACATCAAACATAATGCATAAATATTAAGTTTTGATGTCATACACATACATTTTAGTTTAAATTAACAAACATAAACATGTTAGACCAAATTAAACAAGTAAACATACTTGTCAAATAACAAACATAAACTTTCTTATCATAGTAAAATCATTTTAGCAAATGAGGCATGTAGTAGTGTTGGTTCACAAAATTCTGAACCCAAATTTTCCTCAAATTAGCATTTTTTACAATAAATGCTTTTGCCAACATTTCATTTTGGACCAAGTGATCAAATGCATCCCCAAGAGTAATCTCATCAAAGCCTTCAATTTTCATCACTTATGTATATAACTCATTAACATTAAATTGATTTTTGCTGAGGCTTTGAATTGCAAATGCTACATCTCCAATCTTTTTAGACAGCTTTTCAACACAATTATCTTCATACATGTGATTTCTCTTTCTATGTTGCCTCTTTTGTGCATTAGATGGAGATGTCTCTTTTCCTTTTGAAGTTTCTTTATATTCTCCTTCATTTTCAATTGAAATTGATTGCACTTCAGTGTTCTCTTCCAAGTTGATATCAGCATATGATTTGGCATAATTTCCGGTTGTCATATTTTTTCCAACAACAATTGTCATTGCCTCGTACATATCAAGTTTTTTGTTGAGATACTTGTCATGATTAGGTTGTGACTGTTCATAAAGTTTAGAATATGCAATTTTTTAGTTCCTTGTATAACATTTTGGAAACAAAAGTAAATATAAAAATTACAAAGAGACTAATATTTATCATACATTTACTTCTTCATCATATACATATTTCGAAACTATAATCATCTTCAAACAATCATCCCAACCAAAGCCACTTTTATTTTTAAGTTTGGTTATTATTCCCTATTTTTTTTTTAACAGTTTTGAGATGATTGTCCACATGCTTAGGCTCGCATTCCACATTAAACTTTTGACTAATTTTTGTAGCCACCTTAACAAATGATTCTGCTCTAAAGGTGGAAAATGTTTGTTTCCTTTAAGTGCCTCCTTAGCTAATATCTCAAGTAACATGTGAGACATAGGCTTAGACCATGTGAAGTGCTTACCCTTGCATTTTTCATTTTGTGTGGTACTCATTTCTACAAAATAAATTATAAATTTATACAAAATAAAATCATACAATATTTAGATTTAATAAATTTTATATAAAAACTACAATTAATATTTAAAATAAAATACATAAGAAATTATAATAAAGTCAACAAGCAATCCTAATATATAACAAAGATAATACAAACTCAAGAAAGATATAATAAAAACAAACACATATAATTAACACTCAATTACTAGTTTCTTTGAGTGTTATAATCATTCCACATGGTTGATGCAATCATTTCTCTTTTTGTTATCAACTCCCTATTCTCTTCCCTCTCCTCCCGTTGACTTAAGTTGAATGTTCGTCTAATTGGTTTACTTTCCGAACATATTTCTTTCATAAGAAAGTCATAAGGATCAACTCCCATTATGTGATTATGAATAATTCAACACGCGAACACAACATCTACTTGGTTTCATAAGACCAAAAATGTTTTCCATCAATTGATTTAAAACGACTCTTCAAAATACCAAACCTTCGCTCAATAGCAGTTCTCAATGAAGAGTGTCGAAGATTAAATAACTCCTTTTTATTTTCTGGTGAATGTTCTGTAAACTCATTCAAGTGATATCAAACTCCACAAAAAGAAGAAATGATTCCATTTCGAATATCGTTTTAGCATCACTAAGATAATATTTCCCTACAAATTAAAAAAAAAACCTATTACTATCTTTATCTAATTAGACATTTTATATGTTTATTGCATATAATAAATATTTTATTATATACCTTCTGGAATTTTTAGACCACTAGGTCTTGATAGTACATCATCTAAAACTCGTGAATCGTGTGTATTTCCTTCCCAGCCAGCTAAAACATATATAATTTTCTTTTAGATTAACGTGAGTGTCCGGGCCAGCTTGCGCGCACCTCGACTAATCTTACGAGCCCTGAAGTTAACAACCATGTAAACCTCCAGTGGCTCTAAGGTTTGTGCTACTCGAATTGGTGACCTTTGGGGAGCAAATTGAGGACCTGACCAATTGAGCTACACCTTTCAGGGTTAAAAAAAGTTATAGTTGCTAAAACATTTTGTGTTGTTCCTTCTTTTCGACCTCAAAAATTTCCTTGAATCTCAACAGGAACATTTGCAGGAACATGGGTACTATCAATTACTCCCACACAATCCTATATAAATATGAAAAAATAATTTATAACCTTTTCTTCTAGATGTAATTAATTAATGTATAAAAATATTGGTATTGTTCTCATACCTTAAAATAATGATAGAATCTTCAATTATTCATTATTTCTGCGGGAACTATATCCCCTAGGTCTTTAATAAGGTGTTTGTATAACTTAAGAATTGCTTTTAATACAATTCTAAAGTAACGATTGATAGTTTCAAAAACCTATAGTATATACCACTAATAAAACAAAATTTTTGGTTTCGGCCTATAATTTGTAAGAACACAATTACTTGCTCCCTAATAGACATATTTTGAGTTGATTGTAATAGTTAACGACTTGTGAGAACATCACACAAATTATATAATACAACTGGTTTCATACGAATTTGTTCAACGCAATGTCTATCACCTCGATTCAAAATCCTATCATATAAAATTCTCGTTGAGCAATTGCATTTATAAGTGGTTCTCTTTGTATATAAATTCTATTTTTTTTCCTGTTCAATAATAGCTACTCCTGTAACTATAACAGTTACAACTTACAACTGCTCTCATACATGCTACATGAATAATCTTACTATCCATAACAAGAAAGTGAAGTTTTCTGATAACAAAACCTAAAAATTTAGGGAAATAAACATTAAAAAAACATATAAAATATTTATACAATCAATACAAGAAATTATGCTCAAAGGAGGTCACAATGTATAATAGTTATGGCAATGATATCTGATTCCTTAAACAAACAAGGCCTTAAAGTATATTATTTTATAAATTTTCAATCCTTATGTTTCATGGTCTGAAAATATAATTTTATTGCAAAATTCACTCAATCCCTTTATGATTTTTCTACCAAACTATTTCAATTTTTCTAGCACTCAACTTGAAATTAATATCGTTGTCATCTCTTATTCATTTGCCTCAGAATACCTAACAGAAAATGCATATCATCAATAGAGACACAAACTCTAATCATGGAAATGCAGATTTTCTCGCTGACACCAAAAAAATTATTGCGAATCAAAATTTATAGGAAAACAGAAGAGAAAGAGAAGGAGAAGGAGAGCCAAAGGTAGCATCCCACGCTGCGCACTTTAAGAATGTTTACAATGTCGCTTAGAAGCTATCAGCAACTGTCACACTAGAAAATAATGGGGTTTGATAGTGTGTTTAAAGTCGGATTTTACAAGGGGTAAGGAGTTAAAGAATTGGAGGGCAATATTATGGTTGAGATTAGGGTGGTTGTTAAAGAAGGAGGAAACATGCGAAGGGGACATATTTGGGATTAGCTTCTGGAAATAAGGTTGTTTTTCCATTTAGAATGGGCGAGGATGGAGAGAAGGTGATGTGAAGAGACAACATCGAGTGGGTCAAGTTCTACTGGAAGAGAAGTAATTGAAGAAAAAGAAGAGAAAAAGGAAGAGATGGAGTGGAATTGAAAGCATATCTTTCCTATTTAAACAAACCATCTCTCTCCTATTGTCACTCGTTCACTCCTCGACGAAAAGGGATTTCTTTAGGCAGTGCAAAGGATAAAGAATCAGTATATTCAGGTTCGTTTAGTCTTTTATGTGAATGAATGAGAGAATTGATGATGGGAATAGCATTTAAAAGAGGTCACAAGGCTCAAAATATGAGTTCAAAGGTAGGGTAAGAAAGGGTTTACAGTAGAACTCTGTTGTTAGGTAAAACAGAGTTCAAATTTTTTGATGAGAGAAAGTAAAGAAAAGAAAAAAATAAGCCAAAACCCACCAACAACAAACATTTCCTTCCACGAAAGAAAACATAATTGTTAAGCCAAAGCAAGGTAGGACACATGAGCAGAGAAAGTACTTGGTGAGAGACACGGATTGTGGAAAAGGCAAGAACATGGACATACTAGAGAGGTAGATCATCATAACATAATGTAAGAGGAGTGGAGAAATCAATTGAAATTGAAAAATGGATTGGAAAAAATCATGAAAAACGAGTAAGGAGATCAACTGGAATTAAACCAAACCAACTCTCATAACCAAGCATATAATCTTAAACAAAATAGAGCATGAGATTGCTGTGTTTTTTTCACAGAAACCAAACAAAACATGAAAAACACAGCAAATTAACAAGATCACAAGATTTATGCCATAATTATAACTACAAATCCAAACAAAGAAGAGGAAATATGGTTACCTGAATAAGAGGATTTAATATGCTTCAATGGAGATTGTTGCAGATAACGGAGAAAAAAATGAATTGATTATTTTGTTCCTGGTAAAGAGATTTAAGAGAGAAAGAGATATGGAGTTGTATTAGCCACATGAGTAACATGATTTGTATTAGCCACTGGAGCCACATGAGTAACACGATGTTATGTATTTTGTAAAGAAAGAAAAGTGTTTTCCAATGATAAGAAAAGAAAAACACTTTTCTAGCATAAAGGTTTAACTTTTTCTTTAACCCGAATTCATTTTTTTGACTAACTTTCCATATGTTTACCGGACATAAAAAAGTCAGGAGAATAGTTTCTAGAAAAATATTTTTCTAAAAACAAATAAAGAAGGCTTCCTGCATATGAAAATCCAACTCTCGAACGCCCTATCTCCCATTTATGCTAATTCCTTAATGCTCCTGTAGAGCTTCTCTTCTGTCTTGTAAGAGATAAAATACATTGTACAAAA
This sequence comes from Populus deltoides, assembly GCA_015852605.2. NCBI lineage: Eukaryota > Viridiplantae > Streptophyta > Magnoliopsida > Malpighiales > Salicaceae > Populus > Populus deltoides. Next base: position 18,788,828 of record CM027573.2, read on the forward strand.
GAAAAGACTAAGATCTGAAAGAAGATAGAAGAAACAAGATTTTAACACGTGGCTGGGAGAAAGTACACAAAAGAAAAGATCCAAAGCTAATTAATAAGAGAAAGCCCTGTATCTCTAAGATAAGGAGACAAAAAACATACACGGGACATTTTAATTATGCTCTCCGTACGAAGAGATAAACACAAGAAGAAAAAGAAAATAAAATAAAATCAACAATAATAAAAAAATAACAATAATATTTCAATCTAAAATTTATATTCTCCTCGTATCTATTTTTTCTAAATAAATTCTATAAAATAATTAATATTATACAGCTAATTACCCTGTTAGCTTTGTAAAGTTTATCGGGACATGGTGGTAAAAAAGCCACGTAAAGATGGGAGAAACTGTAAAAGATTAAGACCCAGAGTTGAAGAAAATTACAACAGTTAAATAAATCCCAAACAATATAGATAGAGATAATATTTTTAGAGATTTTTTGATAATGTAGTTGTTGTTAATTTTTAAAATATTTTTTATTTGAAAATATATTAAAATAATATATTTTTTTAAAAAATTATTTTTAGCATCACCATATCAAAATAATATAAAAATAAAAAAATATTAATTAATAAAAATTGTTTTTTAAAATACTTTTAAAACATTAAAACAAATAAATTTTTGATCATAGTTTTATATCTGACTTGGGGTTTATTCCAGATAGGTCATCATGTAAATAATAAGTTAATTTATTTTTTTAAATAATAATGATAATATTTTAAAAAAATAAAAAAAAATCAATAAATTTTAACTGAATTTTCCACAAGGTAACAGATGAACTCAAGTTTTTAAATGACCTATGGTCAATTCTTTTCATATTTTTATTAAAACATAATTCAAACTATGCTTCAGTCACTTGATTTACAGGCCAGCCCATCAAATCGGGTTAGGTTTTAAAATATTATTTTTAAAACAATACTTAAAACAGTCAATTCTTTCCTAGTTCTTTCTTGCAAAACCCGACCCGACCAACACGGCACAGCATATGATGACAAAGATATGCGGGTCAGGGTAGCATATGATGACAAAGTTTGATTAAATAAATTGGATTTGAGGTCGTGGTTACAGTAATTTTTTATATTGAAATATATTAAAATAATATTTTTTATTTTTAAAAATTTATTTTTAAAATTAAAACCATCTAAAATATATAAAATAAATTATTTTTTAATAAAAATAATTTTTTTTGAATTTTTTAGAATTCCAAACGGCCTCAAAGACTACAACATCTCTTTTCTTTTGTCTCAGGTGATTTTTCATTCTTTGATTAAACAATTTCGAAGACTTTCCTTTCTCTTCTCTGGTACTCCTCTCTCTCTCTCTCTCTCTATCTCTCTACCTACCCATGTTTTTATTTTTCTCATTTTGATCTGGGAATTCGAGATTTGGGTTTTTTTTGTTCAAGAATTTTTGTTGATGCTGTTATGTGGATTTTTGGGGATTTAATTTTCTAGGTATGCCGTCTTCTGTATTTATTTCTTTTTTTTATATTTTTTATTTGAATCTAAACTGGGGTTTAGCTCTTATTAGTTGAATTTTGCTTGATGTTTTTTTTTTTAAATAATATCAGGGTAGTTGTTTCTTTTTTAATTTTTCACATCATTTGTGTTTTGTTGCAAATACATACATGTAAAATTATAGACTTTAATGGAATCTCTTGAATTGATATTAAATATTTTTGATAATTTTTAGGTTTCTTAGAGAACAAAGTATACTAATATCAGTTTATGTAATTTGGGCATTTTTGTTTTTAAATGTTGGTTTTCTAGGTGCTATAAGCTATTTGAGACTGGGCTTGATTAATCGCAATGCATATATATTGCTGTCCTTTTGGTTCGCATAGGACTGGAATTTGGAATTGTTGCAGAGAGAGAACCTTGCTTTTGGATGCTTACTTGTAAACTAGAGCAGCCCAAGTTGGTTTTTTTTTAAATTTTATTTGGATGCTCAATTTTTAATACAAGTTCGGTGATTGATAAGTGGTTCTTCGAGTTAGTTTCAGTGCTTTCTGTTATTAGATTTGGTTTGGTGGGTTAGCTGCTACATTCTTTGCATCATGCCAGTTGTTCAAAAACTGTATGATGCCTGCGAAGAGTCTTTCTCGGCTAATGGTCCTGTTTCTGAAGAAGATCTTGAAAAAATCCGTGCTATTCTAGGTGTGTGGGTACTTCTTTTGTTTTTTGCATATCAAATTAGCTCATTTGCTCTTAAATTAATTTTTTTTTTAATCCTCCAATTTAGATTAAATCCACTATCTTAACACTTTCATGTTTTGTCATATCAGATCAAATGAAGCCTTCTAATGTGGGTCTTGAACAGGAAGCACAGTCAGCACGTCAATGGAAAGGTCCCATAAATGGTACCAATGGAAGAAAAGGGCACAATGGGAGACTACAGTACCCACCTCCTATCAAATATTTGCATTTGCACGAGTGTGACAAATTCTCTGTAAGTGATTAATACCGCTGCAGGTTTCAACATTCTATTTGAATCGCAGTTTTAATCTTTTAGCAATTTTTATTTTCAATTGCATGGATTGCACAAAAATTGAATTCATGGACTTGTACTTCGTTGCAGATAGGGATCTTCTGTATGCCACCTTCCTCCATCATACCACTTCATAATCATCCTGGAATGACTGTGTTGAGCAAGCTTCTTTATGGCTCCTTGCTTGTAAAATCTTATGATTGGATTGATCTACCTGGTTTTAATGATCCATCCCAAGGTGCCTATCATTACTTGCCTGAAAACTTTTGCTGTTTATGTTATGGAATTAGTAGCGGTGAATTTCAGTTTGATATGTGTGAGAATATGCCCCAACAGCGTGATGGTTATGTTGAGTTGTATTTCAAACATTATAACCCTGGATCTTGGTGTGTACATGCAATGTGTTTTTGTCTGTGTGTGCCCCATAGTCGGTATCAGCCAAATGCTTATCTTGGTATCTCTCCAAGAATGCCAATTATATTTGTATGACAAGTTGCTTTGTTATGCTAATGTCTCATGGTTTGCTTGAAGAACATGCATCTCATGTGGTGTTTGTCTAGAATTAGCCCCTAGCTGATGAAAAATTTCTTCAGACTATATCCCAAATATGTTCATGACCTTGATGGCTGCAAGAATCCATGCCAGTGTTGCCATCATCACATCCACTGAAGTTGGTACTAGGTTACCAGCAGACTCATTTTTACCCATCCTCACCGCTTGTTTGTCTAGAATTAGCCCCGAGCTGATGAAAAATTGCTTCAGACTATATCCCAAATATGTTCATGACCTTGATGGCCGCAAGAATCCTTGCCAGTGTTGCCATCATCACATCCACTGAAGTTTGTACTAGGTTACCACCAGACTCATTTTTACCCATCCTCACCACGTTGCCTTAATTAACTAGTATCACCTTTGGTATGTATTGTTGCACTTGTTTCACAAGTTTTCTTCCTTTTGGATTCTTATATAGGGAAATTCTTACAACTTGAAAAATCCATGCACAAAGATCTTGTTACAACTACTTTGTAGGTCCCAGATGGTGTTGAAAGTTAGGATTTGCAATTGACTGTTGATTTTTGTTTGTTGGTGCTTTAGGCCTTTGAAAAAAAGTGTGTACGTTTGGTTGTATGGCATTTGGTTTTCTTCATTTTGGATTGGTAGATTAAACTCTCATAGCACCAAATTTCATTCATGAAGGGGGCAAGAGAAATCATCACAACCATTGACCTGGCGGGCCCCACCAGTTAATGGTGGTGGTTTTTTTGCATCCTCTTCATGCACAGTTTTTCATCCTAAATAGTACAATTCTTTTGATATATTGAAGATTTGTAAGCTTGTAGGTGTAATGTTCTTGTTGCATCATGAGTTACCTTAACAATCAGCAATCTGGGCTACTACTTCTGTCCTGATTGGTGATTAAGCATCAGTCTGGGGTTGGGTTTTTGGAACCATAGTTTGCTTAAATCATTGTATTGAAAAAGTTCGTTGCCAACTCAACCACAATTCCAAACACATTCTTAAAGTATGTTGAGCAAAAAGGCAGTCTTTGAATCTAGAGTGAGTGTTTGGTGTTTTCTTTAAAACCATGGTTTTGAAACCCAAATCACTCACCACCATGGTTTTGAAAATCCAATCCTGAATGTTGTTTTTGAGGTTGAGTCACACTATGGTTTGCATCAAAATCACATTTCCATAGTTACAAGTGTCAAAATCATTGTTTTGAAAGAAGTTAGCAAACACGTGCTTGGAATTCCAAACCTGGTCTATGTCAACTCTACCTGGTCTATGTCAACTCTGCCACAATCTGGAACACTCAGTAAAGCAGCTTACATGCTTCCGGACAGGAAGTTCATTTGTGAGCCAACAACTAATTCTAGGTGTTTGCTTTTTGTAAATTTTAAGTCATTGCCAGGTCCAAGTAATCATTTAAATTCTCTTTAATTCATTTCTTAAATTCTCATTCTCTGGGAAATTGCATACTTCAATGACGTTACAGGTTAAGCAGCATCAATGTATTTAGAGAGGATTAATTTGGTTGGAATGCATATACATTCTAATTGCATATAAGATCACATTTCTCCCTGTTCATCCTGATAGAGCAGTAATTTGGTTAAGCATGTTCTTTTTTTTGTTTTCTATTGCACCTTTTTTTGAAAGATTGAGTCTGATGGTTGAAATTTACAGCAAGACCTGCAAGACTTGTTAGAGATTATGAAATGACAGCACCTTGTGGTACAACAGTTCTATATCCTACCAGTGGTGGCAACATTCATTGTTTCAAAGCCTTGACACCCTGTGCTCTGTTTGATGTTCTTTCACCACCTTATTCCTCAGAAGATGGGCGACACTGCTCATATTTCCGACGGACCCCAAAACGAGAACTGCCAGGTATAAATATTATTTTCTCTACTCTTCTTTTCTCTTTTATCTCCAATTTAAATTTTTAAGCACTTCCACTTCTCTTCTCTCTCTCTCTCTCTCCTGATTTTTTAATTCTCCCTTTGCAGAAGGAACTGAAGCATTGTGTGGCATTGAACCCTCTGAAATCACATGGTTAGAAGAAACTCAACCTCCAGAAAACTTCGTGGTATGGAGGGGGCTGTACAAAGGCCCTGCTATTAGACGTTAAAAGGTTTTTTGTTATATTTTTTGGACAGGATGTACAAAACCATCAATCAGATTAGATGAACAAATGAAGAACTAAGGAATTTGTTGCTGAAAAAGTTAGTTGCTGAAAAAGTTAGTTGTCAACTAACATGGGCAGGCAGTAATAATCACTTGTTGGCATTGTCAAGGTATTTGCTGTACATATTTTATGTATTGGAGTCGGAGATAAATGGCAATTGGGAAAAAAAAAAAAGAATGTGTTCTTTTTTCCCATATATTTGATTGGTCATTTTTGCAATAAATGAGTTGCTCGAAGAGTATTTTTCTTAAGCTGGTATCTTCTCTGGCATGTAACTTTCACTGCAAGGTCTGTGCTTGCTAGATTATTGCAATGTTTGTGGAAACTTTGGTGCCATAGTTTCTGTGATAGGTTCTGTATTTAATGGTTTATTAAATATCCTCTTGGTACCACCTCAGATATAGCTCATGGGTGGGGGACTAGATTACGCTGATCATCTTTGAGCTTTCACAGCTACTTTGCTGCAGATTGGAGGGCTGTTTAATGTTTATTACACGAACTCTTTTTCTCTGGTTAGATTCGAGGACAACTGGTGCACTCCAAAGAGCAGAGAATTGGCAATAAACTACCGTTGCGAGTAACCATGGACAAAATCCTATTGATCTCAGTGCCCAGCAGGCTGATGCTATCTCCAAACCTAGACGCTTGACAGCCTGGAACCATTTTCCACCTGAGGAATCTGCTATCTCCAAACGTGGGAGGTTCATTTCCTTTATTTATATATTTGGTTCTGTGCCACCTGACGGTGTCCATCCTGATGAGCAACATCGCTGTTCTTCAATAACTAACCTAGTCATATAAAAATGGGTTGGCGTTAATTAGCTTTCCAGCATTCAGATGACTGAAACCAACACTTTTCAATGCCCACTTTAATGTGGAATATGATAAATGAAATGCCCCCTCCCCTTCTTCCACATCCAAAAAGCTACATAAAAGTGAAACCCACCCACCACCCCGAAAAACCCTAACTCTTTCCTTGTCGCTAGGCCCCTTTCAGCATTGAAAACATGGGCTACTCACTCGGGTTGCGAGTGTCAGATCTCTGTCTAAATGAAAGGTAACAGGATCTTTTGCCAATACCTCATTGATCTACACATCTGGAACACATGCTCCTCCTCCTCGATCGGGCAGGTTTCCAAGAATCTAAGTCTCACATTTTACTATTTTTTGGGCTTGCCCTTTCCCTATGCCTGGACGATGACCGCCAGCAGCAGCAGCGACATCTAACGTAGCATCCAAATCATCGTCGTCGTCATTTTAAATACCTTTTTTTTTCATCTCTTTATGCGTATGTCTATATATATATATATATATATATATATATTGAAGTATAACTAACAGGCACCTATGTTCAGACACAGAGGGTTTTTTGGCAAGCCGGTCCACTGCTCATGCATCATCATCGGTATGGTCAATGACAGATTCCGAACCCCAAAGAGCCAACGATCCAATGCATGGGAATTGATATCAGGATCCTAAAAAGCACTAAGAACTCGAAGAAAAATAAAACTTGACAATGATTGAATAAAAAAAAGAAGAAAAAAGGAAAGGTACAATGGATATTTATATATATGATTCCCCTTGACATAACTTTCTTAAATTCCCATTTCCCACTCGAAAACATCTAGTAATATTTTTTCTTACGGTCCATATTATGTGGTCATATGCTAGTTTGGGTGTCTTTGTCTATGAAATGAAATAAATCTGGAGTGCAAAGTAGCAATTCTTTGAAAGATTCTCAGAGGGTCTAGAATATCAATAAATTGTCAACTCCCCATGCACGCGACAAGACAAGGTATCGACTATTTTCTAGGTACATACATATATAGGTCTAAGAGTTGCTTATCATGCTCCCTTTACTTCTCTTCCCACGTAGATTTCTCTGATCATGAACTTAGTTTAATGCTCAGAATATCTGTCTTCTCTTTCTCCACCTCCACGGCGACGAAAATATATGCACCCGTCACTCATAACGAGCCAGATTTGGGTGTCTTCTTGCCATACCTAATCCTTCAAGTGATTCCCCCCCTCCTTAATTTCCCAAAGACTATATGTCTAGTAATATAGTAAGTTTGAAGAGAAGTAGCTCTTTGTCATAAGGAGACAAAACAGTCCAAACTCTTGCCGATTAGCTTTGAAAAGTAAGCCCTTTTGATGGTCGGGGGAAGGGATAAAGAATGGAGTGCAGTTTGAAAATTATATATTTATGGAATATATAGTTATGTAGATGGGAGACCAAGCTGTCTCTGCGAATGCTTCCATCCCCACCCCCACCTCATCATCTCTATTTTTTGTCCAACTACATATATTTTGTCAAGCTTCTTTTATTAATTTAATCTTTAGGGAATATTAATAAGAGAGTATAATTTGAACATAAAAATTCGATAGCACTTGATAAATTTCAAAACAAAACCATTGATTTTTTTTTTCTTTCTTCTTCGGCAAGACTGAACACACACTCTGAAAGATTTTTATTTATTTATGAAGTTTGTTAGAGAATAATATAAATTATATCTTGAAACTTCACCTAACAACTTAAGTTATTGGGTTGAATTTATTCTTTAATATGGTATCAGAGTCTTGATAATCAAGCGGTCACGAGTTCAAACCTCACCATCTTCATTTATATGATAAAAATTAAGCATAAGATAGTGTATGCCTATTCAAGTTTTAAAATCAAAATGCTTTCACTTAAGAAGATGTGTTAAAAAATAATATAAATCATATATTGAAACTTTACCTAATAATTTAAGTTTAAGTTATTGGCTACTCACAGTTGATCGGGAAGGCTTGAAATCGAACTTGCCTTGCTTGATTTGCTCCACGCTGAAGGGTTTGAAAAGAGCCTCAAACAAAGAAACGAGAGAAAAGCTGCGAATAAGACTCCCCTATTTGACCGGGAGCCCAACACCTAGGAGCATAAGCAAAAAGGAGTTAAAGGAAGAATTTTTCCATTGCTAGATAGTCCAACTGCCCCGGTACTAATATGGTTATCAACCTAGGTCAAACGAAGCCTTCCGCAAGGGAGGAGGAACATAGAGATGTTTGACAACATGTTGGCAATGCTTTTTTATTTTTCTGATGTTTGGGAATTAAGGTTTGCTCTCATTTGAAGAATCAAATCCACAACTTCTACTCAAAGGGGAAGCATAAGAATTGACTGAGCTTTCTAATGTTAATAATGAGGAGAAAAAATAAATTGAAATATATATTGAGATATGAAATATAACTTTTAAGATTGTTTTTTCTTAATCTTTCGTGAAGCAAAACAACAGAAACTTTCTTTTCGTTCATGTTAGAAGAAACTCTTCAACGTTTTTTTAAAGTCTAGTTTTAAAGTTTTTCTTACCTTTTGAAGTTGTGATCTCTGCTGCTTGCTTATCACACAGATTTCGAAATTCAATTGCCCTGGGAAAAAGAATAAAAAATATCAACTAAAAATGATTAGGGACACTAAAGTGTATGCAATCCTTGTTACTCTACACTGAGCTCCAAGTAATGTAATTAATTTAGACTATCTGTTTTACCATGACAAAATGGGGTGATACACATGTTTACTTGTTGTCTGTGGATCATGTTTTGACCTCCTAATTATATTTAGTTCTTGCTAACCCGTAGGTCTTAATCTAGCTTCTCGGCTAAAGATAAACATTGACATTTCAGCTTGTGGTGACAATTTGAAGCTTCTCATTCCTCAGATTCAGCAATCCTAGCAGCAAGGAAGAATATATGTGGGAATTATATACGTTCTTGCCTTTTCTATGCCGATCCTTGTGCAGGCTCTTCCTCCGACCGGACGGTTCTATGCCAAAATCATTAATTTGTCTTTCGACCATAGTGGTTGCTATATATTATAAGCTAAAGCTTAATTTTCCTCGAAATTAAAGTTCCATTCAGGAGCTGATTAGAAAAACGTTGCTGTTGTTTGTTCATATAGAAAACAAAACACACCTATCAAGTATAAGAATACTTTATGGGATCATCCAGTTCGTATTTTCAAACCAATGTACTCCTGGAAAACTTAAATTCACGTATGCATTTGTTTTTCTAAAAAAAGGGTCACCATCAACATCATGATCTCAGCACGTTCAGCAAATTTCATTTGTCAAATGTTATGGAAATTAACACAACGATTCTCCCATTTGCAAAAAAATAATGAACTTGTTGAGGATAGATTTGTTAGAATGCAAAAGTCCTACCAAAATTGACTAACGCATTCAGCTGGCAGTATTTCTTCAACGACCGATCAATTATTTTGGGGTCGGACCAATAATTAAATCAAAGTCATAGAGCCACATGCTTTGCAGAAGAAAGCTGTAGACACTAATTAACAATAAGAACATAGGGACAGGAAGAAACAGTACTGTTGTTCATCGAGTAAAAAAAAAACTACTAGTCTCTGTTTAGGTGGGAAGAAAATTGATGGGTCGATGAAATGAAAGGTCCCACATTTATTTATTTATAATTATTACAGAGAAATGAAATATATATATATATAACAATACTTTAACATCATATTAAAAAATTATTTGAACTTAAAAAATTAAATTTATGAAGAACAGTTTTATATTAATGTCAATAGTAAAACTTTGAAACCAAGATTTTTTTTTTTTAAGTTAATAAGAAAGAGAGAAGCCTGTAACATAGGTCAAAGAAGAAATAAGATAATCACGAGAGGGATTTTGGAGGGACAACTGTCAAAGAAGAAGAGAAAGAAAGAAAGGGTTTTTTGAGTCACATGATGCTCTCCAACAGTCGCATCTGTATCCATAATGCCATTTTAAAGAGCACAAGCTGGGCTGTCCTAAAAATCGTTGATTTGTATTTAAACTTATTAATTAACCACATGTTAGTCTTGGAATATCTGGTGAGCTTTGATGACTTTGATTCCATGGTTTTTCTTTGATACAATAACAGTAATAATATATTAATAAAAATAATAATAATAATAAAAAAACATCATCACACACCAAAAACCCAACACAGAAAACACTGCCTCTCGCCTCTTCTTTCTCCCCCTCCCTCTCTCTGAAGAACTAAGTCTACGTCAATTTTCAAGTTTGGAAGCGGCACGCCAGGATCATTAGTCGGGCGATATGTATGTATAATGATCTGAAGCTATAGACAATCCCACCAACAAATTGGAATGGCTATGCATGATCGAGGCATCATCATCATCATCAACTGGTTTGTATTTACTATTTAGGGTTTAGGAAATTAACTTATATATATGAACAAATAATTGTACTATTGGTCTTATGGTTTTAGTTATGTGTTGAGTGAATCAGCTAGCTAGCTTGGGTTTCTTCTTACTTTCTTTCTTTCCTTTTTATTCTTCATACAGTTATAAATGTTTTCCAAGACTCTTGGAAAAGAGATAAAGAAGGTTTTTTTTTCCTTTTCTGTTAAGTGATCGACAAAGATGATTTGTTTGCCAGTTTTCTCACCCTTTATCCAGTTTAAATTAACTAAAATATATTTTATGGATGCCAATTTTTTTTATCCCTTATGATTTCTTCATGGCCCCCTTTTTTTTTTTTTCTTTTTGGTTTGATTTTGAGAGACTGCATGACCTAAGTAAAATCCTTGCATCACCATTATGTTTCTGCTTGTTTACTGGAATCTGAAATCATGACTTCTTCATCTCTTGCTTGCTGCATGTTTAACTTCATATTTAGATGCTAAACCATCTACTTACTAATGATTGGAAAACAGCTATGCGGTTTGATAGTTTCATGTTGATTGATGGTTTAGCACTCTACTTAATTATAAGAGCCCGTATGTTGTTAGATGATAGTGGAACTGTATACCATTTGATCATTTTGCAAATTCATGAAAGAAAATCAAGTAATTTAATTTTGTCATTTCAAAAGTACTTTTAACATCCTAATTTGTTTTCATGCCTTTTTAATTGTCTGTGCTGCATATAGCCATGTAAGTTTGAGTGTTCATCATAAGTCCTAACATAACTTCTTTTTTCTTAATTTTGCATTTCGCAGAATGCAGATAGGAGATCATGAACAGAAAAAGGGTCGCTTGGGAACACTTTGTGTTTCAAAAGCATTGAAATAGCCATGTAAGTGATCTTTAAATAAAATGGAACCAAAAAGGGAGGAAAAAAAAGTGATCTTGACGTAAAATGACAGTACCGTCTTTTTGCCATATTTCTTAGTTGTTTTCCAGCTTAATTTGGTGCATGGGGAAAAAGTAATTTGTCATTCAGTTCCTTTACTTGATCAGTTCTTATTGTGAGAAAAGCTGTGTTCTGGTCATTCACTCAAAAATTACGTACCCTGTCCACTATAAATAAGACCAAACCAACACGACAAAACCTTTGATACCATGAAATTGACTGTCAAGCATTTGGAGTTGTTTAGAGCCATATTGTCCGCTATATTGTTGCTTACGAGTGCCCGTTCCATGGATTTACAGCCATGAAGCATCTAGGTCATCACAAATCGAAAACTGGTAGTCTACCTACTACGATCATTTGGTGTGCAATTTTTTTTTCTTACCTAATGCTATTATTCACTGATCGAGATTTGATCCGACAGTGTACGAAGCTATACGTAACACAATTTTTGTAGAGCAAAATTGAAGTACCATGCTTAAACAAAACCTTTAATGTAAAACTACTTCCATTTATACGGGTTCGGTATTGCAGCTTATGTGAAATGTTTAAAACAATAAATATCCTAACAGATTTTGCGCGATGTGCCATAATTCTTACAGCTACTTGCCCATTGGCTTAAAAGGTTTTCGTCGATCAAAAACTCGGTACTGTCAATTACTGTGATCTAAACTACTTCGAAGCGTCCGGCCAAAAAGGACATCCCAAAAGTTAAGGTTTAGGTTTTTCTAGTTGGAGGTTTCAGATTCAAACCCTTAATTAAGAAGGTTGGGGTGGGATTTCAGAGCTGAGGAGGGTATCCCTCTTCGTGTAACCAAAGACTACATGGGGCTTTCCATAAAAAAAAAAAAAAAAAAAAAAAAAAAAAAAACAAACAAACAAACAGCTACTAGTGCTTTCATACCAGTTTTTGAGTCTTAAGGAAATTTAAAATGCATGCCTTTATTTATAAGCTTGCGATTAATAGCTCCCTTTTCTTTTAACAGAACAAAGCCTCAGATATATAGAAACTCAGTATTTGAAGTCATTGAAGGAAAACAAGTAGCAATGGAAGAAGAATTAAAGATCAGTGATCAAGAAAAGATGGGTGGATGTGAGGACCAAGCTGATAACACGTCTTTGATGTCATCCTTCGATTTGAATGAAGAAGCAAGCAGCGGAGAGGACATCGGCACTGTTGAAGTTAGCAATTCTGATGCTGAGAAGAGAACAGAAGAGAATTATGCTAATAATGCTACGTCTGCAGAGAGAAATGAACGTAAGTCCACCGTAAGGCAATACGTTAGATCAAAAATGCCTCGGCTACGATGGACTCCTGATCTCCATCTCTCTTTTGTGCATGCCGTTGAAAGGCTTGGTGGACAAGAGAGTAAGTTAAAAATGAAGTTCGTTGAAATTGATAGAAATTTATAATTGGATCATACTATTTTAATTTTAAAAAAACAATTATTTCATTTTATAACTTACTTGCACCTTCTTTGAATTGGCGAAGAAGCAACTCCCAAGTTAGTTCTTCAGTTAATGAATGTGAGGGGACTTAGCATTGCTCATGTAAAGAGTCATTTACAGGTACTCGCTAAAATCAGTGTTTAACCATGTTTACTTGCAATTTCTGAATCACCATTTTTTTTGTTTTCCTAACTTACTCTTTTCGCATTGTGCATATAAGATGTACCGAAGTAAGAAGCTTGACGAGGCCGGCCAAGGTGAAGCTTACTTTTTTTTTTTTTCATTATTATTAATTTGTGCCTAGTATTGCCAATGATAATGAACCTGAGTAGAGAGAAGTTATCCCAGGCCTGTGTTGGCCATTACAAGGGAGCTGATATGTTTCATGATCACAAGTTTTTAATATCTTGTTAAAAATAATCAGTATCATCTTTGTTTTTCTAGCTGAATAATAGATAAATTTACTTAATCACATATGTTCCATAATTAGATGTACATTTGTGATAAAAACTCGTGTACTCGTGTCTCTTGTTAAGTAATTTCTCCTGCCATTCTAATTAACCTTTATGTATATTCTGCAATATTCCCAAATAACAAGTTAAAGCATTTCAGCAGCCTTGACATGAATGGCTGCCCCGCCTTCTCTTCTGGTTTCATGTGGGAAAGAACATGAAAATAAAGGAATTTTGTAAATATTGAAGCCAAGCATAAATGAAATGGTAAACCCTTGCTTTTGCGATACAGTGCTATGTCAAACATACAGATCAGTGCAAGGAAGAGGTTATATTCCAAGCAAGTTCCACCAAATGCCAGCCAATCCTCAACAATGCTTCAGAATGGAGAGTGGTGGAATTGTTTTAGCCAGAAATTCTACTGAGCATACTTTTGGCAACAGCCTTTTGCACTCTTCCCTCTTCCAGAGACCATTAAGTAATAAAACCAGTTTCTCAAGGTAAACAATCAATATTCATGGTGAAATTCTTGTTATACTAAACACTTTTGTTTTCCATATAAAGGTTTATAAGGAAGAGGATATTTCCTTTTTGTTTTGAAGAGAAACAAGCTTGAAACATTGATCCAAAGAAGCGATCAAATTGGGATAAGAAAAGCTAGAAAATTATCACGAGTTTCCTATATCCCATTAAGCTCGAGAGTAAGAATTCTTCACATCTCTAATTCCATTTTGATCTTTCTTTCTGGTCAATATTATAGGTGCCAGCAATGGGGAGTTGATAAGCATGGAGTAAGTAGAAAGGATCTCGGACAAGGATTAGACACAAGTACCACCGAAATAAGGCCAATGAGACCTGTCAGATTTCTAGAAGAGCGTCGGTGGCCTCCACTCGAAATGGTTAAAAATAGATGGAAAATTATCAGAAATAATCCCACCAGCGTCACCTGTACTAATATTTGCTCTCCACCTCAAGCACATCAAAATTGTTCGTCGCCAAGGTCGTTCGAGACAACCTGCTACTGGAAGCCAAATGGAGGCAACTCTGGAAATGACATAAAGATAAAGCAATCCTTATTCAATTCGTCACTCTCCATTGGCAATTTCAATAGCTTTAAACCAGAGTTTGAGCCCCCATTTCGGGTTGAGGTAACATTTCGAATTTAAAGTTATTATATAGGACATGCAATAACCATACTTCAACACCTTATTTCGCAATCCTTTTATTTTGCGATCTCTCTCTCTCATTTCTTTTATTTTCTATTTCTCCCTTGATTCGCATGCAGCTGAATCATGATAAAATGTTGAAGGACAAGGAATGGCTGCCTGATCTGCAACTGAGACTGAACCAAAGAGTTGGAATCAAAGACCGTAAGACTCATTGTAGAAGCACACAGGAAATTAGCACCAAGCTTTCACTTTCTTGATGGCCATGAGACAGTGAAACTTTTATAGAAACTTAGTCTATATATACAATATTTTTAGCAAGGCTTAGTACTTAAGAATATCTGACTATGTAGAGAAAATCATATATATATATAGGAGTAGTACAGATTTTTTTAAGTACTTGTCCCTGGAGTCACTTAAGCATTAGTAGTCTTCTTATGTTCTTCGCTGTTTATTTTCTTAGAATGTTCTTCTTGTCATCAGTGTGCAGGTGGTAATTGATTCAGTTTTGGATGAAAGCAAACGCTAATGTGTAACTTTTTTTCTCCCTTTTTCTCAACAAAAAGGGCAGTGTGTTTGTGAGTGATGAGTTATTGTCTATCAAAGTATTTTCACAATGTCTTAACAGAAATTCGATACTGCTTGCTTCTGCAAATAGCAAAGAATGACATCTCAATGCCATGAGGGATATGGAAGACATGTCATTCAACCTCATTTATTAACATGTTAAATGAAAAAAAGACAACCCATCCTCAAGATGAGGTGTTTGAGATTGTAGAATTGTGCTGCTGCTAAATATAGTAACTGTGGGGATTGGGACCTCTCTAAATCTCCATTTCTTGTTTCTGGATCTAGTTCCAAAAGTGCTTAAGATCATGACATGGCAAATACATCGTAATGTTTTCTAACCCCACCTTTTCCCCTTAAAATGGCAAGTCCTAAAGCAAGACAGGGGCTCTCTTGTTCAGAATTCTATGATGAACTGGACTGAAAGATTACAGGCATGAAAGAAGGGAATCTAAGAGCAGTACTGAATAACATGTATGTACAGGCAGATGTAGAGAAACAATAGCAGCACCATGCCACCAATGCTTGGATGGCAGAACAATCAATTTTAGGGCCTTCCAGAATAGCTTGCAATGCCAACAGAACTTGTTCACAATGAATATACAAGGCTTCTGTAGAATAGACATTATCACAATCAAACGTGTAATTTCATTCATCACCATAATGAGTTACTGATTTCTATAAACACAGGGATCAACAGAATCCGAAAATAAAAGCAAAACAGTAGCTTAAACTGTAAGCCACCAATACAAGGAATATAATGGCTTATTGGCCAATCACCTCACCCCTGTATGAATGCGAGGAGGCACATCACAGGGAGGGTTAAGAAAACTTGGAAATTTCAACAAAACTGACTGCTGAATTCCATCTACCTACTATAGGAGGATTGAATAATCAGAGCATGATCTCACAAAAAAAATGTACACTGGAAGATTTAAATTGCCTTTGATCATATCCGAGGGCAAAATATCCAAACAAAACAATTGCTGTTAAGAATTTGGAAAGAGCTCTGCATCTCTAACTTTTGGAGTGTTTAGAAGCGTGAGGGATTAATTCCTGCAAATGAATACTAATGTTAAATTCTTCTATAACTTAACATGAAACTGGAAGAAAAACGAAGAAGATTGAGAGTAACGGCATTACCTCAGAATAGCGTACATGATCGTGATGCAAATAGGATGATTTAACAATGGTTTCCCATTTGGTATTAGTAGAGGGCGTATTAGTATCCTGCCATTTGCTCTGAAAACTGGTTCCCCGATGCAGATGTGAAAGTGAATTTTGTGACGAGAATGAAGGCAGGGTTCGCCAAAGCCAAGATTCCGACGGTGATTTCGGTAGAATTGGGGCAAGAGGAGACTGTCCTAAACTGTTTTTCACATTTCCTGTATCATCTTCTTTTGAAATCTGATCACCATCAATATTTACATTTTCTTCAGTAGTTGCACTTATACACACTAAAGCTTTAGAATAGTCCTCCATCAAGTCTGGTTTGTCTGAAAGAGAAGCTGAATCAGCATCCGCAGACCCGGGGACTTTATTTTCCAGTTCACTCTCTGCTTTCAGAAAATTCAGGAATTCTGCATCTTGGAAAGAAGACTCTTCACCAGCTGCTTCTTTCATTTCTCTGCTTTTCAAGGGTGTCTTAAAGTCCCTTTTTTCGGAATTCACATACTTTTTGATATTTGAAGAACGTGAATCTGGGAACAATATTCCTGCCTTATGTACAGTATCTACATACAGTGTCTTCTCAACAACAGGGCTTGCTGGGCGAGACCCTCGTTTAGCACCATAGTAGGATGATAGTTCCTGAGACTTGCTAATGCCTTTGTACAAATTCAACCTACTGGCTCTCAAATCCTCAGCCTCTTTAGGAATGCCTAGAAATCCCCTGCCACGGAAGGGAGATTGAGGCGCTTCATTGCGATAAGGAGATACGCACCCTGAGCGTCTGAAAGGAGATGTACCAGCTGAGCGCCTAAAAGGAGATGTCCGACTCATTGTTTGCCGATCACTTGCATAGATGAACCGATTAGATGCACAGGACAGCTTATTCTCAACCTCCGGCAGCCTAGGTGATTGCCCTCCGCTATCTTGCTTTAGCTTATTAGCAGCATCTTTTAAGTGCTGAAAAGCATCGCAAAATTGTAAGTGATTTTAGCATTGAAAGACAGCTTCCACTAATTATAACAGAAACATTCGGCACTAACCGAAGGAAAAATAATTAAAGGGAAAGAAAAAATGAGTTCTATTCTAACCTTTTTCACGATTTGACTAACAGATCTGTTCGGAGAAGCTCTGCTCAGTTTTTCAACATCATTGGTAGAAGACATGGAAGCCTGAGTCCTAAGTTTCAATCCAGGAATGGGATTTAGGAGACCCAATGAATTCTTAAAGCATAAGCGAGGAAACCAACCACAAGCTTTAGTTGATATATTCCCAGAACCTTCATACCCATCATATTCATCTTCACTTTCTTTCTCTTCAATATCCTGGCCATAATTTGAGATAATTATTGACTGAGATTTACTAGGAGGAGGTGTCCTATTCCCATGAACCACCTTCGTAATTTGTCTTAATTGTTCAACAACCACAGGTTGCTTTCTTGAAGCATAATGAGCTGGCTCCAAAGCCATTGCCTTGGCCGCAGGTAAGAAGCGATTCATCATGAAATCTCGTGTTTGTTGATCCTTGGAAAAGGTTCCTGATGGCTTCACAACCGGAACATCAAAGCCACTCACACCACTTGCACTACAGTTCATGGAGATTGAATCTGTTGGGGACAAAGTGTCAAGTGCATCAGAGTAAACATCATCGTCATCTGAATTCATACCTGATTTCTCATTGGGTCCCTCTCTAGAGTAATCTGACTTTCTTACGTTCTTGTTGAAAGAATTTGCTTCAGCTTTGGGCCTAGACAAACTTTGATCGTTGGATTTCTTTTCCTTCTGGTGCTTTGCAAGATCCAACACCTTTCTCGGAGGATTCCTTTGAGTAACAGAAGCCTGCTTGGGGACTTTAGGCTCTGGCTTTTCCTTCTGGTGCTTTACAACATCCAACACCCTTCTGGAAGAAGTAAGTGGCTTAACAGAAGCCTCCTTGGGGACTTTAGGCTCACGTTTTCCCTTATGGTGCCTTACAATATCCAACGACCTTCTAGGAGGAACCTTTGGAGTAACAGAAGCATCCTCGGCAACTTTAGGTGGCTCCATAGAATTATCCTTTGCTCTACCAGGGATCTGTTCCCAGTGGAAAGGAACTGCAACAGGTTCAGTCACTTGATCCAAACTTGTGTCTGGTTTGTATGGAGGAAGAGCATGGCGTCTATTGAGCCGGGAATTCTCAAGTTTCTTAGTTTTTGCTCCATCTGAAGTTGTTGCTATGTTAGAAATTCGCCTCACTGATAGGAGCGGTGCATTTAAATTCAATTTCCGTTCCGCCATTGCTTCTCAGAACCAAACAACTTCTATCAACTCACTCTTTGACGGAAGTTTACCAATCAAGAAAATGTGATTGCCGATGAGAAAGATCCATAGGTGCAACCATGGCAAATCCCTCTATATCCCAGCTCTACAAAATGAATCTGAAAATAAACTGATTAACAGTTAGGAGAACAATCCAAGCATCTTAATAAATAGAATACACCATAGTAACTCATAAGCGCAATTTCAACTTATACATGGCATGATAGAAATCGAGAGCTGCAAAAAAGGAAATAGAAAATGATATGTGCACGTTCCAAAAGAGCATGTCATCATATAACAACACTTGAAGAGCAAGTGCATTAATTGTTCCCTTAATTAAAGTAGGAAAACGGATCATGAAGACATTTATATTATCCATTGCCATATAATTTTCAGGATATTGGGATCTGTGAAACAATAACCTCTCTCTCTCTCTCTCTCTCTCTATATATATATATATATATATATTTTTTTATATATATGTATGTATGTATGTATGTATTGGGATCTGTGAAACAATAACCTCATCCAACAAACTCTCCTGAAGATCAGAGCACATCGATGAAAAGCAAAATCCAATTCTTCTTTCCTTATTTTCTTCTTCAATTTCTCAGCAACCAAGATGGGAAAGTTATGCCAAGATCCGATTTTAACCACACAGATACAGTTATCAAATTAGCATAGCCATACGATTGCCAAGATTATCGTTCATTAAACTAAAAAAAAAATCAAGATGGGAATTTATTGCATGACCTGAATCTTCATCTACTTTATGCAAGTGGCATGCATTATCAAGAAAGCATGTGTTCTGGTCAAGAAGCAACCAACCTCATCAACATCTTTAAACTAACACTTACTCTAAACAGTTGAAACATCATCCACTCATAAATCTTTAACCAAGAACCAACAAACTGACATAAAAATCAATGAACTTCCAAAAACCAAAAAAGAAACTGGAATAGGCAATTTAAACAAAGGGATTGCTTTAATATTCTTGAAATAAAAAGAGATGCAAAGAACATACCTGAATGGTCCAATGATAAAGTTTTGACCGGTGTTTATCAAAGTTACAAGTTCAACAAATGAAACTGGAACGAAGAGAGAAGGACGTGGAGCATAAAACCAGTGAATGAGTGAGCAAAGGAAGTGAGGTTGGTGTTCTGCAAAGGGATCCTAAAATTATGGCATGAATTTGGGGAATGAGTGAAAACAAAGAAAAGGGAGGGAGGGGGAGAGAGAGAGAGAGAGAGAGAGAGAGAGCTTATTACTACTACTTTCCTTTTGCTTTGTGTTTGCAAGTATTATACAGTAAGAAAGATACAAGGTAAGGCACTCGACATCATGGGGAGAAGCTGACTGAGACAAGGATAACCCCTTTGCTACGTTGTTCTCAGTCGCTTGGTCTTCTCCTTTTACTGAATTTTCAACAATAATGTGATTCATTTCATAATTCATTAAATTAATGAAAAGTTAAGGATTAAATATTCAATCCACCATAGAAAAAAAACCCAGACTGAATTATACTCCACACATTTATGAAAATATTACTATATAATTTTTTATGAACTCATCTTAGATGTGAACTCGTAATAAAAAGGTAGCACACTCATTTATTTAGTATTTTGGTCCTATGGTGAATTATATATATTTTTAATTTTTTTATTTAAAAATATAATAATTTTTTTATGATATTAGTATATTAAAATCATAAAAAATACCAACAAAAAAAATTAATTTAACACATTTTTAAGGTAAAAATATTTTTGAAAAGTACAAAAAAATAGAAGATATTGCACTTTCAAACAGAATCTTAGTTTATGTTTAATATTATGTTATAAGTGCTTTTTAAATGTGTTTTTTTGTTTGAAAATATATTAAATTTATTTTTTTTTATTTTTAATATCAACACATTAAAATTATCATAAAATATTTTAAAAAAACATTAATTTTATTTTTTAAAAGTAAAACGCGGTTTTAGCCCTCCAATCAATGATTGTGGGTTAAATAAATATTTATTATACATCTATAGTCTAGAAACATAAATATTGAATTTATTAGTTTAAATTAAATTTCTTTTGCAATGCCTAGTATTTTTCGAATTTCTAGATTAAAAAAAAAGTTTTAATTTTGAAAGACAAATGCCATATCCTTACAACCATTAAAAGAAATCAATCTTCACAATAACTAAAATATTATACCATGGGGTGGAAGAATTCTCGTGGGAATTAAAAGAATTTGAGAGAGAAATTAATTAAATTGTAGTATAATTAAATCATTATGGCATGGTTGTATAGTAAAGTCAGATAGTACTATTTATGATGGAGTGACGTTGTCACGGACAAACAGTTGAAAAGCGACGGTTGTTGGACCAGACAACGGCTTCAATTGGCCCCTTTTAGATTGGGTGGATCTCTCTGGAAAATTTTAAAAAACAAAAACTCATTATACAATTATTTTCTAGTAATAATAATAATACATGTAATGTCAATTTCTTCAAAAAACCGGTCCAACCTTAAGATAAGTTTTTAATATATGATTTATAATATTATTTAATGTATTTTTTTAAACAAAAGTTGTGAGATTTGAATTCATAATTATTTTATCATAATATAATGGCATTGACAACAATAATGTTTTTTTATGAATATTATAATAAAAGCAATAATGAGAAATTATAAAAAGAAAAATGAAGATCATAAAGATTTATTTTTTCAGATCTAAAAACTGTGGTTAGGGTAAGAGAAAAAAAGAAGAACATTAATAATGGTTATTTTGTAATAAATAATTTTTTGTAGTTAGTTATATTGAAAAGAAAATAATTACGTATCATTTCATAATGTAGAAACGAGACTAGATACTTTATTTATTTATTTTAATTTTTTATTAAGAAAAAATTAAAGGTCTTTTGCAACAATATCTTCATTTTCGGTCAAGACTTTTTACAATATCTTGATTAATATTGGTCAATTACATTTGATCATGACACTTGCTTTACACTGAGCAAAAAATAAATAAATTAAATACATATTACTTGCAAGCCAACTTGATACTACTAAATGAAAAATCATATTTAATTATTATGAGATAGAATAATTGACAGTTTTTAAAATTATTATCTGGCATTAAAACTAAGCCTACATAATTCATAAATCTATAAATGAAAATATTATTATTTTCTTATATAATTATAAATGAAAAAAGTATTGATATAGAATTTAAAAGGTTGAAAACTTAATTGGGGAAGTAGCAAAGTTTAACAAAATCGATTTCTTCTACTTATGAGTCACATATGTTACAAGTGATTTTCTTAAAAAAATAATAGCTTAAATTGTTAGGTTATATTATTCTCTAACACACTCACTCAAGTGAAAATTTTTTGGCCTTGAAACTTGTACAGACTCATATTACTTCGTACTTGATTTTTTATCAAATAAATAGAGATAGTGAGATTTGAACTCGTGACCGTTTAGTCATAAAACTCTGATACCATATTAAAAAACCATCTTAACACAATAATTTAAACTGTTAGGTGATTATTCTCTAACAAATTATAAAGAGGTGATAAGATAATAATAATAATAAGAATAAGAATAAGAATAAGAAGGTAAATAGAGGAACTTACACAAATTACTCGTGAGTCACCTTTACAAAAAGCTTCTTTCATGGTTTCTGAATCCAACATTTTTTACTCTAATTGCCAAATACCTGTCCTTCAAAATTGAATAATTTGGAGTTGTTTACAACTTAATTTGACAACGACAGAACAGTTTGAAGGAAATTACCCAGGGGAACACTAACCGCCGTAAGCTCCATCAGAAAGGGATTGCCGATCAAAAAGCAGCATCGCCATCTTCCATTTGCAAGTAAAGCAAAGCTACGTGGGCAAGTGGTTGAATCATTAACAGTCAGATGTTGCTCATAGCGGATCTCATGTCTCACATTTGCAGGTGGCTTGTAATTATCCCATTCAGGCTTTTAACGATTGTCTTATTAAACCAATCATTAATTTCCACTTCGAATTGGACACTTAATTAACCAATAAAAAACTTATTTCAGATTTTGAATGAGAAGGGGAAATGGTTATAATATTCTGGTCAGATGTGCTTAATTGTCTTGTTTTAAAATATAAAAAGTAATCCTAAAAGTTGTAGCTAAACTAGTGGCTAAACTAGTGACTCTAAATTTGTTTTTTAGAGGTTATTAATTCGAGTTCTGAAAATTTTAGGATCATTGAAAACTTAAATAATTATTAACTTTAGGATTTGTGAGATTAATCGAGGTGTATACAAGCTATTCCGAATATTCATATTAATAATTTAAAAAAAAAACATATGAAGTAGAACTTTTACCCAAATTAAAAAAAAAATGTGAAAAATATATTCTTTCTTTTTTGTCCAATTATATCTTGTCTTAGTTTCCCTTTAATTGTGGAGACCCATCCCACTACGTAACATGGCTTGAATTTTATATGTATCTCGTGATTCCGTGGGATTCATTTAACATGAATTAAACAACAAAAACCACACATGCTCATGCCTAACTTCAACGCACTATTCAATGCATTATATACCCAAAAAAATAACATTTCCGGAATTTATGAACGCCGCGACTCCTATGTCCCTAGCTCCATGCATGCACGTATAGATCAATACAGATTTTTATGATTTTTTTTTTTGTTGAAAGTAATTTGCATGATCGTAGCTAAGAAATAACTATTGCTAGCCTCGATGTTCAGGCTTCATTGCTCGGCCAGACTATTTATCTCACAAAAAATATATATTTAGATTTTATAAACGTGTTTTTTTTAAAAAAACAAAATCCATACTTTAGGTCATAAAGTCGATGAGGTCAAATAAATTAGTTTTGTTTTAATTAGACGTTTAAAAAAATAGGCAACGAAAACAAATATATTATTTTAAAAAAATGATCACGATAACTTTGAGGAATTTTTCTTTCAAAAAAGGATGTATACTGTAACTCAATTCACAAATCATTAAATACAGCAAGATGAAAAAAAAGACAATTAAGCAATTTCTAGTCAACCCAAGTTAGCATAACAAATCTATAACCCTAGTAATCAATTTCAAGTCAACCCATAATATCCCATCAAACTCGTGGCCTAGATCATGATATCAGAATAACCTAATAGAAAAAAAAATAAAAAAAATTGTAAAGCCCATTTAATACAAAAGAAAGCAATCAACTTGTGTTAACTTTTCAAACTCGTAACCCGAGTCATTAAATCCGAAGTATCCTATCTGAAAAAAACATGAAGCCTAATTCTCAATCAATCGAATATTGAGTGATAAAATTAAAAAAAAAATCAAATATACAAAAGGATTTGAAACAAAAAATAACAAATAAAAGAATAAAGATCAAAATTGAAATACAAAATAAATTTTATATTTGATTGAAGGGTGAAATTGAAAAGAAAAATAAATTTAGCAAAAGGATAAAAAGATCAAAAGAATGAGGATTAAAATTGACATAAAAATAAAAATAAAATTGATTGAAGGGTGAAATTGAAAAGAAAAAAATTAACAAAATAAAAAAATAAGAACCAGATTAGTAAAAATAATATGCCATAAATTTAGATTGAATGATCGAATTAAAAAAAAATACAGAAGGGAAAAGAAAAAAAAAGAAGAAATCAAGACAATAAGGACCAAATTGTAAAAATAATACTATAAATTTAGATTGAAATATGAAATTAAAAATCAATAAAACTCCTCTAAAAGGGCCAATAAAGAAAAATTATAAATAAAAAAATAAGGATTGAAGTTTAAATACCAACAACAAAAAGAGCCAAGTTGTAATTTTCAGATGAGGAGAGGGAAAGAAAAAGAAAAAAAAAGGCCCATCAGTGACAAACCACCCCACCACCACTGATACGCGCCACACCAACATGAAAAGAACGTGCCAGTGCTTTTAATGACAAGGCAAAATAACATTTTTGGTCACAGAAGTCACCTCATGTGCCATTCAAAGTGCGTGAGTGCCTCCCACTTGTTAATAAGTGCACCATATATATGTCTATACCTATATATATATATATATATATATATATATATATATATATATATATATATATATTCAAATATCAAGATGTCTTTGAGTTGACATGGTAATAACAAAAAAAATCATTGTGAGAAGGTGAAAAAGTCCCTTGACACCAAATTTAATAGTTTACTTTTAATGGTAAATCGGTCATTTCATTATGCTTTTAAAATATAAAAAGACTTATTTTCTTTTGATCAATTTGGTAATGACTAAAACGTTTTTATGAAAAGACATTAATGTCCATAATAGACAATTTTAAGATTTTCAGTGTAAAGGGTAAATTTATTATTACATTGTTTCGGTGAATAATGTTTAAGAGTCTAAATGAACATATTTTTCCAAGGTGTTTTAACTTTGGTTAATATCTTGACTTTCTCTATATTTTTTTTCTAAACATCAACTTTGATTAAATTAGGTAATTCCCTTCATGACAAAAAATAAAAAGAAAGAATTATAAACATTTTCTATTTGAAAATTTAACTTGAGAATCGAATTTTGGTAGTTTAATAAGAAGCACACACCTTTCATTATGAAGCCAAATGTTTTGGCATTGATTTGATCAATTGATACAATGAGAAGAAAAATATCTTATTTTACATTGATAACCCTAATTTCAAATGCCGTTGTCTAGTTCTTTAATATTAATGGCCACAATTTCTTTAATTTATATGTAATCTTTTGTTCAGGAATATATATATATAAAAAGGATATTGAAGTTTAAATTGATATTTTCATGGTTATCTTACCTACTCTTTAAATAAGTTCACATTATGCCTAAGTTTTTGAACACGATATAGCTCTTTTTTTTTTAATACTTTCTTTTTAATTACCTCTAACAAGATACAATATTGTTATTTTAGCAACTTTAACTGCTTTTTTTTTACTATAAGGATATCTTTGTGTAAATTTATATATTAATTGGGAATAAGTCCTTCAGATAATCTTAAGAGTGTATCCTCCATGTCAACATGATTAATTTAGAGAACTTTAGTAGTTCTCCTAGTTGTTGCCTCAAGTTTGTATCTAGAAAGTCACGAATGCATGGAGCAAACCTCTTTAATCATCAAATCTTCCCCTTAAGGTTTAGTAACCCTAACTTTAATCATCAAACACTAATGCTTTGTATCTCAATTAGCATTATTGTCCCCATCTTCCTAAAAAACAATATGAAGTTGAACATCTCATTTGTGATAAAATTATCAAACATTAAGGCTAGTTTATTTTCTCTCACCCGCTTTTATCTTGTTTTTTTAATCTTTTAAATAAAATATGAGTAATTGCATATCATCATTTCAAGTATTGCAACAACCATTAAAATTAAAAATATTGGAATCTAAAATGATCCAAATACTAAATATTTGATGTCAGATGATTTTTAACGAATTTTTTTTATTTCCCTAGTTATTTTTATTGCTATTTAGTTTAGGAAATATTTTCCTTTATGTTGTTTCTATTTTTTTCTATCTAGTTTAGAAAAACTAATATTGTGTTTAATAATTTTTTTTTATTTAGTTTAGGAATCCATATAATTATTCTATAATTATTTATTATAATTTTTTCTCTCATCAAGATAAACCTAGAACTAATATAAATAGGATTTTTAGCTTGTATTTTAGTAGACTACTTGAAGTTATAGTCTTGAATTAAGGTTTTTGTTTAGTGATCCTATTCACTAGAATTCTGTGTTGTTTATGTTTGTTATCTTTTTTGTGATGTTTTATTTGTTTTAGTTAGTATTAGAACATAAAAATTTCTGGTGATTAGTGGTGTATTTTGAAATAATCAATGGTAAAAGAGGTTACAAAACAAGATGTGCTCATATATGAGAGGATGGTGATGTTCTCTTTTGGAAAAAAAATATGTTTAAGAAGAGGTAATAGAAGATATGTAAAGATTAAAGGATCGTAAGGAGATTGATCACAAATCTGTAGGTGATTTTAAGAACCAATTTCAGATGTGCGAGTAGGGAGACGAGCTTTTAATTAAGATCTATAAGAGAAATTTCAGCAACAAGAAACAGATATTGAAACTGAAATTTTTTATGATTCTAGTTTCTTTGTGGATTGGAATCAACTATTAAAATTCGATGAGAAAGAGAAAGAGAAAGATGATGCAGAAGAAAAGTATTTTGATGCAGAAATTTTGGTTTATGATGATCTAGAGTATGCAAAATATGTTTATGCCACATCAGTTGAGCAACACTAGCCCCACTAACACCAACAAAATAATGAGAAAATGGATTATATATTTAATAGTGATGTTTTGGTTGTTACTGGTGAGAAGACCGAAGGAGAAGAGGTCGAAATTAAATTTTTGAATTTTTAGTTCTTTTGAAAAACAACATTGAAAATGTTAAAACGATGCAAATACATCAAAAATAAATTTTTGGTTGTTTTTTTGTTTTTTTCAAAAAAACAAGAAAAAATGTAAAAGAAATCGGGTTACAACATGTTTTATAGAGAATTTGGTATATGCTAATAGATGGTGTGCAGTGCCATTTTGACTTAGAAAATATGACTAACAACATGTTTGTTTTAATTAACAAATAACAAAAACAATGGGGCGAATGATGATGTTGTGTTGTTAGTTACAAGATATAAAAATAAAATAAAATGAGTAAGGGTATATTATGTCCATAAAAGATGAACCTCTCAAAAGAGTAGATAAACACATGGCAACCAAGTGTGAAATGAATAACTATTGAGAGTATTTGCAGATGCAATGGTTCATCATAGGAGA
Source organism: Populus deltoides (assembly GCA_015852605.2). Lineage (NCBI taxonomy): Eukaryota > Viridiplantae > Streptophyta > Magnoliopsida > Malpighiales > Salicaceae > Populus > Populus deltoides. The sequence continues at coordinate 18,816,067 of CM027573.2, forward strand.
AGGAGAAGGGGACAATTTTGTGTTGAGCTTTGCATAGGAGGAGAAGAGGCACGCCAAGGAGAGGCTTTGAAAAGTAGGAGAATGTTGCGGCAAGTGAGGGCCAAAAGTACTTATTAGTTAGGGGGGTGATCTGACAAGTGGTACCTATGGTGAGATTACTTCTTGTGCTGTGCTATCTAAAATATACGTGTCAAGGGATAAGAGTACCCGGAGAGTACAGAAACTTGGGAAATAATTAGCGCGGAAAAATGGAAAATCATGATGGAGAGATAAACTCTTAAATGAGCGAATAGTGAAAAGATAATAAATAAGATATTTATGAATTTTGAGAAAGATAGTCGACTGGTTTAGACATTATAATTATAGAATTTTAAAGTATTTTTTTATTTAGAAATATATTAAAATAATATATAATTTTTATTTTTAAAATTTATTTTTAAGATGAATATATCAATTATAAAAAATTTAAATTTTTATAAAAAAAAATATTGAATCTCAACACCAATCTCTACCCTTACTCTCTAGAATATACTCTCTAGAATTAAGTGTTTGAGAATGTGATTGCGATTATTTTTTAAAGTGTTTTTTATTTAAAAATGCATCACAATAATATTTTTTTTATTTTTTAAAAATTATTTTTTATATCAGCATATCAAAATAATCTGAAAATATTAAAAATATTAATTAAAAAATAAAAAAATTAAATTTTTTTAAAAATATTTTTAAAATACAAAAACAAACATAATTTTAAAATAAGTGGCATTAATGAGCCACGTTCTAAGTCGACCTAAGTCTCACTAAGCATTTTCAATCGTCCACAAGTTGATCATGAGTCTGGCCACGTTTCCTTGATTAGCCTATATAAGTCCAAATCCTACCCATCAAAATGTTAGTGAATCACCCATATGATTACATTTAATTTCTAGTTTAATGATGTATTTCATGATATTTTTTTAAAATATATAAGAATATTTTTAATTTTTAAAATCAACATATCAAAATTATTGAAAAAATACTAAAAAAACATCAATTTAATATTTTTTTAAGATAAAAATATTTTTAAAACTCACGGAGATACAAGTAGAAATGCAATATCAAATAAATAAAAAAAATAAAAAAAATAAAGAATATAAATACGTAAATACGTCCAAAATCGCAAGGCATATCCAACATCGAAGCAGAAAGCCAAATAAAAATGAAATCTTAACTAGATCCGATAAAGAGCTCTGAGGAAAAACAAAGAAAAAAGAAGACAGAACACATGGTTAGGGGAACTTTTGTCTAAATTATACCTAACTTAATAAAGTACATTTGAAAATGTCTTCTTTTTCACCCAATATCTTCTCGTTAGCTTCCCTCAGATTGCGGACACAAACCATTCCACTAACATGGATGCAAATTTATATCTCTCTAAATGTCTTGCCTCTCCTGATTGATTGATTCCATCGTCTGCCGTTGTTGACCATGATTTAAGGAAGATTTAATGTTGAATTAAACAAAGAAAACCCTGAAATCCTCCATTGCTCCTGCCTCGTTAATTGCACTGAATTACATAAATTGTCGATAATTTATATTAAACCATAAAAAAATAAAATAAAAATTCTAGATATACGAGAGGTTACTGCTAATTAGTGATGCAGAGAGAATTAAATAAGAAAACTAAAGGCGCTAAACATTTTACTATTTTAACTACTATACTAAACCATGTTTTATCAATTATTTGGGTTGCCTAACTTGAAAAGTTATTTCCACATGGATAATTCCAATTTAGAACTCCGCTTTCTTCTCCATGACGTCTCTCTACCGCTGTTAGCTACAATTTCTTGGGTTTATTTGTATTCTTCTTAAATTAATTCGAAACAAGGGAAAAAAAACATGGGAAGAAGGGATCCTTTCTTTCAAATTGATATTCCCTGAACTTGTATGTAAATTGTGCTTGTCAATGGTACAAACAGCAATTAATATACCTTTGCAGCGTATGAAACATGGAATTGCTTGCTTCTTGGCTGGGCTTTGAAATAGTTTCTGTGCCTAATTGAGAGGGAGACGGAAAAAAGAGAGCAAATTGGCTTTGTATTCTTTTGTTAGAAAGAAGACAAAACACTCTTGTACCCTACCATTTACAGTCGGTGCCGGACAACTCCTGCCCACCATGAACTCACCACTCAGCTGAAGGGAATATCAGGAAATTGGGGACCCCGAATGCAACATCAGGACGTTTTGGACCCGTCGGAGCCCTTTCCTTAATAAACTGGTAACATCGAACATGTCCAACCCATCCTAATTAGTGCTTTAGCTTTTAGAAATTCTCAATTGGATACTCTCATCCATGGTTTAATTAAGAGAATTTAATGTTTTCTGTTAAAACCCATTTGAGAATTTTGATCTATTGATGACCCAATTAAGATAAACATTGTTTGGTTTGGAGATTCGCAGTTGGAAATTAATGGATAAGTTTGTGGATAAATTTCAAAACTCCAAATATATTTTATAGTAGCTATAACTACGATCAAATAAATAATACGAACTCTTTGAACTCGAGATATCTCTTTGGAGTTCCTTTCTGCAACCATGACTATAATAATTAAATTCACGGATAGTGCATTAAGAGTTAAAAAGATCTTATCGAACAAAACTAAAATTAAAAAATAATTATATAAGCTTAATATCAAATTACCCTTTGGTCAAAACATAATTAGAAAATAAAATTAGATTTAAGCTTAATTAGCCATGTAATTAACCACTTATAATTTGTCATATTTTCACAATATATTGGCTAATTGGTTAAAGAAGTTGGCTTCATTTCTTAACTTTTCAGGTTCAAACTTTAGGACTAGCATCTAGAAAAATTATTAAATTTTCATGAATGCACTATATTGATAAAGAGGTTTAAAATCCATTAATAGGCCATGTTTGTTTTTCGAAATTCACTTTCCGGGAAATCACTTTCCAAACTTTCCTGTGTTTGTTTGTTATTGAGAAAGTTGGTCAAAGGAAAACACTTTCCGGTTAACGGAAAACACGGAAAACACTTTCCAGTCAACGAAAATACTTTCTGGTCAATGAAAAGCACTTTCCGGTCAAAGAAAAATTTGGTTTGGTTTCCAGCAAAGTGTTTTCCCTTTTGGCTGTGTTTGTTTTCTGGAAAGTGGTTTCCGGGAAACCACTTTCCAAACTTTTCTGTGTTTATTTGCCATTAGAAAATTTGGTCAACGGAAAACACTTTCTAGTCAAAGAAAAATTTGGCTTGGTTTTCAGGAAAGTGTTTTACCACTTTCCAAACTTTTCGTGTTTGTTTGGCTTAGAAAATTTGGGAAAACGCGCGGGGGGGGCGGGGGGGGCCCCCCCCGGGGGAAAGTGGTTTTCCTTTTGGTCAGTGGTTTGTTTCCCTTTCCAAACTTTTCTGTGTTTGTTTGCCATTAGAAAATTTGGTCAACGAAAAACACTTTCCAGTCAACGGAAATACTTTCCGGTCAACGGAAAATACTTTCTGGTCAACAAAAAATACTTTCCAGTCAAAGAAAAATTTGGTTTGGTTTCCAGAAAAGTGTTTTTCCTTTTGGCTGTGTTTGTTTTCCGATAGAAACCACTTTCCAAACTTTTCTGTGTTTGTTTGCCATTAGAAAATTTGGTCAACGGAAAACACTTTCTAGTTAAAGGAAAATTTGGCTTGGTTTTCAGGAAAGTGTTTTCCTGAAAAATTTGGGCGGAAAATATTTTTCGGAAGTTGTGAAAAATTTAGAAATGTCATTATTTGCTGATTATATCAAATTTGATCCTCAAACTTTTGATTGCTATATATAATTTGTTTTGAATATTTATTTTTCAATTCCATCTCTTAAAATTTAATTTTTATATTAATTTTGGTCCTTATTTTTATAATTGCTATTTGCTTTTTCCTTATCATTTTTTTATTGAAATTTTTTATCTATCAAATTTAGTCCTCATTCTTTTGATTGTTACTTATTTTATTTGAAATAATTTATGAAATGTTAATTATTATTATTTTAATTTCTCCACCTTTCATTTTTTTTTAATTTTTTAGATTTAATCTCTATTATTTTGATTATTATTTATTTTATTTGAGATAATTTATGAAATTATATTTTTTTTTCAATTTCATTCTCATTCAACTTTTTTAATTTGTAAGATTTATTCCTCATTATTTTAATAAACTTGAGAAAAATAAAACATTAATAAGTTATTTACCAGCTCATTTTCCCTGGAAAGTGTTTTCCAACTTATTTTTCATTACACTACCAAACATCAGAAAATACTTTCCCGGAATTTACTTTTTTAAAATTTATTTTTTCTGAAATTTATTTTCTAAAAAAAACTACTTTTCAACAAATAAACAGTGCATAAAAAAAGAAAGATGTTCTTGTACAAAATCCCAACTGCTTTACAGTTATAGAGAGCGCCGAGTGGAGGATATTGATGTGATCAGAACATTCTCGCTGTCAAATGTCACCATCACATCGAAGAGAGATTCAAACTCCAGGTGGGAGATCTTCAAAGTATAAACCTCTCTCTAGGCCTCTGCCATCGTTAGGGTAAGCACTGATTTTCGACAACTTCTTCTAAATTCTTTCCTGGGCTCATATATTCTGTATATGTTAAATTGAAGACTTCTGCTAATACGATGAAAAAAGCAGGGAACTTGCACCTGCAAGTCATACTAACCTCAATTTCCCTTGGATCTCTTTTATTCTGCTTCAATTAACATCCATACAAAGTGAACGGACACTGGTGCAGTGCATGGTCATTTTGGGCCTGGTTTGATGCCCCTTCATATCAATATTATTGGGCTTGGTCTGATGCCATATTTATTTGGGTTATGTCCTCATTTGGCAAAGCCATAATTCGAACTAGCATCAACCAAGTTCCCACTCACTGTTTTGCCAATTGAACCACTCTGCTGGAATCGTTTTGTACGAGTTTGTAAACCTGGTGGATTCTCATGGCCCCTATGACTTTCTGTTAGTTAATTGTTCAAGTGATTTTTCACAATTGCCTAAAGTTTTACAGCCAAGGATTCAATGGCCTGGACGAGTCCAGTTGTTTATAAAACTTGGAAAGAGATATAGTAGTAACAAGACAACAGTAAATATGACTCGAAGAAAAAATCTTGAAAGAACAAAGTAAAGTCCTAATGAGAATTGAAATTCTTGTCCCAGAAGATCGGAAAAAACATAATCCTAGCTTCCATTGTATCGTCTTTGTTCTGCTTTTACCTGCTGCATACATAAGAACATATGTTCATAGCAGGATGGCATGGAAAAGATGTAGTGGCAAGAGCAACGACGACATTCAAAAGCTTAAGGGATCATAAATTCTGTTCTTTTTTCTTCAGCGCATTGCAGCAAAGGGGTTCCTCTTCCACTGCAGAACACGGTGGTCCGTTTTCGTTTTTTCCTGCAACTTGGTCCAGGGAAACTTGTGCTTGGCCATATGTCGTTTGCTTGCAGCCACTCCCAGATAATCTCCCTGGCCCTGTCACACACACACGTGAGATTTTCATAAATCATCTTTCCTTTATGCCATATAATTTAATAAAATACTGATTAATGACTTAAAAAGACTTTGAATTGATAGCTTGTCATTTATCATTTCTTTACCTTGAGGCAGAGCCCTTCTTCAACATCACAAATAGGGTAATCACTGGGACAGCAGTACACAGAGTCGGCGCAGCAAACAGCATTCTCATATGCACAGCAACCGTAGACAAGACAGTAATCAAAGACGTTAAGAATGCAACAGCAAGTCTCATCACTCGGGCAGTAGGAGAAGTCTCCACAGTCACTTGGTTGAGGGGAGGGGGGAGGTGGCACTGGTGTTGGTGGAGGTGGAGGTGGAGGTGGAGGCGGTGGCGACGGAGGCGATGGAGGACTAGTTGGAGATTGTGCAGAAGCTTCTTTTGTTGGATATGAGGCCATTGCATTGATTGCGCATTCACCATAAGGTAAATCAGTGTTCCTCTTTATATAGAAATACCCTTCAATTCCCCATGATGTGCCCCATGAATTCTTCACTATCCAATAATCTTCACCATTTTCTGAACCATAGCCAACAATCAAAACAGCATGATCAATGTCATCTGGATTGTCAGAGCAGTCACCATCATAGATTCCCTGAGCAAGTCACAACAGTCTACTTTTATCACCACATTTTTGAACAAGAATCATAATTTCCAAAGACGTACGACAGAGAAGAGATACTTACACCAGTATATAGTTGAAAATCTATCGCAGAACCATCAATACCAACACTAATGGGTTGTTGAGCAGCAGCACACAAGAGTGCACTGTCTGTTTCATCTACATCTTTATACCCGTCAATGGATACAACTTTTATTTCCTCCTAATCAAGTAGAAACACCATCAATGAGACAAATAAGATACATTCAGAATTTTCTTGAAGTAAAAACGTTTGCTAAAATTTCTGTAAACTTAACCTACGGAGTATAAATCAACATCAAGAGGTTATATTGATACAGGGGGACCAAACCTTGGCTGTGTTGCAGGTACCATCAACTCCTGTATAAGGATAATTAGCTTCTGTATCGATTCCACCATTGTTTATAACCCATTCGAAAGCATAGTCCATATAGCCTCCTTCACACCCATAATTGGTTGTATCACAGTCTACAAGCTCTTGCTCTGAGAGGCTAATCAGGTCGCTAGTGACAATGGCATTTATTCCTTCTATGGCTCCAGTTGTGGAGAATGACCAACAACTTCCTGTGAACATTTCATGTCCAGACCACATTATTGTTTTCATGTCAAGACATAAATCGGATAACATTCGATGTGGGGAAACCCAGAAATAACTTTAACTTAAATAAACAAGTTTATTTCAAAATCTTGCTTTTATCATTTTTTTTATTTATTTAAAGATTCTAACTTGCAGGATCTCTCTTCCCTTAGGAATCATTTTTAGTCAATTTTTACCAAATAAACATCCATATAACTTTACTCATTTTTAACGCCCTACTTATTTATAAAAAGCAACCTTTTAAATTACAACTTAAAATCAAAAATAATTTTTCATAATTAATGTAAAATAAATTATTAAATATTTTTGGTAACTAATTACTGCTCATTCTTAGCTTTAGAATATTTGTATTTGATAATACGTAAAAGGTGTTTTTAAAAAAATATTTGTCAATTGAAAATATATAATTTTTTTAAAATTGTAGCCTTAAAACTATCAAAATACATTTAAAATAAATATCAGTTTTATATTTTTTAAGTGAAAAAAAAAATTAAAAACAAATTCAAACGTGAAAACAAACACTTTCTTCGGCTTATTCGAGGCACATGTCGTTGGATGGACAAATGATATTCAATCTATATCATCAAGAAGAGAATCATTCTTCCATCCTCTGACTCCGAGAGTAAAGCTTGTGAGGCCGAAAACAAGCCACGCCAATCATTTTCTATTTCTCGATAAATGACAATGATATTATGCACGTAGAAAACGGGGAATAATAAATATGGTCAATTGATTGGATTTCGATGCGTCTAAGAGTACAAAAGCAGTTGTTTTTTATTTAGATTATTTTTTAAAATTTATTTTTAATATCAATATATTAAAATAATTAAATAATTAAATAATTAAATTTTAATAAAACACAAGTTGAAATTTAATTCAAAGGTTTGTACAATTCAGGTCAAAGGTTTGTACAATTCAGGTCAAAGGTTTGTTTCAAGGCCTAGCTTCCTTTTTCAGAACTTGGTGCTGCTAGATACTGTATATTGACGTTTCTAACACAAATACTTAATGCTTGCGAAATTTAAGATTTCTCAGACTAATGTTTTCTCGGCTTAAGGATGATACATATCGAAACATCTGATTAATCATTTACATTTAGCATTATATAAATTAATCTCTACTTGCTGTCATTTTACGATCGAAGGTTTGTAGTAAAAGCCCTCAATACAGGGAAGCAATACGCATTTGATATCATAGACAGCGGCATTTCCTATTCTAAATCTCCCTTAATTAAATGAAGTTATTGAGGGAAGCTTACCACAGTCTCCTTGGTCCTTAACAGCAGTGACAACTCCCTTCTTCCTCCAATCCAAGCTGGAAGGTGCATCGCACGACTGCAAGTTTCTCCGACTCCTGTCTTCTGCATCAATCCTCGTTTTGTTGATGGGTTTCTTCACCTTTGACAGATAAAGTTGCTTGAACTCCTCATTGCTCAAATCAGCAAACTTGTTCAGCCCCACCCTATGCCCCAGAGTTGTTTCCTTTCCTGTTTTCTCAATTATATATTTCAGGTTCCTCTTAAAATTCCCGAACCTCTTCTCTGCCTCTTCTGCATGTTTGTAAGCCTTCTGGTGCCTATCTTTCCATTGTTGAAAGATTTCAACGAGGCTTTCATGTGGTGGAAGCTCACTCAAGTCATTGCCAACTATAGAGTACTCACTAGGGAGGCTAGAAGACACGCATGTTAGCCCAATTAGAAGCAAGAGAATTAGATGAACCATTTGGGATTTCTTGAAATCTTCCATCTCTGATAACATTGATTTTTCTGATCTGTCTACACTGCAATTTCATATGGAGAATTTATAAGTTGAAAAACTATAAGCCCGATCAAGCCTACCAGTCAGCTCAAAAAAACGTCCTCATCTCTCACTTTCCGCCGTTTGCATTAAAAATTGGAGGGAGGGGTAAAATGATCTGAATTTTGAAAGTGACCGAAACGACTTTTGAGTTTGGCAGTGATTGAATCATAGGAATTGTAAAGGGTATTATGGTAGTTAAAACTGTACCACTTGTTCATATCCTTCTCGTAACACCAAACTATTTTGGGTAGGTGATCATCTGCTATTCATATCCCTTGACTTGTGAGGGGCGCACAGGCAGAGAGCCCGAGACATCTACCAGTCAATCTAACACGATAAACGTGGTTCTCTGTTGCTGTGTGTAAATGTGTGCAAAAGATCTTATGTTTTTTACGAGTGGGGCTTGCCTTATGGGCTCTCTTCGAATTTCTTCTTGAAGCTGACCTTCATTTCTTGAAAAAGCTCTCTGACTAAAACTTAAGTGCTGCACCTACAGCAGCACAAACATCATTCTGGCACTCTTAAATTGGCTGACTCACTAATTAAAAAAATGTATGTTCACAAATTTAAGAGAATTTCTAGTTCTTGAATGAAATGGTTTTAAGCTGTAGTGGATAATCTGGGAATAGTAACCGGTTAAAATTAATTGGTAAGCTATTAAGTTTGTTATTTAAAGATCATCAAGCGACAAACTTCAAAGCTACTAGAAATTTATATAGTCGTTAGTTTCAGGATCTTGAAGAATTAATCAAAATACATCTAAAGAAGCCCGGAGATTTAGCCAGACACCTACAATTAAAAAAACATAATAATAATAATCTGGGAATAGTGATTAGTCAAAATCTATTATAAAAACTGGTCTAGCTACTGGTCTTGCATGACAAAATTGCAGTAAACTGGTAGATGGATCGTTCATTTATAGTTTTTGACACTTGCCAACCAATTCACTGACACAGCGTCAATTTCGTTCAACAAAACTATTAGATCAAGGCCAAAATGATACAAATTTCAAACTTTTTCTAAAATATTCATATAAAGTAATCCAAAACCTATTATTTACTAGGAAGTCGGTTATGTGCGTTGTTCTCTACCCCGCTCATGGGCTTATCTTATCCTCCTCTTTTTGCCTTCGTAAGCAAAAAATTTGCCTCATCTTTTATTAGTTGATGATCATTTCCATCCATAAAAGGATTCATCCGTTCATGAGATTCGGTAAAAAAAAAAAAAAACTACTTAATACCATGACCATGACGGCTATGGGATTTCAATCCAATTACATAGCTGAGTATTTCAATCCATGACGGCTACCATGATCCTTTACGAATAGCCTTCTTTATTCGAAGAAAAAGAATAGGAGGATTTCAATCCAACTCTATACATAACTAAGTATATTTTTTGGACTTATTGACCATGATAGTTTATGAACTATCAACCGTTGCATGTCAAGAAATTAATTATGCATGAAAATAGAAAGATCAAGTTTAGGCCTCACCTGTATTTCGCCGTGAGTTAAATAAAGTTTTTAGGTAAAAATAAAATAAAATATGCAAGCTTTTTAATTTTATTTTTTAAAATTATAATTATAAATTAAAAGATCCATGGGAACTATTTGTGTCATTAAATGCAAAAAATAAAGTGTTAGTTTGTTTATTCAACTCATTTACCTATAGATATTAAGTAATGTGTTTTTTTGACATCAAATAAAAAATATAATCATGAATTATAAATTCAACGCTTACATATAATAAAAATCATATATATTAATAAAAAAATAAAACAATATTACAACTGCTACAATGAAACACCAATTTCATAGTATGTGTAGACTAAATTTCCAAAAAACAAAAGGTGTAAAGAAACATAACATTAAAAAAAAATTACAAAATAATAAAAAAAAATAAACATAAAAATTGGTATAAAGAGGCCACGTGTAAAGAATAAAAAAATAATATTTTTTTCAAAAAAAAGTGTAAATAAAAAAAACATTAAAAACATTAAAATCATGAATTTGGCATGTAGGTTCTATTGTTGTTTTTATATATATATATATATATATATATATATATATATATATATATATATATATATATGCAAGCTACTCCAATGTGTTTTTTACATAAAAAAATAAAAATATCATTTGAAAAGCCTATGAAATTATCTAATTAAATAAATCGATAATCATTTACGTAAATAAAAAAAAGTTATTAACAATAACGAAAAAAACTGTAAAGATAAGATATTTACCCGATTATGTTTACTAAACTTTTTTATTTAAATAAATAGAAGATAAATCTATCCTAAAAAAAACTCATGGCTTAAATGATAATACAAATGAAAATGACTGAATTAATTCATACCATAAAAAATATTATGAAAGGTTGAACACATCAGAAAAATATAAGAAATGGACACTTGTCAAAATGATACAAACATATTAAAAAAAGATTAAAAAAAAACCTTGAGTGAACGCGACAACCAACCAGGGTGAACAAATCATACACATGATTGGGGACATGAAATTCGGATTATCCTATAAATAGCAAAGCCAAAAAAAATATCAGCAAAAAAAGTACTTTTTAAAAATGCTTTAAAAAAATTCAAAGTCGACCCAGACTAATTTTTCAGATCTATGACCTGGGTAGAGTGACTTTATTAAAGGCAAACCTGAAAAAACAAAGAAACAAGATTTTAAACCAAACAAATATTGACGGATGAAATTAAAAAAAAAACAATACAAAACAAAACAAATAGCAATTAAAAGAATTAGCACTAAACTTAACATAAAAACCAACTAAAATTAAAAGTTAAAGGAAATTTTAAATGAAATTAAATATTTAGAGATGAAATTGAAAAAAAATCAACTAATAAAATGATTAAAAAAATAATAATTAAAAGAATTAGCACCAAATTTGACATAAAAATTTAATGAAAAGAAATGCTCAAAGATGGAATTGAAAAAAAAAACAAATAAATCAAGAAAATGATTGAAAACTAAAAAAAAATAACAATTAAAAGAATGAGAAATAAATTTGATAAAAAAAAATTAAACAACTAGGGATGAAATCGAAAATAAAATCCAATTAGAAACAATCAATGTAAATAAATCAATTGCAATTAAGAGAATGACTAAATCAAAAGAAAAAAGAAGTTGAAGGGCCTCTACAATTGTATACATGGCCAGCACGTAATCCAAAAAAGAAAAATAGGAGGAAAAAAATTAATTGGCACCAAACTAGACCTCACTACTATACATGCACAACACATGGAGAGAAAAAATGTTGAGATGCATCAAATAATGTGGCAAAAGCCTGATTTCAACCACTATTGGCAGTCGCATGTGCCGCCTGATATGTGTCAGACGCGTGTTAGCAGCCTTTTTTAATGTGCGCAAACTAAACAACAATAATAAAAAAAACCCCTTATGAAATTATAACCAAGCCCTTAAAGCCAAGGCTAAAAAGATTGAATGGTAAGGGTAATAGAGTAATTCAATTGTTCATAAAATTATATATAAAAAATCCAAATGCCCCTGGAACTAAATAACAATAACAAAAAAACCACTAAGAAATGACAATCAATCCTCTGAAGCCAAGACTAACAAATTTACATAGAAAGGGTATTTACGTAATTCAATTGTTCATGATAAAATTAAAATTACCATACGACCCCTAGACCAAAGGTTTTAATTGTTTAGTCTATAAGAGCAATATAATAATTACATTGTTATTAAAAAAAATAAAAAGATAATATTGCCCCTAAACAAATCAAGAATGATAAATTAATCGAGTGTAAAAATCATCCTACTCCTCAAATAAAGCTTTAAAAATTAAAAAATGAAGGGTATAAAAATAATTTTAATGTAGCTTAGACACACAATTTCACTATGGATTGTGAAAAACTCTCGTGATTTAGTATTTTACTTAATTAAATATGACAAGTAATAAAGGTTGTAATAAGGGCAATAGATCATCGGACTATGCGGAGAAGGATTGATGTGGTCGGAAGCATAATAAATACAACAAGAAGCATAAAATGATTGAAATAGGTTTTTTACAAACGTAATTTTATTTTTGATTTTAAAGTCTAATGAATCATGCCTTATAAGTTTTTAAATAGGCGTGAAACTGATTTTAACAAAGAAAAAAAAATCAAAATCCTTATCAATAAAGAAAAACTAATAAAAAAGTCTAACAATAATATAAAATCAGATTGTTTTTAATATTTCTCCTAAGGTCTTTAATGATAAAGCACCTAACATAAATGGAAGCTTTGAAATTAAAAGGAGTATGGAAAATAGACCGATAGGAAAAGATAAAAGTATATTTTTACTAAATAAAACTAACAAATACAAAATCAATAAAAATATAATAAAATAATAAAAAGCATGGGTGAGTAGCAACCTATTTTAAAAAATAAATTTTTATATGCATATTCATAAGCAAAAAAGGGTAAGAACACAGTTTTATGAAACAAAACTAACAATTAAGTAGTAGCTTTGTAGGCATTCATGTTAATAAATTTGCAGGTGAAATAGGACAGCTTTATTTAAAAAATATATATATAGATAAAAAAACAATAATTATATCTTACACACCATATTCATGCAACAAGAAATCACTCACCAAGCCTAAAATGACAACAGAGAATCTAAAAGTGAATTCCAAGCAATGACTACTCATCTACAGTTTCATGAATCCTACTCAGTTCAATAAATTGACTGATGAAGTGAATTGCAGAGAAGGAGAGAGAGGGTCACCACAAAAACTTCTACGCTATACAGTCATAGTCTGAATCCAACAGGATGACTAAATTGTGATGGCGCCATCTGCCAGCCAACCAAATGTCAGAAGAATGCTTAATCTGGAAGGAGGTTGGCTTAAGAACCAAGTGGCTTAAGCGCTTTCTCAGTTTTCTTTACAACCTTGTCATCCTAGGAAAATAGTTTGTCTGAGATAACTAACTACCTGCAGCACAAAAGCAATTGCAAAAATTGCCTGTATTTCATGGAACCCAGCACTATAACACAATTGTTGCCTGGGCTTTTACAAGACTACTTGAAAACAGAAACGCATCTGATTTTTTTTGCGCACACCTAGATTATGATCCCTGCTTCTACCAAGGATCTCGTCAACGGCTGCTAATACTTAGAAACCATACTTCAACACTACTATCAGTGACAAATAAGGAGCTAACAAGCAAAATGATTTAGAATGGATAACTTTACACAATTAGCGAAGTTTTGGAATTCAGCAGCTTTACTTGACTAAATTCAGTTCAAATACATCCATTGTATACTTAAAACTTCATTAGAAATAAATGTCATTCACTCCTATAATTCAACAATACCACCCATCTCAGTTATCACATGAAATAAATGCCACTTCAACCGCATTAGTTTCACCTGATCTCATCCACTTAGGAAAACCTGATACATGCGCACTATAAGATAGTAAACAAATCTATCAAAAGGCCAAAGTGTAACAACTGTTTTTTTCCTAATCACTCTGGAATGTAAGTAAGAAGATAACAAGTTGTCTAGGCATCATAGCGAGCCAGGTGCTGATGTGAAAGAAAAGCAATGGCTTTCTGCGATGCCACTTTGCTCATCAGATTCTCTACCATGCAGAGAGACACTATCCAAAGATTCTAATTAAGAAAAAAAAAACTTGACGGATTCAGTTCAAGAGGAAATGTAACAGCATGTTAATTTTCCAACACAGTCAATATGAGCTAGGGAACATCATGAGCTATATTACGTAAACCCTCATCTCTCAGCTCTAGGCAAACAAACTCCAAGAGCTTCTATGTACCCATCTACTCCAAATCAAGCTCGGGAAGCTTCTGCATGTGTATTAAAACAGTTTAAGCCTAACCTCGAATAACCACTTCATGTCTGAGAGGTATTGTGTTGGGTAGGAAGATGCTAATCCAACTTTGAAGCTGGGTTGGTTTTCAAGCAAACCCAACTAACTTGTGACATGCCCTTGAAAAGCCATCATCCCTTCATGTTTTTGGATATCCAAAAAAAAAAAACACAAGGAAGCTATTTATATAAACAGTTCATCTATTGCACTACAGTTGGTTTGAATCTCCAACCCATAACCTGAGGTCACTTTTAAAGCCATCCAAACACCATAAGCAAAAGATAAATGGTTATAAGTTTTTGGATAAAGAATCATATCTTAACAGGAAATCAAAGGTCTTCCTAGGTGATTGGAAGCTAAAATGAGAACAGGTGGCTTTCCCCTTGCATAGAGGCGAAATTGTATCTGCATAGGATTTAGGCTACCCCTTAGGCTAAGATAGTAACCTTAAAAAGAGTACATCCTCTCCCACACACTATTCAACAATCAAATTTCTATATAAAAGAACTAAAACTTAAATATAACAGGAGGGCCTGATCCCAACCTTGTCTCTGGTAACCACAAAGAAACTTATGTAACCACAAAGAGCAAGAATCTCACTGGTAAATGTAAATTTTTACCCCTAAATTCAACACAAGAATATGGTGACAAAAGCATAATATCTACTCTCAAACCCCAAAATCAAATATGATCTTGCACGGAATCTGTAAATCCTGTACATGAAACACATAGACTTCCTATAGAGGAATACTAACTAAAAATATTTATCAAAAAGAAATCGGTGCTATTCAAGGACACAGGAAATATGACATAGGAAGAACAAAAATTGCAAAGTAAAATCGAGTCCACTAGATACCCTTAGTTCATCCTTTCAATTTCAATTAAAGAAGCACTCCTGGCAAAGAGTAGATTAATTAATAATCATATAGTGATTTTAGCACTCTTACTAACAGCATTTGTAAATTAAAAATATTAAACAGACCAGGGGTTGTATGCCATGCTGATTTATATTTTGCAAAGGATGTAATGAAAGCAACAAAAGGTCAAAGCATCACAAAGTTAGATACAACAGAATGATGGTTTTGCAAACCAAGCATGATCCTACATCTCCAACATCCCTCTCCCCCGTTGACTAACCAAGTAAAGTGCCAGGATCTAATGCATATAGATTGTTCAATCAGCCAAACATAATGCATGGCAATGCATGTAATTCAACAACAGAGAGGTAGATAAATAGCATTATCAATTAATATACATTTCATTTCTACTGTACACCGAAGGCATTAACTCTTACGGTTATGCTTTATTCGATAGCACTTGTTTGTTCCATCACAAAACATAAGATAAAGGATTTCAAATTTATCAAACCAATTCTTAAAGGAGGGTCATAGTTTCGCATCTCATACATGAGATGAAGGAAGTCAAATTTCAATTTAGAAAGAAAATTTCCACCCGAACTATGTGAAACATTCCTTATTATATGTCGAATGAAAACAAGTCAACGAAGATACAACTCTCAAAAATCAAGGAAGCAACAAGCAACACAAACTTTTTCGTGTTATTAAAACTGATATACAGGGTTATTCAGCACCTTATTCAACAAAGTCATCCATGGAGACAAATCTCGCAACTAACAGATAAATAAACAACTACAAGAACAACCACATTTATACTTTTACTTTAAGCGCGCGCTTCCATTCAAAAACATCAGACAAAAAAAAATAAAGAAAAAAAGAAACACTTCCCTTTGTCAAGGTGCTCTCGGGTCCGTCCCATGCTGCCAAACATAAACCAACTCATCCCACCCAGTGCTTGCCATCAACCCATCAACAAGCACACTGATATCAACTCCAACAGCAAACTCAGTATGATGATCATACCTCCCAACCAATGCATCTTCAACCATAAAATCCCACATACAAACACTCTCTGAAACCATCAAATTCCTGTGATGGGGCGAAACTTAACTTTCTAACAGCATACCCATGTCCATTCAACCGAAATCGGATTATTCAACAAAGTCATCCATGGAGACAAATCGAACTATCGGATAAATAAACAACTACAAGAACAACCACATTTATACTTTTACTACTAAGCGACGACTTCCATTCAAAATAACCAAAAGTCTTGAAAAAAAAATAAAGGAAAAAAAGAAACACTTCCCTTTGTCAAGGTGCTCTCGGGTCCGTCCCATGCTGCCAAACATAAACCAACTCATCCCACCCAGTGCTTGCCATCAACCCATCAACAAGCACACTGATATCAACTCCAACAGCAAACTCAGTATGATGATCATACCTCCCAACCAATGCATCTTCAACCATAAAATCCCACATACAAACACTCATATCATACGAACACGAAACCATCAAATTCCTGTGATGGGGCGAAAACTTAACTTTCCTAACAGCATACCCATGTCCATTCAAAACCGAAATCGGATTATTCAACAAAGTCATCCATGGAGACAAATCTCGCAACTATCAGATAAATAAACAACTACAAGAACAACCACATTTATACTTTTACTACTAAACGTACGACTTCCATTCAAAAATACAAAAGTCTTGAAAAAAAAATAAAGGAAAAAAAGAAACACTTCCCTTTGTCAAGGTGCTCTCGGGTCCGTCCCATGCTGCCAAACATAAACCAACTCATCCCACCCAGTGCTTGCCATCAACCCATCAACAAGCACACTGATATCAACTCCAACAGCAAACTCAGTATGATGATCATACCTCCCAACCAATGCATCTTCAACCATAAAATCCCACATACAAACACTCATATCATACGAACACGAAACCATCAAATTCCTGTGATGGGGCGAAAACTTAACTTTCCTAACAGCATACCCATGTCCATTCAAAACCGAAATCGGAGCTCTGAAACTCCTTACATCCCATACTTTAATACTCTTATCCACCGATGCAGTAGCAATAATACAATCATCATATTTATTCCAATCACAACACAAAATCTCAAAATCATGACCTGGAATAATCATCGTACTTCCCGGCTCACGCACGTCCCAGATTCGCACAGTACAGTCCCCGGAAGCAGATGCAAAAACATCCGTATGCCTCGGGTTCCACGCAGCAGAATAAACACAATACGCGTGTTCTTTAAACGTACGAATACTCGCCGGCCTGTCAAGGGTCCATAATTTAATCGTGTCATCCCAGGAAGAGGAAATAAAAGAATCACGGCGCGTGGGATTGTAATCGACTGAGTGGACTTCACGCGTGTGTTCCTGGAGGGAACGAAGTGGGTTTTGTGTTGGGGGTAAGGCGGTGTCGTAAAGCTTGACGGAGCCATCGGCCAAAGCTGCGATTAAGAGGGAATCGTGGGATTCAGACCAGGCAAGGTCGTAGACGCCATCAGCAGTGTCGAAGGAGATGAGTTCGGTTAGAGGGGAGGAGGGTGCTGGAGGTAAGGAGAGGACGTGGAGACGACCGTTGCCGAGGATTCCAAAGTTCTGGGCAGTGGCGACGGCGAGACGAGATTCGTAAAATGGGCTGAATTTGACGGAGTAGCCATTGAATGGGGTTTTGAAGACTGGCATTGTTGGTAATGGGTAATGGTAAACGAGTTGGTTGGAATTTTGGGAGTGTTTGGTTTGGTGGTGGACTGGATTGATTTGTTATCTTGAGAAAGTGGAGGATTAATTTGAACACTGATTATTGTTATGTAAGAATGGTTCAAACGTGCTTTTATAGCTGTGATAAGTGCGTCAATTTTTTTTTTTAAATAAAAAATGATGTTCAGCTATGCTATTATTTTCAAAGAAATGAGAAAAATCTGAGATGTAAGTCATTGAATTGATTGGATTTAATAAATTTGATTAAATTAATAATTTAATTAAAAAATATATTGATGGTAAATAAAGTGAAAAAAAAATGATTAATTATAAAAAAATGAATTGATAATACCATATTTAGAAGAAGAAAAATAAGCTTGTTGAAGTTTTTTTCTTTTATTAACATAGGTGTCCGGGTCAGCTTGCGCGTACTCTTGACTATTGGGAAGCAAACCCAAGACCTAACCAGTTGAGCTACCCCTCAAGATTGAAGATTTACTATTACTTTATCGTGGACATTACCCTACCGCTAGAAAAAGCTCGCCGAAACAATTTTAACGTTAATATATAAGTTTGTATGATGATATCGAAAGAGCTTTCACATATTATCAAAGCAACAATCCAAAAATAAAACCAAATAAAATATCATGAACTAAGCATTTCATGCTTATATCTAATCAACTAATTTAATTTAATTCTAAAACAAAAATTCTTTAAAAAAAACTAAATTTAACAAAGAACAACAAATAAAAAAACATGCGATAACATGAGTTATTTTAAAATCTGTGAAAAATCTTATAAAAAATAATGGAAAGCAATCTCCAATTAAATAAAAATTAAAGGATAGAACTGAAAAAATATAAATTTTAAAAAAGAGAAAAGAAAAAAGAAAAAAAAACAAGAAAAAGCAAGTGAATGTCTTAAACTTGGGTTAATATCCCAAACTCATTACCTGTTAGATCCTAGATTCAATCTCAATTAAGAATCTCAATTCTCAACTAGTTTAATGTTAAAAGATGAAACCGAAAAAAACATCAATTTAAAAAAAAATCAAAGTAAAAAAGAATAATAATTAAAAAAATGAGGTTCAAGTTTGAGAAGAAAAAAAAATAGAAGGATGATGAAAAAAAATAAAGAATGATGAAATTTCTATTTCCATTACCATTACCAACAATGCTAGTTTTCAAGTGACGCATGCGATGTCTCCTGACAGCTAAATACTGGTTTTTCTAAGCGGTGTTAGAATTGTCTCAACGACCTCTTAATTCATGGGCAACGCGTGTGATCAACTAATCCTAAGTTTGGCGCTGATGGTCTTTTTTTTTCTCTCTTCCTCGATTTTCACATCTAACCTTCTAAATTTTCATAACAGCCCTTCAATTTGTTTTTCCTTCAGACTCTGTACATGTTTTTTTGATCACTATTTATTTTATATAAAATAATTTGTAAATTTTATTTTTTTTCAATTTCATCCTCTTTTAATTTTTTTTTATGAGTCAGATTGTATCCTCATTCTTTTGGTTGCTATTTTTTTTACTTTGATAATTTTTTTAAATTGATATTTGTTTTTTCTAGTTCTTCTTTCAATATTAAATTAATTGAAAATTGAGTTTCTTAATTGAGTTCAAATCTAGAATTTAACATCAATATTTATTATGATCGATTTTAATGTCAACAAGTTTCATTTGGATAAAGGAGTTCCACTTAGATGTTTATTCATCTTTAAATTGCCTAAAAAATCATATTTAAGAGCGAAAAATTTTTTTATTTTAAATTGATTTCGAGTTTATATGTGGTTTTAAATAAAATAGAAAGGCTGGAAAAACATCCAAGAATCTTAGATATGTTGCTCAATTATTCAAAGGTTTTTGGGGTGATTCTTCAATAAAGTTTGGTTCATGTTTAGGAGAGAGATTGTGAATTTTCAGAGATTTTGAGCGTGGAGGTGATTCCTAAGGTTTTACATAATTATTCATATTTTTGTATGTATCATTAATATTGCATTTAAATAGAAAAAATAACAAATTTGATAGATAGTTGTGATGATGCTAATTGATCAATGATTCTATACTAAAATATTAATAATCTAAATTATTTTTTATTAGTTCAAAATGCATTTTATATTGATTATAACAATTTGAATAAAAAATTCTTTATTACCTTAAAAAATATGATTTAAATTAGACAGAAATCATATTTTAATAGTTATGAATTAAAAAGTCCTGTATAATAAATCTTATCTTATTCTTATATAAATGTGAAACTTCAATAATTATAATAGTGTCTTCCTGCCGAAGAATTTGTACAGTTTTCGGGCTTATAAGGGGTCTTCTAAGCAACTGTATCCCAAACTCCAATGGTGTTCTTGGCAACAAGATGGGCTTCTGCACCGCTTGGATCATTGGGTTGTACAAGGAAGAGTTCTAAGTACGAAGAAAACTCATTGTTGTGTTGATTTTACTCTGCAATGTACTGTTCATTGTGGGAGAAAACAACATGGATTACAACAGTATTTTCTCTTCTTTTATTTTTCCTTGAAGAATTTTCTATTATGGTCGCTGACTTTTTTTCTCTTTGATTTTGTCTCATCACATTGTGTTGATTGAGTTTGAGTTTGATAATTTATTTTAATTTGTTATTTATATAAGGTTACGATGGTGTCAAAAAAAAATCTCGATATTAAATTGGTACTTGATTTTGTAAAATAAAATTCAATTTTATTACATATAAAAAATTAAAATCATGGGGGCCATATTTGGCAATGAGAAAAAAAATGTAGGCTTTTTTTATAACTATTCATGAGGTGGCTTTTAAAGATTTTTGCATGTATATTTCTTTTCATTTCATTTTCAATTTTTTTAGTTTGAAAATTTTATTTTTTAATCTAAAATTTTATTTGGTTCACATTAAATTTCTATGTTTGAAGAAGAGAGAATCGATGGAAAACAGCATATGAGAGAGAAAATTATTAATTGTTCATATTACAACAACAAAAAAACAGATCTCAATATCAATGAATTTCATTTGATAAAAACAATTATATTTAGTTATTTCTCACATGTCTTCTTTTCAGAAAAAATAGATCGTTTCTTGAGAAATTTTTTATTCAAGTTGTTTTTTAATTTTTTGATCGATTAAAAGTTGATCTGTGACTAGAAATTGGTTTGTTGAGATTGTTTTTAAAAACACTATCCATATATTATTGTTGATTAGGAATGAGCATGACTGTAATTTAATTATAATTATGACAATATAAACAAATTAGTAATAGTTGGGTTTATTATGAATATTGATGGTTATAATACCATTTTTAGAGTTATTAAGTTCAGAATTTCTATGCAGAAAAGGTTCAATTATATCGAGGAAATAAAAATGGTTATACTATAATGCAAAGGTAGCCATCAAGATAGTGGCTACGAGGTCACGAGCTTAGAGTTTGTTTGACAGTGTGGTAGTGATTGCTTTTCAAATGGTTTTTCGTGCCGAAATATATGCCAATGATATTTTTTCATTTTTTAAAAATTATTTTTGACATCAGTATATCAAAACGATTCAAAAAATACAAACCACATTCAATTTTAGTAAAACAAAAAAAAATCAAAATTTGATAAAATGAAATTACAAACACAATACAAAACGATATCTTACAAGTGAAAATAACATCCAATATATGAATTGTGTCGGCCACTACATTTGCTTCTCTAAGAGTGTGGACGGAAGCAACTGATTTGCAAGAATTGCATAAATTAGAAATACAATAAAAAAGAAAGTCAAAGCCTTTTCTGCATGTTTTTAAAGGATCATTAAGATTATCCATGACGGAAAAAAAACAAAAGAGTTAAAAAATAGATTAATTAATAATTAAAAAACTAAAACAATACTATACTACACCTTTCATGCACACACTCACAAATCACATTCATTAACTTTACACTTTTTGCTCTTTTTTTTTCACTTTGATTCTTGTAGTTTTTGGCAACTTTGTTAAAACTTTTTCTCCATCACATTTCAATCCCAGTAAATTTAAAAATGAAAAATAGTCAATGAAAAGAGAAAAGAGTGGCCAAGTTTTCAGTCAGCCACATTATGTCCGTTTGTTTAGTTGTAGCATTTGTGTTTGCGATCCAAAAAATATAGTTATCATGCTGTATTTTATACTATAGAATACATTAAAAAATATTTAAAATGCAGTTTTTATAAAATAGTTTTTACATGTTTTTTTAATTGTGTTTTGTAAAATTTTGTTTAATTAAAGGGTGCGTAGAGATAATAAATGAGGTTATTGAGGTTTTTATTATATTATTTTTAAGTATTTTTATATTAAAATTTAAGTTTTTAAATTCCAAATAGATAGATTGTACCTTAATCTTCTGGATGACCATGGTTGTTGCAGGTGATGCAAGTTTCGCCCGTCTTGTTTATAAAAAAAATTAGGTGTGTTGGCATGGCTTTCCAAGTTTACGTGTGACTTTTTTATTTTTAAGGGTTATGCTCGTAGGCTTGGCCTAGCAAGCCTGGGCTCATCTAGGATATCCTTTTAAGGACATACAGGCATACAAATTTAGTCTTTATTTTCTTCGTTTATTATATTTTTTTATTTAATTGTTTTATTTTAGAATTAAAAAATTTTAATTAAAAAAATCTTCAGATTATGCCATACTTTTCAAATAAAATTGCAGATTTTTATGGTAATATTGTCAATTATGTTATGAAAAATTTTATATAATTGATTGAGAAAATATTGATAGAAGGATTTTAAACACCAAAATAATTAAACTTAGTGTATATTATTTGATGTAAAGAATTTCATTAGAGTGATTTTTCATATTAAAATTGTCTAAAAATTATATCTAAACTCAAGAAGTTTTTGAGTTTAAGGTTGATTTGTTATTTTTAGACTATTTTTTAGATTATTTAAAGGCATAAATAAGTATACTAGGTATCTAAGATGTTGTTTAGGTGTTTTTTGATCAAAGAATGCTTGAAAAAGAATTTTTTTTTTTATGTTTTATATAAATGAACTTAATTTTATAAAATAAAAAAATATTTTTGGATAATATTTCTAATAAGCGCAACTTGGTGTAATATTTTTTCCATTTGATTTATCCGATCAATTTCATGTATGTGTCTGTTTTTACTGTCATTTGATTAAATAAAAAATTAATTTTAATAAATAGAGTCATTGAACACAATTGGGTAAATGACTCTTATTGTAAGATCAAATATATGAATTTACTGCTATCTTTCAATTTTTCAAGTTACATATTTAGTTATTATTAATGATTTTTTTATTTTTTTATTTCTTAACTTAGATGATTTTCAATTTATACCTAAAATTTTTTATGTAAAAAAAACACATCGGAAAAGCCTATGTGTTCTTTTTTTATTATTATTGGAAAAAAACATATTCTACACCAAGTAGATTACGGGTCAAATAGCTAGATTTTCACTATACTTCTACACCCACATGCACCATGAACATTATTGTTAGGGAAATATTATTTTAGTTTGTATAGTTTTTATTTTTTTTCAATTTAAGCTCTGGAGTTTTATCTTTTTACATTTCAATCTTTTATTTTCATAACTTTTAGTTATTGAGAGAGAGAGAGAGAGAGTGTTTAATTAGATCAAAAAAAAATATTAATGTATGTACCTATTCATCTTGTAGATGAGAGTTTAATGATAATGGTTTTGCCAATCAACCATACTAGAAAATATAGATTAGAGCTTGTGATAGTTTTAAATTCAATTTATTTTTTATTTTAGAGTGATTTTAAGACATTTAGGGGTTAGAAATTAGATAATTAGAATTTAATTAGATCACAAAAAAAAGATTAATCTAGGTACCTATTCATCTTGTAGATGAGAGTTTAATGATAATGATTTCGTCAATTAACCATACAAGAAAATATAGAGTAGAGCTCGTGATAGTTTTAAATTCAATTTATTTTTTATTTTAGAGTGATTTTAAGACATTCAGGGGTTAGAAATAAGGTAATTTGTGTTTCCATGATGTTTTATAAGTGTTTTCTACAACACAATATTTATTAATTTATGACACATTGTCCGCTTAATAAAAAAGAGTGCAAGTGTGCGGGTTTGGTACAGGCTCCCATGTACTTATGCTTTTCTATTTTGAGGTCAGATACACATGTCTAGCCTCCTAGGCCCATAAATTTTTTTTTTCCAATTTAAAATAAAATTTTTATCTAAATAAATAATTACAATGCTTGTTAGAAAATATCCATTATGCCATGATTTTCAAATACAATGAGGCCTTTTATAGTTATATTTGTAATACCCTTTTTCAATAATTATATATGAGCTTAATATGCAATGAATTATAAAAAAGATTTCACATGAAAATTTAATGAGGAATAAATAGACTTTTTCTTGTTGTTTTGATATGATATTCACAAATTAATTATTCTTTGATTGTTCATATATCCGCATAAAAATGACGAAGACATTTTTATTTTGTTTTTTTGTTTGAGATTTTCTTTTTAAATTATGATTAGTTTTGCTTAAAAAAACATTAGTAAAAAAATAGGGTTTTGTCCAAAAAACATAAATTAATATGAAAATGAGAGCTCTGCATCAAAAAATAATTTTTTTAGTCCCTTTGAGATTCTTGTGAATATTCTTTTAATTATATTACATTCTTATTTAAAAAATGACATTGTTAATAAAAAAAATTTATATCAAAACAAAAAAGATACATAAATAAGAAATGGGGACTTAGACTTAAGAAATACATTCTCTCCTCTATATTTAAATCTTTCAAACTCTTATTGATATTTGTATTAATCCTCTTATAATTATATATAAAAAATAATTTTAAAAATTACCTAGCAGCATCATGTATGCGTAAAATATAGTATTATCCTATATACTAAAAATGTTATGGAAACAGAACAATAAAGTTCACTGTGCATCCAAACTCGGATATACTATGGATTACATTGTCCATATGAGCAGTGCATATTTTCTCATTTGTCATTTTGGTCATCAAGATTTGATTTTGCAATTTTATCATCCTAAGTTACATTAGCATGGTGTTATGTATTTATTTTTATTTTTTTTCAATTTGCATACTTTTATATATACAAAGTGTTGAGAAATAATACGACAATGAATTAAAGATCGATTTTGTAATATAAAAAGAGAACTAAAATAAATCAAAATAGACCCCATTTAGATTTTGGTGTTAAAAACTTTACTTTGCTAAATGAAGTTTTAATTTGTGTATTTATTGGTCCCTTTTATTTTAATACTTTACATTTTGATCTATTTTTTTTACAGTTAATTGAAAGAGGGGAGAACATTGTGAAAAAAAAAAAAAAGCTATACTACATTTCTGAAAAAAACTCAATGAGTTTATCCTTTTAGAGAAGTTCAATGAAAGTATTGTTGCTCTTTATCCGTGCTGAAAAAATTTGTATTAAGGTCTATAAAACTTTTATTTATTTATTTATTTTAGAGTGATTAAATAGTGTTTTAGAATTGGAAATGAGTTTATTGAATCTTCTAGGATATTTTTAAGTGAAAAAAATAAAAAAAAAAGAATTTTGAGATTCCAAAACTCATACTTGTATTTCTTAATCTCTAAAGGTTGTCAAAAAAAAATATATATATATATATCCAGTAAGCAAAAAGTCATATGTCAGAATAAATAAAATATCATCTATTTAAGAAAAAAACTAGACCAAAATGATGCATCACCTACTTTTATTTAAAAAAACAAATATGGTTTGCAAAAAAAGTTTTATTTAAATGCTTGGCCAGTTGCATGTACGGGCCTGGACATGTGTTGTTCATCCATTTAAAATTACAAAAAACAAAAAATATATAGGGTAGACACGTGTAGTCTATCCAATTAAAATTACAAAAAACAAAAAATATAGCCGCACAAGTGTGGCTTTCCTAGCCCACACAACGCTAGGCTTCTTTCTTTTGAGCCTAGCATGTGAGACATGCCCTTCTGCCCTTCCAACCTCGTGCTCCTCTCACCTTTTTTTTTTTTAATAAAATTCTTTTTAAATAAAATTAAACCTAAATAGATTAAAGTCTAATTCTTATAATGACGAGTTTTTTTTAATCAAATCACTTCTTGTTTCTGATTACTACAATAGCTGCAATCACAAATTAAAGCTAAACTACAACCATAAACCCACAATACAGCTTTTAAGCCGGGAAAAAAAATCAAGATTGTCGATGGATTTTTTAATTGGGAGAGAAACTTTACATCATTAAGATATTATTTAGTAATTGTCTGGGATAAAATATACCAAAACAGACAGAGAAAACATATTTTCATATATTTTTTATTTTAAAAAGATAAAAATTCACTCTAAAATTATTTTACAGAATTTATCTTTATCTCAACAACAAAACATATTATTATTTTTAAATGCATATTTCGTTTTCCTCTTAAAGCTAAAAGGATAATCTATGAAGTGGATATAAACTAGTATCGTTTGTTTTTGTGTTTGAAAAGTGTTTTTGAAAAATTTTATTTTTTTATTTTAAATTAATATTTTTTCGGTTTTTTAGATTATTTTAATATGTTAATGTTAAAAATAATTTTTAAAAAATAAAAAATATTATTTTGATATATTTTTGAGTAAAAAATATTTTAAAAAACATACTCTTAATTTTAAAAGGAAATAAAGAGAAGGAGGAAAGCGGGCTGCAGGAACGGGAGAAGTATACTATAAAAATGAATCTTACAAGCTTACTCTTCCACATGCGGTGCGCATAAATTCGTTGCCCTAAAATCTGATAAAAGGAAAGTGAAAGGATGAAGAATTAAGCTCACAAACTTAGATATAAAAGGGTTCGCCATAAAAACTGGCTTTTTCCGAACAGATTTTATGACCTCCCGGGGGAAAATGACACAGTCCCGCAGATTCAGAAGTAGTTGAATTCAAGCTGGCTAGTTTTGGAGCCTTCCTGAACAGCCTCATTTATAACCATTTGAACTAGTTTTCAGTTCTTGATAATCGATAGTTTTGGTACCTTGTTTCCTCTTTTTTGGCCTTTCCCCCCGGCAGAAGGTGGGCTAGTAGATAAAAATAAAATAAAATAAAATAAAAAAGTATCCTTAGTGGGCATTCGCAGTCAAATTACTACTCACTTGACATTTGCTATGCCAGTTATATAAAAAATGCATTTATCTTTTAAAAAATCAAATTGATTTTTGTTTTTAGTGTTTTTCATACAAAACTATCTAAAAATAATTATTTTAAAATAAAAAAAAACATGCTGCTGCTGCTACATGTCCGTCTATTTCCAGGGGACCCCACATTCGGAAATCTGAAATCAGTCTGAGGACGGACGGTTCGAAATGGGTGTTAATTAATTGTTTCACAATTAGTATTTTTTTGACGAGTTAATTTAGCATTAATAGTTGCTGGATTTTGTGATACAAAGTTGAGAAAAGAGGGTCACGACATCAAAACCACCTCCAAAATGGACCGTTCTCCATACCTCACATGCTGCCCACTAGCATCTACATCCAAACCATTTAATGGATGGGCCACACTTTGGATGGGACACTTGAATTCTTTGTTTTTGTTGGTGGAAAAATATTTTTGGAATTTTTAAAATATTTTTTAAGATTATTTTAAAGTGTTGATATTAAAAATAAAATTTTAAAATAAAAAATATTTTTTAATATATTTTTTTTAAAAAAAAAACTTTAAAAACAATTATAACACAATATAGTTTTTTCTTGTAGCAAATCTCAACGTGGGCTCACAAATGGATTGGTCAAAGTGAAATTATGGATGGATCACATCACTAGTATAGTAATGAAAATCACTCTCAAGAGGATCATGCATTGTGAGAGATCTTCTCACTTGTCGTGATGGGATTTTTGAATTTTATTGTTTTACTTGAAAGAAAACCTCTCAAGTCTTGACCACCACGAGCAAAAGAATCCACACAATCACAGTCTGTTTTTTCCAATATATATATATATATATATATATATATATGAATAAACATAACCAAGCAACAGGATTATTTATAAAAAGCTAAGATCAGGTATGCGCCTCATAGCGGGGTGAATTGTCCTTCGACACAAGGGCAAGTAGACAATTTACCATCTCTTTGGTTGAAGCACTTCTCAAAACTAAAAATCTACAGTGGAAATAGAGTAAAAGAAGTCCACCACAACCTCACTTTTCAATGAAAGCCACAATCCACATGATCTCGTTTTGGGATGCAGAAAGATCGCAGCCCCTTTTCTCAAAAGAAGATTTCTCTAAGCCCTAACTCACCCAATACCCAACTCACTCCGAGCCTTGCCAGTTGCCACTCTCTCCCAAAACGACCCCACCTAGCAGTCTCTCCACTTAATCCTTGTGGCTGGTTCAGTCAGTCATATCTTGCCAAATTTCAAATCTTGATTGACACGCATGTCTTGGATCACCCCTCCGCAGAAGGGTCTGTCTTGTCGTAGCTTACTCGGCAGTCCCGATCATGTATGTACTGAGATGCGTTGCCCTTACCCATGAGCTCCCCCGGCCTTGCAAGCCGAACTCAAAATTATCGAACTTGGTGAATGCAAGGGGGGGAATGGGAGGGTCCCCGTATGATGGATCCAAAAGGCAAAGTACAGAGTGAGGTGCAATTATTAAAGCCATGAATTTCATCCTAAGCAAGTGAGAAAAGAGACTATATAATTAAAAAAAAAAAAATCATTTGTACATAATCCCCTTTAAGTGACCGATTCTCACTGTTATTGTGTTAGATAACAAAAGGAAAAAAAAAAACCTTCTCTCTCTCTCTCTCTCCATATATTGATCCCCCTCAATTTCTACAGAGCTCTCATTTCTTATTCTCTCTCTCAAATATGAAAGACCCGTAGCGAGAGAGAGAGTGGTAGAATCACACAGAAAGTACCAGCCATGAAGGACACCATAAGGTGTTGTATCTCTTGCATTCTACCATGCGGAGCTCTTGATGTAATCAGAATAGTACACTCTAATGGTCGTGTAGAAGAGATCAGTGGAACAGTCCGAGCTTGTGAGATCATGAAAGCATATCCAAAACATATCTTGAAAAAGCCATCTGCACCATCTGATGATGGGGTTGTTCCAAAGATTGTTATAGTCCCACCAGATGCAGAGCTACAACGTGGAAAGATTTACTTTTTGATTCCAGCTCCACCAGCACAGGAAGCCAAGAGTTCTCGATCATCAAGAGGTTCCTGTACGAGAAAGAAAAGAAGAGAGATAAGCAATAATAACAGAAGTGAAAGCAACAACTCGACCCATCACGGTACCGACTCCATTTCAATGACAACAAACCTTCTCATTTCTGATCAGTATTTGAGTGAGATTCTATCGGAAAAGATATCAACCCAGAGAGATCGAAGAAGAGGCCGTGTTGGTGTGTGGAGACCCCATTTAGAAAGCATATCAGAGGCACCATATGATGCATAAATAAAAGAGTCCGGCTCATGTCAAGTTATATCAAATTCTTGTTTACTTTTTTCTCTTTGTGATTCATTTTAGAGGTTCTTTTAATTTTCACTAGGGCTCATCGGGAACTTTCTTCTCATTCAAATTTTATTTTCTTTCAATTTTCTTCTTTCTAGTGTATATAGAGGCATATAGAGAAAAACAAAAATAATGCAAAAGCTGGGGAGTCAAAGTTTGGACATTGTGGAGACAAGATGATCATCCAGAACAGCCGTGGTGGGATTTTAATTTGTATCATCATATATTTTAAGGCTGTATGTAGTTGCTTTGAACTTCATTGAAGTTTGGGTTTCAAGAGCCACACAGGCAATTCATGGAAGCTATAGTTTTGCAATCTTGGAAGATCACAAGCTCTTAAGAGGTGCGAGCAAATGTTCTGTAAGTTCAGTTTTGCCGTTGTTGATGGATAGAGATCCCACTTCTACTGTGCATTGTACCAATCAGATTCGGAGAATGATTGAGATATATATGATGATTATTACACTGCAATTGGAATTCTATAGTCACTGCCCATCATCTTGTTGAATTGTTCTTGCCTTCCAATCTTCAATAAAGGAAAAATGTAAATGGAGCTCAAATTGTTCTTCAAATTAACACCAAGTGTTTTTGTGTGTGACATGATGCTTGCATCATTCTCAATAAGTGGGCATAAAGCAATAAATGTAATAGGAGTATTAATTCCTTTTATTTCTAGAGCATAAACTATTATTATTCGAGAGAATACATAATGTCACGACGCCATCCATAAATAATTCTATTGTGCTGTAAGAGCTAAACATGTTCCAATTCACGGCTTTAAAAACGGCCGATTTAGCTGGGCTCAACTGCATATAATAAATAATGTTAGGTTAATTAATTAATTAACTAGTTGTGTTAATTACAATTGATTCCGATTTTCCAACCACTCGTGTGTCCTTTTTTTTTTTTAATGAAAAGTAGCCATTTTTCATCCATAAATCCAGGGATTTACCAAGCAAAATATACATATATTCCTCCTCTGTGTTACTGGCTTGCTGGGCACTATTATCAAGTGATGCAATGGAGGAGGCAGTGCAAGGTTCAACCTGAAATTATGTGTTGATTATTGATATTAGATCATGACTCGATCGAGATCATCGATGAAGGAAACTCCTTGTTTCCCTTCTGAAAGATGCGGGTTGAGGGTAGAGTCCCAGAGCTTGCCCACCGGCTTCGATGGAGGTCGTACCCATGGTGTGCATTCCCCGTAATCAAAGTGACTTTGAGGTTGATGTCCCCACAAAACTTTCCACCGTTGAATAATTAATAAGGCACTTCTATCTAGCTTTCACTAACAAGTGGGCTTGCTAGCTGGGGCATGTCTTTACGCATTTTGTTCTCTCAGAGATGATGATGATGATGATTATTAGGTGGTGCCACCAGCATCTGTAAAGGTAATTTACAGTATATTTTGACCTCTGTATTGGCTGGATAGCCTTTGAGCAAGCCCATGTTCAAAATCCTAAGCAAATATTTTGCGAGTCCCACCATCTGGGACCGAAGAAAAGAGGACAGGGCTTTGATATCATTGGAATTTTAATCTAATTCAATAGGATACCACTCCATGGCTTGTCAGAGTGGCAGAGAGGCAGTTCAAGCCATATGTATATACTTATCATGCAACAGCTTTTGTTATGCTATCTGCTTCCTTCCTCTTGATAATTTTCTTGTGTAAAAGACGAGTTAATATCCCACCTCAATTTCAACCTTGCAAGTTCAAAACATTACTTTGAATAATGATACATGAAAACTATTGGATATTCCACCCATGAATAAACCATTAGGCCATAAATAAATCTTCAAATAAAAAATGAAAGATGATGGCATTATTGACATATATAAAGCTACATCTATTGTTAAAGATTTTAGACAACAAAGAAGACGTGGGCTATTTTAACATATTTACCTGTATCAAGAATAACTTTAATTATCATTGCAATTATTAAGAAGTTTAAAATGCATAAAATAAATGTAAAAACAATTTTATTAAATTGTGACGTTGATGAGGAGGTGTAAATGGAATAACTTGAAGGGTTTGTTGTTAATCGACAAGTATTTTTTTTTGTAAGCTTGTCAAGTTATTATATAGTTTGAAATAAGCACCTAAACAATAACAAGAAAAATATGATGAGGTTATGTTGTCAAATGAATTTAAAATAATTAAAGTTGATAAATATATATGTTAAAAACATATAAATTTTATGCCATTATATGTCTCTATGAGGACGACATGCTTATTTTAAGCTATAATGATCACATGATTAAGTCTACTAAGAAAATATTAACTAACAAGTTTGATATGAAAGATTTGAGTGTTGTAAATGTTATAACAAGAGTAAAAATTTTTAGGACACTTGATAGATTTATATTGTCCTAATTTTATTATATTGAGAAGATTATCGATAAATTTTGTAAGGGTAACAATAGTACTGTCAAAACTCTAATTGATATAAGTATATATCTATCCAAAAATAAAGGAAAAGGAATAAACCAATTGAAATATTCTTTGATAACTGGAACCCTAATGTATGTTATGAGCTCCACAAAGCCTGCTATTGCTTATTGGTTAGTAAACTGAGTAGATTTATAAGTAATCCAAGAGTGAATCATTGGAAGAAAATAAAAATGATACTCAAATATTCGAGATACATCTTGAATTATAAGATACACTATACTGGTTACCCAACAATACTAAAATTGTACAATGATTCTAATTGGAAATTCAAAACTAAGGATCCAAAATGAATAAATGGATATGTCTTCACAGTTGGTGAAGCATTTATGTCATAGAAATCCTCTAAATAAACATGTATTACAAGATTCATGATGGAATCAAAGTTTATTGATCTTGATAAAGTTGGAGAGGAAGCCAGATGGAATTATGATTTCTTAGAGGATATGTCATCTTAGCCTAAACCAGTGCCACATATTTGTGTTTATTGTGATAGTCAGTCAGCAATTAGAAGGGCACAAA
Organism: Populus deltoides; assembly: GCA_015852605.2. Classification (NCBI taxonomy): domain Eukaryota; kingdom Viridiplantae; phylum Streptophyta; class Magnoliopsida; order Malpighiales; family Salicaceae; genus Populus; species Populus deltoides. The sequence continues at coordinate 18,848,568 of CM027573.2, forward strand.
ATAGTATGTATAATGGCAAATCTGTATTTTTTGCATTAAATATGAAAGTCAAAAGAAAATATTATAGATCCGCTAGCCAAGGGTTTGTCAAAAGAGCTTGAATATTATTCATTAAGGAGAATATGTTTAAAGCCTTTAAAAATGAAAGAGTGTAATGATGATATCCATACCTAATTGATTAGAGGTCCTAAGATCTTAATACACATAGAAAACTAAGTCGTATAATATTCTCAGGAGCACTAGGAAATTATTATTCCTTACATATTTCTATGATGAAATAAGTGCTAGCTATAACGTGATAAATGATGAATTGTACTTTTAATGACTTTCATATCTTGGTACACCAAATGGAGTATAAAAAAAAACTCTTAATGAAAGATTACCTATATGAGTAAGAAATATGTCAAATTCTTTGAGAATTTTGATAAATGCTTAATTTTCTAGAACATTCATGAATCCATGAGTTGTTCATTGTCAAAATAAACACAATAGTGAGAACTAAAAAAAAATCTCTAAGTAGAGAACTATGTGGATACTATTGTTTTAGTTTACACAAAAGGTTGAATAGTTCAAGACAACATTGTGTTCACTATTTAGCAGAGTAAATATGATATTATTCCACTAAGAAATGTTCAAATCCAAAAGTTATCCATCATAATATAGTAATTTACCATATCTATATTTTCTCAACAAATCTTCAAGTAATTTTCAAACTGGCTAGACAATTTTCATTTATGTGGGGGATTATTGGAAAATTTGTCAAAACATGGTTAATAGACACATTTGAAGCAAAATTAAAAATAGGGTCCACTCACTATTTGGGTTAAAACTTTATTGGAATTTAATATCTAATATAAGCTCTTTATGATGGAACATTAACATGGTTTAAACAAATTATAAGTGAATGAAAAATTATTCTCAAAGAACCCTTGGTTAGCATGTTTTGGGGAAATCCAAAACTTTATAAAAAAAACTTTATCCCACATAGAAAAGAAGCAAAACTTTCTTGGTGCTTATAAAGTGAGAAGTTATAATTTGACCCAATAGGCATCCAAGGTTTTAGATGGAAGAAATCCTATGTAAAGTAGGCTTCTGCTTAAACTCACACACGAATGCGTGCTAGCCCAGCTCGTGTAAGGCTTTATGTCTGGATTTGAGTTTATTGTAAAATAATATTTTGGGCTGCATAACATTATTTTGTGCTAACTAAAAAAATTAGACGTGGGTATTGTCCATGAAGAATTATTTCTTCTAGTCCAGCCCATGAATGTTAACAATGTCTTTTAGAAATTTTTTCTGTAACATCTTAACAATTTTTTCAGCTAAAAAAATTTAAATTTATGGCCACCATGTTCAGTTTTAAATCTTAATTTATAGTAGCTAATCAAAGATTGATAATATTTGGAATTAATTCTAATTATTACTTGAATTAATTCTTCAACCTTTTAGCTTACAAAATTCATTATAAAAAAGGGTGAAAGATGAGTTTGTAACAAGTTTTTTCTAGATTCTTACACATTCATCCTCACTTCATTTTATAGTGCTTTTCTTTTTGTTTTGTGCTTTGTGTTTCATCCTAAATCTATAGATTATGTTCACTTTATTGAGAGATAATTGAGTTATTTTATTCTGATTTAAAGATTTTATTTAGAAGTTCATCTAAACTAAGATGATGTTGTTGGAATCTTATGAGACATATTGCAAACATCATAGTTGCCCAAGTGAGGAAGAATTAAGCTTTAAGGATAAAAAATTTATCCTTGACAACAACAAAATTTTTATTACTTTAAAGTTCTTCAATAAGTAAATACCCTCATTTATTTTAATTTAAACATAAATATTTTTATTATTAGCATACATGTTAGAACTTTAAATTAATATCAGTTGCAAGTTTGAATATATACTTAGTATGCATGCTATAATTTTATTATTATATTTGTTTTGGAAGCAATTTGTTATGAGTTTTTTATTTTACATACTTATGAATTTAAACATGTATGAACTCTAGGCTTTTCTTGAATATCTTTTATGTTTTGAATGTTTTTTTTTATGATAAACTATACATACTTATTCCCAGGTCTAATACATTTACACATTCTTTTATTTAACATGCTTTTCTTTTGTTAAACTAAACAATTGTGGTTGGGTTCTGTTTTTTAACTAAATACGTACCACTACATGATAAAAGAAAAAAAGATTAATTTATCTTGGATAAAATTATAATAATTATGAAAGAATAATTCACAATTTCATTTTTTCACTTTCACATTTAATTGGTGCTACTCACCTTTCTTTAATTTGTCATATATATACATATAAACCTTACGTTGCTTACTTTTCTAAAATAATAATAACTCTTATATAAAATATGATCAAACCATCAATCATAATATATCATTAATTCTAATTATTTTAAAATTTTGAAAAATAAAAATAAATAATTAAAAATTTGCCATAACTTGTATAATTTGTCTTAACACATTACAGAGGTTGTATCATGTGCTATTTGAAGCCAGCAAGTATCAATATCAAGGGGTGGATTATTAAGAGATCAACAAAATATAAAGTTTCGAACTAAGTTATATTGGAAATCCCCAAAACTGTCAAGATGTTTGTATCAATTCAGTAAAAAAAAAAAAAAATCATGTGAAAATGATTTAGTCAAATTAATTAATTATCTAGACGTGATTTAGTAAATAGTATCAAATTAGACTAAATTATATTATATTTAAAGAAGAGTATCAATTAATATATTTGAAAAAAAAATATCAAATATATCAGAACCATTAATGTTTTCATAAACTAAAATGAAAATTTCAATAATATTTGTTTTATTTCAAAAAATATTAAATTTTCAAATATTTCTTTTAAGAAATAAACAATATCGATTATACTCAAAATTAAATCTTTAATAAAATTATAAGAAATTAATAAAACAATTTAACCGTTGAGTAATGTCGGAAGTTTTTTAAATTCTTAAATTTTTGAAACTTTTAATTAAATTTTTTTTCTCTCAATAATTTTAACCAGTACTTATCTTATAGTTTAATGCTATTTCATCCAATTGAGTTTATTTTTTTCTCTTCAAATATCAAATTGTTATATATCAAAGGAAAGGAAGCTCACAAAGGCAATTGCTGGAGTACTCTTCCTAAGAGTGCAAGTGAAGTCTGAGCCATTAATTATGTATTATCCAATTAATTTGGATTGGCTAAATCTTGGCCTAGCATTTGGAGCTTCAAATGCGTGTATTTCCTATGAGCAAGGAGTTCTCGAGCGTGGTATGTTACTTGAGTTCAAAGCAAGAACACATTAAGTCATTATTAAAAATAAATGAAATCTTAACTACAATATAAAACCTTAATTTAAAATTATCATTCGAGAAATTTCACCTACCTTAATAATATTTATAATTTTAATCTAAATAATAAAACAACTGAAATCTTGCATAAATGTTTTGCAATGATCAGCCGCTGTTTGCCGACATGAAATTGTGGAAGGGGAAGCAATACCTCCACTGATTCACACGGGTTGGTAGGCCAGATAAATGAATAACAAATATAGGCTGGAGTGAATGGATCCAAAGCTATGTATGAAGTTGTCTCGAACACTTGTAATATAATGTCCATTCATTATATATGAATAACAAATATAATGAATGGACATTATAAGAGCGATGCTTTATCTTATCATTTCATTAAATAAAAAAAGATTTGAATTCCAATCATTCCAATTTTCACAGGTGCAATATAATTGAAAAAAACCCTACCTTTATATGTTTATATTAATCAAGATCAATTCAACTTATTAATAAATCAAGGAAAAAAAAATTACATTCTAGGGATTAATAGCAGGCTGAAAGAACGTACTATAAAAACAATTAAATATATTGATTAGATACAGGTTTATTTTGTTTATAAATAAGGTATGTGTGTGTCTATATATATATATATATGTTATTGACTGGCATTGTCACATGTGCCCCGACACGATGTCTGTTAGTGATTTTTTATTTGTTTGATTGATATGAAAGTCGTTATTTAATATTTTATTGAGGGTTATTAAAAAACTTGAATTTACTGTTCTTGTTAAAGATTCATGGGTAAATTACTTGTTGGTAAAATTAAATAAGCATGCAAATCATTGACACTATAAAATTTTAAATCGTGTCCTATATAAAGATCACTGAAAAAAGAAAAGGTGGGAAAGAGCTTTCTAACATGCATGCTATCTTTCTGATGCAACCAGATCGATATTCTGATTGGTAAAAAAAAATGATAGAAAATTAAAAGAAGGTTTTTTATTTAAAAAAATTCTTTTTTTGTGGTGTAAAATAGTAGTAGGAGTGCAAAATATAAGCAATAATTCAAGCGGCGCCCCACCGATCGATTAGTGGTTGCAAAAGAGTTGCGATCATATATTTTTTTTGCCATATGCTCTTTATTTTTATATGCTCCATATCGTTGTACCTTACAAGGTGGAACCTTTGATAAAAATGAGTCAGTGATTTTGTCGTCACTAACCGTTACAAAATGACAAAACAAGTGATGGGCCAAGGTTTAACTTACTCTTTTGTCATGTTACTACATAATTTACCTGCCCGATGACATGAATTAGATCATTTTTTTAAAATATAACAAAAATATTTAATCCGTGAAATTGTTTTAGGCATGGTTATTCAACTCGGTTCAATAGGTCAAATTTAAAATTTCTCGACCTGATTTATTTTTAGTCCAGATTTTAAATTAAATTATGTAAAAGTTGTCCCGACATAACTTAGTCAACCTGACAGATCCAACGACAATTTCAAAGATCCCTAAAAGCATGGTTTGACTTAAGAAGAAAAATCAAGATGATATTTAAAAAAAATATTAAGACAACGATATATAAGATCAACTCAGGCTTCATGGCTTAGCCTGTAGACCTGTAAATCCAATTGTAGACTCCATAGAGTTTAATAACTTTATTTTTAAAATAGTTTTTTTTTTAATTGTATTATAATAAAAATAGATACTTGTAAAATTTAGCACAAACCCAATATCAAGACATTTGTTTAAGAATGTGATAACCCTATAAAAAGCACACAAAAATAAATTAAGAAGCTAAATTTTCTAATCGATTGCGAAACCTGCTATCCGAGTAATAAATTTCATTGGGTTTAATAACTTTAATTTTTTTAAAACTAGTTTTTATTTGACTATGTGATAATAAAAATTGAGACTCATAAAATTGAGCACCAATAAAATGTCAGGATATTAATTTGTTTGAGATTATAGTAACCTCATAGAAAACAAATCAAAGCAAATCCTAAAGACTAATTCAAAATCAACTTAATATTGAATGATGAAATTAAAATAAAAAACTAATAAAAAAATTCAATAAAAACTCAACATTGAAAAATGAAACTAAAAAAAAAGTATCAAATGATAAAAAAAAATCTAAGCGCGTGGTTTTGGGTGGCCTAGATAGTTTGAAACTTTTTATTAAAACTTTTTTTAAATTGGACATACGACGAATCATCGGCCTATATTTTTAAATAAGTAGGAGGTGATGTGTCGTTTGTTTGTTCATAATCACAATGGTGTTTGGAAAATTCAAGGGAGTTTTTAGTCCTAAAAATTATTTTTAATTTTATTTTCACCTAAAATCACCTTTATAATATCAAAAATCCAATTTATTGAATAAAGAAAAAATAAAAATAAAAATAATAATAAAATCTAAAATACAAAATACAAAATCAAATAAGAAAAATATTCCTCTCTTGACCTCAATTTACTTTATCAAGTAAGAAGTTTCAAAAACACATCAATTCAATCTCTTTTATTGAATTTAACCTAAAGATCAGTTTTTTTTCCCCAAATAAATATAACCAAATTGATAATTTTCTCTCCTCAAGAAACTTTTTCTCTCATCTTTCAAATTTAAAAGATTAAAATGTTAAAAAAATAAATTTTGATACTAAAATTAAAATTATAAAAACTATATATAGGTAGTCTAAACATAATTTTTTTTCTATCGAGTTTGATATTGACATGAGATTTTTTTTATATATTTTGATCCTTTTTTGTTGTTTTTTCTTTTTTTAAGTAGAATTTAAAAAATTAATAATTAATTTGTACATAAAAGGTTGAAATTGAAAAACATTTAGGATGAAAAAGAAAAAAACAATGATAGTATAGATTGCTATAGTTATTTACCTAGTTGTTTTAGTATATATATATTTTAATACTGATCAACTTTCTTGTACCTAATATTTGGCTCTTTTTGTTAGATAAAAAGTATTGGCTCTTTATATCAAGAAATTTATGGTGTATGCGGTACAATATTAATAAAATCCTCAGCATTCTCAATAAATAAATAATACTAATAATAATAATAGGACTTTAACATATAAATTAAAACAATTTATTTAATATTTACCGATAAAGTCCTCTTAATATTTATGATTCTTAACATTTTAAGATAATTTATTTAGAGTTTGTGCTTTTATAGACAATTATAAATTAAATTTTGTTAGGATAAATATTTTAAGTAACATTGATTTTTCTTTTTCCGTTTAATTGAAATATGGATTTTGGGCTTTATGATTTTATGAATATATTTAGTTAATGACTGAAAATATTTATTCCCAGCAAAGTAATTAAATTTTATTAGGATATATATATATGCGCGCCCGTGTGCTTGCTTTGTGTGCTTAACTAGTATTATAGGGTTTAGGTTTCATGATTTTATGAATATATTTTGTTAATGGAGTTTTTGAATTTATTGTTTCCAAGGAATTGCAAAACAAAAAAAAATTCTACTTTTTAATATGTTTCTAAATTTTTTTGAGTGTTATGTATTATTTCTTATTTTTTAAATTTTGGATTAAAATTTCCTTCATAAGTTAATTTTTAATTATTTTTTTAAAAAATTAAATTTCAGGCAAAATTAACAAGGAAAAAAAATCTGAAAGAATATCCTATTGGAAAGTTAAGTTGAGTGATTTTTTGTTAAAAATATTCCAATCAGAAACAAAACTTCTCGTGGAATTTAGTGAAATATTTTGTTTGAAAATATTATTTTTCAGGCAGTGTTATGTGCTGGCATAGCTAACTAATATTTTTGTTTAGGGAATCTGAAATTGTTTATTGCTTATTAGTTTTTGTTTCGTAAAAAAAAGATGGAGGATCACACAATAACTTCCTACTTCACCAATATGGCAGTCATTTGAGCTTTTCACTACCTAATTAATCATAAATGGAACATAATTCAGTGTAACTAGTTAGCTACCAATCCACCTTCAGGTTTTCGTGCAGGTAGCGGGCTAGCTCTCCCTAGCTCCCAAACATAAGTCCGAGGTTATGAGTTACGTAGTGCAGTAATTGTGATAAGGATTAGGATTGTAATAGATATTATTATTTAAAGTGTTTTTTATTTGTAAATATATTAAGATAATATTTTTTTATTTTAAAAAATTATTTTTGATATAACAATTTAAAAAACATTAAAATTAAAAAAAAAAGATTTTTTAAAAGTACAATTAGACTGAAAACAGAAAACGCTGCCTTGACAATAAATCATTGATGGGCATCTTGCGGTGTTATGTGTGGTTTAGTGATCTATTCCGCCCACTATCCATGTGTAGCTGATAAATTAAGGTATGCATCTGGGGAGAAATCCAAGCTCCTCGTATCCTGGAATCAGATTGATTCGGATATATATCAACGGGTGGTAGAGTCTAAAATAGAGTTCTCTCTATATGCAGTGTAAGAAAAAGCAGTTAGCTAAAGATAAAAAGTTCGCATATGTAGGAAATTAACTAAAGACTAAACATGAAGAAAAACTTGGTACTTTGGACAATTGAAGGATTACTAGTAAGTACAGCACTTCTAATGAGAGGCAAGCCCAAAGCTACATTTTGGCAGAAGCTAAAAGCCATTTTCACCATTAGCTGAATTAAGACACTAGTTTTGCAAAGAAACAACAGAGCTGGACATATAGTGTTAACGTCTTACTAATTAAGAAGTCGAGGATGTAGTAGAAACATTACGACTACAGTTTTAATTCCTATAAGCTAGGAATAGCTTCTTAGACCAACCTGCCAGGACAAGATTATTTAGAAGTAGGCTGTGATGTAACACTATCTGCAAAGAGAGAAGCTAGCTAGCTATATAATAAGTACTGAAGCAGAGGCTAGACCCCCAACATTTGCCTTTCTGGCACTTCATCTCCATTTGTCCTATTTTGTGATCCTGCAAAGATTAACAAAAAGCAAAATGTTACTGCCGTAATTCAAGATTAACAAGAAGCAAAAAGCATATACGTAATTGTTAAATCTGGTTATTTACTTCAGAACCTACACAACCTGCTCTATCGAGGCAATCACAGGCCTCCACTCATCCACTCCTAGTGACATTACCAGTTACCCAAGCACAAACTCTTTACCTGATTGAATCTAAGAAATTTCCCCTCATTGAGGACAATGTTTCAAGGCCAGAACGTACAGCTTTAAATTTTGCACATAAGACCAAAAGCGAAAAAACAAACAAAGCAAAGAGTAACAGCTGAAGCTTCGAATTGCAGCTAACAAAACCCAAAACAGCAATAAGAGTTGCCAATAAACTCCGAATTAGCTTAATTTATCTAATTCTAACAGTATCATGTTATCACATGTCATCTTGAGCGAATATATAGTAATATCTCTCAGATAATTAAGGGATCAATAGCATTTTCTATTTATAGAAACTTTGGTGGTATCCGAGCTCCAAACCTGGACTGCCCTACACAATCAAAATCATTTCATCAACCATAAATGTGTCTGTACACACACACACACACACACACTATCATCAAGAAAGTAATATATAGAGAGGGATTAAGGGAGGGAGCTCTATCGTCCAAGGTTAAAGTTTTCGAGTATGTAAATAGAATAATAACAGTATAAAATCAAGTTAAAGAATAATAATAGTAATAATAAAAAGGAACAATCGCATACAAGAACATGTAGCAATCATCGAAGTTTAACAAAGTAATAGGCTGGAGAAGAAAAGCTCATCTTCTGTACGTATGACTGTTGCTCAGAAGAGATTTAGTGGACGTTTGTAAGTGGACAGGCTTTCGAATTTGAACCAAACAACCCTATAATTAACTAACAGAAAATACAAAGCGAACTGTAACTTCGTCAAACAATAACTATTACCAAAATCGTGAATTATACACTCTCTTGGAATTGATGTTATGCTTGAGTTTTCTTGCTTCGTTTCTCCCAGGTTTAGTAAAACGATATGTTTCCCTGAAGCCCTAATGAACTCCTCCGATACATGCATGTACACACGTACATTACAAAACCACTTAACAACTAGAAATAACTGTAAGCCTTTATTTCATCTTTCTAGTTAACTTATCAACTTCTTTGCAATGGTTTGACCCTTCGGGTAGGCGTCCATGACACATACCCATATCATATAGTCAAAAGCCCATAAGAAGATTTCAGTAAACAATTTTCTTTTACTTTTTTTTCTTCAAAGAAAAGTGTTTATCAGCCTAAACAATATTGTTTGGTTGTGCAGGCAATTAACATTCTTAGGGTTTATTGTTTTCCAAAACTCAGATTTATACTAATAACAATATCCTTTGACACACCATAAGCAAATATGTAAATTATCAATCTGTACTTAATTTCTAATGGAGCTATTGCTTAGTTTCTATCTGGTTTTTTTTTTTTTTTAAAGAAGAAAATGGAAAGCAAAATATTGGTCTAAAAAATTGTGTTTTTTTAGACAATTCTACTTCCATGCATGGCTGGATTAGGGCCTCAATGTGGAGGAGTCATTTGATAGAAGTTAATTATTAGAATGAACAGTCATTAAAAGTTTGAAATTTGGATAATGCTAGTATGAAAATGAAAATGAAAGTTTTTTTTTTTTGAAGTTGGTTGAAAGAAATAAAGATGAAAGTGGAAATAAGAATGAAAATTAATATATTATTCTTATGAAAAGAGATATAAATGAAAATTAGAAACGATTATAAGATTTATTTTTCCAAAGAATGATATAGGATTGCTATTGAGTTAGTCACATATCAGCGTTTGAGCTTTTCAATTTTTTCTATTTAGGTTTCAATATTTTTATTTTTATTATTTGCATGTTTAGATTTTCAAATTTATCTGCCCAAGTAGTTTTTTTTAGTTTTCGTCTATTGCATAGGAATGTGCCATATTGACATGTTCGCCGATTGTGAATGAAGTTTTTAATTTATTTGTAATTTAATGTCCATCTATTTTTTTATTGTATTTTTAATTTCAAATATTTATCAATAATGTGTTTTTGTTGCATTTCATTAGTTAATTGCAAATTTTCACGTTATGGGTCCAATATACATAATTGTGAGTGTCATATTTGAACATGTAAAAAAAAGAAAAAAAGGAAAAAAAGTTGAAAAAAATAAGTTTATTGCTTTGTAAACTAAAATTGAAGAAATCCACCTTTTAGTTGTTTATGGTCTTATTATGATAATGTTTTGTTGGATTTCATTATTATGATATCACTTTGTATTACAAGGTCGAGTTGTTCTTGATGATTGGCCATAAGTAAAAGCAATTAAATGGTGGTGAGTTTAACTATGAAGAAGTTTGATACAGATTTGTATTTTATTTTTTATTTTATTTATTTTTTTTGTTCAATGGAATTGAAAGAGTTTATTGAGAAAGTATAAAGAGTTTTACAAAGTATACAATTTTCTTATATAATGAAAATAATTAAATTTATTAGTTTTTTGAGTTGGATATTTATTTAATTGGTAAGAAATTGAAGGAAATTAAATGAATATAAATTCTTTTAAGTTCTTTTTTAAGAATTATTTTTATTTTTTATATGATCAAACATGTCATAAGGATGGGAAGTGAATGTTGAGTGAAAACATCACCAATAATCTAATTTTTCTTATATATATACATATAAAACTCAATTGATAATTAAATTTCCTAAATTATTGATATAAAACTAATAAAAATAAAAATATCACAATTAGAAATCAATTCAAAGTTATGCATTCTTAGAAAACATAACAACATTACTATATGTCAATTTAATAGTTAAATTATCATCATTACACACAAACACACACACACACACACATATATATATATATATAACAGCGCATAACAAAAGCATTTATCTAAAAAAAATTGAACATCTGCATGCTTAAATGAAAAATATAACAACTCAAAATCTAAAATGAAATAAATCTAAAATTTTAGACACTAAATATACATATATTTTTCTTTTCTTCTTTATATGTATATAACAACCATTATCACATCAATATTACCACCTCAATGGTCCTCTCCATCTGTTGTGGTGCCAGTATTAAATTTTTTTTTTCTAAAAACATATTGTATATTATAATTATTATTTCACCATCACCAACCAAACCACTCCAAAACCATTTTAATTAACATAGTGAAACCTATTATTTCCACCTTATATTTTCATCAATTTGTAAAAAAAAAAACCTTCCTTGCTATTATTAGATTATTAGAGAATAATATAAAAACTATTTTAAAAAAAACTTATATTTTCAGAATAAAATAATTGTTTCACATAGTCATACGATCATGGAATTAAACATTATTACCTTCATTATTTTCTAATTGTTATTAAGTCAACACAATATAGTGATATTTTATATAAATTTCAAGATCAAATAACTTTTAGAAAAAAATGATATTACAAAATCATATAAAAATTATTTTTTAGACCAATAATCAATTCTGCCTATTGAGCACCTATATTTTTCATTTCATCAAATTCCTTTTGGGTGTTGTCTAGACTCTTTTTCCAAGGGAATTAAATATCCATGCACTTTTAATTAATTAATATCATATCTTCAATTATTATCAAACAAACAAACAAAAAAGTACGCATCTTCATGTAAAGTTATTATTATAACCTTCTCATTCATTCATGTTAATATTATTGTCCACACCACCCTTCCTATTGAGTAGGGTTTTTTATATTTATTTAATTTAGACAAATTGTACTTAATTGATTAACAGTACAAGTGCTCAATTGGCCACAAAAGGGATTTTTTGATAACGAATTGATAAAAATTCAAGATGGAAATAGAGGGTTTAGCTCAATCATCAAAGTGTCATAGCTCAATCATCAATTTCATAAACAAGATTTGACTAAGGATTGAAGTTTTGTGATTAAGGATTTATTTTGCATATCCAAATAGATGGATGAATCGAGATAGCATAGTAGTGAGTTTAATGGATAAAGAGTGATGAGTGTTGTTGAGAGTCAATAATTATAATCATTACAGTATATAAAAAAAAAAGAAGCAATCACCATAGTTGTGGTATGGGTATCAAATATATTAAAGAATCATTTATATTCAATAGCTTAAATTTCTATGTGAAACTTTAAAATATAATTTATATAATTTTTTGATATGTGTTTTTGAGTAAATTTTTTTTAAACTTAAAACTTGTGTAAACTTACACTATTTTATATTTAATTTTTATTTTTCTCTAACAAGATGCGGTGGTATGGCCATAAAACTATGAACTTCACAGCAAAATTAATGCCTTTTGTTTTTGGCATGATGTACTGAGGTTAGTCTCATGCATATCCATGGAAGTAAATGTCCATGGGAAATGAATTCAAGAAAACCAATCTATGCGACTCAGCTATAAGCTAATTTTGAATGTATGTCATTTAACATGTTCTTACCTTCAATCCCTAAAACCGTAAGACGTCCCCTATATTAGGTTTGTTCATAAACTAGTTAAAGCATTAATTTACATAAAAAAAAAACAGGAAAATTAATTTTTGATTTAGGGTTGCCGTACTTGATTTCCAAGATTAATTTAAAAAATGCAGAATATCCATTTCCTGTCTAAAACAAACTCTTATAAATGAAATTGATTACAAATTCAAGAATAGCTTGTTTCTTTCGCATTTGAGATTGGAAAAGAAAATTTTAATTTGCTACAGCTGAAAGATGGAGATTTTAAAAGCACACATAAGTCACTTACCAAGATACATTGTGGAAACTGTAATATACTAACAGAAACAACAAATCGTTAATTAGGATATAAGGTTTAAATTAAAAGTATATATATAATCCTTGCCACAACTATGGCGATTGCTTCTTCTTCTATACTGTAATGACTATCATTGTCGATTCTCAACCACGCACATCACTCTGTATCCATTAAACTCACCATTACTAGACATCTCCTGAAAATTAACTCGATCCATCCATCTATTTGGATAGGCAAAATAAATCCCTAATCACAAAACTTCAATCCTTGATCAGTCAAATCATGCTTATGAAATCTGGTTTAAAGGAGATCAAACCTTATATGATCCCAACAAACACTTTTTACACTATCTTTGAGAATTCATAAAGACAAATAGTGGGTAGTGATCAAGAGACTTTACTTTGGATTAAGAGACGTAGCATGCTTGATACTTTGTTTATTATCTCAGAGGAACAGGTAAGTTAATTTTCATAAGAAATTTGCTAATAAGGAAGTTCCTCAGGATTAAAATTCAAGAATATCGCCTGGTTTTTAAATAAAAAGATTATTTATTTTCATATATTTCAGTTTTTTTTTTCTCAAACAAATTAATTTCAGGGAATGCAAATGAATGTAATGAAATGCCGACAACCATCCATTCAAATCTATAGAAGACAATAATGCAGTGTACAACACTTCCTGGGACAGAGACATCATATGTGCTGACTCATAATTTTACCAGCGTACCTGCTTTCACAGATCTCCCTCAAGCATATTTTGAGATTTCTGGCTATTAACAAGACTAATGGTTTTTTACAATGAAAGCACATACACATACAAATACAAGATTTTGGTTCCACAACAAGAAAAGTAATAAAAATTAATAGTTGGGAGTTTAAATATTATGAGACTATAATTATGCATGTTAAATCCCAACGTCAATGTGTATAAAAATCACATGCAACGTATGACATATCACATGATGGTCATTCGAATCATGGGGAGCAAAAAATCACGCAGAATCACAAAAGAGGCAAAACAAGGCAAAAAGTAAAACAGGCTGCGAAATTTATTTAATCCAATTTGGAAACAGCACCTGAACAGTGTTTTTATAGCGTGATGAGAGGGGGGGGGGGGAACAAAATACTATTCTCCCTCCTTTCCAATAATGGTAGTTGATGTATTCTTGAAATAATAAATAAGGGTAAAAGCTGTTCAGGTAAATTTTTCATTTAACTAGAGAGTTGTTTCATCTTGCACAGTCTTGAAAGTGATATCAGATTAGGGTTTTGGAATGTGGGTTTAGGGTTTATGACAGAAAACGAAAAACTCCACACAAACTAGTTTCCGTATGTCATGAAGCCTTTCAATGTATTGGAAATCCAATCAATCACTGCCGTTCGACTTCCTTCTACTAACACACGTACGCTATATGTCTTAACTCAGCCATACCATTTTCAAGAATTGATTAAGTTTTACCTGGTTATTTGCTTGCCGTGTAGTTAAATTAAAGATACATTTATATTTAGCCAGTCTTGCTATAAGATTTTCTAAACTAAGCACAAGATTGGTATATATGTATTTAAATGTTATGTATGATCTAGAGAAAAAAATAATTACCATTTATCGGAAGAAGCCAAACGACTTAAGCTGTCTGCATCGAAGGCTTTGCTTCGTCTCTTGGCCTTATTTGAGTCTTCTTCTTCTTCTTCTTCTTGTAAGGAATCCCTCTTGCCTTAGCTTGACACTCTTTCACTTCACGCAAATAAACCCGAATAGCTCCATTTCCAAAAGGGTTAGTCTCCGCTGATCCTCCATGCTCCTCAAAAGCTGCTCGAAGGCGTCCGATTAGGGCATCAAGGCTCCCCCAAGCTTGCCTTAGAGGGCATGTACAAGGAGCAGGAGGATCAGGTTGTCCAAAGAAGACGCACCCATGTAGATGAACCTTAGTCTTGCCAAACTGATCAAGATACCGAAGGAAATCAAGCACATGATTGCAATTACACTGAGATAATGAAACTGGGGGTCTCTGATTCTTCAAGTACTGCCCGAAAGTGTTCCAGTCTCGCCGTTTCTGCGACTCATACCGGCTCAAAGGAGCTGATTGAAGCTGGTGGTGATCGCCTCCAGATCGCGAAGAGCCTTCAGCAGAATCTTTAGGCCTTTGATCACCTGACATGATTAATTTCTTTTGCAGAGAAAATGATCAAGACTATTTTGACAAGAATTGAAATTAAGAAAACGGGTGGGTGATGGAGAAAGAAAGAAGGAAAGAAAAGAGATGAAAGAAGAATAGTGTGATTGTGCAGTGGGGGGGAAGCTTAGGTCTCATGAGGAGACATGAAATGGGCCCTATGAAGGTGCTTTTGTTCCTCCTTTTCTTCCTCTCGTCCAATTAGCAACAATTTTGATTTCTTTTCCTTTAATGACACTATTTTGCACTAACTATATTTTTAAAATAAGATTTACAATTATTAACCCATTGCTATCATCAATACAATCATCACCATCATTTTCATTTGAATTTCGATCATTGCTACTGTGTATATGTGCTTAATGGCTAATCAGTCGGTGCAGTAGTCCGAATTAGCAACTCTGTTTAACTCGCGTGTGTGTGTGTGTGTGTAATATTTGAAGTGATGAGGTTGAAATCGCATCTAGAAAAATGTATTATTGATCCACAAAGTTTTAGCTAGTGAGGAAAATTATTACCCACCATTAACTAGTAAAGTAAAGACGACCAAGCAACAATACAGGATATGGTATTTAATTTAGTGGAATTGCTGATGTATTCTTTCTTTATTAATATTAATGGTATCAATATGTTCTGTCCTTATCTTCCATCCTTGTTTTTCAAATTTTACATGAGTAACACACAAAAATTCAGCTGGCCATAAGAGATACTAATAAATCATGTTTTGAATTTCTGAGCCCATTTCTTTGTCAGGTTTTTTAGTGCATAATTATGCAAGGGTGAAATGACAAATACACATGAACATGCATGTATAGATGTATCGAATTAAAACGGATAACATTCATAGGAGGTTTTTTGTTTTTTGTTTTTCTTTTTTTTATAAAGAATTTAGGGTGCTGGCTTGTGCAAGAAAATACAAGTTCAATGGGATGCTAGGCCTACCAGCTGCCTTTCAATTGCTTGATTTTGGAGGCAACATTTTGATTCAAAAGTTCGAAATTGAAAAAAAGTTATTTTCGGCCTTTGAAAACGAGGAAGATACCGCAGATGGGATTTTCCGTTTACTCGGGGGTCCAAAATAGCGCAAGCATGGTTTTACACTTACAATTACATATTTGAAATAACTCAAAGCTCTTGGTCATTTATCAAAGGAAAAAAAATCTCGATGCTCTTCCCAAAATTGTGTTTGTGATAAATTTTGTTCAAGGTTAAATTTGTTAGTATACATGTTCGATATAAAGTAAATATAAGAATATAAAATAATATAAAAGTTATTGATCATCATCAGATTTAAATATTTTAAATTAAGTAAACCTAGATTTAATTATTAAATTCGATGCGATAATAAAACTATTAAGGTCCAATGACTTAGTAATGATTTGAGGATCCAATCCATAGAGTATAAATTGCAAGTGAGAGATTCATTATTGACAGCCAATTATTAAATTCCAATCAAGTTTTCAAATCTCCACCGTTCTTAGAATTTAAACTTGAGACTTTCAAATAAAAATCGAAAATCTAAACTATTGGATATCCTTATGTGGTATTCAATTTCCAAAGTCAAAGATACTATAATGCGTTATATATTATATTACAAAGATGTAATGCAATTATAGTGGCCTTTACTTTTTTAATTTAAGAAGCCAAGACACATGAACTTAATAAAGATGAACAGCACAGAAAAATGTAGACTTGTACCATGGCTAGATGAACAGTCCAGAAATACAGCAAAGCTAGGGAATAGGTTCGTGTTTGATCTAGGGTAGAGTGATTTGGGATGCCCAGTTGCAAAAAAAAAAGAAAAGAAAAGAAAAAAAGAGTATACATACTCTATAATTATGTTGCAAGGATTGACTTGGCGGCCATTTGTGTCTGCTGGTTAGGGCTCTCAAACTCCAACAGCGCACCGTATCAAGGTAAGGAAATTTTCCATATTAATGTAAATATTTAGACTGGAAGAATAATTCCTTTATATTGAGAATAAGTTGAAAACACAAGACACTGAAAAGAAGGATTGATAAAAATTAGTGAGACATCTTTGCAAGATGGGTCCGAGCCGCAGAATATGGCACTGATGAATCATAGTGTTCTTTTGGAGGACAGTGCCTTCTGTGTACAAGTTGTTTCGCAATTCCGAGTGGCTCTCTCGGTGAGCTTCGTACTCTATGAGAATAAATATGCGCACATCATTAACAAATATTGATATTTCTACTAATTTGTACACTTATTTTATTTACAAGAAAGGGTCGTCGAATGCAACCACACCACCCAAAACTTGCCCTGTCGGCAATCTCATTTCTTCACAGAACTAGGAAAGGGAGGGATAACACTAGATAATAAACTAGTTACCTCGATGGTTCGTTGGCCTAATAAATTGATCACTTTTCTATATTATTTTTCTTTATAAGTTCACTTTTCTTATAAAAAAGAGAAATTTTATATCGAAATAAAAAATAAATTGATGGATGTTATACACCAAATGACTAGGTAAACTAAGATTTGTTGATTTCACTGTACAAAATACTCTTTCCTAGAATAACATTTTTAATTTTTTCAATTTTTTTTTCAATTGCGTAGTTATAAATTAAGTTAAATAATATTTCAAGCTCATAATTTATTTTTAATTATTTTTTTCAATTGCGTAGTTATAAATTAAGTTTAAAAACCTTTCTTGATGTCAATGACATCGTTTTCTCAAGAGAAGTTTAATAGTGATGATATTTTCCTATAAACATGCTGGAAAAGTAGATTGGGGTCTATTTATTCTTTTTAAATTTGGTTGATTTTTTTAGAGTGATATTAAGGTGTTTTAGCGTTGAGAATTGGTTTATCAATGTACTTGGAGTGTTTTTAAGGTATTTCTAGGTAAAAATAAATTAAAAAATAGATTTTCAGGGCTCAAATATTAGACCTTGATTTTTTTATCATCAAGGATGGCTATATAATAGTTAATCGGGCGACAAGTTATTTGCCACAGCAAGTGACATGCTGCTTGTTATGAAAAAAATGGAGTCATCTGCTCCTAAAAAAAATGAAAAAAAATTAGTCAGGCACACGCCTGACCTTATTTCTAATAAGCTAGGTGTGTTAGGCACTTAAGCTTGATGCCTTGACTATTTTGTGGTTTTTTATGCATCTCAATCTAATTTTTTAATTAATTTATTTAGAATATACTACATATACTAAAAAAAAAACTATTTTTCAAATTTATTTCCTTTAAAATCGGTCCTGGGTTCGAATAAGGAGAGAGAGGGTAGCTGAAAAATGATAGATAAGATAAAAAATAAACATTTGGATAACCATATTTTAACAATAAAAAATTATCTTTCTTGGTATCAATGACTTCGTCTTCTTGATAGGAGTTCAATGGTGATGTTGTTTCCCTATAAAAATATTGAAAACATAGATGATGGTCCATTTAGTTTTTTAAAATTTGATTGATTTTAATTTTTCTTAAAGTGACTTTAAGGTTTTCTTTGGGCAGGGAATGAATTTATCAAGGTATTTACAGTGTTTTTTAGACATTTCATGTAAAAATTAGTTGGAAAACAGTTTTCTAATGCCTAAAATATTGACCCTAATATTCTAGTCATTAGGGGTGACTGAAAAATAGTCAATCACGTGATAGATTGTCTGCCATAACAAGCGACCTATCACCTATTATAAAAACAATGAGCCATAAACTCCTTAAAAAAAAAAAACAATTATGCACATGCCTAGCCTTTTTGTAATGTGTCAAGAATGTTAAACACCCATGCTTGTTGCCTGATGTATTTTGTGTTTTCTATTTTCTTTATTATGAATTTCAACCAAATTTTTCTTAAATTAATTAAGAGTATATTTTATATTTTATTTCATCAAATATCATTCAATTTTTTTACTTTGTTTTTGTAATAAGATTGTAGTAGTGTTTTAAAAAAATTAGTGCCCGTTCTTTTTGTGTAACCAATAATGTGTGCTTTTCTTTTCTTTTATTGGGTTGCTTTCATGATAGAATCTATTTTTACTTATCATATAATTAGATAAAAGATGGTTTAAGAAAAAAAATTATTAAACCCAGTCAATTTAATAACCGGGATACAGGTTTGACAGGTTAACCAGGATTAACTTAGGTAGATTTAAGATCTTGTTGCCTTAACATTTTAAGAAAAAAATTTCATCTTAATTGCCTTTAAAATTGCCAAGACAATCAAGTCACATCAAATCAAATATATTAATTTGGCTAGTAAATTGTGATTTTCTTAGTATTTTAGGTAAATAAAATTAATAGGATAATGAGTAGAAATTTTAGGTTATATGTAGAAATCTTAGTAAAGTTATCATTCAGATTTTTTGGTTTGAGAAAAGAACTTGAGTTGTTTGATTGGAAAAAAAAATAATGAAAAGAAAAAATAAATTTGGGTAATTACTCAAAATTGAAATATTTCATTTAAATTAAATATATGTTCATCCCTATGTTTGAAATTATCTTTTGGACCTGCTTGTATTTTTTGGCTTTTTTCTCTAAATGAAACATGTTTCCCTAATATTTTCTACTCTCTATCTTAAGTTCAAACCATTAGATAAGTGTATGATGATCGTGATTTTTCTCGATACCTTTTCTAATCATTAATTATAAATAGATAGTATTACTTAGTAGTTCGTATTAATTTTTCAAACTTATAGACTAAAATTAGAATCCAGCAGTTCAAACTTATCTACTCTTTATCCAAAATCATTTGGCATGTTTTACCCTTTTTTTAAATTAATCATAGGCTCTTTCAATGTTTAAAGAGATCAATCAATGCAAATCTAGCACTAAACCAAGTCCTCAAATCATTTAAGGATGCTTCTCAATTATGCGTCCAAAATTTAAAAACAAAATAACAATAATATAGAGTTAAGGAGTAAAAAGGTCACGATCGTAGCAAAAGATTTCCAATGCCTAGAGAAAAGATATGCCACTAAATCATTATTAAAATTTTATTAATATTGTTATAATGTTCATATGACTTTATTGTTTTTATTTTATGAAAAGGATAA
This sequence comes from Populus deltoides, assembly GCA_015852605.2. Classification (NCBI taxonomy): domain Eukaryota; kingdom Viridiplantae; phylum Streptophyta; class Magnoliopsida; order Malpighiales; family Salicaceae; genus Populus; species Populus deltoides. The sequence continues at coordinate 18,868,793 of CM027573.2, forward strand.
AGGGATGTTAAACAAAGGGTTTATGCTCAAATTTTTAACATTAAAAGCCTTGAAAAACTTAGTTATTCTTATATGCTTTTGTGTTTAAATGATTGGGGTAAAATTTTATTTATGGTGATAGGATAAGGAATCTAACACTAATGATGGTGCCTAACTGATCTAAGAATTGAAGATGAGAGTAGGGAGAATATTAGGACAAACAAACTCTTACATATCTAAAGTGATATGCTTAAAACATGATAGGTTTCATATTGATAGGCCTAAAATCAATACCCTCAATCATATTGTCGATGTCAAATAGTTTAAGGCAAGACCCATAAAAGACATAATCCTAAAGCTTTAATGATTCATAAAGCTCATCCAAACATTCAAAGCCTTAATGTAGATTGCAACCTTTTAAGTTCAGGTATAATGTTTGACACACTACTCTACTAGATTCAGAATGGTCAATTTAGCCTCTTAAAAGTCTTATCAATCAATGAGGCCTATAAAATGTGTCTCTAAATTAGGCTTAAATTCCTATAAAACTTTGTAAGTAAATGCTCATAGGTATAAGACTTGCAAGAATTCCTAAGTAGTCAAAAATACCCTAATGTTAATCATTTAGTCCTGAGTGCATTAACCCTAGGTAAAGTCCAGTCTCTACGCCATCAATTATGGGGATGAAACATATTTATGTTAAATAAAGACACGTGTATCAACCATATGCTATATATCAACCACGTGTTATATATCATACACATTAGAAACTATCGGTAAAAAATAAAAATGGGATGATTAATTAAGTGTGACTTGATTATAAATAAATTTTAAAAATTAAGGATTAGAATGTAATTTATACATGGGATTACAATTCTAGACTTAAAAGAGTCAAGCAGGGACTTGATTGTATAATTTTTTAAATTGCTCTAGAAATAATATATGTAATATTATTTAAAGGAAAAGATTTTTATTTATTTATGGAGTTATTAGGTTTTTTCTGTAAATAGAATGTTAAGCCTTCTATACAGAACATTACATATTGTATGCACTTTACACATCAGATAAACCTATATAGATAGTTAGAGTAGAAAAAATAAAAAGCTAGCTCTGAAAGTATATAAATCTTTTTCTCCTATAAGGGTTTTATGAAATTTTTATCTGGTCATTCGTGTCGATTACTTTTAAAGGCTAGATAATTGGACAACTTGTATTTTACGATAATCCAGCTTTAAAAAGTTGATCTAAACTAAGAAAGATGATTTTTTTTCTTTAGGTAATCTTCACACAAACCCTAAATGATCCTTGATTGTCTAACAAGATCTTTGAGACTCCATAGAAATTTCAAATTACTACTTTTTTTATTTATATGTTTCAAGAAACCCAACAATTGATAAAGAATATAAAAGTCTATATGGATGTCATATTAGTGAAAAGCATAAGCTTTGAGCTACATCTCTAAGATTCCCAATATGTATTTTATGTTATTTATCATTACTAAATAAAGTTGAATCCTGTCAATTATGCTTTCACCATTAAGATGGAGAATATTTATAAATCTTGGTCAACAAGTGGGAATAGATCCTAATCTTAAAAACTTTTAGGTCATCCTAGACATGAAACCTCTCTAGTTTGTAAATGATATGTATAGGCTCACTAGAATAATGGTAACTCTCAACAAATTCATATCCTGCTTAGAAAAGAGTTATTTATTATTCTTTAAGATATATAAGAACATATTTATCTTTTTATTAGACTTTAAAATCACAAAAAGCTTTTATGGATACTTGACAAATTCAAAGTTTTGTTTCCATCTTTCCTCTACTTGAGGATGACATACCTGGTCTTAAGCATCATCTTTATGAAGAAATGGATGGAATGCATAAGCTAGTTTACTACACTACTAAAAGACTCCATGATATTTTTGGAGGTGAAAAAGATGACCCTAGCGTTGTTAAGTGCTACAAAGAAGTTGAAACCATACTTCTAAGTACACTAAGTGATTATCCTGACTGATCGAGTAGATTCTCGATAAAATAGATATGTTAGGTCAAAATAGGTTATTGAGTTGGAGAAATTTAGTCTTTAATAACAGCTAATGTCAACTAAGAAAGCCCAAACCTCTACATTTTTTATTGTTGAATATTAGTTCATGGAATAGCTAACACATGAACAAAATACAACTTTTATGTCCATGACACCCCCAATCAATTGAAAATTTTATGTCTTTAGATACAAGGTAGGGATTGTGTTTATAGGCCTCAAAGTGAAAAGTTTTTAATATGAATTTCAATTTGAGCTCTCCAACTCCACCAATATGATTGAATATGAAGCTCTTTTAATTTAAATGAACTTAGTGGAAGCTTAAATGCCTATCTTCTATGAGCTCAATTATACTGACTGATAATTAACAGTGTTTCAATGCAATGGATATTTTAAAGCCAAGAACCCCTGAATAATAAGGTACTAGTAAAAAGTTCTATAATAATTTGCTCACATTAAAAAAAAAAGGGGGGGTGGAATCTCTATTCCTAGATAAAAAAAAATGACAAAGTCGATCTTCTATCAAAGTTGGCAAGCTTCAAAATTCATTCATGGAAATAATATTTACTACTTCAATATTGGAATTAAATACTTTCTTTCTTATTTAATTAATATTGCAAATAAGGTCGGATCCTATGGCTAGTTTATATCTAAAATAAAAGCCATTAATTAAGTGCTGCCAATAAGCTATAACTCAGTTGATAATAATGTCCCTCTTCTTTCTAAAGATTTCAAGTTTTAATCAGCACTCTTCTCTGTAAAATAAATAAACAAAATACTAACAAGTGCTCAGAGGCTCCATTAAAAAAATTTAAATGAAATTATTTGTCTTTAATTTCTCTTTTCTTTTTGGGTTCAAGAGGTGAAAAAGATTAAATATCAATAATTAAATAGAAGACAATTATAGATATTAGCGAGCCTATTTATATGGTAATATTTCAAATGTTCATAATGAATTCTATTATAAGACAAAATAAAAAAAGAAAACTAGAGATTGATGAACAATTTAAATGATTATTAACAAGTACCTTAATGGATTCGTTAGCAATACACAATATAAGATAATATTGCATGCCACAAAAATTAATGGCATTAAGCTAAATAAGTGTTAGTATTGTTTATAATAGCATCTTGGTAATTAAATTGGTACGAAAATGCTGCTGAAACAATATAAATTTTCGTAAATTTGTTCAAATTATCTATTTAGTAAATTATATCTAGAGTGTGAATCATTTCATATTTAATAACACGATCATAATTAAGAAATGAGATAATTAATAATGCATTAACTATAAAATGAAGTGGACATATTTAGTAATGTATAATTTATTTATTTTATGTATACCTTAGAGTAACAAGTGCGTTGTACAATGACATCAGTTTTCGTAGCAGTCCATGCTATAAAGACACATCTAGAGACATTATTGAATGCTTGTAGGCCCAGTTATATTTTCTTTGTTCAAAGGGAATTGTGACACTGCAACCACTGGGTAGGTGTTCGAAAATCAGACGCTAGTATATAGTTTTTTATGAGATGAAAATGACTTCCAAGATCTCCTTTAGTAAGTTCGGTGAATTAATTAGGCGGTATGCATTGAACCAATAGAAAATCTCGATCCGATTTCCTCTATAGCAGCCAGAGAAAGAATCTGGCCGAATATATATAAATTATATTTCTGGTTAGCTGTATTGGTGTAATTAAGATAAGATTAATACAAATGGGTTGGTTAATTTTGATTAGCGCTTTTCTTTTGGTCAATTAACTTGTTCCGTAAAGAATGTAAACAATGACCGTGGCCGATTGGATTGGAGGGTCGCTCTAGTTGGGAAAAAAAAAACTTTGAAGGTATTTGAGAGATTATTTTTTATAATGTATTTTTGTTTGAAAATATATAAAAATAATATTTTTTAAATTTATTTTTAATATAAGGCATCAAAAATAAAAAAATCTAAATCTAAAAAAACCACTGTTGAAACGTGGGGCAAAACACTAATTTTAAGATGTCCTACAAAAGAAATTATTGATAGAGAGTCCAGTCATGCTCACGTGTTCAGCTGGCTCTGTTTTACATGTGCTGAGAGATGATAGGTCATTTTCAATCTGCTACCAATTTGTGTAGTGAATAATCATAAATTTTCAGAGGTTTTAAGGTTGTTTCATAATTTAATTTTATTTTTTATGTATATATTTGCAAGTAATTGTGTTTTTATTAGTCTACGAGGATTACAAGATCCTATCTTTAATTATAGTTAGTTTGCATCATCAAGTCATATGTCAGTTCTTGAATTGATAGAGCCTATCGATCTTCTTTATATGCAAGTAAAGCCCGATGACAAATAATCTATAAATTATATAAAGATAAGATATGAATCCTAATCCAAACCTTAACCACTTATGCTAATATTTTACGATTAATTTCTAGTTTTCTAGTTTTAAACCCTCATCGTTTTCTAATTAGGGTTGCTAACAAGCCCTGTTAAAATGAATTTAAAATTTATTTGAGAGTATGGTTGTGGTTATTTTTTAAAATGTTTTTGACTTGAAAATATATAAATTAATATTTTTTAAAAAAAATTATTTTTGATATCAGCGCATCAAAATAATCTGAAAATACTAAAAAAATATTAATTTAAAGTAAAAAATAAAAAAAATTTCAAAAACGTTTTTAGAATAAAATTTGCTTTTTGTTGAATGCATGTGTTTTCTTCAAAAAATAAAAAAGCACAACGGAACTTTCTAAAATGAAATAACATCGAGAAATTGCCAAATTAATTAATCCTTCCTTCGAATCATGACGAATAAATGCATTTCTTTATTAAAAAAAATAAAATCGTTTTACATGCCAGAGAAGTCTCGAGTTTCACTGCCTTCATGTGATTGTCTTCCTATTTCTAATCAACAATCTGAACAACGGAGAAGAACATCGTGCGTTCATTCTCATCAATACATTGAGAAAATCTTGTCTGGGACAAGTTCTTACAAGAATTATATCATGGATTCAATCACCACTCGTGGGCTGTGGGACCGTGTATTTTCATGCAACAACAAAGAATTGCAGTTGTTTTCTTTGCTGGTGCAAGAATCGCGGTTGGAGTCTTTTTGACATGACTCGTTGCTTCGAACTCCGTTGCATCATGTTCATGGCGTAGCAAGCTAGGTTGCCATATATTTAACGCTTGCTTATCTTGTTTTTTTAACTTTTAGTTGATTTGCTTTAAGGAAAATTAATTAATTAATGAATTGAAACCAACAAGTAAATTAAAAGCATTAAAGCATCAAACAGTTTTCACTAGAAAGTGGAAAAAAAAAGGGAGGGGGGATCAATAAAACACTATTATGAATAAAATTTGAATAAATTCATTTATATATAATATACATACGTAACATATGAATAAAAAATTTATTCTAGCCCCCATTAAATTTTATCATGGACAAATTATCATTATAGTTTTAAAAATCCTTTTATTTTAAAGACTTCTTTTTAATATATGTGAGTCAAATATTAAAAATATGCACAAATAAAAATTTTATTGTTTCTTTTAACTAAAGAGTCTTTTTTTAATATTAATAAAGTTTGTCAAAAGTTACAAATTCTTTTCTCTATAGGAGTTAAAGATAACATAAAAAATAACCAAGAATTTCCTATAAAAATTAAAAAAATTACAATTTAATCATTTGTTGAGTTTTGATATAATTTTATTATTTTATATTTTAGTTATATAATATAATTTGATAGATTTTGATTGATTTTTATGATTTTTCATATATTAGTTATTATATTTTATAGGAATATTTTTAAGCATTTTTAGAGTTCTAAAGTCAAAATGAAGTGTCAATAAGGTACCATATAGGTTAGGGGTGATTTAAGGAGATTACTCTCTTATTAAGGATGAATAAATAAGCATATTATAGTGGAAAAGTAGGATTAACCTATCATTTAGGAATATAATAGATATGAATTTATTGGAATATATTTACTGTTGTGATAGAAAATAATAAGTATTTTCCTTTTATATAGAGTAGAAGTCATTTTAATTTTGGCATGTAGAATTTGTTAAGGTAAGATAATATATTTGATATTTATCAAATAAGTCCTCTTAATATATTAGATGATTCAAAAACTTTAAGGGAATTTTTACCAAATTAAATATTTTGAAACAAATTTTTGTGCTTTTGTATATAAATGATTGGTAATTTTAGCACATGTTTTGCATGTGTATCAATGAAAGTGGTATGAAAATATTAAAAATAATTTTTAAAAATTGAAAAAAAATCAAAGAGTTTAAAATCCAATCAAATTCTATATAGTAATAAAATTTGAATAAAACCATATATATTTTTATGCACACTAAATATAAATGTTGAGGATAAATTACTAGAAATAAATAAAAGTTGAACATATTGTTGTATATCTTCTTTATTCATTATTAGAAATTACTAATAAATTCACTTTTAATGTTTAAAAGAGTGTTTTTTTTATTATATTCTTAATAAATTTAAATTGATTGGTTCATATCTAATATTTAAAAAATATTATATTTTAGCTATATTTAATAAATACTTTTTCCATGTGATTCGCACATGTATTATTCAACTATATATTTAATATTTTTTTTATTAGTTTTTCATGGATTGTTTTGATAATTAATAACTAAAATTAGAATTTCATATATATATATATATATATATGAAATTCTGATTTTAGTTATTAATCTCAATTATATTAAATTAGTTTGACAATCCATCCAAATTAGAGTTGACAACCCTTAAGTCAATAATATGAAAGTTATATGAATTTCTTAAAAAATATTTATATATAGTAAGAGCTTATAAAAATATTTTTTAAAATATTCATATAACTTGAAATATAATTTAATATAATTGAGTTTACTGTGCTTGAAATTATTTAATATTGTATATATCATTTGATTAAGCTAGGTGGAAGCAACACTGAACTAAACTTGCTTATCATATACACTTTGTTTGGAAGCATGATGATTTGCAAGCATGGAAAGGAGTGTTAGAGAATAATATAAATTATATCTTGAGATCTCACCTAATAGTTTAATAGTTTAAGTTATTGAGTTGAGATAGTTCTTTGATATGGTATCAGAGTCTTGATGACCAAGCGGTCACGAGTTCAAATCTCACCATCCCCATTTATTTGATAAAAATTAAGCATAAGGTAATGTGAGTCTGTGCAAGTTTTAAGCCCAAAGGGTTTTCACTTGAGGGGATGTGTTAAAAATAATATAAATTATATCTTGCAATTTCACCTAATAGTTTAAGCTATTAGGTTGAGATGGTTCTTTGATAAGAAGATCATATAATTTTCAAGTTAAAAAATCATTTTTTTTTAGGATTATTTTCCAAAGTGAAATGATTAGAGTTTCAAGTAACGAAGTTAGTCACATTGGAAAACATGGAAATATTTTTATGATTTTTTCTAATTTTATTAGAGAAGACCTCAATAGGATCGTTCATGTTAGTCACTTTTACTAGGATTGTATAAATTTAATTGGGAAGGGAAATCTTAAGAAAGAAAATCAAGTTTTGACCTCAAGAGAAAATACTAGAACAGACTGAATAAAGCCAAAACTAAGTAAATTAGGCCTTAATACCCACTGAATTGATTTTAGGTGAGATCTTGTTTGTTTTGGTAAGATTTTGTGTGACAAATACTTACATACAATTAATAGCTAGTTTAGTAAACCTCCAATAAATACTTATCATTCTAGAAATCGAGAAGAATGAGTATAATCTTTCTTGAAAGCTATATTGGTTGTGTTAAGAAATATAACCATCCAAAGTAAATAAAGAGAAATATAAAAAAAGGACAAAGTTAGCGTCTCATTAATATTGCATCAGCATTTTATTATGAAGAAATTAAATTAATTTAAATACAAAAAGATTATATATAGGTTAAAATAAAAATATTATTCTACCCTTAATAAATAAAACAAAATAAAATATATTTCTTAACATCTCCTTTCAAACTCATGATGCGACAGTTACAAGCATCAGAAGTTTGCCAACTAGAAAATAAAAATAAGAAATAGAATGCAATTTAGTAAAGAAATTTACAATCTACAAAGAAAAAGAAACAAAAAGCAAAGTAATGGTATCATGTTTTAGATGATGACTAATAAGATGATAATTGATCTCAATGTGCTTAGTTTGTTCATGAAAAATCAAATTGTGAGCAATCTAAATAGAACTCTAGTTGTCACAATACATAGGAGTAGGATGAGAAATGGAGACTCGCATATCTGCAAATAACCAACGTAACCAAACAATCTTTTTGGTAATAGATTTCATAGTATGGTATTCTACTTCGGTTGAAGATTGAGAAACAATAGATTGTTTCTTGCTCTTCTAAGAAATAAAAGAATCACCTAAAAAGATATAAAAACTAGTAAAAAACTTGCAATTTATGAGATCACTGTCATAATCAGCATCAGAATATGCATGCAGTTCTAAAAAAAAAATGGATGAAAGTAAAATACTTTAAAAGACTGTACCCTAAAGAAATCACAAAATACAAAAAACAATTACTCAATAAACAATAATAAAAGAAGTGATAAATTGACTAACAACATAAATAACATGTAACATGTGTAATATTTAAATAAATATCAGTGAGATATATTAAGCTCTCAACTAAAAAGAAAAACTTACATCAACCTCAATGAAAAAATCTTTAAGAAAATAAAATCAGTGAACTCAATTTCTATGCTCAATTATTGGGCAAAAGGTTTTGACGCATTTTGTCTCGTCATTTGTTTCTCTACGGGTGATTCTTTTACCTATATAGTAGTAGCACTGACCCCTAAATAGGACAGCCTCACACTCTCCTTCAGTGCTATCCCTTTCTCCCAAAAGTTAAAATGTCTGTTCCCCTCTCGTCTTGAGCTCTACCTATTATGCTTGAGAGTAGGTAGGATATATGGGAGGTCCTACGAGATAGTTTTTGATATTATGTCTCTGTCGTAGCAAACAATAATTTAAGCTCTGCCCTAACTTTTTCAAATGCTAATGATGTCAAGAAATCATAATACTAACGCTGCCGACTCTGTTACAGCTCTTGCCGGACTTTGTTATGGTTCCATTTTTGCTCGTTTCTGTCTGTCCTTTTTTCTGTTCTTTTATTGGTTTGAGTGCTTCACTTTAATCTTCCTGCGCCCTTTAGCTTTAAAAAAAATAATTGCATTCCCTACCACATCCTAGGCGGTTTAATGGCTATGTTTTCATCATCATCATTGTTATCATAGTCAATATCATTATTAAATTAACATGTTTTGGGTACATAATGCCCCTCTGCTGATTTAATTCTCAAACTTCTTAAGTAATGTGTTATGCATTCAACCATGCAAATATTTGGAGAATCATACTAAGACTAATAGTGTGTTTGTTAGTGTGGTAGTGGTTGCTTTTCAAATAACTTTTGGTGCCGAAATACATGCCAATGATATTTTTTTATTTTTTAAAAATTATTTTTGACATCAGCACATCAAAACGATCCAAAAGATACAAACCGTACTCAATTTTAACAAAAAAAAATAAAATTTAATCAAACACAGGTTTAATCACAAAGCTAAACAGACTTTAAGTAGATAAATTTTAAGGAGAGGCCTAATTTGGTTGGGAGACTCAATCAGGAATTTTTTTTTTTTTTTGTGAGGACCCAATTGGGCTATAAATCGAGAGATGAAGGGGGCCAGTACAAACCTGTAACTTTCATGTGAACATATATTTAAACAGGTTCCACTTGGTATCGTTAATGTCCATTGAGAAACACTATTAAGTCGTTTTCTTTTCCCGGTAATAAAGGTCACCTTTCAGGGGTTTTCTTTCTAATTTTTAATTATAAAAGTAAATATTATTCCATTTAATTATACAAAAGACAGCATAATTTAAAACATGTTTGTTTTTATATTTTAAAAATATTTTTTAAAAAAATAAATTTTTATTATTTTTTTTCTCTGCTTTAAATTAATATTTTTTTGTGTTTTTATATCATTTTGATATGCTGATATCAAAAATAATTTTTTAAAAATAAAAAATATTATTATGATATATTTTTAAATGAAAAGCACTTTAAAAAATAACTGTTACCACACTTTTAAATACACCCTTAATGATTAACTAGATAAATAACCTGCGGTAAGTTGTGGGATGGGCTACAAAATTTCTTAATGTATAAAAAGAATGGTACATTTAACAAAATATGCAAGGATTATATATGTAAATACTAAAAAAATATTAATACTAACTAAAAATTAAATCATGAAGTTGAAAAACAAGCACACACAAAAACCTCAATAGAATTGTTCATGTTAATTACTTTGACGAGGATCATATAAATTTAATTGGGAAGGGAAACCTTGAGAAAAAAAATCAAGTTTTGACCAAAAACAAGATACTAGGACAGACTGAATAGAGCCAAATCCAATTAAGTTAGACTTCAAGACCGACTGAATTGATTTTAGGTGAGATCTTGTTTGTTTTGGTAAGATTTTGTATGACAAATACTTCCATACAATTAATAGCTAGTTTATTAAACCTCCAATAAATACTTATCATTCTAGAAAGCGAGAAGAATGAGTATAATCTTTCTTGAAATCTATATTGGTTGTGTTAAAAAATATAATTATATAACAATCCAAAATAAATAAAGAAAAATATAAAAAAAAAACAAAGTTAGGGTCTCATTAATATTGCATCAGCATTTTATTATGAAGAAATTGAATTAATCTAAATATATAAAAGGATTATATATAGATTAAAATAAAAATATTATTCTACCCTTAATAAATAAAATAAAATAAAATATATTTCTTTATATCTATTTTCAAACTCATGATGCGTAGCTACAAGCATTCGAAGAAAATCATCAATCACCATAATATAAAATGATGAATAAAAAAAAAAGCTCAATGACTAAATTAAAAAAATCACCATAATATAAAATGATGAATAAAAAAAAAAGCTCAATGACTAAATTAAAAAAAAAAACATTGAGGATAGATTTTTAATTTTGATCTTTTTATTTATAATTCTTTGCAAACAATCAAATTAAATTATTCTTGGCAAAATCAAAAACAAATTTAATATCAAAATATCTTTTTAAAACAATAAAACTGGGAAGAAAAAGGTACAAAACAAATCATGAAAATTAATTATAAGTTAATAAAATATAAAAGTATCAGATTAAAAAGAAATTAAATGACCGAAACAATTAAGAAAAAAAAAAGAAATCATTGTGCAAATTCATACTGATTTCTCTGGAAAGAAATAGTGTTTAACCTGTCAGTTTTTTTTTTAATTTTTTTTTAAAAAAAGAAAATTGAATGCATGACAGAAACAAAACAAACGCCAATTGGAGGTACTGTTTTGGGTTTATGTTTTTTTTTTTTTAAGACTGATTCTTATTTATTGTTTTTTTTATTATTTAAACTAAATATGACGGAAATCCCTTTCCACGCTTAATTTAAGAATATAAAAACATATTATCAATTAAAAATATAAAAACTAATTATATTATGTAATTTAATTATTTTGATAGTGAAATCAATCACATAGTATCGTGATGATGCTAATACTAATGCTAATTATGGTTATTTAACTGATAAATAATATAGGGATGGTCACATGTGATTGTGTGGCCATGACAAGATTATTACAAATCGACTTCAATGTCCTTTCAAGAGTATCAAAAGACAACAAATAAATGTACATATTTTAACTAATTATCTGTAATTTATCATTGTATTTCTTCTAATATAATCATTGTATAATCCAAAAACAATATTTTACACGTATTTGTAAATGAAGAAACTATATTATTTGTTTCTTTTTACTTTCTTCATGAAAAATACTTTATTTCATAACTAAGCTATTATTTCATAACTTAAGTAGTGAAAATTTGATAAGCATGTATATATCAACCAAAAATATTGAATTTTTTTATTTTTATTTTTACACAAAATTAGTAATTTCTTTAATATCAGAGAACTCATCATCACAGCGCAGATTAATAATATACATATTAAGTTGGTCACCAAGTATCATAAGGTTCACAATAGAGAATTCATTGGGATATAAATGAGCAGGGCAAATAAGCTTTAATATTTTGTTGAAAATAGAGAAAGAATCACTTGAGTTTAAATATGTCACACAAAAAAATAACTTTGTACTCGCGCCAAGTGAAACGATCATCCAACTCATTAAATTGCATGTCAATGCCATTGTTAAATAATTTATAACGGAAATGATGTAGGTTTGTAATCCCTTGTTAAACAATTATATTTTCAAATTAGCACCTTTCTTTTATAAATAATTGGCAGCGATAATATGCAAAAACTAAAGATTAATCATTTTTTTTTCTAGATCCAAGTTATTGAACCATGTTTATAAACTTGACAATTACTTTTTCAGTCCCTAGTTAATGGATAATGAAATAACAAGTGATTAAGTAATCTTAAAATTTCTAACAAAACGTATTGAAGCACTCTGCACTGCGTCTAAAAAATAACAAGTTATCCGTACAACTTTTATTTGGCAAACTATTTAGTTTCTTAGCTAAAAAAATATGAGCTCTAAAAATTTGCTTTTGTTAGCTACTCATTATAACTCAGATCAAAATTCTCAAACTTTTTTGAAATAGAAAAAATAAAAGTGAAAATAACTTTAATGAAATTTTTTATTTAGAGAATTTGAAAAGACACTGACATTAAAAATTTAAGAATCATAACAATCCTGAAATTTAAAAAAAAAAATAGGTATGGAATATATCCAATCAATAAAAAAAAATAGAAAAAATGAGATCAACCTACCTGAAAGAAGATGCAAAGAAATTGACGAGAAGAAAATAATAAAAAGGTAGAAATTGTTAAGATATAAACCTAGCAACATCAAGAAAATTCAAGTGACAAATCCACGAATAGAGTTTGTGTGTATTTAGTTATTTTTTAATTGTAAATGTTTAATATGTTTTACATTTAATGTAGAAATTATTGATATGTGATTTTTTATTTAAATTTTCATTTAAGACAATGATAATTTTGAATTTTTTTGAAAGAGAAATTTGAATAAGAAAATACTTTTTTTCTCCTGATTTTAAACTAATGTCTTTATAATGAATATCTTTTTTCATGGACACACAATTAAAAAAAAATTAAAACGTTACTTGCATATCTCTATTTCCCTTCTTATAAAAAAAAAAATCAATTTTCCACCTTAGTTTATAATCAAAATTAACAACTCTTGCAATAATATATCAATTAGCTTTTTTTTCTCTTAGGTTATAAATTAGCTTAAAAATCTATGTCTAAGTTATATATAAGAAAATTGAGGACATTTGGGGGCTAAAATGGTAGGAATAAATTAAGTCAAATATCTAGGGTAGGGTGATGAGGGGTCAAAATCAATTTGTAGCGTTTAGTCATTCAAAGAAAAAGTGAGAGGCGAATTATTTATTAGTGATGCACTGAAAATCACTTTTAGCATACGAAAAAAACATAGAGTAGATGGTGAACACAATACTGTCATGGTAAGCCGCAACTCTTTATTAATTCCCTTAGCGGAAAGACCTGCCAATCCACGTGAATGGCCCCCACACTCCCCTCCAATTGCCTTTCACTACACCTTTCTAGTCAAGGGCCCTTCGAGTCCCATTTTTTATTCTTCTTTTCTTTATTTTTTTTTCCACCTAAGCATCCTCCAACTCTTGTATGTATGCTCAAGTAAACGGAGAGTTTATTTTCGTGGTTTGAGGTATTTCTATAAAAATTTTAATTTTGAATTAATTTTTTTTATATTTTTAGATTGTTTTGATGTATTGATGTTAAAAATATATTTTAATGGATTTTAAAATAAAAAATATTTTAAAAATTAACTTTTAAATAAATATTAACATGGGTGTTTTTAAGATTATTTAAAAAATGATTTAGTTTTATTTGATATGTAGATTAATTTTGAAAATATTTAGAATGCAGAAAGAAAAAAAGGTAAATGTTGGTGTGGCTGGGATGGAAGTCTGTATTTATGATTGATGAAGAAACTGATTTAGTTTTATTTAAAATGTAATTTAATCTTGAAAAATTTTAAAATTAAATAAGGGTAAATGCCGGTGTTTTTCTTCCATGTATTGACATCTTGTCAATGTCAAGTAATCATAAATTTATGTTGTTAGATGTGCCCTTAAATTATAATTTATTGTAGTCAGTATCACATTCTAAAACAAAAACTATTATAATTTATTGTAGTAATTAAGACTTTATTACTAAAAAATATTTTTTTATATAAAGAAATATATCTATTAAAAAACTTAATTGGGTGAATTTATACTCATTAACTGACCAATCTAGAACCATGTCCACGGTCCAAGAGGCTAAGGGAACGTTTTGCGTGTTTGTCTGAGCTCCAAATTTGAATTTTTTTTGCTAAACTTGAGTGGGTTTGTACTTTTTAGCCCGTTTTGATGTCTGAAATGTCAAAAATGATTTTTAAAAAAAAAACATCGCCTGATTTAGTAAAGCAATTAATTTGAATTGTAACTTAATTAATCCCATTTGAATTTTAAGACACCCTTTATAAAAGAAATAATTCCATGTGGAAGTGTTTCATTTTAATATGTATTTATTGATGAAGTATTATACCTAGGGAAGAAATAAAATACTTTAGTGCTCTAAAATTACTAGTACTATAAATGAAGTCATGTGTACTAATTAATATATCATACTTGGTGAAAGGGGCAGCTACAAATCTTGAATGAGACCAATCTCACCCCTTAAAAGATATGAGGATATCAAGTATGAACAAAAAAAAATAAAAACTTAGTAAAGAAATGAAATTATGTAATTTTTTTTCTTCATTGTTTTTTTATTTTTTTTGTTAGAGTTCTTAATTTTTTTGGTAATTCAGTAATTGAACTTTATTACATTTTATTTTTGTGCTTGTAAGTTGTGTTGGCATGGGTTTTAGTGTTGAGATTTGATTCCATGTACATGCTCTCGCATATGTACTATGAACAAATATTATTTTTGCACTACATTTTAAATTGTTATTAAAAAGTATAATTAAAGGGTCAGGTTAAAAAAAAATTATGAACATGTACTAAAATTGATAAAAAGACAAAAAGATGGGTTACGCTTTTTTGTTGGTACTGTTCATACGGTGTGTCTATCTATATTTTGTTCTTTGTTGTTTGCAAAGTTTACATTTAAAAAGTAAAACATTTTCTCTCTCTATTTCAATCCCTAAATATTTAAAAAGGAAAGAGAAAATCAATAAAAAAAAATCTCAAATAGCCATACGTCGTCTATAATAAACTCTAATTTTGGCGTTGACATGTTACTTTTTAAAGAGGAGATTAATAGAGGTGGTTGAGCTTTAATAACGCTAAAAAATATTTATTGAAATCTGAGATTTTTATTTTATTTTATTTTGAGTTTTTAAGCCATATCCACATTTAGGATATGTTCTATAGTTAGAAATGAGGTTTGAGAGGATTAATTCAATTTTTCTACCTTTTTTAAGAGAGAGAAGTTTGAAATTTAAATTTTGAGAGCTCAACAACCAATTATGCTAACTATTATATATATATATATTATTTTTATTTTTTATTTTATTTTCTTGAATTAATTATTTTTTTATATATTCACATAAAATAATCAAAATATATATTTTTTGTTTCTTTATAGAAGATTGCTTTATATGTCATGATATTTTTTATTTGAAAAAACATGTTATTGGTCAAAATGTAAGAGAAATAAATAGCGCCATGCCTTTATTTTGAAAGGCCAGGCACATTAGCGTGGCTTAGAGAAGCCTACGTGCATTCTTTGTTTGGTTGTTTTGCCATAGAAATTATATTTTATCTTTGTCTAAAAGAAAATTTGTTTTAAAATAATTTTTTGGTGTTTTTTTTATCAATTCAATATATTGATATTAAAAATAAAAATAAAAAAATATTATTTTCATGTATTTTCAATAAAAAATCACTCTAAAAAACAATTATCATTACAGTATCAAACAGATATCTAGCATGGACTTCATCCACTTTGCCATTCCTTTAAACTTCAACACTATATGTTTAATTTTTAATCAAGAAATTTCATGATATATACTAGAAAACATATTTATAATAATATCAACATCTTCTTTTCCACTAGAAATCAACTTGGAGTGCTGCTATCAACGCACGCAGTGAAGGAAGGCACGATAAGTTATATGAGGAATAACATTTGTTTGTAATAATTGAATTGAAGCGTGATTCGAACACCGAAGCTAGACTATATTGTACTGAATCCAGCATTCACAGACATATCGAACATAATCGATATGTGGACCAGAGCCTGAAGATGTTAGTGACTTAGGGCACAGGGTGAAAAGGAGGTTGCCTTGCCTTCAATATTCTTCAGCTTTACCGCAAGGAATAATTCTAGAAATGGTACCTCCTGAAAGCCTCTTTGGTTGCTCTTTCTTCTTTTTTAGAAAGCTAATTGTTTCACCAAGCGTCACTGCTGACAGTCTTGCCGAAGAAAAAAAGTTTACACTATAACATTTATAGTTTATCTAAATTAATATTTTTAGATTATTTTGATGTGTCAATGTCAAAAATAAATTATAAAAAATTATTTTAATAAAAAAAATATTTTAAAAAATAATCAATACGACACTCACTTAACATCACTGTAAAATAAAACTAGTCTGGGAGATGAAAACATAATGGAAGGGAGAAATTAGAGGGAAGGAGGAAGCGGTTTGGACGTGATATAGAGGCATTTTTTACGTTAAGCTTTCAGGCCTCTTCTTAAAGCTTCGCTAACATGATTGCCATTGGGTTGGAAGCTCTCTAGGCCCAATGAGCTTGAAAATTTCAAGTGCTGAATTTTGATTCATAATAAGATTAAGGGTTCACGGTTTTGAGGTTTATTTATTTATTTTTTTTTTGTAATTTAGTACTTGCAAATTCTTTATATCCACATCTTGATTTTTTTTTCAAAAATTTAATTAATTTCTTATTATTTTCAAGTAAATGAAAACTTTTTTTTGTTATAAATTAGTTGTTAAATAGTATCTATGTCTACAGATAATGTTTTTATTTCTTTTATTTAGATACTAATCTTTACCAGTTTACTTACTATTTCATTACTAATTAACGAACCATAATTCTTATCTAATAAGTTATTAATATTTATCACCCGATGACAATTACTATGTGTATAATTTTGCAAATACGATATAAAATTCACAAAGTTCAAACTACAGTCACATTGTTCGGTACATCCTTTTCGATCCTTGATCTAAATTCCATCACAATAATTCGACTAACTTAATATTTTCGAGTGAAATTAAGAAATCTACTTGGACATCTTGGTATAGGCAACATGAGAAGGATTGGAGAGAGGTACCAAGCAAGGAGCCAGCGAACACTTGGAAGACTCCCCTTGGTAGAAAAATCCCAAGCACACAATAATTCTTGCACTTACTCCTGCAATCAACCAACTTCATGGGGTCCTCTCCTTCATTATACCCATTCAAGAAAAGTTCAACACCCGCAACTTTGAAGTAATCCACTGGCTCCGCCTTTGCACGGTGGCAGCGCTGCTGGTGCCCAACTTTGGAGTAAGTTGCTCTTCGTACTGCTGGTGTTGATTTGTTTATTTGAGGTATTTTTCTTCTACTTTTTATTTATGGTATTTTCATCTAGGTCATGTTAAGTTTTCTTTCAGGTTCCTAGTACCTCATATACACCTCTCCATGTTCAACTAATTTATACTCATCATTCTGCAGGTACTGACACTTTACTTTCTGGCACACCTGAAGCTACATTTTCATTTACAGTTCCTCAAGCTTCGTCTAAACTTATGGATCCACCTTTATGTCAATCCATAAAGCTACCAGATTTTTCTTATTCTTATTATTTTTCATCATTTACTTCTTTTTTAACTTTTATTCATTGTCTCGTTAAGCCCTCTTCCTATAGAGAGACAATTCTTAATCCTCTTTGGCAGTAAGATATGAATAAGGAACTTTCTGCTTTGTATAAGATAAATACTTGGGATTAGGTTCTTCTACCTCCTGGTACGAGTGTTGTTGGGTATATAAGATCAAGACTAATTCTAATGGGTCTATTGAGCGATACAAAGCTAGGTTGGTTGCAAAATAATATTTTCAACAATTTGGTATGGATTATGAGGAGACATTTGTCATTGTTGCCAAAATGACTGCTATTCGTACTCTTATTGTCGTAGCTTCAGTTTATCAGTAACATATCTCTCAACTTGATGTTAAAAATGCTTTCTTAAATGGAGATCTTCAAGAAAAAGTTTATATGACGCCCTCTCCTAGTGTTTCACATGACTCTGAGTATGTTTGTAAGCTCAAGAAAGCGTTATATGAACTCAAACAAGCACTTCGTGCTTGGTTTGAGAAATTCTCTATTGTGATCTCGTCTCTTGGATTTATTTCTATTAGCCATGATTTTGCTATTTTTATTAAGTGTATTAATGTAGGTCCTATTATTCTATTTTTATATGTTGATGACATGATTATTACTGGTGATGACATTAATGGTATTTCAGTTTTGAAGATAGAAATGGCCAGACAGTTTGAAATGAAAGATTTGGGTCATGTTAGATATTTCTTGGGTTTTGAGGTAGCTTACTCACCTAAAGATTATCTTTTTTTCTCAGTCAAAATATGTTGCAGATATTCTTGAGTGGGCTAGGTTTACTGATAACAAGACTGTAGATACTCCCATTGAGGTTAATGCAAGGTATTCTTCTTCCGATGGTTTACCTTTGATAGATCCTATTTTATACCGTACTATTATTGGGAGCTTGGTATATCTCATTATTACTCGTGCAGATATTACATATGTTGTTCATGTTGTTAGTTAATTTGTTGCTTCTCCTACTACCGTTCACTGGGTGATTTTTCTTTGTATTTTGCGAGATCTTTGAGGTACAATCTTTCAGAATCTTTTACTTTCATTCACCTCTTTCTTGGAGCTGCGTGCATACTCTGATGCTGATCATGGTAGTAATCCCACATATCGTAAATATGTTACTGGTTTATGTATCTTTTTAAGTGATTCACTTATTTTTTGGAAGAGTAAGAAACAATCTATAGTTTCTTAATTTTCAACCGAAGCAGAATATTGTGATATGACATGCACTACCAAATAGATTGTTTGATTATGTTGGTTACTTGTGGATATGTATTGTGATAACCATAATTCTATTTAGATTACTCAAAACTTGGTTTCTTCTTACTCATTATCATCTTAAGCATGACACCATTACTTTGCTTTTTGTTTCTTTTTCTTTGCAGATTGCAGATTTCTTTACCAAATTGCATTTCATTTCTTATTTTTATTTTCTAGTTGGCAAACTCCCAATACTTGTAGCTGCCATATCGTGAGTTTTAGGAGAGATGCTAAGAAATATATTTATTTTGCTTTATTTATTAAAAGTTGAATAGTATTTTTAGTTTAGCCTATATAAAATCTCTTTGTAATTGAGTTAAAACAATTGCTTTAGAATAAAATGGTCAATGAAAACTCTAATTTCCTTTTCTTTTACGTTTGTATTTCTTTTATGTTAATTTGAATTGATTTAACATGAAGTTCTCCAATTCCATTTTTTTTTTGTAAGTAAAAATTTTCAAGTTACCATCAAATTCCACGTGTAGCTATGATTATATGCTATGTATTTTGGCCTAGTCGATATTTAATTGCCAGAACTAGTAGAGTTGTTCGTGTATTCGTATGCTTGGGTTATTTCTCATGGATAAAAAAAAGTTGAATGTAAAAAAAGAATATTTAGATCATGGAATTTTTTTTCCAATATTATTAAACTTGATCTTTTAAAACTTGTAAGGTTATATATATTTTTCATGAGTTAATGATGTGTTTTGCTATTTTACTTTTACATATATTTTTTTTATGGATTCTTTATATAAAAAACTACATTTATTAAAATTTATATCACTCTACCTATTTTTTATTTAAAAGACAATGTGTGAATCATGTATGTACTTAACTAATAAAAATGGGCTAATGGCATGTTTGCCCTTGTATTTTTTATTTTTTATGGAATTTTTCTATGTAAAATGGGTTAATTTTTTATGTGCATTTTATTCAACAAATTATGTTCAAGCATACGACACCTATTATTAAGAATTTGTACATTTGTACTTGGAAAATAAAACTATATATATATAAAAATAAAAAAATAAATTTAAAAATCCAAACCAACAAAAATTTATCATCCAAGTAAATATAATAAAGTGAGATTTTTAATATAGAAAAATCCATAAACAAGAATACAGCAAGTTAGAAAAATAGATTTGAAGTTAATTTTGAATATTTTTCTTGAATATAAATAACTTTATTTATATTTAAAAAATACCATAAAAAAAACTAGAAAAATAAAAAAAATCTAAACTAAATAATTTTTTTTTTACTTTTTATGGATACCATAATGTCAAATTGAAAGCGTTCATCAAACCAAAAGTTAAAAGGTTGAAACCTAGACAGCACATCAATTCATTAATTTCTGTGTGCATTAATGGTTTAAAGCACATCAATTCATTATTTTGTGGATTTAATTTGATAAAAAGCAGTGCATATTTTCGATGATCAATAAGAATGCTTGCAGTACTGATTTTGTTTTGTGTACTATAGAGCTTTAAATCCAATTTTAATGTGATGGACGTGGCACCAAACTTTTTGGGCAGCAGTCAAGCACATAAAACAAAGAAGCAAGCTGTCCTAGAAAACATAATTGTTCGGACGATCCCTCAGAGCCAAGGCAGGGTCCCAGCAAAATCGTACCTCGATAGCATTATCTTCAAGAAAGTGGGGGTAAACTCACCGTCCACAAATTAATACAGATGCCACTGGAAGTGGAAAATTCAAATTTGTTAATATAGGCAGTGTGAGATTTTTATATAATTGTTTTGTTGGTGATATGGACCCAATTATACTATAACTTTAGATTGTATCGAACGGGAATGAGCAGTAGTGTTGCTTGTCTCTTTTAATTTGATCCCTAAACTTTTTAAACTTTACAATTGAACCCCTAATCAGCCCTTTTTTTGGATGCTTTGCAATTTCACCTTTAGCCTTTTTCAATTAGACACTTGAATTTCATCAGTTTTTACAAAGTGGTCATTGGTCTCAGATTTCTTTAATGTAGTCCTCAATTAACCTTAAACTTTTAAATTTCTTTCAATTAAGCCCCTGATTGCACTAATTAGGCTATCCAAAGTTTTAATTGGGTCTATGATCTTTCAATTATTGCAAATTGACTCGAATTAGTCCTTCAAACTTATTCTTCTTCAATTGAGTCCTTGATTGACTCAACAAGACCCATTAAAAGTTTAATTAAGCCCTCGAACTTAATTAATTCTTCCATTTTGGTCAAATTGACTTTCAAACTTAATAAGTACTTCAATTAAGTCCTTAATTAAGTCAATTAAACCCCTTTAAAAGTTTAATTAAGCTCTTAAACTTAATTAATTCTTCAAATTTTGGTTAAGTTGGATTTCAACCTTAAACTTTGTTTCAAAGAAGTCCTTAATTAAATCAATTAATCCTATTAGAAGTTTAATTAAGCCATTGAGCTTAATTAATTCTTCTAATTTGGGTCAAATTGACTTTAAAACTTAATTTTGATTCAATTAAGTCCTTGAGCCTATCTCATGAATAATATTCTAATCTAACTATTCTTCTAATATTTTAACTTGTTGTGGCTAAAAAACACACATATTTGTGTTTTAGAAATATTTTTTAATTTTGAATTTATGATTTTTTTTACTTTTGAATGAAAAAGGAAGATATATATTTTTTATAAAAAAATTTTATGGGATCCAAAATTAAATTATGAAAATCAACACTGCCATCTCCCTAACTAGTGACGAGAGAATAAAACCTTCTCTGAGCAGATTTTTTTCTCTAATATGCCTTCCTTCTCTTCATTTTTTTGTTAGTTTTGATTTTCCATCTCATCTATCTTCTTTTTCGTTTTTATTGTGAAAAAAAGGTATTGATTTTTTAAAAAATGTCATTTCAGGTATAGAAAAATAAAAAAGTGAAGGAAGAAATGTGGTGGAGGAAGGAACACATCCACAAAATAAAAAAGATAAAAGTAACTAATTGGTGTAACAATTGAATGAATAGTTAAAAAAAGAGTTTTTTTTTTTTTTTTTACAATGAACAACAAACATGTCACACAAAGCATGAGAAGAAATTGAACAAAACATTTTGCAAGGTCGAACAAAGTATTTCATGAAAAACACAACTTAAATCTAAGTGCTCATATATAATACACAATGTTTTCATAACCCCTATTGGTTTTTTGAAGTATCTTTGTAGATGATTAAGTCTATACACAATAGATAAATAGAAATATAATACGAGATTTCACCTATAGTTTTATATATGACCAAAAAGCATACAAAGATTCATTTTAGTAGATTTAGTACTTCTTGACTTATCTCATTAAATCCCTGTGTGATCTTTTTAGTTTTAAATCTTGTAATGTGTGTGTATATATATATATAAAATGATTTTTGACAGAATAAGATAAGGAAAAATGTAATCGGTATTGAATAATGGGTAGTATCATTCTTTCATCCATTCATTGATAGTGACAGTTGAAAAATTCCTTGAAATTTAAAGGTAATTTGCACATGTTAGTTACTTCCTCTAATAAACAAGACAAAATAAACTTTGGTATGCCCTAAAGTATAGTTTTAACTAGTTCAGAAATCGATGTGTCCTAACTGGAGAAAAACATTATACACACACGATGGCGCATAACAATAGAGCCATATGTATGTTAGGGACTAAATTGTCATTTTCTTCTAAGATAATTAGGTTTTTTTTTTCCGACAACAAAAAATAATTAATTGGGTGCCCGGTCCATATATATCTTTTTTTTTGGATTCGAGGAAACTTCACCTCCTCGAAAAGCGTACTTTGTGGACCCAGATGAGGGAGTAAAACCCCGGCTGTCCCAAGCTCTTACAAGAGGTGCATGCCCTGACTCAAACTCGAGACCTGCTGTGCAGATCTTAAACTCTTTACCATCACGCTACACCCCTTGAACCGGTGCATATATATCACCGACAATTATATAGAAATCACACACTAACGCGAAATATCATTATATCATGTGGATATTGGTAAAGTTGCATGACCTCTAACTGTTAAGAATGTGAATTCTCCAATCCTTTATAGTGGCATCTTTGTTAATTACTTGTCAAGGTACGATTTTGTGGGACAC
The DNA here is from genome assembly GCA_015852605.2 of Populus deltoides. Lineage (NCBI taxonomy): Eukaryota > Viridiplantae > Streptophyta > Magnoliopsida > Malpighiales > Salicaceae > Populus > Populus deltoides. The sequence goes on from CM027573.2 coordinate 18,892,115, forward strand.
TGCCTTAGGTTTTTAGGGCCAGTTGGAAGGACTGCAATCCTTTATATGGTATAGTTATTTTTCTTAGGACAGCTTGCTTCTTTGTTTTAAGTGTTTGCTGGTAGGCTTTTGCCCTGAAGTTTCGTGCCAGGTCCATCACAATAATGAACCTGCATTTAAATTGGATTTTAAGCCTTGCAGTACACAAAACCAGCACTGCTGGCATTATTGTTGACCATTGAAGACATGCACTGTGCTTTTCGTCAAATTAAATCCCTGATTAGAGAAGATGAAGCCATAATTGCACACAGAAATTGATGGCTCCATGTGATGTTCCAGTCTAGGTTTGGACCCTTTTTTTTTTTTAACTAAAATATTAATTTTGACTTTATGGTCATGCGGGTTTTAACAAATTATTTATGCTCAAGATTGAACTTCTCGGATCCAAAAAGTTTGAACGAGTCATCAGTTTCTAGAAGATAAAAAGATGTAATTTTTTATTTGATTGTTGAATTAAATTAAAGTTTCATCAGTGCATTTTACATTTATTTTATTTTTTTATATATATATGTGACTGGTTGGCTAGCACTAGCTAAGTTCAGGATTATATCCACCTTAAATTTGGAAGTTGTTGCTTTAGAATTTTCTTTACTATCCTAGTTATTTTCATTTTCTTTCATAGATTTGAGAGTTTTATTTGATTTAAGTTTTATTAATTAGGTTGGTATAACTATTATTAAAATAACTTGTATGCTATTTTTCATAACAAATAAACGTTGTTGGCATTCAATATTTCACCTATAATTTTTAGAGCTTAAAAACACTGCTATCTTTCTTTCTTATTTTAGAGCTTAAGAAACTCTGCTATCCTTCTTTTCAATATATATCCTAAAAAATAAAACACAATGCATCCACTTATAGTATATACTATATAACTCTGTTGGGTTTTGTGTTTTAAAAGTATTATTTAAAGAAATGATTTTTTATTTTATTTTTTTACTTCAAATTAATTTTATTTGTGTGTTTTTCAATCGTTTTGATATATTGATATCAAAAATAATTTTTAAAAAATAAAAAAATAAATATTATTTTAATATATTTCCGAATAAAAAAGATTTTGAAAAACAATTATTCTGATACTTCCAAACACCTTTTATATCTATCTAGGTGTCCTGTGGTAAATTTTAGAGGCAACTGTATATACTGAATATCATATTGTATCAAGAGCACTATGCATAAGTTTAGGGGGAATCCATATACTAAATTAATCTAATATCCTTGAACTAAGCAAAGGTGTTTAAAAAATGAAAAACAGATCTAGAACGCTGGATGGGATACCCCTTTGATGTAATTAAAGCCTGTAATCTAATCAAACAAATTGCAAGCGTCAACTAATAAAATAGTCTCCTCTGATTCAATTGTTGCTAACTTTTTTTACATTTGAAGATTTGAAGTTCTGTGTGAATTGAAGCTCGATGGTAGCATGATACCCTGTACCTGGATCTCGTCATGCATGTGGCTAGCTGGTTTGCCACACGTAATATTTTACTGTGGAAGTGCCTAGACAGGCTAAATTAATAAAGGAAAATAGATGTCTAAAGACACTAGCTATCATGGCAGCATGCATGTTTTCTGGTCCAATAATGTGCTTGGTCTGCTATGTATTATTTAACTAACCTAAATTTTATTAGTTACAGATTTTTGGTTGGGTCCATAACTTTGGAAACGAGAGCAGCTACTTGGGTTAGGTTTTTTTTTTTTAGAGTAGCAAATTCAAATATAGTTTTACAAGCGTAATCTGGTAAGTTCAGTGATTTTTTTTCCTGCAGTCAGGAGAGGGTCAGGAGGGGATCTCTCTAAATTTTCCCCCCTCCACTAAGCCTTTGTTTAATATTTTTTAGGGAGGCAAATTTTATTTTTTACTAATTTTAACTTTAAAATTTAAGATTGTATATAATATTGATGGTTTTTGTAAGGGGGTCAGGCCCTGCCAGTCTTCTTTTCTCCGCACCTGGTTATGCAATTGATGGTATTGATTCATTAAAAACACATTTAATTCTCAACCAGATCGATACACTGCCAAATCAATCAAGCAACTCGGCTAGCTATTCAGTAATATTACCACCCTAATTATTGAGACTATATATATATATATATCAAAATCTCAATCATGGACGCATGTAGTGGTTGTGGTGGAGTCAAGATTTTTTAAATAAAAAACAAATTATTATATAGAAATATGTTATATATATAAAAAAATCAATTTAAAATATATGTAATAACTCATGTCTGAAAATTTTAATTTAAAAATAAAAAATTATATTATAATTCATATTTTAAAACTGTTTGATAATAATTTTATTCTTAATCTTATTAAAGATATATTTTTTAATATATACCATCAAACTTTCATTCAACTCGGCAAAATTAATCTCAATCGTCGATGCATGCATGAGGAGAGTAGGAAACAGGCAGATGGCACATGTCGCGTATCTGACAAGGTAAGAACTAGGTATCTCACTTACAATCATGCTCCAAGCTTCCATCTATACTTTAGATTTTGAGGTGGGCTGATTCGCTATATTTCCATCCCCAAAGCTGTACAAGACAAGGAAAAATCCAAACCTTAGCTGGATATCCTCGGAGCAAACAATTAATTAATTACTTGCAGATACAAGTCCATGGAGTTTCTTTTAAATAATAAAGGTGCAAATAATAGTATAAATGCCTAGTTGATAATTGCATGCATACACTATATATTTGTGTTTTGGGTGGAGTGGAAGCTAACTAAGATTCTAATCCTCACCAAACCTTAGCATATCATGAGTCAACTCTCTAGACCGACAGAAATCGCTCAGCGTATTGCTTTTATTGGACGTGAATCCTTGCAAATAATGTTCACTATTCAGATCTTTGCTAGTATGGTACGGTGCGTTTTATTTGATTGTCTCTGCTAATAAAGCATTGTTAATGTGGAATATTTGCAGTCAAAGCAAGAGAAATGGGACAACTTTAAAGATCAAGTTTTGCTGTTCCGGGCTTCACAGGAGAAAGAAGAGGAATGGTCGTTCTTATTTAACAATTATTTATTTTAGTTATTTGCACTTAATTAATAATGACTCTCGAGAAAACAAATATGGACACGTGCCATGCAAACTAAGTTTAAGAGGCTGTCGATATTTTTAGAATACTAGAGTCTTTATTGATTATTTTATATCTCGAAATCACACAACAACAATAAAATTTAACTTAGCACTATATATTTAATTACAGTATAATAAATAATTATTAAAATCAATATATCTAACAATACATTACGCGGAAATTCTTGTTTAGTTTAATTAATTTACGAAGTCAAAATTATTGAACAACGAAATATAAATTAAATAGTTGAATAAGAGAATCATACAAAATGGGTACATAATAGAAGCTTCTAGAAAGTTCAACGCAAAGTCTTCAAAATCGAACCAATAGCGAAAATCCTCAATCGTATCCAATATTTGTTGAAAAAATCCGTGTAAATGTAGAAATTAAAATAGACAATTTCTTTTATTAAAATATTAACATATGTAAATTGTTTGGAATGTTTATTTTAGATAAGAGCAGGGTCCTGCAAGGAAAAGTCTAACAAGTTAAATATTCATCTTATTACATGATCCTACTAATTACCATATATAATACCCTTCTCTAAAAATGCATAATTTAAAAGCAATTAAATTTAAGAGTCATGAGTGCTTTTAGGTATTTTTGAAAAATATATTTACTTTTAAATGTAAAAAAATTAACAAATATTTTAATAAATTCTCAAATAAAAAAGAGGTTAAAAAACAAAATGCATTACAATAACAAATACCAATAATTTTAATTATAGGGCTGGGGATTAGTAATGGTCACCTTTCCCCTTCTTACGGTGTATTGATTACCAAAGAGAGCGCATGTTAAGAAAGATCGCTTTCTCTTCGTAAATTCCGTTTGCCCCTCTCTACACTCCACGTTGGTAAATCTCTCTTTCTCAAAATTTGTTTTAAATGGAATCTGAAAATGATGGGAAAACTGAAAATTATGTAATATATACACAAATTCTAACGATGTAAATTACAGTTTTAACCCATTATAGAGACAATTTAACCAAAAACAAAAAGAAAAATCCAAAGAATTCATGGAAATCACGCTGTCCAGCGTCCCCACTCTTTATTTTCTTGGCAGCTCGGAATCATAAAAAATATTCCGCTCTCTCACTCACAGTTACCAAGTACATCCAAGTGAATAAACACAACAGCAAGGCTAATTAAGTCTTTTGCATTCACAGTCTCACTGTACGAATAATAATAATAATAATAATAATAATAATAAATTCCGTTTTGTGTTTTTGGTTTGGTTTTGGGTAGGAAAAGGAAAGAGAGAGAATGGCTTCCAGAGTTGGCAATGTACATCCAAGTTGGCATGTATTGGCTTAACTCTTTTATTTTTTTAATCTTTTTTATCTTTTAAAAACAAAATAGTAAAAAAAAAAAAAATTAAAGAAATACAAAAAGGAAAAAAAAAGAGAAAAAAGGCAGGGGTGTCGTCTGTTCATCTCTGGCAGTTAAGCTGCTCCAATCTCCTTCACCTACTCTCGTGTTTCTTCAGTTATTATTTCATTCATTCGTTCATTGAATTTTGAATGCATTACTGATGCTAATGCCGCTGCTGTTTCAGTCCTAGATAGAGAAGAATCTCTTATTTAAGAGAGATAAAGAGAGAAGAGAAGAACCAAAAACCAAAAAGAATGCCTCTGGTTCGGTTTGAAGTGAGAAATGAGTACGGGTTAGGACAGGGTGAGCTTTATAAGGAAGCAAACAGTGAAGGAGATTCAAAAGCTGTGCTCGATGGTGTTGCTGTTGCTGGCTTGGTTGGGATCTTGCGTCAATTAGGCGATCTTGCCGAGTCTGTTCTTCTTCTTCTTCTTCTCTTATTTCTTCTCTTCAGTTTCTATTTCTTTCATTTTTAATTAAAGAGGTGACTGTACTATTAATTCAACTCAAATAGGAGAAATTAGAGCGATTTCTTAACTGTATGTATGATTCGCCTCTCCTTAGGAGGTTTTCTATTTTTGAAGATTTTTCAAATTTCTTAATTACTGGAGATATTTTGTTTGTTAACAATACGGAACATGCGCCTTTACTTTGATTTGGACTACAAAATCTCAAGTGGCTAATCTAACTAAATAGCATATCCGAGCTGCTTTGTAGATTTGCAGCAGAGGTTTTCCATGGCTTACAAGAGCGAGTGATGAGTACAGCTTCTAGAAGTCATAAATTGATGGTTCGCGTGCAAAACATTGAAGCTGCGCTACCTCCTCTTGAAAAGGTGGTACTTGCCCAAACAAGCCACATACATTTTGCTTACACACCTGGTATGGCTCGTTACCTGATATAAAAGCCATTCTCTCTTTTTATTTAGCCTCTCCTGAGAATTTCTGATTTGATTTAAATCCACCTTGTATGCTCTGGCTCTCTTGGCTTAAGCCTGTTTAGTTATCATATCTTTTATGCTATTCATGGCTACCTCAGCATAGCTGTTACAACCTCGACGCTTTGGATCATCAATTGTCTAGTGCACTTCCATGGTACCTATATGCTTAGTATTCAATTCATGTCTGTATCTATTATTACTAGTTTTGAGATATTTGAGCATATAAAGAACTTGTAGAGGTTTGGCAACTTCCATTACCCTCCGTTCACTTGTCTTGTCTCAAGTTGTTATTAGAAGCTTACTCTGCCCCATATGCCATAATCAAGTCTCTATTTCTGTTATTTTTTGCATGAATCTCTAGTTATTCAAATGCTGATGAAAAGCAGCTATCTTGCAGGTTCTGAGTGGCATCCTTGTATTCAAAACGAACAAAATCATTTCATCTACAATGACCTGCCGCGATTCATTATGGACTCCTATGAAGAATGTCGCGATCCTCCACGTTTGCATTTGCTTGACAAGTATGGCCATCCCCATCTCCTTAGCCTCCCGAGTGAATTGATTGGTGTTTTTGAATAATGAAGTTCAATTTGATCCTAGATACTAACTCGTTTTGGTTTGCCATTCAGATTTGATACTGGGGGGCCAGGGTCCTGTTTAAAGAGATATTCAGATCCGGCCTACTTTAGGAGAGTATCTGGTAATGTCACGGGACCGGATGCTGAGAAACTCCCAAAAGATAAGAGAGCTCGGAAAAGCAAGGTGATATTTTTTCCTATAACAAATTTCAGCCATTGTGAAAAGTGTCTCTCTATTGATTAGGTCTGATCTTGTGATATTAGTGTTGAATTTATTTAATGAACTACTTTTCTCCATAATTACAATTAACGGGGAAACTATTTTTTCAACAACTTATTGTTGCATGTTCCTCCAAACTTTTTTTTTGTGGATGACAAGCGTTCTTGCTCATTATACTGACTTCTCAGATTTTCACTGAGATATTAATTCATTTCGTTATCCTCGCTCAGCATATGCTTAATAAAATAGTTGCTCTGAGTTTTGCTTCCTTTTCTTTTTCTTCTTCTTTTTTTCTCTTTCAAATTTCACTGATTATAAATGTCAAAATAAACAGAAAAAACATTCATCACCAAGGAATGGAGACGTGGCCCATTATGCATCAATGTCAAATCATAGTGGCAGGGATTGTATCTTTATGAAGGAAGCTAGTGCTGTCATGTTTAATTGGATGAAATTAATGTGTACATGGTATTTGCTCTGTAGAATGCAGTTTACCACTCCAAATGGTAATGGGCAGACCTCTCCTTCTCATACAGCTTCTACAACTGACACGACATTAAAATCTGATGCGGGTGATCGTTCAAATTCTTTTGATTCAAGAACCGGGTCAGGGTATATTGAATGTGTGTTCCATCTAAATTCCTCTGTGCAAGCTGAAGAAGAGGAACCTAAGGAATTCTCTTCAAGGTTCATGCAGCAGAATGATGTCCCTGATTCAGTTTTTCCTGATCGACAACCTGGGATGGCAGATAACAATTTTCATCATACTTCATCACCAGAGCAGATTGCTGCCCCTATTTCATCTTGTGTTACTTGGGATGAAAAGGAAGAAATAGTGGAGCCTAGTGGTCAACATTACGATGAAGATGAAATTTCAGAGGTGCTCGCAGCAGAGCCTGACCAAGATACACACGATAGATCAACTGTCAATCTTAAAAATCCTAATCCTCTGGATATTGTACTTGATGGTGCAAATACACCAAAATCAAGCTCTAGCAGGAGCCAGCTTGATGAGGTTGAAAGCGAGCCAGATGATTTCATGGATGCACTGAACACCATAGAGTCAGAATCTGAAAATGACATCGATTGCCAAACAAAATGTGAAGTGGAGCAGTTTTCCTCCAGTGTTAATAATGAAGTTGAGGAGACAATACTCGAGGTAACATCACATATTTCAGACCATCATCCATCTGAATATGAATCTCGTACCTTATCTGTAATTTCCTCAAATGAAAAATCTTCCTGTGAGTTACCCAGCTCAGTTTCCTTGAAGAGTTTTGCCTATGAACAGGAATCTCATGTATCTGGAAATTCTTCTAAGCTGGACAGTTCACCAGGCATCAAATGTTCTACAAGTGCTAATGTCCTAGATAATTCAAAAGTAGAATCTGTTAGTGATCCTCCTTCATCTTCTGTCTCTGCTAATGTCCTAGATAATTCAAAAGTAGAATCTGTTAGTGATCCTCCTACATCTTCTGTCTCTGCGACTTCAATTTCAACTGCAGAAGGGCCATTGAGTGATAAAATCATAAGTAGTTCCAACAAGTCTCAAGAATCTCAAAATGATTTTTCTAGTGTTCAGTCTACTACATTCTGGACAAATGGTGGCCTGTTAGGACTTGAGCCTTCAAAGCCTCCAGATTTTGCTGTATCAAATGCTAAAAGTCCAGATTCTGTGACCAGAAGTAAAGATGAGACAGGGCTGCCTACAAATCACACTTCCATGCCAATCAATGATGGAGGAAAACCTGGCAGATTGATCAAGGATGCAGGAAGCATAGAAAGCGCTCCAACTTCCAAAGGCTCCACATCATGGCATGATGATCAAGATTCCAAAGTTGAAAAACCTGGTGATTTTCATCAAGGCAATAGAATTAGTCATGGCTATGAGGATGGACGAAATATTACCAGTGCAGTAACACCCGGAAATGAGTTGCAGCATGATTCATACTCCAAAGTTCCACCTATTGAATCCAGTCAGGAAAATGATGAAAACTCATATCGAAGGCTTGGATTTGGTCATAGGTTACTTGTCAATGGTTTTAGTAGAAAGGTGTCACTGGTCCATGATGGTGAACGTGAACCGGCTAGGTTGCTGAGAAGTGGTGCATTAGAGCAGCAGAGCTGGCACAATGAAGTTGCATATCAAGCAACTCCAGAGAAAGCATACAACAAGCAGCCGGGACATAAATATTCTATCGATTCAATCACGTCTTCACCACCATTGGAACATATGAAAATATCTTTCCACCCTATTGATGGCTTTGAGGATTCTAAACTGAAACTGAAGTTTCCTGATGGGAACCATGGTAATGAAAGCATTAGAGACATGTTTCCATCATTTCAATTGATTCGGAGACTGCCATTCCACTGTGCAATGTGGGTTCTGACTCTGATGATGATACATTCTGTAGATCTTCTCCTTATATGTCTGATGATCATCTTAGCCATCACTCTGAATCAGATTCTGAGCAGTGGGATTCTGATGATTCTCCTGAAAGCAAGGACCATGAGCTATATGATGCTTTGCGCAGAATATCTCCAGTTGAATCTTTTTCAAGCTCTCTGCAGCCCGGAGAAGCTGGCAATAATCAAAGTACATATACCGAGAATGACACAGATCCATCTCTCTCTGCATCTTCATTGGATCTTCCATGTTTTGATGCAATGAACTCTGTAGTGTATGGAGAAAAAAAGGATAATTTGCATGAAAGGAATCAACAAGAGTTGGAGTATCTTAAAGATTCCACCCCATTGCCACCACCTCTTCCCCCAGTTCAATGGCGAGTTTCCAAGCCCAACTCTGATATATCAGAAGGCAAACTACATGCTCTATCCGAAGGTCATGAACATGGATTTGATATAAAACCTTTGGAATCTACTGTACCCCAGCAACCTAAGCCATCCCCAGCTGATGATCACAAAATGAATGAGGATACCATTGCATTTAAACCAAAAAGCAAGGTACAATGCATTCATACAAATGGTATATTATTTATTGGCTTCAATCTATTTCATTTAATACAATGAGGATCATTGACTAAATCTTTGTCCTGGGATTCTGTGTCTGCAGGAACAGGATCAGCAGAAGTTCAACTGTCACAAAGAAGCTAATCAATATGCAAATGGCAAGGATATAGATGAAAAGGATGATTTCTTGCATCAAATCAGAACCAAAGTGAGTGAGAGCCATTTTTTTCTTCCCTGTAGCTGCTCTCCATAATTGAAGTACTATGAAGTGATTAGTTTGCATGTGAGACTAATTTGAAATCAGAAGGCAAAAGAACTAGAAAGAGACTAGATATTGATAATTAAAGCTATTTTATAAAACAGCATGGATGGCTGCATGCATTTTTCGAGTATTGAGTCTCAACTTGACAAGTCTTGGTGCATGTGTGTTTTGGGAGATGAAACTCGGCACCTATGAGCTAGGACATGATAACACTATATCTACGTCACACCCATTGCCAGCTGCTGATCCATAATTTGTTTGATAAATCTCGATACCATCCTCAAAAAATTGCAAATAAATCTGCAAATGCAAAGCTGTGATCAAACAAAGCTTTCTCACTGCCAACATTCAAAAGAAGCAGAGTATTCTAGCTCATGATTCATGTGTAACAATTCTTCATGATCATCTCAAATCCATCCGTTTCAATGGAGCATGTAACTTTCTAACCACCTTCATTTTCAAATTTCATGCTCTCCTTAAATGCTTAGTACCAAGTTTGATAAATATATTTTAATATCATCACTGTTAACCAGAAAAGGAGAGAACTTTTAAGATGAGCAAGAGATTGAGAGTTGTGATGGAAAGAAATGTGAAGGCTGTACTGAATTCCACCTAAGTATAGACTTACTAGTTGCCGTGTGATGAGAAAATCTTTTGAGTTGCACACTTTAGTTTTGCCCTTAACTCTTTGATGTGCTATTGCAGTCATTCACTCTGAGACGCACCGGAAAAGCAAAGCCATCTTTATCCTCAGGTCCCACTGCGAATAACAAAGTCAGTGCTATTTTGGAGAAAGCAAATGCAATCCGCCAGGTATTCAGTTTTTCTCACACTTTCTTTCCATCCTCCTGGTTTAAATTTGTTTCCCTTGCTATGGTTAACATAGACAAATTAACACTGGGAAAACATGTCAGGCTGTTGCAGTGATGACGGGGAAGATGATACTTGGAGTGACACTTGATTGATTTAGAAGGTGGTGCAACTTCATCAAAAGCATATCCTCTTGTTTCCAAGCTACTAAAATTAATGGATTGATCATTTTGGAATGTTTATGATAATTGGACTCTTCTTGATCATCTTGTGAGCTGTGCAACAATTCTCTTGTATTTCTGAGCTGGTTAAGTTTGGGGCCATGTCATAGAATGTATATGTGAATAATCCCAATTTCATTGTGTAATTAATTTGTAGCGTTTCTCTTGGTAGTATCTTATTGCGAATATTTGCTTTGATTTTGGAGTTAGGATTTATTCTGTAAGCAATGGAATAGGCTAAGTAGGTCTCATGTGATGTAATTTTCTTCTTCCATGAGGTAATTATTATTCATGCATGATGCCACAATAAGAGAGCACCGAAAAGTTAGTTTCCCTGTGTTTTATCATTTGATGTTTGGCTGTTTGCTTTGCGCATGCTGTTTATGTACCCTATTGAAGCATGTCCCCGTCTTTTCTGCTGTTTTCCATGGATTCATCCTGGACTGTATAAAAGGCATGCATCACAATACAATAGACCGTTTTTATTGATGACACTTTGAATTGAAAGTAGGTTATTTTTTAAAATATTTTTATTTAAAAATATATGAAAAAAAATATTATTTATTTATTTATTAAAATTAATTTGTGATATTTTTATATTCAAATAATTCAAAAACATAAAAACAATTATTTTTAATTAGATTAATAATTAATTTTAACCAAAATACTTCTAAGCTTTTTTTGTGTTTTAAAAATAATTTTTTTCGCTTTACATTAACATTATTAATATTTTTTAGTGTTTTTGTATTGTTTTGTATCAAAAATAAATTAAAAAATGTTATTTTAATTTATTTTTAAATAAAAAATACTTTAAATTATAATAGTTTTGGAACAGTCAGATCAAACAGATTCTTTATTCTGCAAATTAACCATCTTCCCTTTACAAACCCAAGTCTTCACTATCCAACAATCCAAAGAACATCTAAATTCTTAGGCTGTGCAGGAATGGTGTCAGTGAGAGGAACATCTCCAAAGTAATGAAGACCCACCGATACATCATTTGCAAATTCAAGCCAACAGTAATGATCGTGTAAATGGCATATCCTTCTACACTTGAGTGTTTCACTTTCGCTAAGCCTTGGCAAGGAGATGCGTCCAAAAAAAAGAGAGAAAAACAACACATTGTTTCACTTTCACTTTCACTCTTATCTGTCATGGTCCTACTTATCGTTAAAACGATCAGGCAGGATGGGCATAATCAACACATCCAAATAACTCCAATCAAGCCAAGACACATTTGGATTTCAGATCGGAAAAAGGGCACATAAAATTTAATTCTCATATAAAACAGAACGGTTTATAGCAGATTAAAATAAAATTGGCGATCTGAGATAAACATCCAGTCTAAAACAAAATTCTCCCCACTATTTGGAATCTAAGATAGCATGTGGAGCCAGTAAATTGGAGGCATTCACATGCCTCACTTCTTCTTCTCAGCACCTCCAGCAGCCCTGTAGGAAAAAAACACACCATGATGAAACAAGAAATCTTTCCAGACAGCAGAAAAGCTTGGATTTCAAATATTCAAGTGAATTCACCTATCTATCAAAAACCACTAAACTAAAACAAGTAACAAAAAAAAGATCACCGATGTACCTCATCTTGCGGAGAACATTAGACATCTCCTCACGCTTCTTCTTAGCCCTCTTGTGTGTGCCCAACTTTCTTTTAGCTACCTTCAATGCACGCTTATCCTTGCCAACCTTAAGAAGCTCAGTGATCCTCTTCTCATATGGTGCAAAACCAGCAACTTCCCTGATCAAACTCCTGACAAAGAGTACCCTCTTACTGGTTTTCTGCACTCAAACAAGCAAGAAGAAACAGCATCACAACCAGCTACTTGAAATGCAAAAGCTTTACAAAAATCTATAGTCTCGTTAAGCAAATAGTAATTAATATGATGCCCCAATGGAGACATCTTATGTCCAAGAAACAAATACAAGGAAGAACAGAAACATGATTACAAGCAAAAAAAATTTAAATTAAGGTACTAATGCATTCAAACTGCATACAGCAGAAATGCAGTTTCACACTGCGTACAAAAATAAAACACAATAAAAAAATTAGATTAATTAAATAATATAAGATTTAATTGGAAACAGCATGATCTGAATAAAAATGAAAAAAGGTCACCGTGAAGCTTGCTTGGTAAAATGACTCACCCCTTTGCGGTCAGAAGGGCGTGGAGCTAGCTCCTTCTTGGTCACAATGTGCCCCTTGTTCAATCCTACAAAGAGGCCAGTATTTGGCTGTTTGGGAGCCATTGCCTAAAACAGAAAATATTAACTTAATATCAACAACCTTGAATATTGTACAAAATCAAACCATTAAGACAATAACAAGAAATCAAATAAATCATACAAAATCAAAACCCTGAAATATTTCTAATCAGTTTCTGATGCAATCAACACAGCTATCAAACAAAAAACCTCGCCAATAACAATTTATACTACAGATGGCAACAGAACACAAAGCCTTTTAAGAACTTACAATAAAAGAATCAAGGACTTCTTTGAATATTCAGTTGATATACAAAATAGCAAACCAAATATTACAATAAAAGAATATATTAACAAATAGAAAAGTTATCTAATCACAATATTAAGTCCTGCCATTTCCCTAAGGTCCCAGAAGATTGTCAGAGTCCTTGTTTATGACTTCATGACCTTAATTACAAGAAAAAACTGCTAACTAAACCCCATAAAAACAACACACAAAAAAGAAGCAATAGAGGACATAAAGTTATTGGTAATCATTCTGCTTGCGCCCACAATTGAGATTTATCCTCTAAAGTAAATCAAAAACAGAAAACTGGAGTCCTTTTCTGTGTCAAGTTTATAGGGTACTGATACAGTAATTATAAATTTACAAGTGATCCAGTTACGCAAATCGAACTCATATGCTTTCAACAAAGAGAATCAAATGGGTTTTCAAAACTAAAGACAAAAGCTCTGATTCAGCAAACAACAACAAACTCATAGGCAACAGAAAGACACAAGTTTCACATCCTCTTTATATGAACAAGAAAGAATCTTAGAAAATACATATACAAATTAACATATTTATGCACATCACGCATAGAAAGAAGAAAAGGAGAGAAAAAAAAAGAGAGGCTATAGATCAAGAAAGAGAGCTTTGTGGTACCTCAGGCTCAGATACTGAATGCTGCAGCAGCTGTGCAAATGGGAGGCGGAGCAGATGGAGAGAGCAGCGTGTAGGGTTTTAGGGTTGGCGTTGGATTATATAAAGGGCTGGCCCATTTTTATGTGTGTATTTATTTGAAGAGAAATCAAAAGGTGTTTAGGGTTTCATTCGTAAATGGGCCTAATCCAGTTATATAGTTCTTTGCGTAGATGGGCATAGAAATAGGTATATGGTTCAATTAGAAAAGCCCAGTTAAACTTACTCCTATAATTTTGAAGAAGTTTCATTTTCTTTCCTCCCTCAGGCTTGGCCTTTTGCAACAAGCCCAGCCCATATTGGCAGGGCTTTTATTTCCTAGCTATTTTGTTTTTTATTTGTGTTTTTTCAGGTCGGGATTTTATTCAATTTTATATGGTAAATTGCTTTTTGTATTTTTTATTATATAATAAAATTAAAAAATTAAATCAACCAAGTAGAGACTTTATCGCAAGATTTATCGAATTGACTAAATATTAATCAAAGAGTTGGGTTGATATTTTTTGGCACTTATTTTTTATATCTTGTAGTTTTTTTTTTGTTGGTGTCAATTTCATCATTTATTTTAAAGTTTTTTATTGAATTTTATTTTTTAATATTAAATTAATTAAAAATTAATTTTGATATTTTCTATCATATAATAAAATAAAAAATTAAATCAATCCAGTAAAACTCATAACTTGAATAACGGTGCAGACAGATTAACTAATGGATCAAAGAGATTTGGGGATTGTTTTTGTTAGAAAGGAGATTTTGTTGCTATGGTTTGTTGTCTCACTTATTTAGGTTGGCTTCAACTCATACCAACATGATGTGCTATAAATTTTCTTACAAAAACGATCAAAGTTTAGAATTTCTAGAGAGTTTAATTTGTCATGCAAATCCATAAAAGGACTAACGGTCAATATAGATTTAATTTCAACGCTTATTATCCTTTCTATAATTGTAATTTGAAAGTATCTCTAATACTTTTTTTTTTTTTTATCCTCAAAATATAACAAATTAAACTGTTTGCTTCTTTACTCTTTCCATCTTTTTTTTGCCCCACTTTGATGGCTATCATTAAAAAAATATATACAAGAAAGTATATTAGAAAACTTTTAAGCTTTGGAGAGGTGAAGATGGTTAGTTCATTTGAGATTTTTACACTGAAAATGTATGCCCTTTTGAAGAGGCATATTATATTGATGATGACCTAGAAAAAAACTACAAATAATGTCATTTGTATTTGTTCCAATAAGAACAAATTCTGGTTTGTAGATGTAGCCATAAGCACAGGACAACAGCAAGCACTAAAAAATAAAAAATAAAAAAAGACTAAAATTGAATTAAAAATAAAGAATCTTAAAATCTTATTTACCACTTTAGAAGGTTTGCAAGTCTTTATATATATATATATATATATATATATATATATATAAATAAATAAATAAAAGATCGATTTTATATGATAGACAAAACTAAAATTCTAAAACAAAAAGAAAACATAGCTCAAAAAAATATGAAATCCAAAATAATCAAAGTAAATAACAAAACTAAATTTAATATAATCTTCAGATCCTAATTGGAGGATATCCAAGTAACTAATAGACGGAGAAAGTATGTCCCTTGTATAAATAGGATTTGAAAAATTTTTGTAAAAAATTTAGTCTAATTTAATAGTTGAATAAAAAATTATGATATATTGTAACCATTTTTCTAGAATGATATAACTAAATCTTCTCTTGAATTTAGAAGGTGATTGACTTCACTTTTCAATTATAGTTTTCAAAAATTTTAAAAATTTATTTACTTCAAATTATATATATACATGTTAGATCATAGTATGTTTGTGAGTTGCCCAAGTGTTTCGTTAACTCTTGCAAATATATGGAAACCCAGCACCGAGACCATCTGTTTAAGAACCCAAGCAATTTATAGGATAATACTGGTCAAAATTAGCAGACAACTATTTGAGAGTTTTATCAGTTGATGGGGTCTTTTCAACAGACTTGGTTGAGTTGGCTCCCTCCTCACTTTTAACAAGCTTTCGTAGACTCTTTTGAATAGATCGTACTCTATCCTCAGTCCTACGAAGGTTTCTCCATCTGTAGGCAGTCTAGAGGGCAAAACCACCATATACAACAATATAAGAAGCCCACCCACGCATAAGGATAAGTTTCTACATGCGATCTTTCACTCTGTTTTTTTTTTTTTTTATCATTCTACTATAATTTCTTCAAAACCAGCAGCTGGTGGACTCTGGTACTTGGTTGATCTTCTTCTCGTTTTCGCACCCCTCCCTGACCATTCTTTTGATCCTTTCCTCTACTACACAGCAAGCTAAAAACTGAGGAAACCAAGAATGAAAAACTAGCTAAGCGACTTAATGTCTAGTTGCATACAGGAAAATAAAACTAAAAGCACCAGACGCCAGAACAAAAGAAGACAAGCTACATTCAACACTCCTAGAATAACCATGCAACTCAGAGAACACAATAATATAATCGAACAGGGTGGAGCGATAGAAAAATAAATCCCTCATGATTAGCAGGATTTGGAGACAAAAACATTGACATGCCATACTTGATTATTCAATATTCATGTAGAACAAGATGCTATACTTGATAATTAAGGTTTGGTCTAGAAAATAAAATGCTTTCCTCATTTGAGAGTAATTAAACAGTAATATATAAAGAATCGGAGATTTTAATTACATTATCAAGAAGGGTTTTTGACTTATCAAGGAGGAAATAGTTTCTCCCTTTATTTGGTGTTTAAATTTCTTGAGACTTGTGGAACCAAGTAGTGCATTACATTCATCAAATCCAAAACACCAAGCAGAGGAATTTCGTTTCAGTCTCTCTTTTTTTTCTTTAATTGCTTCACATATCAAAACTTTCAACTCACTCAACAACTTTTGATGAATACATTAAATGTTGATATTATGAATATATGGGTTGTCTTATCTACGGTGTGACTCTTGTGGAGATTGTCATTTTAATTTTTAAAATTCCTAAATTAATTAATTAATTACTACACATTAATTTTTTGTGTTATTTTCTGTTTTAACTTCTTAATTAATTCAAATCTACAATTCAGCAAAAAACAATTAAATTATAAACATCTCCTTGCAATTTGGGAAAAAGAAAATACCCCTCTCAACTAAATGTTCCCTAATTTTCCATCCTAAACAATATAGTTTTTATTTTTAATGTAACCTTTTTGTTAGGATTTGTTAGGAAGTTGACCTAAAAAAAAGCTATTATCGTTGTTGTTGATGTTTCATGGAAAGAGAGAGAAATAAAGAGGTTTTATTATCAATTTCTCCACAAAACCCTATTATTAGGGTCACATAAAAAAAATGATATTGTTTAGAATGGAAAATTAATAAACTTTTAGTTTACAAGGCTATTTGTTTTTTCCTAAAAGTTCAAGGATATAATTAAAAAAATAACGCTTTGCATATGAAATTGATGAATATATATATATATATATATATATATATATATATATATATATATATAGAGAGAGAGAGAGAGAGAGAGAGAGAGAGGAGTTGTTGCTAGTAGGAATCAATAATATTAAAAAAAAAAAACCTGGAACTATCCAATCCAAATGGACTAATAAATTTTTAAAAAAATTGAAAATCGAAGTAAATACTAGATTGGTTTTTTTCAAATAATTTAGGTAATACTAAAAAAAAGTTGTGTGATTATATATAAATTTTAAAAATTAATGAATTTATTTGTTTTTTTTTTACCTAATTTTGGTTAGTCAACAATTTTAGCAGCCTAATTTTAGCTAATTAATTGTCATTTTGCATTTTTGTATTTGAGAGCTAGGGACATAAAATTTCTCCATATGGTTCATGCCATTCTCCTTTTCCTTTTTCAATACTGATATAATTAATTTATCATGTTAAATCATCTCTTGCGAATACAAACTATATATATACCCAATTAAAACTATCAGATTGCAATAAAGTAAAAAAGACCTCTATGCTAATAATTGAATCAAAACAAAAATTTATGATGCAGTCAAATTTGAGATAACAAATGATTCTGATCAGTTAAGTATATATCTATCATAACTAAATAAGAATTTGTCACATATAAATTACATAGATAGCCTAGCACATGTATTTATAGACCAATTGAATATGTATAGGTCCAAAAGGAAGTCTAGTAGCTTTAGATCAAATGATAGCTTAAAAAGGTTATAATTTTTATCTAATCGTTTGATCATATTTAAATTTTTACAGGAGTTTTCGGAGACTGTTTTCCTTAAAATAACCCTATTGGCTCTATATGGACTATCAAATTTTAAGATATAAAGAATCTTGTCTCGAGGCCTCAGTTTAGGTCAATTTTGTTATTTCTTTGTTTTATGCATTGTTTCGGATCTCATGAATATTTTCTTTGTATTTTTTATCTTTTTTTCTATTCAAGGTAGGTTTGTGGTCTATTTAAGATTTTATAAACCTTGTACGGAGGCATACTTTATCAACATTATTTTTTAAAGAGAATAATATTATAAATTTAAAATTTATATCTACAATCCCTTTCACTCATCAATTTTTTTATATTATGTGTTTGTTTATCTTCTTGCCTGCATCATTTTGAGGTCAATTTAAAATAAATATTCGCCTTAGATGAAAAGCCTCTCTCACGTCCCTGAATAAGTCGCAATATGGAGTCCAAGAAGTCCATGTATTTTTTCTTATGTGGTTCAATTATTAAACTAAAAAAATTGGTTTGTTTATTTATCCCTTTTATTCAAAGGGAAATCGTACTCTAGATTCAATGGAAATTGTCAATTAGTTGGAGCAAATGATTCTGATGGCATTAATATGTTAATCATTTTTCTTTTTTAATATTTATTATTGTTGCCGTCCTAATCAATATAGATTATTTAATTCATCATTTGGAATATGTTAAGGTATATGTTCCGAATATGTGATTGGCTTTAATTTTATCCAAGAATCCCGGCCAAGAAATGTGTTCCTGTGACTAATTAAATTAGGAAGCTAAGTTAAGTTGACAAATTGAGGATACCTAGCTAGCCTTGCATATGATACATGGTTCGAAAACCTAAACCACGAATTCTTGAGTGAATAGATTAATTATTTGTCGCAAATTGCAAGCAGCTGGCCTGCAAATTAATTGCTAAAACTATAATTTTTAGAACCCAAAACAAGGGTTATAGTTTACGACTTGCAAGGAAAGGAAAAGTGTACTTTAATGCAACTTAGACAGATTGAAACAAGCAAACGCAAACAGATGAGACATGTAATAAGCAATACAGATCTTGCAGTTCTTGTCCAAGATACACACATGATCATGAGATTGGTACCATTTTCACTTAATTAATTTTTGGGCAAGCCAGCTGCTCAAACCGGCTAAATAATTTACTATGATACGAGAATAATTGTTTGTTTAAATCATTGTGGATGTCTTTAATACTCTTCTAGGTAGTGATCGGGTCACTAATATTATGAATCAAAATATTTTCCGTTGAAAGTGTCAATGTTCAAGCTGAGGTAGGTTGCATGCAACATCTTAGAATCTGTCCAATGTTGTTCAAACAATAGAAAGGAAGGAGTCTCTCTGAACGGGCTATTTTTATTGTGACTTCAGCACATATTCCTGTGTAATTGGCATCGATTATAGATAGCTATTACCCCTACATAATTGTGATTCTATAAGGACTGGAAAAAAAATAAAAAGAAGCTATACACAGAATAGTGGGGTCACTATGTTTTTCCTGGGAAGTGAAATTTGATATCAATTTATATGTGGCGGGGACTCTCTCTCTTTTTTTTTTCCTTTTCTTTTTCTTTTTGTTCATCAGTCGGGTTTAGAATTTTTTTTTTTCTCCGATTGAACCCTTTGGCTTTACCAGAAACATTTCATATGGAGAGAAAATTGCTAACCTACCATATTGTTTTTAACAAGCCAAGAGAGATACAGTAATGAAAGTATATATACAAAAGGCATGCATCCAGAACAGCTAAATAGCCCCTGACAATCTCTCTCTCTCTCTCTCTCTCTCTCTCTCTATTTATTTATTATTATTTTTTGTATATATTGATCTGGTTTTCTGCTGGCAGCTCATCAAAGTTTCCAATTTCCACTGATTCGAAAAAGAAAAAAATAATAATAGACGACAAAGAAGCAGGGAAAGACGTTGATTGCCTCATTTTATTAAAACAAGTTGATGATGAAGAGCCATACCAGGAAGCAACATGCTAGTGCTAATCTTTCCAAACCCGTTCTTATTTATCTTAATATTTAATTAATCATGATATCTTGGTAACCCGTTCCTTTTTTCTTTCTTTTTTTATTCCCAACTTTCTCTCTTTCAATTTTCTGTTTGGAATTTTCAACAATGCGTATATCAAAAATCTGGACGTGGTCAAATTAATTTTCACCTTCCGGCCATGCTTGCTTGCTTGGTGTATCAATCAATCAATCAATCTATTAAATTTAAAAATCAAAAAAAAAAAATTACTGTTATGGGATACGAAAATTTTTTGATACAAATACAGAGTAAGTATAAATGAAGGTGGGACGGAATTTATTCAATTGGTCATATATATGTTTTTTTTTCCTGTTATATGAAAGAGATTTGAATTCGAAACTTTTTAAAAGTAGAGAGGACACTAATGTTAATTGATTTACAATTCATTAGAGTTAAGTGCATATTATGAAAATAATTCTTACAGTTTTATTTTTAATAATGATAATAATAATTTTTAAAATAATATTATACTTGAGTGAAGTTAGAACTATTTTATTAAATACTCTACACCTCTTTAAACAATGATAATAGTATATTTTACCACGAAAAAGATAATTATAATTATTATTACATACATATATAATAATACTTATAACTTTAATAATAGAAAGTTCTACTTAATATTACTTAAATATATGTAATTTAAACTATTACAATAATAATAGTTGGTTTACACAACACTAATAAGATACACACACACACACACACACACATATATAAAGAATAAATATTAAGTAGCAATTTACAATCATTTTAGTAAAATTATCCCAAGCTAGTAGCCATAAAATTAAAAGTAACTAAAATAACATTATTACAAAAAATCAATTTTACCTCTATCAAAGTGGATGTATAATAATATATCCATAAAATATTGTGTCATATACCTAATGTAACAATTTATATAAGATTCATAACAAAAAATAAATAAAAAATTACTTTATTTTAATATTAATCCATCCCCCAATTTAGCATTGATTTTGGTGTTTAATTAATTGAATGTTTTAATTTATATTAATTTATTTTTTTATTGCATGTTGTCTTCTTTAAAAACAATTATATAAGTGCAATTGAGTATTTAGAGACACTACAAGCATCGCTTAGAAAAACGTTGCAAGTATTGGATAGAGTATCATATTCTTTATGGACATTTATTGTGAGGTGATGCAAATTAGATGCATATTCTTTGCACATCGAATTATTATATATATATATATATATATATATATATATATATATATATATATATATATATATATATATATATATATATAGGCTTTAGATTTCATACAACAAGTAATGTTCCATGACCATTATTTTTTGCTTTCACTGGCAATAAAAAAATCTTCACGCTCATAGATTTGGATTTTTTTTCGGACATAATAGTATTGAATAATTATAATTTATCTAACCATATAATTATTTAGTGACATATCAATAAATATTATGTTATATATCTAAAATAACAAATTACATAAGTTTCACTGGAAAATATAAAGGTAATTTAGTATTGGTTTTGGTATTTGAATATAAAAATATAATAATTTAAATTTTTTATTGCAAATTATCTTTGTCACATGGGATACTTGTGCTAGCTATATGTGAAAAGCGGTAAAAATAAAAAAAAAAATAGAATGTTTATGATAAATGAAAAATAAAAATCATCCTAAAACATCTTACATAAAAGTAAGTTGCTTCGTGTTTGATTAATGATAAAAATGTATATTTTGTGCTTACATGCTAAGAATATATATAAATTAGATTCTTGTATTTGTTGTTAGACATAAAAGATTTTTATGATCTAAGATAGTGATTTGAGATCCAGACATAGCAACAAGGCATCATTTCTACTTTTAGAATTTGGGTGTAGGATCCAAATTAATAGTAAATGATAAATTGGCGTTGGCTCTTTTTTTTTATTCCGCAATTTGTATTATTATTATTTTAAAAAGTAAATTTTCAACTTTATAAGTGTATCTTTTAAAATTTTACCATTCTCGTATCAATTCTTTGATAAAAACAAAATGTTTTATTTGTTTTTGAAAACCATAAAGTTTCAACTTCTTGGGAGTAAAATCCTTTTAAGAATTATATAACTCACTAGTTGACTTTTTAATTACAATAAAATAAAAAAATTTATTTACTCATATTTTTGGAGAAAACAAGGTTATGTATTTTTAGATGAAAAACTCAACTTCTTAGGACAAAATCCTTTTAAGATTTGATAGGAATTCTTAATTTTTATAAGTAAAAAAGGGGATGAAGTCACAATATAGTATTTTGATCATTAAAAACCTTAACTAGTCTTAGAGTCTAGATATAGAGACTGATTAAGTATATGGAGGATGTATCACCCTTAGTATACCTCATCTAAGGTAAGTTGCATTATTTATTTGTCTGATATAAACTAATGTATTGTTGTATTTTTTAAACGTTAGTTTGTCTATGATTTAAGAAAAGTCCTCATCGATAATGAGGTTCTTACCTTATTAGGTTAAAACCTAACTATTTTAATATTAAAATATATAAATAAAAGATAGTGTTTTTAATTCAATATCAGAATATGTCTTACGTATAAGTTTATAATCTAGTATATTAAAAGAAAACAAACAATTTTTTTGCTGTTTTTGAAATGTAAGCCAAGTTTTTATAGTTTTAATAAACTAATTATTAAATCCAAAAGTATATGCAAAAATATAAAAATATATATTTTTTTGAATTTTTAAAGATGCTAAATCATGCATTGTATATTTTTTTATTTTTATTATTTATGCAAATATAATTTTTTATTTTTGAGAGACTTGCTATATACAAATTATAATAAAAATTGTATATATATATATTTTTTAAAGTTTTTGTTGTTGTCTTTTATGGAAGGGAATTGATGTGTTAATACTGAAAAGATGCCTTGCGTGTAGGTCACAATTCAAAATATTAAATACGTGAGGTTATAAAAAATGAAGAATTCAAAATTAATTGAAAGATGATCTTTCAAAAATTAAAAATTTATTAAAAATTGGACGAAGATCTATAGATCATGATTGGAAAGACGCAAATAAAATATTTTTATCAGGGCTATTTTAACCATGATATCAATTTTAGGATAAATTATCATTCATCAACTCAAAATCGAACAACGCCAAACATTCACACAAATCTTATTAATTTCACGATATTTTATTCAAATTTCATGCTAATTCAAATGACTCAACACAAATCCAATCATAAATTCATGCATCAACATTTAATAATTAAATAACAATCAACCTTTACAAAAAAACTAACAATCCAACACAAATTATCTCAAATTACAAAACACATCTAACCAAATTAAGTGCCCTAACAGCTCAAATATTATATAAAATAATAAGCATTTGGTCCTAAAATTTCACAATCTTAGCAATTTATCAACAAAAAAAAATTTGAGGTTATAGAACGATCTTTCAAGGACGGAAAATTAATTGAAGAGATTGTTTTAACCAAGAAAACAATATTGGAAGACTTTGGGAAAAGAAGGAACAGTGGCGGCGCGTGTATCCACACACCAATTACCAGGTCCCTAAGCAACTAAAAAACCTTTAGTCCCTCATTTTTCTTTTCTTGCACTTTTGGTGCCCTTGTCCAAATATTTTTTTTTGTTTTCTTATTTGTTTTTGTATTTTAATATTTTTGAAAAAGACAACATTAATGTCGACTTAATAAAATTGATCAATGATTTTAAAATAAGCGCATAAAAAACCAAACATGTCAAAAGTAATTTTTTGAATTTTTAATTCTTTTAAAAAAAACTGAACATAAAAAAAAACAACGTAAATACGTTAAAAATATATTTTATCAGATTTTTTTAATTGTTTTTCACTATTTTTTAGTTTGTTTTTCAAAAAAAAAAAAGTTAGAGAAATGGGGTAAAAAATCAGGTTATGACATGATTTATATTTTTTAATCTAAGAAATAATAATTTGATGTATTTATAGTGAAATTCAATAAAAATAATGATATGCAATTTGTTTCAAATGAAGAATAAAACCACAAATATAAATCAGATCCAGATTATGTTCTGCTGCTTTCAAAGTCATGCACTATGAGGCACTTAACCTGTCATGTAGTGGCAAGAAAAGAAAAGAAAGAAAGAGAGAGAGAGAGAGAGAGAGAGGTGCTCTATATATCATAAAGGAAGACTTATGCAAATCACTTTATATCCTTTTTAAAATATGCTTTTGTTATTAAATTAAAAGGAGACTTCTAAAGCATCCTAAAGAAAAAAGTGCATCTCTTTTTCAAGTAAAAGGGGAGAAAATGCTTCCTTGTCCACATTATAAAATGGGAAAAGCTGCTGGTGGAAACGAGGCTATTTTTTTTTTTTATATACTAATCAGATCGGATTCCTTCACTAAAAAAAACCCATAGACTCCTCAATTGCAACTGAAAGCTACCCATAAACACATACCCAACATTTTCAAAAGACGTAAAGGAAGCAACAAAGTTATCATCAAAGCCACACAAAACAGGTGAAAAGATGGGTTTTAAGCAAAAAGCAATAGCATTAAGCGGCATCCAACTTTTGTGAGGATAAAAAAAAATATGCCCTTGAACATTGCATGTTTAAAATATATAATCCATGACCCACCCACGTAGTTCTTTAATATTTTTATATTATTATTAATATGGTCGTCCGGCGACTTACGCGCACTTTAATTAATTTCACGAGCCTTGAAGTTAACGACCATATAAACCTCTAGTGATTATCATATTAACAACCACATAACTCGAGCATCAAACTACATAAAAAAACAAATCTCTTAATTCTAAATTCTTTAATTTTTAACGTGTTATAATTTGTTAGCTATGAAGCAAGTAGCTAGGTCACTAGTAAATTTTATATTTTGAAATCTTTAGTTTGTTATTTTTTTAATTAATTTTTTTAATCATTTTAATATGATTATATTAAAAATATATTTTTAAAAATTAAAAAAATATTATTTTAAAAAATTGCCAACACTAATCCAACTTTCAACACCCAAAGATCAAGGCACGTGAAAAGATTGATTTTCATGTTCCTTCCTCACAGTCCAGCTTAATCAATGCACCATAAGATGCCCCATGACATGCATACACTTACAAAATCCTCATATATATATATATATATATATATATATATATATATATGCGTACGGATATAAGTGCCTTTTATCTTACTATTGGACATGACAGAAAGTTGTCTCTGATGTGAGTTGTCAGTATTCTTTTTTTCTTTTTTTCGTACAAACTTCTGATATGGTAAATTAGTGTCATAAGTTATCTCTTCTCCAGACAATTTGACTTGATATGGTACGTTATTGGAAATATGAAAGCATCCCCCCATTTTAAACAACCTTTTCTTTTCCCTTATTTTCTTAAACAACTGTCAGATGAGATTTCCTCCAAACAATTTGACTCGGAATTGGAAATGTGAAAGCTTCTCTTCATTTCCAACAACTTGTTTCCTCTAGAACTATCATTTCAAGCAATTTTGTGATGGATTTATGCTTTTTTTTGGGGTATCATAAAATATTTCTTAGATTATTAAACCATTAAAAGACTCTGTTGCTATATTAAATTTAATACAAAAGAATGAATTACTTTCGATCTTTTATATTATTATTATTATTATTATTATTATCATTTATTATAGTTTTTTCCCCCCTTACAATATCCTTTGACTCTGCTTGTCGTCACTACATGTTAGTCAATGTGCCGAGAGTTACCTATAGAAAATTACCACTACCCTGATGTGGAAACAAAATCCATTAAAAGCAAACGACCATATCCATGCACAAAAGTCACTTTTCAAAGGCAAATGCAGAGTACTTTAATTTAGTCCTTCTTTATGGTTAGAACTTCCATTTAGACAAAACTTTATCTCTCCTTAATTTATTCCTATCCTTGACGCTTTGTACGCGACCCACCTGTAATGGGTCCTACATTTAGACTTTTATACACCCCACTGTTCATGACGTGGATTGATGATGTGGACCAAAAAAGCTCATCATCAGCTTTTCCACGCCACCTAACTTGTTCCTTGGCGGCTATGTCACATGAGTCTTTATTTTTTTTTATTTTTTTCCTGGGGGGGCTTTCCAACATGTTTTTTAGCACTTTATATGTGCACATAAGCTCCTCCCATTCTTATCTATCTACAAGTAAATCTTCTCTCTCATTTTCCCCTTGGTAACCCGCAAATTAGTGTTGATATTTCTCTCTATCTCATCCTTAATTTGTTTATCTCCATCATGGCTAGCCAAGAAGAGGGCATCAAGCTCTTCGGAGCAACAATTACGTTGCATGATAAACAAGAAGGTAATAAAGAAGATCCAAACAAGGAAAGTCCAACCACTGACAAGAGACCAGAGAAGGTCATACCTTGCCCTAGATGTAAGAGCATGGAGACCAAGTTTTGTTACTTCAACAACTACAATGTTAACCAGCCAAGATATTTCTGTAAGGGCTGCCAGAGGTACTGGACGGCAGGTGGGGCCCTACGAAATGTTCCTGTGGGTGCCGGCCGCCGGAAAACTAAGCCTCCTGGCCGGGTTGGTCTTGACGGTTACTCGGAGGGGTGCTTGTATGATGGCTCTGGTGGGGTTCACCAATTTGAGCTAGATGGGATGGTTTTGGAGGAGTGGCACTTGGCAACGACCCATGGCAGTTCCCGTCATGTTTTCCCCGTGAAGCGGCGGAGGAGCGGTGGCTCAGGTGGTCAAACTTGTTGATATTCTTTATCTTTATCATCATGCGTGTATTATATATACAAAACCGGTTTTGATCATATAACCTTCTAAATTTCTAATGGTAGTTCTATGTATGTGCATATTAACCTCATGACTTGATATTTGGCCTTCTTATTTCTTATGTCTGCATTTACAATTTCAATAAATAAGTCAATAAGTCTATAGAGAATATTAACTAATAAACTAATGGTCACATTTATTCAAAATATTTTTGATTAATACACTATATTATCATTTTTTTTAATTATATTTCTGAGTTGCACAAAATCAATCATGTAGTTGACTTATAATACTCTTTAGGGATGGTTGCTCTGTATGGCATTTCAATATGAAGATCAATTATTACTCATATTTGGCTCTTAAAAAATATCCTACCACAAAATTAAAACGGAATATTATATTGGTATATAAAAAATATTTTTTTAGTATTGACAAATAAATTATTAGGTCTTTTTATTCTACCAATAATTTTATCCGCAATTTTCAATACTAATAAAATTATTAATAAAATATTTTCACATAAAAATCAGCTTTTATCATTAATTTTTGTTAACAATTTCACTTATGTTTATTTCTCCATTAGCAATTTTCAATATTGAAGATATTGAAGAAATCATTGATAGAATATTCACATCTAAAAATCAATTTTTACCATCTATTTTTTATTAGAAATTTTATCACCTTATATTTTTCTAACCAAATATTTTGTTACCGAGTTGCTATAATTTTTATAAGTTTTACCAAAATTTTAGAATGAATAGAAACATTTGATGATTCCATTAGAGATTTTATTTTGTTTGTTATGATCTCAAAATCAATGAATATTGCTTACTCATAATAAAACCACCACAACAACAAAAGATATCTCTAAAAATTAATTTATATAATTTTTACAATGAATAATGCTAAATAAATTATGTAGACATATAAGTTTTTACAGTTTGAAGATTTAAGTGGTGACAAATAATGAGATAAGTAGAATTCCATATAAAAAAAAAAGAGTAAAAAGAACAATAAAAGATACAAGTGTGAAACCATTCAAATTCTAATTGAAATCCTATTAGATCAATGAGAAGAAGTATGCCTGCTACATCTCATCGAATGTGCTAAAGGTGAAGTGTGCTAAGGTGAAGGGGCAGGAAAAGATTGAGCACCAAAAGGTCCAGGCATGAGAGGAAATGATACACATATAATTGTGTATTTTGTTGAGCTAGATAAATCCTATTTTGTTCTAGGAGTTGTGCACTGTTTTCTTCGTTTCAATAGTCATTTGTTCCTGAATCTTTTACTTTACAATCTCATCAAATTCCTATAATTGATAGCGTAAGTCAGACTACGACGTGCTTAAAGTTAAAATAGTACAACACTCCCTCAATTCTCATGATGATGCTATAGGTAAACTACAACTCTAATTCCTATCTCATCCATCACTCGCAATAATCTTCAATCACACTTGAGGATGATTACAAGGAGGAATGGAAGAATCTTCGCTAAATTTCTCATTTATATTGGTGTTATATCTCTCCAAATAAAATCAAGTTTTAAAATTCAATTATATTTTATATTATTGATACAGATAAATAATTTTAAATTGATGATAATTATCAAAACACTTACTACGAATGGATATGCTCTTTTATCAATGAAAATTTTATCATATCCCTTTTTTTATATAAGTTTCCTTGTATAATTCTATCAGAGTCGTTCTTGACCCAGGTCTTTTCTTGTATATTAAATAGCTTGTTAGAAGTCTCGGTAATAAATACATAACTAAGACTTCAAGACAAATAATGAAATATATCACAATGAAATCTTACTTGGTGTTAGGCATGATAGGTAAATGAAATCG
The DNA here is from genome assembly GCA_015852605.2 of Populus deltoides. Classification (NCBI taxonomy): domain Eukaryota; kingdom Viridiplantae; phylum Streptophyta; class Magnoliopsida; order Malpighiales; family Salicaceae; genus Populus; species Populus deltoides. The sequence continues at coordinate 18,920,684 of CM027573.2, forward strand.
CTCCTCTAGCATACTTCTCATCCAACCATGAGTGTTTTTATTTTGATTTTGTTTACTGGATCATGAATGCTTTATAAGAGTATTTGATACAACAAACTTAAGATGCATTTCCCAATTATAATATGTGACATATTTTGGTCTATATCTTTTTCACATCTCTATATCATTCGATTTGGCCTTGTATAGGTATCATAAAAAAAAATCACATAACCTGGTACACTTAATTGTTAAATCATATATGATTTAATTTGTTATACATAAGTTAGGTAAGAAAATAAAATAAAACACATTTAAAATAATATAAAATTAATATGACACTTAATTATGAAAACATATTGAATATTGGTTCTTTAAACTTTCATAGTTGCATTATGATTTTTTCATACTCTCCTCACAAGTGACTCGTTGCTTTTGTTTGACCAAATTTTTTTTTAAATTTATTTCATAATTTAAAAAACTAGATACTTAAATTTGAGATTATTTATCTAAATTTAAACTTTCTCTACCAAACATTTACCATATAAATCCATTTATAATGGTCATCAAGTTGACTCCATTAAATAATGGTTCTTCAAATGACTATTTCATCGTACATTACCAGAAAGTTAGCAAATAGCAACAAAAATGTTAAAAGAAAAAAATTTATAAGTAGTTTTTTATGGAAATAATGACATAATATTTCCTATCAGTAGATTTCGATGGAAATTGTGATAGAATAAAAAAAATCAATAAAAATCCCATTGGTAATTCAACACATTTGCAACATTGATGGAAATGGTGATGGAAATTATATTGAAAAATTTAAATGAATTAAAACTAGACAATTCTCTTTTTCCTTATAAATACAACCATCCAAACCACCACTATTAGTATATATTTGTTAGCAGTGTCAACTTTTCTCTTTTGGTTCTATCTTTTATGAACCTTCACTATACTAAGTACGTAAACTTACCTATTATTTTGTGACCCATTTATGTGTAGGTTAGTTTATTGAATATTTTTTTTTTTTGTAGTATTTGTAATTGCCTTATATATTTAAGTGTTTTACAACTTTTTTCTAAATAGTTTTGTTGTATTAATGCATGATGTGTATGTTAGGATTTGTTTTGGATTTGGGGGGAATTGATTTTATTTTTTATTTGATGAAATTGAGATTAAGTTTTTAACTTAGATAATTGAAAACATGATGGGTAATTTAATGGGTACTAATTATATTTTACTAAATTTATTGTTAAGCTAGAAATTTAAGGAAAATTAATTTTTTTAGAATTAATAATAATTAAAAAGTATTAAGTTAGATTGAATAAGTTTGGATTGAATAAATGATGGATGTTTAGTTGGATACCGATTATTTTTGTTAATTTTATTGTTTAGTTCATATTTGATGGAAAATAGAATTTGTATGGAGATCATAATTAATTATTAGATTGAAAATTCATTTTTAATAAAAAAATATTGGAATTGATAAATACATTATTAATAAATGTTGCCATCAATAATTTGGGTGGAATTGATAGTTACACTACCAAACATAATTTACAGGTGGGTCCAACTAGATTATTTTTTTCTCTTATTCATGTCCATAAACATGAGGCTTACAAATAAAATGAACTCTAGGCTGAACTTTATTTTTCATGTATTAATCTATATTTGTGTGCATCATACAAGTACCTCACACGAGTCACACCCTTTTCTGACGGTTCACACTTTAGCTTTTTATCATATTATTATATTAGATAGAACTTTGTATTAATTTCTAATAAGTACATATTGGTTTTATATATTTCAAGTCAAGATGTTACTATGCTGTATTAAAAGAATGAATACCTTAATATATATTAATAACTATAATTATATGGTAATGTCATGACCTTTATAATTGGAGGTGTAATGTATGTACTTGTATTTTAAAGAAATGATGGATGATGCAGAGGAAACTTTACCAAAATTTTTGTTGAATTGAATAAATTTATTATTTTAGTCAGAAGATTTCTAATATGTTAGATATATATGTGTAGTGTACAATAGTGTTACAAGTTATGTCAAAAATCACTCGGAATAAAATATAATAAAATGAAAAAGGTAACTTAAAAAATATATCACTTTTAATTTTAACTGTAAATGATTGATTGCATGTATAAAAATACCAAAATAAAAAATGTGAGGCATTACATCTATTATTAGTAGATGTTTTATTAATGTGATGCAATGCTTTTTGTAAAAGTATATCGGAATTAAAAAACACAAGTTTAATAACTTTCTAGGCTTGTGTGTTGGATATTAATATATCAAAATTATATAAAAAAAAACTTAAAAACTTTAATATGAACGCATATTACAAATACTTTAGCAAACACAAAGTAAATCTTCACTAACTTGCCAAATCATAATTATGGTAAAACACATCTTCATTATCACATTACTTCGTCTTCTCCGTGGAAAAAAAAATTTTGGATTCTAAAATATATTTAAAATTGGCGTAAAGATACTTACCGCATCATATTAGGTAAATATTCCATCACAAAATAGTTTGTGATAGTTGAGTTTTAATGTGAGAGAGAGAGAGAGATTTGGGATTTTTCACTTTTTTTTTTCTTTTTGGAACAATTATTTTCCATTTATCCAATTTATTTATATTGCACTGTTAAGGAGAAATGCAAATAACATGAAGATAACTACTGTGTAAAGCTGGATTGAAAGATAAAATGGAATAAACTAAAGTGAAACTTGAAATAGGCCTCATGAGGATTTCAACAATTACTATAAGTTCAAATAAATAAATAAAAAAAGTCCCAACATTGATTTATGAGTAATGATACAAGGACTTTGCCCTGTTTTGGGATTGCGATCTAACAAAAATCGGCTAAAATTTAATTTTTTAATTTTTTCAAATTATTTTGATGTACTAATATTAAAGATGTATTTTAAAAAATAAAAATAAATATTATTTTAATGTATTTTTAAGTGAAAAGAACTTTAAAAAACAATCATTATCCCAAACATCCCTTTGAATAACATGCTACACAACCAGGGAAAATTAAATTTTTATTTAAGTTTTTTTAGTGACTTAATTGTGCATAGCATTAGTACTCTAATTTTTATGTACACTTGAAAAATGGTTTTCAGAATAAGTGTGTAAAAAAACCGAAAAACCGATATTAAACCGAGAAAACTGGAAAAAAATAGCAAAAAAAACTGAACCGTGAAAAGAAACCGCTTAAAATTTTAAAAAAACTAACCGCTTCGTTTGGTTTTGGTTTTATAAGCCTAAAACCAAAAAAACCGAACTCAAACCGGAAAAAACCCGAGCAAAACTGAGCCAAAACTGAGCCAAACTGAAAAAATCGGGAAAAAACCGAGCCAAACCAGTTTTTATCCTAAAAAACCAAACCGAACCGAAATTGGTCTATTTGAATTAGTTTCATTTTTTTAAAAAATTTTGATTTCATTATTTATTTTTAATAAAAATCAAACCAAACAAAAAAAAATCCTTTTAGAGTTTCTCATGTACCAACAACGAGACGAGACGAGACAACAAAGTTTGTATTTTCAGTTATGAAGTTAGAGGGAAAAAATCAAGGTTGTTAAAATCACGAGTGAATTCTTAAAATCTTATGATTTTACAAGTCAACATGTATATAACGTGTTAGATCAGGTTAAAACTCGAAATCAGTCAAACTCGGTTAAAATCGAACCGATTTTACGAGTTTGACCGATTTCGAGTTTTAACCTGCAAAAGTTAAAAAATTTACTGTCTTCTTGTTTGAGTCCCCTGACACTTCACTACATAGTCTCCACTCCCCAGTCTCCCCTTACCCCGTTGCCCAAATCTCAAATTTTCAATCTTAACAGACTAACACCAGCATTAGAGGATCTTAAGTATGAGAAAGCTTTATACTATATTTTAGGCCGGGAAGGCATGATCGGAGGATCGAGACCATAGGAAGACAAAGGTAGATGGTGAGGAATCAAAAGAGTAAATAAGAGATAAGAATACTTATATAGAGAGAAATACGGTGTTTTAGACTAACCATTTGTTAACTACAAAGAGAGACGAAAAAGTCTCAGAGAGAACTTGAAATACATGTCTTGCTTGGTAGGATATATGGACATTATTTCTAGGACTTGTTACTAACATAAAAAAGGTGGAAGGTGAAGTGGCATGAGATTAAATTGATGTCATTTTATACGTTTTTATTCTCGTTGTCACAGGTTTACTGTATTGGTCTCTGTTATTTTTTTTTGAAGTTGGTGATATACCTTAAAATATTGAATCATCTCAATAGTTGCCTGCAGTGTGTTTCAAGACCTGTTCTCTAGAAAATGTTCTGAAACTCTATCAATAAAACACAGTTGTTCAATCTTATTTTTTTCTTTTTGTATTTTTAAGTTATTTAAACCATATATAAATTTTGTATGAATTTTTATTTGAATTATGTATTTTAAAGTGTTTGGACATTTGTATTATTTATTTCACTTTTATTTTAATTGTGTTATATTACTATTTACTACTTGATTGAAATTGTCAATATATAATTAGTTAAAATATTTTTCTAGAAATTTTAAGATCCGAATTTATATTGTATATTTTGTGTCGTGTCAAAAAAACGTTTTTAACAACCTTAAAAATAAAATAAACAAAGCCTGCTCGAAAAGCCTCTTAGAGTGCAAAAAAACCCAAAAGGGGCCACAGTACTGTAAGCCCAACCAAAGACCTTTTAAATTACAAATATATATTTACAAACAACCTTTGCTTATATCATAAAATTTCAGTCAACTCGGCCAAAATACATCTTATACACAAAAATGATGAAGAGAAAATTCAAAGATATTGCCTAAGTCACACCATTACATGATGGAGCAGGCATGAGGATTTTCATCACTGAAGATGGCACTAGCTTCTTCATCAACAATGGTGGCATAAGCTGGCTTTTGATAGTAACCAAACTCTTCTTCATTGTAGCCATGCTTGTCGTAGTTGTATGAAGCGGTAGGCTTGTTTTCATAGTAAGTAACTATTTCTTTTTCATGCTGCTGCTGATAATAGTACTGTTGGTTGAAGTTATAGGATTCAGGATTGTAGGGGTATGGCCATAGCTCAGCTCTTCTTCCTGTCTTCCTCACTGCTTTAAGAACTTTTCTCTGGTCTGCCCATCCCATAACTGTTACTTTTTGCATATACATGTCTATATCGATATCATCCACTCCTGTGAAAAAAAAAGAAAACGATGTTTATATATAATCCATCAGTACGTACGTCTCTCACACACAAACACGAGAAAAAAAAATATAAATATTTGAAATGAAAGTAACATATAATGCGACGTACGTACCATCTAGTTTTTGAATAGCCTTCCTTATCATGGTCTCGCAGCCAGCACAATCCATATAGACTTTCATCTCTGTGATCTGAAACATTAGAACAGAGGGTTTATTTTGGTCAGCATGCATATGATTCTAATGCTAATTAAATTAACATCAATAATTTCTTGGCTACAAAATCAACACAGCTTCTAATTGACAAGAACGAGAACGAGAATATATATAGTTTAATGAAGTATATACTATACTAGATTAAATACGAAATGCATGGATACACACACACACACACACAGAGTTATAGTTAACCCCTTTAATGGTATTGTATGCTAGCTAGAATTTAATTTTGATTTTAGAGATGAGCTAGCTAGAATATTTACTCTTAGCAAGCTTAGCTTAATTACGGTTGTGTGATACTAATAATTATTCGATGCAAGAACACGTTTATAATTGCTGGACTACAAAACCTTAACACAGCCGTTAGATAGGTAGCAAATTAATTAATGACGCATAGCAAGAACATTATAGAACATTTTTCATGTAGAAATTATAAAAGTTATGAACGCATCATGCAAGTGCTAAGAGAAGGAGATAGAGAGCTTGAGAAAGACTTCTTACAGTCATCTTGGGAGCTTAATAGAAATCTTATAAGCTAGGAGCTCTGGTTGTTTTTAAATGTTGAACTGTATGTATGAGGATATGATGAAGAATGACTTGAGAAGTGGGTGTATATATAGAGCGCAGGAAGCAGCTTACGTTTCATTTTACTCGTTTCTTCTTGGGAGTCAATACAAGGCATAGAACTAGAAGAGGGATAAGATAGAATAAAATATACGAAGTCCCCCACAGACCTTTTCTTTTTTCTTTTCTTCAAGTTGCTTCTAAGCGACAAAACTTGAACAAAGATTCGGCAGAAAGTGCATAGCAGCTGCTTAGGAAGTCAGACAGCTCCATCGATGGCTTTTACAACTTGCTCAGGCCAAACAAAGATACAAGAAATATTCAAGCATATATTACCTTCATATCTCTCACACGTTAGAGGTTCCTTTCAAGTATAGATCAAATTCATTTTGACACGAATTTCAGATCAAAGTTCCCACATATATATATACACATCTTGTTAATGAAGTATACCAAAATATTAGTTTCTTGTTGGCTATGGAACCTACCACGACGAATATCATATCGTTTAATCAATCAATTCACTATATATCATTCAAGTTTTTACTTGGAATCTTTTTGTCAAAGCGACCGCGTAGGGTATAAAAAATGGATGTGCATAAAAAAGAAGAAGTATGCTGGTACATGGCCGTATTCCAGCGCATCAATGACCCTACCTATCTATATTGCAATTTAAACGTTAACCAAAGCTGGCTTACCCAAATAGTTGGGTAAGGCTAAATGAGTGTATGATTTAGTTTGTTAATTAACACCTTAATTATAGGTCAAATTAAGATCTAGACAAGCAAGCTAACATCTCAATAATTAACTGATCATGTGTTAAGTTAATTAACAATGGTTGATGAAAGAGCGTTGAAGTTGGTGCAAATGGTGGGCACGTTCCTTGAAAATGACCTCGTTGGAGATTGTTATCAAACCGATGCTGTCTCTGGATCGCGATTTGAGGCCCAGTCCGTCTCAGAACCATTTTTCTTTTCAGTTGACAAATATTATTTGGAGAGACACAAAAGTTTTAATGTCGTAATAATAAAGTATTGCAGTCATAAACTAACTCAGCACTCATCCGTCACCTTGCCACTGCAATTTCTTGGAAACCATCCAACGGTAGTGTCTTGAAGTCTTAGGTCAGCTCTAATCAATTACTTGATTGTGCTTCGTGAGCAAGGTTTGCTTTAATTTTTTGTTTTTTTTTTTTTTTTTGGTCTTAAAGAACACTTGTGGTAGGTAGCTCTAACCCATTTTCTTTTTTCAGGTGATAGTTATTTTGAGAGAGAATTTCTTTTTCCATCCTAAGAACTGATGAGGTAATCGTGGAGAGGAAAAAATAATAGCAACCTGAAAATTATTACTCGTATATCCAACCAGAAATATATTTAAACTCTTAGGTCTGTTAAAATTATCACTCATTGCAACTTCTAGGCATGTATCCAACATAATCCTTCCATTTATTTTTTTTTATGACCCAAAGGGGACAGATATGCCATAAAAAGTTTACCCCTAGCTCGACGGTGAACTCTAATCCATCAATTGAATTTTATTTAAGGGCAAGCTTTGCTCTAATTATAAGCTTTTCTTCTTGTTTTATTTTCCTAAATAAATAATTATTATGCCCCATATACAATGAAAATTAAGGAACTGGAAAAAGAAATCCCAATTTAGCATATTATAGAACTTAATTAATGATGCTGGATCCCAAAAGTTAATCAAGATACTTTTTGCCATAAGAATTTATTAAGCTCTAATTAGATCAACTCCAAAACGACCAAAAATGGATTTGACAAAAGCAAGAGTGGACATACATGTAGTTCATATCATCCATATAACATATATTGAATTTAAAATGGGTGGGTTTTGGTTTCGTCTAAAAAAAACACCTTTATGACATGGGGTGTTCCATTCTTAATATTTTTTTTTTATGTATTTTATAGTCATGTATTTATTAGATTTGGGATTATTTTTCCAACATTTTTTAACTTACAATTATTTTTTAGGTTGTATTGGGTTAGTATTTTCAGAACATAATAAATATATATAAAAACGATAAAAACTTGTTTGATTGAAATATAAAAAATAAATTTAAAGTGAATTTCTATACTTTTAAAATAAAAAATATACAGAGACATGTCTTTATTGTTTTTATCTCTTCTATTTCAAAACAACAACTAAAGACATTACCTTAAAGTTATTTCGGACTTTAAGGACTTTAAGATTTCAAGGGGTTATTCTTGTAGTTAGGAATGTTCGTTTTCATCATTAACACTTTAGAACATCGAGGAGAGTATTTTTAATTCTTTCTAATGCATTTGATATTGAAGTTATATCTTTAAAATTATCCAAGAAAAAACTTATTTTTAGTTAATGCACAATTTATATCTTTAATTATTCAAGAAAAAACTTAGTGTTAGTTAGTGCACAACTTAGTCTGGGGATCCCCTTTTCTCAAATTAAAAAATATATTAAACTTAATAATTGAATGAATCATTAACAAAAAATATAAGGAGTGAGAAAAATATTGTAGCACTAAACATAAATTATTATGGATTTTAATAATGAATTGATGATTTTACCCTTCATCAAATCAGCCTAAAAGACAAAACTCAAGGGTAAAATGGTCTTTTCCTAGTGTTGTCATTCTTGTTTTTATTAGGGGTACAATGACATTTTCCTATTTTTAAAGCAGTAAAATACATTTACTATTCTTAAAAGCAAAAAATCAGATAAATAGTCTCTAGGGTTTTTTTAAGATTTCACATTTTTTTAGCACTGAATATACTACAATAACCTTAGTTTCAAAATTTAGTTAAGCTTTCTTTGGGGGTATTTTTGTATTTTAAACTGTAATTTTTTTTTGTTGTTATAAGGTTGATTGAGGGGTAAATTAGTCTTTCTTAATAATTAAGAAATATTAAAAAAAACTTCGTCAGGTGAGTGAGAGAAGCCACATTGCTTCAGCAACGCGTGTGCCGTCATAGAGAGGTTAACAATTTACTTCTTCCTCGTCATTCAATTCCTCACTGCATCTTCTTCCTTGTCAACTGACGCGTGTTAGGTTTTAATAGATGAATTTTCTCTAAAGCTATTTTTTTTCTTTCTCTTTTCTCTCTTAATTTTGTCCATCAAGATCCGTACTTGGCATGTAAAATTTTAGAGCAGTCCTTTTAGTTAGGTATATTTGAATATTAGTTCTTATATTTTTAATTGTTTAATTTTTATTCTTGGCCTTTTGTAAGTTTTTTTTTCAATTGTATCCTTCAATCTAGGATTTTTTTTTTGGGGATTTTCAAATTTGGTCTTGACTTATTTCTTCTTTTTTTTTCATTTGTTTTTTTACCTCTTTTGTAAACTTTCAATTATTTTCAATTTCATCCTTTAATCAAGATTTTTTTTTAATTTTTTTAGATTTGGTCCTCATTCTCTTTTGTGATTTCTTCTTTAATTCTTTTATGAAATTGATTTTTCTTTTCAATTTAGCCTTTCAATTCAAAATTATCCATCCTTTGTTTTTTTTAAAATATGGTCCCCATTCTTTCAAATGCTAGTTTTTTTATTTTGAATCATTTTTTTTGTGACTGATTTGTTTTTCAATTTCATTATTTGACATTTAATTTATTGAGATTTGTGTTTCATGGTTTTCCCAGGTTTGATATTTCCAGTCAAATAACTCGAGTTATAGGTTCACATTTTTTTTTGTTTACTTATTTTTTTTTATCTTATTACTCAATGTTGATTTTTTTTTTAGAATAAGCTTCATGGTTTTCTTTATTTTTTTTATAGGGTCATCTTAATCTCATGATCTAATCTGAGGGTTTGATGGGTTAACCCAAGTGAGCTCGCATTTTTTTTAGCTTTTAATTATTGTTTTTTCTTTTGGATCCTTTTGTGTGGTTGATTTTTCTTATTTCATCATTGAATATTTGATTTATTAGGAATTGATTTTCATGGTTTTTCCATGTATGATGCTTTCGATCAAATGGCTTGTGAAATGAATTTTATGGGTTAACATAGGTTTGCATTGTTTTCTTTTGTGTTTCTTTTTTCATTATTCAATATTAATTTTTCTCATTTGATATTGATTTTTTACTTTCTAATAATATGCTTATTTTTTAAAATTAGTTTTTATTCATATTTGTTTTTATCTGACCAGTGGCAGAATGGTATAACTAGTTTCTTATAATTACTGTGAGCAATTCTCAATATCTCATTTTACTTTATATTCATATATTAATTGGATTTGGTATCAGTACTTTTCCACCAATATTTGAAAATATCTTGTGGGTTAGCCCATTGACATCAAAAACTTTTTTCATATTTCTTTATTAATTTGGCGCTTCATGCATGTTTATTTTTAAGATTAAAAATATAACTACTTATAAGGAAAAGAAGAAAAAAAATTAAAAATATAATTATCCTAGAAGCAACTTGGCCATAAATAAGCACGGCGTATGGATATTCAATTTTCATAGTCCCACGTCTATGCATACACTATCATATGGCGTAATGCAATAAACGTCAGCGAAGTTTGGGTGAAGAGAAACAAAGTTCCACTCTAAAATATTATATTCGAAATGATAAGGAAGTGGAAAATTATTTAAAAAAGACTTTAGATGGTGTTTTTTTTTTTTTTTTAATTTACAACGGTACAAGTTGACGCAAGTCACTCGTATAAGCATTGATTAAAAGTTTAATTCTTTATTGAAATTATGTCATCTGTTTTTATTTTAATTCGATGATAGAAAATGTTTTTGGAAACAATCGAGACTAAATTTTATTTTCCAATAATTTTAAAAGTTTATTAAGGGATGCAATTAAGGAAATTTCAAATGATTTGGAATTGTTAGCAATTTATTGACAATTAAAACTGTGGCCAATCCTGTTATTGGCTTGAAGGTTTTGAAGTTGACTCAGTCTTAACAAAGTATACATCAATCCTATCGTTTGTTAGCAATTTTTTTGAAATTTAAACTTTAAATTTGGTATAATATATTTAAGAAACCAAACTTTAAGATAACATCTTGTCTAATATATATAAGGGAGTGATTGAGAGAATGGTGGGTTATGTGATTATGGTTGATAAAAAATAGGTTTTATAAATTCAGTTTTTGTTGTGGTTTGATATAATAAAATATTTGTTTTTGTTAAAAGTATGGGTGAAATTGTTGTTGTTCCAAAAAACAGTTTATATGTGTTTAGTTAAGTAGTTTTTGTAAGTGATTTTGGTAATAAAATTACCAAGAAAGATATGTATGAATTTTCAATTTGTGAGTTTTATTTGTGTGGTTTTTTTTTTGTTATACATAAAAAATAAGAATATTACATTATTGTTGTCCTTCAATCATCCTATTAAACTATTTGTTATCTCATCACGGTCATAATTCATTCGAGAAGGCCTCTAGTGGCCTTGATTTTGAGAACGTCGAATAATATCGGCTAAAAAATCATTAGAAAATTTTTTTTGAATTGTGATCATATTCTATAAATGCAAAATCTTCTTGCGACTTTCTCCTAATATAGTTATGTAATGCCATTGAAGCCACTATAATATGCACTTGTGATTTGTACGAATATGCAACCATATTCTGTAAATTGATTTGTCGTTGTCCCATTAATCCAAATATGTATATTGTTTGGCACCACAACAAAACTTTCATAACATTCAGCTGTTAAGGCAAGTTAAAATAAAAAAAATTGATTAGAAAAAAACAAGAAGATAAACCATGAGATAATTGTTTAGGACATAACAATAACTATAATCATTAAAACAATACAAACCTTTTGATCTAGCGCTTTTGACTTCGCTGGTATATTTTTTAAAGCCATTGATACTTCCAATTAATATTATCAATTGACGCCTATATCTCTTTTTTGTTCCTCATAAACAACTACTTAGTAGCAAAACAATATAAATCATAACCGAAAGTAATTCTAGGTATGAAATGCACCTCTGCCGTCACCTCATTAATGTTACAACTTATCTTATCTCTACTCTCATTCCTAGTTGAAACATGATCGAGTAGTTGATCACAACGTGAAAGCAGTTGAGCTTCAAATCCAGAAGGTTATTTGCTTTTCTTTCTACTTTGCCCACTACATTGTTCTCTTGCTTTTTTCTTTTCACTGCTATTTGTGGTATTGTTGTTTCCCATATTAAGAAACTGTTTGGCAATGTGGTTGCGTCCACGTTTCGTGCTATTTCATGCAACAAGCTGTTTGGTTAATAATAAACGCGTGTTACTGTTTGCTGGGTCCCACATGCTGCTACGTTTGAAATGCATGAAAAGGGGAAGCAACTACGAGTTGCTTCCTGCGCGTCCAAAATCTAATTCATGCTACTGTTCAGTGAACAGTGGAGCATGTCTCCACTGTTCACCGAACATTTTTTTTTGAAAACAGTAGAGCATGCCTCCACTGTTCGCTAAATAGGTTTTTTTAAAAAAAAATCAGTGTAGTTAATTGATTTTACTCACACTATTCATGTGAACGTGAACAACAATTTTTTTTGTAAATTAGTTTAAGGTGAATTAAATTTACTCGTACTGTAATCTTAATTTTATTCTTGATAATATTTTATTTAATTTTGTAGTTATTGTCGGATGAATTTTGTACGTAATGGAATTGTAGATAGTTTTTTGTTAAAGTTATTTTTTATATATATAAAGTGTGATTTAGTTCATGATGTAATAGCAATATTAAATCCACAATATTTAAATTAAAAACCATCAATATTAATATATATTTTTAAAATTATTTTATAACCTCAATTTCAAAAGCATTTTTAACCAAAAACATTAAAACTACTTTTTCTTCAACCTCAATTTCAACACACGTTTTAACTAAACACCTATTTTTTCAAACCAACGTCAACTAAAAGTACTTTTTATAAAACAACTTTTTTCAAACCACAACCACAACCACAAAAGCCTACCGCAATACCAAACACACTCCAACAACCAAGTTACAAACATTATCTGCATAGTTAAAAATGATATCCTCTTCTGAATCACCACTTCTTTCCTCTAAATTTTCTTCCCTATCACCATTAACATCTTAAGTGCCTTGATTCACAACATTATCATCAAATAACGTTCCAGAAAATAGAGTCCAATCATACTGTCTAGTCTTCACAACATTGCTGAATATCCTATTAAATTTACTGTAAAGTGATGGTTCGATGTTAACATGTCTAAACTTTTTGAACCCTCTGATTTTTCATATAAGAGAAACAGAAACATCAAATGAATAAACCACATGTAACATGCTAAATAGTTTAAGAGCCAAGACAAGGCAAAGAAGAATTCAAACAAACAAGTTATCAATAATTAACCTGAGTTTTTTTCTTCTATTACCCATCACTATCACTAATAGTTTCTAGTTCACTATTACATCCTACATTGTTTTGAAAATTATTTTTTTTCAAATTCTTCATCCTTTTTTATACCATTCCATTTGTTTTTAAGTTGAGTCTTACTAAAAGCATAATTGGTTTTCCAACTGGTCTTAACATCCCATTTTATATTTTTGCTTTATTGTCAATTTTGGTCTCTTTATTTTTTTTTTACAAAATATAAAACTATTGTTTTATAAAATTGATTATCAATCCAATGTGAGATTTCTTTTACACCACATAACCCTATAAAATAATAATAATAAAAAAAACATATTAAGTCCAATCCTCAGTAAATGCAACGTGTAAAAATGATTTTTTTTAAAACAATTCAATGACATAAGTAAAAACAAAGCTAAAAAAAAGGAAAAACAAAGTAGAAGTTTATAATATTTTGTGAGGTGGTGATGAACAATGAAATCACCCCTCTTTTAGGTTTTGTTGTAATAATATGTGTAATTTATAAATAAATTAATAAAAAAAGTTATTTAATTAAAAAATAGATTACATAGTAAGTAGTTGTGCATGCTTTTAATTAAAAATAAGGATTATTTTGTTTTATTTCAAAAGCGAAAAGGCTTCTTTCTAAAGTGACAATTGTTTAAATTCCAAAACAAAACATATATTAACCAAACATTATTTTTTTCTTACTGAAATTTATTGCGTTTAAAAATATAACAATACCAAACAGTCGCTTATTAGAATATAATTATCCGATGGTATAGTATCCGTGCACTTATCATATTTATAAGAGACATATAAGTACTAGTTAACAATTAACAATACGAAATGGATTTTTTCCATGCGTATAAAAAAAAATAAAACAAAAAATTAAGAAATCCTTGAAACAAAAACAAAGAAACTAAGAGAAGAGTTTTTAACCAAAATATGTGAAGCAAAATTGCAAAATCATTTGTCATTGCTAGAGCAAGATGACATTGTTTAACATGGACCTATACCCATACAGAGACAAGAAGACAATAGAGGAGAAGCCTCTGTACGTGCTGCACAAGTGGTTTTGGAACCTGTTCTTGAAAATGGTTTAACGTTAAGAAGTGCAGCGAAAAGCCATGGAAACACCTTTTATTGTAGAGAGAAGCTGGCGAAGATATAGAGATTGCATATGAAAATGATTTTTGTTTTTCCGGTGTCCAGATCAATATCGCCAAATAAAACATGTTAAAATAGCTGCAGTTGAAGCATTTAAACAAGACACAGAGAACATCAATTTGAAATGATCAATTTTGGTGGTTAATACAAGGGTAGTTTCTTTGTTTTCTCCATTGAGTTTGTCCAATTCATGTCATAATTTGGTGTGTGTGTTCGTGTATAAAAACAGATCACCTAAAACTAAGTCCTATCAATCAAATTGTCCTCAGAGTGAGCTCTTAGTTATAACCAGTGAAGCTAGGAAATTCAGCAGCCATGGCCGAGAAGGAAGGAGCAATAGTGAAAACGGGCCATGAAGAGGGGCTCAAAATGGCAGCTTCCCTTCTTGAGGAATTCGGACTTCCTCTAGGACTTCTCCCTCTTGCAGATGTTGTTGAAGTTGGTTATGTTAAGGGCACTGGATACATGTGGATCCTGCAGAAGAAGAAGGTCGAGCACAACTTCAAGATGATCAGCAAGCTCGTAAGCTACGACACTGAAATAACTGGTTTTGTCAGCACAAAGAACATCAAGAAACTCAAAGGAGTGAAGGCCAAGGAGCTCATGCTCTGGCCTCCAGTTAGCCAGATAATTGTTGATGACCCACCAACTGGAAAAGTTCACTTTAAGAGCCTCGCTGGTATCACCAAAACTTTCCCAGTTGAGGCATTTGGTGTTGGTCAGTGATTTACATCAAGAGTTCCGCAGATGAAGACCAGGCAATCCAGCCACGTGCAATAGTTCTACATGCTTTAAATTTTAAATGCAGTTGTAGTTTTGCCTTGTCATGTTTCCTTTCACCATCTAGCATTAATTTGCTCATCAAGGATTTGATAATAATAATAATAATATTACCAAAATTGCAATATAATATAAATGCCCGTTACATTCCTATGCTTTATTGTGTAATTTTCAATATAATAAAGATTACAGTTATAGTGACTTGTTACATTATAAACATTACATAAAGGAAAGAAAGCAAGGACCTGATTGAAAAAAGTTTGGTCGAATATTGATTAAGAAGATTGATTACAACTGGATTTTCTGGCCAACCAGTAGATGGCACTTCGAAATTTGAAGTCCAGTTTACAGAGTTTATACCCGAATGACTCAAACCACACTCTAATGGATATGTCAAGCTAAATTAGAGAAGTATGCTAGCAACTTGAGATAGCTAGGATTTAATGACTGTAAAGATCATGCATAAAAGCCATTTCAAGCAAAGTTAATGCCCCAAGCCAAGCAGAACATCATGCAGTGTTTTCTCAGACCCCTCTCCACTTCTTGCCCAGAAACTTAAACAGCAAGGGAATAGATAATAACATCGACAAAAAGAATCGAACTACTAACTATTAAAATCAGTTAGGCTAGTTCATAACCCTGCAACTGCCTTCCGGTCAACTAATTTCATCTTTGTTTACTCTAGTTTCTGTTCTCTTATTTGCTAAATCTTATGTAATCTAGTCGGAGAAAAAGGATCACCATCCAAGAAGGGATGCAGGCTAACACTTTGCTTCAGTTTTTCCTTAGCCCAACATGTATATGAACAGCATTTAATAAAGCAAGTAGATTTAAAAGAAAATAATAGATTTAAAATTTATAACCACCATTTCTAGTACATTTCTACAAGTAGCAAGCATTTAATAAAGCAAGTCTCTCTTTGGGCATCCAAGCACAGCGTAAATGCAACCTCTAACTTCGATGGTTGCTAGAACTTACTACTTTAACCAAAACAGCTCTTGCTCATATATGGCATTCATCTAATTTATTTTTGTGAAGTAGAAACGCGGGATTGATCCAAGTTCCACAGTTGCATTGCATGCCTGCCCAATTGAAGGAACCCAAGCGCGCTTTGCAGCCCATGCACTGAAGTTTCTCCCCCACAAAACCCTCTTGTACTGTCAATTTCAAGATCCGAGTTAGCATTTTTAAAAGGCACATATACATTGATGCAAAATAGAAAAAGGACAGATATTTGAAGTGTGTACTTGCCTGTTAGCATCCACTTCATGGGCTCTACAAATATAGAAGAGCATTCGGGTGGCTCTTGATTTTTGCAGGAGTCAAAACTTTTCTTGTTCCATTTAAAGCATTGTTCTCCCTTTCCCCGCTCATGGGGGACAATATTCTCCTCCGATGCAACAATTCTTCTACATCTTTTACAGCGGTATATGACTGGAGTTTTAGGGGCAGTTTCAGAATCAGTGGAATTGGCAGATGCCTGAGTTTCTGGGAGAGATTCCGAACTCACTGTCGCCATAATTGGATGCTCTTAACCACTCACGACTGCCAACAACGAACAAGAGAAGAAGATTAACAAAACCATATAGAGTTAGTATTTATCACCTCCCCAGTAGCATAAACATGAACAGATGAAGTAGATGCCATTACGGAGAGATTCATCAATTGAAACTTAAAGAGCACAATTTTCTTCTAAGGTGAATTATAACCTCCCATGATACTAACTCTCAGTCTTACTCCCAAACTCTCTACCTCAAGGGGCACAAAATTCTCCATGCTTTAAAAATCAAAACCCCTATATTCATAATTATAATACCCATGATTAAGTTCTTCGTGTATAGTCTAGGGTTTAAGCGACAACGTAAAGGAGCAGAGAGATTGATTAATTACCTTGCAAGACCGAACAAATCCAACTCTGTTATTTGGTTTGTGGTTTAGGATCCGAACATGAATGGATTAAATAATTTAAAGTTAACTACATGTCGTTTACTATAGACAGCGAAATCTCTGCGCGTTATTATTATTTTTATTAGAAAGAAAAATTAGCCTACGGACAACTCATCTAAAAAAGAAGACAGATACAAAAAATAAAGAGAAAATAAAATCAATACCCCCATTAAAAATAATAAAATACCTCCAATTAATATTTTTATATATATTTTTTAAATAAAATTTAAAAAATAACTAATAAAATATCACTAACTATAATTTAAAAATACTCCATATAAGATTTATCTTCTCTACTTATATTTTGTTTTTTTTAAGTAAATCCAAAAAAATTACTTTATATATAGTTTTAGTACCGTAAAATTTATCGGATGAGAAGTTTTACTTTCAATGAGTGGCGGAGCGAGTTACTAGGGGTCTGGGATTATATATTATGGGCTGGAAACATCAGTGGCCCAATGGATACAAAGACCAGGACTGTTGATATGTTGTTTAGAAGCCCAGAGTGTAAAGAAATGGCATAAACCGAATAGAACTAGAGATAGTCTATGGTCATGATTGTTTTTTTAAAAAAAATTTATATTAAAATAATATTTTTTTTATTTTTTAAAATTATTTTTGAAATCAATTATATCAAAACAATTTAAAATATAAAAAAAATTAATAATAAAAAAATTAAATTAAATTTTTTAAAAGGCAAAAACTCTCATTATTGTGTTGGATAACTAAGAATCTCTTATTAAAAACAATAACCTAATCAAATTCCATAACTAAATCATAAAAAAAAACTTCATATTACTAATTTTAACTTTACCTAAACCTAATTAGTTATTAAAACACGTAAAATCTCATTAATCATGTTTTTTATGGTTTCAAACTGAAAAATCCAAGATTAATGTGATGTGAACATGATTTATAATTCATGCCACGGGTTTGAATGTTTCTTATTTGAAAAATGGGCATTTAATAGGCACTCTTTCAATAAAACTTGAGCCTTTTGTTTTAAGGTTAAATATCTGGATATATTATTTTTTATTTTTTTTAAAGAAAAAGATATTCATAATTTATAGAAAAAATATGTTAAAAATTGACGACTCTTGAAACCAAGACTAAATTATTGATATTAAAGCATCAAGAGTAAACGATGATGCAAGTATTCTAAACCATTTATAGTAAGGGTGTTTGGAAGTGTAGCAGCGGTTGTTTTTTAAAATGTTTTTCATTCCAAAATACATTAAAATAATATTTATTATTATTATTTTTTAAAAATTATTTTTTATATCAGCACATTAAAATGATCTAAAAACATCAAAAATATTTTAATTTAAAGCAAAAATAAATAAATTTTTTTTATATTTTTCAAAATTATTTTCCAACCGTAGTGCCAAACACTGCTAAAAGGTATCACAAATTAAGCAACACTAAGACAACCTTTACAATTTGATGAATTGATACACATAAAAAAGTGATTTTGGAAGGTCTTTCCAACGTCTCGTGTTCAAACTCTAAAACCATATAAAATACAACTAAAATCGTAAAAGTCTGTAGTTCTATTCGGCCAAGAATACCCTAAAATATGAAAAACAACTAGGAAAAACCCAATTAAAAAAAAGATGAAGCTAAATCCAAAATGAACAATGTGAAGCAATGATGAAGCTAGAATTACTTGAGAAGGAGGGAAAAAGATTAAAAATATTTTATGAACGAAAGAAATATTATACTAATTTTCTTCGATTATTATGTTTAAACCGAGAAGATTCATAAAATTAAGTAAAACTTGTATGAAAGCTATTTTCTCCCTACAGTTAATTAAAATTAAGTGCACTAGTTTGACGATGATAATTTTAAAAATATATTCTTTATCTATCATCTTTTATTTTAAATTGATATTTAATAACAAGTTGCTGGATCCGGTTGGATTATGAGAACTGTTTATATATCAAATCCGTAACTCTCTTTTGAATTACAAAGTTTATTTTTTTTAACCATCTTATTTATTAGTTATAAAAATACATATATTTAGTTCTCTTCATATTTCTTTATAAAAAAAATTATTTAGTTATATCTAAATTTGAACACGAAATACTTATTATAAAAAGAAAAATGCAATTTTAAATATATAAGTTAGAAAATTAATTACCCTTAGTAAATTACTCCTAGAATTAATATAACAATTTTAAATTGCATAAATAACTGATTCTTTGAAAACTAATTGTTTCCTTAAAGAACTAGAAATGATCTAGGAGCATTTCTATTTTTGGTCTACTTTGTGTTGCTTTGGAATTGGAATTTTATTTAAGGGGGGCATTTCTACGTTCTATAAATAATTTATATTAAAATTAATTGTCTTTAAATTTTAGAAAATAGAGAAAGAGGACAGCTAGAAGGGTCAAATGACATTTATTAAGGGGGAGAAAATATTTTATTTAGGGACCTTTCTTGTTAGTTCAAAAATTTAGAGGGGAACTTCACCCTTTCATGATTGTTTTTCAAATTAATATTTTTATTGTTTTTATATTTTATGATATGTTGATATTAAAAATAAATTTAAAAAAATAAAATAAAATATTATTTAAATACATTTTAAAAAAAATATTTTAAAAATAATTATTATCGTAATATCAAATACTATCTAAATATAGTTTCGCCACTTACATGAATTATAAAGTCTCATCCATCTCACGGATCAAAGCACAGCATTCAACAGACAAACAGGATCCAAAAGCGAAATTCTGCAAGATTGAATCCAATCATTAAGAAGAAACCAAAGCCTTCATGGCTAATGGCCATATGCATCAAAAAACAGTAAGAGGAACCTAATTTATTTTTTCTTATAGAGTGACCTCGTCAATGTCCATGCAAATAATACGTTAAATCATGAAATTTAAGAGATAGAGACAAAAACTCACTTACAACGTAATCAAAGAGAGAAATGAACTAGGAGATTTTGGTGCTGGAGATAGTGGTGGCCGGCGTGGGTAATGGCTGAGGTAAGGGTGGTCAACGGAGGTGGTGCTTTTATGAATTGTGCACAGGGGTGATAATTTTATCAAAACTTGATGAATATTGATCCGGACAGACCGAAATTGATATAGTTACATTTTTCAATAAATAATGAATAAGACGTGTCGTATTTTAGTAGACATCGCAGGCATGACTCAAAATCGAGAGGAAAAAAATATATATTACATATATCGTGAAGAATTGTGAGTTGCCATCTAATAATTAAAGAAAATTAAGGATTCTAGAATTTACACAAGTTTTAGAGATTTAGGTAAGGGATTATTTATACTTAAAAAAAAAACAACATCACTCTTAAGGCAGTCTTTCTTAGGAAAGGTTAATTATACCATGTGTTTTTTTTTTATATAAATTTATCTTTTTTATTACAATTAATTATCCTAATATTTTTAGTTTATCTGAAATTTAATTTATATTTTTTCATGAAAAATTTGACTTCAGTCTTTAAAAATAGAATACTCGTTGGTTTGGCTATCCGTGAAAAAAATTGAATCTTGACATTGGTCATTTTTAAAAGAAGACTTGTTATTTTGGTTATTTACGAAAAACATTTTGGTGGTTTCCTAAAAAAAAAAGACTTATCTTTTGCAAGATTTTGACACCGGTTCCTTATAAAAACAAAACGACATATAAAATATAACACTTATTTCTAAAAATAGAGCTTACATCGAAGTTGTTAAAAACAAATATTAAACTCGTATCCAGTTGTGAGCATAGGGCTTTAGACCCATATTGTTGGTGATAATTGAGTTGTGGTCTCGTATTGATGGTGAAAATTAAGCTTTGAACTAGTATGGATGGTGAGAATGAGATTTTGAAATTCAGATATATAGGCCTAATGGACCTTTTGATTTTGGCCAAATCTTGGCGGACATGATAAACTTGTTATTTAGTTCAAAATGCATGTACAAATTTTTTTTTTATTTTTTAAAAAGAAAAACAAGAACATTTTTATTCAAAAGCTAACAAGAAAATAAAAATTTTGGACCTTTTTTTATGCAAGACAATATTTTTTTATTTATCATCAAATGTTAAAATGTAAAACTATTTATGGCATTTTCTTTTATTTTCTCATTTTTTTTCTTTTTTACAAACCTTCCATTTACACAAATTAACCCGTGTGTTTGAGCCATCCTTTTTCCCAAACCATATGTCCTTTCATGGAACCAAAGCTGGACATGGAAGAGAAATAAAAACATGAGCTACTGCAATATGAAAGAAGCAGAGAAGCCAGGCTGCAGATTTTAAAGGACTTGTTAAACACCAACAAAGAGAAACATGAGAATTGCTACTGATGGTTTAAAGATCAATCCCCTAGCCTACCACCACTTCTCTACGAAATACAGTAGTCTTTTATGAACATAATTGATAAGAGTAATTTAAGAAAAGGAGAAGAATAGGAAGAATGAGAAGCAGAGAAGAAATGTTTGCATAAATATTTTCATACCCTCCCATTACAATTCAGATGACTATTTATAGCCAAATCATTGAATGAGTAAAACAACTGATACAACGAAATAGAAATAATAGGCATAATTGATAAGTGCATGATTCCCACGCACATTCTGCATAACAATGAAAAACAGGCAATAAAAACAGGGCACTAAACCCACTACTTATTTGCACAACTTAAACAATAATTAACTGTGACATGTCAGCCACATGATCCACCTATTCCGTCCACTTACTTACTGATGCATGCTTAATACGTGGGTGTATGGTGATGGTGGTATGATGCACATATCATTCCCCTTCGCTCAAAGTATCCTTGTCCTCAAGGATAAAGTCAGGATATGTCTTCAAAAAACGCCACTGATTTTCCCACGTAGCATCGTCAACGATAGCACCTTTCCATTTGATTAAAACGTCTATCTTGCACTGAGCTTCTTGACTCCTGTGGTTGAACCCCTAGGACCCTTCCTTGGTTGCCGTGATTTGCTCTCTTCTAGTACTTTATTTATTTATTTAGATCTCATCTAAATCTTGATTCATTTGTAGTCATGCTTTTTTATTTATTAATAATTCTACTGAAATTCTAGTAAAGCTTTCTTTATATGTAGATGTGCCAAGTTATTAACTACTCCTTCCATATCACAAGTTATTATCACAAACATGGTCTAATTGGTCTAGTTTCTATTAACTCGAGTCGCAGGTTTGGAAAGTTAATGCGCATTGACAATGTTTTTTTTTTATATAACTAATTTTCTTTTTTGATACCATCATTTGACATTGTTTATATATATATAGGCTCTGTAATTCTCTTTGTTTTCTTTTCTTTTGGGTTATTATTATTTCATGATCGAAATCGCAGTTTGACAAAGTTATATAACTCGGTCATGCCACAAAAATTTAATATTAAATAAAAGCTAAAAGAGTAATAAATCAAATTTCATACACTTAAATTTTGAATTATATATATAATTTTTCTTCTAAACATGTATGACCGATTAGAGCACTCATATTTTTTATCCAACTCTATAGAAAATTTCATGAATAATAGTTATAAATTTCAGAATAATAACACATCAAGATATTCGTACTCGACGTGAGAAAGGTCTTACTCTCAATTTCAACTTAATTAGTGTATTTCAATTCACATAGTTATGAAATATTTTATAACGATTTGATATTGACCTTTAATTTATCAAACACAACTTAATAATGATCGTTGATGACACGTACGTACACCGGCAAGAAGAAGAAGATGATGGAATCTTCCCCCGTCCTGTTTCACTAGTGATTTTCCGTCCGCAAGCTTTTTTAACATGTTATTTTACAAAAAAAATTATAAAAAATAAAGAAAAAAAAAAAAAAATTGACATAAAGCAGACTAAGTATAGAGTGATAAATATTTCAAGTGTAAAAACTAATCAAAAAAATTCAACAGCAGTGTAAAGAAAAACCAGTTAGCCAACAAAAATAATTTGTTTTATTATTATTATTTTAAAAAAATATCGTTTGGTTTGGTTTGGTTTAGGTTTCTCAAATCAAAAACAGAAAAATGAGCAAAACTGATATTCTTTAATTTTTCTATTAAGTATTTTCAATTTAATATTTTTCTATTAAGAAAAATATTGAGATCATGGAAGTTTTGAACTCCGAATCTTGATGCTAGCTACACTTGTATTTTAAATTAATTGGCGCACATATCACTCCAAATTTGACTTCAAAGCTCCAAACGTCTTCTGTGCCCCAAACGTAGAATTAAGGCTAGTCACATAGAAAGAAGCTGGTTACAAAACTGGGTCTATAAAACCCCATTGCGCTGTTTTGAGTTTGTTGTGCCAATAAAAAAACACTCACTTGCAAGGCTGTAGACGCATATACTCTTATACGTACCATGGCCGCAAAAAAATGCAATACTCGTATTTTTCTGCCATTTCTCCTTATTTTAGCTGCATGGGCAACAAAAATAGCTTGTCGTCCTCTTGATGAGCAGGAATATATGTTGAAGAGGCATGAAGAATGGATGGCTCAACATGGACGTGTCTATGGAGACATGAAAGAGAAGGAGAAACGATACTTGATTTTTAAGGAAAATATTGAACGTATAGAAGCATTTAACAACGGTTCTGACCGCGGATACAAGCTTGGTGTGAACAAATTCGCAGACTTGACCAATGAAGAATTTCGTGCTATGTATCATGGGTACAAGAGACAATCATCCAAATTGATGTCTTCATCATTTAGATATGAAAATCTAAGTGACATACCAACTTCAATGGATTGGAGAAATGCTGGTGCAGTCACCCCAGTAAAAGACCAAAGCACTTGTGGTAAGTATACTTAATAATTTATCATAATAAACGGAATGTTGCCTTCTGGGTATATCAATTTTGTTTTTTGTTTTTTGCTTTTTCTCGAGAGTCCTTGAGGTTTATTTGTTTTTCATTTAGGTACCCCAAATATTCTGGTTGTGCACCTAAACTAAAACTATTTTGTAAGAATTTAAACTAATAAAAAATTCCAAACTTAAAGTTATTATGTTAAGCAGACAAATTGATGAATTTTTTACAGAATCTTTTGACTGAACAATAAAAACTAGAGTCCGATTTGATATAATTCATAAATAATGACCTTCATAAACTTGTTTGTATATAAAGTGGGGATATATAATTACCCCTAGTATTCTTTAATTGCCATAAGTAAATACGGGAAGTTTCACAGAGTTCTGATCCCTGCTTCGATGATTCTGCTCGTTGATTTATAATTATGTTGAATGGTAGGGTGTTGCTGGGCATTTTCCACAGTGGCAGCAGTAGAAGGAATTATAAAGCTTAAGACAGGTAACTTAATATCATTATCAGAGCAACAGCTTGTGGACTGTACTGCTGGAAATAAAGGCTGTCAAGGTGGTGTCATGGACACTGCTTTCCAATATATTATACGAAACGGAGGGCTAACAAGTGAAGATAACTACCCCTACCAAGGAGTAGATGGCACTTGCAATAGCGAGAACGCAGCATCTACTGAAGCACAAATAACTGGGTATGAAGACGTGCCACGGAATAATGAAAACGCTCTCATGCAGGCTGTGGCCAAACAGCCAGTATCTGTCGCTGTTGACGGTGGTGGGAACGATTTCCGGTTTTATAAAAGTGGTGTCTTCGAAGGGGATTGTGGGACAGACCTAAACCACGCGGTTACTGCAATTGGATATGGTACTGACAGTGATGGGACTGATTATTGGTTGGTAAAGAATTCGTGGGGAACCAGTTGGGGTGACAGTGGGTATATGAGGATGCGAAGAGGCATCGGTTCAAGCGAAGGCCTCTGTGGCGTTGCCATGGATGCTTCTTATCCAACTGCATGAGCAAACGTTAAGGGTCGTGTGATTAGTATTATACTAAATAGTCAAAAATATATACTACTTGATTATAGTTACGGTTTGGAAAGTTTGTAAGCAGTGACTTGTGTTTGTCACTGGAGTAGCTTTTACGGTTGCGATTTTTGAAAAAAATATATTTAAAAAATCATATTTAGTTGTTGTTGGTCATGTTCAAATACGTGTTTTTGTTACGGTTGAAATCATTATTAAATAAAAAATAATTAAAAAGTATTTGGTTAAAACTGTTGTTAAAATATATTGTTATATTCCAATTATTTTTGTGAATGAATCTTAATTTAATTCATGTAGTAGTTAAATGTGTTATATAAAATATGACTGATGTAATGAGATGAATTATAATAGGATGAGTTCAAGAAAATTGAATAATGAATGTTTATCGAAATATAATATGTCGAGTCAATAATTTATATTCTCTTAATATTGGGGAGGTTTTGCTCAAATTTTGATTATTCTCTAATCATAAAAAAAAAATACATTGTTTTGGACGTATTACATGGAAATTGTAGCTAAATAATTGGTGATGTTAAAGATGTGTTAAAGATTGACGACTCTTTTTTTTAGTCTACTTCTTCTTTCCATTTAGATATTTATCTATTGGGTTCTACTATATTTTATGTAAAATTTAATTTTTTTAATTTTAAATTAATATTTTAAATTGTTTTAATATCCTAGTATTAAAAATAAATTTCTTAAAATAAAAAAGCTATCACATTTTTAGTATCCCAGATTAACAAAGCCATGGCCCAAACTCATTAACATTTATGAAAGAAAATTTAAACCCGACCCGACGTAGATTGAAGCCCACAAACCATCACATGCAGCCCAAACCTCACTAAAAATCAAACCCGTGTGTTTTGAGCCATCCTTTTTCCCAAACCCCTAGCCTACCACCACTTCTCCACGAAATACAGTAGTCTTTTATGAACATAATCACGCAAGGTATAAATTTATTTTTCATGACAGGTTGACTTTCCATACAAGATTCAACGAATTAATCTCTTTTGATGGCATTTGTCAGAAGAACAAAGACCATTTCATCGAGTTCAATCACATTGGGGTCTTCTCTAAGCAACAATCACGAAAAAAAATATGATAAGGATTATAAGTACAAATAAAAAATTTCTTTTGGGACGTACTGGCAAGATATTCATATATGGTCCATCAATACAACATAATAAACATCAAATAGGCCCATAACTTAATAAATAGTCATGCCTTTTTTTGTCATGATTCTCTTTAGACAATAGTTGGATAGTATTTTTGGCGAGTTTTGGTTTATTAAAATTAAATTCATCTTTTAAATTTGATTAAAATACATTGTTCATGCATGGACTAGCTAGCTAGTGGAATTCTGTTCTTGGGCTGAGAATTCCAATTCATATAGAAGTTTCTATATCAGAGCAAGCTATAATTTCAAATATCTTCATAATCTATTTCAAATTACATTATTCTGCATGGGATTATAACAATCCGTCATTAACACAACAGTGCGATATTAAGATTCTATTTTTATTGTTCCATTAAACTAGCTATAATCTCATCATGAATATAATCCATTTGAGAAGGTCTCTGATATCCGTTGCTTTGCTAGCCTGTAACGACATCAATTAAAAAATCTTCTCTTCTCTAGAGCTAACATTTGAGTTATTAGAGACTTGAAACTTGGTTGGCTGTGTTAGTGCAAAATAAAAAAAATGAATGTCGTTGATATGCTCAAGGTGTTGAAAGTTTCTTAGTTACCGATATTAAGATCCTCTTTGCAGCTTCGTCGACATTAGTAGATTATGGAGCCCTTGTGTTTTGTATCTTATAAGAACATAATTGATGTTGCATATTTTGTGAGATTTTGGGATGATAACATATATGTTAAATATTTAATATAATTATTATTATGCTAGGAATTTTATGAGATGTTGGGTTTAAATATTAGTTAAATCCATGATTACTTAATGTAGAATTTTTCGTTGATACTTGTCGCACGTGTGCGGCGTCGCGATGATCGTCCACTTCGTTGGTTTGGGTATTTATCCAGGTAATAGGGAAAATGGGGCAGATAAGGAATTCTTATCTTTTATCCGTGGAAAGCGCGAATGGGAGCCGCCACCTAGTATTTTGATCACTAGAAACCCTAACTGGTCTTAGAGATTGGGCACGGGGACTAGTTGAGTAAATGGAAGGTATTAACACCCCAAATACGTCTGACCTAAGGTAAGCTGCATTGTTCGATTGTCTTAGAAAATCTAAGGTATTGTTGTGTTTTTTAATTGTTGGTCTGTCCAAAGTTAAAGAAAAGTCTTTCCCGGTAAGGAGATCTTTATCTTATCGGATAAATCCTGATCGTTCTAATGTCTATATATAAAAGAACTACCCTTGAATATCAAGAATACGTTTTACGTATAAATTCATAATTCTAGATACCAAAAGAAAACAAAATATTTTTTGGGTACTTTTTGAAATACTGACCTAGTTCTCGTGGCTTTAATAAACTGGTTATTAAAGTAAAAATGCATGCTAACACATATTTTGAAATATTTTGTTCTGTGAAAATACAATTTAATTTTTTTTTATCATTGAGAGACTTGGTCGTAAGTGTGAAAACAAAAATATTTTTTTCTATATAATAATTTTTTAAAAACATTTCGGAGAAAACCTGGTATTTTAATACCCAGAAATATTTTTTTCTTTTCTTTTTTATTTTTGGACTGGGACTGACTCGGCCAACCATTTCGGTCTGGGCTGGTGTTGTCCGGCTCAATAAACTGTGGAGAAGCTCTCTACTGTTCACATGCAATGTGAATAGTGGGGAGTGAATTAATTCACTCTCCACTGTTCACTTGCAGAACAGTGGAGGGCGCCCCCAATTGAAGACGAAGAAGAAGGAGGGAGGAGAAGAGAGAGGTTGACTTGGTGGTGGCAGTGTTGTTGTTGACGATGGGCGAAGAGGAGTGGCGGTGGTTCTAGGTGGCGGTCCTTTTTTTCTCTCTCTCTCCTTTGCTTCTCTCTGTTTTTCCTTCTTCCTTTCGTTCCCTCTTCCCCTCTGTTCGTCTGTTCGAATTGGGTCTCTTCTTTGAAAATGAAGGTGGAAAAGGGCGGACTTGATGGTGGTGGTGCTGCTGCTGGAGGTGCTGGTGGTGGTGGAATGGCGGCGATTCTTCTTCTTCTCTCCTCTGCTTCTCTGTGTTTTTCCTTGCTTTCCTTTTTGTTTATGTTTTTCTCTTGTTTATGCGTTCTCTCGTCCCCTGTTTCTTCTTCTTTGTTTTTTTATTCTTTCCTCTCTGTTTTCCTTTCTTTTTCCTGTATTTCTCTTCTCGCCTTTTCTCCCTAAAACCCCCCCATATTTTCCTTCTCTCTTTAATGTCCCTACCCTGTTTTTTTCGTTCCCTATCAACTCCTCCAAACACTCTTTCTCTTTGTTTTTCCCCTTTCCTTTTTTTTTTCCTGTTTCTTTCCTCTCTATTCTCTGTTTTTTTTGTTCTCTCACCCCCAAATCCTCAGTTCGTTCATCTTTGTTTTTTTCAAAATCTCTCTCTTCTCAAAAACTCTCTCCTCTATCTGTTCTCTCGTTCCTTTTCTCCTTTTTTTTCTTCCTGACCCCCTTGTTCTCCTATATCTCCCCATATTTATAAGCAGGGGGAGAGGGGTCACCCTGTCCTGTCCCATCATGGTGTAGGGTAGGGTGGCATGGGGCGTCCTCTGCAGGGCAAGGCTTCCTCTCCTTTCTTCAGCGTGATTGCAGGGCGTGTGGAGGGGGGTATTGCTTGTCAGTGTTTGGTCAAGTTGGGGGAAGAGAGAGAGAGAGCGCGTGAAAAAACAAATTCAAAAACCTTATTCCCCTGCTGCACATCCAAGGTAAGAATAAGAGCAGTGCCGTTTAAAACGACACCATTTCAGGCTTCTCTCTTTTTTTTTTTTTATGGGGACCCAAAAATAGGTTACAACAATATTATTTGTATTAACTCTAAACATAGTAGTTAAATGATACTTAATTTAAATTACATGTTGTCATATTCCGATTATTTTTGTGGATAAATCTTAATTTAATTCATGTAGTGGTTAAATGCGTTATATAAAATATGATTGATGTGATGGGATGAATTGTGATGTGATGAGCTCAAGAAGATTGAATAATGAATGGAACGTGAATTGACTGTTTATTGAAGTATAGCAGGTTTAGTCGATAACTTGGAATCTCCTAGTATACGAGAAACTTTGCTAAAATTTCGATAGATTCTCAAATCATAAAAAAAATTACATTGTTTTCAGATTTATTACATGAAAATTGTACCTAAATAATTGGTGATGTTACAATGTGTGTGCACAATCCTTTCTGTTGTAGCTTTGCATGCGGACTTCGAGGTGAGGTGACGTGTAAAATGGGTAAAATACGAAGAAAAAGAAAGTCGCCACATAGTTTTATAATAACTAAAAACCCTAACTAGTCTTTAGAGTTTCTGGGTTAGGGGTTGATTATGTAATAGGGAAGATGGACATCACCTTATACATCCTAAATAAGGTAAGCTGCATTGTTGTTTCTTTTCAATACTATATGAGTTTTAATATGGTTTGCCTAGACTGATTGATATGTATGTTATTCAAGGTATTGTCATCATCCACAAAACAAAGTTCAAAGGACAGGACCCGATGGTGGACCTTACCATCCTGGGTTATTCAGTGGACTATTTTAATTGACCCTATTATCTATTAACATCCGAATAATAAAACGCCCTCCTCAGTATATATTGGTGGGCTAATTTCAAACAAAATTCTAAGGATCTCAAAACCATACCATATATTTTTTTTACAAACTAAATGAGCAAAATCAAGATATTTTAAAATTCATAAGAGAATAACAACTAGAAAAGCAGAAACTAGGAGCAACACAAAAACAATTCGATGAACATGAATGTAGCATTTGATTATTGTCCTGGGATAGAAGGGACAAAGACAATAAAGACAAAAATGTATTTAATTGAAGATACAACAATATAAATATAAAAATAAATTTATTTCAAAAATAATTTTAAAAATCACACAACTCCGTTTTGTATAGTGCATGTTCATCCAATTTTAGTTTCTTTGTTAATGTTTCATATATGGTCCATCAATAAAACATAATAATATAATCAAATAGCCCATAACTTAATAAATAGTCATGCCTTTTTTATTATGTGTCTCTTTAGACAATGGTTGGTTAGTATTTTTAGCTAGTTTTGGTTTAGTAAAATTAAATTCTTCTCTTAAATTTGGTTAAAAATAGATTGTTCATGCATGGACTAGCTAGCTAATGGAATTCTGTTCTTGGGCTGGGGATTCCAAATCATGTAGAAGTTTCTATATTGGAGTAAGTTATAATTTCAAATATATATCTCCACAATCCATTTTCATATTAGTGTAAAAAGTATGCTGGCCAACCCTAGTTAAAAAGAACCTAAATCTCCTCTCGGTGTAACTTTAACATGTGAGAAGAAATACTGTGAATTTGCTTAGTGTTTGTTTGTAGCCCTTCAATTATTTTGTAATTCAATTATTATTTTTTCTTCTTTAATTTCATCCTTTTGTATTAAATTAGCTTTGAATTGAATATCATGATTTATTTTAATTTATTTTCAATGAGGTTATTAAAATGTCAAAGGAATATCCCAACATTATATTGATGCTTGATTATATATATATATATATATATATATATATATATATAAACAAAGATGAAACAATACAGGGCTTTTTTGTCTACTTTTCAAAACCATGCCTTTTGAAAAATTTATGCCTAAATATTTTTAGAAAATTTATTTTTGATCCATTTGTTTTGATAGTTTAACCTTTTGGTTCAAAAGTTTATTTTATTTATATTTCAGTCTTTGAGCTGGAAAGAGAAGAGAGAAAATCATTGAAAACATGAATTAGAGATAAAGTTGTTAATTTATTACATTCCAATCATAAAAGTCAATCTTGGTGTCAACAAGTTCCATTCAACAAAAAGAGTTTCATTGAGGTGTTTTTTTTATCTTACCAGAAAATCTTTTCCAAGTGTTTTCAATGCAAAAAAGGTTTAAATAGTTTTTTTTTTTTTTTAGATTTAGAAGTTAGAAACATGACCTTTTAGCCACCATAGATGGTTAGAGTCTGACAATACAGGATGCATCATCTGCCACTACAAATGATGTGTTGTTTGATTAAAAAAAAGGTTAGGGAGACGATGTATCATCGGCCTAATCTAACTAAAAAAAATACAAATAAGTTAGGTGCATAGACGTACCCTTGCAAGACCTCCTTGCACTTGACCTGTTTTTGTTTTTTTTTTTTTTCAAAAATATTTCTAGTAGACCAAGGTTGCTGGGATAATTTTTGATCCCTTTGTTGTTGTTTTTTTTAATTATAATTGGTCAAATAAAATAAATAAGTTACTTTTAGGATATCATTCCAATAAATACCATTCATTTTTTTAAAATAATATAATAATATCTTTTATTATATTCTCAAGCATTGTTTTGTACATCCCTTATTGATTGTTTTTTAACTATTTTTTCTTAAAGTTTAAAAAAGTCCTCCAAAGTAAGGAGATCCTTATCTTATCGGATAAAACCTAACTATTCTAACATCAATAAAAAAGAACTACCTTTTAATATCGAGAATACGTTTTACGTATAAATTCATATTCCCAGATACTAAAAGAAAAAAAAATATTTTTTGGGTATTTTTGAATATTGGCCTAGTTCTCATGGCTTTAATAAACTGGTAACAAAAGTCAAAATGCATGCTAAAACATATATTTTTTTAATTTTTGTTGTATGAAAATACGACATGATTTTTTTTTAATCTTTGAGCGACTTAGTTGTATGCATGAAAACAATATATTTTTTTTTTGTTTTATAATTCTTTACAATGTTTTGACAAAAATCAGGTATTTTAATATCGGATTTGTATCTTTACGGTATAAAAATACAAATCTATTAAGCAAAATTGATAGAAAAATACACGGGAAAATCACAAAAATTTTGAAATGATTTTTTTGGATTTTGTTTTGAACTGGGCCGGACTCGGCCCTGCCATCTTAGTCTAGGCCGGTGCAGTAAATAGTGGAGGAACTCTCCACTGTTCATTTGCAGAACAGTGGAGGGTGCTCGAGCATGGAGAAAAAGATGAAGGAGGAGAGGGGCTGACCTGGTGGTGGTGATATTGTCATTGATGGTGGCTCACAGTGGCAGTGTTGTGGCGGCAGGCAGTGGTTTTCAGTGGAGAGAGAGAGACAAAGAGATGTTCATGTTCTTATCTTTTTCTTTGTCTTTCTCCTGTTCTCTACTTTCCTTTCTCTTCTGTGCTTCCTTTTTTTGCTCTCTATTTTTTCTGTTCCTTCCTCTTTTCCTCTCTGTTAAAACTTGTTTGTTCTCTCTAGACAGCGGTTTGAAAAAATTGTGTCCCTTTCGTCCCTTGTTTTTCGTTCTCTCAACCTGTCCCCACTTTAATCTCTCTCGTTTGTCCTTCTTTTTTTTTTCTTCCTTCTGGTTTTCAACTCCCATTTTTCTTCTCTATATTGTCCCCCTATAACAATGTCCCCTATTTTCTCAAATCCCCCTCTGTTTCCTCCTTCAATCTCTCTCACTCATCCTAAATCTTCTCTCCCCAAAAATCCATCCCCTCTGTGTGTCTCTCTCCCCTGGTATTTATAAGGGTGAAAAGGGGGGGAGAGGGCTACTACTCCTGTCCAGTCATGGCACACGGGTAGGGTGGCCGAGAATCCCTTAGGCAGCCCCGCCCGCAGGGCTTGTCTTCTCTGCTTTTTCATTTTGGCAGGCTAATGGGTGTCGGTCTTGTCGGTCTTGGGTTTTTCAGAGATAAAGTGAGAGGGAAAAAAGCAGGGGAACAAACTTCTTCTTCCCCTGCCTTTGCGTGTACAGGGAAAGAAGATGGCAAACAGTGCCATCAAAACGGGCACTATTTGCTGCCTTTTTTTAAATTCGATTGAGCGAATGTGCTCGAAGCGTGGCGGTTTGCCCAAAACGCGTCGTTTCATTTAAAAGAAAATGGCTTCAAAACATGTTAATTTCCAAATCAGTCCTCAATTTTTGATTTGTTCAATCAAGTCCTCAATTGCAATTTTAATTTTAAGAATCAATTCAATTGCATCCCTGCCAAATTCAAACACCGGCCTTGAAGTTGGTCCCCTTTTTCATTTTAGTCATTGGATTTGAATTTATGCATTTTGACCCTCAATTGGTCAATAAACTTTCAATTTCTTCAATTTAGTCCCTGATTCAGCCAATTTCAGCCCTTCTATTTACACGCATTTTACAGTTTGGTTCTTGGTCTTGGATTTCTTCAATCAAGTTCGTAATTGACCATCAAACTTCACTATTTATGCAATTAAGACCCTGATTTGACCAAATCAACTCCTAAAAATTATAATTTCTTCTGATTAAAGCTTAAATTGACTTAAAAATCAATTTTTCTTGCAATCAAACCCTTCATAAAATCAATTAAACCTTCAATAAAATTTAATCGAGTCCATAAACATTTGATTTTGGACTTTTCTTCCTCAAATTGAATTTTCTTTATCAATAGGGCTCTCATCAATCAAAAATATACTGTCAAATTTTAATCTTTGTATTTTTTAACCTCCTCATCCAATTTTTAGCTATTTTCTGGGTGCTCCAGCATCCTCTTCTAACTGTTATTATTTTTTTTTGAGGATTTATTACGAATATATGTTTTTTATTGGAAGGGAAAAAATGAATTTGAAGAATAACCCAAAAATAGATTATGATAATTTTATTCATTGTATTGCGTGCTAATGTGTTTTTATATTCATATGATTACTTAAAAAATATATTTGAATTTTTTTTTGTGACAACACATGAAAAGTATGTTATTCTTTTATATTTGCATAAAAAATATCAAAACTTAAGTGTTTTATTTATACTAACACTTCGTTTTAGGGTTATGAAAAGTTGTTTAAAAAATAATTATTCTGATAAAACAAATGTTGCAAAAAAAGGTTTGCATTAATTAATAAGATACAACGGGTGTTAATTAAAGAGATGCCTTTTTATTCTTATTTAATTCCTTTAAAAGTTTTTTTTAAAAAAATCATTAATTTCCTACATATCTCAAAATGCTATATTAAAAAAAACAATGATAAGAAAAGGAGGAATTATACTAGAAAGTTATTTTGTTTTGTTGAAATCTAAATTAGTGCTCTTCTTTTGAAAGAAAAAAAAATATTTTAACATATAATTAGATAAAAAAAATTGAAGAATTCCCTACAACATGAGATTAAATATTTTAATCTATATTTATCTCTTAACTTTTTGACTTAGTCTTAGATTAAAATTAACAGATTTTTAGTATTTATTGACATATAATTCTCGATCAATTTTGTTAAATATGTGCAACAAGTTTTCTTGAGTACAGAAACATGTTGATGACGTCTATATTTTTTATATATAAAAAAATTTTGATATGACTCATGCTGAAATGCAGGTAAACTGACTAGTAGAAACTAAAATTAATAAAACTTAATTAACAAAAACTACAACCCTTTAGAAAAAAAAAAAACATTGTTCACCTAGACTTAATGGCCATGTTCGTTGGAACAATATAATAATGATTTTGCTCTTTTCATAAAAAATAATTGAACTAGCTATTGGCGGTCTTCGCACAAAGTCCATAAGTTATTATTGTTGTAACCTATTTTTAGATTCCCGTAAAAGAAAAGAGAAATTATAAAATAATAATAATAATAATAATAATAAAATAATATATAAAAAAACAAAGAAAGAACGAAACAAGATGGCGTTTTGAAGCAGATCAGACTTCTTCTTTCCCTGCACATGCAGAGGCAGGGGAAAAAGAAGTTTCTCTCCCCTGCAATGCACCCTCTCAATCATTCCCCCGACTTGTCCCCTCACTGACACCACCCACACCCGCATGCACTGTCACCAGGCCAAAAGAAGAAGAGAATCATGCCATGCAGTGGCGGGGTCGACGGTGCAGAGCTGCCTCACGCCACCCCGCCCTGCACCATGACAGGACAAGGCATCGTCACTCTCGCTCCCGCTGGCTATAAATACTGAGAGGTATAGAGAGAAAGAAGGGGGGCAGAGGAGGAGAAATTTTTTTTGGAGAAAAGAAGGAAGCAAGTCCTAAAACAGGAAGAAGGAAAAAAAAAAAGAAAACAGAGGGGGCAAAACTTTTGGGAAACGAACTTGAAGAAGAGAACCGAATAGAGAGAATGAAGCAAGGGATTGTTTGAGAGAGGAACAGAGATTGTTTTGAAAACAGGGTAGGCGAACAGAGAGGGGAAGACTTGAGCTGAGGAGAGAATAGAAGGAAAGAACAGAAAAACAAAAGAATAGGGGAGAAGAACAGTAACTCTTCTCTCTCTCTGGTTTCTCTCCCTCCACCGTTGGAAGCTGTGCCACCGTCATTTTGCCTTGTCACGCCAGCCGCTAACAACAACATGCCACCACCAAAGAACAGAGGAGAAACCGAAACAAAACAGAGAAGGAGAAAGAACAAGAGAGAGAGCAGAAATAGAGAGGAAGGAAAGCGTAGAGGGAGGGAGACCACTGTCTTCATCAGCGAAGCCATCGTCTGCTCCTCCAGCACGACCACTGTGTCTCTGCACCAAGAGAAGAAGAACAACCGTAGAAGAATCACCGTCTGTCGCCACTCACCTAGAACGGCCACCACGAGCCACCGTCGGCCCAACCACCACGCTCCCTCCTCCCCTTTACTGGCTCCTCTGCTGTGTTCACCATTGGATGCAGAACGTGAGCAATTGACGTTCTGCAGCAAAGTGGAAAATAATTAGCTCACAGTAACCACCTAATTATATTTAACGGGTTACTGTGGCATGCACAGTAACCCGCTATTTGTTTTTTGGGCTGGAACATCAGCCCAGCCCACGCGGCTGGGTTGAGTCCAGCCACAAAAGTTCTCTTTTGGGCGGTCCCGCCCAATTTCATTTTGGGTTGATTTCAGCCCAGCCTCTTTTTGGGTCGGGTCGGCCCAGTCCAAAAAATATTCAAAACTCATTTTGTAAAAATTTGTGATTTTCTCGCGCATTTTTCTATGCCATTTTGATTAATATCGGATTGTATTTTTATACCGTAAAAATACAAATCCGGTATTAAAATACCCGGTTTTCATCAAAACATAAAAAAAGAAACATGTCTTTGTTTTCATGCATACGGCCCAGTACAGACTGAAAACTAAAAAAAAAAAATCATATTGTATTTTCATACAACAAAGAAAACTTCAAAAATAAAAATATTTTAGCTTGCATTTTGACTTTAATAACCAGTTTATTAAAGTCACGAGAACTCGGCAAATATTTCAAAAAAATCAAAAAAATATTTTGTTTTGTTTTAATGTCTGGGATTATGAATTTATACGTAAAACGTACCCCCGATATAAAAAAGGTAGTTCATTTATAGACATTAGAACGGTTATGTTTTACCCCATAAGATAAGAACCTCCTTATTGAGAATGGCTTTTCTTGAACCATAGACCGAACCAACAATTAAAAAAACATGACAAGACCTTATTTTTTTATCGGACAATAAAACAATGCAGTTTACCTTAGGTAGGACGTATTTGGGGTGCCAATACCTTCCCTTTACGCAAACCGGTCTCCGTGCCGATCTCTCGAGACCAGTTAGGGTTCCTAGTGACCAAAACACAGATGGCGACTCCCAATCAATTTTTTTCAACTGATAAAAGATAAGAATTTCTTGTCTCCACTTATCTGACAAGATAGACATACATACCACA
Organism: Populus deltoides; assembly: GCA_015852605.2. Classification (NCBI taxonomy): domain Eukaryota; kingdom Viridiplantae; phylum Streptophyta; class Magnoliopsida; order Malpighiales; family Salicaceae; genus Populus; species Populus deltoides. The sequence goes on from CM027573.2 coordinate 18,957,544, forward strand.
CATGATAAGGGTGGTAAGGTATCGCCCGTGACGTCACACACGTGCGACAATTATTAAATTGTTTGGGGCTAAAGTAGACTCTTTTTCATTTTAAAAGCCGTTGAAACAACTAAAATATTCAAGGAAGCAAAACTTTTGGAGTTGGCGTCTAAGGGCATTTTCATCTTTTCATACTAGTAGTTTGGTTATGGTTATGTTGGATAAAGGGCAATTTAGTATTTTAATAAATATAAATAAAATTAAAAAAAAAAAAAAAAGTAACCAGCACATGCAAGGCACTCATAACATTATTTATTGTTTATACGAGAAGAAATGGCCCTGCGGTGTAAAGTGGGTTGTTGAGCTAGTACTGTTTTAGCTAAAGCATCAATTTAAGCAACCTTGAAGTTTCGCAATAAAGTTTTCTTCCTTGGAATGATTGTGAAATCAATGGAAATTAAGTTATGATCCAATCAATATCACAAATAAAAATTATTGCATGCATATTTCAATTATTTGGATGAACCTTTGCCCAGGCTGTTGTAAATGGAATCTTAATTTCATCGACAAAAATAAAGGAATCCAAACTTATTGAGTAGTACAGTGCTTGAAACGAAATCAAAAGCCTTTGCCGTGATTTGCTCTACCAGTGTTGTCTTCGGCATTGGTCGTTAAAGAAATCATCCCACGTATCGGTTGGTTCGTCTCGGTTTTAATTAAAAAATTAAATAAATTAAGGAGATGATGGAAGTTCTAACCCATGGGATGTGTTGGTCTGTTCCTTTATCAAAATCTAAGCCCCAAATTTGCACTGAGCTTCTTGACTCCTGTGGTTGAACCCCTAGGACCCTTCCTTGGTTGCCGTGATTTGCTCTCTTCTAGTACTTTATTTATTTATTTAGATCTCATCTAAATCTTGATTCATTTGTTCCTTGTCCACACAAGCCGGTGATTATGCAAGTTTGATGCTTGATTTTGCAACGAGCATGCGTGATTAATGGTTCAACCAAAGAAGTACCAGTTTCTTTCGTCTTTCACTTGAGTTGATTTCACATTTGCATACTAAGATCTGTCTTCCACATAGAATTTATGTTGGTGGGCGTAATGTAAAGATGCCTGGCTTGATTATTTGACAGAAACAGATGGCCTCGTAAAAAAATTGTGAAGGCAACACCAAGAGAAAACAAAAAGAATGATATAAATATGTAGAGTGATAAATACATTAAGTGTAAGTGTAAAGAATAAATAATATTTTTATTTCAAAAATAATGTAAAGGGAAAAAAGGGAAAACTAAAATAAAAATTTACAAAAGAATGAAAATAAGAGGAAATAATGGTGGTAAATAGGCAAAGTGTAGAAAAAGAGAAAAAAAATCCAAGCAATTTTTATTTTCTAAGAAATAAAAACTAAAAATTTGATATTGCTATAGTTAAAAAAATTGAAAAACAAATTATTATCATGTCATTTATGTAACACCCCCATCAATCATAGGATCTTAAAACATGAAAATTTACAACAATTTTATACATTACTATCGAATATGAGCTTTTGGCACTGGTTAATGTTTTTGACACGTTCTTATACATGTAGTCATGCTTTTTTATTTATTAATAATTCTACTGAAATTCTAGTAAAGCTTTCTTTATATGTAGATGTACCAAGTTATTAACTACTCCTTCCATATCACAAGTTATTATCACAAACATGGTCTAGTTGGTCTAGTTTCTATTAACTCGAGTCGCAGGTTTGGAAAGTTAATGCGCATTGACAATGTTTTTTTTTTATATAACTAATTTTCTTTTTTGATACCATCATTTGACATTGTTTATATATATATAGGCTCTGTAATTCTCTTTGTTTTCTTTTCTTTTGGGTTATCATTATTTCATGATCTGAGCTGCAGGTTTGACAGGTTATATAACTCGGTCATGCCACAAAAATTTAATATTAAATAAAAGCTAAAAGAGTAATAAATCAAATTTCATACACTTAAATTTTGAATTATATATATAATTTTTCTTCTAAACATGTATGACAGTTAGAGCACCCATATTTTTTATCCAACTCTATAGAAAATTTCATGAATAATAGTTATAAATTTCAGAATAATAACACATCAAGATATTCGTACTCGACGTGAGGAAGGTCTTACTCTCAATTTCAACTTAATTAGTGTATTTCAATTCACATAGTTATGAAATATTTGATAACGATTTGATATTGACCCTTAATTTATCAAACACAACTTAATAATGATCGTTGATGACACGACGCTTACACCGGCAAGAAGAAGAAGATGATGGAATCTTCCCCGTCCTATTTCACTAGTGATTTTCCGTCCATAAGCTTTTTTTAACATGTTATTTTACAAAAAAAATTATAAAAAAATAAAGAAAAAAAACAAAAAAATTGACATAAACAGACTAAGTATAGAGTGATAAATATTTCAAGTGTAAAAAATAATAAAAAAAATTCAAAAGAAGTGTAAAGAAAAAAAAGTTAGCCAACAAAAATAATTTGTTTTATTATTATTATTTTAAAAAAATATCGTTTGGTTTGGTTTGGTTTAGGTTTCTCAAATCAAAAACAGAAAAATGAGCAAAACTGATATTCTTTAATTTTTCTATTAAGTATTTTCAATTTAATATTTTTCTATTAAGAAAAATATTGAGATCATGGAAGTTTTGAACTCCGAATCTTGATGCTAGCTACACTTGTATTTTAAATTAATTGGCGCACATATCACTCCAAATTTGACTTCAAAGCTCCAAACGTCTTCTGTGCCCCAAACGTAGAATTAAGGCTAGTCACATAGAAAGAAGCTGGTTACAAAACTGGGTCTATAAAACCCCATTGCGCTGTTTTGAATTTGTTGTGCCAATAAAAAAACACTCACTTACAAGGCTGTAGACGCATATACTCTTATACGTACCATGGCCGCAAAAAAATGCAATACTCGTATTTTTCTGCCATTTCTCCTTATTTTAGCTGCATGGGCAACAAAAATAGCTTGTCGTCCTCTTGATGAGCAGGAATATATGTTGAAGAGGCATGAAGAATGGATGGCTCAACATGGACGTGTCTATGGAGACATGAAAGAGAAGGAGAAACGATACTTGATTTTTAAGGAAAATATTGAACGTATAGAAGCATTTAACAACGGTTCTGACCGCGGATACAAGCTTGGTGTGAACAAATTCGCAGACTTGACCAATGAAGAATTTCGTGCTATGTATCATGGGTACAAGAGACAATCATCCAAATTGATGTCTTCATCATTTAGATATGAAAATCTAAGTGACATACCAACTTCAATGGATTGGAGAAATGCTGGTGCAGTCACCCCAGTAAAAGACCAAAGCACTTGTGGTAAGTATACTTAATAATTTATCATAATAAACGGAATGTTGCCTTCTGGGTATATCAATTTTGTTTTTTGTTTTTTGCTTTTTCTCGAGAGTCCTTGAGGTTTATTTGTTTTTCATTTAGGTACCCCAAATATTCTGGTTGTGCACCTAAACTAAAACTATTTTGTAAGAATTTAAACTAATAAAAAATTCCAAACTTAAAGTTATTATGTTAAGCAGACAAATTGATGAATTTTTTACAGAATCTTTTGACTGAACAATAAAAACTAGAGTCCGATTTGATATAATTCATAAATAATGACCTTCATAAACTTGTTTGTATATAAAGTGGGGATATATAATTACCCCTAGTATTCTTTAATTGCCATAAGTAAATACGGGAAGTTTCACAGAGTTCTGATCCCTGCTTCGATGATTCTGCTCGTTGATTTATAATTATGTTGAATGGTAGGGTGTTGCTGGGCATTTTCCACAGTGGCAGCAGTAGAAGGAATTATAAAGCTTAAGACAGGTAACTTAATATCATTATCAGAGCAACAGCTTGTGGACTGTACTGCTGGAAATAAAGGCTGTCAAGGTGGTGTCATGGACACTGCTTTCCAATATATTATACGAAACGGAGGGCTAACAAGTGAAGATAACTACCCCTACCAAGGAGTAGATGGCACTTGCAATAGCGAGAACGCAGCATCTACTGAAGCACAAATAACTGGGTATGAAGACGTGCCACGGAATAATGAAAACGCTCTCATGCAGGCTGTGGCCAAACAGCCAGTATCTGTCGCTGTTGACGGTGGTGGGAACGATTTCCGGTTTTATAAAAGTGGTGTCTTCGAAGGGGATTGTGGGACAGACCTAAACCACGCGGTTACTGCAATTGGATATGGTACTGACAGTGATGGGACTGATTATTGGTTGGTAAAGAATTCGTGGGGAACCAGTTGGGGTGACAGTGGGTATATGAGGATGCGAAGAGGCATCGGTTCAAGCGAAGGCCTCTGTGGCGTTGCCATGGATGCTTCTTATCCAACTGCATGAGCAAACGTTAAGGGTCGTGTGATTAGTATTATACTAAATAGTCAAAAATATATACTACTTGATTATAGTTACGGTTTGGAAAGTTTGTAAGCAGTGACTTGTGTTTGTCACTGGAGTAGCTTTTACGGTTGCGATTTTTGAAAAAAATATATTTAAAAAATCATATTTAGTTGTTGTTGGTCATGTTCAAATACGTGTTTTGTTAAAAATACGGTTGAAATCATTATTAAATAAAAAGTAATTAAAAAGTATTTGGTTAAAACTGTTGTTAAAATATGTTGTTATATTCCAATTATTTTTGTGGATGAATCTTAATTTAATTCATGTAGTAGTTAAATGTGTTATATAAAATATGACTGATGTAATGAGATGAATTATAATATGATGAGTTCAAAAAAATTGAATAATGAATGTTTATCGAAATATAATATGTCGAGTCAATAATTTATATTCTCTTAATATTGGGGAGGCTTTGCTCAAATTTTGATTATTCTCTAATCATAAAAAAAATATACATTGTTTTGGACGTATTACATGGAAATTGTAGCTAAATAATTGGTGATGTTAAAGATGTGTTAAAGATTGACGACTCTTTTTTTAGTCTACTTCTTCCTTCCATTTAGATATTTATCTATTGGGTTCTACTATATTTTATGTAAAATTTAATTTTTTTAATTTTAAATTAATATTTTAAATTGTTTTAATATCCTAGTATTAAAAATAAATTTCTTAAAATAAAAAAGCTATCACATTTTTAGTATCCCAGATTAACAAAGCCATGGCCCAAACTCATTAACATTTATGAAAGAAAATTTAAACCCGACCCGACGTAGATTGAAGCCCACAAACCATCACATGCAGCCCAAACCTCACTAAAAATCAAACCCGTGTGTTTTGAGCCATCCTTTTTCCCAAACCCCTAGCCTACCACCACTTCTCCACGAAATACAGTAGTCTTTTATGAACATAATCACGCAAGGTATAAATTTATTTTTCATGACAGGTTGACTTTCCATACAAGATTCAACGAATTAATCTCTTTTGATGGCATTTGTCAGAAGAACAAAGACCATTTCATCGAGTTCAATCACATTGGGGTCTTCTCTAAGCAACAATCACGAAAAAAAATATGATAAGGATTATAAGTACAAATAAAAAATTTCTTTTGGGACGTACTGGCAAGATATTCATATATGGTCCATCAATACAACATAATAAACATCAAATAGGCCCATAACTTAATAAATAGTCATGCCTTTTTTGTCATGATTCTCTTTAGACAATAGTTGGATAGTATTTTTGGCGAGTTTTGGTTTATTAAAATTAAATTCATCTTTTAAATTTGATTAAAATACATTGTTCATGCATGGACTAGCTAGCTAGTGGAATTCTGTTCTTGGGCTGAGAATTCCAATTCATATAGAAGTTTCTATATCAGAGCAAGCTATAATTTCAAATATCTTCATAATCTATTTCAAATTACATTATTCTGCATGGGATTATAACAATCCGTCATTAACACAACAGTGCGATATTAAGATTCTATTTTTATTGTTCCATTAAACTAGCTATAATCTCATCATGAATATAATCCATTTGAGAAGGTCTCTGATATCCGTTGCTTTGCTAGCCTCAGAACGACATCAATTAAAAAATCTTCTCTTCTCTAGAGCTAACATTTGAGTTATTAGAGACTTGAAACTTGGTTGGCTGTGTTAGTGCAAAATAAAAAAAATGAATGTCGTTGATATGCTCAAGGTGTTGAAAGTTTCTTAGTTACCGATATTAAGATCCTCTTTGCGGCTTAAATCGACATTAGTAGATTATGGAGCCCTTGTGTTTTGTATCTTATAAGAACATAATTGATGTTGCATATTTTGTGAGATTTTGGGATGATAACATATATGTTAAATATTTAATATAATTATTATTATGCTAGGAATTTTATGAGATGTTGGGTTTAAATATTAGTTAAATCCATGATTACTTAATGTAGAATTTTTCGTTGATACTTGTCGCACGTGTGCGGCGTCGCGATGATCGTCCACTTCGTTGGTTTGGGTATTTATCCAGGTAATAGGGAAAATGGGGCAGATAAGGAATTCTTATCTTTTATCCGTGGAAAGCGCGAATGGGAGCCGCCACCTAGTATTTTGATCACTAGAAACCCTAACTGGTCTTAGAGATTGGGCATGGGGACTAGTTGAGTAAATGGAAGGTATTAACACCCCAAATACGTCTGACCTAAGGTAAGCTGCATTGTTCGATTGTCTTAGAAAATCTAAGGTATTGTTGTGTTTTCTAATTGTTGGTCTGTCCAAAGTTAAAGAAAAGTCTTCCCCGGTAAGGAGATCTTTATCTTATCGGATAAATCCTGATCGTTCTAATGTCTATATATAAAAGAACTACCCTTGAATATCAAGAATACGTTTTACGTATAAATTCATAATTCTAGATACCAAAAGAAAACAAAATATTTTTTGGGTATTTTTTGAAATACTAACCTAGTTCTCGTGGCTTTAATAAACTGGTTATTAAAGTAAAAATGCATGCTAACACATATTTTGAAATATTTTGTTCTGTGAAAATACGATTTAATTTTCTTTTTTATCATTGAGAGACTTGGTCGTATGTGTGAAAACAAAAATACTTTTTTCTATATAATAATTTTTTAAAAACATTTCGGAGAAAACCTGGTATTTTAATACCTAGAAATATTTTTTTCTTTTCTTTTTTATTTTTAGACTGGGACTGACTCGGCCAACCATTTCGGTCTGGGCTGGTGTTGTCCGACTCAATAAACTGTGGAGAAGCTCTCTACTGTTCACATGCAATATGAATAGTGGGGAGTGAATTAATTCACTCTCCACTGTTCACTTGCGGCTGGAAGGGGCGCCCCCAATTGAAGACGAAGAAGAAGGAGGGAGGAGAAGAGAGAGGTTGACTTGGTGGTGGCAGTGTTGTTGTTGACGATGGGCGAAGAGGAGTGGCGGTGGTTCTAGGTGGCGGTCCTTTTTTTTTCTCTCTCTCCTTTGCTTCTCTCTGTTTTTCCTTCTTCCTTTCGTTCCCTCTTCCCCTCTGCTGCCCTGTTCGAATTGGGTCTCTTCTTTGAAAATGAAGGTGGAAAAGGGCGGACTTGATGGTGGTGCTGCTGCTGCTGGAGGTGCTGGTGGTGGTGGAATGGCGGCGATTCTTCTTCTTCTCTCCTCTGCTTCTCTGTGTTTTTCCTTGCTTTCCTTTTTGTTTATGTTTTTCTCTTGTTTATGCGTTCTCTCGTCCCCTGTTTCTTCTTCTTTGTTTTTTTATTCTTTCCTCTCTGTTTTCCTTTCTTTTTCCTCTATTTCTCTTCTCGCCTTTTCTCCCTAAAACCCCCCTATATTTTCCTTCTCTCTTTAATGTCCCTACCCTGTTTTTTTCGTTCCCTATCAACTCCTCCAAACACTCTTTCTCTTTGTTTTTCCCCTTTCCTTTTTTTTTTCCTGTTTCTTTCCTCTCTATTCTCTGTTTTTTTTGTTCTCTCACCCCCAAATCCTCAGTTCGTTCATCTTTGTTTTTTTCAAAATCTCTCTCTTCTCAAAAACTCTCTCCTCTATCTGTTCTCTCGTTCCTTTTCTCCTTTTTTTTTCTTCCTGACCCCCTTGTTCTCCTATATCTCCCCATATTTATAAGCAGGGGGAGAGGGGTCACCCTGTCCTGTCCCATCATGGCGTAGGGTAGGGTGGCATGGGGCGTCCTCTGCAGGGCAAGGCTTCCTCTCCTTTCTTCAGCGTGATTGCAGGGCGTGTGGAGGGGGGTATTGCTTGTCAGTGTTTGGTCAAGTTGGGGGAAGAGAGAGAGAGAGCGCGTGAAAAAACAAATTCAAAAACCTTATTCCCCTGCTGCACATCCAAGGTAAGAATAAGAGCAGTGCCGTTTAAAACGACACCATTTCAGGCTTCTCTCTCTTTTTTTTTTATTGGGACCCAAAAATAGGTTACAACAATATTATTTGTATTAACTCTAAACATAGTAGTTAAATGATACTTAATTTAAATTACATGTTGTCATATTCCGATTATTTTTGTGGATAAATCTTAATTTAATTCATGTAGTGGTTAAATGCGTTATATAAAATATGATTGATGTGATGGGATGAATTGTGATGTGATGAGCTCAAGAAGATTGGATAATGAATGGAACGTGAATTGACTGTTTATTGAAGTATGGCAGGTTTAGTCGATAACTTGGAATCTCCTAGTATACGAGAAACTTTGCTAAAATTTCGATAGATTCACAAATCATAAAAAAAAATTACATTGTTTTCAGATTTATTACATGGAAATTGTACCTAAATAATTGGTGATGTTACAATGTGTGTGCACAACCCTTTCTGTTGTAGCTTTGCATGCGGACTTCGAGGTGAGGTGACGTGTAAAAGGGGTAAAATACGAAGAAAAAGAAAGTCGCCACATAGTTTTATAATAACTAAAAACCCTAACTAGTCTTTAGAGTTTCTGGGTTAGGGGTTGATTATGTAATAGGGAAGATGGACATCACCTTATACATCCTAAATAAGGTAAGCTGCATTGTTGTTTCTTTTCAATACTATATGAGTTTTAATATGGTTTGCCTAGACTGATTGATATGTATGTTATTCAAGGTATTGTCATCATCCACAAAACAAAGTTCAAAAGACAGGACCCGATGGTGGACCTTACCATCCTGGGTTATTCAGTGGACTATTTTAATTGACCCTATTATCTATTAACATCCGAATAATAAAACGCCCTCCTCAGTATATATTGGTGGGCTAATTTCAAACAAAATTCTAAGGATCTCAAAACCATACCATATATTTTTTTTACAAACTAAATGAGCAAAATCAAGATATTTAAAAATTCATAAGAGATAAACAACTAGAAAAGCAGAAACTAGGAGCAACACAAAAACAATTCGATGAACATGAATGTAGCATTTGATTATTGTCCTGGGATAGAAGGGACAAAGACAATAAAGACAAAAATGTATTTAATTGAAGATACAATAATATAAATATAAAAATAAATTTATTTCAAAAATAATTTTAAAAATCACACAACTCCGTTTTGTATACTGAATGTTCATCCAATTTTAGTTTCTTTGTTAATGTTTCATATATGGTCCATCAATAAAACATAATAAAGATCAAATAGCCCATAACTTAATAAATAGTCATGCCTTTTTTATTATGTGTCTCTTTAGACAATGGTTGGTTAGTATTTTCAGCTGGTTTTGGTTTACTAAAATTAAATTCTTCTCTTAAATTTGGTTAAAAATAGATTGTTCATGCAAGGACTAGCTAGCTAATGGAATTCTGTTCTTGGGCTGGGGATTCCAAATCATGTAGAAGTTTCTATATTGGAGCAAGTTATAATTTCAAATATATATCTCCACAATCCATTTTCATATTAGTGTAAAAAGTATGCTAGCCAACCCTAGTTAAAAAGAACCTAAATCTCCTCTCGGTGTAACTTTAACATGTGAGAAGAAATACTGTGCATTTGCTTAGTGTTTGTTTGTAGCCCTTCAATTATTTTGCAATTCAATTATTATTTTTTCTTCTTCAATTTCATCCTTTCGTATTACATTAGCTTTGAATTGAATATCATGATTTATTTTAATTTATTTTCAATGAGGTTATTAAAATGTCAAAGGAATATCCCAACATTATATTGATGCTTGATTATATATATATATATTAACAAAGATGAAACAATACAGGGCTTTTTTGTCTACTTTTCAAAACCATGCCTTTTGAAAACTTTATGCCTAAATATTTTTAGAAAATTTATTTTTGATCCATTTGTTTTGATAGTTTAACCTTTTGGTTCAAAAGTTTATTTTATTTATATTTCAGTCTTTGAGTTGGAAGGAGAAGAGAGAAAATCATTGAAAACATGAATTAGAGATAAAGTTGTTAATTTATCACATTCCAATCATAAAAGTCAATCTTGGTGTCAACAAGTTCCATTCAACAAAAAGAGTTTCATTGAGGTGTTTTTTTTATCTTACCAGAAAATCTTTTCCAAGTGTTTTCAATGCAAAAAAGGTTAAAATAGTTTTTCTTTTTTTTTTAGATTTAGAAGTTAGAAACATGACCTTTTAGCCACCATAGATGGTTAGAGTCTGACAATAAAGGATGCATCATCTGCCACTACAAATGATGCGTTGTTTGATTAAAAAAAAAGGTTAGGGAGACGATGTATCATCGGCCTAATCTAACTAAAAAAAATACAAATAAGTTAGGTGCATAGACGTACCCTTGCAAGACCTCCTTGCACTTGACCTGTTTTTGTTTTTTTTTTTCAAAAATATTTCTAGTAGACCAAGGTTGCTGGGATAATTTTTGATCCCTTTGTTGTTGTTTTTTTAATTGTAATTTGTAATTGGTCAAATAAAATAAATAAGTTACTTTTAGGATATCATTCCAATAAATACCATTCATTTTTTTTAAAATAATATAATAATATCTTTTATTATATTCTCAAGCATTGTTTTGTACATCCCTTATTGATTGTTTTTTAACTATTTTTTCTCAAAGTTTAAAAAAGTCCTTCAAAGTAAAGAGATCCTTATCTTATCGGATAAAACCTAACTATTCTAACATCAATAAAAAAGAACTACCTTTTTAATATCGAGAATATATTTTACGTATAAATTCATATTCCCAGATACTAAAAGAAAAAAAATATTTTTTAGGTATTTTTGAATATTGGCCTAGTTCTCATGGCTTTAATAAACTGGTAACAAAAGTCAAAATGCATGCTAAAATATATATTTTTTTAATTTTTGTTATATGAAAATACGATATGATTTTTTTTTTAATCTTTGAGCGACTTAGTTGTATGCATGAAAACAAGATATTTTTTTTTTGTTTTATAATTCTTTACAATGTTTTGACAAAAATTAGGTATTTTAATATCGAATTTGTATCTTTACGGTATAAAAATACAAATCTATTAAGCAAAATTGATAGAAAAATACACGGGAAAATCACAAAAATTTTGAAATGATTTTTTTGGATTTTGTTTTGAACTGGGCCGGACTCGGCCCTGCCATCTTAGTCTAGGCCGGTGCAGTAAATAGTGGAGGAACTCTCCACTGTTCATTTGCAGAACAGTGGAGGGTGCTCGAGCATGGAGAAGAAGATGAAAGAGGAGAGGGGCTGACCTGGTGGTGGTGATATTGTCATTGATGGTGGCTCACAGTGGCAGTGTTGTGGCGGCAGGCAGTGGTTTTCAGTGGAGAGAGAGAGACAAAGAGATGTTCATGTTCTTATCTTTTTCTTTGTCTTTCTCCTGTTCTCTACTTTCCTTTCTCTTATGTGCTTCCTTTTTTTGCTCTCTATTTCTTCTGTTCCTTCCTCTTTTCCTCTCCGTTAAAACTTGTTTGTTCTCTGCAAAGGCGGTTTGAAAAAATTGTGTCCCTTTCGTCCCTTGTTTTTCGTTCTCTCAAGCTGTCCCCACTTTAATCTCTCTCGTTTGTCCTTCTTCTTTTTTTTCTTCCTTCTGTTTTTCAACTCCCATTTTTCTTCTCTATATTGTCCCCCCTATAACAATGTCCCCTATTTTCTCAAATCTGTTTCCTCCTTCAATCTCTCTCACTCATCCTAAATCTTCTCTCCCCAAAAATCCATCCCCTCTGTGTGTCTCTCTCCCCTGGTATTTATAAGGGTGAAAAGGGGGAGAGAGGGCTACTACCCCTGTCCAGTCATGGCACACGGGTAGGGTGGCCGAGAATCCCTTAGGCGACCCACTGCAGGCTTGTCTTCTCTGCTTTTTCATCTTGGCAGGCTAATGGGTGTCGGTCTTGTCGGTCTTGGGTTTTTCAGAGATAAAGTGAGAGGGAAAAAAGCAGGGGAACAAACTTCTTCTTCCCCTGCCTTTGCGTGTACAAGGAAAGAAGATGGCGACCAGTGCCATCAAAACGGGCACTGTTTGCTGCCTTTTTTTAATTTCGAATTGAAGCGCTTGACAGGCGTGGTGCTTTGCCCAAAACGCGTCGTTTCATTTAAAAGAAAATGGCTCCAAAACATGTTAATTTCCAAATCAGTCCTTAATTTTTGATTTGTTCAATCAAGTCCTCAATTGCAATTTTAATTTTAAGAATCAATTCAATTGCATCCCTGCCAAATTCAAACATCGGCCTTGAAGTTGGTCTCCTTTTTCATTTTAGTCATTGGATTTGAATTTATGCATTTTGACCCTCAATTGGTCAATAAACTTTCAATTTCTTCAATTTAGTCCCTGATTCAGCCAATTTCAGCCCTTTTATTTACACGCATTTTACAGTTTGGTTCTTGTCCTTGGATTTCTTCAATCAAGTTCGTAATTGACCATCAAACTTCACTATTTATGCAATTAAGCCCCTGATTTTACCAAATCAACTCCTAAAAATTATAATTTCTTCTGATTAAAGCCTAAATTGACCTAAAAATCAATTTTTCTTGCAATCAAACCCTTCATAAAATCAATTAAACCTTCAATAAAATTTAATCGAGTCCATAAACATTTGATTTTGGACTTTTCTTCCTCAAATTGAATTTTCTTTATCAATAGGGCTCTCATCAATCAAAAATATACTGTCAAATTTTAATCTTTGTATTTTTTAACCTCCTCATCCAATTTTTAGCTATTTTCTGGGTGCTCCAGCATCCTCTTCTAACTGTTATTATTTTTTTTTTAGGATTTATTACGAATTTATGTTTTTTATTGGAAGGGAAAAAATGAATTTGGAGAATAACCCAAAAATAGATTATGATAATTTTATTCATTGTATTGCGTGCTAATGTGTTTTTATATTCATATGATTACTTAAAAAATATATTTGAATTTTTTTTTGTGACAACACATGAAAAGTATGTTATTCTTTTATATTTGCATAAAAAATATCAAAACTTAAGTGTTTTATTTATACTAACACTTCGTTTTAGGGTTATGAAAAGTTGTTTAAAAAATAATTATTCTGATAAAACAAATGTTGCAAAAAAAGGTTTGCATTAATTAATAAGATACAACGGGTGTTAATTAAAGAGATGCCTTTTTATTCTTATTTAATTCCTTTAAATGTTTTTTTTAAAAATCATTAATTTCCTACATATCTCAAAATGCTATATTAAAAAAAGAAATGATAAGAAAAGGAGGAATTATACTAGAAAGTTATTTTGTTTTGTTGAAATCTAAATTAGTGCTCTTCTTTTGAAAGAAAAAAAAAATTTTAACATATAATTAGATAAAAAAAAATTGAAGAATTCCCTACAACACGATATTAAATATTTTAATCTATATTTATCTCTTAACTTTTTGACTTAGTCTTAGATTAAAATTAACAGATTTTTAGTATTTAGTGACATATAATTCTCGATCAATTTTGTTAAATATGTGCAACAAGTTTTCTTGAGTACAGAAACACGTTGATAACGTCTATATTTTTTATATATAAAAAAACTTTTGATATGACTCATGGTGAAATGCAGGTAAACTGACTAGTAGAAACTAAAATTAATAAAACTTAATTAACAAAAACTACAACCCTCTAGGAAAAAAAAAAACATTGTTCACTTAGACTTAATAGCCATATTCGTTGGAACAATATAATAATGATTTTGCTCTTTTCATAAAACATAATTGAACTAGCTATTGGCGGTCTTCGCACAAAGTCCATAAGTTATTATTGTTGTAACCTATTTTTAGATTCCCGTAAAAGAAAAGAGAAATTATAAAATAATAATAATAATAATAAAATAATATATAAAAAAACAAAGAAAGAACGAAACAGTAGCGTTTTGAACGGCACTGTACTTCTTCTTTCCCTGCACATGCAGAGGCAGGGGAAAAAGAAGTTTCTCTCCCCTGCAACGCACCCTCTCAATCATTCCCCCGACTTGTCCCCTCACTGACACCACCCACACCCGCATGCACTGTCACCAGGCCAAAAGAAGAAGAGAATCATGCCATGCAGTGGCGGGGTCGACGGTGCAGAGCTGCCTCACGCCACCCCGCCCTGCACCATGACAGGACAAGGCATCGTCACTCTCGCTCCCGCTGGCTATAAATACTGAGAGGTATAGAGAGAAAGAAGGGGGGCAGAGGAGGAGAAATTTTTTTTGGAGAAAAGAAGGAAGCAAGCTGCAAACGGGGAAGAAGGAAAAAAAAAAGAAGAAAACAGAGGGGGCAAAACTTTTGGGAAACGAACTTGAAGAAGAGAACCGAATAGAGAGAATGAAGCAGGGGATTGTTTGAGAGAGGAACAGAGATTGTTTTGAAAACAGGGTAGACGAACAGAGAGGGGAAGACTTGAGGTGAGGAGAGAATAGAAGGAAAGAACAGGAAAAACAAAAGAATAGGGGAGAAGAACAAGAACTCTTCTCTCTCTCGGTTTCTCTCCCTCCACCGTTGGAAGGCGCCACCGCTCATTTTGCCTTGTCACCGGCGCCGCCAACAAATTGCCACCAAAGCAAAGAAACAGAGGAGAAACCAAAACAAAACAGAGAAGGAGAAAGAACAAGAGAGAGAGCGGAAATAGAGAGGAAGGAAAGCGTAGAGGGAGGGAGACCATTGTCTTCATCGTGAAGGCCATCGTCGCTCCTCCAAAGACGCACACCACGTGTCTCGCACCAAGAGAAGAAGAACAACCGCAGAAGAATCACCGTCTGTCGCCGCCACTCACCGAGAACGGCCACCACGAGCCACCGTCGGCCCAACCACCACGCTCCCTCCTCCCCTTTACTGGCTCCTCTGCTGTGTTCACCATTGGATGCGAAGCGTGAGCAATTGACGTTCCCGGCAAAGTGGAAAATAATTAGCTCACAAGAACCACCTAATTATATTTAGCGGGTTCTTCGTGGCATGCACCGAACCCGCTATTTGTTTTTTTTGGGTGGAACATCAGCCCATTCACCTGGTGGGTTGATTCCATCCACAACAAGGTTCTCTTTTGTTCCGGTCCTGGCCCAATTTCATTTTGAGTTGATTTCATTGATCTTTTTTTTTGGTAAGGGCCGTGATCCAAAAAAAAATATTCAAAACTCATTTTGTAAAAATTTGTGATTTTCTCGCGCATTTTTCTATGCCATTTTGATTAATATCGGATTGTATTTTTATACCGTAAAAATACAAATCCGGTATTAAAATACCCGGTTTTCATCAAAACTGTCATAACCCAATTTTTGACCTATTTTAATTATTATTATTATTTCATTTACTGAAAAAATTGATGATGGAAAGAAATAATAATAATGATAGAAAAATAAGTAAAATGAAATAAATGAAGAATGAATTAAAATTTGGGTTAAGGGCAACATGGTTGGAAATTTTGGGGTTTAATTAAACTTTGGAATTAATCTAATTAATCCAATCAAGGGTTTAATTGGAGAATTAATAAAGTTTTGAGACTTAATTAAGCTTGGAATTAATTTAATTAATCCAA
The DNA here is from genome assembly GCA_015852605.2 of Populus deltoides. Lineage (NCBI taxonomy): Eukaryota > Viridiplantae > Streptophyta > Magnoliopsida > Malpighiales > Salicaceae > Populus > Populus deltoides. Next base: position 18,973,375 of record CM027573.2, read on the forward strand.
TTAAGGGTTTAATTGGAGAATTGATAAGTTTTGAGACTTAATTGAGCTTAGAATTAATTTAATTAATCCAATTAAGGTTTTAATTGGAGAATTGATAAGTTTTGAGACTTAATTGAGCTTGGAATTAATTTAATTAATCCAATCAAGGGTTTTAATGGGAGAATTATCAAAGTTTTGGACTTAATTGGCTTGGAACTAATTTAATTAATTTAATCAAGGGCTTAATTGAAGAAATATCAAAGTTTGGGGTTTAATTGGGGTCCAAATTGCAAAGATTAAAATCCAAGGACCCACTTGAAAATAGCGCAGAAATGTAAGGATCCAATTACATTTTAACCAGGGGTCTGATTGCAAAAGAACAAAACTTCAAGGACCAAAACACAAATGGCCATTAACAATCAAACGGCGTCGTTTCAAAGAGAACCCATCATCTTCTTCCGTTCACCAAACCAGAAAAACGGATGTCCAACGATGCATCGCCATTACACCTGCAATTATCACAATTGATGGCTTGAAGAAACGGTTTTGTTCTCTAGCTATAAAAGCCAGAGATAGTCCATGCACAAGGGGGGACGAATTGGACTGAAACGAGAGGGGGAATTGGACTCAAACGAAACCAGAAAGGTGGAATAAAGAAAAACTGGAGGAACACAACAGGGGGAAGCAAGAACCAGGGAGAAAAGGAACCGGCAGAGTGAACAAAAGAAAGGAAACAGAGGGCTAAACCCAGCTTTGGTTTAGTCCTAGAATTCAAGCAAAACTCAAATAAAACCCAGAAAACAGAGAGGGACGAACAGGCCAAGAATCGAAAAAAAAAACAAGGGAGCAAAACCGGGAGGGGGGAAGGAGGCAGAAACAGAAAAAACGAACACAAAGGGGAGCCAAGTTTTTTTCCCTGTTTCTTCTCAAAGAAACAGAGGAGGCCACGGATAAAAGGCCATGAGCAGAGAACCAGAAGAGAGAGAGATAGAGCAGGAGAGAAGAGGATCGGAAACAGAGGGCGAAGGGAACGAAATCGGAGGAAGAAGGCAACGACCCGAAGTCCTCCATCGCGTCTCTGCCACCCTGCGCCCAGGTAAGCCATTTTTTTTTCCTTGTGTTTTCTTTGCTTCATTTAAGTGAGGAGCATTGCACTGTGCGAAGGTAATTAATTACCTTCGCGCTGTGCATGCACGCGTGGAGACACTCCACGCGTGCCTCCTGTTGGTTTGGGCCCAGCCGGGTCACTGGCTTGGGCCAGTGACCGGGCCGGGCCGGCTGGGTCTAGCCCAGCCCATGTGGGCTGAGCTGGGCCCAGCAAAAAAATAAAAATAATAATAAAAAAGCAGAAAAATAAAAAAGGGTAGAGAAAATAAAAAATGTGTATGCATGAATAAAAATAACATAAATTTATTGGTTTATTCACTGACGCCAGAGTCAGGAATAAAAATACCGGTTTAAATTTATATTATTTTTATTCGTCGTATTTTATTTTATTTAGCTACAAAAAATAAAAAAAATATGTACATGCATAAAAATAGATTTTTTTTTTCATTTTTATTCACTGATATCAGGACCAGGAATAGGAAAAAAATATATACTGATTTTTTATAGCTACGAATTTTTACCAACGCCAGAGTTGGAATTATTCGGGGTGAGAATTTTTACCAACGCCAGAGTTGGAATTATTCGGGGTGGAATTTTTACCAACGCCAGAGTTGGAATTATTCGCGATCGAATATTCACTGGTGTCAGAGCCAGGAATATTATAAACAAATCATCATAGCATAAGCGAATAAATGTTTAGTAGTTTAAGACAAAACCAGCAATGCAGTCTGTCTTAGGCAGAATGTTTAAGGGGTGATAATATCTTCCCTTTTACGTAACCAGTCCCGTACCATAGAATCTCTGTTGACCAGTTAGGGTTCCTAGTGACCATAATACTAGGTGGCGACTCCTTAAACAAGACCTTTTTTCTAAAAGAACAAGATGCCAGATATCTGTTCTTTTTCCATAAATCAAGAGATGATCTATGATTTTTAAGGCCGCCGCGATGTCGAGTGCGACAAAAACATAAAAAAAGAAACATGTCTTTGTTTTCATGCATACGGCCCAGTACAGACTGAAAACTAAAAAAAAAAAAATCATATTGTATTTTCATACAACAAAGAAAACTTCAAAAATAAAAATATTTTAGCTTGCATTTTGACTTTAATAACCAGTTTATTAAAGTCACGAGAACTCGGCAAATATTTCAAAAAAATCAAAAAAATATTTTGTTTTGTTTTAATGTCTGGGATTATGAATTTATACGTAAAACGTACCCCCGATATAAAAAAGGTAGTTCATTTATAGACATTAGAACGGTTATGTTTTACCCCATAAGATAAGAACCTCCTTATTGAGAATGGCTTTTCTTGAACCATAGACGAACCAACAATTAAAAAAACATGACAAGACCTTATTTTTTATCAGACAATAAAACAATGCAGTTTACCTTAGGTAGGACGTATTTGGGGTGCCAATACCTTCCCTTTACGCAACCAGTCTCCGTACCCGATCTCTGAGACCAGTTAGGGTTCCTAGTGACCAAAACACAGATGGCGACTCCCAATCAATTTTTTTCAACTGATAAAAGATAAGAATTTCTTGTCTCCACTTATCTGACAAGATAGACATACATACCACACATGATAAGGGTGGTAAGGTAATCGCCGCGACGTCACACACGTGCGACAATTATTAAATTGTTTGGGGCGAAAGTAGACTCTTTTTCATTTTAAAAGCACAGTGAAACAACTAAAATATTCAAGGAAGCAAAACTTTTGGAGTTGGCGTCTAAGGGCATTTTCATCTTTTCATACTAGTAGTTTGGTTATGGTTATGTTGGATAAAGGGCAATTTAGTATTTTAATAAATATAAATAAAATTAAAAAAAAAAAAAAAGTAACCAGCACATGCAAGGCACTCATAACATTATTTATTGTTTATACGAGAAGAAATGGCCCTGCGGTGTAAAGTGGGTTGTTGAGCTAGTACTGTTTTAGCTAAAGCATCAATTTAAGCAACCTTGAAGTTTCGCAATAAAGTTTTCTTCCTTGGAATGATTGTGAAATCAATGGAAATTAAGTTATGATCCAATCAATATCACAAATAAAAATTATTGCATGCATATTTCAATTATTTGGATGAACCTTTGCCCAGGCTGTTGTAAATGGAATCTTAATTTCATCGACAAAAATAAAGGAATCCAAACTTATTGAGTAGTACAGTGCTTGAAACGAAATCAAAAGCCTTTGCCGTGATTTGCTCTACCAGTGTTGTCTTCGGCATTGGTCGTTAAAGAAATCATCCCACGTATCGGTTGGTTCGTCTCGGTTTTAATTAAAAAATTAAATAAATTAAGGAGATGATGGAAGTTCTAACCCATGGGATGTGTTGGTCTGTTCCTTTATCAAAATCTAAGCCCCAAATTTGCACTGAGCTTCTTGACTCCTGTGGTTGAACCCCTAGGACCCTTCCTTGGTTGCCGTGATTTGCTCTCTTCTAGTACTTTATTTATTTATTTAGATCTCATCTAAATCTTGATTCATTTGTTCCTTGTCCACACAAGCCGGTGATTATGCAAGTTTGATGCTTGATTTTGCAACGAGCATGCGTGATTAATGGTTCAACCAAAGAAGTACCAGTTTCTTTCGTCTTTCACTTGAGTTGATTTCACATTTGCATACTAAGATCTGTCTTCCACATAGAATTTATGTTGGTGGGCGTAATGTAAAGATGCCTGGCTTGATTATTTGACAGAAACAGATGGCCTCGTAAAAAAATTGTGAAGGCAACACCAAGAGAAAACAAAAAGAATGATATAAATATGTAGAGTGATAAATACATTAAGTGTAAGTGTAAAGAATAAATAATATTTTTATTTCAAAAATAATGTAAAGGGAAAAAAAGGAAAAACTAAAATAAAAATTTACAAAAGAATGAAAATAAGAGGAAATAATGGTGGTAAATAGGCAAAGTGTAGAAAAAGAGAAAAAAAATCCAAGCAATTTTTATTTTCTAAGAAATAAAAACTAAAAATTTGATATTGCTATAGTTAAAAAAATTGAAAAACAAATTATTATCATGTCATTTATGTAACACCCCCATCAATCATAGGATCTTAAAACATGAAAATTTACAACAATTTTATACATTACTATCGAATATGAGCTTTTGGCACTGGTTAATGTTTTTGACACGTTCTTATACATGTAGTCATGCTTTTTTATTTATTAATAATTCTACTGAAATTCTAGTAAAGCTTTCTTTATATGTAGATGTACCAAGTTATTAACTACTCCTTCCATATCACAAGTTATTATCACAAACATGGTCTAGTTGGTCTAGTTTCTATTAACTCGAGTCGCAGGTTTGGAAAGTTAATGCGCATTGACAATGTTTTTTTTTTATATAACTAATTTTCTTTTTTGATACCATCATTTGACATTGTTTATATATATATAGGCTCTGTAATTCTCTTTGTTTTCTTTTCTTTTGGGTTATCATTATTTCATGATCCGAAGTTGCAGTTTGACAAAGTTATATAACTCGGTCATGCCACAAAAATTTAATATTAAATAAAAGCTAAAAGAGTAATAAATCAAATTTCATACACTTAAATTTTGAATTATATATATAATTTTTCTTCTAAACATGTATGACAGTTAGAGCACCCATATTTTTTATCCAACTCTATAGAAAATTTCATGAATAATAGTTATAAATTTCAGAATAATAACACATCAAGATATTCGTACTCGACGTGAGGAAGGTCTTACTCTCAATTTCAACTTAATTAGTGTATTTCAATTCACATAGTTATGAAATATTTGATAACGATTTGATATTGACCTTTAATTTATCAAACACAACTTAATAATGATCGTTGATGACACGTACGTACACCGGCAAGAAGAAGAAGATGATGGAATCTTCCCCCGTCCTATTTCACTAGTGATTTTCCGTCCGCAAGCTTTTTTAACATGTTATTTTACAAAAAAAATTATAAAAAATAAAGAAAAAAACAAAAAAAATTGACATAAACAGACTAAGTATAGAGTGATAAATATTTCAAGTGTAAAAAATAATAAAAAAAATTCAAAAGAAGTGTAAAGAAAAAAAAGTTAGCCAACAAAAATAATTTGTTTTATTATTATTATTTTAAAAAAATATCGTTTGGTTTGGTTTGGTTTAGGTTTCTCAAATCAAAAACAGAAAAATGAGCAAAACTGATATTCTTTAATTTTTCTATTAAGTATTTTCAATTTAATATTTTTCTATTAAGAAAAATATTGAGATCATGGAAGTTTTGAACTCCGAATCTTGATGCTAGCTACACTTGTATTTTAAATTAATTGGCGCACATATCACTCCAAATTTGACTTCAAAGCTCCAAACGTCTTCTGTGCCCCAAACGTAGAATTAAGGCTAGTCACATAGAAAGAAGCTGGTTACAAAACTGGGTCTATAAAACCCCATTGCGCTGTTTTGAATTTGTTGTGCCAATAAAAAAACACTCACTTACAAGGCTGTAGACGCATATACTCTTATACGTACCATGGCCGCAAAAAAATGCAATACTCGTATTTTTCTGCCATTTCTCCTTATTTTAGCTGCATGGGCAACAAAAATAGCTTGTCGTCCTCTTGATGAGCAGGAATATATGTTGAAGAGGCATGAAGAATGGATGGCTCAACATGGACGTGTCTATGGAGACATGAAAGAGAAGGAGAAACGATACTTGATTTTTAAGGAAAATATTGAACGTATAGAAGCATTTAACAACGGTTCTGACCGCGGATACAAGCTTGGTGTGAACAAATTCGCAGACTTGACCAATGAAGAATTTCGTGCTATGTATCATGGGTACAAGAGACAATCATCCAAATTGATGTCTTCATCATTTAGATATGAAAATCTAAGTGACATACCAACTTCAATGGATTGGAGAAATGCTGGTGCAGTCACCCCAGTAAAAGACCAAAGCACTTGTGGTAAGTATACTTAATAATTTATCATAATAAACGGAATGTTGCCTTCTGGGTATATCAATTTTGTTTTTTGTTTTTTGCTTTTTCTCGAGAGTCCTTGAGGTTTATTTGTTTTTCATTTAGGTACCCCAAATATTCTGGTTGTGCACCTAAACTAAAACTATTTTGTAAGAATTTAAACTAATAAAAAATTCCAAACTTAAAGTTATTATGTTAAGCAGACAAATTGATGAATTTTTTACAGAATCTTTTGACTGAACAATAAAAACTAGAGTCCGATTTGATATAATTCATAAATAATGACCTTCATAAACTTGTTTGTATATAAAGTGGGGATATATAATTACCCCTAGTATTCTTTAATTGCCATAAGTAAATACGGGAAGTTTCACAGAGTTCTGATCCCTGCTTCGATGATTCTGCTCGTTGATTTATAATTATGTTGAATGGTAGGGTGTTGCTGGGCATTTTCCACAGTGGCAGCAGTAGAAGGAATTATAAAGCTTAAGACAGGTAACTTAATATCATTATCAGAGCAACAGCTTGTGGACTGTACTGCTGGAAATAAAGGCTGTCAAGGTGGTGTCATGGACACTGCTTTCCAATATATTATACGAAACGGAGGGCTAACAAGTGAAGATAACTACCCCTACCAAGGAGTAGATGGCACTTGCAATAGCGAGAACGCAGCATCTACTGAAGCACAAATAACTGGGTATGAAGACGTGCCACGGAATAATGAAAACGCTCTCATGCAGGCTGTGGCCAAACAGCCAGTATCTGTCGCTGTTGACGGTGGTGGGAACGATTTCCGGTTTTATAAAAGTGGTGTCTTCGAAGGGGATTGTGGGACAGACCTAAACCACGCGGTTACTGCAATTGGATATGGTACTGACAGTGATGGGACTGATTATTGGTTGGTAAAGAATTCGTGGGGAACCAGTTGGGGTGACAGTGGGTATATGAGGATGCGAAGAGGCATCGGTTCAAGCGAAGGCCTCTGTGGCGTTGCCATGGATGCTTCTTATCCAACTGCATGAGCAAACGTTAAGGGTCGTGTGATTAGTATTATACTAAATAGTCAAAAATATATACTACTTGATTATAGTTACGGTTTGGAAAGTTTGTAAGCAGTGACTTGTGTTTGTCACTGGAGTAGCTTTTACGGTTGCGATTTTTGAAAAAAATATATTTAAAAAATCATATTTAGTTGTTGTTGGTCATGTTCAAATACGTGTTTTGTTAAAAATACGGTTGAAATCATTATTAAATAAAAAGTAATTAAAAAGTATTTGGTTAAAATTGTTGTTAAAATATGTTGTTATATTCCAATTATTTTTGTGGATGAATCTTAATTTAATTCATGTAGTAGTTAAATGTGTTATATAAAATATGACTGATGTAATGAGATGAATTATAATATGATGAGTTCAAAAAAATTGAATAATGAATGTTTATCGAAATATAATATGTCGAAGTCAATAATTTATATTCTCTTAATATTGGGGAGGCTTTGCTCAAATTTTGATTATTCTCTAATCATAAAAAAAATATACATTGTTTTGGACGTATTACATGGAAATTGTAGCTAAATAATTGGTGATGTTAAAGATGTGTTAAAGATTGACGACTCTTTTTTTAGTCTACTTCTTCCTTCCATTTAGATATTTATCTATTGGGTTCTACTATATTTTATGTAAAATTTAATTTTTTTAATTTTAAATTAATATTTTAAATTGTTTTAATATCCTAGTATTAAAAATAAATTTCTTAAAATAAAAAAGCTATCACATTTTTAGTATCCCAGATTAACAAAGCCATGGCCCAAACTCATTAACATTTATGAAAGAAAATTTAAACCCGACCCGACGTAGATTGAAGCCCACAAACCATCACATGCAGCCCAAACCTCACTAAAAATCAAACCCGTGTGTTTTGAGCCATCCTTTTTCCCAAACCCCTAGCCTACCACCACTTCTCCACGAAATACAGTAGTCTTTTATGAACATAATCACGCAAGGTATAAATTTATTTTTCATGACAGGTTGACTTTCCATACAAGATTCAACGAATTAATCTCTTTTGATGGCATTTGTCAGAAGAACAAAGACCATTTCATCGAGTTCAATCACATTGGGGTCTTCTCTAAGCAACAATCACGAAAAAAAATATGATAAGGATTATAAGTACAAATAAAAAATTCTTTTGGGACGTACTGGCAAGATATTCATATATGGTCCATCAATACAACATAATAAACATCAAATAGGCCCATAACTTAATAAATAGTCATGTCTTTTTTGTCATGATTCTCTTTAGACAATAGTTGGATAGTATTTTCGGCGAGTTTTGGTTTATTAAAATTAAATTCATCTTTTAAATTTGATTAAAATACATTGTTCATGCATGGACTAGCTAGCTAGTGGAATTCTGTTCTTGGGCTGAGAATTCCAATTCATATAGAAGTTTCTATATGAGAGCAAGCTATAATTTCAAATATCTTCATAATCTATTTCAAATTACATTATTCTGCATGGGATTATAACAATCCGTCATTAACACAACAGTGCGATATTAAGATTCTATTTTTATTGTTCCATTAAACTAGCTATAATCTCATCATGAATATAATCCATTTGAGAAGGTCTCTGATAGCCGTTGCTTTGCTAGCCCAGAACGACATCAATTAAAAAATCTTCTCTTCTCTAGAGCTAACATTTGAGTTATTAGAGACTTGAAACTTGGTTGGCTGTGTTAGTGCAAAATAAAAAAAATGAATGTCGTTGATATGCTCAAGGTGTTGAAAGTTTCTTAGTTACCGATATTAAGATCCTCTTTTGCGACTTAAGTCGACATTAGTAGATTATGGAGCCCTTGTGTTTTGTATCTTATAAGAACATAATTGATGTTGCATATTTTGTGAGATTTTGGGATGATAACATATATGTTAAATATTTAATATAATTATTATTATGCTAGGAATTTTATGAGATGTTGGGTTTAAATATTAGTTAAATCCATGATTACTTAATGTAGAATTTTTCGTTGATACTTGTCGCACGTGTGCGGCGTCGCGATGATCGTCCACTTCGTTGGTTTGGGTATTTATCCAGGTAATAGGGAAAATGGGGCAGATAAGGAATTCTTATCTTTTATCCGTGGAAAGCGCGAATGGGAGCCGCCACCTAGTATTTTGATCACTAGAAACCCTAACTGGTCTTAGAGATTGGGCACGGGGACTAGTTGAGTAAATGGAAGGTATTAACACCCCAAATACGTCTGACCTAAGGTAAGCTGCATTGTTCGATTGTCTTAGAAAATCTAAGGTATTGTTGTGTTTTCTAATTGTTGGTCTGTCCAAAGTTAAAGAAAAGTCTTCCCCGGTAAGGAGATCTTTATCTTATCGGATAAATCCTGATCGTTCTAATGTCTATATATAAAAGAACTACCCTTGAATATCAAGAATACGTTTTACGTATAAATTCATAATTCTAGATACCAAAAGAAAACAAAATATTTTTTGGGTATTTTTTGAAATACTAACCTAGTTCTCGTGGCTTTAATAAACTGGTTATTAAAGTAAAAATGCATGCTAACACATATTTTGAAATATTTTGTTCTATGAAAATACAATTTAATTTTTTTTTTTATCATTGAGAGACTTGGTCGTATGTGTGAAAACAAAAATACTTTTTTCTATATAATAATTTTTTAAAAACATTTCGGAGAAAACCTGGTATTTTAATACCTAGAAATATTTTTTTCTTTTCTTTTTTATTTTTAGACTGGGACTGACTCGGCCAACCATTTCGGTCTGGGCTGGTGTTGTCCGACTCAATAAACTGTGGAGAAGCTCTCTACTGTTCACATGCAATATGAATAGTGGGGAGTGAATTAATTCACTCTCCACTGTTCACTTGCAGAACAGTGGAGGGCGCCCCCAATTGAAGACGAAGAAGAAGGAGGGAGGAGAAGAGAGAGGTTGACTTGGTGGTGGCAGTGTTGTTGTTGACGATGGGCGAAGAGGAGTGGCGGTGGTTCTAGGTGGCGGTCCTTTTTTTTTCTCTCTCTCCTTTGCTTCTCTCTGTTTTTCCTTCTTCCTTTCGTTCCCTCTTCCCCTCTGTTCGTCTGTTCGAATTGGGTCTCTTCTTTGAAAATGAAGGTGGAAAAGGGCGGACTTGATGGTGGTCTTCTTCTTTGCTTTGGAGGTGCTGGTGGTGGTGGAATGGCGGCGATTCTTCTTCTTCTCTCCTCTGCTTCTCTGTGTTTTTCCTTGCTTTCCTTTTTGTTTATGTTTTTCTCTTGTTTATGCGTTCTCTCGTCCCCTGTTTCTTCTTCTTTGTTTTTTTATTCTTTCCTCTCTGTTTTCCTTTCTTTTTCCTCTATTTCTCTTCTCGCCTTTTCTCCCTAAAACCCCCCTATATTTTCCTTCTCTCTTTAATGTCCCTACCCTGTTTTTTTCGTTCCCTATCAACTCCTCCAAACACTCTTTCTCTTTGTTTTTCCCCTTTCCTTTTTTTTTTTCCTGTTTCTTTCCTCTCTATTCTCTGTTTTTTTTGTTCTCTCACCCCCAAATCCTCAGTTCGTTCATCTTTGTTTTTTTCAAAATCTCTCTCTTCTCAAAAACTCTCTCCTCTATCTGTTCTCTCGTTCCTTTTCTCCTTTTTTTTCTTCCTGACCCCCTTGTTCTCCTATATCTCCCCATATTTATAAGCAGGGGGAGAGGGGTCACCCTGTCCTGTCCCATCATGGCGTAGGGTAGGGTGGCATGGGGCGTCCTCTGCAGGGCAAGGCTTCCTCTCCTTTCTTCGGCGTGATTGCGGGTGTGGGGGGGGTATTGCTTGTCAGTGTTTGGTCAAGTTGGGGGAAGAGAGAGAGAGAGCGCGTGAAAAAACAAATTCAAAAACCTTATTCCCCTGCTGCACATCCAAGGTAAGAATAAGAGCAGGCTGCGTTTAAAAACGACACCATTTCGAGCTTCTCTCTTTTTTTTTTTTTATGGGGACCCAAAAATAGGTTACAACAATATTATTTGTATTAACTCTAAACATAGTAGTTAAATGATACTTAATTTAAATTACATGTTGTCATATTCCGATTATTTTTGTGGATAAATCTTAATTTAATTCATGTAGTGGTTAAATGCGTTATATAAAATATGATTGATGTGATGGGATGAATTGTGATGTGATGAGCTCAAGAAGATTGGATAATGAATGGAACGTGAATTGACTGTTTATTGAAGTATAGCAGGTTTAGTTGATAACTTGGAATCTCCTAGTATACGAGAAACTTTGCTAAAATTTCGATAGATTCACAAATCATAAAAAAAAATTACATTGTTTTCAGATTTATTACATGGAAATTGTACCTAAATAATTGGTGATGTTACAATGTGTGTGCACAACCCTTTCTGTTGTAGCTTTGCATGCGAACTTCGAGGTGAGGTGACGTGTAAAAGGGGTAAAATACGAAGAAAAAGAAAGTCGCCACATAGTTTTATAATAACTAAAAACCCTAACTAGTCTTTAGAGTTTCTGGGTTAGGGGTTGATTATGTAATAGGGAAGATGGACATCACCTTATACATCCTAAATAAGGTAAGCTGCATTGTTGTTTCTTTTCAATACTATATGAGTTTTAATATGGTTTGCCTAGACTGATTGATATGTATGTTATTCAAGGTATTGTCATCATCCACAAAACAAAGTTCAAAGGACAGGACCCGATGGTGGACCTTACCATCCTGGGTTATTCAGTGGACTATTTTAATTGACCCTATTATCTATTAACATCCGAATAATAAAACGCCCTCCTCAGTATATATTGGTGGGCTAATTTCAAACAAAATTCTAAGGATCTCAAAACCATACCATATATTTTTTTTACAAACTAAATGAGCAAAATCAAGATATTTAAAAATTCATAAGAGATTAACAACTAGAAAAGCAGAAACTAGGAGCAACACAAAAACAATTCGATGAACATGAATGTAGCATTTGATTATTGTCCTGGGATAGAAGGGACAAAGACAATAAAGACAAAAATGTATTTAATTGAAGATACAACAATATAAATATAAAAATAAATTTATTTCAAAAATAATTTTAAAAATCACACAACTCCGTTTTGTATACTGAATGTTCATCCAATTTTAGTTTCTTTGTTAATGTTTCATATATGGTCCATCAATAAAACATAATAAAGATCAAATAGCCCATAACTTAATAAATAGTCATGCCTTTTTTATTATGTGTCTCTTTAGACAATGGTTGGTTAGTATTTTCAGCTGGTTTTGGTTTACTAAAATTAAATTCTTCTCTTAAATTTGGTTAAAAATAGATTGTTCATGTAAGGACTAGCTAGCTAATGGAATTCTGTTCTTGGGCTGGGGATTCCAAATCATGTAGAAGTTTCTATATTGGAGCAAGTTATAATTTCAAATATATATCTCCACAATCCATTTTCATATTAGTGTAAAAAAGTATGCTAGCCAACCCTAGTTAAAAAGAACCTAAATCTCCTCTCGGTGTAACTTTAACATGTGAGAAGAAATACTGTGCATTTGCTTAGTGTTTGTTTGTAGCCCTTCAATTATTTTGTAATTCAATTATTATTTTTTCTTCTTCAATTTCATCCTTTCGTATTACATTAGCTTTGAATTGAATATCATGATTTATTTTAATTTATTTTCAATGAGGTTATTAAAATGTCAAAGGAATATCCCAACATTATATTGATGCTTGATTTATATATATATATATATATATATATATATATATATATATATATATATATATTAACAAATATGAAACAATACAGGGCTTTTTTATCTACTTTTCAAAACCATGCCTTTTGAAAACTTTATGCCTAAATATTTTTAGAAAATTTATTTTTGATCCATTTGTTTTGATAGTTTAACCTTTTGGTTCAAAAGTTTATTTTATTTATATTTCAGTCTTTGAGTTGGAAGGAGAAGAGAGAAAATAATTGAAAACATGAATTAGAGATAAAGTTGTTAATTTATCACATTCCAATCATAAAAGTCAATCTTGGTGTCAACAAGTTCCATTCAACAAAAAGAGTTTCATTGAGGTGTTTTTTTTATCTTACCAGAAAATCTTTTCCAAGTGTTTTCAATGCAAAAAAGGTTAAAATAGTTTTTTTTTTTTTTTTAGATTTAGAAGTTAGAAACATGACCTTTTAGCCACCATAGATGGTTAGAGTCTGACAATAAAGGATGCATCATCTGCCACTACAAATAATGCGTTGTTTGATTAAAAAAAAGGTTAGGGAGACGATGTATCATCGGCCTAATCTAACTAAAAAAAATACAAATAAGTTAGGTGCATAGACGTACCCTTGCAAGACCTCCTTGCACTTGACCTGTTTTTGTTTTTTTTTTTTCAAAAATATTTCTAGTAGACCAAGGTTGCTGGGATAATTTTTGATCCCTTTGTTGTTGTTTTTTTAATTGTAATTTGTAATTGGTCAAATAAAATAAATAAGTTACTTTTAGGATATCATTCCAATAAATACCATTCATTTTTTTTAAAAATAATATAATAATATCTTTTATTATATTCTCAAGCATTGTTTTGTACATCCCTTATTGATTGTTTTTTAACTATTTTTTCTCAAAGTTTAAAAAAGTCCTCCAAAGTAAAGAGATTCTTATCTTATCGGATAAAACCTAACTATTCTAACATCAATAAAAAAGAACTACCTTTTTAATATCGAGAATACATTTTACGTATAAATTCATATTCCCAGATACTAAAAGAAAAAAAATATTTTTAGGTATTTTTGAATATTGGCCTAGTTCTCATGGCTTTAATAAACTGGTAACAAAAGTCAAAATGCATGTTAAAATATATATTTTTTTAATTTTTGTTGTATGAAAATACGATATGATTTTTTTTTAATCTTTGAGCGACTTAGTTGTATGCATGAAAACAAGATATTTTTTTTTGTTTTATAATTCTTTACAATGTTTTGACAAAAATTAGGTATTTTAATATCGAATTTGTATCTTTACGGTATAAAAATACAAATCTATTAAGCAAAATTGATAGAAAAATACACGCGAAAATCACAAAAATTTTGAAATGATTTTTTTGGATTTTGTTTTGAACTGGGCCGGACTCGGCCCTGCCATCTTAGTCTAGGCCGGTGCAGTAAATAGTGGAGGAACTCTCCACTGTTCATTTGCAGAACAGTGGAGGGTGCTCGAGCATGGAGAAGAAGATGAAAGAGGAGAGGGGCTGACCTGGTGGTGGTGATATTGTCATTGATGGTGGCTCACAGTGGCAGTGTTGTGGCGGCAGGCAGTGGTTTTCAGTGGAGAGAGAGAGACAAAGAGATGTTCATGTTCTTATCTTTTTCTTTGTCTTTCTCCTGTTCTCTACTTTCCTTTCTCTTATGTGCTTCCTTTTTTTGCTCTCTATTTTTTCTGTTCCTTCCTCTTTTCCTCTCCGTTAAAACTTGTTTGTTCTCTCTAGACAGCGGTTTGAAAAAATTGTGTCCCTTTCGTCCCTTGTTTTTCGTTCTCTCAAGCTGTCCCCACTTTAATCTCTCTCGTTTGTCCTTCTTCTTTTTTTTCTTCCTTTTGTTTTTCAACTCCCATTTTTCTTCTCTATATTGTCCCCCCTATAACAATGTCCCCTATTTTCTCAAATCTGTTTCCTCCTTCAATCTCTCTCACTCATCCTAAATCTTCTCTCCCCAAAAATCCATCCCCTCTGTGTGTCTCTCTCCCCTGGTATTTATAAGGGTGAAAAGGGGGAGAGAGGGCTACTACCCCCCGTCGGCCATGGCACACGGGTAGGGTGGCCGAGAATCCCTTAGGCAGCCCCGCCCGCAGGGCTTGTCTTCTCTGCTTTTTCATCTTGGCAGGCTAATGGGTGTCGGTCTTGTCGGTCTTGTCGGTCTTGGGTTTTTCAGAGATAAAGTGAGAGGGAAAAAAGCAGGGGAACAAACTTCTTCTTCCCCTGCCTTTGCGTGTACAAGGAAAGAAGATGGCGAACAGTGCCATCAAAACGGGCACTGTTTGCTGCCTTTTTTTAATTTCAAAGTGAAGCGGTTCGGAACGCGGGTCGTTTGCCCAAAACGCGTCGTTTCATTTAAAAGAAAATGGCTCCAAAACATGTTAATTTCCAAATCAGTCCTCAATTTTTGATTTGTTCAATCAAGTCCTCAATTGCAATTTTAATTTTAAGAATCAATTCAATTGCGTCCCTGCCAAATTCAAACATCAGCCTTGAAGTTGGTCTCCTTTTTCATTTTAGTCATTGGATTTGAATTTATGCATTTTGACCCTCAATTGGTCAATAAACTTTCAATTTCTTCAATTTAGTCCCTGATTCAGCCAATTTCAGCCCTTTTATTTACACGCATTTTACAGTTTGGTTCTTGGCCTTGGATTTCTTCAATCAAGTTCGTAATTGACCATCAAACTTCACTATTTATGCAATTAAGCCCCTGATTTGACCAAATCAACACCTAAAAATTATAATTTCTTATGATTAAAGCCTAAATTGACCTAAAAATCAATTTTTCTTGCAATCAAACCCTTCATAAAATCAATTAAACCTTCAATAAAATTTAATCGAGTCCATAAACATTTGATTTTGGACTTTTTCTTCCTCAAATTAAATTTTCTTTATCAATAGGACTCTCATCAATCAAAAATATACTGTCAAATTTTAATCTTTGTATTTTTTAACCTCCTCATCCAATTTTTAGCTATTTTCTGGGTGCTCCAGCATCCTCTTCTAACTGTTATTATTTTTTTTTGAGGATTTATTACGAATATATGTTTTTTATTGGAAGGGAAAAAATGAATTTGGAGAATAACCTAAAAATAGATTATGATAATTTTATTCATTGTATTGCGTGCTAATGTGTTTTTATATTCATATGATTACTTAAAATATATATTTGAATTTTTTTTTTGTGACAACACATGAAAAGTATGTTATTCTTTTATATTTGCATAAAAAATATCAAAACTTAAGTGTTTTATTTATACTAACACTTCGTTTTAGGGTTATGAAAAGTTGTTTAAAAAATAATTATTCTGATAAAACAAATGTTGCAAAAAAAGGTTTGCATTAATTAATAAGATACAACGGGTGTTAATTAAAGAGATGCCTTTTTATTCTTATTTAATTCCTTTAAATGTTTTTTTTAAAAAATCATTAATTTCCTACATATCTCAAAATGCTATATTAAAAAAAGAAATGATAAGAAAAGGAGGAATTATACTAGAAAGTTATTTTGTTTTGTTGAAATCTAAATTAGTGCTCTTCTTTTGAAAGAAAAAAAAATATTTTAACATATAATTAGATAAAAAAAATTGAAGAATTCCCTACAACACGATATTAAATATTTTAATCTATATTTATCTCTTAACTTTTTGACTTAGTCTTAGATTAAAATTAACAGATTTTTAGTATTTATTGACATATAATTCTCGATCAATTTTGTTAAATATGTGCAACAAGTTTTCTTGAGTACAGAAACACGTTGATAACGTCTATATTTTTTATATATAAAAAAACTTTTGATATGACTCATGGTGAAATGCAGGTAAACTGACTAGTAAAAACTAAAATTAATAAAACTTAATTAACAAAAACTACAACCCTCTAGAAAAAAAAAAAAAACATTGTTCACCTAGACTTAATAGCCATATTCGTTGGAACAATATAATAATGATTTTGCTCTTTTCATAAAAAATAATTGAACTAGCTATTGGCGGTCTTTGCACAAAGTCCATAAGTTATTATTATTGTAACCTATTTTTAGATTCCCGTACAAGAAAAGAGAAAATACAAAATAATAAAATAATATATAAAAAAAACAAAGAGAGAATGAAACAGTAGAGTTTTGAACGCCACTGTGCTTCTTCTTTCCCTGCCCATGCAGAGGCAGGGGAAAAAGAAGTTTCTCTCCCCTGCAACGCACCCTCTCAATCATTCCCCCGACTTGTCCCCTCACTGACACCACCCACACCCGCATGCACTGTCACCAGGCCAAAAGAAGAAGAGAATCATGCCATGCAGTGGCGGGGTCGACGGTGCAGAGCTGCCTCACGCCACCCCGCCCTGCACCATGACAGGACAAGGCATCGTCACTCTCGCTCCCGCTGGCTATAAATACTGAGAGGTATAGAGCGAAAGAAGGGGGGCAGAGGAGGAGAAATTTTTTTTGGAGAAAAGAAGGAAGCAAGCTGCAGAAACAGGGAAGAAGGAAAAAAAAAAAGAAAACAGAGGGGGCAAAACTTTTGGGAAACGAACTTGAAGAAGAGAACCGAATAGAGAGAATGAAGCAGGGGATTGTTTGAGAGAGGAACAGAGATTGTTTTGAAAACAGGGTAGACGAACAGAGAGGGGAAGACTTGAGCTGAGGAGAGAATAGAAGGAAAGAACAGAAAAACAAAAGAATAGGGGAGAAGAACAGTAACTCTTCTCTCTCTCTGGTTTCTCTCCCTCCACCGTTGGAAGCTGCGCCACCGTCATTTTGCCTTGTCACCAGCAGCGCCGCCAACAACAGCTGCCACCAGCAGCAACAGAGGAGAAACCGAAACAAAACAGAGAAGGAGAAAGAACAAGAGAGAGAGCAGAAATAGAGAGGAAGGAAAGCGTAGAGGGAGGGAGACCACTGTCTTCATCAGCGAAGCCATCGTCTGCTCCTCCAGCACGACCACTGTGTCTCTGCACCAAGAGAAGAAGAACAACCGCAGAAGAATCACCGTCTGTCGCCACTCACCTAGAACGGCCACCACGAGCCACCGTCGGCCCAACCACCACGCTCCCTCCTCCCCTTTACTGGCTCCTCTGCTGTGTTCACCATTGGATGCAGAACGTGAGCAATTGACGTTCTGCAGCAAAGTGGAAAATAATTAGCTCACAGTAACCACCTAATTATATTTAACGGGTTACTGTGGCATGCACAGTAACCCGCTATTTGTTTTTTGGGCTGGAACATCAGCCCAGCCCACGCGGCTGGGTTGAGTCCAGCCACAACAAGGTTCTCTTTTGGGCCGGTCCTGGCCCAATTTCATTTTGGGTTGATTTCAGCCCAGCCTCTTTTTGGGCGGGGTCGGCCCAGTCCAAAAAATATTCAAAACTCATTTTGTAAAAATTTGTGATTTTCTCGCGTATTTTTCTATGCCATTTTGATTAATATCGGATTGTATTTTTATACCGTAAAAATACAAATCCGGTATTAAAATGCCCGGTTTTCATCAAAACATAAAAAAAGAAACATGTCTTTGTTTTCATGCATACGGCCCAAGCATGCATGAAAAAAAAAAAAAAAAAAAATCATATTGTATTTTCATACAACAAAGAAAACTTCAAAAATAAAAATATTTTAGCGTGCATTTTGACTTTAATAACCAGTTTATTAAAGTCACGAGAACTCGGCAAATATTTCAAAAAAATCAAAAAAATATTTTGTTTTGTTTTAATGTCTGGGATTATGAATTTATACGTAAAACGTACCCCCGATATAAAAAAGGTAGTTCATTTATAGACATTAGAACGGTTATGTTTTACCCCATAAGATAAGAACCTCCTTATTGAGAATGGCTTTTCTTGAACCATAGACGAACCAACAATTAAAAAAACATGACAAGACCTTATTTTTTATCAGACAATAAAACAATGCAGTTTACCTTAGGTAGGACGTATTTGGGGTGCCAATACCTTCCCTTTACGCAACCAGTCTCCGTACCCGATCTCTGAGACCAGTTAGGGTTCCTAGTGACCAAAACACAGATGGCGACTCCCAATCAATTTTTTTCAACTGATAAAAGATAAGAATTTCTTGTCTCCACTTATCTGACAAGATAGACATACATACCACACATGATAAAGGTGGTAAGGTAATCGCCGCGACGTCACACACGTGCGACAATTATTAAATTGTTCGGGGCGAAAGTAGACTGTTTTTCATTTTAAAAGCACAGTGAAACAACTAAAATATTCAAGGAAGCAAAACTTTTGGAGTTGGCGTCTAAGGGCATTTTCATCTTTTCATACTAGTAGTTTGGTTATGGTTATGTTGGATAAAGGGCAATTTAATATTTTAATAAATGTAAATAAAATTAAAAAAAAAAAAGTAACCAGCACATGCAAGGCACTCATAACATTATTTATTGTTTATACGAGAAGAAATGGCCCTGCGGTGTAAAGTGGGTTGTTGAGCTAGTACTGTTTTAGCTAAAGCATCAATTTAAGCAACCTTGAAGTTTCGCAATAAAGTTTTCTTCCTTGGAATGATTGTGAAATCAATGGAAATTAAGTTATGATCCAATCAATATCACAAATAAAAATTATTGCATGCATATTTCAATTATTTGGATGAACCTTTGCCCAGGCTGTTGTAAATGGAATCTTAATTTCATCGACAAAAATAAAGGAATCCAAACTTATTGAGTAGTACAGTGCTTGAAACGAAATCAAAAGCCTTTGCCGTGATTTGCTCTACCAGTGTTGTCTTCGGCATTGGTCGTTAAAGAAATCATCCCACGTATCGGTTGGTTCGTCTCGGTTTTAATTAAAAAATTAAATAAATTAAGGAGATGATGGAAGTTCTAACCCATGGGATGTGTTGGTCTGTTCCTTTATCAAAATCTAAGCCCCAAATTTGCACTGAGCTTCTTGACTCCTGTGGTTGAACCCCTAGGACCCTTCCTTGGTTGCCGTGATTCGCTCTCTTCTAGTACTTTATTTATTTATTTAGATCTCATCTAAATCTTGATTCATTTGTTCCTTGTCCACACAAGCCGGTGATTATGCAAGTTTGATGCTTGATTTTGCAACGAGCATGCGTGATTAATGGTTCAACCAAAGAAGTACCAGTTTCTTTCGTCTTTCACTTGAGTTGATTTCACATTTGCATACTAAGATCTGTCTTCCACATAGAATTTATGTTGGTGGGCGTAATGTAAAGATGCCTGGCTTGATTATTTGACAGAAACAGATGGCCTCGTAAAAAAATTGTGAAGGCAACACCAAGAGAAAACAAAAAGAATGATATAAATATGTAGAGTGATAAATACATTAAGTGTAAGTGTAAAGAATAAATAATATTTTTATTTCAAAAATAATGTAAAGGGAAAAAAAGGAAAAACTAAAATAAAAATTTACAAAAGAATGAAAATAAGAGGAAATAATGGTGGTAAATAGGCAAAGTGTAGAAAAAGAGAAAAAAAATCCAAGCAATTTTTATTTTCTAAGAAATAAAAACTAAAAATTTGATATTGCTATAGTTAAAAAAATTGAAAAACAAATTATTATCATGTCATTTATGTAACACCCCCATCAATCATAGGATCTTAAAACATGAAAATTTACAACAATTTTATACATTACTATTGAATATGAGCTTTTGGCACTGGTTAATGTTTTTGACACGTTCTTATACATGTAGTCATGCTTTTTTATTTATTAATAATTCTACTGAAATTCTAGTAAAGCTTTCTTTATATGTAGATGTACCAAGTTATTAACTACTCCTTCCATATCACAAGTTATTATCACAAACATGGTCTAGTTGGTCTAGTTTCTATTAACTCGAGTCGTAGGTTTGGAAAGTTAATGCGCATTGACAATGTTTTTTTTATATAACTAATTTTCTTTTTTGATACCATCATTTGACATTGTTTATATATATATAGGCTCTGTAATTCTCTTTGTTTTCTTTTCTTTTGGGTTATCATTATTTCATGATCTGAGCTGCAGGTTTGACAGGTTATATAACTCGGTCATGCCACAAAAATTTAATATTAAATAAAAGCTAAAAGAGTAATAAATCAAATTTCATACACTTAAATTTTGAATTATATATATAATTTTTCTTCTAAACATGTATGACAGTTAGAGCACCCATATTTTTTATCCAACTCTATAGAAAATTTCATGAATAATAGTTATAAATTTCAGAATAATAACACATCAAGATATTCGTATTTCGGCGTGAGGAAGGTCTTACTCTCAATTTCAACTTAATTAGTGTATTTCAATTCACATAGTTATGAAATATTTGATAACGATTTGATATTGACCTTTAATTTATCAAACACAACTTAATAATGATCGTTGATGACACGTACGTACACCGGCAAGAAGAAGAAGATGATGGAATCTTCCCCCGTCCTATTTCACTAGTGATTTTCCGTCCATAAGCTTTTTTTAACATGTTATTTTACAAAAAAAAATTATAAAAAATAAAGAAAAAAAAAAATTGACATAAACAGACTAAGTATAGAGTGATAAATATTTCAAGTGTAAAAAATAATAAAAAAAAATTCAAAAGAAGTGTAAAGAAAAAAAAGTTAGCCAACAAAAATAATTTGTTTTATTATTATTATTTTAAAAAAATATCGTTTGGTTTGGTTTGGTTTAGGTTTCTCAAATCAAAAACAGAAAAATGAGCAAAACTGATATTCTTTAATTTTTCTATTAAGTATTTTCAATTTAATATTTTTCTATTAAGAAAAATATTGAGATCATGGAAGTTTTGAACTCCGAATCTTGATGCTAGCTACACTTGTATTTTAAATTAATTGGCGCACATATCACTCCAAATTTGACTTCAAAGCTCCAAACGTCTTCTGTGCCCCAAACGTAGAATTAAGGCTAGTCACATAGAAAGAAGCTGGTTACAAAACTGGGTCTATAAAACCCCATTGCGCTGTTTTGAATTTGTTGTGCCAATAAAAAAACACTCACTTACAAGGCTGTAGACGCATATACTCTTATACGTACCATGGCCGCAAAAAAATGCAATACTCGTATTTTTCTGCCATTTCTCCTTATTTTAGCTGCATGGGCAACAAAAATAGCTTGTCGTCCTCTTGATGAGCAGGAATATATGTTGAAGAGGCATGAAGAATGGATGGCTCAACATGGACGTGTCTATGGAGACATGAAAGAGAAGGAGAAACGATACTTGATTTTTAAGGAAAATATTGAACGTATAGAAGCATTTAACAACGGTTCTGACCGCGGATACAAGCTTGGTGTGAACAAATTCGCAGACTTGACCAATGAAGAATTTCGTGCTATGTATCATGGGTACAAGAGACAATCATCCAAATTGATGTCTTCATCATTTAGATATGAAAATCTAAGTGACATACCAACTTCAATGGATTGGAGAAATGCTGGTGCAGTCACCCCAGTAAAAGACCAAAGCACTTGTGGTAAGTATACTTAATAATTTATCATAATAAACGGAATGTTGCCTTCTGGGTATATCAATTTTGTTTTTTGTTTTTTGCTTTTTCTCGAGAGTCCTTGAGGTTTATTTGTTTTTCATTTAGGTACCCCAAATATTCTGGTTGTGCACCTAAACTAAAACTATTTTGTAAGAATTTAAACTAATAAAAAATTCCAAACTTAAAGTTATTATGTTAAGCAGACAAATTGATGAATTTTTTTACAGAATCTTTTGACTGAACAATAAAAACTAGAGTCCGATTTGATATAATTCATAAATAATGACCTTCATAAACTTGTTTGTATATAAAGTGGGGATATATAATTACCCCTAGTATTCTTTAATTGCCATAAGTAAATACGGGAAGTTTCACAGAGTTCTGATCCCTGCTTCGATGATTCTGCTCGTTGATTTATAATTATGTTGAATGGTAGGGTGTTGCTGGGCATTTTCCACAGTGGCAGCAATAGAAGGAATTATAAAGCTTAAGACAGGTAACTTAATATCATTATCAGAGCAACAGCTTGTGGACTGTACTGCTGGAAATAAAGGCTGTCAAGGTGGTGTCATGGACACTGCTTTCCAATACATTATACGAAACGGAGGGCTAACAAGTGAAGATAACTACCCCTACCAAGGAGTAGATGGCACTTGCAATAGCGAGAACGCAGCATCTACTGAAGCACAAATAACTGGGTATGAAGACGTGCCACGGAATAATGAAAACGCTCTCATGCAGGCTGTGGCCAAACAGCCAGTATCTGTCGCTGTTGACGGTGGTGGGAACGATTTCCGGTTTTATAAAAGTGGTGTCTTCGAAGGGGATTGTGGGACAGACCTAAACCACGCGGTTACTGCAATTGGATATGGTACTGACAGTGATGGGACTGATTATTGGTTGGTAAAGAATTCGTGGGGAACCAGTTGGGGTGACAGTGGGTATATGAGGATGCGAAGAGGCATCGGTTCAAGCGAAGGCCTCTGTGGCGTTGCCATGGATGCTTCTTATCCAACTGCATGAGTAAACGTTATGCGAAGAGGCATCGGTTCAAGCGAAGGCCTCTGTGGCGTTGCCATGGATGCTTCTTATCCAACTGCATGACTAAACGTTAAGGGTCGTGTGATTAATATTATACTAAATAGTCAAAAATATATACTACTTGATTATAGTTACGGTTTGGAAAGTTTGTAAGCAGTGACTTGTGTTTGTCACTGGAGTAGCTTTTACGGTTTCGGTTTGAAAAAAATATATTTAAAAAATCATATTTAGTTGTTGTTAGTTATGTTTAAATCCTTGTTTTTGTTAAAAATACAGTTGAAATCATTATTAAATAAAAAGTAATTAAAAAGTATTTGGTTAAAACTGTTGTTAAAATATGTTGTTATATTCCGATTATTTTTGTGGATGAATCTTAATTTAATTCATGTAGTAGTTAAATGTGTTATATAAAATATGACTGATGTAATGAGATGAATTATAATATGATGAGTTCAAGAAAATTGAATAATAAATATTTATCGAAATATAATATGTCGAGTCAATAATTTATATTCTCAGGCTTTGCTCAAATTTTGATTATTCTCTAATCATAAAAAAAAATACATTGTTTTGGACGTATTACATGAAAATTGTAGCTAAATAATTGGTGATGTTAAAGATGTGTTAAAGATTGACGACTCTTTTTTTTAGTCTACTTCTTCCTTCCATTTAGATATTTATCTATTCGGTTCTACTATATTTTATGTAAAATTTAATTTTTTTAATTTTAAATTAATATTTTAAATTGTTTTAATATCCTAGTATTAAAAATAAATTTTTTAAAAAAAAAAAGCTATCACATTTTTAGTATCCCAGATTAACAAAGCCATGGCCCAAACTCATTAACATTTATGAAAGAAAATTTAAACCCGACCCGACGTACATTGAAGCCCACAAACCATCATATGCAGCCCAAACCTCACTAAAAAACAAACCCGTGTGTTTGAGCCATCCTTTTTCCCAAACCCCTAGCCTACCACCACTTCTCCACGAAATACAGTAGTCTTTTATGAACATAATCACGCAAGGTATAAATTTATTTTTCATGACAGGTTGACTTTCCATACAAGATTCAACGAATTAATCTCTTTTGATGGCATTTGTCAGAAGAACAAAGACCATTTCATCGAGTTCAATCACATTGGGGTCTTCTCTAAGCAACAATCACGAAAAAAAATATGATAAGGATTATAAGTACAAATAAAAAATTTCTTTTGGGACGTACTGGCAAGATATTCATATATGGTCCATCAATACAACATAATAAACATCAAATAGGCCCATAACTTAATAAATAGTCATGCCTTTTTTGTCATGATTCTCTTTAGACAATAGTTGGATAGTATTTTCGGCTAGTTTTGATTTACTAAAATTAAATTCATCTCTTAAATTTGATTAAAATAGATTGTTCATGCATGGACTAGCTAGCTAGTGGAATTCTGTTCTTGGGCTGGGGATTCCAATTCATATAGAAGTTTCTATATTGGAGCAAGCTATAATTTCAAATATTTCCACAATCCATTTCAAATTACATTATTCTGCATGGCATTATAATAATCCGTCATTAACACAACAGTGCGATATTAAGATTTTATTTTTATTGTTCCATTAAACTAGCTATAATCTCATCATGAATATAATCCATTTGAGAAGGTCTCTGATATCCGTTGCTTTGCTAGCCTGTAAAGACATCAATTAAAAAATCTTCTCTTCTCTAAAGCTAACATTTGAGTTATTAGAGACTTGAAACTTGGTTGGCTGTGTTAGTGCAAAATAAAAGAAATGAATGTCGTTGATATGCTCAAGGTATTGAAAGTTTGTTAGTTACCGATATTAAGATCCTCTTTGCAGCTTCGTCGACATTAGTAGATTATGGAGCCCTTGTGTTTTGTATCTTATAAGAACATAATTGATGTTGCATATTTTGTGAGATTTTGGGATGATAACATATATGTTAAATATTTAATATAATTATTATTATGCTAGGAATTTTATGAGATGTTGGGTTTAAATATTAGTTAAATCCATGATTACTTAATGTAGAATTTTTCGTTGATACTTGTCGCACGTGTACGGCGTCGCGATGATCGTCCACTTTGTTGGTTTGGGTATTTATCCAGGTAATAGAGAAAATGGGGCAGATAAGGAATTCTTGTCTTTTATCCGTGGAAAGTGCGAATGGGAGCCGCCACCTAGTATTTTGATCACTAGAAACCCTAACTGGTCTTAGAGATTGGGCACGGGGACTAGTTGAGTAAATGGAAGGTATTAGCACCCAAATACATCTGACCTAAGGTAAGCTGCATTGTTCGATTGTCTTAGAAAATCTAAGGTATTGTTGTGTTTTCTAATTGTGGTCTGTCCAAAGTTAAAGAAAAGTCTTTCCCGGTAAGGAGATCTTTATCTTATCGGATAAATCCTGATCGTTCTAATGTCTATATATGAAAGAACTACCCTTGAATATCAAGAATACGTTTTATGTATAAATTCATAATTCTAGATACTAAAACAAAACAAAATATTTTTTGGGTATTTTTTGAAATACTGACCTAGTTCTCGTGGCTTTAATAAACTGGTTATTAAAGTAAAAATGCATGCTAACACATATTTTGAAATATTTTTTTCTATGAAAATACGATTTAATTTTTTTTTTATCATTGAGAGACTTGGTCGTATGTGTGAAAACAAAAATATTTTTTTCTATATAATAATTTTTTAAAAACATTTCGGAGAAAACCTGGTATTTTAATACCCAGAAATATTTTTTTCTTTTCTTTTTTTATTTTTGGACTGGGACTGACTCGGCCAACCATTTCGGTCTGGGCTGGTGTTGTCCGGCTCAATAAACTGTGGAGAAGCTCTCGACTGTTCACATGCAATGTGAATAGTGGGGAGTGAATTAATTCACTCTCCACTGTTCATTTGCAGAACAGTGGAGGGCGCCCCCAATTGAAGACGAAGAAGAAGGAGGGAGGAGAAGAGAGAGGTTGACCTGGTGGTGGCAGTGTTGTTGTTGACGATGGGCGAAGAGGAGTGGCGGTGGTTCTAGGTGGCGGTCCTTTTTTTTTCTCTCTCTCCTTTGCTTCTCTCTGTTTTTCCTTCTTCTTTTTGTTCCCTCTTCCCCCCTGTTCGTCTGTTCGAATTGGGTCTCTTCTTTAAAAATGAAGGTGGAAAAGGGCGGACTTGATGGTGGTGCTGCTGCTGTTGGAGGTGCTGGTGGTGGTGGAATGGCGGCGATTCTTCTTCTTCTCTCCTCTGCTTCTTTGTGTTTTTCCTTGCTTTCCTTTTTGTTTATGTTTTTCTCTTGTTTATGCGTTCTCTCGTCCCCTGTTTCTTCTTCTTTGTTTTTTTCATTCTTTCCTCTCTGTTTTCCTTTCTTTTTTCTGTATTTCTCTTCTCGCCTTTTCTCCCTAAAACCCCCCCATATTTTCCTTCTCTCTTTAATGTCCCTACCCTGTTTTTTTCGTTCCCTATCAACTCCTCCAAAAAATCTTTCTCTTTGTTTTTCCCCTTTCCTCCTTTTTTTTTCCTGTTTCTCTCCTCTCTATTCTCTGTTTTTTTTGTTCTCTCACCCCCAAATCCTCAGTTCGTTCATCTTTGTTTTTTTCAAAATCTTTCTCTCTTCTCAAAAACTCTCTCCTCTATATGTTCTCTCGTTCTTTTTCTCCTTTTTTTTTTCTTCCTGACCCCCTTGTTCTCCTATATCTCCCCATATTTATAAGCAGGGGGAGAGGGGTCACCCTGGCCTGTCCCATCATGGCGTAGGGTAGGGTGGCATGGGGCGTCCTCTGCAGGGCAAGGCTTCCTCTCCTTTCTTCAGCGTGATTGCAGGGCGTGTGGAGGGGGGGTATTGCTTGTCAGTGTTTGGTCAAGTTGGGGGAAGAGAGAGAGAGAGAGAGCGCGTGAAAAAACAAATTCAAAAACCTTATTCCCCTGCTGCACATCCAAGGTAAGAAGAAGAGCAGTGCCATTTAAAACGACACCATTTCAGGCTTCTCCCTTTTTATTTTATGGGGATCCAAAAACAAGTTACAACAATATTATTTGTATTAACTCTAAACATAGTAGTTAAATGATACTTAATTTAAATTACATGTTGTCATATTCCGATTATTTTTGTGGATAAATCTTAATTTAATTCATGTAGTGGTTAAATGCGTTATATAAAATATGATTGATGTGATGGGATGAATTGTGATGTGATGAGCTCAAGAAGATTGGATAATGAATGGAACGTGAATTGACTGTTTATTGAAGTATAGCAGGTTTAGTCGATAACTTGGAATCTCCTAGTATACGAGAAACTTTGCTAAAATTTCGATAGATTCTCAAATCATAAAAAAAATTACATTGTTTTCAGATTTATTACATGGAAATTGTACCTAAATAATTGGTGATGTTACAATGTGTGTGCACAATCCTTTCTGTTGTAGCTTTGCATGCGGACTTCGAGGTGAGGTGACGTGTAAAAGGGGTAAAATACGAAGAAAAAGAAAGTCGCCACATAGTTTTATAATAACTAAAAACCCTAACTAGTCTTTAGAGTTTCTGGGTTAGGGGTTGATTATGTAGTAGGGAAGATGGACATCACCTTATACATCCTAAATAAGGTAAGCTGCATTGTTGTTTCCTTTTAATACTATATGAGTTTTAATATGGTTTGCCTAGACTGATTGATATGTATGTTATTCAAGGTATTGTCATCATCCACAAAACAAAGTTCAAAGGACAGGACTCGATGGTGGACCTTACCATCCTGGGTTATTCAGTGGACTATTTTAATTGACCCTATTATCTATTAACATCCGAATAATAAAACGCCCTCCTCAGTATATATTGGTGGGATAATTTCAAACAAAATTCTAAGGATCTCAAAACCATACCATATATTTTTTTTACAAACTAAATGAGTAAAATCAAGATATTTTAAAATTCATAAGAGAATAACAACTAGAAAAGCAGAAACTAGGAGCAACACAAAAACAATTCGATGAACATTAATGTATCATTTGATTATTGTCCTGGGATAGAAGGGACAAAGATAATAAAGACAAAAATGTATTTAATTGAAGATACAACAATATAAAAATAAAAATAAATTTATTTCAAAAATAATTTTAAAAATCACACAACTTCGTTTTGTATAATGAATGTTCATCCAATTTTAGTTTCTTTGTTAATGTTTCATATATGGTCCATCAATAAAACATAATAAAGATCAAATAGCCCATAACTTAATAAATAGTCATGCCTTTTTTATTATGTGTCTCTTTAGACAATGGTTGGTAACAAAAGTCAAAATGCATGCTAAAACATATATTTTTTTAATTTTTGTTGTATGAAAATACGATATGATTTTTTTTTTAATCTTTGAGCGACTTAGTTGTATGCATGAAAACAACATATTTTTTTTTGTTTTATAATTCTTTACAATGTTTTGACAAAAATCAGGTATTTTAATATCGGATTTGTATCTTTACGGTATAAAAATACAAACCTATTAAGCAAAATTGATAGAAAAATACACGGGAAAATCACAAAAAATTTGAAATGATTTTTTTGGATTTTGTTTTGAACTGGGCCGGACTCGGCCCTGCCATCTTAGTCTAGGCCGGTGCAATAAATAATGGAGGAACTCTCCACTGTTCATTTGCAGAACAGTGGAGGGTGCTCGAGCATGGAGAAGAAGATGAAGGAGGAGAGAGGCTGAACTGGTGGTGGTGATATTGGCAGTGTTGTGGCGGTAGGCAGTGGCAGTGTTGTGGCGGCAGGCAGTGGTTTTCAGTGGAGAGAGAGAGACAAAGAGATGTTCATGTTCTTATCTTTTTCTTTGTCTTTCTCCTGTTCTCTACTTTCCTTTCTCTTCTATGCTTCCTTTTTTTGCTCTCTATTTTTTCTGTTCCTTCCTCTTTTCCTCTCCGTTAAAACTTGTATGTTCTCTCTAGACAGCGGTTTGAAAAAATTATATCCCTTTCGTCCCTTGTTTTTCGTTCTCTCAAGCTGTCCCCACTTTAATCTCTCTCGTTTGTCCTTCTTTTTTTTTTCTTCCTTCTGTTTTTCAACTCCCATTTTTCTTCTCTATATTGTCCCCCCTATAACAATGTCCCCTATTTTCTCAAATCCCCCTATGTTTCCTCCTTCAATCTCTCTCACTCATCCTAAATCTTCTCTCCCCAAAAATCCATCCCCTCTGTGTGTCTCTCTCCCCTGGTATTTATAAGGGTGAAAAGGGGGAGAGAGGGTTACTACCCCTGTCCAGTCATGGCACATGGGTAGGGTGGCCGGGAATCCCTAAGGCAGCCCCGCTCGCAAGGCTTGTCTTCTTTGCTTTTTCATCTTGGCAGGCTAATGGGTGTCGGTCTTGTCGGTCTTGGGTTTTTCAGAGATAAAGTGAGAGGGAAAAAAGCAGGGGAACAAACTTCTTCTTCCCCTGCCTTTGCGTGTACAGGGAAACAAGATGGCGAACAGTGCCATCAAAACGGGCACTGTTTGCTGCCTTTTTTTAATTTCAGTGAACAGTGCCTGGAACTGTGGCTGTTTGCCCAAAACGCGTCGTTTCATTTAAAAGAAAATGGCTCCAAAACATGTTAATTTCCAAATCAGTCCTCAATTCTTGATTTGTTCAATCAAGTCCTCAATTGCAATTTTAATTTTAAGAATCAATTCAATTGCATCCCTGCCAAATTCAAACACAGGCCTTGAAGTTGGTCCCCTTTTTCATTTTAGTCATTGGATTTGAATTTATGCATTTTGACCCTCAATTGGTCAATAAACTTTCAATTTCTTCAATTTAGTCCCTGATTCAGCCAATTTCAGCCCTTCTATTTACACGCATTTTACAGTTTGGTTCTTGGTCTTGGATTTCTTCAATCAAGTTCGTAATTGACCATCAAACTTCACTATTTATGCAATTAAGCCCCTGATTTGACCAAATCAACTCCTAAAAATTATAATTTCTTCTGATTAAAGCCTAAATTGACTTAAAAATCAATTTTTCTTGCAATCAAACCCTTCATAAAATCAATTAAACCTTCAATAAAATTTAATCGAGTCCATAAATATTTGATTTTGGACTTTTCTTCCTCAAATTGAATTTTCTTTATCAATAGGGCTCTCATCAATCAAAAATATACTGTCAAATTTTAATCTTTGTATTTTTTAACCTCCTCATCCAATTTTTAGCTATTTTCTGGGTGCTCCAAAGATCCTCTTCTAATCAAGTATTATTTTTTTTTGAGGATTTATTACTGAATATATGTTTTTTTATTGGAAGGGAAAAAATGAATTTGGAGAATAACCCAAAAATAGATTATGATAATTTTATTCATTGTATTGCGTGCTAATGTGTTTTTATATTCATATGATTACTTAAAAAATATATTTGAATTTGTTTTTTTGTGACAACACATGAAAAGTATGTTATTCTTTTATATTTGCATAAAAAATATCGAAACTTAAGTGTTTTATTTATACTAACACTTGGTTTTAGGGTTATGAAAAGTTGTTTAAAAAATAATTATTCTGATAAAACAAATGTCGCAAAAAAAGGTTTCCATTAATTAATAAGATATAAGGGGTGTTAATTAAAGAGATGCCTTTTTATTCTTATTTAATTCCTTTAATTTTTTTTTTTTAAAATCATTAATTTCCTACATATCTCAAAATGCTATATTAAAAAAAACAATGATAAGAAAAGGAGGAATTATACTAGAAAGTTATTTTTTTTTTGTTGAAATCTAAATTAGTGCTCTTTTGAAAGAAAAAAAAATATTTTAACATATAATTAGATAAAAAAAATTGAAGAATTCCCTACAACACGAGATTAAATATTTTAATCTATATTTATCTCTTAACTTTTTGACTTAGTCTTAGATTAAAATTAGCAGATTTTTAGTATTTATTGACATATAATTCTCGATCAATTTTGTTAAATATGTGCAACAACTTTTCTTGAGTACAGAAACACGTTGATGATGTCTATATTTTTTATATATAAAAAAACTTTTGATATGACTCATGGTGAAATGCAGGTAAACTGACTAGTAGAAACTAAAATTAATAAAACTTAATTAACAAAAACTACAACCCTTTAGAAAAAAAAACATTGTTCACCTAGACTTAATGGCCATGTTCGTTGGAACAATATAATAATGATTTTGCTCTTTTCATAAAAAATAATTGAACTAGCTATTGGCGGTCTTTGTACAAAGTTCATAAGTTATTATTGTTATAACCTATTTTTAGATTCCCGTACAAGAAAAGAGAAAATACAAAATAATAATAATAATAATAATAATAAAATAATATATAAAAAAAGCAAAAAGAGAACAAAACAGTACCGTTTTGAACGGCACTGTGCTTCTTCTTCCCCTGCACATGCAAAGGAAGGGGAAAAAGAAGTTTCTCTCCCCTGCAACGCACCCTCTCAATCATTCCCCCGACTTGTCCCCTCACTGACACCACCCACACCCGCATGCACTGTCACCAGGCCAAAAGAAGAAGAGAATCATGCCATGCGCAGGGGGTCGACGGTGCAGAGCTGCCTCACGCCACCCCGCCCTGCACCATGACAGGACAAGGCATCATCACTCTCGCTCCCGCTGGCTATAAATACTGAGAGGTATAGAGAGAAAGAAGGTGGGGGGGCAGAGGAGGAGAAATGTTTTTTTGGAGAAAAGAAGGAAGCAAGCTGCAGAAACAGGGAAGAAGGAAAAAAAAAAAAAAACAGAGGGGGCAAAACTTTTGGGAAACGAACTTGAAGAAGAGAACCGAATAGAGAGAATGAAGCAGGGGATTGTTTGAGAGAGGAACAGAGATTGTTTTGAAAACAGGGTAGACGAACAGAGAGGGGAAGACTTGAGCTGAGGAGAGAATAGAAGGAAAGAACAGAAAAACAAAAGAATAGGGGAGAAGAACAGTAACTCTTCTCTCTCTCTGGTTTCTCTCCCTCCACCGTTGGAAGCTGCGCCACCGTCATTTTGCCTTGTCACCAGCCGCCAACAACAGTTGCCACCAAAAAAGAACAGAGGAGAAACCGAAACAAAACAGAGAAGGAGAAAGAACAAGAGAGAGAGCAGAAATAGAGAGGAAGGAAAGCGTAGAGGGAGGGAGACCACTGTCTTCATCAGCGAAGCCATCGTCTGCTCCTCCAGCACGACCACTGTGTCTCTGCACCAAGAGAAGAAGAACAACCGCAGAAGAATCACCGTCTGTCGCCACTCACCTAGAACGGCCACCACGAGCCACCGTCGGCCCAACCACCACGCTCCCTCCTCCCCTTTACTGGCTCCTCTGCTGTGTTCACCATTGGATGCAGAACGTGAGCAATTGACGTTCTGCAGCAAAGTGGAAAATAATTAGCTCACAGTAACCACCTAATTATATTTAGCGGTTCTTGTGGCATGCACAGTAACCCGCTATTTGTTTTTTGGGCTGGAACATCAGCCCAGCCCACGTGGCTGGGTTGAGTCCAGCCACAACAAGGTTCTCTTTTGGGCCGGTCCTGGCCCAATTTCATTTTGAGTTGATTTCAGCCCAGTCTTTTTTTGGGCCGGGTCGGCCCAGTCCAAAAAATATTCAAAACTCATTTTGGAAAAATTTGTGATTTTCGCGTGCATTTTTCTATGCCATTTTGATTAATATCGGGTTGTATTTTTATACCGTAAAAATACAAATCCGGTATTAAAATACCCGGTTTTCATCAAAACATAAAAAAAAAGAAACTTGTCTTTGTTTTCATGCATACGGCCCAGTATAGACTGAAAACTAAAAAAAAAAATCATATTGTATTTTCATACAACAAAGAAAACTTTAAAAATAAAAATATTTTAGCATGCATTTTGGTTAAAAATTAAAGTCAGGATAAAAATTATTGCATGCATATTTCAATTATTTGGATGAACCTTTGCCCAGGCTGTTGTAAATGGAATCTTAATTTCATCGACAAAAATAAAGGAATCCAAACTTATTGAGTAGTACAGTGCTTGAAACGAAATCAAAAGCCTTTGCCGTGATTTGCTCTACCAGTGTTGTCTTCGGCATTGGTCGTTAAAGAAATCATCCCACGTATCGGTTGGTTCGTCTCGGTTTTAATTAAAAAATTAAATAAATTAAGGAGATGATGGAAGTTCTAACCCATGGGATGTGTTGGTCTGTTCCTTTATCAAAATCTAAGCCCCAAATTTGCACTGAGCTTCTTGACTCCTGTGGTTGAACCCCTAGGACCCTTCCTTGGTTGCCGTGATTTGCTCTCTTCTAGTACTTTATTTATTTATTTAGATCTCATCTAAATCTTGATTCATTTGTTCCTTGTCCACACAAGCCGGTGATTATGCAAGTTTGATGCTTGATTTTGCAACGAGCATGCGTGATTAATGGTTCAACCAAAGAAGTACCAGTTTCTTTCGTCTTTCACTTGAGTTGATTTCACATTTACATACTAGAAGCCCGTTTGGCTACGAGGTAGAGGTTGCATTTCTTCAAAAACGCACTGAGCTTGTGTTTGGTTAAGAAAAAAAAGCTGTTTACTGTGTATGCGTCCCTCATATTATTGCGTGCGAGACGCAGGAAAATGGAAAGCAGGAAATTGCTGCTTTCTGCGTGGCCAAACTGAGGCAAAGCTGTTATGAAAGTTCTCGAGTTTTCCTGTTTTGCTGACATGGATCTAAACCTTTACTTTTATCTAGTTTCAACCTTTAGTAATTGTTTTTTTTTTATCTTGATAGTGGCGTAGTTTATCCTTCTCCTGTAATGAAAGATAAGATTGCCTGGAAGCTGACAGCTGATTATCAATAATATTGCTAAACAATTTTTTTTTTGACATAGTGGTGAATAGTGGAGGCATGCCTCCACTGTTCGCTGAATATGTTTTTTTTTTAAATCAGTGTAGTTAATTGATTTTATTCACACTATTCACGTAAACGTGAACAATAATTTTTTTGTTTTTTTTTTTAAATTAGTTTAAGGTTAATTAAATTTACTCGTACTGTAATCTTAATTTTATTCTTGATAATATTTTATCTAATTTTGTAGTTCTTGTCGGATGAATTTTGTACTTAATGGAATTGTAGATAGTTTTTTATTAAAGTAATTTTTTTATATAAAGTGTGATTTATTTCATGATGTAATAGCAATATTAAATCCACAATATTTAAATAAAAAACCATTAATATTAATATTTTTTAAAATTATTTTATAACCTCAATTTCAAAAGCATTCTTAACCAAACACATTAAAACTACTTTTTCTTCAACCTCAATTTCAACCACAGTTTTAACCAAACACTTATTTTTTCAAACCAACCTCAACTAAAAGTACTTTTTATAAAACGACTTTTTTCAAACCACAACCACAACAGCTACCGCAATACCAAACACACTCTAAGATCTGTCTTCCACATGGAATTTATGTTGGTGGGCGCAATGTAAAGATGTCTGGCTTGATTATTTGACAGAAACAGATGGCCTCGTAAAAAAATTGTGAAGGCAACACCAAGAGAAAACAAAACGAATGATATAAATAGGTATAGTGTAGAGTGATAAATACATTAAGTGTAAAGAATAAATAACATTTTTATTTCAAAAAAAATATAAAGGGAAAAAAAGGAAAAACTAAAATAAAACGTTTAAAAAGAATGAAAATAAGAGGAAATAATGGTGGTAAATAGGCAAAGTGTAGAAAAAGAGAAAAAAAATCTAAGCAATTTTTACTTTTTAAGAAATAAAAACTACAAATTTGATATTGCTACAGTTAAAAAAATTGAAAAACAAATTATTATCATGTCATTTATGTAACACCCCCATCAATCATAGGATCTTAAAACATGAAAATTTACAACAATTTTATACATTACTATCGAATATGAGCTTTTTGTTAGCTATTTGGAGACAAGCAATGTCCCACCTCCACTATGTGCTTAGTAGGAATACCTAATCTCCACTTAGCACAAGTGGAGGCAAACGGTGGGCATAAATCATGGCATGATTTATGCCCTTCACTCCTAGCTTAATATATATGTATGCTCAGTGAAGAGCTGGAGAGCTAGAGTGTGAAGAGTGGCAGAGAAGAGTGAAAACACAAAGAGAAAAACGTGAGAGAGAGAGAGAGAGAGCTTGAGTTGAGTAGAGAAGATTTTCTCCTCCTCCTAGTTTTGTTGTTTGTATTGTTTCTAAGCTTGATTAATACAAACCAGTAGCTCCGTGGAGTAGGCAAATTGCCGAACCACGTAATTATGTGTGTGATTGAGTTCCGGAATTACCCAACAACTGGTATCAGAGCTTGTTCTTGAAAAATAGGGTGTTTGATCCAAACTCAAAAATCAAAGTTCTCCAAACGTGTTTTTGAACATACCATCGTGTAGAGGAAGAAGATACAAATTCACTGGTGAAAACCCGGCGAACAACCGACGTCCTACATGCCCGTACGCGCCAACACGCGTCTACGCCAGGTCTGCCCACGCGCACCAACGCGCCTCACGCTCCACACGCGTCTTCTTCGCCTGAATTCCTGCAACTGAACCGGGTTGACCCGCCACGTCATCAAGCACGCCAGCAATTCTGCACAGTCATCCGCCACGTCATCAGACGCGTCATCAACTGCTACGTCATCAGAATTTACGTGTGTATTTGCCACGCCATCAAAGTGGGTCCCGTATTGCTTACGTGGACGCAACGTCAGAAAGTCATGTCATCACTCTGGGTTGTGATTCAGTGCTTCGCAGACACTATTCTAGCCTGACACGTGCCTTCATCTGCACCGTTTGTTGATCCAAAACTTTGATTGTTAAGATCTGAGCCATCCGAAGTCCGATTTGGGTGATCTCAGTGTCGTTTCCAATATTTTTGGCCGTTCCGGACACATCTGTAAGGTCAGATTTGACAAATTCAAATCAGATACACATTAAAAATGGCAGATGAAATAAAGGCTGCGGGAATTGAAAAATTTGATGGAACAGATTTTGGATATTGGAAAATGCAAATTGAAGACTATTTATATAGGAAGAAACTTCATCTTCCTCTGTTGGGGAGCAAACCAGAGAATATGCTAGAAGAAGATTGGCAAATTCTTGATAGACAGGTTTTGGGCATTATCTGGCTATCCTTGTCGAGAAGAGTTGCTCACAATGTTACAAAAGAAAAATCCACTGCAAAATTGATGGAAGCCTTGTCTGGGATGTATGAGAAGCCCTCAGTAAATAATAAAGTGCACCTGATGAAGAAGTTGTTCAACTTGAAGATGACAGAAAGCACCTCTGTTACACAACATCTCAACAACTTCAATACCATCACAAATCAATTGTCATCTGTTGAGATTGAGTTTGATGATGAGATTCATGCACTCATTTTGCTAGCTTCACTTCCAAGCAGTTGGGAAGGTATGAGGACAGCCGTGAGCAACTCAGCTGGAAAATCCAAACTGAAATATGATGACATCCGAGACTTGATTTTAGCTGAAGAAGTGCGAAGGAAAGACTCAAGTGAAAGTCCAAGTTCAGGATCAGCTCTCAACATCAACACTCGAGGGAGGAGACAAGATAGAGGCTTATCTAGAGGCAGATCAAAATCAAGATATAGAAGTAAAAGCAAGTTCGGACCCAGAAAGCAGGTTGAATGTTGGAATTGTGGCAAACCTGGTCATTTCATGAGGAATTGCACAAAACCAAAAAAACCTGAAGCTGACTCTGCAAACGCTACCACAGATGAGGTGCAAGATGCTTTAATTCTTGCTGTACAAAGTCCAATTGATGATTGGATTCTTGATTCTGGTGCTTCATTCCACTGTACACCACACCATGAGATGATGCAAAACTACGTTGCTGGAGATCACGGTGTAGTCTATCTGGCCGATGGGCAACCAATGGAGATTGTGGGTATAGGAGATGTGCAAATCAAGACAATGAATGGATCTATATGGAACTTGCAAAATGTAAGGCATGTTCCTGGACTAAAGAAGAAGTTGATCTCAGTTGGACAACTTGATGATAGTGGTCATTCAATCCTTTTTTGTGGAGGTATGTGGAAGGTATCAAAGGGAGCAATGGTTTTGGCTCGTGGAAAGAAAACTGGCACCCTGTATATGACCACAAGATTTGTAGACATTATTGCCTCTACTGAAGCAGAAAATCAAGCACAGCTATGGCACTGTAGACTCGGCCATATGAGTCAAAAAGGGATGAAGATACTTCAGTCGAAGGGAAAGCTGCCAGAGCTTAAAAATGTTGATTTAGACATTTGTGAAAGCTGTGTTCTTGGAAAACAGAAGAAGCTCAGTTTCTTAAAGGTTGGCAGGATCTTAAGACCAAGAAAGCTAGAACTGGTGCACACAGATTTATGGGGACCGTCTCCAGTAGCATCTCTTGGAGGTTCTCGGTATTACGTGACTTTCATTGATGATTTCAACAGAAAGGTATGGGTCTACTTTCTGAAAAATAAATCTGATGTGTTTGAAACATTCAAGAAGTGGAAGGCTATGGTTGAGACTGAATCATGTTTGAAGTTGAAATGCTTGAGATCTGATAATGGAGGAGAATACATTGATGGAGGTTTCAAAGAGTATTGTGCTGTTAATGGTATCAGAATGGAAAAGACCGTTCTAGGCACACCACAACAAAATAGCACTGCTGAACAGATGAACAGGACCATCAATGAACGAGCTAGAAGCATGAGGTTACATTCTGGGTTACCTCAAACATTTTGGGCCGATGCAGTTCATACTGTAGTTTATTTGATCAACTATGGACCATCAGTTCCTTTGGAGTTCAAATTGCCCGAGGAAGTATGGAGAGTAAAAGAGGTACAACTCTCTCATTTAAAGGTCTTTGGGTGTGTTTCCTATGTGCATATAGATTCTGATGCTCGCAACAAACTAGATGCCAAATCCAAGAAATGTTTCTTCATTGGCTATGGAGATGAAGAATTTGGATTTCGGTTCTGGGATGATCAGAACAGAAAGATTATCAGAAGCAGGAACGTGATCTTCAATGAGAAAGTTTTGTACAAAGACAGATCAAGTGTAGAAATAGATATGGCTGATTCAGATACAAGTCCACCAAAATCTGAATTCATAAGATTAGAAGGGCTTCCCGATGTTACTGAGCAGAACAAAACTCAAGAATCTTTACAAGAAGATTCAAGCATATCTATACCCATTACTACACAAGAAGATGCGGAGCCAAGTGAACCAATTGTTTATGCTTGCAGGTCTTCAAGGACTGTAAAGCCCCCACAACGGTTCACACTTCTACTGAATTATATTTTGTTGACAGATGGTGGTGAGCCGCTAAGTTATGAAGAATCCTTACAAGATGGAAACTCAAACAAGTGGGAGTTAGCCATAAAGGATGAGATGAGTTCGTTGCTGAAGAACAAGACCTGGGAGCTAACCACACTACCTGAAGGAAAGAAGGTTTTGCAAAATAAGTGGGCTTACAGAGTAAAGACTGAGCATGGCGGAAGCAAACGGTTTAAGGAAAGACTTGTTGTAAAAGGATTTCAATAAAAGAAAGGGATTGACTACTCTGAGATATTTTCTCCAGTTGTAAAGCTCACAACAATCAGAGTTGTTCTAGGGATAGTACCAGCAGAAAATTTACATCTTGAACAATTAGATGTAAAAACAGCCTTTCTTTATGGTAAATTGAAGGAAGACATTTACATGCAACAACCAGAGGGGTTTGAAATACAAGGAAAGGAGAACCAAGTCTGTAAGCTAAAGAAAAGCCTATACGGTTTGAAGCAAGCTCCAAGACAGTGGTACAAGAAGTTTGACAACTTCATGTGTAGTTCGGGATACACAAGATACTAGGCTGATCATTGTTGTTATGTCAAACATTTTGACAACTCCTACATCATTCTACTATTATATGTGGATGATATGTTGATTGCAGGATCCAACATTGAGGAGATTGATAAGCTGAAACAACAATTGTCAAAACAGTTTGAAATGAAGGATCTGGGAGCTGCTAAACAAATACTTGGCATGAGAATCATCAGAGATAAAGACAAAGGCATACTAAAGCTCTCACAAACAGAGTATGTCAAGAAGGTTCTCAACAGGTTTAGTATGGATAATGCTAAACCAGTAAGTACACCTCTAGGGAATCATTTCAAGCTCAACAAAGACCAGTCACCAAAAACTAAGCTAGAATGTGGACACATGGATAAGATTCCATACGCTTCAGTTATCGGCTCTTTGATGTATGCTATGATCTGTACCAAATCAGAAATTGCACATGCAGTGGGAGTTGTAAGTCGATATATGAGCAATCCTGGAAAGCAGCATTGGGAGGCGGTAAAATGGATCATGAGGTACTTAAAAGGTTCCTCGGAGACTTGTCTTACCTTCACAGCTGGTGGTTTGAAACTTGAAGGTTTTGTAGACGCTGATCTAGTAGGAGATGTTGATAGCCGAAAGAGCACTACAGGATATGTATGTACTCTAGGAGGTACTGCTGTTTCCTGGAGTTCTACCTTGCAAAAGATCGTCGCTCTTTCAACAACAGAAGCTGAATATGTTGCAGTCTCAGAATCTGCAAAAAAGATCGTATGGTTGCAGAGTTTTCTGAAAGAATTGGGCAAAATGAATGGAAATGGTACTTTGTATAGCGATAGTCAGAGTGCAATCTTCCTTGCCAAGAATCCAGCATTTCACTCCAGGACTAAGCACATTCAGATCAAATATCACTTCATCCGACAATTGCTAGACGATGAGCAACTGATGCTAGAAAAGGTCTGTGGGAGCAAGAATCCAGCTGACATGTTAACCAAAGGAGTTACACTTGACAAGCTGAAGTTGTGCAAAACTTCAGTTGGTCTTCAAGGATAAAAGATATTTTTCATTGTTTGTCTCCAAGTGGGAGATTGTTAGCTATTTGGAGACAAGCAATGTCCCACCTCCACTATGTGCTTAGTGGGAATACCTAATCTCCACTTAGCACAAGTGGAGGCAAACGATGGGTATAAATCATGGCATGATTTATGCCCT
The DNA here is from genome assembly GCA_015852605.2 of Populus deltoides. Classification (NCBI taxonomy): domain Eukaryota; kingdom Viridiplantae; phylum Streptophyta; class Magnoliopsida; order Malpighiales; family Salicaceae; genus Populus; species Populus deltoides. The sequence goes on from CM027573.2 coordinate 19,013,640, forward strand.
TCACTCCTAGCTTAATAAATATGTATGCTCAGTGAAGAGCTGGAGAGCTAGAGTGTGAAGAGTGGCAGAGAAGAGTGAAAACACAAAGAGAAAAACGTGAGAGAGAGAGAGAGAGCTTGAGTTGAGTAGAGAAGATTTTCTCCTCCTCCTTGTTTTGTTGTTTGTATTGTTTCTAAGCTTGATTAATACAAATCAGTAGCTCCGTGGAGTAGGCAAGTTGCCGAACCACGTAAATATGTGTGTGATTGAGTTCTGGAATTACCCAACAATACACGTTCTTATACATGTAGTCATGCTTTTTTATTTATTAATAATTCTATTGAAATTCTAGTAAAGCTTTCTTTATATGTAGATGTACCAAGTTATTAACTACTTCTTCCATATCACAAGTTATTATCACAAACATGGTCTAGTTGGTCCAGTTTCTATTAACTCGAGTCGCAAGTTTGGAAAATTAATGCGCATTGACATTGTTTATATATATATATATATATATATATATATAGGCTTTGTAATTCTCTTTTTTTTTTTTTTTCTTTTGGGTTATCATTATTTCATGATCGAAATTTGCGGGTTTGGCCGGGTTATATAACTCGGTCATGCCACAAAAATTTAATATTAAATAAAAGCTAAAAGAGTAATAAATCAAATTTCATACACTTAAATTTTGAATTATATATATAATCTTTCTTCTAAACATGTATGAACGTTAGAGCACCCATTCTTTTTATCCAACTCTATAGAAAATTTCATGAACAATAGTTATAAATTTCAGAATAATAACACATCAAGATATTCGTACTCGACGTGAGGAAGGTCTTACTCTCAATTTCAACTTAATTAGTGTATTTCAATTTACATAGCTATGAAATATTTGATAACGATTTGATATTGACCTTTAATTTATCAAACACAACTTAATAATGATCGTTGATGACACGTACATACACCAGCAAGAAGAAGAAGATGATGGAATCTTCCCCCGTCCTATTTCACTAGTGATTTTCCGTCAGCAAGCTTTTTTAACATGTTATTTTACAAAAAATATTATAAAAAAATAAAAAAAAACAAAAAAAAAATTGACATAAATAGACTAAGTATAGAGTGATAAATATTTTAAGTGTAAAAAATAAAAAAAATTCAAAAGAAGTGTAAAGAAAAAAAAGTCAGCCAACAAAGATAATTTGTTTTTTATTATTATTTTAAAAAAATGCCGTTTGGTTTAGGTTTCTCAAATCAAAAACAGAAAAATGAGTGAAACTGATTTTCTTTAATTTTTCTATTAAGTATTTTTAATTTAATATTTTTCTATTAAGAAAAATATTAAGATCATGGAAGTTTGAACTCCGAATCTTGATGCTAGCTACACTTATATTTTAAATTAATTGGCGCACATATTACTCCAAATTTGACTTCAAAGCTCCAAACGTCTTCTATGCCCCAAACGTAGAATTAAGGCTAGTCACATAGAAAGAAGCTGGTTACAAAACTGGGTCTATAAAACCCCATTGCGCTGTTTTGAATTTGTTGTGCCAATAAAAAAACACTCACTTACAAGGCTGTAGACGCATATACTCTTATACGTACCATGGCCGCAAAAAAATGCAATACTCGTATTTTTCTGCCATTTCTCCTTATTTTAGCTGCATGGGCAACAAAAATAGCTTGTCGTCCTCTTGATGAGCAGGAATATATGTTGAAGAGGCATGAAGAATGGATGGCTCAACATGGACGTGTCTATGGAGACATGAAAGAGAAGGAGAAACGATACTTGATTTTTAAGGAAAATATTGAACGTATAGAAGCATTTAACAACGGTTCTGACCGCGGATACAAGCTTGGTGTGAACAAATTCGCAGACTTGACCAATGAAGAATTTCGTGCTATGTATCATGGGTACAAGAGACAATCATCCAAATTGATGTCTTCATCATTTAGATATGAAAATCTAAGTGACATACCAACTTCAATGGATTGGAGAGATGCTGGTGCAGTCACCCCAGTAAAAGACCAAAGCACTTGTGGTAAGTATACTTAATAATTTATCATAATAAACGGAATGTTGCCTTCTGGGTATATCAATTTTGTTTTTTGTTTTTTGCTTTTTCTCGAGAGTCCTTGAGGTTTATTTGTTTTTCATTTAGGTACCCCAAATATTCTGGTTGTGCACCTAAACTAAAACTATTTTGTAAGAATTTAAACTAATAAAAAATTCCAAACTTAAAGTTATTATGTTAAGCAGACAAATTGATGAATTTTTTACAGAATCTTTTGACTGAACAATAAAAACTAGAGTCCGATTTGATATAATTCATAAATAATGACCTTCATAAACTTGTTTGTATATAAAGTGGGGATATATAATTACTCCTAGTATTCTTTAATTGCCATAAGTAAATACGGGAAGTTTCACAGAGTTCTGATCCCTGCTTCGATGATTCTGCTCGTTGATTTATAATTATGTTGAATGGTAGGGTGTTGCTGGGCATTTTCCACAGTGGCAGCAATAGAAGGAATTATAAAGCTTAAGACAGGTAACTTAATATCATTATCAGAGCAACAGCTTGTGGACTGTACTGCTGGAAATAAAGGCTGTCAAGGTGGTTTCATGGACACTGCTTTCCAATATATTATACGAAACGGAGGGCTAACAAGTGAAGATAACTACCCCTACCAAGGAGTAGATGGCACTTGCAATAGCGAGAACGCTGCATCTACTGAAGCACAAATAACTGGGTATGAAAACGTGCCACGGAATAATGAAAACGCTCTCATGCAGGCTGTGGCCAAACAGCCAGTATCTGTCGCTGTTGACGGTGGTGGGAACGATTTCCGGTTTTATAAAAGTGGTGTCTTCGAAGGGGATTGTGGGACAAACCTAAACCACGCGGTTACTGCAATTGGATATGGTACTGACAGTGATGGGACTGATTATTGGTTGGTAAAGAATTCGTGGGGAACCAGTTGGGGTGACAGTGGGTATATGAGGATGCGAAGAGGCATCGGTTCAAGCGAAGGCCTCTGTGGCGTTGCCATGGATGCTTCTTATCCAACTGCATGAGTAAACGTTAAGGGTCGTGTGATTAATATTATACTAAATAGTCAAAAATATATACTACTTGATTATAGTTACGGTTTGGAAAGTTTGTAAACAGTGACTTGTGTTTGTCACTGTGGTAGCTTTTACGGTTGTGGTTTCAAAAAAGTAGATAAAAAAAAATCACATATAGTTGTTGTTGGTTGTGTTCAAATACGTGTTTTGTTAAAAATACGGTTGAAATCATTATTAAATAAAAATTAATTAAAAGGTGTTTGGTTAAAACTGTTGTTAAAATATGTTGTTATGTTCCGATTATTTTTGTGGATGAATCTTAATTTAATTCATGTAGTAGTTAAATATGTTATATAAAATATGACTGATGTAATGAGATGAATTATAATATGATGAGTTCAAGAAAATTGAATAATGAATGTTTATCGAAATATAACATGTCGAGTCAATAATTTATATTCTTTTAATATTAGGGAGGCTTTGCTCAAATTTTGATTATTCTCTGATCATAAAAAAAAAATACATTGTTTTGGACGTATTACATGGAAATTGTAGCTAAATAATTGGTGATGTTAAAGATGTGTTAAAGATTGACGACTTTTTTTTTTTGTCTACTTTGTGTTGGGGGTTAATTGTCTTAAAATCTTAATAAGAGGACAATTAGAAGGGGTTTAGAGAGAAACTTCTTCCTTCCATTTAGATATTTGTCTATTCGGTTCTACTATATTTTATATAAAATTTAAATTTTTTTATTTTAAATTAATATTTTAAATCGTTTTAATATCCTAGTATTAAAAATAAATTTTTAAAAATAAAAAAACTAATACATTTTTAGTATCCCAGATTAACAAAGCCATGGCCCAAACTCATTAACATTTATGAAAGAAAATTTGAACCCGACCCGACGTAGATTGAAGCCCACAAACCATCACATGCAGCCCAAACCTCACTAAAAATCAAACCCGTGTGTTTGAGCCATCCTTTTTCCCAAACCCCTAGCCTACCACCACTTCTCCACGAAATACAGTAGTCTTTTATGAACATAATCACGCAAGTTGTAAATTTATTTTTCATGACAGGTTGACTTTCCATACAAGATTCAACGAATTAATCTCTTTTGATGGCATTTGTCAGAAGAACAAAGACCATTTCATCGAGTTCAATCACATTTGTCGAGCTAGCGTTTTAGCTAAAGCATCAATTTAAGCAACCTTGAAGTTTCGTAATAAAGTTTTCTTCCTTGGAATGATTCTGAAATCAATGGAAATTAAGGTATGATCCAATCGATATCACAGATAAAAATTATTGCATGCATATTTCAATTATTTGGATGCACTGTGCCCAGTTTGTTCTAAATGGAATCTTAATTTCATCCACAAAAAAACAAAAGGAATCCAAACTTATTGATTGTATCTAAATGACCAATAATTTCAATTATTTGGATGCACTGTGCTTTCAACTGTCAACTTCTAAACGAAAAGTTAAAAACTTCTTTCCAAGTAAAATGGACATGCAGTTGGTTCGTCTCGGTTTTAAATAAAAAAATGAAGATAAGAACAAAAAAAAAAGTGATAAATAGTCAAAGTATAAAGTGAAAAATATGCCAAGTATAAAGAAGAAATAGGAAAAAAAAAATATAATAAATTATTTTTTAAAAAAACAAATTACAGATTTTTCATCACTTCAATAACAAAATTGGAAAAATTCACAGTTATGCCATTTCTATAGTGAAAGATTTTAAGGAGGTAGAAAAATAAACAATGTTGCAATTGCCATGGTAAAACACTATTTTCTTAGTTTTTGTTTAATAATTCATCAAAAAAAGTGTAAAGAAAAAAATTTTAAAAATAAATTACAAAAGAATAAAGATAAGATAAAAAAGAATGACATAAATAGATCAAGTATAAAGTGATAAATATTTCGAGTGTATAAAAAATAATGTTTTTTCCAAAACAAAATGTAAAGAAAAAAAAAGGAAAAACTGAAACAAAACATTTCAAAAGAATGAAGATAAAGAGAAAAAATGATGGTAAATAGAAAAAGTGTGAAAAGGGGAAACATATAAGCAAATCTTTTTTCTAAAAGGAATAAAAACTACAGATTTGTCATCCCTGTAGTAACAAAATTGAAAACAATTATAATCATGTAATTTCTGCAGTGAAATATTTTAATGTAGTAGACAAATGAAAGAATGTTGTAATTGCTATAATGAAATATCATTTTCTTAATCTTTATATAATGTTTTTTCAAAAGAAAAGGTATAAAGAAAAAATATAAATAAAATACAAGAAAATACATATAAGAAGAAAAGGAATGATAAATAGTGTCGCATGTGTGCGGCGTCGCGGCGATCGTCCACCAATCTCAGGAAAAATGGAATGTGGTCATATTTGACAAATATGAAGAGACAAGGAATCCTTGTCTCTTATTAGTAAAATATGGACTGGGAGGAGTTGTCACCTAATATTATGGTCACTAGGAACCCTAACTGGTCTTAGAGATCAGGTACGGAGACTGGTTGCGTAAAGGGAAGGTATTAGCACCCCAAATACGCCTTACCTAAGGTAGGTTACATTGTTTTAATGTCTGATAAAATCTAAAGTCTTTTTGTGTTTTCTCATTGTCGATCTATCTACGGTTCAAGAAGAGCCCTTCTCAATAAGGAGGTTCTTATCTTAATGGAGTAAAACCTAACCGTTCTAAGCCTGAAAAAAAAACAGAATTTAATATTCAGAATACGTATTACATGTAATGTCGTATCCCAGATACTAAAAGACAAACAAAATAAGATTTTTTTTTGTTTTTGAAATTTTGGCCAGTGTTCTCTTGACTTTAATAAACTGGTTATTAAAGCCAAAATGCATGCTCAAACATTGTTTTTTAGTGTATGAAAAACACAATAGTATTTTTTAGCTTTGAGACACTTGGCCATATGCACAAAAAACATTTTTTTTCTTTTTTTTCAATTTTTGAAAGTTTTTATGAAAACCGGGTATTTTAACACCGGATTTTGTGTTTTTAACGACATAAAATATAGACCGATATTAAGCAAAAAAAAAAAAACAGAGAATAAATCCAAAGGTGGGAAAATTACAAATATTAAAAATATACGATTTTTTCTGTTTTTTTAAATAGGCTGGATCAGGCCCAAATGCATTGAGCCCAGCCCCGTGTGAACAGTGCCTTCCACTGTTCACATACTACGTGAATAGTGGAGGTTGGCAACAAATAAGAAGAAGCAGGAGAAAGAAGAAAGGGAGAAGGGCCGACTGCGGTGGCGCGCCCGATTGGGTCGTGCTAGTGGAGGCGACATGCGCGGCTACGGTGGTTCTCGGTTGGCGCGTCTTTGTTTTTCTTCTCTCTCTCTCCCCTCTGTTTTTTTGTTCTCTTCTCTACTTCTTTTTTCTTCTTCTTCTTCTTCATTCGGCCTCCCCTCTCTTTTCTCTTCTTTCTCTTCTCTTTCTTCTGTTCTCTCTCGTTTTGTTTTCTTTCTTCTTTTTTTCGTCGCCCTCCCCGTTTTTTCTTCCCCTTCACCTGTTTTTATAGGCAAAAACAGGGGAAGGGGACGTGGCTGGGGCGGCCACTGTGCTGCTGCCCCGAACCGCCCAAGGGGTACGTCCCCTCCATTCTTCCACCACGTGGCAAGCATGTGGGTTGTCGGCGTCTTTTAGAGAGAAAGCTGGCGGTGGAACAGAGGAAAAAATCTTCTTCTTCTTCCCCTGCTTCGCGCATCCAGGGGAAGAAGAAGACATGGGTGCCGTTTAAAATGGCACCGTTTTGAGCTTTCCTCTTTTTTTTTAAGTGAACAGTGTATGAAACGGCGCCGTTTTTCCCAAAACGCGCCGTTTCATTTAAATGCATTTTGGCGCCAAAACGTGTTAGATTCAAAATCAGGCCTTCAATTTAAGCGTGTTTTGCATTTTAGTCCTTGGTCTCGGATTTCTTCAATTAAATCCTTAATTGACCATCAAACTTCAATATTTATGCAATTAAGCCCCTGATTTGACCAAATTAACTCTCAAAAATTATAATTTGACCCTGGAACTTCAATTTCTTCTAATTAAAGCCGAAATTAACTCCAAAATCAATTTTTCTTGCAATCAAACTCTCCATAAATTCAATTAAACCTTCAATAAAATTCAATAAAATTTAATTGAGTCCATAAACATCTAATTTTGGACTTTTCTTCCTCAAATTGAATTTTCTTTGTCAACAGGGCTATCATTAGTCAATAAAATATTGTCAAATTTTAATTTTTGTATTTTTAAACCTCCTCAACCAATTTTTGACCATTTTCTGAGCGTTGTGGCATCCTGTTTTCACTGTTATTATTTTTTTGATAATATTTTTTTTGATATTTTTGTATTTTTTTTCCGGGCACCCAAAAATGGGTTACAACAAATAGATCAAGTGTAGAATGATAAATATTTCAAGTGTAAAGAATAAAAAAATAATATTTTTTTTCCAAAAACATGTAAAGAAAAAAAGAAAGTAACTAAAAAATATATATATTACAAAAGAATAAAGATAAGAACAAAAAAAAATGATAATAAATAGGCATAGTTTAAAGCGAAAAACATGCCGAGTATAAAGAAAAAAGATGAAAAAATACATCCAAGTAAAATTTTGTTCTTGGCCTTTTCGGTAAAATTTTGATTTGTTTCAATTTCATCATTCAATCCAAATTTATAATATGTTATTTTTTTTTCAATTTAGTCCTTATTTTTTGATTTAATTTTGGTCCTTGTGTTAAATTAATTTTTCTTTTCAATTTCACCCTTTAAACTAGTTTCCTTTTATTTTTCTTATTTCAATATTGATCCTTATTCTTTTAATTGTAAGTTTTTATTTTAGATCCTTTTGTATAAATTGATTTTTTTTCTCATTTTCTTATTCAACATTTGATTGGTTGGGCGTTGGATCTCATGGTTTTTCCGGGTGGAGTGCTTCTGGTCTAATGACCTGGGTCGTAGGTTTAAAAAGTTAATGCACGTTGATTTTTTTTAACAAATTATCCTTTTTAATACCATCATTTGACTTTGTTTCTTCTTTTATTAAAAAAGATAGACTTTGTAATTCTCTTTGTTTTCTTTTCTTTTTGGTTATCATTATTTTGTGACTTGGGCCGCGGGTTTGGTATGTTAATTTAGATTGACTCAATCTTTTTGATAGACCATTTTTTAAAAAGAAATTTTAATCTTTCTCAGTTATGTCCTTCAAATTTTTGTTTAGTCCTTATATCATTGGTATGTTAATTAATTAGGAATTGAGCTACATCTGAAAAAAGGTTTTTTGTTGCCAGATTATCACAATTTTTTTTTTGGTCTCAATATCATTGGTTTTTTAAAATCTAATTAAAATAAAATCAATTTATTTTATCAAGTCCAGTCTATGATCTGAATCATAATTTTTTAAAAAAAAAATACTTGCACTGCCTAAACATCTATATATATATATATATATAGACACACACACACACAGAGGAATAAACGGCCCTGCAGTGTAGCGTGCGTTGTTGAGCTAGCGTTCTAGCTAAAGCATAAAATTAAGCAACCTTGAAGTTTCGTAATAAAGTTTTCTTCCTTGGAATGATTGTGAAATCAATGGAAATTAAGTTATGATCCAATCAATATCACAAATAAAAATTATTGCTGTTGTAAATGGAATCTTAATTTCATCGACAAAAACAAAGGAATCCAAACTTATTGATAGTATCTAAATGACCAATAATTTAGAGTTTATAGTATCGTACTTGAATACTCAATTAATAAAGGTTCACTTGTTTAGGACAGTGCTTGAAACGAAATCGAAAGCCTATGAAGGTTCATGTGCTTTCAGCTGTCAACATCTAAACGAAAACTATACCAGTGTTGCCTTCGGCATTGGTCGTTAAAAAAATCTTCCCAGGTATCGGTAGGTTCGTCTCGGTTTTAATTAAAAAATTAAATTAAATCGAATTATTTGTTAAAAAAATGATTTCAAATGTAATGATTCTCTCTAGTTTTTTAGTAGCTACTATTATATATTCCCATTCCGCAATCGGTAAATATCAATATTTTTTAAATGTAAAAAATATATTAAGAGTATAGAGAATTTTTTAAGCGCTACGAGTCTGACAATTAAGCCAGACCTAAGAGATTTGGATCTAACAGCCATACTAGACTCAAGTGCCTTAGGTTTAGTAACCTAGCAAGACCCAAGTGATTTGGATTCTGCAGCCATGCAAGACCTAAGCACCTTGGGTCTACTTGGGTCTGGTAGCCATGTCAGACTCAATCGCCTTGTGTAGTTTTGTTTAGGTGTGTCTAGGCTCCGGTCCAGGCCTATTTAATTTTTTTTATATAAATTTCATATGTGGATTAGGTGTAGTGCTTACCAGAATCTGAGTAGGTGATAATTAAAATATTGAGTCTTATAATTTTTTTATTTTAAAAAAAAAACAATAAACGATCCTTGAAGTATCATAAACCAAATTCCAAGCTCAAAAATTATTTATAAACAACAAATCATCATAAAAATCTAATTTAATATTTTAAATCTAAAAATTCCAATCATATCTTCTTATCGAAATTGTTCATTTTTTATGTTCATGAATTTGTTATTGCTTCAATAGAAATTCTATCTTCTCTCTCTTTTTCTCTTTTTTTTTATGATTTTTTAAATACTTTTTTAATCAAACTCAATGCAAAAAAAATATTTATTTAATGGGTGGTCATTTGTGATTTTTCACTGACGACAATATTATTTTATATTTTTTAACAACACTGGACTATATGTATTTTGTTTCATTATACAATTTATTTAATTTTTTAAGTGCTTCTTCTGCCCTACTTTATGCATCTATTGCTATATTAAAGAGTCCATCATTTCATTGCACGCTATTAGAAAGAAAAGATATGGAGCCCTCCTGAATGGAAGACTTAACAAATCTAAAAGAAAAGATATGGTTGTCGTATCTAGGTGTGGGTCTGGCATACCTAGGCGTGAATCTAGCACGGTTATCAAGCCCATACGCGTAAGTCCAAACCCAAGTGACTTGAATCTAGCAACCATGCTAGATCTGAGTGCCTTGGATCTTGCAAACAATGCCAGACCCAAGGTGTGTGGGTCTGGAAATCACACCAGATCTAAGGTATTGGAGTATGGTAAACATGTCTGATTTGACGAAGAACAAACAAAGAGGACAATTGTGCATTATAGTTGTCAGGAGAGAGAAAAAAAACGCAAACAATCAATCACCAAAGGCAATCCAATAATTATCTGTCTACATGTGCCACACTATGTGGAAGAGAGCATGACTGTGCATCTAGTGAGACAGCGGATGGCTAGATTTGGCCACTGAGAAGCGTCAGACGTACCTTTTTAATGGCGTGGGCACCACCCACTTGCCGAGGAAGAAAAAGAAAGCCAAAGATATGACTTGCGTGAAAAGATGAAAAATTAAAAGTGAAACTACTATTACAATCCACAGTTAAATGTCTCTTGATTTATAGTGATTTTCCCACATAATTTAGCTTTTGTTATAATTTCACGGGCGAATAATTTATCTTATAGCAAAAAAAAAAAAACATGCAAGCTTTTCTAACATGTTTTTTTTTAATAATCATAATTATAAATAAAAAATCCTACGCATACATTTAATTAAATAAATCAAGAATTATTTATGTTAATAAATACAAAACAAATGTTAACGTATCTATTAGACTCACTTTACTGCAAGTTGAATATTTTTTTATAACACAAAAGAATAAATGTGTAAGTGTATTTTCTGACATCAAGTAAAAAATATAACTTTGAATTAAAAAGTTGATGCCTACGTATAAGAAATAAAGTGAAGATCATATATATGCATTGCTAAAGACGTGTAACATCTCAAGCAAATTTTTACTTAGTAAAAAAATGAGATAATGTTGCGATTTGTATGGTGAAATATCATTTTCTTAGTATTTGTATAATAAGTTTTCAAAAAAAAAAATGTAAAGGGAGAAAAAAAATACAAAAGAATGAAGATAAGAATAAAAAGAATTACATAAATATATCAAGTGTAGAGTGATAAATATTTCAAGTGTAAAGAATACAAAAAATAATTTTTCTTCCAAAAAAAAGAAGAAAAAACTAAAAAATAAATATTATAAAAGAATGAAGATAAGATCAAAAAACAAATGGTGATAAATAGGCAAAGTGTAAAGTGAAAAATATGTCAAATATAAGAAAGAAAAAGGGGGAAAATCTAAGAAATTATTTTGTCTAAAATAACAGATTATAGATTTGTCATTGCTTTAGTAACAACATTGAAAAAAAATTTATAGTTACGTCATTTTTACAGTAAAAGATTTCAACGAGGTAGAAAAATTAGCCTAACAGATTTAGTTTGGTTGGGTTTAGTTTAGTTTTTCTGGTTTCTCAAATCTAAAACAGAAAAATGAGCCAAACAGATTTTCTTTAAATTTTCAATGAAGTATTTTCAATTTAATATCTCATATAGGTTTTTTCAATTAATTTGATATCATATTTTCGACCATATCGATTATTTTGTCCACTCCCTCTCAACAAAGGTCGAAGTTCCGTGCTGCACAACCCTAGCGATTCCCCATCTCTTCATACGGTCACTTCAATATTAGAGTACAAGAAAAATGAGATCATGGAAGCTTGAACTCAAGATACCTTTCCCACAGTCCCAATCAATTACTCCAAACGTCTTCTAAGCCACGTAGAATTAAGGCTAGTCACATCCTCCAGCATCACCTAGAAAGAAGCTGGTTACAAAACTGTGCCTATAAAGCCCCATTGCGCTGTTTTGAATTTGTAGAGCCAATAAAAAAAAACACTCACTTACAAGGCTGTAGACGCATATACTCTTATACGTACCATGGCGGCAAAAAAAAGCAGTCTTCATATATTTCTGCCATTTCTCCTTATTTTAGCCACAAAAATAGTCTGTCGTCCTCTTGATGAGCAGGAATATATGTTGAAGAGGCATGAAGAATGGATGGCTCAACATGGACGTGTCTATGGAGACATGAAAGAGAAGGGGAAACGATACCTGATTTTTAAGGAAAATATTGAACGCATAGAAGCATTTAACAGTGGTTCTGACCGCGGATACAAGCTTGGTGTGAACAAATTCGCAGACTTAACCAATGAAGAATTTCGTGCTATGCATCATGGATACAAGAGACAATCATCCAAACTGATGTCTTCATCGTTTAGACATGAAAATCTAAGTGCCATGCCAACTTCAATGGATTGGAGAAAAGCCGGTGCAGTCACCCCAGTTAAAGACCAAGGCACTTGTGGTAAGTATACTTAATAATGTATCATAATAAATGGGAGGTTTATTTGTTTTTCATTTTGGCGCCCCAGATATTCTGGTTGTGCAAATTTCGTATTTTTGTAAGAATTTAAACTAATAAAAAATTAATTCCAAACTTAAAGTTATTTTGTTAAGCAGATAAATTGATGGATTTTTTTACAGAATCTTTTGATTGAACAATATTTTAAAAAGTTGATGGACCAACTCACTCGACAATGGACCAAGATAGCAACTCACTCGACAATGGCCCTGATACTTGAGTGACAAATCCCATGTTACTCCCTTCGTTCTAACAAAATTGTTTATATTCATTCTGTCACAAAATAATTGTAGTCAAAATATTAATTCTTGTATTTTATTCCAAAATTTCTAATCAAAGCTACTTTGTAAAAGACATATAATTGGAAAGAGGTATATTTTAGAAAATAATAAATAAAAAAAGCCAACAGGTGTCTTTAAAATTTGTTTGGTATTGCTGTGATGTGGGGGTAATTAAGAAACAGTGTTTGGTAACTAGTTGTTTTATTATATTTATAAATGTTAAAAATAGATAAATAATGTTTCGTTATTTTTTGTTGTTGTGTTTTTGAGATATAGAATAATCAATAAGTATTATAATATATTAAAAATATTTTTAAAGAAATATTAAGTGATTTATGACTATTTAAGCGTGAATATATTTTTTATAATAGTGATTTTTAAATTTAAAAAGCTAAAAAAATAGAAGTTGATTAGAATGATAATATATATATTGACCAAATTTTTTTAATAAAAAAAAAAAAGCAGATGTATTTTAAAAACACAATAATACCAAACAGTCACTTGTATCCTTAATTAATAATTAATTGAGTGCATTTATTAAATTCCTTTTATTGGTAATTTGCTGTGTCAAGAAAGAATACAAATAAAATATATAAATTAAAATTTATTAAAAAGATTAAATAAGGTGGTATTTTTTAGTGTTTACAACGAATTTTAAATAAAAACATATTATGATTAATTATAAGTATTGAATTATTCTTACCACGTACTCTAAAAAGACCATTAGCTATACCCAATAATAACAAGAAAATTGACGCAACAATATCAATTAATGATATTTTTAATCTGTATGGAAAGTCATACATAAAGTGTAACAATATCATATCCTTTTGAGTAATTAATACTTGAGAAAAACGTTTTTTTTCTTTGAAAGAAGTAAATATATTGTATGGGCTAACCAGAAGGTAACCGGAAGAAAAGTAAAAAATAAAAGAAAAGAGAATTATAAGAATAAAAAGCAAAAAAAAAAAATCATCAGATACATAACTAAAAAAAATCATCAGAACTTAAAACTAGTGAAAAATTAGACTCCGATTTGATATAATTCTTAAATATTGACCTTTATAAACTTGTTTGTATATAAAGTGGGGATATATAATTACTCCTAGTATTCTTTAATTGGCATAATTAAATACGGGAAGTTTCACAATTGATTTGATTCTGCTCGTTGATTTATTATGTTGAAAAAATGGTAGGGTGTTGCTGGGCATTTTCCGCAGTGGCAGCAATAGAAGGAATTATAAAGCTTAAGACAGGTAACTTAATATCATTATCAGAGCAACAGCTTGTGGACTGTGATGTTAAAGGTGTGGATCAAGGCTGTGGAGGTGGTCTCATGGACAATGCTTTCCAATTTATTTTACGAAACGGAGGCCTAACAAGTGAAGCTACTTACCCCTACCAAGGAGTAGATGGCACATGCAAAAGCAAGAAGACAGCATCTATTGAAGCAAGAATAACTGGGTATGAAGACGTGCCGGTGAACAATGAAAACGCTCTCCTGCAAGCTGTGGCCAAACAGCCAGTATCTGTTGCTGTTGAAGGTGGTGGGTACGATTTCCAGTTTTATAAAAGTGGTGTCTTCAAGGGGGATTGCGGGACAAACCTAGACCACGCGGTTACTGCAATTGGATATGGCACTAACAGCGATGGGACTAATTATTGGTTGGTGAAGAATTCATGGGGAACCAGTTGGGGTGAAAGTGGGTATATGAGGATGCAGAGAGGCATCGGTGCAAGGGAAGGCCTCTGTGGTGTTGCCATGGATGCTTCTTATCCAACTGCATGAGTAAACGTTAAGGGTCGTGTGATTAAACGTTAAGGGTCGTGTGATTACTTTTAAACTAAATTATCAAAATATATAGTGCTTGATTATAGGAAATGTGTGGAAACTTTGTAAATATTCTGATTAAGGGTCGTGTGATTGAACGTTAAGGGTCGTGTGATTATTTAAATGTGTGTTTATATCCCTTAAACGTTAAGGGTCATGAATTGATGTAAATGTATATATAGTTTCATTTAAATCTGAAGTACGTATTTATATATATACACACACACACACACTTCGTATTTAACTTGGTTTAAGGACTATGAAACTAGATATCTTGGATAAAGGTTTATTACTAGGATTCGGGTTACAGAGTAAATCTTTTGGATATCAAACGGATTGATAAAACTAATAAGAAGAGGAATTAAGTTATTTACTAACTTAATTTTTAATGGAAGTGTATACATTAGTTACTTAGTAAATTTATTAAATTGTATGTATAAAAAAATATTATGTTATATTAATCAATTAATTGTGGTATAAAATAATTTCAAGATCGTCGCAGTTTCGTCGAGACTTTGCTAAAATTTCAGACTTTTTATATGGAAATTGTACCTAAATAATTGGTGATGTTACAATGTGTGTGCACAATCCTTTCGCTATAGTGTCGCATGTGGACATTAGGGCAAGTTGACGTGTAAAGGGGGTAAAATAAAAAAGAAAAAAAATCATCATTTAGTTTTATGGTATCTAGAAACCGTAACTGATCTTTAGAGTTTCTGAATAAGGGATTGATTATGTAATAAGAGATAAACATCACCCTATACATGTATGTCATTCAATGAATTGTCATCTTCCACAAAACAAAGTTGAAAAGACAAGGCCCGATGCTGGACCTTACCATCCCGAGTTATTCAATGAACTATATTAATTGACCCTATTATCTGTTGAAAAAATAAGGTCTATTGTGAGACCATTTCATCGTAGACCTTTTAATAAATGAAAGAATCATTTAATATAAGGTTGGGATATTCATATTATGGTCAACTGACTAAATAACATCCACATGACATGATTTAATTTTAGATCATTCCCCTATTTAGAAATGATGGGCACACAATATATATATATAAAAGACTTATTATGGTTTGAAAAAATCTTAGTATTCATTAAGTAGCATTCAAAAATCAAGGCCTATTATCGAACCATTTAATCCTAGGCTACTTAATAAATGACAGGGATATTGAATTGAATTGTGAAATAAAATGATTATATGGTGACCAAAATAATTAATATCCTAGAGATCATATATTAATTGATACTATTATTAACTTATTGATATCAGAAAAACGAGGCCCAATATTAAACCATATCATTCTAAGTCGATTAATAATTAATAGAAACAATTAATTTATTGATCATTTATTAATGGATCATATTACTTAATAATTAACATCCAAAAGATAAGGCCTAAAATAAAACCATTTCATCTTGGGTCAATTAATGATTAATAGAAAAAATTAGAACAATGACAATATTTTTTCTTTATTAATCAACATCCGGAAGACATGGCCTAAGATTAATCATACCATCTTGGGTTGATTAATTATTTTTACATATTTATTTTTATATATATGCACATTTCTTCTTCATCATCATTTTTTCAATAATATATCCATAATGTACTTACTACATCATTTTCTTAAAATCACATAACTCATATTACAACTTTCCAAAAATCTATTTCATCCACCCAACTAACAAACCAATTCAAAATTAATTAGTCCATATTCAATTACATTACAAACAAAATCACATCAAATTTTCAACAAATTCAACAAGCCCCTAACAAAATAGATTCTATTATTCAAAATAAATTCTCATAATATTCATATCAAATTCAAAATTCATGAAAATCATCTCAAACCACAAACATACATCAATTCAAGTCAATAATGTCCAAATAATCCAAAACTTACATACTATAGTGAGCATTTTTTCCTGCATTTCACAATATTGCATTTCACAACATTTTAGCAATTTGTAAAAAAAAATATGAGTTTATGGATCGATCTTCTAAGGTGTTTGGTGTGTCTAGGATATACTAAAATCATGGCCGAAGAACTACTGGAATGGCGGCGTGCATGTACCCACACACCGCCACCATTATTGGAACATGGTTTCACCCGTTGCCGCTACTAGAGGAGTGTTAGATGATGGGTTCGAAGCTCCCATGTCTCTTTTTTTATCCTACACTGGTAGTGACGCCCACCGCTGCTCGAGAGAGAAGATTTGGCCAATCAAAGCTTTGGTCCTCTTCTCTTTTATTTTTCTTCTCTCTCTCCCTATTGGTTTTCACCGTCACCAATCACTGTTGTGGAGGAAGGAGGCAAGCTTGGTGGTATAGAGACTAGTTGACATCGGGTTGATGTGATGAGGTCATGCAAGGTTGGGTGGAGAGGTACTGTTTAAAGTTCATTTCTTCTTCTTTCTCTCGCATCTCTTTAGATCTTTCTACTTCTTTTTAATGTATGTTGCAACTATTACTAGTGGAGGAAAGGGTAACTATACAAGATGGAGGAGCTTGGATTTAAAGGGAGAGAGGACATCTTTGAAGGATCTTCATATGCTTGGTGTGAAGGAAAATTGTTGTGAGAGGAGAGGTGTTGAACATGGCAGAAGGTTCTACTGTAGTTATCGTCGTCAACAGTCAAGCAAGTGGTGGCCTCTATTATCACTTATGGAGAGGTCGTGGGTTTACCTTTCCTTTCTTTTCTTTTTTATTTTTTTGTTGAGAGAGTGTTTTTGGTGTGTGCGGGTACAGTTGATAGAGTGTTTTATTTTTGTGTGGGGCCTTTTCTCTTGAATTGTTCTTGTCCGGATATAGGTGTGTATGTTTATTTACACTATGATGAACCTTTTTAGAGTGTGTTTGGTAGTGTGGTAGTGGTGGTTTTTCATGCCGAAATACATGTCAATGATTTTTTTTATTTTTAAAAATCATTTTTAATATCAGCACATCAAAACGATCCAAAAAGTACAAATCATAATCAATTTTAGCAAAAAAAAAATCAAAATTTAACAAAACGCAAGTGGAAACGCACAGCCAAACACTCTCTTAATCTTTCCATCATTTTTTCTAATTTTTTTAGAGAGTTCTTTTACCTTTTAATTTTTCAAAATTTCCTCTCATAGGACAACTTTGTTTTTCCTTCTTCTTTTTTTTTCCTTTGCATTTTACTATTTTTTAAACTAAACTAGTCCTTATTATTTTTTTCAATTACATTTTACTCGCTAAAATTTTTTTATTTCTATTTGATTGATTTTTCTTTCTCTTCCTTTTTTTTTAACTTTTTCAATACAAAAACAATAAGTAAAATGGTTGAAAATTACGAAATGACTAGAATTTTGCCAAATTGTGTCAAAAATGTTTTTTTTTTCATAATTTTGAGAAGTTTTGTATTTTTATGATTTTTGAATATATTAAAAACAGGGCAAAAAATTTGTGATGGTAGTTGCCTGCTCTTTAGAATATTTACAATACAAAAACAAGGAAAATCATTTTTCTTTGAATTTGTAGAGTAAGTATTGTAAAGAAAGAAAAAGATCACACATAATGTTTTAAAAAATGAATGTATTCAACTTGGGATTAATATAGATAATAAAAAGATCATCTTAGGATCTATACAAATGAGATCAACTTGGGATTTTAAGTAAAAAGGGTCAACTTAGGATCCATGTGAGATATGATCAACTTGGAATCCATATAACTACAAAGATTAACTCGAAATCCATATAAATGAAAGGATCAACTCTGGATCCATGGAAAAAAAGTTCAATTTGGGATCCATGAAAGGATCATATTGGGGTTGAGATCATCTTAGGATCTATAAAATGAAATGATCATCTTAGGATCTAGATCAACTCAGATTAACTTGGGGTCTATATAAAAGGATCAACCTGAGATCTATAAAAGGATCATTTTAGGATCTAGCTAGATCAACTTGGGATCTATAAAATGATAATCTTAAGATCTAAATCATCATGGGATTTATAAAAACAAATGATCATTTTGGGATCCAAATGCAGGGAAGAGATCAACTTAGGATTATTCAATGTAATTGTCTTATTCTGCGATCAATATGAACTCCCCCCCAACACCATCTCTATCTTTTTCATTGACATTTTTTTTCTTTTGACCTTTGATACTATCTTTATCTTTTTCATTGTGATACCATGCTCACTTGTTTACTTTAACTTTAGTTTTGAAAATAGGAAGTCGTGGACCTTCCTTCACCAAATTGCCTCATCTTGTTGCTATCCTTGTCATGTGCTACAAACTTGTTGCCTCCAGTGTGTTAGAGAATAATATAAATCATATCTTGGGACCTTACCTAACAACTTGAGCTATTGGGAGAATAGTCTTACGATTCTGAACCTTCACGACTTCGAATCTCACTATCCCCATTTATTTGAGAAAAATTAAGCACAAAACAATGTGAGCTTGTGCAAGTTTCAAGCCCAAAAGGCTTTCACTTGAGGGGGTGTGTTAGAGAATAATATAAATCATATCGGGTCGACCTCGCCTTAAGATGGTTTCTTGGCAATTGCGGTCAGAGTTCAAATCTCATCACCCATTTATTTGATCAAAAAATAAAAGGGAATGGGGAAATATCACTTGTCAGGTGTGTTAGAGAATACTACAAACATGCTTGGGACCTTATCTAATAGCTTAAGCTATTGGGTTGAGATGGTTCTTTGACACAGTGATCCTTATTTATCAAATGTTCTCGTATTCATATTTTGCTCTCTATTTTTTATTATTGCTCATGTCAACACCCTTCTTTTACCAAGTTTTCTCAAAATCCATGTTGTAATGGAAACCCAATTGTTTATTTAAATTTTAGAGTAAGGCTTTATCACCTAGCTCTTTTATTTATTTATTTTTCTTTATTAACAATTTATGCTCATAATATCGCCATTGGATTATATAGTAGACCAAAAAAATCATTATAATTATAAATGATATGTTTACAAATTTCAATGGAAAGATGATATTTTAAGAAAAATGTAAAAATAAAAATTTTTAATAACATTTATCCATAATATTAATCCTAACAATTTTATTACTTTGGACAAGGAAAAACGGAACGATTTCAGGTATAATATTTTTTCACAACATCAGGATTTATAAGCCTTGTCAAGTCTCTTCTGTCCATATCCAGTAAAAGATAAAAGAACTTCCTAAAAATTAATGTTTTATTGACTACATATGGGCTTTCATAATTAGGTGTTCACTTACTTCGATCTTCTCTAGAAATTCATAAAATCTATTTCAATACTAGATCTTCTTCTTGAAACTCTCGAGGTCATAATGTTTTTGTCATGAACCGTAGCCATCCTTTTCTAATACAATTGTTAGTGACAGATTGCGTCCAATTTTTTCTCATTGATTAAATTCAATTGCTCATATAAGATCTTTTCCCATTCTAATTCATTGAACTTTGCTTCTTTCAATACCCATAAAGAAGGTATTTAAACTCCAATGGCATCACCATTTCCATCCCATAAACTAGAGAATATAAGGTTACATATGTTAATGCATTGACAACTGTTATGTATCTATGTAATGTATATGGAAACATTTCATGTCAATCTCTAAAAGTAATGACCATTTTCTGAACAATTTTCTTTATATTTTTGTTTGTTGCTTCTACTGCTTCGTTCATCTTTGGTCGGTAAGTTAATGATTTGATGTGCTTAGTTTTCCACCGTTGACACATATCTTGAATCATCTTGCCATTAAAAATATGGCATTGTAGTTACAATTACTTCTAGTAAACTATACTAGCAAACAATATTTTTCTGAATAATCTTATAGACCACCATCAGTCATGAGCATAAAAAGTTGTCTTAATCCACTTTGTAAAACAGTCAATTGCTATCAAGGTAAACCGATGCCCATTACTTGTTTTTGAGTTGATCAGACTAATCATATTTATTCCCTACATTACAAATGGTCATAGTACAATCAAATTGTGTCAGTGATGCATTGATCTTATCTGCAAAGACTTGTTATTTATAATACTTTCACATATATCCAATGCATTTGATATGGTTGGATGTATTTATTTTTAATAAATATAATAAAAATAATCTAAAATTTTAGTAAAAAGAAAAAATATATATCTTTGATTTTCTTGAAAATGAACTTAAGAATTTTGTTGAACTTAAATTAAAGGAAGAAATCGTTACTGTTCAAAACTTTATTCAAGATCAATACGTCACATCAATTTTATTCAACCCCGAAACCTAATGTATATTACAAATTATTTTCCTTTTTTATAATATTTGTGCAAACACCATAAGCAACCACCTCTTAAAAAGGCAAAAGGCAGCCCTTCACAAAATTAAAAAAGAAGAAGAAGAAGGAAAAAGAAACAATTTTTTTAAATTAATAATTTTTTAAAATTTTAAAATTAGATATTATATTTTTTTTAGAAATTTTTTTTTTATTCAAGGAAACCTCACCTTCCGGAAAGCGCACTTTATGGGCCTAAATAAGCGAGTAAAACCCCAACTGTCTCAGGCTCTTACAAGAGGTGCACGCTTTGACTCGAACACGAGACCTGCTGTGGAGATCTCAAGCCCTTTACCATCACGCTACGTCCTTTGGGAACTATTTTTTTTAGAGATTGATACATCATACATGGAAATCATTTATCGGGTCAAATTCATAGACTTACGGTCAGTATTCAAGATGGAGGGATCATATTTATTATAAATTAACATTGTATTAACATATACAGATTCAAACAAGCAATAAAGAACAATAGAGGTGAATTATGTATAAAACCCATTAAAAATTAAAAACTATATATGACACTAGGGGGGGCGCAAAAAGTTAGAATCTTTAGTAAACTTATAATGATGGTGCTGGCCATTTAATTTTTCCACTCCTAATTATAAGGTCTTCCACTCTTAATTTGATTGGATATTAATCAAATCTTGTATTTTATATGAATATATGTATATCGTGAAGTAACTCTTGCAGCAAATTCCTCCACTATCACTACACTAAAATATATACACCAATCAAGCAAGAGGTGATTGGAGCTCAACAAGGAATATAGTAGGTGATATATCATAATATATGAACAAATACATAGCTCATTGTTTTAGCCTGATCTTTACATGGGCTGAATCTAGACGAGCACCATATTATAAAATACTTTTTTTCTTTGTTTATTTTATTTTATTTTGCATTTGATAAAGTGTCATTATAGAAAAGTGATGGCTGTACCAAGGAAGTAGATGAGGATGATGAGGACAAGGCAAGGCCTCGTAGCCTCGTAAAAGAAAGTCTTCCAATAAAACAATCGAACACTTGTGGAGGCCAAATTTTTACTCTTTTTTTATTTTCCTCCTTTGTTGTATAATTAATATTTGGAATCTTATGTCAAACGGAGAAGTCAGATCACCCCATCGGGCAGCAGCCGTCATAAAGCGATGGGGCGGCTCTTCTTCACCTCCAACTATATATATATAAATATATTTTCTAATTCTTTTGGCTTCACTTCAGAAGGCAACAAGTAATTCAAACATATATAAAATGCCGACAGAGCACCGAATGAAACTCCTCAGCTCAAAATCAATTTTTCTTTTCCTTCTTTTTTTTTTTTTTTTTTTGAGGAAGTCAAAATCAACTCTTGTTAATAGGGAAACGTCAGTTAACAACATGTATGTGGTTCCAGGGAATAATAAATTGGTATATTTTTTATATAAATAAATGGCTTCTATTAAATAAAAACAAAGGTGCAATTTCATATTTTAAAAAATAAGGAAAATGGGAAATGAGTCTGTTAACAAGTGTTCGATGTATTTTTCTTCTTCAAATATACAAATTTCATTGAACTAAAAATAAGGAAGACTTCTACATGAAAAACAACTAAAAGGTTAGGGAATTTTCATGTGGCCATAGACATTGCCTTGAAACTCTTGAAACTAGAGGTGTTTTTATATTTTTTCATGGGGCATTAGTTATTATAGATTTGTCTTGATGTATTTTAGTCTATTTAATATTTTTATGAATAACAAAACAACAAAAATACCTTCAAGGATAAAAAATCAACACAGTAAGGGAAGGGGTGTTTCAATATTTTTATTTTTTATAAGTAATAAAATTACAAATGTGTCCTTGAATCCAAGAATTTTAAGTAATTAGGGTCGAGGGTATTAGAATATTTTAGCCCTTGTTTTTTTATTTTTTGTTAATTGTAGGTTTGATTGAGGTTAATAACATAATTTAGCATCAAAATAATATTTTTAAATTTGAAAAAGCTTTTGGCACTTGCGCAGCATGCGCCAACATATAGAAGCCTTTGTAAACTCTAGTCGGCGCATGTGGTGATTTCTGATGGTCAAAAATAAGCTTCAACTATATAATTTATTCCTCATTATATTCTCTTTTATTATGAGTTGCATGTATCATCCAAATATGGCTCATTTATTGCCGGTAACCTTTTATTTTTTTTACCCTCCATTTCTCTCTCCTGCCCCTATAAATGTATTACGGTCTTCATTGTTTTTGGTATTTTAGATTCAATCCTTTTAATTTTGATTTTTGTATTTTTGTATTTTTTCTTTTGTTAAAGTTTTATTTATTTTCGGTTTAACCCTTAATTTCTAATTTGTATATATAATATTTTTGATTTGGTTCTTCTACTTTTAATTTTTTTTTCCTTTGCTTTTTTGTTAAAGTTTTTATGACTTTCAATTTTATCCATCAAATCAAGTAATTTAGTCCCTCTTCTTTTGTTTTTTTTATTGTTTTCCTTGGCTTGTCAAAGTTTTTATAGTTTTCAATCTTATCCTTCAAATCAACTTCATGGTTTTTATTTTTTTCAATGATGATGATGATATTAATAAAAATAAAAATAATAGTAATGTAATGTAAGTAGTGGTGGTGGTGGTGATGATGATAATAATGGTAGTAGTAGTTTATTATAATAGTGATAACAATAATAACAATAACAACAATAACAATGGTCATAGATATAAAACTCGGTCTGGCCCGACAAGTTGACCTGGGACTCAGGCGACCCAGTGCCTTGGCCAAGTTTCAAATGGTCAAAACTCGGGCTAGCAATTAGCCCAGTCAAACCTAAATGACCCACCAGGTCAACCTGAAACCCTGGTGACCCGACGTAACCCGAGTGAGACTTAACCTCTTTTGTTATATTTTTTTATTAAACCCAAAAATATATAATTAATTTAATAATAGTAGTAGTAGTAGCAGTTCTATTAGTATTATTACTATTTTCACAACTCAGTCATTTTGCTTACCGATTTACTCGTGTTTGCCAACAACTAATTTGTCACACAAACCCAAGAGGTTACCCACACTCTTCCAACATTGTAAACAAGCAAAACATACAAATGAATATGACCAGAAGCAAGCACACTTATTAGAGGAACAAATCTCAACCTTTATTAGTCTCATCAACAAAGGATATAAATAGTAACTACCAAAAAACTACTGATAACTGCCCCCAACTATTGCTCCTTCCCTAGCTTGCCACCCAACAAGCCAGTTGTCCCTCCTGCCAACTCTTATGCTCTGTCAGAATAGGTGTTTGCATGCCTTGGACTGTTCGTTGTCAAATTTCCCAATCTCATCAGCCCATTGCGCCAATAAGTCAATGTTGCCGAATTGCTAAACATATACTGTTGCCGAATCTGCCAACGCTCATGCATGGGGTAAGGGTTCAAAACCAAATTTTCGCTATTTCAAATGCGATGGAAATCATTGTGCTAAAGAATGGCCGAAAAAGGGGAAAAAATCAATGTTATCATTATGAGAGATGACAATGAGGACACTACATATGTAAATCCCATATGTGTGTTTGGTGGCTAAGATGGAATTTAGTCATGTTGGAACCAGCCTGGAGAAGGTGGGAATGGCTGGGCGAGACTACCTTGGATGAGGCAGACTTGGGGTCTGTTTTGTGCACCTTGTCGATGAAAGATTAAGGTGGCAAAAACAAAACAACTATGCTAGAATTATGGCCAACTGACAGGTCGTACAATGAGGAACCAGGCTAGACAGACTTAGTTTGGCGTGTTGCCTTGGAGGGGAGGTAGCATAGTGAAGCCATTAGGAATTCAAGGAACCTTGACGACAAGGACTAATTGAGGTGAAGAATTTGACAACCAAGTCATGGAAAGATTTGGTTGAGGAACCAGACTAGAAGAATTTAGTTTGATGTGTTGCCTTGAAGGGGAGGTAGTACAGTGGAGGCATGGCCTTAGGAGTCTGCACTTTGACGATGGACAGTTTAGGTGACATATTCGACAGTCGATTCAATAGGTTCAGCTAAGAAGCCAAAATCATCGATGAGGATGATTTCATGTGTTGTCTTGGAGGAGAGGCAATATCGGTGGTTGTTCTATACATTGTGACAATGCATGGTTCACGGTGATGGAAGCAAAATGGTATTAGCCTTTGTGGGGTTATCATATCAGGACTGTTCAGTGGCCAGAACATATGACAAAGGTTGGACAATAGGGTTGTTGTGTCAACGCAATTTTTGGTTGATGTTGAAAGTGTCTTAGGTACAACAATAGCGTATGGAAGACCAAGTCAGATGGATTTGATGCTGGGATGTTATATGTGTATGCTTGGGCAGGAATGGGACTTACCAAAAGAACTTCGACGTAAGTCATTATTGATCACCGAAACTGGGTTACTTATTTCTATACTTACAGGTTACATGTCCAGGCTGGGAGATTTGGTGAATTTATAGGGTTCATTCAATTCTTCAAGATGGGTTCTATGTGGTGTTATTCATAGAGAGGATAAAATCTCTAAGATGTTGTGGGAAGCATTTAAACTTCATGAAGACAGCTTGTGGGTGAACGAAATTGGCATGTAAGATTGCTAAAGTAATGAGAATAGCTTGTGTGTGGCTTGGAGAAGTTGCATATGAATTCTGGAAGACATGGCAGTTGTGTAATTGTAGAGAGGTACAACTTTTTCTTTGGTCAGACGACATTGATGGGATTGATCTCGATGCTTTGGGTTGGACTCAAAGTTTATTTGACTATGTTGGGAAATAAACATATTTGACTATGTTGGGAAATAAACAGGACCCTAAAGAAGACATTAATCATAACTTGGTTCGAAAATGAGTTGACGATGGGAAGGTCAATTTGGCATCGCAGAATCAATGAATAGTATTCTGGATATGAATATGGGCAGAATCGAGAGGTTATGTGTGGGCAACCTTGAATTGTGATAGTGGATAGACTTAATGCAGAGATGCTTCAGGTTTGGTTCGACGAGGATGTCGACTTCTTCTGCTGGAGGAGGTTTGTAATGAGGTTAAATTCGTCATAGGTATGCTGACAAAAACAATGCTGGGTTGACACAACGGGACAATGTCGATGAAATCAACAGCATCAATAGAATCGGCAGTAGGGGCTGATGATGGATTGTCCACGACTTGACGAAATAATGTTGGAATGACACAATAGGACAGTGTCTAAATCAGCAGCACTAATAAGATAGATAACATTGATGACATTGGCAGTATCGATAAAATCAACAACAGAGGCTGACGACAAGTTTGGACAATGAATATTCCAAGACTTAATGTAAACACTTATGGCATGAATGGCAACATGCATCAGTAGTGACAGCGTGTATAGGCATTGGCGGATTTGGCAACAATGTATGTCTAGCAATTCGACAGCATTGACATATTGGTGTAATAGTCTTATGAGATTGTGGACTTGGACGATGGACAGTCTAAGGCATGTGAATACCTATTCTGGCAGTGTGGGAGTTGGCAGAAGGGACAGCTGGCTTGTTGGGTGGCGGAACAGCAACAATTAGGGCAATTTTTTGGCAGTTATCAGCAAGAAAAACTAGCAAAACATGGTTCATGTCTTGGGGGACAGTTTTGTTGTAATTTTCCATGTTATTTCCCTTGTAATATGTTGTATATAAGGTTTGTAGCATGCAATGTTCTGGGAGCAGAACACTAGTGCAGAGCACACACACGGACGAACTTATGTATATCCTTTGCTGACGAGACTAATAAAGGTTAAGATTGGTTCTTGTAATAAGTGTGCTTGCTTTTGATCATATTCATTTGTGTATTCCGCTTGTTTACAATGTTGAAAGAGTGTGGGTAGGTAACCTCTTGAGTTTGTGGGACAAACTAGTTGTAGGCAAACGCAAGTAAATCGATGAGTGAAAGGGTTGAGTCTAGTGGGACTAGATTGCCGCATGGGGTTGAAAATTTCAACAAGACTACTACTACTACTACTATTATTAATGATAATGCTAGCAATAATTGTGATGATAGTAGTAGTAATATAATAATAATAATAATAATAATAATAATAGTAATAATAATTCTTATCGTTATTCTTTGAATTTTTATTTTTTTAAAATCTACTTGTATAATTAAAAAATTTATTCAATTTTATTCTTTGATATTTAACTGATTGAGAATTGAACTTTATGATTTTTTCCAGATTGGGTGATTCAAGTTTAATGACTTGAATCACAAATTTAGAAAGTTTACATATGTTTTTAGAAAAAAAGACTTTATAATTTTTTTTATCGGGTTATTTAAATCACATGATCTGGACCGTAAATTTGACAAAATATATTGTTTTTGCTTAACCATAATTAATGTTGTTACAAGTTTATCATGATCATTTTTTTATATTCCTTTTTTATCCCATTTTAATATTTGAGCATCATTTTTAAAAAAAAAATTAAAATAATTTGGGCTCGCGGTGAAGCGCGGGTATCAAAGTTAGTTTAGATCTAAAGCCAACTAATATATAAAAATATTATTTCAAATAAAGAATGAACCAAATTTTTATAGCACATTAAGAGAACTAAAAAAATATAGAATGGGATTTTACTTATATGATCTATAATTTAGATATAAAATACAAAAACTATTTTATAAATGTACAGATAGCTGACATTCTTTTTTTATATAATTTACTAATAGTTTTTTTTTATATTGATCTTCCATTTGATACTTTTTTTTTCTTACAAAAGTTCTGAAAACTAACTTATTAACCATTTGTATAAAGCTTTCATTGCAGCACAAAGACCCACAAAAAGACAGAATGATATAAAAGAAAAACAAAATCAAACAACCACCTTAAACTATGAAAAATAGCCAATAAATTAGATAAACACCTTAAAAATCAGATCCAGTAGTAAAATTAATATATTTGGGATTATTGTCGAGAAAATGGAAAATTTTCAGAAACTTACAAATAAAATTGACCATTTACCAAATCCCATGGTGATTGGACGGAATTGCGGCTGTAAAAGAGCAGGTTTGAGAAAAGTGGTTGAAGTTAGATGCCAGGGAAATAGAAATGCATATAATAATTAAATACTATCATATTGAAATTTTCATGAATAATTCACTATCAGCGATTGTCCAAATCTTTTTTTGTAGTTCACTTAATAATGTGTGCTGTAGTTTTTGTTTTTTTTTTTTTTTAATTTTTTAAAAGTTTATTTGTCTAGAAAAAAATAATAAATTTAATGTTTCTTAATGATTTTGAATGGTTGATATAAAAAAATTAATCTAATATATTTTGAAGTATAAAATATTTTTGAAAAACACTTTATACTATAAAATATCAAACATATGCTCAGATGATTTTTGGTGGTGTTTGACATTATAGTTTAAATATACCTTTGAGGATTTTTAATTTTTTTAACTTCAAAATATTATTTTATATTTTGAATTATTTTGATGTGATAATATTAAAAATAATTTTTTAAAAAATATATTATTTTAATATATTTTTAAATAAAAAATATTTAAAAGTCAGCTTTTATAGCATTAATAAACGGAATGACACTAATAAAATTGTGAAATAAAGATAAGAAGTTTGAAGATTTCATAGTTTAAAAGGATGGGCTGATTTGTATTGACTCTTCTAATCAAACAATGGACAAAATATCAAAAAAGACACATACGATGCGGTGTCCTTTACACCGAATACCCCTTCCAAAGCTTCCAAAACACAAGTTTTCAAATCGTTTATTTATCCAATAATTTGGACTCTTGCTCAGCGTTTAGATCAGCAGATGCTCCAAAACTGTGTTTGGTTTAGCCCTTTTGACCTCTCAACTTCCGAGCAATATTTTACGAGTTGAAAAAAATGAAGCCTGCATAGCCAGGGCAGTCCCCATTTATACTGCTTCCAAGACTGCACAACTCCAAGTCTCAACTCTGGAGTTGCGTCAATTTGTTTCACCTCTCTCTCCATTCCAAGAAAAACCATCCCTGTGAACTCCATTTCCTTTGAGGATCTTTGTCCCTTTCTCTCCCTGTATATTCATTGAAATCCCAGAAAAATTTGAAGGCTCGCTCTTTCAAGATTGTCTCTCTCTCTCTCTTTCTCAGACAAATTAAGCTCCAGTTTCCAAAGAAAGTAACACGTATAGCAAATAAATAATGCTCTTCAAGAGTATCAAGAAGAAAATGTGGATTTTTTTTTGTTAACATATTTCGATGTCCTTTCAAACCCAAAAGTGTCCCTTTTCCGTTATGGAATTCATGATCATAGCTAAAACAACATCAAGACTCACCAACAAAGCTGTTAAACAACAAAACTTTCCTCTCCAAATGCTTTCTTTCTGGTTTGCTCCAACAACTCGACCTCCAGGCCTACTCTTCTGCACTTTTGGCTCGTAGACTAAACATATAGTACAACATAAGCATATTTTTCAAAATTCAAGAACTTGCTTCTTTTTACAATGTTTGACTACTGTTTTAACTCTAACTCTTCATCTGGGTCCGGTTATATGAACACGTTTGATCCGTTTCCGCGTAGTTTAGAGGGTTTTAGTGATGTTTTGCAAGGGAGGCCCATGGTTTCTCAAACTTTGGTGTTGGATGCTGAGATGGGAGAGCTAGTAAAGGCACCTGCAAGAGTTGGGAATAAGGGGATATCTGAGGCCAAGGCTTTGGCAGCTTTGAAGAGCCATAGCGAGGCCGAGAGGAGGAGGAGGGAGAGGATCAATGCCCATCTTGATACTCTTCGCGGTCTTGTGCCCTGCACTGAAAAGGTTAGCATATGTGTTTCTTTCCTTAATTTGTATATGTGTTTCCTTCCTTAATTTGTTAGTTTTTGTCAAAAACAAATTTGTTGGTCAAGATCAATTGTCTTAATATGATTACACAGTGCTGCTTAATTCTAAATCATTCCCTTGATTGTTGTAGCAAGTTTATTAACTTTTACCAGAATTGATTCTGAAAACTGGTTAATAGGAGGTAACATGAAGACTACTTGATTAGTTTAATTAGAGGGATTTGGCTGGTGTTCCTGACTTTGTATCATTGATGGATTGAAAGATATAATTCCTGATTGGTCAAGATATAATTCCTGGTTGCTGACAGAAGTTAGGACATGATGAATCAAGATATAATTCCTGGTTGCTGACAGAAGTTAGGACATGATGAAATCTAAGGATTAAATAGAGTAATTTTTAAGGCATGATTGATCGGGGAGGAAGCAATCTTATGGCATCGGAAAAGAAATAAAATACCAGTAGAAAGAAACACCTCAGGACCTCAATCTTATAGTAACCTTAAACAACCAAATTAGTTTGGCCTATTTAATGAAAATTCTGACTTGTCCAGAAACCAGGAAAATGTAAAAAATTGGACTCAAAACT
Organism: Populus deltoides; assembly: GCA_015852605.2. NCBI lineage: Eukaryota > Viridiplantae > Streptophyta > Magnoliopsida > Malpighiales > Salicaceae > Populus > Populus deltoides. The sequence goes on from CM027573.2 coordinate 19,043,824, forward strand.
TCCCTTTAAGTTTCCTTCTATTTGCAGAGCAACTAAACCAAGGCTCATGCCAGATTGTAGAAAAACTTTGACACTGTTTTAGAAAACAGCTAAAAGAAAAGGACAATTCAATATCATGGATGATAAACTCTAAATTTAAGCAATATATAAGCATGAAGTACTGAAACAAGCAGTTATAATCTTGACAAGTTTCATTTCTCCTGATAAAGCTTAAATTAGAGAGACATATTATGTTCTAATAAACCAGAAGGATCCGTACTTGTGTTGTTTGCTCGCTGTTTCATCTTGCCTTATGAAGCTCAAGGGATTTCATCAATGTGTTATAGACCTTTATATGGTGTTATCATACCTTTTACTTTCATATCACAAAGAGTAGCTAACTTCGGTTTATGGCACATCATCTAGATTTTATTTCTCATTGAGTAGTCAACTGCATATTTTTTGTAAATAAAGTCAACTAGGGATCTTTAATCTGTCATCAAAAAGAAAAAATATGGAGATTGAGATTAAATACTTAGATAATGCATTAGAAGGGGTATGGTTAATTAGTACAGGTTGCAACCCTTGCTTCTCATCCTTGTATACTTTTTAATAAAATAGAATTTATAACATTTTCTTTAATCCCCCCATTCATCAAAAGAATAAGAACATTTTCTCTAATCTTAACATGGTGACCTACAAGTTACTAGAAGGATGAATAACATGTATTTTCTAAATGCATCATTACATTATAATGTCCATAGTTCTAGTTGAATCAGCTAGTTGTGTGTTGTTCTTCAATAATGCCAGGCTTGAGATTGTGAAGCCAACTTATGAGCTCTGGCTACGGGATATTAAAGGAGATAAATTCTAGTATACTGATGGCTTGGAACCCCCCCTGGTCCTAATTTACCGTTCGTTTATTTGATGATCTTCTAGTATTTTAACATGAAGAAACAAACCACATATTGATTCGAAAATAAGATTAATATATAGCAGAGTCAAACCTACTGTCGGCAGGATACGCCCTCAGACACACACACACACACACACACACACACACACACACACAAATATAAGAACTAGTAGTTGATAAATGATAATATTAATCGGATGGTGGGACAATATGCCAGGTCCTGAATCATGGTCCCACCATGATGTTTTTTTGAGTATTCATATGTGTGATGGTTTAAGTTTTTTTTCTTTATTAGCTGCTGAGTATGATAATTTATCTCGATCATATAATACATATGATTTAATATCAAGGTCGGAATTGCCAACATGAAATAGACGTCTGGGACAATAAAGACGCTATATTTGAAATTCTCAAGCTTCGAAATTGACAACATTAAGTACTATAGGATTTCTTTCGGTCATTGTCCTTCTCATTGTGTATTTTCTGTCATTTTCTTATGTGAAGTTGCAAATGTTGACTAAGTCAAAAAAATCATATATCTACCTCATCTTTATTGGCCTTTTTCAAACTGTTTTCTACTGAAAGTTCTGGAGGGAGTTAGCTTAGCCTATAAACTTTGATTAAAATCGAAGTAGTAGCTGAATGAATCATTGATTTTTCTTAATTAACCAAATTACTTTTGCAGGTAACATTGAAATATGAAGGCATATCTTGCTGGTATGTCACTGCTAGCATAAGCATGCTGTTGGCTGCGATCGTAGTTTCACTTTTATTTCGTCTTAAGGCCATATAACTTAATTAATGATCGTGGCAATTCCCATTATCGGTTCTGACTTGTATCTTTGTGTTTAAATGATAATTGTAGATGGACAAAGCCACGTTGCTTGCCGCTGTCATTAGCCAAGTCAAAGAACTCAAAAGGAATGCCTTGGAATCCTGTAAAGGCCTTCTTATTCCAACAGCTGATGACGAAGTAAAAGTTGAGACATATTTTGATGGAACTAAAGAAGGAACGTTGTACTTCAAGGCATCTATCTGTTGTGACTATCGACCTGAGCTTCTATCCGATATAAGACAAGCTATTGATGCACTTCCTTTGAAAATGGTGAACGCAGAAATATCAACCTTGGGAAGCCGGTTAAAGAATGAGTTTGTATTCACCAGCAACAGAAATAAGAATGCTGTAGATGATGCAGAGGCAATGCAGCATCTTACAAAATCTATTCACCATGCCCTAACATCTGTCTTGGAGAAAGGTTCTGCCTCACTAGAATACTCACCAAGGACAACACTTCCAAACAAGAAAAGGAGGGTGACTTTCTTTGATTCCTCGAGCTCGTCTTCTTAAGAACCAAAAATCTTGTTGTTGGTGGTGGTGTTGATGTTCATGCCCGTATCTCTTCTGGGAAGTGTTATCTGTTTGTGTGTGAGAGGTGTGCAAAATGTGGAAGACTTTCTGATAGCAATACATATTACACGATTGATGCCTAGGATGCTTCTGCCAAGAGTATTATGAGAGTTGGTATCATCTCTTTTTTCTTTCTTTTTTGTTGATATTTACAATTAATAGCTCCCATTGGCCACCACAACCAGGTTTCCCTTACCTGGGACTAGCGCCGTGCGAGGTTTACACTAGCCTTTGCGTTGACGAGGTGGTATAATCTTAGTATTTGTAAGCATGGATGTTCCTTTGTAAGACTTGAAACTCTAATCATAACTGTCTTGTGTAATGTAACATATATCAGGTCTGGGTTTGAATAATACCTCTTTTTTGTTTGCTGGCATCTGAAATTGCATAACTGTGAATTGCAATTAGGTGCAAAGCAACTTTGTGAGATTATTATTGCAGGTTTGATAGTGTGGTTGAAGTTTTTTTAAAAAAGTATTTTTTGTTTATTATTTTTTAAAATTTATTACAGATAAAGCTACATGGTCAGTACTAATTTTCAGACATATCATTTATTTATTTGATGAAAAGAATGGAGTAGCTAAATGCTCAAACATATGAAATACAAATAATGAAAGATATAAAAAACGATTATTATCCTAATAAATATATAAAAAAAAAAAATTAGTACTTCTTTATAATAGAGATATGCATGTACCCTCCTCCACCTTCAGTTTTATGGAGAACTCTTAAGCTCCATATCCATCTATATATATTTACAGTGGAGATAGATTTCGATACTCCATACCCGCCTTTATTGAAGGTGGACTTATAATAGAGATCCACGTAAAATTTCTTCATATCCAGTTTTTATTGAATGAAATACATAGATTATGAAAACAAATTGTATATTTATCAAACAAAATTTATAGAAGTAGTTTTTTTAAAAAAGAAAAAAAAACTATACAACTTATTTTAGATATATATTAAAAATTAAAAATATAAATTTGAATATGACACTCTATTGGGTTGAAGTATACCCTCTCTGTCTTTGCATCCAAAAACTGAGTATTTTAGCTCGTCTCCCATTCTATACCTCCACCTCTATAAAGGCAAAGGTTCCTCTATACACACGACCATTTGGATAAATGGAGGTGAATATCCAGCTGGTATATATATATATATATATATATATATATATATATATATATATATATATATATATATAATCTAAAAGAGGTAGGGAAAATACTATAGCTCCCCCACATAAAGCACTTTAAATTGGATTAGGGTTTTCATTATTTTTTTCCTTGTATTTTCTACTCTAGTCCCCAACATTTGTTTTTCAATTTTATTGAAAAAATATATTTTAATTTTATCTCTTAAAACAAATTGAAACCAAGAGAACTAAATCTGAGACTAAAATTAAAAAAAAAAAACCTGCTTTTTTTAATTGTTCATGTGGTGTAGATTTTAAAATTTTAGTCACTAAAGTTTTTTTTTTTCATCTTGTTTATTGAGATTTTGACATTTCATTCCTACAATATATTTGTTTTACATTTTAGTCCCTAGATTTATGAGGAGAGAGAGTCATTGAAAAATAGTAAAGGAAAGAAAATGCAATCAATTAACCATATTTTGAGAATAAAAAAACTAAATTTAATGTTAATATCTTTCTCTTGACAAGAAAAGTGTCTTTGATGTATTTTTTTAGCTTTTACATCAGCGGAAAAAATAGATCAATGTTGAGAAATATTTTTTTATTTTAATTATGTATTTGTTTTGAGTTGAGAATTTGATTTATTAAAATTTCAAAAATATTTATCAGGTGTTTTAGGTAACAATAATTTGAGAATTAGTTTTTGGGTCCAAATAACTCCAGTCCGATTTCTTAGGTAGCTTTTTAGCGGGTAAAATTTGGACAAACAAATAACATGTCATTGATCATAGTAGACAACTAATCATATGTTTTTTATAATTAAAAAAGTGGAAAACATGTCACTTGTACTTAAACAGAAAAGAAGGTTAGACATACAGGTCTATTTTTGCAAGCTTAAACATGCTAGACCTATTTTTTTGGGCCACACACGTGGGCTTAATTTCTTTGATCCAAGTGCCTGATCCTTTTCTATTTTTTTTCAAATTTGTTTTTGATTTTGAATGAATTTTATTATATAAAAAAATACTTAACATGATATTCATGTTATTATTATTTTTTTATAATTTTTAAATAATATTATATTTTTTGATGGGAATTTTAACAATTCTTTTTCAGTTATATTGTGCCTAATATGTAAAAAACAAATTACCCATGAATATTCAATAAAAATATATATTTTTTATTTTTTTATATGATTACATCATATTTATTAATTTTTTCCTTCAGTCCCATACAAAATAATGAGATATTATGTTAATATTGTTTTTAAATGTGCTTTTTAGATCATTATAAGTTTTTATTTAAAAAAAAATATTTACAATTAAAAATCATGATTTTGTTAAAACAATAAAGTTACGCATTAATAAGAAAATAAAGTTTAGATTGAAAAAAAATACATTTTTCCTACATATAAAAAAAGTTTGAAAATTTTAACAAATCTTTATTTAAGTTGTTGATGTTTTTTATTAAAAAAAAATAAGCTCTTAATAAAAAATCATATCATATTTTTTTGAGAATTATGAGTTTTCTATGATGATTTTATTGATTTGTTTTTATCAATAATTATATGTTACCTAGACATATAGAATTTTTAAAATAATTTGTTCATTAATATTGAATAAGAATAAAATATAATTTTTTTAATTATGATTTTGATATAATTTTTTGTTCTCATTTTTTAAGATAATTTTGGAGAGATGATTGATAATGGAAGATTGCTTTCATGGTTACAATGAGTTTTTGTTTAAAAAACAATTCTTTTTTTTTAAAAAAAATTGCCAGAAGTTAAAAAGAATGTGTAAACAATTTTTTAAAGTTTTTTATTCAAAATATATTTTTTTCCTTTTTATTTCAAATCATTATAGGTTTTACTACAAGATTTAACAGTTTTACTGACGGAATTTTTCTGTCAGCATAAGACACATATTCTATCGGTAATTAATTTACCGATAAAATCACCAACGGAAATGCACTGTCGGTAAATCTTTCATCGCTAATTTTTTATTCATCGGTAAATCTATTGGTAATAAAAAAATAAAATTTCCCGCATTATTTCGTCGGTATATCCCTTGGTAATAATTTTTTATTACCAATGGATTTATCGACGGATATACCGACAGAAATTCCATCGGTAACTTCGTCAGTAATTATTTAAAAACATTTTAAAAAAATTCATTTTATAAAATTATAAAATAATTAAATTAACATAAATCAACACTGTATACTATATACTCAAAATGCTTGGAAAAAAAATAAGAAAATCAAATCAAACAAATTTGCAACAAATAAATTCAACTAAAAAAATTCATATGAAAAAAATGAAGTTGCAATTGTTAAAAATTTAAAAATCCTATAAATAAATCAACTAAAAATTGGTCTCATATGAAAAACAAATCTCACAACAACATTTATACAATTATTAAGAATAAAAACAATTAAAAACAAAATAAAAAACAAATATAGTGAAAACAAATCATGAAAAAAGAAGAAAAAAGAAAAATCTTACCTTAATGTAGTTGCAAGTGAAGCTAAGGACAGAGAAAAAAATTTCATAAAGCATATTAATTAAAAAAAAAAACTAAGAGGATAAAAGAAGAAAGAAGAAGAAGACATATCCGAGCATGGAGGAAAAGAGAAGGAGAGAGGAGAGAAAAGAAGAAAAAGAAATAGATATTGATGTGTTTATACATATAGTGAAGAAGAAGAAGAAGAAAAAGAATTATAAGAAATGAATCTGTTTCTTGTGAAATAAGGGCATTCAGGCTTTTTATTGGGGCGCATTAGCGACGGATTTACCGACGGATAATTGAATATTAATATTTTTTAATTATTCCATCGGTAATATTTAATTTAAATTTTCAATTTCGTAAAAAGTTTTTGGAAACCGCCAACAATTACCGATGATTTTTCAATCCATCGGTGATTCTGTCTGTAATATTTAAATGAAAATTTTAAATTAATTGAATTTTTCAGAAAACCGTCAAATAACACCGACGACTTTTTAATCCGTCGGTGATTTTTTCTGTAAAAAACAACAATTAACAGTACAATTGGAAGGTGAACAGTTCTGGAGCTCTCTAGAAAATACCGACGGAAAATTCCATTGGTGATTCCATTTGTAATTGACTTGATGAACAATGTTCATAGTTTACCAACAGATTTACCGACGGACCAACAGAATAAATTCCGTTGGTAATTCCGTTGGTAAAAATGACACATCATCATTTTTTTCTTTGTTTTAATTTTTTTTCCCACAGTAATTCCCTCGGTGTATACCGATGAAATATTTTCGTCGGTAAAATCTCTTATAAATTTACCGACAAAAATATTCCCTCGGTATTTTCGTTTGTATTTATCGATTTTCTGGTAGTGTTTTTGGAATTTGTTTTTGATAATTGTTCTATTTTATTCAATGAACTCTTTTGGTAATAAAAAATAATTTTTATTTTCAAAACAAAACAAAAAATTTACATGAATAGGAAAAGACAAGTTTGATGAAAAAATATATTTTTCTTTGATAATTTTATTTTTAGTATTTTCTAAAAATTTCTAGTTTTATAATTATTTAATTAAATAAAAAATAGATTCTAGAAAAACAAAGTAATGAAACCCTAGCAGAAGCATGACTTAGATCATGGGTTGTGGGAATTAAGCAAGTTTGACCTGAGTCAATTCAAAATATCATTTAATTTTTCTTCTATTTCTTACAAAAAAATCATTGAATCAACATTGTTTTTTGTTTTTTAAAAAAAATCCGAACGGGTTTAGCCAAGTCAATCAAGTTGCATATGCACTCACCAAGTTGGATGGCCACATTGTATCAATTTCTATATAATTTATTAAGAAACTCAATCTAATCTAGAAACCATAGTTATTAAACTTGGACTGACCCGGCGGGTTGACTCGGGACTAGATGGCTAGACTGGTTGGGGTAAAATAAAAGACCGGCAAGAGTAAAAAAATAATCAAACCCGATTGACCTGCTTGGTCTACTCGTGACCCTAGCGACCTAGCAAAACCCAATAGAGACTAGGTTTTTTTCATATGTGTTTTTTTCTTAGTCAGAGACCCTTCTTTTTTTATATTTTTTACTTGATTACTTTTTCAAAGTTTATTATATAAATACTAGAAAAATATTTTATTTTATCAATATGAAATTTGAAACTTTTTAGTATAAATATTTTGTGTTCACAAGAAATTTTTTTTTTCAATGTGGGATTTGAAGCCTTTTAGTATATATATATTTTATGTTCACAAGAAAAAAATTATGATTTTTCAATGTGGGATAAAAAAACTTTTTTGATTTAAATATTTCAACTTAAAATAATAACATAATACTTTTTTCAATATAAGATAAAAAAACTTTTGAAATAATATTTTAAACTTTATTATTTATAATATGTATAGATTATTTTCATATGAATTGTTTTTTAATTTTTTTTATATAAAATATTAAAACTTTAATTTTTTTTTAAAAAATTTTCTGAATTAATTCAAATTGATAGAGATTAATTCGTGTAATCAATAATCTGGCATTTTAGCTGGGGAATGGAGTTTAATAACTATACTATAAAAAAAAAAATTGAATCAATGAGTCACTCTGTTGACCCACAAAACTAGTTAAGTGTAAAGGCATTATAAAAAAAAAAAAAAAAAAAATTCCCGGCAGTGGCGCACACGCAACTGAATAGTCATCCCCTAATTCTTGTTGCATTGTTATCGTTGGTTTGGGTCACCTATTTTTGCCGAATGGGATGTGGTAAACACATTTGCTTGAATAAATAACTATAATAAATATAAATGAAAATAAAAAAGCAAACAACGAGAATGTTTTGTTAAAAGCAAACAATTCTTTTTTTTTTAAAAAAAAAAAAAACAGGATGGGTCGGAGTCGTCGGACCTAGTTTGCAAGTCTGGAATTTGTAGTGAATAGCAAATCACAACTTATTTGTTTGTTTTTAGGTTTGATTATATTTTAAAATAATAATAATAATAATAATAATAATTTTTGGATTATTTGAATTTATTAATATAAAAAATAAATCTTTAAAATAAAAAAAATTATTTTAAAATAAAAAACATTTTAAAAAAACCTTACCCAGTTACCCGCATTCTCGATTTCATAATATGTTATCAGACCCGACGTGGAACAGTAAATACTAAAAGAAGAGTAAATATTTATTTAGCCCTTCTATTTTTATTGAAATAATTATTTAATCCCTGTAGTTTTATATTCATGGTTAAATAAGTCTTATGTAATTAGTTGTCATTTACAATTTAATTATGCACCCAAAAACAACTTACAATCTAATTGTACCCTTAATTCTTAGTCAAAATCTCCAACCTTACCAGAAAAAAGCAGGTTTAAGAAGTGGTTTAGTTTGGACATTTTGAAAAAGAGTTAACAGTGACCTCCGCTTAAGGGACTAACTTATGATGTGTTCAGACAAACAAGGACTAGATAAAGGACAGGAAGAACTAAATAATAATTAAGAAAATATTAATGAAGTGAAAGTCTAAAAACAGAAGGGAAAAGGATTTCTCTTGTCGCGGAAGATCCAGTTTCAATTCCAAACACTAACTTATGATGTCTCCATGATGTTTTTGAATTAATTTAATTAAAAACCAAAAGCGAAAACACTCTCAAAGTCAGGAAGGCTGCTTTTCTCTTTGCGTCAAAGAGTTCAACAAACAAGTTGAAGAATATCTAAACATAAAGAGTTTGCTTACAATCAATCAATCTGTCAAATCTTAATCAGAATTGAAAGGTAGAAGAGTGCGTTATGGCTCAAGAGGAAAAGAGTGGGAGTGGATGTGGATCTTCATCTTCTACTATCCTCCAATTCGTACCCTTTAATAGCTTAGCTGACGAAGGTTTCTGGCACAGATTGTCTTCTTTGAAGCTCAACAAATATGGCATCGATGATTCTCCTATACCCATCACCGGTAATATCTTTTTTTAATTCTTTTGGGTTTTCTTTAAGCATTCAAATTGTTAATGATGAGAACTCCGAAATTGATTGATGTGTAATGATATATTGAAACTATATTAATCAAGCTTTTTGAAAAAAAGAAAAGGAGTTAACAGTTAAGAGGCTGGATTTTGAATAGGAGGCAGGTGTGGAATTTGTGACTAGTCATATGTTCATATAGACGATCTTTATTCATGCAAACTAGGATTTGGACTGGTCTTGTTTCAGGGTTTTATGCGCCTTGCTCACATTCTCAAGTATCCAATCACTTGAGACTTCTCGCTGAATCTTTGCCGACTGATGAAAATGACCAGTCTTCAATGCCAGCAATTAGTCGCGGTAACAGGAACAGATGCCCTGTACCCGGGACTCTTTACAATACAAATACATTGGAGGCCTTCCATGCCCTGGATAAAAAGAGCTTGCTAAAGGAGGAAGCAAACAAGGTATTTCATTCAGATTGATCTTGGATGAGCAATTTTAGCATTGCAGTGATGAATTGACTTTATTGTAAGTTGAGAGAAAATGTGATTTAACTGCTTGTTTGTTCAAGTGAAGAGGGTATTTAGTTCAAATTGGTCTAATTCTTGAACTGTAAACATGGCCATCTCCCATCAGTGATTTCCTTTTTGTGAAAGAATATGTGATGATTTCTTGAGATAAAGATGTCACATGAAAATTCTGTTTTGTGAATAACTAGATTTGGCAAGACATTCATAATGGGAGAGCAGTGGAGGACAGTGCGGTGCTTTCAAGGTTCCTTCTTATATCCTTCGCAGACCTAAAAAAATGGAGCTTTCATTACTGGTTTGCTTTCCCTGCCTTGGTGCTTGATCCTCCTGCGACTTTGGTTGAATCAAAGCGTGCTTCAGAATGGTTCACCTCAGAAGAGGTGCATATAATATGATAACTGTTGGGAATTCAGTAGTAATCTATTATAATAGCTGTCATTTATCTGTTTAGTAATACTAAAATGATATGTGTAATGTGTAGGTAAAATCTGTATCTGTGGCTTGTAATGACTGGCGTAACTCAAGCTTAACCGCAGGTAAAATCATCTCTTTTCTTTCAGTTCACATGTCATTTGGTCAATGAGATAACCTTAACTCCTTGATCATGCAAATCTGCTGCAGATGTTCCATTCTTTTTTATCAGTATTGCTTCCAATTCCCATGCTACTATCAGGCATCTAAAGGATTGGGAAGCCTGCCAGGCTGATAATCAAAAGGTCCATCTCCAAACTCTTCCAGTTCCTTGGAAAAATGAATATCGTGTATCTATAAATAGGGAAATTCTCGTATATTTATCTGTTTATATGCTCCTGGGGTAAAGTAATGAGATGTGATTGTAAATGCCTCTTTCTTAAAGCTAATTTGCCTGCTATCATCAGGTGCTATTTGGTTTTTATGACCCATGTCATGAAAAAGATCCTGGTTGGCCTCTTCGCAACTTCCTAGCACTGATTTCTTCAAGATGGAATCTGAAGAGTGTCCACTTTTTATGCTACAGAGAGAGTCGTGGTTTTATGGATATGGAGTCTTCCCTTGTCATTGAAGCCTTAATAACAGCTCCACAAGGTAGACCAGCTGAAATTGGCTAACACAGCTCTAGTCCAATTGCTGTTTTGACTTCCTACAGCATGCATATATGGTGAATCTCTAACTTGCAAGAAATATCTGTTTTCAGGATTGAATGATCGTCAACTTGTACCTAATGCAGTTGGATGGGAAAAAAACAAAAATAAATACGTATCCAGATGTATTAACCTTGCTACATCCATGGACCCAACTAGGTATTTGTCCCCATTTCTCCTCCTTGTCCATGGTAGTATCACCCCATTTATCTTATCATTTCAAATGTTCTTTACAGGTTGGCCATATCTGCTGCAGATTTGAATTTAAAACTAATGAGATGGCGTGCCTTGCCATCCCTTAACTTAGATGAGTTATCTTCTGTGAAGTGTCTTCTCATAGGAGCGGGCACGCTTGGATGCCAGGTTGCTCGCATGCTTATGGTGAGTGTGATATGAAGATTCGATTTATTGTTGACAGTCTATATGTTGGTTCTCAAAGATTATGTATATTGCAGGCTTGGGGTGTCCGAAAAATTACACTACTTGACAATGGAAGAGTGGCTATGTCTAATCCATTGAGGCAGTCCCTGTACACATTGGATGACTGCCTCGATGGAGGTGATTTTAAAGCCTTGGCAGCTGCTAAAAGCTTGAAGCGTATTTTTCCAGCTGTGGTAATTAATTTTACTTTTAATAGCCATGTACATAAGGCTTAGCTCAAAATGAATGTTGATCCTTTTCTTTTCTTTTCTTTCTTTTTCATTTTTTCTCATCATGAACATTAATCCTTGCTAATAGTTCATCTCTTGTTTCCCTTTTTTTTTCCTCAGGAAGCAAAGGGTGAAGTGATGGCTATACCAATGCCTGGTCATCCAGTGACTAACCAAGAAGAGAAGAGTGTGGTTGATGATTGTAGCCGTCTGTATGATCTGGTTGATTCCCATGATGCAGTTTTCTTGTTGACTGATACAAGAGAGAGCCGATGGCTCCCAACCCTTCTATGTGCAAGTGCTAACAAGGTGTCTTCTTAATCTGATCTGTGTACCTAGTACAGTTCTTGTGATGTTTTCAGTCTTTTCTTTCACCAAGCTTATGTTGAATTGATCTGGAGGATCAATTAACTTGATTTTAACTCATTGGATTGGCCATCTATTATTAATTCATATGGATGTTTGCTTTTATTTATTTATTTATTCAATTATCCTTCTGCAGATTACTATAACTGCAGCTCTTGGGTTTGATAGCTTCTTGGTAATGCGGCATGGCCCTGGTCCTTTTAGCTCTGCTCATGCTAACACTTCATCTGTTGATATGGAAAACCTTGCTCAAACTGACAAAGGAGGGAAGAGACTGGGCTGTTACTTCTGCAATGATGTGGTTGCACCTACAGATGTAATTTACTAGAATGCAATTGATCTGATGTATTAATTGTTTTTTAATCAAGGTCAGAATTAATTCATGTTCTCTTTGTGCAGTCAACTGCCAATCGAACTTTAGACCAACAGTGCACTGTTACACGTCCAGGGCTTGCTCCTATTGCTTCATCTCTTGCTGTAGAGCTTTTTGTCAGCATCTTGCATCATCCTGATGGGTAAGTCTGGAAAACTATGTCAATGAAGCTCGTAGTCTACAAATATTTATGTCTATGGCATCCTCATATTAAGAATTTATTAAGAAATTCCATTTCTTTTGCTTTCATTTGTGAACAGGATGTTTGCTGAAGGTGATTTCACAAACTCCACTAGTAGCAGTGGTGGCAGTGAGCCACCTCTTGGTATATTGCCCCACCAGATTCGGGGTTCTCTCTTTCATTTTTCACAAATGACCCTCGTAGGCCACTCCTCTAATAGTTGCACTGCTTGTTGCAGCACTGTAAGTTTTTGCTGATACAAGAAGATTTTTCAATTAATTTCACGTGCCTGCTTCATCATCTCTTACAATCTTACTTCTAGTGTTCATACAAGTGGCAGTTTAGTGGGTAAATAAGATGATAATGCTCTTGTTGCTTAGGCAGTCCAAACAATTAGGGAATTTAAGAATAGGGTTTCACCAGATGCCTTTCTGACCCCCCCCCCCCTTGAAATTCCCTTTTGTTAACTTATCTTCTCTTCATATAGGGTTTTCTTAGCCTGAACCCCTTAATTTTAAGTGTTTGTTTGCAGCTCATGTGGCCTCCCTTGGTCCTTTTAGAGGCACTTTGTTATTGAGACTGATCATTGACAGTTTCTTTTAGGAGCTGCAGAAAAGATAGCATTCATACGCATATACCTTCTATCAAATTTGGGATGACAGTTGCAATATATATATATCCTTTCTTTTGCAGTCGACATGTTCTTCATTTGTTGTTCTTTGTTCTCTAGTTCTTTCATCACATTATAGCTGCAATTTAACCTATGATTAAACAATATGCTCAGGTTGTATCAGAATATCGGAAAAAAGGAATCGAATTCCTGCTTCAAGCAATTAATCATCCTACTTATTTGGAGGATCTCACCGGACTCACAGAATTGAAGGAGTCGGCTAACTCATTTAAATTGGACTGGGATGATGAGACAGATGACTTTGATGAAGATGATTGTGTTGAAATATAATTATCTTTCCACATTTTCTAATTGTTCTCATATCAATTGTACAAATGAAAGCAAATCAGTGACATTCTTTTCTTCATTATGTTTGATCTATCTCAGAGATCAAGATCACCAGCATGAAATACTGCTTGTTAATTAACGACATAAATGCTGATGCCCACGAGCAACCAAAAAAAAAAAAAAACAACCTACTGGTTTGAGTTGACGAAGGAGCTGGTTGTGTTCTAAGGCTTAAATGAATCTGGTACATGTGACTTTGAAGTTTGAACTCAATTACACACACACACACACACAGTAAAGCTAGAAAGAGAAATTGAGATAAGTATGGCCTTTCTTTGTTAGTAAGGCAGGAATTTTTTTTCAGTTATGTAGATGATGTGAGAAGGCAAGAACTAGGCTCATTTTAATTGCCCTCCTGAATTGTGTCAAGATCTCCTGAATTGTGTTAAGATTTGGAGTGTTGTATTTTTTTTTTAAGTGTTTGAACTTAGCATGTTAAATAGTTTGTTTGAAAATATAGTTGAAACCATGTTTTCTTAAATTTTAAATTGTTTTTTTATTAATTTTTTATGTTTTTAGATTATTTTGATGTGTCAATCTCAAAAATGATTTTTAAAAAATAAAAAAATATATTATTTTGATGCATTTCTAAGCGAAAAGTATTTTGAATCATAACCATTACTACAATTTCAAACAAGCCCGACGTTGAAGATGTGTTTGTTGGTGGCTTTCGAGTTCCTATTGAAACTAGTGTATTGGACTTGGACAAATAATTGTTTGTTATGTGTGAGAGGATTGGATAAATAATTTTTGTTATGTGTTTGGTGTGTTTTAGATTAAATTGGATAATTTATCTTATTATGAATTTGGCAAATACTAGATAAGACTCGATTGATCTAAGATCTAGGCTAGTCTGAGTTTAAAAAAAATAAAGAAAAGATTGATTCGATCTAATTTGATAAAAAATTCAAGTTAACCTAAGACTTAGTCAACCCGAGATAAAAGATAGGTAAAAAACCTATTGATTTTTTATATATATATTTTGATTAAAATGAGGTTATTTTATTTTAAAAAAAAAAAATTGAGGCAACCCAAGTTGACTTTACCAGCTTGTGACTCGAGCTTTATCTTGGATTTACCCCTGAGTCGGGTTTTAAAACTATAATAATAATTATTTTTATTTTTATGTTGCTTTGGGTCAACTCAGGTTGACCATTCCAACCCTTGACTTGAGCCTTACCCCAGGTCAACCCCTTAGTTGAGTTTTAAAACTATGACAATAATTATTTTTAGAGACCAATGGTCAACCTGACCCACGACCTGAGCTTGACCCTTGATTAACCCCTGAGTAGAGTTTTAAAAGTATGATAATAACTCATTTATCCTTATGTTGACCCGGGTTAATGGCCAATCTGACCTGTGACCTAAGCCTAACCTCAAGTTGATTCCTGAGTCGGATTTTAAGACTATGATAATAATATTTTTTTATTCTTATGCTGACTCGAGTCAATGGTCAACCTGACTCGTGACTTGGACCTGGTCTTGGGTCGACTTCCGAGTCAAGTTTTAAAACTATGATAATATTCATTTTTATCTTTATGTTAACCCGAATCAATAGTCAACCAAACCCTTGACCTAGGTTTGGCCTTGGGCCAACTCTCGAGTCAGGTTTTTAAATTATTATAATAATCATTTCTATTCTTATGTTAACTCGGGTCAATGGTCAACTCGACCTATGAGATGATCGAGCCTAGCCCCAAGTTGATCCTTGAACCAAGTTTTAAAACTATAATAATAACCATTTTTATCCTTATATTAACTTGGGTTAATGGTCAACTTGACCTGTGACCCGAGCTTGGCCTTAGGTCAACCCTCGATTCGAGTTTTAAATCTATAATAATTATTATTTTTATCATTATGTTGACTCAGGTCAATGGTCAACCCGACCCGTGACCCAGGCTTGGCCCTGGGTCGAGAATTGGATAAGTTTATCACTACTAGAAAATCGATAAATACAAACGGAAATACCGAGGTAATATTTTTGTTGGTAAATTGCCGACGGATTTTACTGACGAAAACAATAGGAAAAAAATAATTAAAATACAGCAAAAACAAATAATGACGTGCTATTTTTATCAATGGAATTACCGACAAAATAAATTCCGTCGGTAAAATCATTAGTAAACTGTCAACACTATTCATCATGTTAATTACAAAGAGAATCACCGATGGAACATTCTGTCGGTATTTTACAGAGAGATCTGGAACTATTCACTTCCCAATTGCACTGTTAATTATTGTTCTTTACAAACAAAATCACCGACCGATTGAAAAATTGTCGGTGTTATTTGGCAGTTTTCTGAAAAATTTAAATTAAATTGAATATTACAAATAGAATCACCGATGGATTGAAAAGTTGTCAGTGATATTTGGCGGTATCTGAAAATTTTTGATTAAATTCAAAATTTCAATTAAATATTATAGACGAAATCACCGACGGAATTATTAAAAATATTAATATTTAATTATCCATCGATAAAATTGTTAGTAAAACGCCCCAATAAAAAGCCTAGAATTCCTAATTTCTACAACAGTCTCTCTTGTCTTCTTCTTCTTTTTCTTATCTTCTCTCCTCAACTCTTTCTCTTCTTCTCTATGCTCAAGTATGTCTTTTTCTTCTCTTCTCTCTTCAATTGTTTCTCTTCTCCTCCATGCTCAGGTATGTCTTCTTCTCCTTTTTTATTTTTTCTTCTCAGTTTTTTTTTTAATTAGTATACTTTAGGATTTTTTTTTTCTCTTCTTAGCTTCACTTGCAATTACATTAAGGTAAAAAAAAAATTTCTTCTTTTTTCATGTTTTTTTCACTATATTTGTTTTCTATTTTATTTTTAATTGTTTTTGTTCTTAATAATTGTATGAATGTTGTTGTAGGATTTATTTTTCATATGAGATCAATTTTTAATTGATTTATTTATAGGATTTTTCATTTTTTTTTTCATATGAATTTTTTTAGTTGAATTTATTTTTTCGTGTTATTTATTTGTTGCAAATTTTTTTGAGTTGATTTTCTTCTTCTTTTTTCCAAGCATTTTGAGTATTATAGAGTGTTGATTAATATTAATCTAATTATTTTATAGTTTTGTGAAAAATATATTTATTTTTAAATAATTATCGACGGAATGAAATATTTTTTTGCTCGCTTTTTCCATAAGTAAATCAATCGTTAATAATATTTTTTTATTACCAACTGACTTACCGACGGATAAAAAATTACGGACGAAAGATTCACCGACGAAGACTTTCCGTCGGTGATTTCGTTGGTAATTTTTTTTACCAACGGAATGGTAGTGCAAATACTGACGGAAAATTCCATCGATAAATCTAAAGATTATGGTAGTGTATCTGCCTTTTTTACTATGAAAAACATTTCTTCACGAGAACAACCTTGGACAAGTCAAAAATTGATTTTTGTACTGTCTAAAGGTGCACCAAAGAACTTCAATTTTTTTTTTTATCATATCCTATTCAACATTATCCAGCATATCAAACACTAACTAAATTTTACTAGACAAATCGTGTCTAGATAACTCTCGTGTAGTTATAAAATCCAATGCTCCTCTTTATGAACAAAAAAGAATTTAAAATAGGAGAATTATTTCAATTTCTTAATATTTTTACTAAATTTCCAATCTATCTTTGTAAGTTTAATTGTTTTCAATTTCTTCATGAATATAAGGTCATTCTCCAATATGTATTTTTATCATATTTTTTCACGTAAATTGATAGAAATACCTTTATGTAAGAAACTAAAATTTCACATAAATTATTAAAATGCTAATAAACATGAAAACAAAAGGAATTTTAATATCACGTTATAATTTATTATTTTTAAATATTTCATGATAAATTAGGCCGTGTTTAAGTTTTTCTTGTGAGGATGTTTTCATAGTTTGAATGACAACATGTGCCAGAAGGATAAAATGTAGAATGATCTAAACTAATTTGGAGACAAATTAGAAGCAATTACATTTATACTTTATAGAAACATATTAGAGATTAAACCTAAAATATAAGGATAATTTAAGCTATTTTTTTTTTAAAAAAAACTATACTACCCCAATTGCCTAATGGACTAATGTCTCGTTTGTTTATTGGAAAGTAGTTTCTATTTGGAAATTAATTTTCTTGAAAAGTGGATTCCTGAAAAATAAATTATTTACCGATATTTGGTAGTGTCATTGAAAATAAGTTGGAAAACACTTTCCAAGATTTGGTTATGTCATGAAAAAAGAGTTGGAAAATAATTTATTAATATTTTTTTCAAGTTTATTAAAATAATGAGGAACAAATCTTACAAATTAAAAAGTTGAATGAGGAAAATAATTACAATTTTATAAATTATTTCAAATAAAATAAATAACAATTAAAAGAATAAGGATCAAATTTGATAGATAAAAAATTTTAATTAAAAATAATAATAAGAGAAAAGTAAATAACAATCATAAAAATGAGGATCAAAATTAATATAAAAATTAAATTAAATCAAATTCTAAGGGGTGAAATTGAAAACAAAAAAATTCAAAACAAAATATATAGCAATCAAAAGTTTGAGGATCAAATTTGTTATAATCAACAAATAATATGATATTTTTAAATTTTTCACAACTTTTAGAAAGGGTTTCCGTCCAATATAAAAGAAAAATATTTTTCTAAAAATTAACTCAATTTTTTTAAACTAAAAAGTATTTTTTATAGACTAATTTTTCTAATCTAAGTATATGTCTAAGCTCAGAGGAAAAAAAAATGTTCATAACTAAATACGAGGTGACTAAGGAGCTTAGTAAAGCTTCTATTATTATGAATAATGTTATTATTCTAAAAAATATTTGTCATCGATGAGTTTTCAAATAACATTAATGATGGATGGGGTCTTTATCCTTCTATTATATGCAGTGACGGATACAAAATCCAATTTTAGTAGGGCAAAATAATATAAGTATACAATTAAATTAATTAAGATCCAAAAGTCTAAAAATTATAAGTTTCTAATATAAAGTTTAAAATTTACATATATTATAAAAAAGATGCTCAATAAAATTCTATTTTTTTCTTATAATTCACAATCATTCAACCAATCATTTCCGATTCGATTGTATAACTGGTTTTTAATTAATTTCATCACTGAAAATATTCTCTCTGCTGATATAGTGACCACTGATAAGGTTAATGATAATGTTATAAGTAAAAACACTAAAAGATTTACCACAATCTTCTTTATCTCCACCAATTTTTCCCCACTAATACAGTGGTCACTGGGAAAATTAATGCTAATTTTACAAGTAAAAAAGACTAAAGGATATACCATAACCTTATTTCATTAGTTTCTCATGGTTTTTTTTTAAATTATATTGAAAATTCAACTACAACTAAACAACATAATTAAATCCAGTTTAATCTTCATCAACACAACACCACACAATAAATACACGCAACTACAAACATTTACTATGGTTCAAAAAGTTCTCATTCCCCTCATTAAATGGCTGACCCTACTTTTACAATAAATACCCAATTTTTCTTATTCAATTATGCTTTATTAAAAGTCATTTACATCATATTTCATCCCAAGAACATTACATTTTCACAATTCACTTTTCTTCAATTTAAAATTTAAAAATTCTAATTCAAAATTTTGCATAAACTTTGTTAATCTTTACTTAAACTTGTACAATCAAGTTTATGACATCTTACCCGATAATGATATGAACTTTGAATGTTAACCAACAAAAATCTTTTACTCCTCCTCCTCCTTTCTCTTTTAATATTGTGAGTTTCCTCTCTCTACTTTGTTTTTCTCTCACTTGATTTTCCCCTTAATTCTTGAGATAGATCTGTTCAGCATTCACACCCTCATCTATCTTGTCTTAAATCTTGGTTTCTCTCCAGGTTTTAGTGAGGAAGCTCTCAAATTTATTTATTTTATCTTTTATTTTTTTTTGCACGACCGATAGTTTAAACGGGAAGAAGAAGCTGAATTTCCAGTTTTTTTCCAGTTTATTTATGAAAATGCCATTAAATAGCCTACACGTTATTTTTGGTCCAACTGTTGATATTCTTGCCTTTCCAAACTTCAAGGACTATTTTTAACCCAAGATAGAGTAATGTGTTAGGAGGCTCTTTGTAAAATTATAGTCCAATCTAACAATCAGATTAAGAGTTATGCTTGATAGCGTAAAACCGATCAATAAGTGATTTTACATCAAAATCCAAATTTTTTTATTCAATCATTGCTAGAACTATATCAGCTATTTTACTATGTCCTTAGGACTATTTTTTATTTCAAAATATATTTAATTTTCCTTTTCATTATTTGTTTCATTTACATACTTACTATAATTTCATGATAACATTACCAATTTTTAACCAGAATTTACACTAACACTTTTTTCATGTAGTTTTTTTTCCTAACTTTTATATCTCATTTCCATTATAATTCCTCCAATTTTTTTTCTCATTCTCAAAACACGTCTATTTTAATTTCTCCTAGTTCATATATCAGTCGAAACCCATTACAGATTCAAGCATGATATATATTTCATTTGATTTTTTTTGGCCAGTGTGGGCAAGTGCCCACATGTCGGATTGATCTATGATTATATTATGGCGAAGAGTTTGATGATTTTTCTTATGTGTGATGTTCATGTTAAATTGAGTTATAAGTCTTGTACATAGATTCTAGAAGATAAGGAAGGATCCAGAATCCAAGATACGTGAAATGTGGATGGGAGGATTTTTCATTTATTGAAAAAAGAGATCCGAATGTATAATTTTTTTTTAAAAAAAGATTATAGAGTGTTTTAGGGATGACAATGAGTATCCACATATCAAATTTTTTAATATTCATATCCTATCCATTACCTCATCGAGTAAAAAATTTAGATATCTATAAACTATCAATTAAGCTTTGGGTATTCATACAAGTATCCATTATCTGACTATTATTGATTATTCAATAAAAAATAAAATAGTTTATATATATTTGAAGTGTGTGTATTGATAAATTATACATATATGTGTGTTTTATGTCAATATTGAGATATGCAAAATTATATGTAGTTAATAATTATAGTAAATCTCTAAGATAAATAAAAAAAACATATCTAATGAAAAGGGTAAATGAGGTAAAATATTTGTATTTATATCTATTTTTTTATTTTTATTGGAAGAATAACACTGAAAAAAATAACACAAATAAAATAGCAAATATAAGCAACACAAAATTTTGTTGAATAGAGTCAACACATACAAGTTATAATTTAAAATTTTATTACTGAATATTTTCTCCTCAAATTCTATCTTAAGGCTTACAACTTCTTAAATAAACCCCAAAACCAACCTAAACAAATTTAAAAAAACCCAAAAATTAAAAAAAATATCTTAAACAAACTAGAAAAATTCAAAACTATAAAGGAAAAGTAACAAAACTAGTTGGAACAACACATTTTGAGCCTAATTTAGATGTCTTCTAGACCTTAATTGGTTATGGTCAGTCGAGCCTCCTATAGAATTAGACCTTTGAAACCTTCTAATAAAATTTAAGTATGATGTAAAGTTCAAAAGTTATGAGTCTTTTTGTATCAATGTTTCTGCGCAACTCATGACTCTTCTTCGTCTTAGTTCTATCACATCAGTCTATAAATATCTTTGTAAAGCAAACTATATAGCTTAGTTGTGACACATTGACTAGAACCACTAACATCAAAAAATTAACTTCCTACTTTAATCTTTAATTAACATAAACATTTTTATTTATTTATTTAATAATACATCTTTACATTCATTGTATTACACATAGAAATCAACCTTCCATTAATAATTTAACAAATTTCTTGAAATGAAAAACATATTCTAAACTTTTTTTCTTAACATTTAAAATTAATTTACAATTTCACTGCAATATAATAGAGTTATGTTGGCTCGTTTGAACTCAAAGATGTTTAGAATACAAACACAGAGCTCTGAAGGAGGAGATCCATTAATATATATATATATATAGAGAGAGAGAGAGAGAGAGATAGAGATAGAGATATCTCTCTCTCTTTCTCTCACATATATGATCAAACAAGTGGAGCTTCCATTTAAAATTATATATTCCTTCAATCTGCAAAATGTATAAAAACAGGCACCAGTGGTCTAGTGGTAGAATAGTACCCTGCCACGGTACAGACCCGGGTTCGATTCCCGGCTGGTGCATTTGGTTTTTAAATATGCCTTCTATGTTTTCAATGTGATTTCAACTTTTTCCAAGTCGTTGATCATGACTCTTGATTTTCGCCCTCAACTAGGCCAATATTTTTCCCTATCATCCATCTCCACATCACCTTTCTCTTCTTATCTCTACCTTCAGAATTTGAATCTCCAATTCAGTGCTGCCCTAAAAAGACTGGACTCAAGAATACAATTCCATGCCCTCAACTAGCTAGGTCAAATATCTTGGTGTAATATTCTAAAGCAACATTATCAGTCAATGAAGAAGATAACAGCCCTTAGAGGTACAGCAGTTTGGCAACTTTCAACTAATTAAAAATTAAACTATGTTTATGTTATTGTCTTTTGCAACTTGTGACTTTGGAATTTGGAAATCAAACACTTTTTTTTCTTCTTTTCTATCCTTCTATATTCTTTAGGACCTCTCAAGAAAGGTGGCCTGAATCCTTAGGACCACAGGGAAAATTGTTGATATATACTCATTTATTAGGTGATCCCAAGTGTCATCTATGAAGAAATTGGGCCAGACACTATTCAACTATTATTAGGCATAGGTTGGCAAGGCAACCTAAGCATCATTTATTAGCGAATATGTCGTGCAGCCAATTAGTTGGGTATGTGTAATATTGATTTTATTCATGTATAATATATTTATTATTAATAAAGGTTTTTTATTTTTAATATTCATTTATATTTGATTAATGAATCTAGAGTAAAGATACAGTTTATAGCATAAAAATGTTTTGCGGAAGAAATTATAAAATTATTATAATTATGAGATTACTATTACATCAAAGCATTGTTCTTAAATATTCATGGTCAATGTTCTATTAAGATTGTACATTAATTAGAGTTGTTGAATTGATGCATATCATGTTTTTTTCTTTATGAAATAAAGCAACTAATCTCATAAACTAAGGTATGAGGGATACTTGAAAGTAATATGCAGGTACAATCCCTCTCTCCTAATAGGTTTTAAGAGATTTTTTACTTGTGGTACGTGTAAATTACTGTTAGATGTCAAACACTTGGACGACTTGTGGTTTGTGACAACCCAGTCTTGAAAAAAAATACTCGAAGCCGAACAAAATATTTAATCTTCAGGTAATTTTTGTATAAACCCTAAACAATTTTAAATTTATTTAACGGAATCCTTGGGATTCCTCTAAAAATTTTAGATCTACTATTTTTGTTGTTTATACTGTGTTTCGGAAACCCAACACCATAAACCACAAAAGCTCTACAATTCTTGTCCAATGACTTCGAAGACTGATCAGCAGTGGAAGCAATCACAAATTTAGCTTCATTTTAGCTCAAACACTAGAAAGTTTGGCCTAACGTAACTATACATACATCAGAACATGATACGAAACTTCAGGTTTGAGCAACACGAAGTAGAGAACCAAAACAGCCATCCCCTAAAAAGGAAGCAGATTTTATTTTTCTTGAATTCTCCAAGTCTGCCACCTCAAGAGAAGCCTTGCAAAAAGGTCTATATATCCCTATATAGCCAGTGGGCTTTTATACACTTTTTGCCTTATAAAGACTAAAAAAATAAAGGATGATGCAATATCCTATACATGAATTTTCTCCATCCAATGATTTTTCTCCATCATTCTGGCAATATTGCACTTGTTGGTTGTGGACACTATCAACCCTTAACTCATCTCATGAGATCTGACCACTTCGAGTTCAATATGTTGGTGTACAAAATTAGTGGAATGCCCATTTTGAGTTTCATTTTGCATCTCCAGGAGAAGATCCGGGGGATCTTCACATGCTGAATTCTAAGATTATTTCCAACGAAAAGATCTAATAATTAAGGAATTGGAGATCATATCGAGCATATGGCAAAAAAACGTGTAGCAGTCCACATCAATGAGGTATAGCAACATGTCTTTGAAAAATGTTTATCTGTAATTCTTTATAATAAAGAACTTCGTTAATTATACGTTTTGTAGGCCATATCGTGAACTCGAAACTCCAGAAGGTATGATTCCTTGCACACTGTATATTAGAGAAATTAAGTCTTCAACCTAATAATCGTCACAAGAAAACGTTATGTAGAAAAACTTGAGATTTCTTTCATATGAGACCTCAAGTTAAGAGAAATAAGAATTAAAAATATGGGAAATTTTACCTGATTTGAAAGTGAATTTAAAAATTGCTACTGTACAAAGAAATTAATATTGGGAAATTCTGGTAGGTACAGATGCACTGAAATTCATTTTGAAGTATTTTCTAGGACAAGGAATCCCTAGTATATATAAATTTTGCACATATAGGATATGCATTTAGATGTTTGAAATTACAGTGTAAAATAATTTTTAAAAATATATTTTATTTAAAAATATATCAAAATATTATTTTTATTTTTATACTAACAAATCAAAATTATTAGGAAAGACTAAAAAAACATTAATTTTTTAAACCAAATACATTTTTGAAATATACCTAAACACAGTACCAAAAACAAAACCGAAAACAAACTTTATCTTAGTCAAACTATAGATTATACGTCTCTGCTCCATCTGATTTTGACCAACAATCTTTCTGCTTGCCTAATTTCATAAAATTGATCAACTGAAGTTATATAGAAGAAATCAAACAAGATAACGCATTTTTGAGTAATTTTTCCTCTTCTTGTTCAAATAAGAGATTCAAAGACGCAACTGAACAGAACCGGCTCTTTCTTTCAAGTTTCAAGAGCATAAATAAACTATACGTAACATGTTCTATATTTTCCAATGTGTAATTAGCTAACTAGTTTATGCACCCATTTGTTTGCATTTTTGAGGTCAGCACTCCCGATCCCGTCAACCACAAACCATGCTAGCCGCGGTGCCTGTTCCACATGTGGGAAAAACAATTTCCCTGCCTGCTGCTCAACAAATGGGTATAGTTTGTAGTGGAATCTGAGTTGGAATTGCCACGCACCATTGAAGCTCCATCACTAATGCAATGCGAAGTCCACCAAAATTTTTAAGAGAAACAAGAAAGATAGAAAGAGAGGTCAATTTTGGTGATTAGCGGTGCACTAATAAACGTTTGTGCTGAGTAGATTGTTGACTAATTAAAATGGAAGGCATGGCCACAATTTTTAAGTTACTAATTTATATAGCATTATTTGTGTTTTAAAACTAACCCTTGTCTGCATCTACATATTGTTTGTGTTTTTAGTGCTAACTCTTGTCTACAAACTGTATACAACAATTTAAGAATTTATGTTAGATGATTAATATTCTTTGGCTAATTAACATGTGTGAACCAGCTGACATAATTTTTTTATTAAAAAAACTCTTAATTATAATTTAGAAAGAACACTAATACTAAAGCATAGAACATTTGTATGCTATAAAACCTATAATTGCACGAAAAAGGCTAGTAAATAAGATGATAATTAATTTGTATTAATTCAGTAATCCACATAATACACCATAGAACAAGGATTCAATATAGGATGAAGATGTGCATGGTGGTTATCTATCAAAATTAGATATCACTATCAGAAAATTAAAAAACACCGGCGATCGACATTAAGAAAAAACTTCTATCGGAACTTACTATACCGACACGATCACTAACAAAAACATGTTGTCCGCAATATACTCACTAGGGATTTGTGTTGAATTCCAGCTCTTCTATCCGCATTGGATGAGCCTTGATAAATAACTTCTATCAAAGATATTTCTTCAGGTATCTCTACATGATTGGTAACTAAATTATCAGCATGTTCACAATCACTAACACTAAAGCTTGATGAAGTAGCAAACTCTTGTTGAACATAAAACTTTTTCTCTTTTAAAAAATGATAGCTAAAAGGAAACAATTAACACAGTATTCCATAAAGTACTGGCCTAAAATTGACACCTAAACTCAACTAAAATTGAAAATAGTATGCACAGAAAAGCTGCCATGAGTACTACATGAATCACAAGAAAACATAAATCAACTAAAAGCATTCAAAACAGAGATAACACCCACATGCAGTACATCCACACACGCAAAGCAACACAGAATATCTACCAACAACACTTCACAATTATGTTGTTAGCTATTTTTGAATTGTTAGCTTTTAATGTATTGGCTATCCATTGTGTGGTGTTGTTCCACTTGCTCCTCTAAGAGAAATCATATGGCCCCAAATAGCATCAATCAACAAATCATGCCAATCATGAAAATCTTTTTGATTATTAGGTATAATTGTTTTTGGTAAATTCCAAACTCATCTACAAATTTCTTCCTTTGACACGTTATGATAATTACAAGAAAATTAAAAAATACAAACGGAAATACTGATGGAATGTATCTGTCAGTAAATTACAGTGAATTTTACCGACAAAAATATTCCCTCGGTATATACCGAGGGAATTCCGATTGAAAAAAAAAATTAAAACAAATCTAAAAAGTATGATGATGTGTTATTTATATCAACGGAATTACCGACAGTATTAATACCATTGGTAAAATCTGTTCGTAAACTGTTCACTTCTCCCTGGCACTGTTCATCGTTGGTAAAATTTCATCGGTATTTTTCGGAGAACTCTGGAACTATTCACTTCTTAATTGCATTGTTAATTATCTTTTTTTGCGGACAAAATCACCAAGTGATTGAAAAGTCATTGGTGTTATTTGGCGGGTTTTGAAAATTTTGATTAAAATGAATATTTTAATTAAATATTACAGACAAAATCACCGACGGATTGAAAAGTAGTCGGTGATATTTGACAATTTCTGAAGATTTTCAATTAAATTAAAAATTTAAATTAAATATTATAGATGGAATCACCGGCGAAACGGTTAAAAATATTAATATTTAATTATCTGTTGATAAAACCGTCGGTAAAATACCTAAATAAAAAGACTAGAATATCTTATTTCACAACAGACATGCCTCTTCTTCTTCTTCCTCTTCTTCTTCTTCTTCCTCCTCTTATGTAAAAAACATCAACATTCCCTTTTTCTTTCTCTTCTCTTCTCTCCTCAACTCTTTTTTTTTTTTTCTCTTCCACGTTCAAGTATGTCTTACATCAACATCCCTTTCTTTCTTTCACGCTCATGTATGTCTTCTCCTCTTTTTTTCTTTTCTTTTCTTGTTTTTTTAATTAACATACTTTATTGATTTTTTTTTCTCTTCTTAACTTCATTCGCAACTACATTAAAGGTAAGATTTTTCTTTTTTCTTCTTTTTTTGTGCTCTTTTTTCATTATATATATATATATTTAAAATTTTCTATTCTTAATAATTGTGTGAATGTTACTGTATATTTTTTTTTTCATATGAGATCAATTTTTAGTTGATTTATTTATAGGATTTTAAATATATTTTGATTATTTAATTATTTTCTAGTTCTATTAAATAGATTGTTTTAAATATTTTTAAATAATCACCGAAAAAATTGCATACGGTATTTTTTTCGGTTATATGACAAACTTCTCGAGGGAAATACCGACAGAATGAAGCGGGTAAATTTTTTTAGCCTGTTTTTCCCGTCAGTAAATCCATCAGTAATAATATTTTTTTATTACCTACAGACTTACCAACAGATAAAAAATTACCAACAAGAAAATTACCAACGGAGCATTTTCGTCTGTGATCCCATCAGTAAATTAATTACCAACGAAATGATAGTACAAATACCAACAAAAAATTCCATCGGTAAAAATAAGAATTCTGGTAATGGATTGATTTTACCAACACCGATGAAATTTCCATCACATATTGTGTTGGTATATTTTACATGTTATCAATGCCGATAAAATTTTTAATATTTTTTATTATGTTGATTCCGTCGGAAATAAAAACTTTAATTTCTGATGGATTATTCTGTTACTTGTTCTGTTAGAAATACTAAAATTTTTTGTAACTTTTCAACGAAAATGAGTGTTTATTCTGACGGACTTGTCCATCACATATTCCATCAGAATCATCATTATTTTTTTAATAGTGGGGGAAGGAGAGCGCTATCGAGCTATGTTTCATTTAAGTTTTCTGATATAATGTCTGTCAGCAATTCCATCAGACAATACTGATGTGTCATATTTCCGACACCATTGCCAAAAACAATTTCTTTATTCCATCATAAAAATTACTGACATAACAAATTTCATTATAATTTACGAAAATTTTCTGTCGGAAAATACCAACATAATATTCTATGTTTTTGTTGGCGTTTTTGTTGCAATACGCGAATTTTCTAGCAATGTTTTGAGTTTGAAAATAAATCAGCAGAGTTGAAGATTTTGGATGCCTATGAGTAACTAAGCTAGAGGTCGCACTGTTTCAGCACCAAAATTAAAAAGAAAAAAAAAATGTCTCCGTTTTCGACTAATTAATGCTTGACCGAGTACTCATCATCGCACCATGCTAATGGAGAAAGTGGAAGACCTAATTGGTTTGACGCCTGAATATTTAAGGTACGTATGTTTTTGTTAATTATTACTGTTCTTTTTTTCTTTCAAACTTAATCTTCGTTTCATTTACGCTTCTTCAAATCAATGCCTTTCAACGCTACAGTCAGTATTATGATTCTCTATTCCAAATTTGAAATTTCCAACCTTATGAAACGAAAGAAGTTTTTTCTTCTCATATTTCAACTTTCAATTGAAATGATTTAGAAGTCTGTTTTTTTTAATTATTAATATAGGTGTTTGGGTTAGTTTGCGCGTAACTCGATTAATCTCACGGATCCTCAAATTAATGATCATATAAACTTTCATTGACCTTGAAAAAACTCGAATTTATAATTATTGAGAAGCAAACTCGAAATCTGACTAATTGAGCTACCTTTCAGGATTGATTTAGAAGTCTGATTGATTTTATAGGAAATTGAGTATAGGTAAGGCAAGGGAAAAGAAAAACGTTTCTACCGAATAAATTAAGATGAAAAATCTCAGCTCATAAATTGCTGGCCATGGAATCATACCATGTGAATAGTTGGGCAACAGATCAAGCTCAGTAATCGAGCTAGCACTTCGAGACTTAACAATAAAATGAGTTAACTGAAAAGTCTATTGCAAATCCTAAACACTTCTGTTGCCTCAATGTTTTGGAAAGAGAGGATATATAGGCAGGAAAACCCTCCATGGTGGTCGGTTTTCCTTTGTTCCAGTCGCAAATCTCCAGGACGCATGATATCTAGTTATCAAATTAATCAAGAAATAGGATCATATAGAACAAACATATTCACTACGAAGTATTTTATTTCTGTAGGATCATTTGCAATGGAATTTCACTAATGTTTATCCACCCAATTTCCTAGAGAAATTTATCCAGCCATCTATCCATGTAAAAAGATATCAGAGAATGGATGCAGATCTTTTCGTTTCTGAGAAAGGAGATTTTCTCCTAAGAATTTAATAGACTAGCAACCCCATTTCAATGCATGGATGACAAGTGTAGGAGAGAAAATCAACAGCTAGATGGATTGATAACAGCCCCATTTTTAGGGAGCAGAGCACCAAGGCTGATGCCACCTGAAAGCTGAAACCCACATGCCATTAATTTAGCTCACATAGATTCGAAGATTTATTTAATAGTTAGCTAAAGTTCTTATCTTCCTTTGATTAACACATGTCGATCATAGCCAAGCCAACACTTTGCAAAGTTCAATATAAGGAGTCAGCAAAAAGTCTTGGCAGTCTAATAATTTCATTTGCGACCCAAGGAAGCTTCTCCAAGATGGGTTAGGTGACAAAATCACAATACATCCCACTAACAGCCCATTTCTTCTGTATCCTTAATTAATTAGGCTAATATTGTTACTAATTAATCCCTTGTCGGATGGTTTATTGTATAATTAGTAATTAAACCACAAGTTCATTTATGGGTTTGCAAGTGATCTTATTAATGTGCCTTGAATATCTCTTACAGTTTGTGAGTTTAAAGAGAGCACTGTTCCCTCTGCATGTGCTCTCTGCTCTTCCTGTAATTTTCCCTCACATATTCTCTCTCACCTTCCCTCTCGTCGTACAGCTCTTGTCCATATATATATCCTCTCTCTTTCACTCTGTCAAAAGTCTAGTTTCATACATACAAAAAGAAAAGTTACAAACAAGCTGTTGATTTTCTTTCATGTCTCCAGCACAAAGACCAAACATGCCTGAACCACCTCCTTCCCCTTCTTCCTCTTCTATCTTTGCACTTTCTTACTTGAAACTTCAATTCTTCGCTCGTGTCAGGCGGTTCTTCCAAACTAAAAGGGCACAAAAGAGCATTAAAACAAGAACCAAAGCTATGGTCATCAAAGAAGAACAAGCAACAATTACTACTGTGGATAGACAAAGTAGTGATATTGATGATGATTCTGTGGTGTTACAAAGATCAGTAAAGAGACTTCTCTTTGGAAGCTGGGACGAGAAGGAGATGGCAGCTCTTGAGATTGAAAAATTAGCTAGGGAAGATGCTAAGATGAGAAATTTGATGGCTGAGCTTGGTGTTATTCCTGCCTTGGTGGGGATGGTGGCTTCAGAAGTAGCTGGCCGCCAGAGAGTGGCTGTTAATGCTTTGATTGAGCTCGCTAATGGAACTTACAAGTAAGTTTCTTCTTTTCTAATTTGATATCATTATTTTTAATTAATTTGTTTTTCATTTTTATTACAAAAAAAAATACAAATTATGAAATTCAATTGTAGTACAGAATCACTCCTCATAAGACATTTAATTGAGCTGTTTAGAATATTTTCATATCTGTTTACGAGATCAACTAGAATCGTTTTATAAAACTCTATAACTTGTTATGAAAAAAAAAAAAAATTAAATGCAAAAAACAAGGTCTTTGGGAGGCATTGTATAGAACTTGCCTAAAACCTAACATAATCTTGGGTGCTGATTACACCATACTGTAGAATTTGCATCGATAGGTCAAGCTCCACTAACACTTCAGATAACAAGAGAATGACGTTAGCTCCTCTTACTTTAATTAGTCAAATGTTTCATTCTAACTATAAACAAATGAAGAAAAAAAAAAATTATCATAGTACAATAAGCACCCCAGTTGTGTGGCTGACCATCCATATGAATTTGAAGAAGAAAACAAAGATTAATTACATCAAACAGCTTACGTAATTGGATGTTTTTTCAACAGTTTGAAAAACGGAGTTTGGTTTTTGGCACCATCTGGATTTTTTGGGGTATGAATTATTTCATTATTTGAGCTTAGGGTGAGGTGAGAAA
Source organism: Populus deltoides (assembly GCA_015852605.2). Taxonomy (NCBI): domain Eukaryota; kingdom Viridiplantae; phylum Streptophyta; class Magnoliopsida; order Malpighiales; family Salicaceae; genus Populus; species Populus deltoides. The sequence goes on from CM027573.2 coordinate 19,074,841, forward strand.
TACCCATATATGGTTGATTTATATCCTAAAGAATTGAAATTTGGCCACTGGGGAAGGAATAAAGGGGACCTGATATGGGTTTGGATTTTGGAGTTTGCCTCTGATAATACTCAGAGTTTTCATGTAATGGAGTAATCTGAGGGAGGGACCCTCGTTGTTAAAGAAAGCAATCTACGTCGAGGCTGTGTAGGCGTTGCACTTGAGGACCTGTGGTTTTCAGCGCCGCCCTTCATAAAATAGATAGGATCAAAGCTTTTAGGTTCGGTTTCTTGATTTACCCTTTAATGGTAATGTATAATTGCTCTTGGTGCCACATCAAGCTTTCAATTCTTGATGATAAAAACAGAAAAAGAAAGAGGATTTGTCTTCGATTTACCCTTGGCTGAGGCAGCATCCAATTTTGGGGATTTCATGATGGTTCTTGACCTGATTTTTTAGGCGTGGTCCCTTCCCTTTTTTTGTCCAGGTTAATTATTGTTAATATTTCTTCATAATAATTTAGATGATAATTATGATGAAGAAAATATCAATTCAATTTGAATGAATTTAAAATATTATTATAGTTCGGATTATTATTACCAATTCTATTATTCTCATTCATTAAATAATGTTTTAGTATTTTTAAAATTTATTTTAATTTTAAATTGTCAAGTTTCAAATATTTAATTACCTAGATTTGATTATGAATTCTTTCTTTTTGTATAAACTCATTTCTCAGTCTTGTTATACCCTTTAACAAATTTCAAAATCAAAATATTTGTTAATTGATTAGTTTAAGAAGACACCCATTTGAATGTTAATGATCATGTTCCTCAAATCAACATCATAAGAAAATAATTAAATTTTTTTTAGCAGATATGAAAATAATTAATTTGGATGAAGTAGGAGGCCACAAGCACAAAGGGCGCTTATTACACGCTCTAGTAGGAAGCATAGACAGAGCAATGATGTTATTGAATCGACAATGTTGTCTTTGAATAGAAATAAGTTACAGGACAAAAGAATTGACACAAATGATCAGATTCCCTATGATCTATGAGCAATAAACAATTCATGTGTTGACTTCCATCTTCCATCTCAGATCTAAATCCAAGAATCTCTTTGACTTTCTTAGAAAAAGACAGTAACTTGTTTAATACTTGTTGGTTGGTTATTTTGGCGTGCATGATGCTCATTATTTGCTGGGGAGACATTCAAAAATGGCCACCATGTTACTATCCCTGATTTATACTCTTTGGTTCAGTAGCTGCAACTAGATTAGTGAGCTGTTCTTGTTTTAATTAATGTATTTTTATTTTCTTTCTTCAGGAACAAGGCTCTCATGGTAGAAGCAGGGATCTTTTCGAAACTACCAAAGAGCATTGATGTTTTAGAAGAACCAACAAGACAAGAATTTGCAGAATTAATCCTGTCATTATCTTCGCTGGCCAATCATACCCAATTCCCTCTTGCTTCATCAGAAGTTTTGCCATTTCTAATTGGAATTCTTGAGTCTTGCTCAAGTTACGAAACCAAGGAGTCATGTTTGGGTACTCTATACAACCTGTCTGCTGTGTTGGACAATGCAGGGCCTTTGCTCTCTAATGGGGCAGTTCAAACTCTCTTGAGGGTAATATCAGAGAAAAAGAATTCTCAGAGAAAGCTCTAGCGACACTAGGACATTTAGTGGTGACCTTAATGGGGAAGAAAGCAATGGAAAATAGTTCACTTGTGCCAGAGAGCTTGATAGAGATAATGACATGGGAGGATAAGCCAAAATGTCAAGAATTATCGGCTTATATTTTGATGATTCTAGCTCATCAAAGCTCAGCTCTGCGTGATAAAATGCTTAAATCTGGCATTGTCCCTGTACTTCTTGAAGTGGCATTATTGGGGAGTCCTCTAGCTCAGAAGAGAGCACTAAAACTACTGCAATGGTTCAAAGATGAGAGGCAAACAAGGATGGGGCCACATTCTGGGCCTCAAACAGCAAGGATAGCAATAGGGTCACCAGTAAATAACAGGGAACCTCAAGAGGGAAAGAAACTGATGAAGGATTTGGTGAAGCAAAGTTTACACAAGAACATGGAGTTGATAACCCAGCGAGCCAATGCTACTTCAGGGGACTCTTCTAAGTTCAAGTCCTTGGTTGTCAGTACAAGTTCTAAAAGCTTGCCTTGCTAAAGATTTTACAGGCCCTTTAGCAATCTTTGGGCATCTTTCGTGCCGGGAGCAGCAGAGAAATTCCTCGATGCCTGCTCATCAAGTTAGGAATCCAATTCTTTAGCCTAGGCCATGTGATGTTTGCTGATTAAAAATAGAAATGCTCTCGTGTGCAGTATAATAGCTTATGTTAATTGTACATGGTGACCTTAAAAAGAAAAGAAAATAGAAATTGAAGTCTCCTGATGGGGCCTCACTCCCATTTTTTTCCCACAAGATCAATTTCAATTCTTGCACAGACGATTTTTCCTTTTCTTGAGCTACCCATAATTTAAAGTAAACGGAGCCTCGACTGGTTAGATTTTAAATTTGTTTTTTAATAATTACAAGTTTGAGTTTCTTCAAGATTACTAGAGACTTGTATGGTCATTAATTTCAAAATATATAGAATTAATCAAGATATGCATAAAATATCCGAACATCCACATTAATTAAAAAAAATAAAAATGAGTAAATTTAAAGCAGCTGAAGACTTCAACAGGTCTCTACATAGGGGAATCAACCCTAGCGAAGCAAAACTGATTCAAATGAGAGCATGCCAAAATAGCTAAGCTCAAGCCTCTCACATCAGCCCAGCCTAATTAGAACTCATTCAGGATCCAAGCCCAAATTTAAGTCAAAACATCATGGCTGTGAAAGTGAAACCCGACCCAACAAATATAAATACCCAAACACTGGTCCAGTAAATTCAGTTAGCCACAAAAACAAGACCGGTTTCATTCTCTATCCTGTGCAACTCCCGCATCTCTAGGGTTTATTCCACGCTAACCAGCAATCCACCACCACCACCACCACCACCACTTCCGCCACCATGGAGTTCATTAAAAAACGCAAAGCCGAAGAAAACGGCATCTCAATCCCCACTGGCACCTCTCCACCATCTCCAATAACTCCTCTAACCCCCGAAGAAATCCGTAAAATCCTCGAACCTTTCACAAAAGACCAACTATTAGACATCCTCCAATCGGCCACACTCCACCACTCTGACATTCTTAACTCTGTCCGTTCCGTAGCGGATGGCGACATCTCCCTCCGAAAGCTCTTCATTCGCGGCCTCTCTTCCGAAACAACCTCGGATACCCTCCGAATTCTATTTTCTTCCTTCGGAGAACTCGAAGAAGCTATTGTTATCCATGACAAGAACACAGGTAAGTCGAAAGGTTTCGGGTTTATTACTTTCAAACATGTGGACTCTGCTATGCTTTCTATTAGAGAACCTAGTAAAAAAATTGATGGAAGGATTACTGTTACTCAATTAGCATCGAATAATTCGAGTACCGGTGATGTTTCGCTAAGGAAAGTTTATGTTGGGAACGTGCCTTTTGAGATTACCTCGGAGAGGTTGTTAGGGTTTTTCTCAATGTATGGTGAGATTGAAGAAGGCCCGCTTGGGTTTGATAAATCTACTGGGAAATCAAAGGGTTTTGCCTTTCTTATATATAAGTCTGAGGATGGGGCAAAGGCTGCGATTGCTGATCCTATGAAAAATATTGATGGGCATCAAGTTGTTTGTAAATTAGCTGTTGATAACAAGAGGGTTAATAAGACTAGTCAGGGCGGTGCAAATGCACAAAATTCACAGCCATTAGCGCATCCATCGTTCCCACAACCACAACCACAAAATTCGATTGGCGGGGTAACAGGAAGTTTACAAAATTATGGGCCTGCTAGTAATAGCTATCAGTTGAATACTTCATTGACGAGTTCTGGATATAATGGTGCTTATAGGGTTCCGCCGTATGTAGGGGTGGGTCCAAATGATGGTGGATTGAACAATGCAGGGGCTTCAATGTATAGAATGCCACAGAGCACTGTTGGTACCGGTTCTGGGGCGTATCCAGATGCTGGGTCTTACGCTTTGTCTCAGCAACAGCAGCATCAGCAGCCATCCTCAATGCCACTGCCTCCTAGATTCCCACATGGAGCTGGAGGGATGTATCAGGGTATGCCACCACCATATTACTGAAGGTAATTATTGCTGACCTTTTTTTTTCAAATGATTTTGCCCCTTGTGAAGTTTTTATTTTATTTTGTTGTAACAATCCCTTTTTTCTTTTTATTTTTGTGGAAAAGGTGTTTTTTTTTTTTTCAATTCGTTTGCATTTGTTAATTTTTAGACTAATTGTTGTTTCTCTATAATTGTTGAGAAGCCGTGTCACACCATTGTGGATTTGAGTGTGTTGTTATAGCATTTTCTTGTGGGTCATAGAGAAACAATTATAACTATACACCTGAAAGATAAAGAGTTTTCTGATCTTTAAAAGATACAGTAGACTAGTTGTAGTTTTATTTCATGGTTTTCTACAACTTTTTGGTTTGTTATTTTGTGCTTTAGCTAGCCTGAGCTTTATTTTATATGTTTGACATTGATGGGTCTTTGATTCAGGTGTATGAGAGCTTCTTGGGAACACATGCTTTAAATGGTTGTCGTGATTTCCTGAATGCAAGCAATGAAATCTTTAATTTAATTATGTGGACTGCTGTGCTTTTGTTGCTGCTTCACTTCATCTGCTTCCTTAAGATGTGGTTGGATTTGTGATGGATGCTACTTAAACTTTGCAAAATTAGTTTCTATCTGTAGAACGGGGCTTTTACAGAAGGATTGTAGAACTTTTCTGCTATGCCGGAATTAATGTTTATCTAGATTATAAATATCCCTGTTTTTCTGGTTTTGCTACTTTTGCTCCTCAAGAAGATTTTTGGTATTTGAGGTTTCGTTGTTGGCTTTACCTTTCAGATTGTGTGGATTTTTTATTTCAATTGGTAAAAGGAATTTTTCATTTCATTTGTCAAGGGTTCACAACATTATTTCTGCATATATCTCTCTGTGAGAGAAAAACTGTCTTCCTCTTTTACATATTTACATGTTGATGTGATGTCTTTTTTTTGTTAATTGCTTTTAATCCTTCTTTTCCCCTGGCTCATTTGTTTAAAATGCATTTCAGTCCCCGAGGTTCTCCCCCATAAATTGTCTGTTTTTATAAATTGTCATCTTAGACATTGTGTTGTGGTGGAGGCTTCAAGAATGTACATGGCACTACAATGCTTCTGGCACCTCAGTTAGCCCAAGCTGTATTAATAATTGTGGTGTTTCTTGTATCCCTAAACTTCTCCTGTTCTGCCATGTATTATATTTGGCAGCATTTTTCTGGGTTGTTGGGTTACAGAAACAGTGAATGAGTTCTTAAAACAATGGACAGTGATTATATGAACATGTAGAACAATCAGGTGGAAACACAATTGCAAATGGAATTAATTTTCTTTGCAACATGCAGATTTGACAATATGGTCCAGGTCTAATAAATAAATGTAATGCACTTGTGTAATTTCTCTCGAGACAAAATTACTAAATACTATGTTGATTTTATCCTACGTAATATTTTGAAACTAGTGGAAATGTGATTTTGGGTTATGTAGTGACTGGAATTTGGGATTTTGTGTGTTGGCTTTTGGAATTTCTTGGTTGATGTTTTTGTAAGAGGTGTCTTTATGATGTTCACTGTTAGTTATAATGAGATTGTGACCTCGAGATCAAATTCCCCTTGTGTAATAGCGTAAATCCCTTCATTGGTATTTATACCCTGATGTCAGAGATTAGAGATATATGGCAGAATTGTTTTAGAAGTCTATGCCTGAATCTGATTAACCTATGTTAGATGATTTAAATTATTGCTCATGCTACCTGTGTCATATGGTGCTGGAATTGATGACTTTGGTGTTCTTTTCTGGTTTGTTCCTAATATTTTTTGTGGTGGGGGCATGTGAAGTTGGGGTTCCAATTTGTTTTCCCTCTGGAAGCAAGCAATGGCCAACATCCATTCAACCAACCACCCGTTTCTTAGGACTTCTAAAGATTGTCTCTTGTCTCCTAATTCTATTTTTTGTTAATTAAAAGATATTTTGCACTCCATAAAACATTAATAAGTTTTATGAACTTATTTTATAGGCAAAAAATCATTGTGAGAATACAATATTTGGCTTTCACTCCAGCTAGTAGCCGGTCTTGTTCTAGAGTTCTGGTATCATTAGTTATCTTGCAATTATTAATGGTTTATTTGGTTACATGGGTTTTCCTGTTTGACAACGACTTAACTTGAATGATAATATAATAAAAGCTTAATATAATTGAAAATAATTATGATTCTTTTTCTTCTATTAAATACAAAAAATGAAGGAAATTTAGAGCAATATCAATATGCAATGCGATAAGAGAGCTATATTACCTTGAATTTTAATTGCAGATCCATACAATAAGTCTTCCATGTTGATATTTTAGCATATCTTAGGGTTTTAGTCCTCAGAACTTGAAGTGCAGTGAGAGCTAGGTCTTTAAATTTAAACTTCGATTGGTTTTTGTTTGTGATATGAGTCATTTGACTTTAGGTTACTTCACATTACAGCTTCAGTGCTTGTATAGATATGCATAGCATTGATGCGTATTTATATGAGCAGTAAATTTGTAATGTGTTGACACTATAGCAGAATTGCAATCTTAGGGGTTTCAGGTTGCACCATGTTATCAATCATGGGAAATGCTCTAACAGCACAACTAGTTGTTAAACTATCATTATACTCTTACAAGGGTGTATAAATCTTGACTTCATTTGCTCCTGAAGGTCATTAAATGCTTTAGGCCCCAACTGACGGTTTTAGTGCTTGTATAAATATGCTTGCAAATTGTCTATTTTAGTATTGAAGTTGTACTCCAAAGTTGTTGCTTGCTGGTGGGCTTCATGAATGTTAATATGCTTGCAAAGTGTCTATTTAAGTATTGAATTTGTATTTAAAATTGTTGCGTGCTGCTGGTGGGTTTTATGAATGTATGATTACAATGGTATTCTTAGTGCGAATTGTAGCAATAGTTCTGCTTCTTGCACCTTTATATTTCTCTTGCTTCGTTCACGCCTTGTCTGGTACACCATTGATCAGTTTTTGGGCTGTTGGGGTTTACAAAAACAGTGAATTTTTTTTTTTTTAATAGCAATTGATGGAGAAACCCCCCTGCAGTGTGCAAATTTGTCAATGAGATGCAGACCTGATAAAAAATTGACAGTCTTAAACATGAAATAAATACAAAACTTGCCTGGGATAAAATTCGTATCATAATTTTATGTAATCTAATGAGATGTGGTGTGGGGTATATGTTGATCCTCATTTTGTATTTGGTGCACACTGGCATTTGGAAGCTTGGTTGATGCTGTGGTGAAGAGGGGGGGTCTCTATGATGTCAGGTTTTCACGATTTTGCTAGTTGATTTTGGTCCGGTTCCTGGGCAAAGCCCTTTTTTGATTTTTTTTGTGGCTTCTAAGCTCCATGTGAAATTAACTCCTTACCTGATATATTCTGGGAATTCTATGATTGCATTCTCTCATTAAGCTTGCGCATGCAACCTGTCATTTGGAGATGGAAACTAATGACTTTGCCGGGTTTTTTTTTTTTTTCCCTTGTCTTTGTTAATGTTTTTCTATGGTGTGTCACCACTAACCACGTGGACCGTGGAGAGGGCATGAGCAACATCTATCTCGAGCATTTGCAGTGATTAATGCTAGTGGAGGTTGTTTCCGAGGAGCTTTAACCATTGCAGAAGGACACTGGTCCACGTCCGAAAGTATATTACAAGCTTCATATAATTGAGAACCATTCTGACCCGTTCGACATATAAGAATAAAATAATATCTCGATAAACATGTATTTCTCGAGTTGCTGTGAGACCTCGGTACAGTTTCCGTGCTTGTTGATTTATATGCACTGCAAAAATATTTATTTAGGCATTAATCTTCTAGTGTGGTGGGAATGTTGCCCTCTTTTATGGACTCAAAGTTGGACCCTGAGGTCATAAATATTAAAATAATGGTGGCTACGATACACGCATCTAAGAATTTTAAGTAGCTATTTGACTCTAGTGAGTTGGATAAATTTGTTCTTGAGTAGATAAAATTGAATATGCATGCTTTTCAATGCATTTTGACATAAAAATTAACTACATGAATTAAGAGCTATCTATGTCAATAAGAAAAAATCATTAATGATAATTAAATATATATAAAATTATGAGATAGTTTTATTGCTTCATGATTAAGATATTTGCAATGTGATTGTTTATGGTTGTTTACTATGAGTGGGGTTATAGTGATTATACTACATGGTTTAGTTTTTTTTTTTTTTTAATTTTAAAAGGCAATTTTTCTTTTTGAGAAAAAATATTTTTTTATTTTAAAAATATAATTTATTTATGTAAATCATAAAAAATTATGAATTAAAGTAGAATAATCTTTTCCAAATATCAAATACATAGAAAATAATTTTAAAAAAATAAATGCTACTAAAAAATATTAAATAAACAATTTAAATGATCATAAGAAAGGAGTATTAATTTAAATATAAATTAAAAAGTTATTTAAAAAAAATACATATTAAGAAAGGACATCAATTAAAAAAAAGAAAAAATTAAAAGCCTAAACACTACTAGGCTTAGTAAGCCAATCTTGTGCGTTTAATCGTTAATCCATTTGGAAAGGGCATGTGAACAGGCTTTCACACATTGGCTTATATTTGTTTTAATTTGGCTTATATTTTTTTTTAATTTGGTAATGTGACAAATAACATGATAACATTTGTGTTAAAATATTTTAGTTTAACATTGATTTAATTTTATATTTAAAATATTTATATTAAAATATTTTACTTTTATAATATTTGGATATTTTGTTTAAGTTGAATTATTTTAAGTTAAAGATATATTTAATCTTGACTATTTAAAAATATTTTAAATTTTAAAATTATATTTGTTTGATATTGTGTTTGTATTGAATAATTTATGCCGTCGAAACACTTTGAAATTGAAACATTTAATTTCAATTGAAAAAACAAAACACTTACCGAAATAAAATTGACAATCTTGCTTAAACCAAATGGATTTTTTTAAAAGGGTTATTTGGTAGTTATATTATAAAAAGAATAAAATTACTAATTAACACATTTTTTAATGTAATTACTAATAAGCTTAGTGAAAAAAACTTTTATTCTCCTAAAACCAAGTTTGTCTATAATTAAGCTTTTATTGTGGATTTATACAGTGAAAGCTGAACTATTTTAGTACATATTATAATAATTATAATTATATTTTGACAAACTTATCATGTATCATGCAAACCTGTGTTTATTAGTGGTAACAATTGCATTCACAAGTTGGTTCAGATTTAGCATGTGGATTATACGTTCTGTACTACCAGAAAAATAAATAAATTTCAAAAACTTCTCAATAAATACATCGAACTAAACAAAAAGTAGATAACTTACGGTGCGATTTGGGATCAAATCTCTATCTAATCCAAAATGGGTTCACGAGAGAATTTTAATGGCAACTCGTGATATCATTTTAGTTATTCCATGATTTCATTAACTGGTACTGTACCATGTCATCACAGCTCCAAAATATAAATTATTACCTCTCTTTTCTTTCCTCTACTCCCAATCTCTAGAATTTTTCATTCAGAGTAACGATAAATCACGAGGTTAATAACTTTTTTCCCTTAATATTATGGCTCTCAATCTACAAACAGGTCAATGCTCTCTCTCTCTCTCTCTCTCTCTCTCTCTCTCTAAATCTCTTGTAAATTAAGCAATAACACTTTGTTATTACTTAGATTTAAGCCCAGGTAATCATCGATACTCTTTCCTTTTGTTAAATTTGATGTGTTTATTGAGCAAACATTGATTTTAGATAGATTTTATAGTGTTAAGAGTGTACTCCCTGGTCTCGTTAAGACGCCATGTCAAGATCCCATAGATGTCACAGAATCCACAGAAAAAGAAACATCTCTTCTCACCATCTCTGCAACTCCAGAGCCCATGCATGTGGCTTTTCACAAATCCACGCCATAAGGTAATGTATAAACCCTTGTGAATTCCTTACACAGAGTTGCTTCCATGTTCTCTTAGAAAGTTTCATCAATTGAAAAGGACAAGTTATGAATTACTAGAGAGCTACTGATATGATTATGGTATGAAGGGATACTGAAAGCAGAACTACAAAGCAGCAACATGGTACCATGTCTTAATTTGTGCTCTTACTGGAATTTCAAGTGCTGGAACCGCCCATCTTGGATTTGCTGACATAAATGACTACATGTTATATTAGTTAATGACGCTTCTTGGATTTGCTGACATAAATGATTAAATGTTATATTAGTTAATGAAATAGATAATAACTAATATGATATTACTAATTACTTATGAGTATCATAAATTATTTTACAAATTTTCAGGATGTAATTTTTGACAAATTCTCTCATTTTGGATCTTTGGAGTGCTTTGCTTGCATCTAACCCATTAATTCTACATGTTCATGTGATCAACAACAACAGTTCTCTTCTTTTTATATCACTATCTACACCAACTGTACAAGTTGCAAGTAATTAAAATTTGAATTTTGAAATCAAGATTTAAGGATATCTTTAAATCTAAGTAATTTTAGGAATATTTTATCTTTGTATTTTAAAATCAGCTTCTGTTATACAAAATTTGTAAAATAGAACAAACAATAAAAAAAAGAACTATAGTAAAAAGAAAAAAAAAAAGAAGAAGAAGAAACAAGTTATTGTGTGTTTGGAAACTGGGTGTTTTTGAAAATTTAATTTTTTATTTAAAATTAATTTTTTTATATTTTTTAATCGTTTTAATATATTATATTAAAGTATTTTTTTAAAAATAAAAAAATTATTTTATATATTATTAAATAAAAAATACTTTTAAAAATAACTACCACATAAAAAGCCTTTCGAATAAAATATTGTTAGTGTGAGACTTTTTTTTTTATGGGTTATACCTGGTTTTTCTCGACAGATCAACCCCTTTTCTTATTTCTTTTATTGTTCCTTCTTTTCGACCTCGAAACTTTTCTTGAATCTCAACAGGAACATTTGCAGGAACATGGGTACCATCAATTGCTCCCACACAATCTTATATAAACATGAAAAAATAATTTATAACCTTTTCTTCAAGATATAATTACTTAATGTATAAAAATATTGGTATTGTTTTCATACCTTAAAATAAGGATAGAATCTTCGATTATTCATTATCTCTGCTGGAACTGTATCCTCTGGATCTTTAATAAGGTGTTTGTATAACTTAAGAACTGCTTTTAAAACAATTCTAAAGTAATGATGGATAGTTTCAATAAACCTATAGTATACACCACTAATAAAACGAAATCTTTGGTTTTGGCCTATAATTTGTAAGAACACAATTACTTGCTCCCTAATGGACACATTTTGAGTTGATCGTAATAGGTCACGACTTGTGAGAACATCACACAATCTATATAAGACAACAGGTTTTATACGAATTTGTTCAACGCAATGTCTATCATCTCGATTCAAAATGCTGTCAATATAGAATTCTCGTTGAGCAATTGCATTTATACGTGGTTCTCTTGGTATATAAATTCTATTTCTTTCTTGTTCAATAATAGCTACCCCTGTTGCTATTCACAGTTACAGCTGCTCCCATATATGCTGCATGAATTATCTTACTATCCATGACATGAAAGTGAAGTTTTCTGATAACAAAACTTAAAAATTTAGGAAAATAAATATTAAAAAAAGCATATAAAATACTTACACAATCAATACAATAAAACCGTTTTGAAAATTATACAATTCATAAGTTCACAATGATTAGACATTGCGCAATGAAATCCATATAATTACCAGCATCGTCCCATAAAGTTATCTATATGTAACAAATATAATCAAACACTACTCATGAATTAATCAAAGCAAAATAAAACAAGCACATGTATAAATATAGCAAAATAAAGCAATAATTGTGGCAAAAAAATCACGCTTTTTAGTGTTATCAACGTTTTTATATTTGATTCTGTTAATTCCCCTTATTAAACTTCCTCTCGGTCTCGGTGGATTCCCCTGCAACCACCTCTCATGCCCCTTCCTCTAATTCCCCTTTCCCTGTTTGGTTTCGGTTTCTCTCATGCCCTTCCCCTTCCTCTTCCCCTGTTCGGTTTCGGTTTTGGTTTCGATTTCTCCATGTTCGGTTTCTCTCATCCCCTTCCCCTTCCCTTGTTCGGTTTCTCTAGGTTTCTGTCATCCCCTTCCCCTTCCCCTGTTCGGTTTCGATTTCTCTCATCCCCTTCCCCTTCCCTTGTTCGATTTCGGTTTCTCCCTGTTCAGTTTCTCTCATCCCCTTCCCCTTCCCTTGTTCGGTTTCTCTAGGTTTCTGTCATCTCCTTCCCCTTCCCAGTTCTCCTCCCTTTCTACCCTGACTACATCTACTGGGACTTGAAAAAAAAAGAGCAAGGGTTGATTAATTCCTTGATATGGTGGCTAATTCCAGTTCTACACATTACCTCTCTCTCTTTACGCTTCCACCAAAGATATGGTGGCTGGATCCAGGGACGGGGAAACAGGGTAGGGATTGCTTTTTGCTAGGGAAGTTTGAGCATTTTGCTTTGATTGATTTACAGTACTCTTCAGGGTAGGGATTTTGCTTTGATTTATGGTTTGTTTGGTTTTGCCGGTTTTGCAGGATGTGAGTGAGGAAGAATGGAAAACATGTGCTTTTTATGGCTTGCTTGATGAATGAATTTGGGTTGTTTTGAACACACCGAATGTGACGAGGAAAGATGAAGAAGAAAACTGTGTTATATTATAGGAAAAATATGACAGGTAGCAGATTTATCAAGAAAATGAAGAATTTATGCCATAATTCTTACAGATCTAAGAAGATAAAAACGTAAAAGAGAAGAAAATAAAAATGTAAAGGAAATAATAAAGGAAAACAAATACCTGAAATGATTTGAGAGAGACTGTGATTTAAGAGCTTCAATTGTTCTAGAGAAATGATGCACTTGTTCCTACTTCTCAATTGTTGACGAAAAGAGAAAGACCGTGATTTGAGAATTTGAGAAAAATGTGTGTAATGAAAGAAAAGGAAAGTGTTTTCCTTTCCTTATCAAAAGGAAAACGCTTTCCTTTGTTAAAGTTGCGTTTTCTGTTTTGACCGGAATTAAGTTTTCGTTAACTAGTTTTCCATATTGTTGCCAAACATGGAAAAATAAGGAAAATGAATTCCAGGAATTGGTTTTCCTGAAAACAAACAAGGGCTAAATGCGTGTTTAATAGACACTTTTTCCTTTTTGTCATCATCAATAACAACACTCTCTTTTTGTCTATTTTTGTTTTTCTTTCTATTCTATTTTAATTACAAAACAAATATACTTTTGTTTTCTCTTTGTTTAGTACAGTAAAGAAACTTTTTTCTTTTTTTGAAGGTATTCAAGACCTTTTCTTTTTCTTTGGCTTCTGGCAATCAACTTGTAAGTGACCCAACTTCATGTTTAGTGTGTGTGTGTGTCTATTGGTTTGATGAGTGGCTTGTTGGAGTTAGATTAGTGTGACTCTGCAGTCATTAATTTTGCATGCTAATCATCTGAACTTTTTCTATCTCTTTCTTTTTTATGAGTTGAATTTATATTTGCTACATGATTTTTTCTTTTGGGAGGAGGAGGGAGTATTGGGTTGTTGCCATTGCATGTGCAGAAAATGGACAGCACCAACCATTGACTATTGGTAGCCACCATTGTTGAAGAAGAGTTGGAGTTGGCAGCCACCTTTGTTGAAGAAGAGTACGAGTTGGCAGCCACCTTTGTTAAAGAAGAATAGGAGCTGGTGGCACCATTGTTGCCTATAAAAGGGCACTAGGAGTGAGAGCAAAATGTGTAGAGAGTGGGGTGAGTTTGTGCTAAAGAGTTGAGAGAAAGAGAGACCTGCAATGGCAGCAGCTGCAAGAGCAGCAATAAGAGTTGATGAGTGGAGTAGAGTGGATGTAATCCTTCTCCTCTACATGTATTTATTGTAACCCTTTCTCTAGCTCTAATACAATGGCTCTCTCCCGTGGATGTAGGCGGTTTTGTTGAACCACGTTAAATATTATGTCTCAATGTGCTTAGCCTCCTATGAGCAACTATCAATATACCATTGGTCCGCAAAGGGGGTGCCGGAATCCCCAACAATTGGTATCAGAGCACATGGTTTAAAGTGGTGTTTGATTTTTGCTCAAAAATAAAAGTTATCAAAATTATGTTTTGACCATACCACTGTGTAGAGGAGGAAGAGACGAAGCCACTGGTGAAAACAGCGTCGAAATCGGACGTCAGACGTGGCCGCACGCGCCCCCACGCGCCGACGAGGTGGCGGCCCACGCGTGCCACGCGTCTTCTTCGCCCAGATGGGCTGATCCGACCCGAATACTAGTTGACCCGACCCATGTGACAGACCCGGATAATGATGACGTCATCATGACGTAATAGTGACATCAGCATGCACAGTAGGCATGCCAGGATGACGTCAGCATGATGTAAGTGTGACATCGTCATGCACAGTCAGCGTGCCATGTCAGCGACCAGTCAGCTGACATGTCAGCACATTGGGACCCACCTGCCACGTCATCAGCCGCGAGCCGATTTGAGTTGAGCAGAGCCGTTGTGGAGCCGAGCCGAGGGACAAGATCCAGTGTAGCTGATCCTACGTGCAACCGGATCTGAGATTGAATCTGGGCTGTTAATCAGGCCCAAATTGTTTTGATCAAATCTTAGTCATCTGAAATGCGATTTGGACGATTTCAGACTTGTTTCCAGCTAATTTGATCGTTCCGGATGCAATGGTATGGTTTGATCGTTGAGATTTGAGACCAAAAATGGTGGTGAATTAACAAAAGAGATTGCCCGATTAGGAGGCATCTGAAGGTCATCGTGGTGGTCAATGGAGATGAAAAAGAAGGAGGTACATATGTTTACCCAATTATATGTGCTGAACTGCTAAGTGGGTAGAATTTTAACTGCCTTGAGGGAAGGCAAAATTGGGACACTCTGGACACCCGATCAAGTGGACAATTAGAGGTGTAGAGTGAAAACTGATGAAGACCAATCTTGACGAATCTAAGCACTGGTAGTCTCACCAGATGTTGAGAAATCATGTATTAAACCAGTATATTCCAGATCACTTGTAAAGGAAAGCCGCAACAAAGTTAGCAAATGGTTGTATATATGGAAAGACAGTATGATGGATAGATATGGCCTAAGAAGTTCTGGCTAGGAGATTGGGTTTTAAGCGGGACCAGTGTGACCCCTCCAATCTTTCCTGGGAACTTGCTTAGTGGAAGGATTATCCATACGGTACTATTTTTGTATATATAGCAGTTTGTAATGAAACAGTTGAAGACTAGCAGGATGATGGCACAAGGGAACAGTTGGGTTCCGTATGATCAAGATCTGATGAAGTGGTGATTTTTCCAAAGAAGTTAGATTCGGTGACTGTGATTTCTTGAGGGAGAATTGATGAAGACCCTAATAATGAAAGAGAAATACAGCAAGGGGATAAAGATTGGCACCCTATTCTGACTTGGACAGGTGTTGTGACAGGATGAGCTGCTGTCAAACATATGCAAGGAATATGGAGAAATCTGGAGAACAAAAATTGCATGAGGGCACACGGAGATTGTGCAGGAGTACCTATAGGATCTAACGAGGTATTGTAACGAGACAACAGGTGCAAGGAGAAGAAGTGTTCCCAGATGAAGCTTGTCGCACCCTCGCGGCGAAGCGCGGCGTCACGGCGACCCTCGATTGATTTCGGGGTCTTTTGTTTTTGTGAATAAAGGAGTCGCCACCTAGTATTATGGTCACTAGGAAACCTAACTGGTCTTTCAGAGATTCTAAAGGCAAGGGACTGGTTGCGTAAAGGGAAGGTATTAGCACCCCTAGTACGCCCTACCTAAGGTAAGCTGCTTGGTGTTTGGTTTGTCTTATAATTGCTATGGTGTTGGTGTTTTCTAATCCCATTAGTTTTCTAGGTTTTGATTCAAACTAAAATTATTAGGATAGAAATCCAAGGAAGTTCCATGTGCTTTAAAAGCTCATTTTCCCCTTAGTTTTTCAAGAGTTTGCGACTCGTAAATCGCAAGGAGGAGGGACAAAAATTTAGAAATCTAGGGTGCTTTAAAAACCTATTTTTTTGTCTTAATGTTTTATAGTCTCACATCTAGTACCGTGGAATAAAAAATTGAAATGTCCTCGATTATAATCAAGGCTTCTTTCAAGGATTTGTGCGGATTTATTACTCCCAATAATATTTTGGATATTCATCCTTTAAGGATTTCTTTATCCAAACATTAGCGGTGAATAATAGATGAATTCCTTCCAAAATAAGATTTTTGTATTTTTTTTGGAATATTGGCCAATACCCTTTGGAGTTTTACAAACATGTTGTAAAATCCAGAAATGCAAGAAAACAATTTTTTGGTGTTTAAGAAATCCATGCGAAAACACATTTTTAAAACTTCCAATATTTTTGTACATAAAAAATGTTTTAAAACATGTAAGGGTATTGGCCGTATGCAACACACAAAAAAAACATTTTTTTTATATTTTTTTTATCGAAAACACAAGCAACGCAATTAAACACAAAAGAAAAAATCGCAATAAAAGCTAAAAGCCGTCATATATATTCTAAGATTTATAATAAGCTTAAAGCAATAATAAAAAAAATCAAATCCAACTCATCCCACGCAGACAGCAAAAATAAAAATAAAACTGGGAGCAATCACTAAGAAAAACAAAACAATGGCCGGTTGATTTCTTCTCCAGCGGGTGTAAGGAAAACAAAAGGAAAGTCCCTAAATGTAACAGTTCCTAAACATGAAAGACAAACCCTTTTTTACATGGACAGCAGCTGAACTCAACATCATGAAATCAATAATGGGCAAGCGTTGGCTTTACTAAACAGAAACCAATTATTCAGAGGGAAGAAAACAAATTTACAACCGAATGTCTCGTATAAAAATAACAAAGGAGTAGAGATTGGGACTCATACCTGCAGCTCCTTGTATATTGGTAACTAACGAAAGAAAATAGAGATACTGAAGTGGATGAAATAATTCAGCTATGGGCTGCAGGTCTCAACGTTTTTTTTCTGCAGCTTCTTGTATATTGGTAACTGACGGAAGAAAATAGAGATACTGAAGTGGATGAAATAATTCAGCTATGGGCTGCAAGTCTCAACGTTTTTTTTGCAGAAGATGAAATGGAAAACCAAGCGCACGTTGCTGTCAAGATTTAACAGCAAATCTCCCTCTCCGTCTTGTCTTTTTGCTCTTCTCTTTCCTCACAATAAACACCCGAATGCAATAAAGAAAATCCCTCTATTTACTGTGTGTGTTTTTTTTTACTCTGCCTCTCTTGCGTTTTTTTTTCTTTGGTCTCTCTTTACTGTGTTTTCTACTCTCTTTCTGCTATCTTTTCTGTGTTTTTTTTTCACCCTCTTTTTTATTTTTCTGTTCTCTTTTTCCCGCCCCTTGCTAGGTCATTAGAGGGGTTTATATATAGTCTAGAATATCTCTAATTAGGAAAGATTTAATGCATTAATTCTAGGACGTAAATCTCTACTGATTTGCAGTAAAAAAAATGCAAAAGGAAGCTGCAATATTCTGATTTTGTGCTGGTGCTTTACGTCTGATTTCTTTCCAGTTTTAGAGGAGGGTGTGGCTCTTTTCTTTCCTTCCATAGGGCCAGCTGCTCCCTTTGAAATGAGGCAACAAAAACATGGTCTTCAGCTCCAAAAATCAGGCGTGATGAGAAAGGAAAACATCAGAGAAAAAAGGAAAGAAATCAATTTGGCGGTGCATTTACAAGGTCTTATTTTCCTTATTCGGTGTGGTAAAAATCCTGTCATTTATGATGATCCAGCCCCCCTCTCCAGCTTTCAATGTCCTTCTTTAGTTCAATCCCTCAATTTAGCACATTTCGATTCAGTCCTTGGTCCAAAAAAAATCCTTCGAATTAGTCCCGCGAACTTGGGCAAAAATCCTTCTCGCGGTCAGGAATCCCTACTTTCAACACCAGATATTCAAACGAGAATATCTTGAGCTTCTGATATCGAAATCAAGCAATTCAAAAGCCCAAATTCATCTACGCGTCTAGGACTACAACTTTGATGAAGGAGTCGAAGTGAGAAAAAATCTTTTTACAAAACAGAAACTGGCAGTAATCTAGTTGGTCAAAAAGGTTCTTGATCTGCCAAAACTGAGCCATCCAAATCTGACTGAGAATCTGCTCTAAGAAAAATGATCCCTAGGACCTAATAAAGGTGTACGTAAATTTTTCAACATGTAATGAGTGATAGGACATACCTAGGATGGTCAGATATCGTACGAAACTGAGTCAAAATCGGAGCCTAAGTTGGAACAAAAAAAAATTACGACAGCAGTAGAACTATTTTTTTTAGTGCAAATTCTGAGGGATTTATTCAACCTTAAAGACCAGATAAAAAGAACAAATTTAGCATTATGAAGACTCCTGATCAACCTAAGAAAACCTAATGATTTTGTTAGTAAAGGGGAAGGATAAAAAGAGCAGAAAACAACTCAAACAAGGTTTCAAAACACAAAAAAAAAATATTTCTTTCTGTGCCTTTGTCAATCTTCTGGCGAATATGAGCTAAACTCTTATACTCTGTTTAAAAGAGGTATACACCGTCTCTAGCACGTGGGGTCCGAAAATGAGTAACAACAAAACTCAGAGTAGAGACTGTTAAATTTTGTACAACAGGAAGTCTCTTGTGCTCTTGATGAAGACAACAGGCGAAGTGCTTTCAATGCATACGAGGATGGAAATAGAGCTGTTGTAGAAGCACCTAATTGAGGGGGTGCAAACGCCTGTGATAAAAAGCGACCGCCTATGATGAAAGGCGAAGACATCAAAGAGAGTTGGTGTAGGTGAAGCTGTTAAGCGCAATGATGAAAGGCGTAGAAGCTCCAAACATAGAAATCGAGGTGGAGGATTGCAAGGAGTGTACTGCAACTTTCTCTTTCTATGTAGTCAGTGGCAGTAATCTCTCCCATAGTGCACATAGTGGTAGAGAATTTTGAAGTCACTTTGAAGCATCTCAGCTGAAGGAGGATGCGACCACCTATAAAAGGTGAAGACACCTTAGATGGAAGGTGTGTAAGGGCCGTGATAGAAGCCCCAGTTCAGACCGCCGCATGACGACGAGCGGAGACACCTAAGGAGAAGGTGTGTGGGCCACGATATGAGCCCAGTTCAGAACGCCCCAGAGCCAATGTAATGGCTAGATATGAGTGGACAGGTGTATAGCCAATGAAATGGCTATGATGAGTATGGAGACAAATACAGGATTGACTTTCATGGATATTGCCCCCATGCTAATGATCAATGAGCTATAAGACATTTGCCTTGGACAATAAATGTGTGACTTGTGGAGCATTAAGACGCGGCTGCTATAAAGGAGCAGAGGGCATGCGCAGGTTCCGGGAACGAGTTGACTCTTGTCAAGGTGGTGAGCTCGGTAAAGGCATTGTAATACTCAGTATCAATATAGATATGGATCAACCTTTAACGGGCTACCCCCATGGTTAAAGGTGGAGAGCTACCTGGACTCTTACGACTAAGAGCGAGAGACTCACGGAGAAGTAAGGCGTGGTTCCTAGGGTGGAACAGAGGGCAGGCGCAACTCCTGGATGAGTAGACTCTTGGAAGAGTGGTGAGCTCGTGATCATATTGAGATACTCAGATAATGATTGTCACACTTGGAAATAGAAATTTCTGTTTGAGGGGGTGTTGTAAGCCTTGATGTAAGGCTTGATGAATCATTCTGGACCGAGCATGGTTGATACGCTCAAAGGGGAATGTTGTGTTCCAGAGACAAGCGTTAACACTCTTCAGATGTGAAGTGGCAGACCATCTGGTTGTAGTGATCCTTTTGTATGAGAAAAGGTGTGCTTTGGTAACTCTGATGATCGAAAGGTTTGGCGAGTACCTATAAACTCGGCCACAGACGCTCTCAGAATGGTAAGCTTGGAAGAGCTGCAAGATGCAAGCCTGTGCTGAAGAAGCAAGAGGACAATTGCCCCACATGAATAGCAAAGGGGGTGATTGTTGGGTTGTTGCCATTGCATGTGCAGAAAATGGACAGCACCAACCATTGACTATTGGTAGCCACCATTGTTAAAGAAGAGCTGGAGTTGGCAGCCACCTTTGTTGAAGAAGAGTAGGAGCTGGTGGCACCATTGTTGCCTATAAAAGGGCACCGAGAGTGAGAGCAAAATGTGCAGAGAGTGTGGTGAGTTTGTGCAAAAGAGTTGAGAGAAAGAGAGAGCTACAATGGCAGCAGCCTTGCTGCCATTGCAGCAGCTGCAAGAGCAGCAATGAGAGTTGATGAGTGGAGTAGAGTGGATGTAATCCTTCTCCTCTACATGTATTTATTGTAACCCTTTCTCTAGCTCTAATACAATGACTCTCTCCCGTGGATGTAGGCGGTTTTGCCGAACCACGTTAAATATTGTGTCTCAGTGTGCTTAGCTTCCTATGAGCAACTATCATTATACCACCGGTCCGCAAAGGGGGTGCCGGAATCCCCAACAGGGAGTTGTTATAATCTTTCTTCGTGCTTGTTATCTCCGTCCCTGGACTGCTTTTATTCGTGAGTTATCACTGATCTTCCCAAAGTTGCGCAGCTTATGGATTCTCGTTAATTTTGGCTCACGGGCTTTAATTATTTGTGTTCCCTTCCTTTTCTTTTGACTCTCTCGCTGATAGTTACCTAAGAAACTGAGAAACAAGCTGAAAAAAATATATATTCCATTCTCAACTATTTTTGTTTCTGATTTGGTGTTTTTTAGCCCTGATATTGTAGTATTTTTATTTTTATTTTATAAATTTTAGACTTCCCAGTTATCTGACTACAGATGTTTATAACAGTCTGAGTTAGAGGTGCCATATCTAAAAGCAAATTAATGCCAAGTTGTTTTTGTTGATAAGGTTAACAAAAAGTAAAGGTATGGCCTGGATGCAGAATATGTACAAGAAATTCGAAGCTATGTGTTTGGAGTTGGATGATATCTTGGAGCAGGTATTCTTGTCATTTACACAATCAATCCCCTTGAAATGCACCCATGATTGTTCTTATTATTTGCGTTCTACTGATATTTTTCTTTTTGTGTTTGACTGAATATTTACTGATTGTATTTCCGATTAAATCATGTTTCTAAAGCATAAATATTTTTATTTCATCAAAAGAAAAGGTACAGTTTTAGTATTTGTAAATGGTTAATGCAATCTACCCACCATTAAGAGGCTGCAACATGCCCAAAGCACCCATGCCTGCGTAATGCAGTTGACGTTATTGTGAAGAAACCCTTCCTGCATCTTTCTAATGGAAAAGCCTCACCTTTGGGCAGATGACTGTTTCTTTTCTCTGATGAATGGCCGCTTTAAAGCTTACATCATTCATTACAGATTTTCTTGAAAACTCTAGATCCTGGTACAGAGATAGGATTCCGTAATTTCCTCGAGCATACAAATTTTTGGTTAATACGGCAACTCCAAACTGTTCGTTAATTATAAAATTGAGAACAAAAGTATTAACTTTGTACCGGTTTTCATTTTAATTTGTTACAATTAATTTTCTGATGTGATTGTCCTGATCTCTCTCTTAAATCCTTCATGTTGCTTGCTTGCTGCCCGATTCCTGCTTTAGCTGCAGTCAGTTCTGCCAAAACATATCTCATGAAATTGAATACATTCTTGGACAGGAAGGGTTGAAATATGCCGACCACTTGCAGACATTAGGTGCCAATGTCAAGCAATTTTGCTCAGATATTGTGCGAGATGTGCAGCCTCAGCCGTCTGAGGATACTGTGGATGGCGTAGCTAGCGTCTCTTGTCTAGTGAAAAACACCGAGTCAGATAAAATGTCAAAGGAAGGCATTGTCCAAAACCATTTTGATATGGAACCTTGCAACGTGAGTCGTTTGCTCTACTCATGTTCTGTTGAACCTATCAAGGCCACAAAGAATGATCTGTCTTTGGAGGAAATGGTTGTTGCTGAGATATATGAAAAATCAGTGTCAAGTCTTAAGGAAAATCGTTCCGAGGAGAAGCAAGTTCAGCTTGAGACATTGGATACCCCAGAAGAGAAAGATTTAAGTATTTCAGTATTATCCTCAACATCTTATGATCTACTAGAAAGTAACTCTTTAACAGAGGTAATTCCAATAGATGGGCTATCTTCAAAATCTGTTAATTTGGTTGACTCGTATGAAAGCAAGGTTCCAGAGTTGGGATTTACTTCTAGCGAGGCCTCAGCTGAATCAATCAGTAAGTATTTCCTTCTGCTATCCCTTAACTACTCCCTCAATTTTCCTTTCCCTCCATTGATATCTGCGTTGGTAGGCCTAGAAACTCATGTAGCCCCCTAACCACATCTGGGACAGAGCCTTCTTTCCACGAGTTTGAGCCATACAATGATTTTTCCAAACCAGATCCCATTGTCTCGTCTTGAAACTGGTATTCAAATGTTCATTTCATTACGATGAACGTGGCCCCACCTTTCTGCAGTTTGAGATCCTGGTTTATTTTTCTTATGCTACTTGTATAGTTTTTAGGAAACAATTAATTATCCATGGTCAAGGTTTTGACTTTATATAAGAACTAGTTTTGCTATGGGGAAACTTCACTAGCTCATTTAGCATTCCAGGCTTTACTTTATAACCTGTGAACTTTCTAGCTCAACTCTATCCTGCACTTTCTCTTTTATCTAGTGGGGGAGAGATAGAGAGAGAGATTCCCATCTGAAAAGATAGAGAATATTGTGGATGAAAGTTAGAAATGAAAGTTCTTATTATCTTTTGCATTTCACAAACTATTTGTTGTTTGTCTTGATTTAGATGACCTTGCAATCAAAGAAAGGAGCAATTACGATGATATTTACCTTTCTTATCTTCTTACAGGACAGATAGACAACTCCACTGAAGATGCTACCAATCCGGGATCATCTTCTTCAGTGAAGCTTGATGGGAGTTGCTTTGTTACAGATTGCAATGAGCTTTCTTCTGTTTCATATGAAGCAGGACAACCAGGGTCTTCCAAGGTATGACTTCCTCTCAAGTTTGTAAACTGGGTTAGTCTTGGTCATATATGGAGCAAACTCATGAAATTTTAAATATACAATCGTTTGAAATTTGAACTTTTGGGCATTGATGTACTAACACTAGAGTTTGAAATGAGCTATTGCACTGTCAAAAGTTGAAACTTTTGATAACCAATGTTTCTCTTTTCTCTTGTTCTCCTGCAGGAAACCTTGGATAATGTTTCGTTCAAGAAAAGGAAGGCAGCGAATCAGGTTTTCAATCAGGAACCAGCTTTTGATCCAAACCCCGGTCAACAGAAAGAAAGTTTTGCATCAACTGTTATTACCACCAGATCACGATCCCTGCGATTCCGACTGGGTGATTGTCTAGATAAATTCGAACATGATTAATTCGGCGATTCAAGTGATTTTGTTGCCTCATTCATGCAAATAAAGGATGTAAACTCGTTTCAGATGCTTTGAATTAATGCGGCTAGTACATCCCTGATGATTTTATAGAGGTCGAGAGAAAATCAGGTGAACTTTCAAGGCATGAGGAAGTTCATCATTGTCTAAGAAATGGAACCAATTATGAAGGGAATTATGATCAGCTAAACGTTCAATACATTATCAGGTTGCAGCGTAATAAAAGTCTAATCATTACAAGAACTTGTGTTCAGTTGTCTAAATGAAAGAAACCCATGTGATATCCGAAACAGCCCCTCCTCCCTTAACAAGTTAAAGAAAAATCCAAAATAATGTTTCAATATTTCTCAAGTGATTGAAGGGAACAAAATCTAAAAAAAAAAAAAACCAAAGAAAGAGGCTATGCATCTGGCCAAAGAGATTGAGCCTGCGCGTCTTGCACAAAACAATCAAACCCAAAGCAATGTCAAACTATATCCCACTGTATAGAAGGACCAGACTGAATTCTCCAGCTCCTTCTCAATGGCGTCTGCTGAAAATAAATGCACCAGAATGGGGAAGTGCATTGATTGGATGCTTAGCAGCAATAAGTTCTGGATAAAGATGTCAAACTAGAAAACAACCAAAAAAAAATTTATTTTGTTCCATGGAAAATTAAAAGAACGAAGAAAAAAAATACATTCCAAACAAAACAACTCTATGTGTGAATCTATTCTAAAATTTACTTTGAACTCTAAAAAGATCCAAACTTGCATACATGAAATTAACTTCAAAAATCTTCAACTATAGAGCAAGACGGTAGAAAATTAATTCAAAAATTTAGTCTCAATTTAGCAATTGATCCTAACTAGCTAGCTAAATATTCTATAATATTCCATAACCTCGATATGAAAATTTTCTTTCACAATATCATTCCACTGTACTTTCCGGTATACACCATTGAATATATATATGGCTGACCAATTCAAACAACACATTGTCTCTTGTTTTCTTAGGCATTGCTACTATTAGATTTCATCACCAGTCTCCTCCAACACTACAGTTTTGCAGTTATGGAATAAAGTTGACAAGGAGAGTACGTGAGGAACTGCTAGCAAAACTTACGAGTTTTGAAATATGGTGGTTTGATGATGACGAGAACACTAGTGCTATAATTTGTCATTGCTGGTTCAAACATTCTTCAGGTCTCTCTTTGCTTATACACTAGGGTTTATTATTCTCACATGGAGGCTAGCCCTTGTGATTAATGCAGTATACCCTTAGGCTGTAAAAAAGATCAAACATGGGGAGCAATTCACCAAGTCAATTGAAAATGAGGAAACGAGAGTCTGCGAGTGTCAAGCATGGCAACAAAAGTCGGAGCAATTCACCAAGTCAATATAAAGGACATGTTCTTCTGCAATTCTTGTTTTAAAGGGATAAAAATTTACTCCAAAATATTTCAGAGATAGTTATATTTTTATGTTTCTGTCTGAGATAGATTTATTTCTATGTCTATGTTTTTTCAATTAAATACATTTATATCTTTTTTAGTATTTATCATTTTTATTCTATATACCAATCAAATACAACCTGTATGATTTACATAAAATACAAGCATTACCTTTAACACACTAATAAGGAAAAATAAAACAAATCCAGAAACATATCAATGTAGATAGGGAAAGATATGCACAGTAATAACAATTTAATTCTTTCCACTATTAAGGTCAATATTTTTCCTAATCAAACTATATATATTAAATAAATAAAGAATTGATTTTTTTTCTTACAATTGAAAGGCATATTGGAAATAAGCAGAATCCAAGTTTTTTTATCACAAAAATTTAAATTTATTACGCTATTCATATAAGATATGGATCATATGACACACACACACACATATATATAGGGTCTCTAATGGAGATTTTCCAAAATTTTGCATATTTATAAAGCCACAATAACAGCACCATGCTGTGAAGAAAACAAGTACACTTGTTTCATCATGAACTATTTTCCATCCACTAGCTCATTCACAATCTTATTGAGCTTCCCAATTCTTTTTCTCGTCTTAGCAATCACCTTATTTTCCTTTATCCAATCCCACAAGAATGTCAAGCAACACTCACTGCCTCCTGGTCCAAGACCATGGCCTATTGTTGGATGCCTCCCGACAATGCTCCGAAACAAGCCAGTGTACCAATGGATACACAATCTCATGAAAGAAATGAACACTGAAATAGCTTGTATCCGTCTAGGAAACATCCATGTGATTCCTGTCACTTGTCCTAATATTGCTCGTGAATTCTTGAAAGAACAAGATGATGTATTTTCATCTAGACCCGAAACCATATCCTCTTATCTCGCATCAAATGGGTACCTAGCAACAGTTGTATCACCATTTGGAGATCAGTGGAAGAAAATGAAGTCAGTCATGGCAACACAAGTGCTTTCTCCTACAAGGCATCAATGGCTTCACAAAAAAAGAGTTGAAGAAGGTGATAACCTTGTTCGTCTTGTTTATAAACAATGTCAGGAATCTGATCAAGATGGCATAGTGAATTTGCGATTCACATCACAGCATTATTGTGCAAATGTTATT
Organism: Populus deltoides; assembly: GCA_015852605.2. Lineage (NCBI taxonomy): Eukaryota > Viridiplantae > Streptophyta > Magnoliopsida > Malpighiales > Salicaceae > Populus > Populus deltoides. The sequence continues at coordinate 19,100,992 of CM027573.2, forward strand.
AGGAAGCTGATGTTCAACAAAAGATATTTTGGAGTGGGAATGGAGAATGGTGGACCTGGTTTTGAAGAGGAGCAGCATGTGGATGCACTCTTCACTATCCTCAGTCATTTATTTTCATTTTGTGTCTCAGATTTTTTGTCATTCTTGACATGGCTTGACCTAGATGGTCATGAGAAGGTGATGAAGGAGAAAGATAAGATCATCAAAAAGTATCATGATCCCATAATTGACGACAGGATTCAACAATGGAAGGATGGCAAGAAGAAAGACGTTGAGGACTTGCTTGATGTTTTAATAACCTTAAAGGATGACAATGGCAATCCTTTATTGTCAAAGGATGAGATAAAAGCTCAAGTGGAAGTGAGTTTTACACTTATTTAATGCTAAATTACTTATAGCTAACTTAACTTCTATTTTATTTTTTTATTTTTTTTCTTGTGTGAGCACCATAACTATTTTTTAATAAAAATATAAGCCCTTTTGTCCAGGTTTATGTTCTTTATTAATTTGTTTTTTAAATCATGTGTTTTTACTTGTTTCTAAATTATATGTAGTCAAAACTATTGAAATGACCTATTTAAAAAAAAATAAAGATAATCAACTAAAAAAAATTAATGTTCAGGATTAAATTTATTTTAAACCAAAGTTCAAGATAGGTTTGGGTTATTTAACTATTTATCTAATTAATGCTATAAAATCACTTTAAGTTTTCATCTAATTATCTTGACTACTTTAATAATAATTTTTTTTTTATCTAAGTTAAAATTTAATTAATTTGAGTTGTTGAGATAGTTATTTGACAAATTCAAACATAATTTTTCTTTTAATCTCAAATAATTATGTATTACTAGATCTATATTTAATAATGATTTTAAACTATACATATTATTATTCTCAGGACATAATCTTAGCAGCAGTGGACAATCCATCAAATGCTTGTGAATGGGCATTTGCAGAGATGTTAAACAACCCTGAGATACTCGAAACAGCTGTTGAAGAATTGGATAGAGTGGTTGGGAAGCAACGACTGGTCCAAGAATCAGATTTTGCACAACTCAATTACGTCAAGGCCTGCGCTAGAGAAGCCTTTCGGCTGCATCCTGTTGCACCATTTAACGTTCCTCACGTATCCATGGCTGATACAGTAGTTGCCAATCACTTCATCCCAAAAGGTAGTTATGTTATTCTTAGCAGATTAGGGCTCGGTCGAAACCCTAAAGTTTGGGACGAGCCACTAGAATTCAAACCAGAGCGTCATCTCACAGGAACAGGGAATGTTGTGTTGGCTGAGAATGGATTAAGATTCATTTCATTCAGCACAGGAAAGCGTGGGTGCATGGCTGTGACCCTTGGGAGTTCGATGACGAACATGCTATTTGCTAGGCTTCTTCATTGTTTTAGTTGGAGTTTGCCATCAAATGAGTCCAGCATTGACCTTTCCACCGCAAAAGATAGCATGGCTCTCGCTAAACCACTGCTTGCTGTTGCGAAACCACGCTTGCCTGCACATTTGTACCCTAAATAAATGATGAAAACAAGTTCAAGAAGACGTTCAGACAAACGTGCATTCCTATTATCAATTCCCTTCCCATGAAATTGCTTTTATTTATTATTATTATTAAAATAAAGAGTTTCTTCTACACAAGTTTAACGCAATATATAGTTGTGTACTTGTAACTTCCTTTCTTGAATCAAGATCCTAATCCTAACGATTGCAATTTATAATAAAAGGGGACTATATACCCTCTATTGTAAGTCCAAAGTCCATGTAGTAATTAGAATTATGCAATTTAATGGAGGCTAGGTTATTGGAAGCGGGCTTAATTTATTAGTGAAGTTCAATATCAAGATCGGTTAGCAAACAAAAGAGATACCCACCCGTGAATTAGTCCCTTACTTGAACTATTTTGAGGAGAAATTACAAAACCCCATGATACCAAGATTTAGCTGAGAGGAAAGAAGGTAAAGAGAGAGAAGAGGAAGAGAAAAAGGAGCAGTGAAGCAGCCCTGAGCGAGTAGTGGAGTTGATGGCCACATTCATTGAAAAATTGCTTCTCGTTCTTGAACCAGTGAAAAGAAAGAGTGAAGCTGATGGGTTGCCATTGCTTCTTGTTTACATGAGAAGCTTTAAGGCCTGGTTCAACGCCTTTTCGGTCATTTAAAAATACCATGTAAATAAAATTGTCCATTCCTTTGAAACTCTTTTCTTGTTCAAATAAAGCCCACAACTGTTGGCCATTAATAGTCCACCAAATATTAGTGGGTTGTGTTCCTCCTCCTCTTCTTTTTTTTTTTCCCTATAACTCCAATGTTTTCTAAAGTTTTTTTCTTCAATAAATATATTCAAATAATATTTTATTATTATTTAAAAATTATTTTAAATAAAAAAATCTAATTTTATTCTACTTGTATTTAGATTATAATCTCAAACAAGGACTTCTACATCGTCTTCCCCTTAAAACTTAGTTGACTTATTTATAACTAAAAAAAACAAGAAATTTGATGTGGTGATAAGCCATCATTTAAAAATGCAAGTCGTTGACCTACTACGAGGCATTGGTCTATGGTAGGTTCAAGGCTGAAGAAAAGAAAAGAAAAGAGAAGCTAGTTAGGGTTAATTAATTCATGTTCAAATCCTCACTGTATATTAGCCCTTTTTTCCTAGGGGTATGGCGTCTAACATTGACTACATCTCCGCTACTGGAAACTTGATTCATGCACTTCAAAAATTTCATGCACGCCTGCCTTACATGAGAATCAAAAACAGTAAATTAAATTATTTTTTTTATTTTTCAATGGTTTTAATATGTTGATATTAAAAATAAAAAAAATAATTTATTTTAAATAAAAATCACTTTTAAAAATACTCTACATTACATTATCGAACAGATGATTAAACCAGAACCAAAGAGTTTCCCACTAACCAATAACCATGCCATGGACAAAGGGCTCACAAATTCTATAAAAATAGTTTTTTAAAAGAGAAGGAGCAAATTTAATGCATCTTGATGAGATAACAACTTTGAAGTCTTTAACCACTCAATCACTTATTATGATTAATGTTGTGTTTGTGTGTACGAGTAGAAGTCATTTTTAATACTTAAGAGTTAAAACTACTCAATTCTAGATGTAAGAAATTCAATTTTCCAACAACCCTAAAATAATTGTTGATTTTTGTTTAGGTTTGTCGGCCCTCACCACTTGAGTCGAATCATAGCTCAAAATAAATATTTGAAAATAAATTAAAGACATGGGTGACCCAAGCTTCTCTTAGATGTAGATTTTTTTCAAGCTAGGAAGAGATTCTTAGGTCGATAAGTCAAATAAATAGAGCCAAATCATATTCAAACACGAGGCTGTTATATATCATGGTTGGAGAGAGGAGAAGCAAATAACCCTAGCTCAAAACATGAACGTCGAAAGAGGCAGGAAGAATGTGATGTCTTGCTTATGCAGTTACGTACCAACTTGTAAAAGGAGCCAAGAAACTGATTCCTTTCTAGCTGTAGCCCATTTCGATATGCCTTTCAACAGATTAGGTTTAAGGTCGGTCATGAATAATATCTTAGATATTTAAAAACTATTTCTTTTTATTTTTTATATGTTCTTAACAGATAAAACATTGGACAATCTTTAGAGACCATTTATTATTAAATGGAGAAAATCTTCATTTCATTAAATAAATCATGATATCACTGTTGGCCCACGGCTAACAAGTATATGGTGAGTGGTGCGCCTGAGATGTGTGGGTGCGTAGCAGTCGTGCTGGAGTGCAAATTCTGTTTTCCATTAACGAAACCAACCTTCTTCTTTTTTTAGTAGATAAAGTTTTTTTTTTTTTATATCGTTAATAATAATTAAAAAAAAAAGTCAGGTTTTGATATGATTTGCGTGACCTACGTAGTGCTTACAAATTTGTGATGGGCATAGACATCTAGATGCATTTCAATTAATTTTTAAAGTGTTTTTTATTTAAAAATACATTAAGAGAATATTTTTTTATTTTTTAAAATTTATTTTTAACATCAAAAAAATTTAAAATCATCAAAAAAATTAATTTAAAAAAATATAAAAGATTTTTAAATTTTTCAAAATATTTTTAAAATGTAAAAATAAATAACTTGTGATTGTTGATAACATTTTTTCAATATTTAAAGAAAATATTTGCAAGTGGACCTTAATTGAGGTATGTATGCTGTTTAATTATTTATAATATTGTTTCACGATGAGTTAATTAATGCTACATGTGCACGTTACATCTAAGAGTGCCGTCTTAATACCCTCTTTGGATTATTGGATAAGAAATGTATTAATCATAACAATTAAAGTACGTACGTACCATACAATATGCAACTGCTTTATCGAAGATGGATGACATTAAAATCTCCGAAAACAATAGTTATTCTCAGTCAGTTTTAAGAAATCATCAAGTATTTCGTTAATAATAATTTATAATTATTATTTATTTGATCAACCATCTGTTGTTTGCCAGATATGTGGTAAGATTGGACACTCAGCTAAGAAATGCTATTTTCATTTTGATTTATCTTACCAGGAAGCACCTCCTCTACCAACAAAACACGGCCTGGTTGCTATGCGTAATAATTCCAACCATACATGGGACTCTGCATGGCATGCAGATACAGGAGCCACACATCATTTTACCAAGGATGCTAATAACTTGACTCTTCAGAAATCCGACTATGCTGGTGGAGACAGTGTGCAAGTTGGAAATGGCCAAGGTTTGCAAATCTCAAAAACTAGGACTTCCAAAATTCCCACTCTCTCTTCTACCTTTGTTCTTAATAACGTTCTTCTTGTTCCTGAAATACATAAAAATTTACTGTCAGTGCACCAGTTCTGTGTTGACAATAACGTGTATTTTGAGTTTCACTCATATTATTTTCTTGTGAAGGATTACTCGGGGAATGTCCTTCATCGAGGCTATCTCCATGATGGACTGTATCAATTCCCCAATAATTCCAGTCTTCCTCAAGCCTTTTCTTGTGTTCGTTCCTATGAGTGGCATCGTAGACTTGGCCATGCCTCTGCTCCAGTGGTCAATCAAGTTTTATCCCTTCTTTCTTTTCTCGTAGAGAAAAATAAAACACACAATGTGTGCCCTGAATGTCAAATGGCAAAAAGCCATAATTTGCCTTTTAAAAATTCTACTTCTATTTCGTTACACCCTTTGGATTTAATTTTCACCGATGTGTGGGGACCTGCATCGGTGCCTTCCACAACCGGTGCTAAATATTATGTTAGCTTTCTTGATGATTATTCTAAGTTTCTTTGGTTATTTCCTATTCACCTTAAATCTGATGTTGAACGTATCTTTTTAAATTTTCAGACTTATGTTGAAAAACAGTTTGACAGAAAAATAAAAGCAATTCAATCAGACTGGGTGGGGAGTATCGACGACTAAACACTTATTTTCACCAAAATGGTATTAATCATCGCCTAGCTTGCCTTCACACTCACCAACAAAATGGTTCTATTGAACGCAAACATCGACACATTGTCGAAGTTGGTTTGAGCTTGTTAGCTCATTCGCATTTACCTATGATATATTGGGAAGATGCATTTCAAACCGCTACCTATATCATAAGCAGACTTCCAACACCTGTTTTACACCACAAGTCTCCCTTTGAAATTCTTCATAGTAGGATCCCTGATTATCGTTTTCTACGTGTAATTGGTTGTGCCTGCTGGCCAAACTTACAACCATATAACATAAATAAACTCAATTTCAGATCCAAAACTTGTATTTTCATTGGTTATAGTCTTTGTCATCAAGGGTACAAGTGTCTAGATCTCTCTACGGGTAAAATCTATGTTTCTCACAATGTTATATTCAATGAAACCCTTTTCCCTTACTCACAACCCATTGTCCCCGTGAGTGATCAATCTTCTCCTTCCACATCTGTTTCTCTTCCTCACCACATCACTGTGCCACAATTCCCATGTCCCATAGAGTTGCATCCTAACCATATTACTACATGCACACCATCTGCACCTCTTATGTTGATTCCTGCAGAAACAGATCAGGCTCCGCCTCCAACACACTCTACAGCAACAGAACCTGCTCTGTCTCCCATTATTTCTCCAGCTACGACTCCAGTTACACATGCTGATACACTGCCCGTTCCTACCAACATTCACTCTATGGTCACAAGGTCCAAAAATAATATTCATCGCCCTAGACAATCAAGTGATGACTTCATTCGTTATCCATTACCGAAAGCATTGACCGCAGCACTTGTTCCCACAGCAACAGAACCAACATCATACAGTCAAGCCTCCAAATTTGTGCATTGGCGAGAGGCCATGAATCAAGAATTCTCAGCATTACTTCACAATGGCACCTGGTCCTTGGTCTCACCTCCCACACATGTAAATATTGTTGGTTGCCGATGGATTTACAAAATAAAAAGAAAGGCGGATGGAGCTATTGAGCATTACAAGGCTCGCCTAGTAGCTAAAGGATTTCACCAGCGAGAGGGGGTTGATTTCTCTGAAACATTCAGCCCGGTCATCAAACATGCCACCATTCGGTTAGTCATTTCTATTGCAGTAACATATAAGTGGCCTATCAAACAGTTGGATGTGCAAAATGCTTTCTTGCATAGTGACTTGCATGAAAATGTGTTTATGCTTCAACCACAAGGCTATGTTCATCCTCAGTATCCCAACTATGTGTGCAAACTGCACAAATCACTTTATGGTTTACGCCAAACTCCCCGCTCTTGGTTCTCCAAACTTTCAACTAAGCTCCTGTCCCTGGGGTTCAGTGAAAGTAAGGCAGATACATCTCTCTTCGTGCTACAGAAATTTAATTCTATGATCTACATTCTTATCTATGTTGATGATATCTTAATTACTAGCTCCAGTGCATCTGTCATCCACAATATCATTCATTCTCTGCAAACCACCTTTGCTGTCAAAGATTTAGGTAGTCTTGCTTATTTTCTTGGTGTTGAAGCACTTTGGTGCACAGATGGCATGTACTTGACTCAACGCAAATATATTGCTGATTTGCTTAAAAGAAGCAAGATGGAGAATGTTAAGCCCTGCACCAGTCTCATGGCATCGAACTGTCGACTTACTTCTACTGATGGTACTCCATTTGAAGACATCAGCCTTTATCGCAGTATAGTAGGTAGCATACAGTATTTGACTTTTACGAGACCTGATTTAGCATTTGATGTTCATAAAGTGAGCAAGTTTATGCACAATCCTCTGGACACTCATTGGCAGGCTGTCAAGCGTATCCTTCGCTACCTCAAGCACTCTATTTCAACAGGTTTGTTCATCACCAGCAATGTTAATTTCACTTTGCAGGCATTCTCTGATTCTGACTGGGCCGCCGACAGAGATGATCGCAGATCAATTGGTGCTTACTATATTTACATGGGTTCCAACTTAGTTTCTTGGAGTTGCAAACAACAACCCATAGTAGCACGCAACAGCACAGAAGCTGAGTACAAAGCAATTGTCAATGCTGCTACAGAACTCATCTGGTTCAAATCAATACTTCGTGAACTCGATCTGCCCCCGCAGCATAGCCCAACCTTGTGGTGTGATAATATTGGTGCAACTTACCTCACATCCAATCCTAAATTTCATGCAAGAACCAAACACATCGAGATTGATGTTCATTTCATCCGTGACCAAGTTTACAACAAGGAACTTGTGGTTCAGTTTATCTCCAGCAAAGATTAGTTAGCCGACGCCCTTACCAAGCCTTTGCCACCAATTAAATTCAAAGAGGTTCAACGCAATCTGAATGTCCATGACCTACCCTCCAGATTGAGGGGGCGTGTAGAAGATGAAGTAATGGTTACTGAATTCAAGGGTGAAGATACTGATCCACCCGTGAATGCAGTGACATAGACTATAAAGGATCACACCAAACAATCCTATGAAGAACAGGAATCTGATACACCCGTGATTACAGCAGCAGATAAATGATTTGAAGATATGATTCTATGCATTCAAAATCAACAGCTGTTACCAGCTACACCAATATATACGTTAGAAGCTGTTAATGTAATACTATATATATATATATATATATATATATATATATATATATATATATATCGGGATATGTACAAAACAAAAAGTGAGAAGAAGTGTAATTCTATATACACGATCTGTTTGTATTTTCTTATACAATGTTAAACATGTATGGTTAGCCTTTTAAATTCATGATTTAGGTTATGAGATCATGATGACCTTAAATAAAGCAAATAAAAAAATTATAAAACTCAATTATCAATAAATCTATTATTAAATGATAAAATTGAAAAAAAATTAATAAAATAACATAATAAAATAACATTTCTAAGTAAAAATATAAATTTGAATATAATTATGAAAATATCATTGACAATCTCACAAAGCTTTTCAAAACTTGCTCTAAGAGTTTAACATGAGATATAATAATATTTAAGGAAACTCTTAGTAAAATTTTATGCAACCATTGAATTAAAAAATATAATTGATATCATAAAAGTAGATAATATTAAAAAAAAACCATTATCTAGCTTGAATGGAATAGCCGAAACATTCGTTCCTGCTATAATTTAAACAAAATTTATACTACAGAGTAAGATTAAAGGTGAGATGAAGTTCAGTTTGTTCTTGGTTTTTTTAAACTATAATGAGATATATTCATTGTTACAGATAGAATGGAATGGAATTGGCATCTTGGTTTGGAGTTATTTAAGCTGGTGGTATTGAATTTAGAATAGAAAAGCAAGTTTTGCTTGGAAGTTGGTATCATTTTGGCCGCCATAAGAGACCATTCCGACAATAAAGTAGTGTTTTGTGGTTTATCAACGAAGCAACGTTGAGACACTGGAGAGTAGAAAACTGCTGTTCCTCGTGTCATTTTGAATTATTCTTTTAGAGAAACCCACTTTGCCTCTTCCGAAGGTTGGTTGTCAGAACTTTTAACTCAGTAGTGAAAGTCTCTGTTTCCCATTTAAAATTTAGGAAGATGAGGCTTAAAATGCATGTTATTTTTACTTTTTAGCTAGTTGATGTTGCATCAAGGTACTGCCATGTCAATGATTGTTACTTTGACTCGTGATATAAACAACTAGAATTCCAAGAAAAAAAAAACATAAATAGTTAAAATTATCCTTTGCTGAGAGAGTAAATTCTCATATTATTATTATTATTCAAAGTTTATATTTTATAATTAAATTATGATGCAAAATCTTAAAATTTGACTGGGTTAAATTAAGAGCATGCTTTTGGAGTGTGATTAAAGTTGTTTTTTAAAGTATTTTTTACTTGAAAATATATTAAAATATTTTTTTATTTTTAATATCAACGCATCAAAAAGTATAAAAACACTTAAATAATTAATTTAAAATAAAAATATTTAACACTTTTGAGAAGCATTATTTATTTGACCGTACTCTCATACACACCCTAAATTTTATTGTTTTATAATCTTAGAAATGGCAGTTTGGTATAAATTTGAAGGTATTTTTTAGATTTGATCGTAAAGTTATATATTTTTAATTAAATTTATATATTAATCTAAACTGAATCGCTTCTTAAACCATTTAAGAATACATGCTGTCTGTATTCAAGAATTTTTTCTGTTATCATAACAAATTAATAGTACAAGGGTTCCGGTTAAAAAAAAAAATCAATTTGTTAATTACTATAGAGACTTCAAGATCTTGTGTGGTTATTCGCAGGAAAAGACGAGGATTTTTCTAATATTCTATCAAGAGAGAGGTAATTGTTCCTCTGATGTAAGAAGATTCCATGGATATTGAAGGATTGAAAATTAAAAAGCATGATTATTACTAGCAAGAAAAGAGAAACAAACGCATCCTCATCATCTATGGAACAAGCTATAGACGGCACGGCACACAAGGACCAGACAATGGCCCTAGTAGACGGTTCACCAACTTCATGGATGGGTCCCATGTTGGTGGACCCATTGGGTCCTGCTGCTCCTATAGGCACTGTCGTCAGGCCCACTTTCAGAACTCAACCACATAGGTGCGCTCATAGTGGACCTGGTGGACTTCCTCATATTTTTGTAAGCTTTGTGGCTGCAGGCAGGAAAAGTTGATAGTATTGTGTGTACTCCAGTATAATTTTTCTCTGTATTTAAAAATATATTAAAATAATATATTTTTTATTTTAAAAAAATTATTTTTAATATTAGTACATCAAAACGATTTAAAAATACATAAATATAATTAATTTAAAATTAAAAAAATAAAAAAAATCATTTTTAAAAAAAACACAGAAACAAAAGGGTCGGAATCTTTTATCTACAATTGCGTTTTAATTACTCTACTAGTTTATTGCATGAAAAGCTTTGGTTGTTATAAAATCACCTAGTGCGGCATGATAGGTATTTGATTAGTTAAGAGATGGATTGGAATGATGATGTATGCATGATGGTGGGATTTGATAGATCACCATAGCTTCTTCTTGATCGAATATTGGAAGTGAGGAATTGTAAGAACAAAGGGATAGTTTGGAGTTCAATTATAGAAAGCTTTTTACTCACGTTAAACCTTGTCCGTCCGTCCCTAGCTCTATAATGACCTTCCAACTAAACTTTAATTTTGTGTTAAGCTACACTTGAGCCAGAAAAAGACATGGACATTATCACTTGTCAATTCATGTTAAACACTCAAGTCTATTTCTTTCTTTATATTAACGTCAATTGATCATATTAATTTACATTTTATTTACAATATTTTTTTTTTTTTTTTTTGTCATGATCTCATGTTGCTATCTCATTGATGGCAGTTTATGCGGTTATTATGTTTATTTACTCTTAAATCCCCATACCCTTTCTTACTAATTATGTACCGTGGATCATTGATTTGACTGACCAGAAATCTTTTAAATTAACGGACAATAGACTTAAATTGGAAATTAAATTAAAAGCACGTTTGTCTTAATGATGTCGTTCTGTTCTGTTTTATCTATTTTTCTTTTAAAAATTCTCAACGTAATTTTTTTTGTTTTTTTTATTACGGCTATTAATTGCCCAAGTAGTTATATTTTTAATAAAATTGATGATTATATATATATAAAAGATAGTGTGATTATGCTTTTTTTTTTGAAATAATTTTTTAAGTTTAAATTAATATTTTTGAATTGTATGAATGTTAAAAATATTGTTTTTTTAAAATATTATTTCCAGCGGAGATGAACGGATGTTGAAATTGTCAGCACAGATATTAATTTGAAATTTAGCTGTTTAATCACCAATAATTTAACGTGCATGTGCAATTTCATGTCAGTACATGATTAACATGCCCGTGACATGCAAGGCCAATAGAATGTTAAGAGAACCTTTCAAGAAAAAAGAATTTAAACCCCATTACTTACGCATTGCGCTAGCTATACGCTATATATCAATGTATCCTTCCAAGATTTCCCAACTCATGTCCTCTATCTATATATATATAAAAAAGAAAGTCAGTGCCAGTACCCTCCTTCACTAACATGCGAACCCACCCTAGCTAGCGGCGCCCCACTTCCTCACTACCTCCCTCCCTCAGGGACTCGATCGCTCCTCGCTTGTATATAAGCTCAATTTACAAGCAAATTGGTATATCCTGAAACATTGCCAGGAACTCAAAATCCAAGATGGGTTTTAAGTGCCGAGTTTTGTTTTCCATTTTTTGTCAATGTATGCTTTTGCTTTTTCAAGAAGCCATAGCTGGACAGCACTACTACAATGTTAGCAGGTTGAAGGGGAGAAAGCAAGTGAGTGGTTGTGATTTGTTTCAAGGGAGATGGGTGGTTGACACTTCTTATCCTCTCTATGATTCCTCTGGCTGTCCATTCATTGATGCTGAGTTTGATTGCCAAGGGTATGGCAGACCTGATACTCAGTATCTCAAATACTCCTGGCAACCCGATTCTTGCAACATACCAAGGTACGTACTAGCTAGAATTACTCCCTTCATTCATTCCTTTCATTGAACGGAAGACCAAGAACATATACAAGCACTATGCTTATGCTGTTTTTTTATTATTATTGTTTCTTGTGTAGGTTTAGCGGTGCAGATTTTTTTGGCAAGGTGGAGAGGGAAGAAGATAATGTTCGTGGGGGACTCGCTGAGTCTAAACATGTGGGAATCATTAGCATGTATGATTCATGCTGCCGTGCCCACTGCCAAGACAACTTTTTCAAAGCGGAACTCCGTGACCTTCGTTGTGAGTTTACTTTCCTACTTTACCAGTTCTTCCCCTTTCATTTCAAAAATCAAAATCAACCTCAACCGATCGATTTTGTCTGCACATCTCCTTATCACTATTGCATGTTTGTCATTTTCCATCTTATTTTTATATGTTATTGATTATTCCATTGTTCTGCTTTTGAGAAAAGGTCTGCTTCCAAACTGTAGTTTGGCCTTTTTCCTTGAACTATATACAGTACTATTAACTATAATGAGTACTGAGCTTTTTTTTATGCGTGGCTGTTGTTTATGCTGCCCAGAGAAAACTACAGATTTATTTAGTTTAATTAAGGCAAATTAGACTTCGTTACTCCACCATTCAAAATGGGGTCTCGTGTTGCCAATTAGTTAATGAGCATGAAAGGCACATAGATTGTTTGTATCTGCTGCATGGAGACATTAAGGCACGAATTACACAAATATATATGCCCATAATTCTCTCTGGTAATTAAATGTAGAGGGTCACAGAAATTTCCTCTTTTCTAGTCTTCTGTGGTAGCATATCTTAAAAATAGTAAAGGATCCAAATTCTCAGATAGTGTTTCGTTAAACAGTGACTGAGGGTCCCAAGAATGATCACAAGGATTTCCCTTCTAGTCCTTAAAAAAAAAAATAAAAAAAAAATAAAAAACCCCTTTCCTCTGATACAAATTTTTGAGAGCTACATTTTCAGAACCCATTATTCTGCTTGACCAACCGAATAGACAATACATACACGTCTGTAGCTTTCTAAATTCCGTGACTCTTTATTCAATGAGAGAGAGAGAGAGAGAGAGAGAGTCCGCGGCCCATAAAAAAATAAAAATAAAATATGATAAAGAAATTAATTAGGACATCATTAGTTGCCATCTTGGACCAAATTAGAGGAAATTGAGGGGCCCACTCATTTTCCCTAGACAGCTGTTTTGAAGAAGCTGCCAACCTGTGGTTCTATTGTTATAACTATTTGACTTATTTCATAATGTTTATGTATATTATTATTTAATTACATTATTATTGGATATAGCTATTAGCATACACAAATTTAGCAGCCATCCCAATCATAATTGACAGGCTCTCTTTCATAGTTTAACTCGGTTAAGGACCGGGTCTGTGGATTGCTAGGCAACTCATAGATTATGGAACTAACCCGGGTTAGTTCTAAAACTTCTTTTTTTTCAGTGATTTAAAAAAAAAAAAAACTAAAATGTTATCTTTTAAATAAAATAATTCAGAACGAGCAAGTTAACCTCCCAAGTCACTGATTTTACTTGCGTACGAGATGAATAAGGTGGGTAGCTCTATAACAGTACTGTGGTGTTTCCGTGAGTTCAATTACCACCGATTACTGCTAATTAACTGCTAATCTAATATTTATGAAAACTAGATTCTGTAAGACCTTTTAAGCTTCACGTGAATGCTTGTCTAGCGGCCAGTTCTTCATCACAAGAACCATGGATGGCTACTGTGACGCTTGTGAGTGATTGACTGCCCAGACAGATATATATTATATGCTCTCGAGAATAATTAAGAATCTTGCATTTATTATTCTGCTTTATTATTACATTTATTATTCTGTCTCCTCAAAATGAGTGGGTACGAGAATTTGAGGAGATTCTATCTTACGCTACTGAAAAGCATCAGTACTGGAAATATTTTTTTTTATTTTATTTTAATGTAGTTGTTTGCATACCTCCATTAATTTCAAGTGTCTTAATTTTTTTTTTTATACTAATTGATATGTAAAAGTTTTTAAAATCATACCGATGTGGATCATAGCATTTTATGGCCGTTGTTGAGTTACATATATAGATCATCACATTAATTATGAAGAAGTTGAAAGGGGTTAGTTTCTCTGAAATTGATCTTGAAGGAAGAGGGCATCTCCTGTAGTATAATCCAACAACAAAATAAAAGTAAGAAAAAAAGTCGTGCAATATTATCTTGACTCTTCGTCATATACTCCATCTCTAAAGTGCCAGTAACAAGAACCATGGGTTCAAGAAAGTTGTTTGCCTACATCCATAGATGAAAAGACATTTAAACACGAAGTATTTACAGTATCTATTTCAAGTGGCTAACAAAATAGTGTTGCAGGACTACGGATTAACGCTGTACATGTATCGAACACCATACTTGGTAGATATTGTTCGAGAAAATGTTGGCGATGTGTTAAACCTAAACTCCATAGAGGCTGGCAATGCATGGAAAGGGATGGACATGCTCGTCTTCAATTCCTGGCACTGGTGGCTTCACACTGGAAAGTCCCAAGGGTATTTTCCTCCCTCCATTCTCGCGCCCTGCCAGCGCTATATAGTGTAGTAATTTCTTGTTTTTATATGCATGTACATGGCTGTCTCCACTTTTATATGGAACTCTAGTTTAATATATAGCTGCCATTATTGGCTGTGCAAATGCAGATGGGACTACATCCGGGATGGACCAGCATTGTACAAAAACATGGACCGCTTAGAAGCGTTCAATAAAGGATTAACCACATGGGCCAGATGGGTTGACCAAAATGTTGATCCTTCTAAAACTAAAGTCTTCTTTCAGGGGATTTCGCCCACACATTATCAGTAAGTGGGGGAGAAAACATGCATTAAATGATATATAAAAAGTTGTTTGAGCATCAAATGCTATGCAGCATGTAATACAAGAAACACAACTCATTTTATTCCAACTATTTTTATAAAACTAGGGGCAAGGACTGGAATCAGCCACAAAAGAGTTGTTCTGGAGAAGCAGTGCCCCTATCGGGGTCTACATATCCGGCAGGTGCACCTCCGGCGGTTGGTGTTGTAAGCAAAGTGTTGAGCTCAATTACGAAACCAGTTTATCTACTTGACATTACAACACTATCACAATTAAGAAAAGATGCTCATCCCTCAACTTATAGTGATGGATCTGGCACAGATTGCAGTCATTGGTGCCTGCCTGGATTGCCTGATACTTGGAACCAACTCTTATATGCGGCCCTCATCATGTGAAGGTCAACATCAAAATCTCACTTTAGTTTTCTCTTTTTCTTTCCTTTCGTATAGAATTGTATATTTATGGGGGGGCAAGAAATTCTCATTTACTCCCGAGGAGGCAAAAATCAAATGTAAAGTGATTGATTTTCTTAATCACAATAATTACCCTAAGATGATACGAAGATAGGTGACAGATGCAAATGGCATCTGATGATTGTGTGAAGGAAGTAGAAATCCATTGGGAATTAAGCTTAAGTTTGTCCATGTATTGTCAGACTTGTTTGCTGTTGTTTAATTAGACTTTACAGATAGTGATTTTATGAGTAGCTATCCCATATTGAATGTTGAAACGCTTTCACATTCTTCTTTCATTTGCAACGACTCTTTGGTGAGTATTTTTTCACAAATATTGACCAAGCCCATTAATACTCAACATGTATCAAATCAAGAACAGCGAAACAAAAGGTAGCACCGAATGGTGGCATATAAGAAAATGCAGAATCAAGGAAAAAATTTATGGCATGGCCATTTGTTATACTTGAAACCTCGGATAAATTAGATCCAAGACAGAAGCCCAACCATGTAAAATTTTCAGTGTATGTGAGTGCACAGAGGTCATTTACCACTAATGGATAATAAGAAGTGAAAACTAGCCTTAGAAAGCACTTCAGAGGTAATAAAAGCTAGTAGCCAACATATAGTGCAGCATTCACTATGTAACAGTCACCACTCTTGTCTCCCATTTCTTCAATAAACACAGCACTTGAGCATACCAGTCCACCATCGACAACTCCACAATTTTTCCGCTCCAATGTTCCATAAAAACATGTGTTTAAGAAAGCAGTGATTGGTATATTTCATAGGGTGGTAGTTAGAATTTTATGTTGCGAACCACAAAGTTTGAGGGAATAACAACTGCAGATTTCTTGAAGGCCATAAGATAAAGATATCATCTACGAATTGAAATCACAAACAATGTAAAAGTTTCTGTGTTTACTAGACAACATCACAATGATCGAATGCTTAAATTTCAGGTATATTCTACATGTTTTAATCCATCGTCACTCTTAAATTATGTATTACGAGTCATTAATATAAAAAAGGTGATGATCATGAAATATAAAGATGTTGCTGACATCAGATAGCTAGCACCAGAAAGAGATATAAAGCAGGTCTCTTACTGACCGGTAAATACTGAACTTGTGATGAAAAGAACTGATTCATTTGAAGGTAAAAAAAGTCTTTCTTCATCTCAAATGCTGATAATTTGGATTGATAAGCATGTCATCCGATATAATTTGTTCACACTTAACAGAAAATTCCTTGATGTGAATTTGATGAACTTTTTATGCATTGTTGTTCGGAATGTTTTGATCTGCAACCACTTTTGTGATATTTTAATCCCTCTTGAAGAATTTTTAAAATTGCCTCTAATATAGGGGTGATCCTAGTCAAAGATTATCATTAAAAAAAAAAAAAACTCTTGGCTCAAATATGGATAATAATGGATAATTTAATAAGTATAAAGGGATTATCAAAGATTGCATTTTTTTTATTTGAACTCCAGGCTTGTCTACGCTAACAAATATCAGCTTCATTTTAGAAGAACCTGTTGGTTAATCTTAGAGAAGATGTGGTGAAATGGTGGAACTACAATCCAAATGTGAACCATTCTTGTCATTAAATCATCAATTTTATTTTGGAAACAATTTTAAACAAGATTTCTCTTTGTAGGGTTCACATTAAAGTGAAGTGGATTTTGATAAGGATAAAAGTGAAGCTTTACCTATTATGGAAATTGACTTCTTCTTTTTTAGTTTTAAAGAAGGTGCCCCTACCATTTACATGATTCATTTTAGAGTTTGATCAAATTTTAGAAATTTTTCCACTTTACGTATCCAATTATGCATGCAAATAAAATGTCAATATACTTTCAAAAGAACATCTTATGATTTCAAAGCAACAATAAAACAAAAAATACTTTATTAAAAATACAATGAAGTTCTCAAAACAAGAAAAATAAAATATAGAAAACAAGGTCTCAAAGATATTATTCATAAAATTCAAAATGCAAAGCAATGTTGTAGTATATGTCTCATCTTCATATAATGTTTCTCATCAGCATTCGTGTCTTGTCAGTATTTACCAACCACTCATTATTCTGTAAATGGTCTGGTGACAATATGGTAGGTATCATTATCCTTCACAAATTTAACTTGTCTCTTGCTCACCAGCTTCTGAACTTGATACTTAAATTTTTTGCAATTTTCAACCGAGTGACCTAGGATCCTATCATGATATTCACATTTCTTATTTGAATTATACCACTTAAAAAATGGTGGTTGTATGGGATCTGATGGAGTTAGAGCATTATGTCTTGTATTTAGAAGGTGTTGGTAAACATCTTTGAGTGGTTGAAGTATGTCAATCTTTGATAATGACACTGGGGTAGCTAGTGATGCAATGAGATCCGATCGGGCATGATTAAGATTTCTAATTTGAAATCCACTTTCCACTTCATCTTTTTTCATGACTCTAGAGCTCATGGTTGGACCTTTGATTTTTTCTACTTTGATGTCATGCTCAATACTTTCAACTACAATCACCATGTCAATAAAGTGTTGGGTCATGGTTCCCACAAGGTGCTTGAAATAAAGAGTTTTAAAGGTGTTGGAGAATATATTAATCATTTATTTTTCTAACAATGGTGGGCTTACTTGTACGGCCTTCTCACTCCATCTTTGAGCATATTCACGAACAGATTTATTGTCTTCCTTCTCTATGACCAGCAAGTTAGATCTATCTGGGGTGATGTCCATACTAACTCTTTCCAGTTTCCACCTTCTAATATTGGTATTATCTATCCTCATGTACCAGGCTTGGCAGCGTCGTGCAAACTGTCTTAAAAGAAATGGATCAACAACTTTTCATCTTTTACTACTTCCGCCATTTTATTACAATATATACCTTCTATTGAGTTATTGGGCATTGGCTACCAGTGTATTTTATGAATTTCGGTACTCTACATTCTTTTGGCACCTTCACATTAGGAAACAAACACATTTGAACAACTTTTATAGGGTCGTACAACTCAGCTCCTTCAATTGCTCTCATCCTTTCCTCTAGAGCAGCAAGCTTATCATAATTATCCTTTTTTACTGCCTTTTTTCTATAGGCTTCCTCAACAGTTAGGTCTACCATGGCTGGCACCCTCATAGGAGGTATTAGAAAATGGGTGGCAAATTGGGGTTTTGGTGCACCCATATTTTGAGGAGCTACGAACTGTACAGCAATTATGGATAGAGTTAAGGGTCCCTCTTGTGACCTGAACCTTAAAGCTTACTCAAGTTGGCTAGTGAGTCTAGTAATATTGCATTTCATGCTTTTTATCTCTCTTTGATCTTCTAACCGAACCCTTTCCTTGTTTTCCATCATTCTCTTCCGCAGGTGAGTATTGTAGGTTTGATGTTATGGTGGACCTATATTTCTACTTGATGACCTTTTGTTTTATTATTACTGTTATAACCCAATTTTTGAGAACACAAATTCACTAAAAATAAGAGAAAAATAAAAATGAATGAAGAATAATTTAAAATTTGAGTCAAGATAACACAGACTGGAAGTTTTGAGGGCTAATTAAGGTGGATTTATAATTTTGGGATTCAATTTTGGTAGAAATTAAAAGAATTAATAAGTTTGGGGACTTAATTAAACTTTGAATTAGTTTAATAAATAAAATCAGAGCCTTAATTGAAGAAATATTAAGATTTAGGATTGATTTGGGTTCAAATTGTAAAAAATCAAAGTCCAAGGACCAAAGTGAAAAGGTGGGGGTACTATAAGGAGGTTAGTTGATTTTTCTAGGGGTAATTTTGAAAAGATTAAAAGTTAAAGATCCAATTAAGGACTGAATTCGTTAAATTAGAAACCAATGACTATTTTGTAAAGGGCGCTGAAATATAGGGGTCTAATTACAATTTACCCAGGGGCTGATTAAAAAATGT
Organism: Populus deltoides; assembly: GCA_015852605.2. Classification (NCBI taxonomy): domain Eukaryota; kingdom Viridiplantae; phylum Streptophyta; class Magnoliopsida; order Malpighiales; family Salicaceae; genus Populus; species Populus deltoides. Next base: position 19,120,189 of record CM027573.2, read on the forward strand.
CCAAACCTCAATGACCAAATTGAAAATGGCCGCCTCAGCTCAAGACGGCACCGTTTCGCGTTCCCTGTTTCTTCATCTTCTTCCTCTGGAAACAGAGGAAACCACCTGCAAAAAAAGAAATGCCGACGATATTAGCTCAACCCAGGCAAATGATAGAACGTTTAGTCTACCACGAATCCAATCTTCAGTCCAATCTCCCTCACGCCCCAACGTGCCTTTAAACGCCAAGGAAACCCACTACCGACAGTCCAATAATGGCAGGACTGTCGGTGTTTTTGTCCAACCAAAACACCAAGTCCCCAAGATAAGGAACGGCTGCTGGGCATAATTAGGAGTCCACTTCCTATAAAAGGAGAGCCGAAGAGCAACACAGGGGACGGGAAAAAAAAGGTAGGGAGAACACAGAACAGAGGAGAGAACAAGAGAGAGAACCAAAAAAACCCAAGAGACGAAGAGAGAATTAACGGGTGAAACAGAGACAGAGAGAACGAAAGGAAAGAAAGACGAAAGGAAGCGTCTCCCAGCAACAAGCACCGGTGGATTCTCGTCCAAAACGTCTGTAAACCAGGTAAGTCTTCGTTCCCTCCTTTCCTGCAATTTAATTACCTATGCACTGTAGCAGGCGTGCGTGAACTGTTCACGCATACCTGCAGATAAAAAAAAAACAAGGGGGCCGGTTACTGGCATGGGTCAGTAATCAGTCTGGGTGCTGGGTATTGCCTAGCCCGTTCAAGATTGTGAACGTATATGTAAAATCATATTTGGTATCTTTTAATATATAAAATTATAAATTTATATATAAAATATATTTTTGAAATTGAATTTAACTTAATAAGATAAAGATATTCTTATCAAAAATAAATTTTTTTAAATCTTAACTAGACTATCAATTAGAAAATACAAAAGTATTTTAGTTTATATTAAACAAAAATCTCCTTTTCCAAACTCTAAAACCAGTTAGGATTCCTAATTACTAAAATATTAAGTGACGATTACATCTTCTTTTTTACTAATAAAGAATAATAATTCATTTTTCTTTTCACCCACATCACCACAAAGATTTCAATTTAGAAGGACGATTGTCATGATACTGCACACGCGCAACGATAAGTTTTATATGAACTAAAATGAATGAATCAAACAATTCAAAATATGATCTTTTTTTATTCAATCTTGAAGTCTAGTTTCTTATTAGATCATAATGTTATAAACTTGTTTAAAAGAAGATATTATTTAGGTATAAATACATGATAAATCAGACTTTAGATTATGATCTATCACTCTTGTCCGTAAAAATATCTTTATAGAATAAGAGTTTTCAAAGTTTTATCCCATGATAAATAATTTTTTATTTATTTCGAAGGGTTTAAACAAGATTATGTTTTCTTTGTCCTTGCATTATTGATTGAAAAAGAAAATCCATGAATACAAGTGTTAGTGAGGCTCATGCGTTAATAAGTAAACACAAGTATATGCAACGAGAAAAATAAAAATTGAAAATATAAAATTATTTTAAAATCATAATATCAATAATAAAATCACGATTTTACCTAATTTTAAACGATTTCGATATAATTTTATCATTTTTATATTTTTACACGATTTTACATAATAAATATATATTTTTATATTTTTACACGATTTTACATAATAAATATATATTGACTCTTATAATTTTTATTATTATAAAATTAATAATAAAATTATATGATTTCACAATTTTACAACATTGGTAAGGGAGGCATTTGAGATTTTCTTCATACTTTAGATATACAACAGGATATCCAGTAAAAGTTGCATGGTCAAGTTTAAGTACACTACTTAAGGACACTGATAAAATAAAAGAATGAACGAAAGAATCATTATAAAATACTGATTCCAAGATCGCCACGGTCATAGTATAGATGACAAACATGGTGTTTTATCTTTACAACAAAAGGCAGCAATTCTGAAGCTGAGTTTGCTACAGGTTAGCAAGGTGTAGACCCGCATACAAGTTTCTGTTGCTGCTGGTTTTGACATTGTACATGACATGATCTGGCTTTATCTCTCAATTCTCGGAATGCCCTCATTGTTTCCGCATCGAAACCTCCAGCAAACTGCCACAAAAAATCAAAGCATTAGAGCCTCACTGCAACAAAGTATAATTATTCTAATCGTTAAAGGTAAATGCAAGCAAATGGATCTTCACCTGATGTACCCGGAATGCATATCGAACGCCTTGGACTATCAGCTCCTCTTCTTCGGGCCCCCCGCCAACAGTCTCAAGTTCTGAAGATACTCTCTTCAAGAACTTCATCGCTAATTTCACAGATGCCAACTGAATCTGCAACAATGTGTGAGTAGATAACAAAATAAGTTCAGAACTAAACCTATCAGAAATATTAATGAAGCTTCAAAGCAAAAACCCAAAAGAAATTAACGACTTGAATGCCTACTTAACAACTGAATCAACTGCTATTTAACAAGACAGTCAACAATCTGCATTGTATCTACTGAAGATCAAGTACAAGATCTATGAAGTAAATATTGTGCTAGCTTCATCATATAAATAAGTTCAGAAGTTTAGTCCTATCCGAAAGGGACAAAACAAATTCTTTAAATTTCTGTTGGGTTTTTACAACTTTAAAATCCTTCAAGCTATATTACAAAAAGGAAAAAAATGTGCTAGTTTTTATGGGGCAACTTAGAGATTCTACATCAATGAATCCAAATTCTAAAGCAAACAAGAAAATAAATTTCAGAAATCTGGAAATTCACATGCACGCTAGCAGGCAGGCAGGCGTGGGCAGAGAAAATAAGGCAAAAATCTAAACTTTTCTTTTGTCATCTTGTTACCCCTGGTAATTTTTTAATAATGCGGAGTATTTTTTTGGATTATAGCATAGTAAAAAAAAAATGATAAAATAACAGTAAAGAATATTTTGAAAAATAGCATGGTTTAAAGAGTTATAGATGATATTTATTTCCGACACTCTCAAATTACAAAATTTTTGGACACAGATTAATATAAAAAAGAGAGAATAATAAAAGAAAAAAATCTCAGAGACATATTGAAATTTTACGACAACACCACCGAGACTATTAAAAAGATCTCAATGAAACAAATTCAACAATACCAAGAAAAGTCACCTGCAATGATTAGAGTGGGTCACACGAGTGACTCAAAAACAAGTCAGTCCTGATATCTTTGGACACCTCATGTAGCCCACTCCGTTCATGTTTGTGACTTTTTTTTGTGTCGTTGGATTCATTTTATTAAGATATTTTAAATGGTACCAGTAGTGTCGTCTTCAATGCTTCGATATGCTTCCATGATCTTTTTTTATTTATTTTCTCTCTCATCCTTGTCATATGTGAAGAGATAGGAGAGAGAAAAAAGTAAAAAAAACTAAAAAGACATCACAAGCATAACGAAACTTCGATGATGACATCACCAGTACCGTAAAAAAAATTCTCAACAAGACGAATCAAACAATACAAAACAAATCACAAACGGTGAATAGAGTGGGCCACACGAGCCGTTTAAAGGTATTAGAGCTTACTTTCCTTTGGGCCGCGCTTGCGGGGCCTATTCCAATCACCATTGGTAATCTTTTTTGGTATCGTTAAATTCATCTCGTGAGAATCTTTACAATGATACCAGTAATGTTGTCATCAAAGTAATTATGATATATCTATGTGAGCTTTTACTTCTTTTTTGTCTCTCTCTCCTCTCCTTCCTTTTTATTGAATCTTACATTCAACTTTTTTGTGATCTAAGAAGTCTACACTAGAATCACAAATATCATTTAGCACTCTATACTATTTTTCTAAATATTTTTTACACTGTTATCTTATTAATATTTATTTACTAATAATCCCAAAAAAAAAAAAACTCCCCAAGATAGTGAACAATAAAGTTATGTTCTCTCTCCGGTGACTAATTAAATAGAACTATGTGAAATCCATCAAAAAGTGGGATTTGTGGGGTCTGCGTGTTACTGTTATTTTTCCATTAAACACCAATTATTGTCCAAAGCCGTAAGAAAAGGTTAAATTACCTGGCTAACTATTCCTGTTTCAAGCATCCAATCCGTTGGAATTTGAAATCCTTTGTATCTCATGGTTGCTGATTCTCTCATTCTTGATAGATTGTAAACACCATGCTCCAATCTGGACCGATAACACAACTTATGGAATTCGATAAGAAAACTCCATTCTTTGCAATATCAAAAACAAATAAATGCAGATTCAGATGGGTGAAAAGGAGATGAATATTAAGGACGTACTTTTCAAGCAACGCCTGCATTTTCTTGAGAGCAGGACCGCATGGCTGCCGGGGATTGTCTCGAAACAACGAGGCTTCCGCTTCTAGCTTCTTGAGATCACAGTAGCCAAAGGCAGCCTCGCGTAATGCATCTGCCTTCTGCTCCGGCCAATCAAAGTGTTTAAGCACTGCTCTTTCATCAACCTAAATACCAAGCAAAGGAAACAAATTCCTTATGATCTCTCCGAGGTCTTTAAATTAATCTGAACTAAATCAAAGGGGTTTCTTGGAAAATAAAAAATTTACCAGATAAGATAGCTCATCGTCGAGCCATTTAACAAAAGGGACCACGTCTTCGATGTCTGTAAATGCAGCAATCTCAACTTCTTTTATCAAGAACTTAATAAAATCTCCTTGTATTTCCACGTCTGTTTTTATCTGTCAAACCATACACAGAGAGGCCTTGTATTTGGCTAACTAATAAATCCTTCTAATCGCAGGAACAAGGAAAAACATAACCCATAATCATGTGACCAAATAACACACAAACATTGCAATTTAACTGTAATTCTAAATTTAAAGATTTCTTAACTTTAAATTAATTTGTTTTTATTTTTATTTTTTACGAGTTAATAATAAAAATAAAAAATATTATTTTAATATATTTTTAAAAAAATCCACTTTGAAAAAATAGTTGCAAACAGAGTTCATGTCTACACTTTCTAGATAAGATTTAAATTGCCCAATTTGCCATCAAATTCATTAAAAAAAATTACAACATTTTTTTCCAATACAAAAAATTCAGACAGTCAACTACACATACACATAAAGACACCAAAACCCAGAGTGGCAAATCTCGTAAATATCTCAAAAGATTAAAAATAGGGAGAAACCGGTACTTACCGCTAACAAATGAGTCGACCTATTCTCTATCTCCCCAATCATATCACGGGCATTAGCCGTTACCGGTAAGGCCTCCGCTACTCCACCGCCGGAATCCCGCCGCGAGTCCCTCCGCATTAACGAGTGATAAAACTCCGCCACCTCCGGAACTCTCCTCACTTTCTCCGTCCCTGCTCTCTTCCCCTTTGGAGGCGGTGGCGGCGGAGGTGGACCAACCTTCTTAGCCACCGGAGGTGGAGGAGGAGGTGGTGGCGGATGAGGAGCAGGTGGACATGAAACTGAGTGATCAGAGCCGCTGGATGAAACTGACGATGATGATGTCGCCAGCGATGACAATGATCGTTTTGGTGGTGGTTTAGGGACCCTAGGAACTCGAGATGACAGAGTTGACTCAGTGAGTTCCTCCGAGTTACACCTCGAATGCCTCGGCTTCTCGGTTTCGACATTCTCTTCCAATCTCTTAGAATGATGATCTACATTTTGATTCTGGCTCGATGAACTCATAATGTCGGTACATTTGACTCCTTTCTTCAAGCTTCTAATCAAAGTAAACTTGGTTGTGGCCTCCATTAACCCTTGCAACCTCTGTGAAGAAGAGAGCTCTAGTTCATTCTCACGATCTGACACCGCTTTCTTCAGCTCTACGACTTCCGCTTCTAATTCCTTAACTTTCTTTGCACCCTCTTTTCTCTCCTCTCCGAATCTCAATCTCACTTCACTCAATTCGGCTTTTAAGCTCTCGTTTTCACGCTCTAGTGATTCTACCTCCTTCACTGCCTTCTCAATCTCCATATTTTTATTAGAAATCACAGTTTCCAAAACTGGAACAATAGCCACACTCTCTTTTAACAGTTTAAATTCAAGAAGTTCAGTCTTTAAGAGAGACTCACGTTCACGAAGCTCTTCAACGAGTTTTAAAAGCTCGGTTACGTCAGGCGGACGAGGTTGGACTTGAGCGGAGGAGCGAGGGAAGTAAACACCGAAAGAGCGTGAAAAAACCGCCTTTTGAGAGGATACTTTGCCGGAGCTAGGAGAAGGAATCGGTGGTTTTGGTGGTGTTGTATTATTATGAGTTTCAGTTTTGTTTGCAGGTGATTTTTGCAAACCCATTGCCAGCCTTACCTTACCAGCTACCATAATTCCAAACTTTTAAGAGAGATATCAATGGTATCTCTCCAATGTCTCTATCGATTTGTGGGGTTAGATTTAGGGTTAGTTTTCTTGTTCTTCTCTTTTTGCTTCCTTTTTATTTGGTTTCGATTTTATGGTCCACTGGTATTTATGATGTGCGTAGAAACGAAGACGTCGTTGTCTCTCCGTACGTGGTGTCTGAAATAAGAGAGAGAAAGAGAGAGAGACAGACAGACAGACAGTCTTGGAGTTTGTGTGTGAGAGAGAGATCTTGGCGAGGTTCGTTTAAGAGAGGGAGGGAAGTGAGTTAAAAGAGACAGAGAAAGTTAGGGAACAAGTGTCGAGGAACGGTCTTCTTTTCTCGGATCCATGTTTTGAAATATAAGATAAAAATTGGATAATTAAAAAACAAAATTAAAAAGAAAAAATGAATCAATATAGACTTATAGTAGTCAATTTTTTTTTAGCTGAAATAATATATGTATAGAAGTCACGATTATGAAATGTTATATTTAATTAAATATTATGTTCTTGAATCTTAATATCAATTAAATATTTTAGTTAGGAGATATAATTTTAATTGATGTTACGATTCATAATCATAATATCTATTAAATTGAAAACTTTTCAGTATTTGATTTATAATGATCAATTAAATCAATCAATCGGTCTATAAAAAAAATCATAAAAGTTTTAAAATCATGGCTTTAAGGTGAGATTTTTAAAATTTAAAGATTTGATTGTCAAAGTAGTGATTTTATCACTAATTTTAGGAAAATAACCTCTTGAAATTCATGTAAAAATTTGAGCGCAATTTAACGGTCAGATTAAAAATTATATTTTTTTTAGCTATTATTTTGATATGGCACAACCAAACCTCCTCTTGAGCCTAAACCTACCACATTAGTTTATAAATACATCTATTAGGCTATCCTCATTTAGTTATAACAGAACCATACTTGACTGCTTAGAATCATTTATTATTGCTAGTCTGACTATATTATTAACACTAAAAAACATAAGAGAACTACTATATGAACAATAAGTTTTTGATATTTTAATTGAAGTTTGTTTTTTAGTCTATAAGTTGGATAAAGATATATATTTTAACTCATAAAACATATTTAGACGAATTGTTTTTTAAATGATATTTTTTATGTGGAATGGTCAACTATTTCATGCAACTGGATTTAATCTAGTAACTCGTTAAGATAGATAATTAACAATGATATATTTAAATATTATTATTTTAAAACGTGATAATTATCTTATCGTGTTTAGAAATTACAACATTTATTTAAGAGACATAAAGTTAAAGTGTGATATTTCATTAACAAAAATTAAATTGTGTTATTCCAGAAGACTTTTAATTTATTTTTCTCATTTTTATAAAAAAATCCCGAAATATTTTGCCAATTAGTGTAGTTACTTGCACGGGCTTTTATAAAAAAATTAAATGCACGCGTCTCTTCATAGAAAAAAACATACTTCTTAATCTTAATTTTAAAAACAATTTTTTTTAATAAAAAGTCCGGGTCACTTTTTTTTTTGTTTTTTTAAATCTTTTCTATATTAATTTGGTTGAGTTTTAGATTAATTTTAACTTAATTAATTGAATTATTAAAAACTTAATTAAGTTAAACATGTTTTATCAAGTAAATATCTTTTCAATTTAAGTTAAAATATAACATGAATGAAGTTTTAAATCATGAGTTTTCTGAATCATGTCATAAGATTAATAATTATTGGAGGAAGGGTTCATAACTCTTTATTTTGAGTATGAGACCAAATTTAGAAAACCAAACCTGCAAAGTTATCTGAACAATTAAAATATTTGTCTTTTATATTGAAAAATTATCTGGATTTTTAATACCACATATAAATTAAAAAAACTATTGTTTACCCTATATTAAGTATTGTATCAATTAATAAACTTTTTACTCTTTATTTTACATTTATAAATAATATATATCATCACAAGCTATTTTACTTATTTTTAATAAAACAATATATTTTTTATCAATAGAAAAAGTTCAACGTACAACACATTTAATCAAACACTTGCTTAGGGTTTGTTTGAGAATGTGATTGTAGTTACTTTTAAAAGTGTTTTTCATGCTGAAATGTATTAAAATAATATTAATTTTTTTTTTAAATCAATGTATCAAAATGATCCAAAACATAAAAAATAATTTTTAATAAAAAAATTTTGAATTTTTTGAAAACACGGGTTGACCCGTATTTCCTCTAAGTCAAAATTATCATAATTAGTTTTTTGGTTTTTTTTAAAACGAAAAGGGGTTAGCACAAAGATTAACATAATTAGTTAGGAATAAAGTATAACATATATTTTATTTTCAAAATCTAATGATGATTTTCCATATTATAAGACCTAATTGTTCGTGTTTCATGATTGTAAGAATAGTTGATTAAAAAACCTGTTTGGTGCTGTAATAATTATTATTTTTTATTTTAAAATATATTAAAATGATTTTTTTATTTTAAAAACATTTTTCCACCGCAAAAGTGAACGTGGGTTTTGTGTGGTGAAGTAAATTTGGGCGATTGTTATGGGCGATCGTTTGAGTGCAATGGAATGGATCTGGAAATACTGGGAAATTGAGAAACTAGATAGTTACGTTCAACGGTCTGATGGAGTAAACTTGTTTTCTTCTTATCTATCCGTTTTCTCGCGAGATAATTTGATAAGGGCAGTTGGTTTTGGTTTTCGTCAACACAAGTCAAACAACTGCTATGACTTTTTTTTTTTTCCCCTATTGTTCTCTTCTCAATTTTCATAAATCAAAGGCGTCAATTCCAAAGCAAACGGGAACAATAATGTCAAGAGGATTCACACACATTAAAAAAAAAATTCGTCACCAAATTTTTCTATGCATGCATATAATATACAATCTTTCACAAAAACAATGGCAAGTGGTATATTTTTTAATTTATTTTAGTGATAACACTTTATTTTCTCACCTATCATCTCTTTTTAAGGTTAAATTTATTATCATTTGCTTTCAAATTATTAATAAAGAGAAGGATTAAAAGTAAAGGGATAAAAGTAAAACACAAAGAAGCTAGTTGGCTTTTTTTAAAAATTAGAGTGAAAAGCTAACTTCATCGTCTTACTTTTTAATTGATATATTTTTAGTCCTTATGGTTTTTTAAAATTAAATTTTGATGCAACACTTTATTTTTTATATTTTCAGTCCCTGATTTGAGAGAAGAGAGAGTTGTTAGATTCGATTGTAAAGAGAGAATCTCAATTAACATTGATTCCGACCATCAAAATTATCGATTTTGGTGTTAATGAATTCCTTTTAATGAGATAAGTTCTACTGAGGTATTCTTTCACCTTAAAATTGCATGAGAGAGTGGATTTGACTTTGGGAAGTGATGCAATCCACTATATATCAGGTTAATTGTTGCATATTTTGTGTGTTTTTGAAAGGTTTATCAAATTTTAATTCCTTGTGGAACTACTCTAATGAGAGAGTAGATTTGACTTTGGGAAGTGATGCAATCCACTATATATCAGGTTAATTGTCACACTTTTTATGTGTTTTTGAAAGGTTTCTCAAATTCTGGTACCTCATGAAACTACTCTAACTCATCAAAAAATTAACCAGGCTTCATGACGTCTCTCTTATACTTTTCATTTGCGTCTCAATTGCAACATTGAGTAATGGTTGGTCATTTATAGTCTTGATATTTTAGTACAGGTCATTGTTATGCCAAACTCAATCACAAGCCTGAATTTAGTTTTTTTTTAAAAAAATTATTGTGGTTGTGAGTTTCTACAGAACCTTTATATCTGTGAAATTCACATTAATTGGTATTAGAAAAATATTCTAAAATCAGGTTATATCATTTTATTTTTTGTGTTATTTAATTGCTGTTGTCATCTAAACCTAGTTGTGGTAAAAGTGTTAAAAAAAGAGTACAAAAAAACAAGTGTCATTGATTTGAGTTACTATCAAAAGTTAGTAGGAAAAAAAAAGAACAAGAAATCACAAGTTACGAATAGTTTGGTGAGTGAGTTTGATTTTTTATAATTTTTTATATTTCCTTTTTTTGATTTTTTTTATATTCATGAGGGGCCTCAAAATGGTTAACAACATCTACTACCTTTGTTCTAGGCTCAGTTTTGAGCCCAAAGTTTTCCTCCTCAATTTTGACAGCTTTTTTCTTAATTGTTGGGCTCAAGTTTTAGCCCAAGTCTTCTCCCTAAGATGCTTGATTTTGGCAGTGTCTTATTCCTTATTATTGGGCTTGGTTTTGAGCCGAAGATTTTTCTTTTCTGGGTGCTTATTTCTTTTTTGGTTATTGTTATTCTTGGTTTTGAGCCCAAGGTTTTCCTTTTTGTTTTGCTCAGTTTTGGCAGAACCTTTCTTCTATGTTATTGGACTCAGTTTTAAGCCCAACTTTCTTTATTTGAGTTTGGTTTTGAGCTCAAGTTTTTCTTTCTCAAGGTTTGGTTTTGGTAATGTTGTTAATAACAATGCACTTTAAGAGTAGAAAATAAATCTTGATTCGCCAATTATTATGTACGAGAAAAATATAAATCATATATTTGGGCCTCCCCTAACAGCTTAAAAGGTAAGACTCTAAGATATGATTTATATTATTTTTTTACATATCCTTTAAATTGAAAGCCTTTTGGGTTAGAAATATGCACATACTCATACTACCATGTGCTTGATTTTTATCAAATAGAATGAAAGCGGTGAGATTCGAACTCATGATCATTTAGTCAACAAGGCTTTGATATCATGCCAAAAAATCATCTTAACCCAATAGCTTAAGCTATTAGTTGAGGTCCCAATAATAGTTTTATATTACTCTTTAACACACCCCCTCAACTGAAAGCCCTTTGGACTTGATACTTGCACATGCCAATACTACCTTGTGCTTAAGCTTTTGAGTGAAATGGTTCTTTGATATGATATAAGAGCTTTAATGACCAAATAATCACAAGTTCAAACCTTACCACTCTCATTTTCTCTTTTAATTAAAATCTAATTTATAGTACATAAATAGAGCATAAGGCCTCACCTAATAACTTAAGCAAAGTAAATTCAGTAATAACAAGTATAATCGTACACGAGGCAATAACCAAAGCACTTATAAAGCCTTAACAACAAAGATAGAGCATCATAGTGCCAAAAGGAACCCATATCACAAGTGTAAAAGATGAAACACTTCGATAGTCAACAAGCCAAAACAAATTAGAAAAAAGAGAGTCAAACCAACATCAAGGCAATATGAACAAAATATCTTTTGCAAACAAAATAATGAAGAAAACCATCACAATAAAACATAATGACCTCAAGGCTTTGTTCAGCAACCCATAAAAATTAATCAAGAAAGTAGTCGAATGCAAATCCAAGAAGCGATTTGTTGAATGCTAAAGCAAAGCAACTGAAAATAACCTGAAAGTAGAAATCATAAATAAAATAAGCTATTTTAGAATACATTATAAGGTTAAAATAAAGTAGTAATCATAAATAAAAGAAACATTATTTGTTGAATGCCAAAGCAAAGCAACCGAAAATAACCTGAAAGTAGTAATCATAAATAAAATAAGCTAGAGTGATTGAATCAAAACCACTCTAAAAAGCTATTTTAGAATACATTATATATAAGGTTAAACTATTCTAGAAATGAAGCTGAAATTTCAAAGTTAGCAATGCAATTAGCTAAGGTTAATAACACATGTATAAGTGCAATATTCAAAACGTTATAGACTAAAAAAAATCAAACTCACTCGCCAAACCAACAAAATCATTGACTTCAAACCACCTAAAAGAGCAATTTTGCAGTACAATAATGCTCATTAATTGGTATAAAATTGAAGTTGATTTTTTTACAAAGAGCGATGCAGTCATATATATGAGGTTTAGAAAATATAATTTGTCCACCACCATTATATGAGCATATGAAAAGGGGAAAAAAAGGAAGCTTAGTCTATTCTTTGTATTTTGGCTAAATTTAAAGGCTTTTCACATGAAATGAAAAATAAAGACCTCCCCCATGTCAAAAATTCCTCTAGCAAAGAAAACCTAGTTACCTTAGGATCATATATAGAAATGGGAAACTATTTTTTTGGTGATAGATTAATTTTGACCTTTCAAATACCAATATAATTTTTAAAAAAGAGGTACAAACAACTAAGCATAAGCATATTAAACAAATCATTTGGATACACAAACTAACTCATATAGCATCAAGCAATAACTAAAATGGCTAGATATTACTACATGTAGCAAGCCAAAAGGGCTCTATATGCTATGAGAGCAGATCATTTATGCTAAAATAGAGCACCCCCATCCATTTATCGTAGAAATATAATAGAAAAGCTAGTGTTTGAGCCCCGTCCAATTCCTCCTCTAATGGCCTAACAAAACAAAATGAAATATTTATTGAGTAGCAACAAAGAGGTCAATGCATTTAACATATACCATATATATATGATGGGGCAAAAATTATTTTTAAGTGTTGGGAAAACTAGGGACAACTAACCGGATCAATTCAGCGAAATACAATTCACAAGTCCCAATCCTTTTTCCCTCTTTGTGCAGTAAAAAACAGAATCAAACAATGAACAAATATAATGCAACAATCACACAAATCAACACCAAGATTTTTACGTGGAAAACCCGATGCGGGAAAAACCACGGGACCGGAGTCCACCTAAAAACTTCCACTATCACAAATAATGGGTTCACAATTGTTCTTCCTCAGATTCAACTAAGGGCTACAACATAAATATCATCAAGAACAACTTATTCTCGGATTACAACAAGATTAAAGAGAGTAATGTTAGAGAAAAGCTCACAACATTGACAGCCCCGTTTTCTGTCAAAACGACCAGCTTCCACACCACCAATCTTCAATCCAACCGTTTAGAATGAAGAGTAACGTGTCTAGAAGCTGCTGTCCAAATCTCAGCCCGATCCAACGGTGAACGAACTGGAAATCAAAGAAAGAAGACAGACTGCTCTGCTGCCTCCTCTTCTTTCTTTCTCTCGGTTTTTTTCTGCTCTCTCGTTCAAATTTTGCTACTGCCATCTATAGTAACCGTTTCATTTAATTTAAACCAAAGAGGCAGCCAGCTGCCTCCTTAATTAATGTGGTGGTCCCCCCATCACATGGTGCGGGACCACACAACATTAAGCAACATTAAAATATTTGATCAGGAGTGGTCTTGTAATAGGATCAACACAATAACCACCAAGCAAAGCAAAACGTGCCAATCAATGAAAAACATAACATTTAAAGCCTAAGTGGAGGAAGAAAAAGGACATATATACTAGGAAGCAGCAAGAAGACTCATAATCAGCGAAACAATACAAACCCAACACAGCGACCATGAAAACTTCAATTGTTAATATCAGAGGAGAGCTTTCACAACACGTGCATGACTCCTAATATCACAACCTTATCAAACACATTCACGAAACACAATAATCAAGGAAAGAAATGGTTCTCCAGAAAACAAACACAGAGACCAATATGCTACCACATCACAATTGATCAGCCGCTTCCCTAGTATGTATAGCACACGCTCTTCTAATCAATTTTACATAATTAACAGCATGAATCTTAGAAACACAGTAAGATACTTTATGTATAACTTCTAGAGATTTTAACCTATAATCTGCTTCAGGTATCAACATCTTCTTCATGATCCTCCAACTTCCAAGAACCATCTGCTTCCTGCACCATACCCTTGTTTTCTTGAATCCGCCATGATGCTGGTACAAGATACTCATCCTTTAAACCGTCAGTAGTTTTGTTAATAAGAGCAATATCGCGATTCACCACTAATTCAAACCCTCCTTTGGACCCTTGTGTTCCGGCCACTCCATGCAGGTAAGCCTCCAAGTTATGCCAACTTGATACATTTCCAGGGCTCTTCAGGTACTTAGATTTGGTGGTGTCAATTATCAATTCTTCTCCCACATCCGCATAGCCTATAAATGGATACTTAGGAACAACATCTAGAACGTTATGGATGCGTAATGCTTTAAGATCCATGTATCCGGAGAAAACCTTCTTAAAGTTTGAGTCCCCAACATGAGGACTGGCAAAGAGCATGGCTGTAACAGGACAACCTTTGTTTTCACGGGACTTGTTAAATCCATTAGCAACTATATCCACTGCATTCAATGTTGCAAGTGCAGCTCCTAAGCTGTGGCCGGTTATGGTTATGCTGATTTCTTCATTTTTGAATTGATCCACAAGTCTCCCTACCTCATTAAGAACCTAACAAATAAAAACAATCAGAATTACCAAACATTAATAATATTTCTATATAGAATTTGTTCAACACATATATTCATATGGAGAGTTTATATATATTACCAGTAAATAATCAAAATCTTTTCTTTGCAGAAATTTATTTCATAAATACATAAAACTAGAATATTGCTCTTTACCTGGGAGTTACATATATAAAATCTCTGGTAAAGAGAAGCACCGTAAAATAGGCACATCACCATAATTTCCGACCAATAAAAATTAGATACATGAATTTTCTTTACTTACGGGTACGCGCATTAAATTTCTTGTTAGAGAATTACTGTATTTTATTAATAAATTCAGGACATTGTCACAAGATTGTTTTGAGATCATCAATTTCCTTCATGCATGCCTTACTACAGAAAATTCTTAGATTGAGAGCACAAAATACTTCGAATACTACATTACCTGGTCTCTAGCACTATTCTTGTTGTATGGTGAACGCGAATCATCAGAAGTGTAGATTGAGTACCAACCCTGGTGCACCTTAGGGTTACCGGACTCGCCAAGTATTTTAGAAGCTGAGACTAAATTAAATTCAAAATCGTTAAACCACTCTAAGGTCTGTATCGTTCCTCTCCAAGCAATGACAATATCTCTCCGCCCTATCGCGGCCTTCCCTTCATCGGTAGACACCGCAACGAATCCCATCCAGTTGGATTCTTTGCTCCATGCTTCCCTGGATAATGACTTTATGATGAATGCTTCAGAGATATGCACCTGTGAGGTTGCATACAAGAATTTGGTCACACGGTACTTGAATGGATTGCCTTTCTCTAAATGAACCCTGTTAAAAAATTCATCCTTCGCATACAGGCTGCATCCTGCATACTTAGATACCTTCTGTGTGTTGAAACTGTCATATGTAGCCTGAGCCATTTCCCCGTAATGAATGATGTAGTGCCGGAGATCGTTATCAAGAGGGTCCAGGAGGTCCTTCCAATTATTTTCTCCACTTAGATGTTTCCATCTTTTTGCTATGCTACCCACCATTTTCTTCTTGCAAAACAACCTTCAAAGGATAGGTAGTTTCTGCATTCCTTAATTAAGTACAGATGTGAAAACCTTAACTCCTTCTAGTATATAAATAATATCAACTTCTGCCTCGTGTCCTTAATCATGAAACTTATTCCCTCTATTAATTATTTTAAATGGATCATAAACTAATACTACAAGACTTTGATCGACCAAGAGACGAATCGTGAATTTCAGAAAATCTTACCACTAGAATTATTGCCTTGACCTGACTGCACTGCTTTGAAAAACATTAATATATGGAAAAATATTGTTTGATCTGTTCCAATCAAAGAGTTTTCTGGTTTGCTGAATTGTCCAAACGAGTCGGTAAAATTGTTCCAACCATTTGAAATATGGAGTGTGACAGAAGAAAAACATTTAAAGGGGTAACCCAAAATTAAGTTCGGGGATGAGCCTTGTATTTTAACATTAATTTACTAATATATAATCATTACACATTATTTTTTTGGTGGATGGACTTAATCTAATAGATGATTACTCCTTCATCTTAGTGATCAGGCACTAACTCTAACGGGTGGCTTGTCAACATCTACAATCGCATTTGTAGCCAATAGAACATGTTAAATTCTCAAAATGATCATTTTTACTAATATTTTATTAAGTATTCATTTTAATTTTAATTTTAATTTTGACGATTGTTGTTATTTTAACATTTTAATATAAAATGACTATTACATTCACGAATATTATTAGAATCTTGAGCTCTTGTCCAAAACATCCCAGCTTCGAATGACATATATTGAAAGCAAAATGTATGGCATTTCAAGTCGATGATTTTTATATTCTCTAATATTTCTTGACTTGGAAAGTTATTGCTCCTTCTGGAACAAGTAATGTTGGAGAATCAAAGAGTGTGCACATACTTCAATTATTAGAATTCTACATTGCCTATACATAGCAATACCAAGCTACTCATAAATCCTTGAGAATTCTCATCTCTTAAGATGCATTTTGAGATGAGTTAGATCTTCTAAGTTTGACTCTTCACCTCATCTTCTCTCTGGGCTCTTGTTTCTAATCCTTCCACGCTACTCTTTGGGCTTCTCAACAAAATCTAACATTAATTAAGAGCTAATTTCCTATGAAAATCATATTTACCGAAATTTGGTTAATTAAACACAAAAAAACAATTTAATTTCTTTTTTTCCCCATTTCAAGCAATAAATTGCTTTCGCTAGCTCATACCAAAAAAGGCTCAGAATAGCATACCCTTGAAAATATATCATAATCGTGCATGCATGTGATTATAGTTGTTGTAACAAATACTCTTACTTCTTATTGCTACGTCTTTACTTCATTTACTTTGAAATTGGACTTTAAAATCACCTGTCAAGAAGATAAATGTTTGCCTACAGACTTGTATTGCTTGTGTGCCGCTAACACATCAAATTAAACAAGCCTTTGCCTCCAAGTTATCTATAAAAAGGACACATGCTGAAATAAGTCGTCGAAGTTGCGTTTCGTTTTAAGAAAGCGAATATTGCCATTTAGTTAGATACTTTCCCAATGCTTTCAACTTGGTTGAATTATATTTGGAAACCAGCATACTTAATTTGTCAGTGATTTTAATTTTAAGCTGTCTTTTTTCGTGCAAGTACTTTAATTCTATGTGCTTTATTCCTTAGCTCTTATTCAATTGTTCTTAGCTATTTATAGGAAAAAATGCCAAAGCTTACTTTATAGGGGAAGCTGTTTCTTCGCTCAATGATACAATCAAGGTACTATAAATCGCAGAGTCCAACCTAGAATGACTTGAAGTTTGAGTAATGATAGCCCTCGTTTCTTTTATTAGTATAAAAAATATAGCTTTCGAGAAACTATAAAAATGGAAATCAGTATCAACAACCAATGAGCCCGCAGCCCATGTAGATTTCGGTCGGTTCAAGCATGGGGTTTCTAAGAAAAAACATTCATAAAATAAAAAAATATATAATATATATTGATATCAATGAGCTTCAATTAATGTTCAATCTTAATAGAGTATAATTATAAAAATTTAAAATTAATACTTTGATATAAAACAATCTTATAATTATAATAAATTTATAATTTTATTTATAAAATATGTTTTTAATAATTTTAATTTTATTCTAAACTCATTAATTACTCATTACTTAGAGCGAAGGGGGTATTTCAAAAACCTATTTCAAACACCCCACAGGAAGAGCAACTCAAAACGTTATAGCAAGCGAGGTTTCCATTCTTGGCGGACATCTTTTCTTTTGAAGAGAAAAACTAATAAAGAATTTTGCTGTCATGGCATAAGAGTAAAGGGAAAATGATGGCGTGTCAAAATGAAATGAGGACCTGGAAAATGCAATCCCTTTAATATATTTATATAAATTTATAGTAAACAATGAAGCGGTGCCATAAGAAAAATTCAAACTTTTATATATAGTTATGAATATGTTAGATTTTAATTTAATTATTTTTTTATAAAACTTTTACTGTTAAATATATAGTTATGAAATAACTTCTGTCTATCTGTTCCCATAAGAATTGACTTCAAGGCTCCAAATTCCACTGCCTTACTAATGATATGCGAGAGTTTCTTCGTTCCCAAAGCAAATATACAGGGGCCGGGAGAGGGGTCGAATGCCATTAATTTGTACCTCAGAACAAGCCATGCATAGATCCATTGAGGAGGGTAGGGTAAGAAAGAGAGGAGATACACTTTAGTTTGAGTGGACAGCAAGCACGAATGTCTTCAAATCAAAAGGGAGGAAGTTCTTCGAAAAAACAGATAATGATGTCTTTTTAAACAATTTAGTACAGAAAATCAGAAGTCAAGGTTTAAGAAACTTCAAAGACCTACGAGAAAAAAGTTTTAGATTCACCCGCTTGTTTAAACTTCCATGAGGCCAAGCTTGCCTCGAGTGAAGTTGGCCCAATGCAAGTGGCGGTAAAGCCTAATGAAAAGAAAAGTGAGGAAAGTTCTATTCAAAAAGGAAGAGGAAAAATAAATAATCATTTTTTTTTAAAAAAATTCTTACAGAACTATCAAGTTAGCTACAATTTTGCAGAAACAAGTGGAAGTAAGGAAGAAAAGAGACAGCTATTGTGGCTACAGTACTGTTGTTAAAAAAATTAAAAAATGAATAATTATAGTATTGTTGTATGTCCTCATTTGTTTTTTTTAATAAATCCCAATTGGATAAGAGAAAAGAGTTTTAATATGACAGTGAATTGAGACTGAATTTCAAATTTCAAATCCCAAATTAAAAAATAAAATATCAGTTTTACAAGTTTTCCAAAGTCAACTGCATAGAATTAATATTGCTATTATATTGCTGTTAGATTAGTCAAAAGTCTATCGTGTTGTGCTGGTATTTGGATGTTATAAAAAATAAAATAAAATAATAAAATAAATGCATAATATTTAATTGGATTATATAATTTCAACACAATTCTTGTATTATATTTGAAAATAATATTTTATTGATGTGTTTTTGATGTGATATTTGTGAGGAAGCTATGAAACATTGATATTGCAGGTTATACTCTCCGTAAAGCACTATAATTAATTTAGCCATGTAAACATTATTAAGATATTAAACAAAGTGAGAGAGGTTACTGGAGCAAACTAATTATTATTGTTATTAATTTCACCCGGATTATCAAGAAATCTTCTTCTTATTATTCTTGGACTAATTAAGTAATTATTGTTTCTCCCATTACATATTTTTTCTAATGACTACACGGTTATAGAGATTATATTTTTTTTTCTCTATTTTTTCTATAACATTAACTAATACAAAGAACTAAATATTTTGTCTAACTAAATTCATCAATATAAATAAGAGATTAATTGTAGAATCAATGAAATGTCATATATTAAAAAAAGAAAAGAAAGATAAAGCTAGGTAGCACAGGAGGATATGGGACAAAAATAAGTAAAAGACAAAATGATATCATTCTTTGTTACCTTATAAAACTTGTGTCGTGGTCTATTTGATCAAAGCATCAAATATAAAAAAAACCATAAAGATGAATTCTCAATATATTTAATATTAAAAAATATTAAAAATTAAAAAAAAAATAAAAACACAAATGGAAAAAAAAATATTAGAAAGTAAAAACAAGACGTGAACCTTCTAGATCAACCTATTAAATTCACAAGTCAAGTTGTGAGATGAAGATAATTTTATAAAAAAACTCCACAAAATTTATATTTTTTAAAACTAACTTCGAGTAATAAGATGAAAAAGAAAAAAAAGTCTAAAAAATTACAAACTCATGCCAGCTTATAAAACCCGATTGCCGCCAAATTACCGAGAACCACAATACAAGTGTCAGCCCAATGAAAATGCCACCACTCATGAGATTTGGTGAAACGACAATCTAGTGTTTTTGTCCATCAAAGAACGTTCCACGCGCCATTTGAATGCGGGGGCTCCTCCCTACGCGCGCGCTAGCGCTTTCTTCCAAGACACCCAACAATTTTTTTTTATTAATTTTATACCTTTGAAAAGACCAAACTAACTCTCCTTCACATTGTATATAATACAAAAACTAAGAGAGAAAGTCCAAAAAAACCTTTAGATGGTAGCCTATAAAATTTTGTTCAAAAAGTGCATGGAAGTAATTAAACGGTATACTAAAAATGAATTTACAGAAAAACTCTTCCATGGTAATCTAAAAAGCTTTCTAAAAAACTTTGGTTATAAAAGTTTGGTAGTAATTATACCGTGCAATTAAAAACAAAATAATCAAAAAATCCTAATATAAGCTATTTTTTTTCTTTTTTAAAGGGTATTATAGTATTTGCACTGTTATTTTTTGTTTGAAAAGTCTAATTTGACCAACAAAAAACAATAATGACCACTGAATTTCTATAAAAAAATATCAAATATCTTAAATTATTTTTTATGAGTAGATGGATAAAATAGTCATTTAATCATAGCAAAATCATGAGCATATATTATTAGAAAATTACGAGGACAGATTGTTTTGAAGGAAAACTCCAAGTCTTTAATTCGGAAGGACAATCACGGAAAGTCCATCTCGAGTTTACTGTTGCAGTAATGATTAATTTGTGTTTTTTATTTAAAAAGTATATTAAAATAATTTTTTTATTTTTAATATTAACTTATAAAACGATTTAAAAATATAAAATAAATTAATTTTAAATAAAAGAATTAAAATTTTAACAAATAATATTTTTGCGGCTGTATCAAACATGCTATCACACCTTCAATTAATTTTGTAATAGAGGCAGAGGCGGAAAGATTGCGGGGTGCAACCAACGTTTAGGTAAACGTACGTAGCTGATGTGCTCGGTGCCATCACTGAAGAAGCTGACGAAGTGTTCCATGGAAAGGATTCAACATAAATAATTTTGGTATGTGAAGCTCTTCTTGTATTTCATGACCTGACCTGAATTGCAGATTCAAAGTCGACTAGAAAGCATGAAATATTACTAATATTCTCTTTTATTCAAGGCACAATTGTACGAAAATCATGGTTCATTAAATCCCGAATAACCTAGAACATTAACAAAAACAAATCCAAGAACGTGAAAACCATATACATATAATAGATTAATTAATAAAGACCTTGACGAGCTAGTTATTTTTTGAAAGAAGAAAGAAAAGCAGATATAAACAATTGGATAAACCCACAAAGGACTGTCACCAACGTGGAAGTTCCTATGAGCAGCCCACTCATCCTAGTCAACGCTAGTTTATAACTAGTACAAAAACAACTTATAAATTTTAAGTTGATAATTATAAAAAGTTAGAAGAGATAATTGAATTGTAATATCATAAATTATAAGATACATTGTTTTTATTCAAATTTTATAAGTATGATACCTATAGAGGAATTAAAGTTGATCATCACCATAGTTTGATCAAAATTAGTAAAAAATATAGACTTTACAACATCAATGATGTTTTTATTTTTACCAACCAGTGTCAATAAGTGTATTATATATACATTATTTCTTTTAAAAAGGATTATAATATAGTTATTTGGTTATCCATTGTCGAAACAAAACCTATGAGTCGTGTCTAAGTAGTTGAAGATGGTAACGATGAAGTATTTAAGGGAGATTCATTTCAAATAGATGAGTTAGTTTATCCATATTGAGTATACCTGGCCATTTACAGAGTTAGAAAATCTAAACTTTCATATCACTAAGAATACTTTTTATGGATGTTGATGTTGAAAAGTTAAATGTAATATTAAGTACCAATGGACATATTAAAGTAGATGAATATGATGAGATCGCCCTTGAACTCAATGAAGAAGATGATGTTGGACATGATAATGATTAAAATGAAGAGGGTGATTCTAATGAAAAGGTGTTGAATTTATTTAGATGAGATATTTCATTGTGTAATAAAATCAAAGGTGTGCAATACATTTGTTGGTGCTTTATAATGCATTATATTTATATTTGTTAGATAATTTTGCTGTATATTTTTTGGATATGTGTTAGTTATTTAAATCATTCAACAAGTGTTTTTTTGTTGTTGTTGTGGTTATTGGTTTAATACAAGCAAATGTTGGCTTGAAGATGCATGGTATTGTTGTTCTTGCCTATTTAGATGATAATTGTTGGCTTGAGGATTATAACAACAAACACAAAAAAAAAAAAATAGTGAAAAAACTAATTGAATCATCGATAGAGAGGTATTTTTTCGGCAATTTCACTGGAATCTTTGCATCCATTCTGGAAATTTTGACAAAACTTATAAAATATTTAGGACTTTCTAACAGAACTAACGATGAAAAATTCTATCAGCAATTTAGTTGCTGATAGAGTTTCCAATGAAAAATTAGTGGTAAAATTTGATTTTTTGGTGTGAATATTTCATTATCTACTCCGTTGTCATTTGCAATTGTTGATAGAAAGAAAATCAGCAACAGATAAACTAACTCATCTATTTGAACCAAACATCATACTTGTCAGCATAAGAGAATACAAGGGGTTCAGAAAAGGGAGAGTGTAGTACCCGGGGGGAGGCAGTAACAGCGACAACGAAAGCAACTAGATTTGCTATCTTTTGCTGTCGCGGTCAAAGGACTATAGGATGCATGCTGATCAAGGGCAGCGACGCTGAGGTCTCATGATGGTTCAGAAAAAAGAGTGCCCACTTGTTGGAACAATCTACCTATTTTATGCATTGGGAGGGTTGCTCTTTGCTATGTTGGATTTGATAGTTCGTGTCTGTTCTATATTAGAGTTTTGGCTAGGTCAGGTTGGTTTTTAACTAGATTACTAAATGGATCCATTGTTGTTTGGTTTGAAATCTTTCTTGGAAATCTTAATGCTATAGTTTTGTTATTTTTAATTTCCGTTTGGTAGTACTCTAGTTGCCACGTCTTCTCGGGTTAGTTGGGGTGGACTTTTAATCACTTAGGACTGGATATATTTTAGTGTCTAGGAGACGTGCGACTTAGCCTATATGATATTTGGTTTTTTTTTTTTCATAACCTGTTTTCTCTTCTGGGCTGCAGTTTTTCATGGTGCTTGGGGAGCTATTGCTCTCGTTGATTTGCTATGTCCTTCTGGGTGTTTGTTATCCTTTACTAGCTTATTGCATTTGTTGTTTTGCGTGCTTTGTATTGTTTACAATAACAATTCTTGGTTTTCCATAAAATCTAAGGCTAAAATTAACAAGTGGAGCAGCTTGATTTGAGGCATAATAATTTACTCTGATTATTGTTGTGCATGTGCAAATCAGCAAATCAAAAGGAATTTTCCATTGATTCAGCCTAATTTAGCCCATTTTATGATAGAAGAATTGCGTGGAACAGATAACAAAGCAAGAAGTATAAGAGATAAAGATTTGAAATCTTCGCTTGTGAATTTACTTTGGCATGTATTGAATAAATACAAGAGAAACAGATACAGGAAAGCAAAATATAAAAAACAGAACCAACGATTCTAGCATATATACAAGGAATTGATTTTTCTGGGTTTTCATGTTTTGCTATCCTTTTTAGAATGCTTGTTGCGTTGGTTATTGAGCTGCCATTGTTTGTTGCCTACAGTTTCAAATGCCTGCTAACCAGTTTTCCCCTCCCCCACACCCATTAATTCTTTTTGCTTGAGCATGGAATATCAATTGTTTGATGCTTATGGTTTGTTTCTTAGTAAATTGTTTGCTTTGGATAATTTTTCTTTGATATTCTGTGTTTTGGGTGGTTTATAATTGTCTCAGTGTGCGTTTTTCCTGCTCTGCTTCATTGCTTCAGTTCTAATAACTAAATGGTGATGCCAAATGGAAATTTGGTCCAGATTTTCCTTGTACATATTTTGTTAGGCATGCTTCTCATGGTTTCAGTGTAAAACATTGTGTAGGCCCCTGTGTGCTGGTTGTTAATGCTCAACATTTGCAATGTAATTTGGGTTTACCAATCAATTATATGTTGGCCATTGTTTGAAGAGTGATTTACTTAACCCTATGAAGTTATGTGCAAGCTTTTCTTCGGTGACCATCAACACTTATTCAGAGAAAACTATATGGGGAGATAGTTTAAAGATTGGAAGGGGAGATAGTTTAATGAGTTAAAGATCATTCTTAGAGCTAAAAGAAAGCAAATTTAGATTCGGAGCACAGATTGGCGTGAGCATGGTGGAGAATGACTTTCCTCTGCTTTATTCTTTGTCTTTCGTTCAAACGTATTTGTTATTGTTGTCCGTCCCTTAGTTTAGTCAGTCCTAGGTTGGGAATGCTGCAACATACATTTTTAATCCCTTGATTTGATGAGTTGAATCCTTTTCTTTCATAGGGATTTTTTGGCACGTAATCTCAGCCCTGGTGAAAAGCATTATAGCTGCTGCAGAGCACACCGTTCCCTCTATGAAACAGGTAATGAAAAATAAAGGGTATGAGAAGAGGAAGAGGAAGAGGAAGACATCAAAGAAGAGGATATACGTCTAAAATTGGGAAATCTGCAGTACCTTTTTTCTGCCTTTGAATCGACTTTCCTGCCATTTTTCTGGAAAATATTGTTGGGGAATCCGGCTCCCCATGCGCGGACCGGTGGTGTACTGATAGTTGCTCAAAGGAGGCTTAAGCTCACTGACACAATATTTTATGTGGTTCGGCAAATCCGCCTACATCCACGGGAGAGAGTCCATTTTATTAGAGATATATAGAGAAAGGATTACAACACACATGGAGGAGGAGGATCACTTCACTCTCTCAACTCCCAGCTCTTAACTGCTGCACTTGCAGCTGCTGCAATGGCAGCAAGGCTGCTGCCATTGCAGCTCTCTTTCTCTCCACTCTCTTGCACACACTCACGTTTTCACTCCTCTCATTTGCTCTCACAAAATCATGCCTCTTTTATAGGCATCCAAGACATCTCTTCAACAATGGCTGCACATGGGTTGATACATTTGTCAATGGTGGGTGCAACTACCATTGACAAATGGTAACCCTACTCCTTAGGGTAGGTTGCCCAATAATGGCAAATCCCAACAATCACCCCCTTTGACATTTATGTGGGCAATTGTCCTCTTGCTTTTTCAGCACAAGCTTGCATTCTGCAGCTCTTCCAAGCTTCCATTCTGAGAGCGTCTTCAACACAACATCCCCCTTCGAGTGTATCACCCATGCTCGGTCCGGAATGATTCATCAAGCCTTACACCAAGGCTTACAACACCCCCTCAAACAGAAATTTCTATTTCCAAGTGCAACAGTCATTATCTGAGTATCTCAATATGATCACGAGCTCACCACTCTTCCAAGAGTCTACTCATCCAGGAGTTGCGCCTGCCCTCTGTTCCACCCTAGGAACCACGCCTTACTTCTCCGTGAGTCTCTCACTCTTAGTCGTAAGAGTCCAGGTAGCTCTCCACCTTTAACCATGGGGGCAGCCCATTAAAGGTTGATCCATATCTGTCTTCATACTCTGAGTATTACAATGCCATTACCGAGCTCACCACCTTGACAAGAGTCAACTCATTCTCGGAACCTGCGCATGCCCTCTGCTCCTTCATAGCAGCCGCGTCTTAATGCTCCACAAGTCACACACTTATTGTCCAAGGCAAATGTCGTCTAGCTCATTGATCTTTAGCATGGGGGCAATATCCATAAAAGTCAATACTGCATTTGTCTCCATACTCATCATAGCCACTTCATTGGCTATACACCTGTCCACTCATATCTAGCCATCACATTGGCTCTGGGGTTGTTCTGAACTGGGCTCATATCGTGGCCCACACACCTTCTCCTCAGGTGTCTCCGCTCGTCGTCATGCGGCGGTCTGAAATGGGGCTCCTTTCGCGGCCCTCACACCTTCTCTAAGGCGTCTTCGCCCGTTGTCATGGGGCGGTCTGATCTTGGGCTCATATCAAGGCCCTCACACCTTCTCTAAGGTGTCTTCACCCGTTGTCATGGGGCGATCGCATCCTCCTTCAGCTGAGATGCTTCAAAGTGGCTCCAAAAGTCTCTACCACCATGTGCACTATGGGAGAGATTACTGCCACTGACTACATAGAAAGAGAAACTTGCGGTATACTCCTCGCAATCCTCCACCTCGATTTCTATGTTTGGAGCTTCTGTGCCTTTCTGCTTGACAGCTCCACCTACACCAACTCTCTTTGGTGTCTTTGCCTTTCATTATAGGCGGTCGCCTTTTATCACAGGCGTTTGCACCCCCTCAATTAGGTGCCTCTGCAACAGCTCTCTTTCCATCCTTGCATGCATTGGAAAGGTCTTCGCCTGTTGTCTTCATCAAGAGCATAAGAGACTTCCTATTGTACAAACTTTAACAGTCTCTGCTCTGAGCTTCATCTGGGAACACTTCTTCTCCTTGCACCTGTTGTCTCATTACAGTACCTCGTTGGATCCTACGGGTACTCTGCACAATCTCCGTGTGCCCTCGTGCAATTTATGTTCTCCAGATTTTCCCCTATTCCTTGCTTATGTTTGACAGCAGCTCATCCTGTCACAACACCTGTCCAAGTCAAAATAGGGTGCCAATCTTTATCCCTTGCTGTATTTCTCTTCCATTATCAGGGTCTTCATCAATTCTCCCTCAAGAAATCACAGTCACCGAATCTAACTTCTTCGGAGAAATCACCACTTCATCAGATCCTTGATCATACGGAACCCAACTGTTCTCTTGTGCCGTTGTCTTGCTAGTCTTCCACCGTTTCATTACAAACTGCTATATATACGAAAATAGTACCGTATGGATAATCCTTCCACTAAGCAAGTTCCCAGGAAAGATTGGAGGGGTCACACTGGTCCCGCTTAAAACCCAATCTCCTAGCCAGAACTTCTTAGGCCATATCTATCCATCGTACTGTCTTTCCGTATATACAATCATTTTCTAGCTTTGTCCCGGCTTTTCTTTACAAGTGATCTGGAATATACTGGTTTAATACATGATTTCTCAATATCTGGCGAGACTACTAGTGCTTAGATTCGTCAAGATTGGTCTTCGTCAATTTCCACTCTTCACCTCAAATTATCCACATGATCGGGTGTCCAGAGTGTCCCAATTTTGCCTTCCCTCAAGGCAATTCAAATCTCCCTACTTAGCAGTTCAACACATGTAATTGCGTAAACATGTGCACCTTCTTTTTCTTCATCTCCATCGACCACCATGATGACCTTCAGATGCCTCTTAATCGGGCAATCTCTTTTGTTAATTCACCACTGCCTTTTTGCTCTCAAATCTCAATGATCGGACCGTACCATTGCATCCGGAACGATCAAATTAGCTGGAAACAATTCTGAAATCGTCCAAATCGCATTTCAAACGGCTAAGATTTGATCAAAACAATTCTGGCCTGATCAACGGCTCAGATTCAATCTCAGATCCGGTTGCACGTAGGATCACTACACTGGATCCTGTCCCTCGGCTCGCGGCTCGGCTCGGCTCCAATTCGGCTCAGCGCACTCGGCTCGACTTGGCTCGGCTCGCGGCTGATGACGTGGCAAAGGCCCCATCGAGGCCGACGTGGGCCGATCGGTCGATGATGTGGTCGATGGCATGCCATGTCCGCATCGCGCCGACATGGCATGCCTACTGTGCATGCTGATGTCACTATTACGTCATGCTGATGTCATTATTATCCGGGTCAACCATGTGGGTCGGGTCAACTGGTATTCGGGTCGGGTCAGCCCATCCGGGAGAAGAAGACGGGGGCGGCGTCAGGCGGCGTGGGCGGCGACGCTTGCCGGAGAGTGATGGAGAGTGCGGCCATGTCCGACGTCCGATTTTGACGTCGTTTTCACCAGTGGCTTCGTCTCTTCCTCCTCTACACAGTGGTATAGTCAAAACACAATTTTGACAACTTTCATTTTTGAGCAAAATCAAACACCCCTTTAAACCATCAGCTCTGATACCAATTGTTGGGGAATCCGGCTCCCCATGCGCGGACCGGTGGTGTGCTGATAGTTGCTCAAAGGAGGCTTAAGCTCACTGACACAATATTTTACGTGGTTCGGCAAATCCGCCTACATCCACGGGAGAGAGTCCATTTTATTAGAGATATATAGAGAAAGGATTACAACACACATGGAGGAGGAGGATCACTTCACTCTCTCAACTCCCAGCTCTTAACACAATATTTAACGTGGTTCGACAAATCCGCCTACATCCACGGGAGAGTCAATATTATTAGAGATAGATAGAGAAAGGGTTACAACACACATGGAGGAGGAGGCTCACTTCACTCAAACTCAACTCCCATTGCTCTCACACACCCCGCAAGGCAAGGCAGTAGGCCGCCCTGGCGCCTACTCCCTCTTTCTCTCCTCACGTATCTCTCTCTTGTTCTCTACAACCCTCTCATTTGCTCTCACAAAATCATGCCTCTTTTATAGGCATCCAAGACATCTCTTCAACAATGGCTGCACATGGGTTGATACATTTGTCAATGGTGGGTGCAACTACCATTGACAAATGGTAACCCTACTCCTTAAGGTAGGTTGCCCAATAATGGCAAATCCCAACAAATATTTTGGTCTGGTTGCCTTCTCATCCGTGACTCAATCTGTCTTCAAATTATATGTAAAATGTGACAAGTTCTGTGTTTTTCTGCTGTTTTTAGTTTCATTTCTGCCTTCTTTGTGGATACAAAACCAAAAAAAGAGACAACAATTTATGGTAGCATAACAAGATATCCAAGTACTAATTACTCCAATCTACTACACACTCTATTTCTTAACAAATCCATACTAGAATAAACAAAACTAGGATTATAATAACGAATAGAAGATACAGCATTGTGAAATAAAAGCAAAAAAACATATTCTGAATCTCGTGTAATTGCATCAAATATGAGTTTGTTCCTAGTATGCCAGATATTCCATACTATTATATAGAAAAATCCTTGCCAAACCTTTCACTGGAACTTTTCTTTAATCATTCCTTGTCATTGATGAAACAAATCATCAAAGAAAAAAGGCATGCACCATGAAAATCCCCACCAGCTAACTATTCTGTTCCAGAATTTCCAAGATATCAGACAATGAAAAAGGATATGAGCTGTAGTTTCTAACTTAGAAAAACAAAAAGGACATATATCTTCTTGCATCATGATAATTTTCCTCGTAACTAAAAAAAGAGCGAGTGTATAACCTATTATGCATAGCTAACCAAGGAAGAAATTCAGTTTTTGAAGGAGAAACACCCTTCCAAGTGACGACATTGTATATCTTCAAACCCGGTAAATGAGTCTATCAAGGATAGTAGAGCACAACTTAACAAGTGTAGTGGCCTTTACCATTTATACTCCAAAAATTTCTATTTTCTTTATAATTGTGAAGGTCAATGAGATTAATGGCATTTATCATACTCTGGAGGTGATCATTTTCTTTATTTCTAAAACATCAATTTCATATTAGATTCCAATACCAACAATCATTATCCCAAAACCCTATAGTAGAATTAAATTGTTGACATGACATTTGATACAATCGTTGATAGAATAAAAAAAGAGGCTTATCACTAACCCAAATATCATTTCAAAACTGAATTCTATTACATATCCTTATTATAAATCTAAAGTTATTTTTCAAAGCAAAATTGTTGATCATCAGAGTGAATAGTGGAGAAAATACCTGATGAACTAGAAGATAGATGCCTAGTAAATAAAGGCATACTATTTTGAACAGTTGGATTGTACTTGTTGTTGATCAAGTCTTCCCAACCATCTTGGTTTCTTGACGACAGTCTCTAAAGCCATTTAAATGAAAGGGCTTTATTTTTATGCAGTAACCCATCCTATTCCTAACCCTCCCCTACTTTTTATTTTGTTGGGATCCAATTTATAATCCCAAGATAGTTTATTGTCTTTTATATATAAACAACTAAAATTAACATAAATAATTTTTTTTATAGTAAACGGGAGAATTATATATTAAGTATTAAGCAGCCTCATCAAGTAGGTGGAGCTGAACGAAAGATAGAATATAATGGGATTATAAAAGAAAAGAAAATACCAAAGCAACGAGGGACCTAATTAGTTAGTCCAGTTCATAATACATTCAGGATTTCTAAAAAGATCTGAGCCTATATAGCTGAAATTTCTAACTGAGGACTTCAGCTAGAAGGCCAAACAGTGAAAGGTGAGATCAAAAATCATATCCCAATCCAGAGCCTTGGATTCGAAGATTAGGCGGTTGCGCGCTATCCAAATTAATCAGTACAGACCTTTACAGAAGAGGGTAATAGCACGTCGCTGAAAATTTCCATTAATCAAACCGGACCATTTATGTAGATTTTGATTTGGGTCTTTGTGCAGACAACCTTAGCATCCGAACTAGTTCAAGAAACGACCCCAAAGAGACCATGTTATAGGACACCAATGGAAAAGATGATTAATTGTCTCATTTTCCTTGCAGCAGAATGGGCAGTGAGATTCCTCATAATTAATGATTCTCCTCTCAGCTAAAAAACTTCTTGTACTCAAATTGCCATGAAGAAGAAGCCATATGAATACATCCATTTTTGGAGGGGCATAACCATTCCATAGCAGAATAGGGGAGTGATTATTTTCAGTGGCCGATAGATTATCAAAGAAAAGGCAACATGATTGAGCTGAGTACCAGCCAGAGCTGTGGAATTTCCATAACTTGCGGTCTGCACCATCTGAGAAAATGAGATCACGCTACACCTCTGCGATCAGGCTCTCCCTCATGCAGTTCTCACGGGGCCGGAGGGGTCTTCTCTAGGATAGGTTGAAAGATTTATCTATCAAATTATATATATCTGCAAGGTTGGTGTTTTGCTGCAGGGAGAGGTTATAAAGTCTGGGGAATAAGAGCTGGAGAGTGGTTGTAGAGCCAAGCCAAGAGAGAGCCCAAAACCGGATGTTCCTCCCGTCACCCACCTTGAACCCGGCATTTGCATGTAAAATATTGGCTATGTTTTGTGTTGAGAAGATCGCCGAAACAATGCCATGCCAAGTTGGAGATAAAGAACCTGTAAACTAAGGGATACCATTCATAAAATGAGGTCGGTATTTTAAAAGAATGTGTTCTTGCCAGCCTCCTGCCACTCCATTATCCAGATTCCAAAGCCATTTAAAGAGTAGAGCCAGATTTTTGTTGTGGATGGATCCCAGCCCGAGACCACCAGAAGATTTACTCTTTATTACCTTGTGCCAAGCCACCTTAATTAAAAATGCCATGAGATGTTAAGGTTCCTTTCCAGAGAAAAGATCGGGTTAGAGAAGAGATGACTTTAATAATACCCTTTGGCATAGCGAAAACTGACATGTAGAACAAAGAAAGAGAGCTCAAGACTAATTTAATTAGACATAACCTTCCCGCCATGCTCAAAAAATTCCCTTTCTATGTGCTTAGCTTTGCTCTGATAATGGACAACACTGGTTTCCAAGTAGAGAGTCTGCTGGGATTGGCTCCAAAAGGTAGTCCAAGGTACCTAACCAGGAAAGTATCATTACAATAGAAAACTGAGTTCGCCAGGCTAGAGGTGTAGTCGTTGTCCAAGTTGATAACTATTAGTGGGCTTTTATAGAAATTAACTTTCAGTCCGAAAATGATCTCAAACCAACGAAGTATCCTCTTGGCATGTAGAAGAGAGGGAAAATCATTTGGCAGGAAAATCGGAGAGTCATCGGCATATTGCGAATGAGTTATATAATGTCTTGGAGCAGTCTGTAATCCTTTGAAGTAACCTGAAGCTGATGCCTTATTGAATAAAATTGTCAATCCCCGAACTGCGATGTCAAATAAGAAAGGAGAGAGAGGGTTCCCTTGCCTGAGACCCCTCTCCAGGCTGAATTCTCTACTGGAGGAATCGTTTATTAAGATGGCTAATTTAAAAGTGGATAAGCATTCAAAGATCAGCTTCCTCCAGTGTGAGACAAAACCCATGAATCCCATGCTTGTGTCAATATGTTCCCACAAAATTGAGTTAAAGGCTTTATGTAAATCTACCTTCAGTAAAAGGCCATGCTCCTTCTTGCTGCGCACACCATAGACAACCTCATTTGCTATCATGAACCCGTCTAAAATCTAACACCCAGCAATGAATATAGACTGGTTAACACTGATTACATCTGTCAGGACATGTCGAAGCTTAGTGGACAATAGCTTTGCCACTATTTTATATAACTCGTGAATCAAGCTTATCGGATGAAAATGGGAGAATCTGCTCGGCCCCTTTGATTTTGGAATCAAAGTTACAAAAAAAGAGCTGATACCCTTTGTAAGTTTACTAGTTTTGAAAAAACTTTTAACCAACATAAAAACGTCTAAGCTGATGATATTCCATACCTTTTTATAGAAGGAGAAGGTGAAACCATCGGGGCCAGGGGCTTTGGAACCATCACAGTCCCACACAGCTTGCTTCACTTCTTCCATTGAAAGTGGTCTTTCTAGCCAAATTGACTTGGCTTCTGAAATTTTGGAGAACCCTAAGCCTCTCATTTCAATTCTTTTACATGTTGGTTTGCGAAACAAGGATGAGAAGAAGTTGACAGTGCCTTCTTTTATATCATTTGAGGAGACTAGGTGACTACCATTATGTTCAATCTTACTAATGTAGTTGCGGCCTTTCCTTAGACTTGCTGATATGTGAAAAAAATGAGGGTTCTTATCCCCCATTTTACACCAGTTTTGATGGGATTTTTGCCTCCAGAAATCTTCAACCCTTCTGTTAACCTCCCATAGTTCAAAGTTCAGCCCTTGGAGCTTTTTTTTTCGGTCTCAAATAAGGGACACACTTCGCTTAAGTTTTTAAGTGTTGTAATGGAGTTCTGGATGTCTACAAGTTTTATATTTTGATCCCCGAAAATGGATTTATTCCATTGTCTCAGCTTTTTTCCCATGATCCTCAGCTTCTTAATCAGACTAAACTCACCTGGAAATTCCTTGCAGCTATCAGACCAGAGGGCCTCAAAATCTGTTAAGAAAGAAGGGTGTGACAACCAGCAGTTTATGAAACGAAACGGCTTCCACCCCCAGTCTACCTCAGGGCTTTGAAGGAGTAGCTGACAATGATCGGACATCCCTCTAGGGTAGCGGCAGAGAGATAGAGATGGGAACTGCAGCTGAAAATCCAAGGAAGCAAAAGCTCTGTCAATGCAGTTCATAGAGTCACCTCTAAACCAAGTGAACCGGTGCCCCTGCAGATTGAATTCAACCAGTTCACAGTTGGATATGAATTTGTGGAATGAAGTTGAACCTGATAGATTGAGGTGACCACTACTTTTTTCATGAGCATGTAGAGTTTCGTTGAAATCGCCTAGCACCACCGGTGGTAGTTCGAAAGCAAACTTAAGAGTGGTGATTTCTTCCCACAGATCATCACGTTCCTTTACTGAAGATGCAGCGTAGACACCAACTATCATACAATTAAAAGAATAGGGAATATGTGTCGCACCCTCGCGAGTGTAGTGCGGCGTCGCGGTGACCCTCGATTGATTTCGGGGTCTTTTTTTGTGTAAAGGAGTCGCCACCTAGTATTTTGGTCACTAGGAACCCTAACTGGTCTTTCAGAGATTCTAAGGCAAGGGACTGGTTGCGTAAAGAAAGGTATTAGCACCCCTAGTACGCCTTACCTAAGGTAAGCTGCTTGGTGTTTGGTTTGTCTTATAATTGCTGTGGTATTGGTGTTTTCTAATTCTATCAGTTTTTCTAAGTTTGATTCTAACTAAATTTATTAAGATAGAAATCCAAGGAGATTTCATGTGCTTTAAAAGCTCATTTTTCCCTTGGTATTTCAAGAGTTTGCGACTCGTAAATCACAAGGAGGAGGGACAAAAAATTTAGAAATCTAGGGCGTTTTAAAAGCCTATTTTTGCCTTAGTGTTTTATACTCTCACGACTCGTAAACTGTGGAATAAAAAATTAAAATGTCCTCGATTATAATCAAGGCTTCTTTCAAGTATGTGTGCGGATTTATTATTCCTAGAAAATTATTTTGGATATTTACCACTCCGAGTTTCTTTATCCAAATATTAACAGTGAATAATAAAAAATTATTCCCAATAATATTTTGGATATTCGTCCTTTAAGGATTTCTTTATCCAAACATTAGCGGTGAACAATAGATGAATTCCCCCCAAAATAAGATTTTTATATTTTTTGGAATATTGGCCAATACCCTTTGGAGTTTTACAAACATGTTGTAATATCCAGAAATGCAAGAAAACAATTTTTTTGTTGTGTTTAAGAAATCCATGCGAAAACACATTTTTAAAACTTCCAATATTTCTTGTATATAAAAAAAAATGTTCAAAATATGTTAAGGTATTGGCCGTATGCAACACACAAGAAAGCAATTTTTGATATATATATGTATATTTGTCAAATTGCGTCAAAAAAACTATTTTTATACAACAAAAAAAATTCAGACCTTAAAATAAATATGCCAAAAAATCATAAATCACTTTCTCTTTCTTCTATTTTTTTTAAGAAAAAAAAAAGGTCTAGCAGGGTAACTTGCCCAAGCAAGTGACCCGGCTGGATACAAGGGGTGCAACCCTCTTTTGTGAATGGAGAGCTGCTGTTCAAGTGAATTAATTCACTTGAACAGTACAGACACATACATTACAAATAAAAAAGACCCAGCTAACAATGCACATACCAAGCAAAAGAAAGCATGCAACATGTGAATAGAAAACAAACCTGGAGACGAAGAACTGCTGTGGCGTTGAAAGAGTGATTGTTGCTCGGTCTGAGTCCTTCTTCTGTTCTGTGTTTGGGTCTGCTTATTGCCTCCTTCTTTACTCTGCGCCTCCGTCACTTTCTCTACTGATTCCTAACTTTCTTTTCCCGTTTCTGCAGTTTTTATTTGCAGAAAAACAAATGAAGCATAAGCGTCTTTCTGGTTTTTCTTTTGCTGTCTCTCTCCCGTCCTCTATTCTCTCCTCTCTTTTCTTATTTTCTGCTCTCTTTTTCTCTGGTTTTCTCCTTTTTTTATGCTCTTTTTTTCTGCATTTTTCACCCTCTTTTGCTATTTTTCTGCTCTGTTTTTTTGCTGCCCCTGTTAGGTCATTAGAAGGGCTTATGTATAGCCTAAATATGTCTCTATTTAGGAAGGATTCAATGCATTAATCCTAACCTTCCTTTCATCTACGTGTCTAAGAGTATGAAAAGAGATCTCCGGGTCTAACTCAAAAACTGACGAATGCCGAGAATTCTGATATGATTGAGAGTATGAAATAAGAACAAAAATCACAAAAACTAGGCCAAAAATAGAGTTTTTTTTAGTGCAGACTTGGGTCAATATCCTTCTCGCGGCAGAATTCTCTGCCTTCACGTTAGATATTCAAACGGGAACATCTTGAGCCTCTGATATCGAAATCAAGTGATTCAAAAGCTCAAATTCATCTACGTGTCTAGGACTACAACTTTGATGAAGGAGTCGAAGTGAGATAAAATCGTTTTAGAGAACAGAATCTGGCAGTAATCTAGTTGGTCAAAAGGGTTCTTCATCTGACATCCAAATCTGACTGAGAATCTGCTCTAAGAACAATGATCCCTAGGACCTAATAAAGGTGTATGTCAACTTTTCAACATGTCATGAGTGACAAAATATACCTAGGATGGTCAGATATCGTGCAAAACCGAGTCAGAATCAGAGCCTAAGTTGGAACAAAAAAATTGCGACAGCAGCAAAACCATTTTTTTTAGTGCAAATTCTGAGGGATTTATTCAACCTTAAAGACCAGATAAAAAAAGAACTAATTTAGCATTATGAAGACTCCAGATCAACCTAAGAAAACCTGATGATTTTGGTAATAAAGGGGAAGGATAAAAAGAGCAGAAAACAGCTCAAACAAGGTTTCAAAAAAACAAAATATTTCTTTCTGTGCTTTTGTCAATCTCCTGGCGAATATGAGCTAAACTCCTACACTCTGTTCAAAAGAGGTATACACCATCTCCAGCACGTGGGGTCCAAAATTGAGTAACAACAATATGCGTGCCACATAGGCTGATCCACTACCCCCCAAATTCTACAGAGTCAACTTCAAAGATAGAGTTATCCCACATTGCTATAATCCCTTCTGATTTCCCTACAGATTCTAGAAAAGCTCATTTGATAGTTGCAATATTCCACAGATTTCTAATGAAGGAGTCTCAACAGTTATTTTTCTTTGTTTCTAAAAGAAAACAGATACCAACATTATTGTTTATTAGCCTATTCCGGATGGAATTTCGTTTGTGTTACATCCTAAACCACAGTTGTTCCAAGCAAAGATATTCATAAAGAGAGCAAAAACCCAAGGCAGACGAGACTTAGTGGGGTAGAAAACTTACAACTAGTTAACTGATGTCCACTCATCTACTTCTCTATCAATGTTTCTCATTATTCCTTCTTCGTACCCTTTTAGTTCTTGTGAGTTTACCAGACCTAGAGCCACAGCATCTTATATCATTTCTTGAGTCTCCTCACTGTCAAACCCATTGTCTTGATGCTTCACACAAGTGATCTAAAACCGAATATTTCCTTGTTGGATTCCTGAGTTTAAGGAGTTTGAAGAATCACAATCCTTCATAGTGTTAGCAACACTACCACTGGCTTGCAGCAACTTCAGTTTTCTTATTTTGTTGCTATTCTCGTTTGCGTTTTCATTGGTCGCGTCTAAAGAGGTTTGTGGGCTACTTTGAGGGTTCAACAAGGGTGGTAGATGGAGATGCATGCCACTGGTTTTATATCCATGGAGGTATAGTTATGGTTGTTTCCAATGCCGGATGACTCGAAAACAGGGGATGGCGTGGTGTCTTGTAGAGATGTGTTATTTTGGGTGCTGGTTACCTTCATTGCAAGAAGGTTAGGTGCTCCATCAGATATATGAGCTGCAAACGATCTAACTTTCATCACATTCTTCCTTTTGCTGAATGAAGATTTAGGCGCAAGCCCTCTGGTTCTTCTAAGCTTCTTATCTTTTATTTTTCCTTCCAACTCCATTTCCACTACTTGTGGTTCTGCCAAGTCACGTATGAAGGCAAAAAAAGATTGCTGATGTGTATTATGGCTCCGGTTTTGGGCTAGTATCATGTGTCTCGTTAGTTTTGGGGTAGGCCTTGTAACTTGGGCTGAGGAGGCTTTAGTTTGTGTTTCTTTTTTATTGAGGCCCACTCTTGAAAAGGATACTGTTGAGTCATTTGGGTTGCTGTAGCTGGTTTTTGCCACTTGTATTTTTTCCTTAATGGTGTCATAGCATGGCTCTATAGAGGATGATTGGTAAGAGGCGGTGTGCAGTTGCTGATTTTTTGTTTGTAGCTTGTGTGTTTTCTTAGTTTCAGGAAAAAGGCAGAAGGTTTTGTATGTTGTGTCAGATTGGTCTAGGTTAATTATTTTTTCTATCCTTTTCTATTGTTAATTACAGCGTGAGAGCAAGCAACGAGTTGGGTGCTGGACATCCCAGACCAACATCATTTTCTGTTATAATAGTAAATTTATGCTCACTGCTCATCTCTGTGATCTTGGCTGTTATTGTGCTCTTACTGCGGCATGCCATAAGCTATGCCTTCACTAGCGGTACACTAGTTTCCGATGCTGTTTCAGAGCTATCTCCTTCCCTCGCAGCCTCCATCGTGCTAGGTGGAGTCCAACCTGTTTTATCTGGTAAGGCTCCTTGATTTATGTGAGATAGTATTGTGGATGTTCCTGCAGTTCTCTAGCGGTCCCCTCTCTGCTGTCTTTTACTGCTTGTCGTTTTAAGGGCATGCCGCCAAATTTAAGCCACCCCGTCACATCTATGTGAACTCAACAAACTTTCTTTG
Organism: Populus deltoides; assembly: GCA_015852605.2. Lineage (NCBI taxonomy): Eukaryota > Viridiplantae > Streptophyta > Magnoliopsida > Malpighiales > Salicaceae > Populus > Populus deltoides. Next base: position 19,157,998 of record CM027573.2, read on the forward strand.
TAGATCATAGAGACCGATAGTTCGAAAACATTTCATTGACTGATTGATTTCTCTAAATGTTCCTTTTGAAGGTGTGGCTGTTGGGTGCGGATGGCAAGCATTTGTTGCTTATGTCAATCTTGCATGTTACTACATCATTGGCATCCCGTTGGGTTGCGTTCTTGACTTTGCATGCGACATGGGCCGGAGTTTACCATCCATATTGACTTGATGAATCAATTTTTTTTCAGTTTTAATTTTATTTTTTAATATTTAATTGTTAGAGATTGGCTTCATGATTTATTTTAATTTGTTTTTTATAGGGTTATTTTAGTATGATGATCTTAGTTGCGAGTTTAATGAATTAACCTAGTTGACTTAGTTTTTTTTTTCTTTTTTATATAACCCTTTTTGTGTTTTTTAATTTTATTTTTTAACATTTTATCAATTGAAAATTAGACTTCATGAATTATTTTGGTTTGGTTTCTACGATATTATCTTAGTCTCATGACTCAAGTCATAAGTTTGTCAAGTTAACCTAAGTTGATTTTGGTCATTTTTCTTCTTTTTGTTAATTGATTTTTTTTTCAATTTCATTATATTGATTAAGAATTATGCTTTATAATTTATTTCAATTTATTTTCTATGAGGTTATTCTAACATTATGAATTGAGTCGTAGGAATCATAGGTTAACTTAGGGTTGACTCATGTTTTTTTATTTTCTTTCTATGAGGTATCATAATCTCATGACTCGGGTTACAAGTTTGGTGAATTAACTCAATTTGATTTGGGGCATTTTTTTAGTCCTTTTTATTTGATTTTTTCTTTCAATTTCATCCTTCAACATTTGATTGATTGAGAATTGAGTTCATAATTTATTTTGATTTGTTTTCTATGGTATTATCTCGATTTCTTGACTCGGGTTGCGTGTTATCTTGGTCATTGTTTTGTCCATTTTAATTTTTTTTTCAATTTCATTCTTTAACATTGAGTTAATTGGGAATTAGACTTCATAATTTGTTTCAATTTACTTTTTGTTAGTATTATCATAATCTCATGATTTGGGTTGTGGATTTGATAAATTAACTCGATTTGACTCGGATCAATCTAATATGTTTACATCTCAATATGTTTTTTTTTTAAAAAAGATATCAATCTACACATGAATTAATTTTTTTTCCTACAGAAAACATTAACAATATATATATATATATAAAATTATATTAAAAAAATGATTTAATCAGCAGTGTGCAAGGCCAAGCAATCCATTCCAATTTTGGTACCACGAATGAAGACGTAGGACCGAATTAAAAGACAAGAGCTTTTGCTGTCTTTAAAATTTCACGTGTATAATGCCTGCTTTTATTACCATGATAGGACACGAGTCGGAATATTAATTTCGCAGTTCCATATTATATTTTATATGTTTAAATAAGAAGTCATCTTTAGCTTTCAAGAGAATTTAAGAACTCAAAAGATGGAGGATTCGGATAGATAATTGTTTGAAAATCGAGTCAGGAAAACAAAATAAAACGGATCAATGCCAATGTGTTGCACGTGGTATTATAATTAGATTCAATATTGAGTTCTATATAAACTACAAAGCATAGGAAGTTTTGAGACCATCCCTAAACCAATTCAGTATTTGATCAAGAAAAAGTTATGAGCAGCATAGGGCTACAAGTGACCGCTAGCATTGCTGATAGATGGAGAGAACTGAGTGGTGAGGAGAGCTGGAATGGCTTGTTGAATCCTCTAGACATTGATCTCCGCCGCTCTATTATTAACTATGGCGATAGGGCAACAGCTAATGGGAATGCCTTTAACAAAACGAGTCTAAGATCAGCAAACTGTTGTGGATTTAGCCGCTATGCACCAAGAGATTTCTTCTCCAAAACGGGCATACAAACTCGCAATCCATACAAGTATCAAGTGACAGACTTCATTTATGGAAAAGTGGATGCCAAAGTACTACTTTTGGATGACAGCGAATCCACCTGGAGTGCCTATGTAGCTGTGGCAACAAATGAAGGAAAGGCTCTTTTGGGAAGGAGAGATATCGTGGTTTCTTGGAGAGGAACTTCGTTGTCGGTTGAATGGTTGAAAGACTTTGATGCGGAGCTAATATCTGTGCCAGAGATATTCGGAAACGATGTAGCTAAGATGCACAAGGGCTTTCACTCCCTCTACACGGCCAAAGATGACAAGTCTACTTACAGCAAGACTAGTGCTAGAGACCAGGTGACTCTTGATATACCTTGAAAGTAAAATTATACTATGTGAAAGAATTTGGAAAAAATTAAGTATGATCTAGGCTATACATGTTTCTTTTCTTTAGACTTGAAATTAAGGCTAAAATATTTTTCCGAAGACTTATGATAGAGCTTAGGAAAAAATTCTGGAATTTTCACTAATGATTTGGACGTATCCTTTCGTTTTACTAGAATGAGAAAAAAAAAATATATTATGCCTTTTCATGGAAGATTTGAATTCAATATTTCCTGTGTGGAGCCTTTTGGAAAAAATCTGGATAGCCAATGCATGATTTGGGTGTGAAGTTAGCAATTATCAATTAACAGATTCAATAATATATAAATATGAAATTATCAAAACGATATGGATTATATAACAAGTGCTAATATATTCCAGGCTCTGGCTGCTGTGAGCAAACTCGTTGACCAATACAAGGATGAAGAAATAAGCATAACAGTAACAGGCCATAGCTTGGGAGCAGCAATTGCAACGTTGAACGCATTAGACATAGTCGTTAAAGGCTATAACAAGACCACAGGTGAGCAAAACAAGGCATTTCCTGTCACAGCCATTGTATTTGCTAGCCCCCGCGTTGGAGATACAAATTTCAAAAAGTTATGCGAAGGACTTGAAGATCTGCATGTCTTGCGGGTTACAAATGAAAAGGACATCGTTCCTAACCTTCCTTTCGACATACCACCTTCTTTTAGCTTTAAACATGTGGGAGAAGAATTGCGAATCGACACTCGAAAGTCACCGTATGTAAAGAGTATGGATGATTTGGGTGATTTTCATAACTTGGAACTTTACATCCATGGAGTAGCAGGAACTCAAGGGAGTGAAGGGGGATTTAATTTGGAAGTTGATCGAGATATTGCCCTTGTGAATAAAGATCTGGATGGACTGAAGGATGAATACAATATACCAGCTGGATGGTGGGGCATTGAGGACAATAAGGGCATGGTCCTCGGCGATGATGGAAGATGGAAGTTACTATCTTCTGCGTGAGATACTGTCTATGCATGATAATTATGGTAATGAAATAAATTATTGTGATGTCGAGGCTACATCTTTTAGGTAATGCATTCTTCTAGAGTCCATCTGGTTGTGATGTTGCTTCTGTGTATGGCCATATTAGCATCATTTATCTACTCCAATAAACCCTTCAGATGTCTGATTATATACCCATCAATAGTTTTGATTACGTAACATATACAAGGATGGGATCTAAACAAGTTTGGATAAAATAAACTGTTAATTTTATTGATCTTAAAAAAATTACCGGAGTGCAGCTTCTTCATCTTTTTATAATGATTTCTAGAATACCAGGTGTGTGAAAGAGTAAAATTTAGAAAGGATTATAATGTATATTGATTTTCGTGATTTAAACAAGACAAGTCCCAAGAATAATTAATTAGTCCCTTTCGACTAATTGAGAAACAAATTGATAAGGCAACAAATTAATTGCCCTCCATGGTTATGGAAGTAATAAAAAAAAAAAAAAACCTTGGTGAAAAGAGTAAAACGCCCCTAGATGAAATATTTAATATGCAGGATTTTCTAATATTTAATACGAAATATTTTTTCTAGCAAAAATTATTTAATACGCAGCTTTTTGGATGTGTATTTTTACATAAAAAAATACTAAATTTAAATTGAAAAGCTTATGCACACATCTTATTCAATAAATCAAGAATCATTTGTGCAAATAATTAGAAAAAAAATCATTAACAATAACTAAAAATGAAACTAGAAAAATTAAGAGACACATGCAGAACAAGATATTTGATCTTGTAAAACAAGTTATTTATCTTATTGTGTTTAATGAATTTGTTGATTAAAATTATTTTTTTAGTAAATCAAAGGATAATAGAAACAAACACACATGCATATAAAATTGATTGAATAAAATAAAAGAAAAAACTAAAAGTAGGAAAAAAATAATGCAAATCAAACACTAAATGATGAAATCAGAAAGAAAATTCAATTATACAAAATGATTTAAAATAAAAAATGATAATTAATTAAAAGAATAAGGGTGGAAACTGAAACAAAAAATAAATTAGAGGACAACTATAATTTTTTATTAGAGGATTAAATTGAGAAGAAAAATAACTTCAACCAAAGGAAAAAAAAAAGAATGAGGACCAAACTGAAAAGAATAATGCACTAGAAAATTGAATTGAAAGATTAAATTGAAAACCAATAAAACATTTATAAAATGACTAAGGATAAAAAATAAAAATTAAAAGAATAAGGATCAAATTGAAAAAAAAATAAAAATTGAAGTTGAAGGACTATAAATTAAAAACAAATTTACAAAATAACCAAAAAAAAATAAAAATCAAAATAATAAGAATTAAAGTTGAAAATATCTCTTTATTATATATTTTTCTTTTTTAAAAAATAAGTATCCTTGGTCATCAGTATTTATTTAATTTCTACTTTGAGACTAAGAACATAAAGTCACATATACCCCAATCAAATATTTAAAACCTTATCACCCTCATTTATACCCAATTTATAAGCCTTTTGTTTTAAATAAAAAAAACAAAAAAGTAATTATATTATAACAGTAAATAGTAAAATGTGTTATTTTTATTTATTTTGAATAAAATGAATAGTAATGACTAATAAAATGTGTTACAGTGTTTTTTAAAGTTTTTTTTATTGTTATTAATATATGTGTTTGAGTTAGTTTGTACGTACTTTAACTATTTTTATAGATTCTAGAGTTAACAAATCATGTAAGCTTATAATAACTTTAAGGTTTATGAAATTCAAACTAATAATTTTAAAAAAATAAATATAAAATCTGATTAATTAAATTAAACAACTAAATATTGTAATTTTTAGAGTTCTGAAAAGGTTATATTGAAATGACGAAATCTAATCGGTTAGTTAAAATTGACAGTTGATTGGAAAAGGTCACATTGAATCCTCTCGTACATGTCAGTGGCGAATTTTGGACGTATGCGTCCTCACGTGGAATTCCGCATACCACCGAAACTTGGAATCACAGTGGTCCATTGCCATTAAATGAATTGGCATATTTCTAAATTGTACCAGGATTGCATTCTTTGGTCCATTTCCATCATTCAATTTTCTTAGTCTAACGTTTAAATTACTAGTTGGAGTATATGTAAAACGATCATGGGTACTTCGATCCAATGCCATGCTGATTTATCATTCAATGCCACACACCATTGTGTGTTTTATGATTTTATAAAAATACAAATTGTTTGTTTTTATAACATGTTTTTAAAATAATAATAATAAAAAATATATAGATTGTTTCGACCTTGACCCAAACAATCTTGGTTGCTCAAGTCAAGCTTAAGTTACCAATCACCTTAGTTGCCTGGGCCTAGCCTGAGCAACTAGGACTGTTTGCGCAGTCAAGTTTAATACAACTTAAATATTTATTTTTTATTTTTATTTTATATTTTGCACATCAGTTGTCATGTGCAATAAACTTATGATTTTTTTTAAAAAGAGAACTTATGATTTTGTCTAAAACCATGTAGTGAAGAGGATGTAGTTAAATGTCTGTTTTTGGGTTAAAAAGTGTCGTGAGTTGTTACCATAATTAATGACAGTTTGGAACACCTAACAACACAGGTTAAGTATGTGGGATCAATATAATAATTGTGTTGCAACCACAGCTTCACCCAAAGTATGTTATACTTGCTTCTGAAGATTCTTGTGCAAAGTTATTGAATGATGAAAGACTGTTCAATTACCTTTTGACCAAAATATCCCTCTTCTCCTCTCTTCCTCCCTACTCTCCCTTACCCTCTTCTCATCATCCCCTTGTTTCCATCAACAATACACAGTTTCCACTGACCTCTTCACTCCTTCAAACCTCGGTTACAAACGCTTTGTTTCCTTTTTTTTCGGCCACAAACGATAGCATAACCCACGATTCAGTGTTTCGACAGCAACCACCATCCTTGTCCAAGATCTACACAAATCACCACCAGATCTATTTTCCTTATGTCATCTAATCCCCTCATTGTTTACAACCTAGTGTTGTCTGCTGAAAAAACTAGCTAGGTAAATTTTAATTTCAATAACTGTTCACTGTCCACTGTGCATGTTCATCAGATTTGAGAAACTAACCAGATCTTCTGCATTCTCCTGTATCACTATTTGTTGTTGCATGAACCTTAGATTTTCTCTTCAAAACTTTAGTAAGCATTCGTGGACCCCATCATCTTGTTTTTAAGTTGCATTACTTAAGACATTGAAAGTCAATTATATTATATCCTAGTAATTTGATTTTCTTTGAAATCATCCTTAAGATCACCAATTTTGATTAGTGAAACAGCAAAATACATGGTCAATATGGATGGAATATTACTTATTTTCATTTCTTGTATTCTCATAGAGAAGCTTAGTGATCCTTGTGGATTTGAGAAGTCCACGTCTCTCACAAGGAGCTTATAGTATTTTAGGAATAGTCAAATAATAAGCAAAACATGAAATTAAAAAATCAAAAAAGTCAAAGTAAACTAATGTTGACGAAGATTGTCAGAGAATAATATAAATTATATATTAGGACCTCACCTAACAGCTTAAACTTTTGGGTTGAAATGGTTCTTTGACATGATATCAGAGCCTTGATGACCAAATGGTCACGAATTCGAATTTCACTATCCTTATTTATTTGATAAAAAAATCAAGCACAAGATAATGTGAGCCTGTGCAAGTTTCAAGATCAAAGGGTTTTCACTTGAAGGGGTGTGTTAGAGAATAATATAAATCATATATTGAAACCTCACCAAACAGCTTAAGTTTTTGAGTTGAGATGGTTCTTTGACAAAGATTATGTATTAGTATACAAGCACATAACCTTGTCTCTTAGGTTTGTCATTTCCTTTCCTTATACTGCTAGCTTGTTGTCATGTAAGTCATGAACAAGAAATACAAGTAATTGCCTCATTTTCTCTTTATTGAGTTAGAATTTGAACCGTCAATATATAGCAAGTTTATTGATCAATACGTAATCTTTCTTTCCAGCCACACATGCTGGCATTTTATTATTAACTATGAAGAATGGATTAGACAAGAGCACTAGATTATATGAATTTGGTAACAATTAAAGCACACCTTAAGCTTATGTTAAACGTATCTCCTTAAGCTTATTATCTCTCTTTCCAGTCTTATGCTTTTGAATTTTCTTTAACATATTTGTATTGATTAGATTTGGATAGTTTCTAATCCTATCCTTACAATAAATGTATATCCTTTGATAGTAAATAATTGTAAATTAGCTGTCAAACAGTTTAACTTTCGTTGCACATATTTTTATGGATGGAAAACAATCCATTATGCTACCTAGACCAAAATGAATAATGGATTTAAAAAAAAAAATTGATGCATAACGCCATAGTTGGAAACAATTTGCCAGAAAACATGCAAGATCTTTACCTATTCATGATAAGAAAATAATCTATAAAAGATGATTAGGGTTTTTGATTTTGGTTTGAATCTAGTTTTGTCATTAAGAGTCAATAATGAATATCTTTCAAAGCTCTTCTCGCTACAAAATTAACATATATGGTCTGTCATGGTGTATGTTAAGCCAAATAAAAAAACCATATAGTATTTTGTATACTTGTTATACACATATATAGTTTTAGTCATAGTGTTTTGAAATTCATTTATATTACACATGAAGTATTGTTGTTTGGATTGTGAAACCCATTACACAATATGTTTGGAAAAGTTTTACTATAAATTTTCTAAAAATCAAACCCTTTACACTACAAATTCATTATTACTATATAACATTAAAGAAATTAATTGCTTAATTCTATGTTAGAAAATTCACTTAAATTGAGAACATGGAAAAGTCTTAAAATCAAGAAAAGGCATGTTAGACTAGAGAGATATTACACACATTTTATGACATTTGTATTTAGGCAATTGAGAAGGGAATGAGAGCCAACACTTATTTTGACAAGGCTGGCAGGAAATATGTCATTACCTTTAAAGAGCAAATCGATTATGTATTCATGAAAATACAATTGAAAAATAAGTGGGATGAGAAAAATAAGTGAGATGAGATGAAAAAGGATTAGAGGATATGAAAGAATTTGATTTCTGAAATAGGAGTTGGTTGGAGTTTAGAACTGGAACTATTTCTGCTACTAATGAGTGGTGGAAATCTAAATATTGGTATATTTTTAGTGTGCAACAATGTTCACAGTTAATTAGAACTCTCTAACTTATCTTTTTCAATCCTTTCTATTCATTAAAAGGAATGTTTTTTTCTTTTTGGTAGGAAATATGGGGAGCTAAAAAGTTCAGGCATTATGACATTGAGATAGCTTGTTTGGTAAATGAGTGGTGGAAATCTAAATATTGGTATGTTTTTAGCGCAACAATGTTCATAGTTAATTAGAACTCTCTAACTTATCTTTTTCAATCCTTCACATTTATTAAAAGGAATATTTTTTTTTCTTTTTGGTAGGAAATATAAGGAGCTAAAAAGTTAATGCATTACGGCATTCAGCTAGCTTGTTTAGTAAATATGATATCATGCTTACAAACATTATGGCTACCGGTAAGTTTGCTTGGACACCATCTCAAGGAATGTTTTCGGATGATGTTAGGGTGGGTGATGGGACCAAAAATACATCAAATAATGATGTAAACCTAGAGGAGGGTAGTGAAGATTTCAAGGAAGATAGTATACCAAACTATGTTAGCGACGTCAACAATATATGGTTATTGGTGTCAATTTTAGTGTTAGTACTAGCAACCCTAGTATTAGTGGTAAGAGAAAAGCCCCTCAATATTGTCCTAGTAAGAGTGTTAAAAAGAAGATAGTTCTGGAATGGGAGCGCAACTTTTTTCACACTTAGATAAATTGATTGATAGTGCCTTCACTATAAGTGACTATAAATCTAGTTTTATGGATAAGAAAGAGTGTAGTTTTGGAGAGGTGATGGGGAAGTTTCACTACATTGATGAACTTGTTTTATGTAATGAGTTGTATTGTTTTGCAATTATATTTTTCATAGTTAAAAGTAAGAGGGAAATAGGGGCAACAATTGGAAGTATGTAAAGAAAATTTCAATGGCTAAAAATAATGTTTAAGAGGAAATCAACCTCAAACCATGAGGTACAACTCAATCTTTATAAGGCACTTCAATAATGTCATGCATATTTTAGACTATTAATATTGCAATTGATTCACTGATTCAAAATTGTTTTGTCTGTTAACAGCCCTAGAAAATTTAAATTCCATGTTGCTTCTTAGAATCATGCAATTTTTTTTCATATAATGCAGTGCTTTGTTTATTTATTTGCTAAATGATTTATATACATAACATTATTTTCATTTACTTATCATATGAAAATCCAACATTCTGTTATAAGTTGTGTTTTCGTTATGCAACTGACATATTGCATAAACATTTATTTGTTCAATTGCTTTATGTTTCTGTTGAATGTTTGTGAGAGACAAATTAACACATCACTGTCATTGTAGATGTGAAACTGTCAATGTTATTGTCTTCTATATTGTTTCTATCATTGCATGATTAGGTGTTGTTGTTGTGGAGCTTGGTATGTGCTTCTAGCTGCCAGTTTTTATTTGTTGTGTTCAGGCGGACCTACCATATGTTTATCATGTAGCGTGATGCTTGTTGTGTTGGTTGCTTATGTGTAGGTTGTCAAACACTTGTAGTGTGTACTCTATAACAAACATTTTCTTAACTTTTATTACAAGTGTTGAGGTTGCCTTTATGTTGTATTGTATTGCAGCTTGTTGAATATAAGACTATTAGGTGAAAAATTAGGCTTGGATGTCCAGTAGAGTGTGTTTGTATTTTTCCGGGTGCTTGTATTTCTTACTATATAATTCACCATTTCAATAAAGTTGAATGCATCACTTTCAACATCATTTATGGTATAACTCAACTTCTTTGACTCTCTCAAGAATCAACCTACATCTCTTATTCTAGTTAGTTGTCTTACTTGATTATATATTCTTGCTTTAGGTACATGCAATTTTTAAATAACAATACTTTTAGTTTGGACACAAATATAAAATAAATTATTGTCTAATTACATATTTTTTTGAAGACATATATAAATTGTAAATTGTTGAAGGTTGGAGGATGGGATGCCTTTTCATATACTGATATCTTTGGATAGATCAATGAAATTGACTAGAATAATATACAAAGTGCATTTATGTTGTAATTTTAATGTGGATTCATAGAAAATAAAGATTATAAACCTTGTAACAACTCAACATTTATAAAACAATTAATTTATTGTTTGTTGCTCCTAATTATTTAATTGAAACAGTAGATATGGACACGAATTGGTTTAATGATCTTTTTGATGGGTAGTATGAAAATTTCATGAACAATATCGCTCAATATGTTTCATATGGCTACGGTGGTAGCAATAGTGGTAGTCTTATCTGTCGCACCCTCGCGGCGGAGCGCGGCGTCGCGGCGATCCCTCGATTGGTTTCGGGGTCTTTTCTTTTATTGTGTAAAAAGGAGTCGCCACCTAGTATTTGGTCACTAGGAACCCTAACTGGTCTTTCAGAGATTCTAAGGTAAGTGACTGGTTGCGTAAAGGGAAGGTATTAGCACCCCTAGTACGCCCTACCTATGGTAAGCTGCTTGGTGTTTGGTTTGCTTTATAATTGTTATAGTGTTGGTGTTTTCTAATCCCATCAGTTTTTCTAGGTTTGATTCAAACTAAATTTATTAAGATATAAATCCAAGGAAGTTCCATGTGCTTTAAAAGCTCATTTTCCCCTTAGTTTTTCAAGAAGTTTGCGACTCGTAAATCGCAAGGAGGAGGGATAAAAATTTAGAAATCTAGGGTGCTTTAAAAAACCTATTTTTTTTGTCTTAGTGTTTTATACTCTCACGGCTCGTAAACCGTGGAGTAAAAAAATTGAAATGTCCTCAATTATAATCAAGGCTTCTTTCAAGGATGGGTGCGGATTTATTATTCCTAGAAAATTATTTTGGATATTTACCACTCCGGGTTTCTTTATCCAAATATTAACAGTGAATAATAACAAATTATTCCCAATAATATTTTGGATATTCGTCCTTTAAGGATTTCTTTATCCAAACATTAGTGGTGAATAATAGATGAATTCCCCCCAAAATAAGAGTTTTATATTTTTTGAAATATTGGCCAATACCCTTTGGAGTTTTACAAACATGTTGTAAAATCTAGAAATGCAAGAAAACAATTTTTGTTGTGTTTAAGAAATCCATGCGAAAACACATTTTCAAAACTTCCAATATTTTTTTATATATAAAAAAACATTTAAAATATGTTAGGGTATTGGCCGTATGCAATACATAAGAAAACATATTTTTGATATATATGTATATTTGTCACATTGCGTCGAAAACCAAGTATTCTAAATACGAGATTTGATATTTTTTTTTACAACGTAAAAAAAAAACTAGACCTTGAAATAAATATGCCAGAAAATAAATCTCTTTCTCTTTCTTTTTTTTATATAAAAAAATAGGTCCGGCCAGGTGACCCGGCTGAACACAAAAGGGTACAGTTACAGCTTAAGGGTGCAAAGTTGGCGAGCTACTGTTCAAGTGAATTAAATTTCACTTGAACAGTAACACATGCAACCAAGAAATGCATGCAGAATTGAATAACAGACCTACAGAAAAACGAAGGAGCTGCAGCGATGTTGAAGGCGTGCTGGCTGGTCTGTCCGTGTTCGTCTGTTCCAGCTCCTTTCCCTTTGTTCTCTGCTTGCGTCGGTCTCCTGCGTTCAGCTCTGTGTCTTCGTCCCTTTCTCTCTACTGGTTTTAGCTTTTCTATCCTCTCTTCTCTTCTGCAGATCCTGGCGCTGAAACAGGCGAAGGAGATGGCACTGTAGCTTTTCTTCCTGTTTTCTTCTCTTCTCTCTCCCTCCTTCTCTGTTCTGCTTTCCTTTTTCTTTTTCTCTTTTCACAGTTAACGAACAGAAACTCCTTCTGTTCTCTGCGCTTTATCTCTACTCCCTCTGTTCTCTTTTTATTTTTTCTGCTGCTCCCTCTTTTCCTTCTCCTATTGCCTGCCTCTCCGTGGAGATGATGAGGGAGATGGCGATGAAAGCGTGTTATGCTGGTTGAGTTCACGCCCCTGCCTCTGTATTTTTTTTTTGCTTTCGACAGTGTAGTTTGGCTCTCTTTTTTCCTTTTGTTCCTCTCCTTTCTGTCCTCTCCTCTTATTTTTCTGCTCCCTTTTTTGCTATTTTTCTGCTCTCTCTCTACCGCCTTTTATGCTCTTTCTTTGTGCGTTTTCCCCCCCTCCCTTTAGGTCAGTAGCCGAGGCTTCTATATAGCCTATACAGGGCTTTACTTAGGAAACAAATATTACATTAACTCTAGGGTGTATTCTTGGGTGAGCAGAAATAGGAAACCAGAATGTTTGATTCTGATTTTGTGATCAACACTGATTTCTTTCCTAGTTAGAGGATGGTGTAGCTTCTTTCCTTCCATAGGGCCAGTTGCTCCCTTTGAAATGAGTCAATAAAAACGTGGTCTCAAGCTCTCCAATCAGCAAGACAAACATGGAAACCAGCAGGAAATTTGCAGCGAAAAAAAGGAAAGAAATCAGATGGAGGGTGCAGCTGCAAAGTCTCATTTTCCTTATTCGGTGTGGAAAAAATCCTGTCATTTATGATGATCCAGCCCCCTCTCCAGCTTTCAATATCCTTCTTCAATTCAATCCCTCATTTTAACAATTTTCGATTCAGTCCTTGGTCCAAAAAAAATCCTTCGAATCAGCCCCGCGAACTTGGGCTATATCCTTCCCACGGTAGAATTTTCTGCCCTCACGTTAGATATTCAAATGGGAATATCTTGAGCTTCTGATATCGAAATTAAGTGATTCAAAAGCCCAAATTCATCTACGCGTCTAGGAATAAAACTTTGATGAAGAAGTCAAAGTGAGATAAAATCTTTTCTGAAGCAAACCGGCGAATCTAGTTGGTCAAAAGGAATCTCTGGGTCTAACTCAAAAACTGACGAATGCCGAGAATCCTGATATGACTGAGAGTATGAATTAAGAATGAAAATCACAAAAACTAGGCCAAAGATAGAGTTTCTTTAGTGCAGACTCGGGTCAATATCCTTCTCGCGCGAATTCTCGCCTTCACGTTAGATATTCAAACGGGAACATCTTAGGCCTCTGATATCGAAATCAAGTGATTCAAAAGCCCAAATTCATCTACACGTCTAGGACTACAACTTTGATGAAGGAGTCGAAGTGAGATAAAATCATTTTACATAACAGAAATTGGTAGTAATATAGTTGGTCAAAAAGGTTCTTGATCTGACAATACTGAGCATCCAAATCGATCGAGAATCGCTCTAAGAACAATGATCCCTAGGACCTAATAAAGGTGTACGTCAATTTTTCAACATGTAATGAGTTATAGAATATACCTAGGGTGGTCAGATATCGTACGAAACTAGGTCAGAATCAGAGCCTAAGTTGGAACAAAAAATTACGACAGCAGCAGAACCATTTTTTAGTGCAAATTCTGAGGGATCTATTCAACCTTAAAGACCAGATAAGAAAAGAACAAATTTAGCATTATGAAGACTCCTGATCAACCTAAGAGAACCTGATGATTTTGGTAGTAAAGGGGAAGGATAAAAAGAGCAGAAAACAGCTCAAACAAGGTTTCAAAAAAACAAAATATTTCTTTCTGTGCTTTTATCAATCTTCTGGCGAATATGAGCTAAACTCCTACACTTTGTTCAAAAGAGGTATACATTGTCTCCAACACGTGGGGTCCAAAATTGAGTAACAACATTATCAATTGTAGTAGTGCTGCTGATGATAGCAATGCAGATGATGATAATGACAATAATGACAGTAACAAAGATGATGATGATGATGATGATAATGATTATGGCGATTCATTTTGGCGTAGATAATTTGATCGTCATAAACTAGTAGCATCCCTAGCAAGCACACTTGCCAAGTATTACAATAACTATATATATTTTTAAGGAACCATGTATGATTTTGTACATCTTAGGAATGCAGTGGTTGAACAAAATTTTAAACGGATATTAGGTACATTATTGTGTAAATATGTTTAGGATGGATGCAACAACATAGTGTGAACTGAAACCGTTAAGGAGAATGAGTGTTATAAAGAAAGTTGACATGTTTCTTTATAATTTAGCATTGGAAGCTTCTAATAACGTAGTATGGGCAATTCGGTCATTAAATTTTTATTATCATATTATGATGGAAAACTTGTAAAAATTTTGAGATTACTAGATCAGTTGTCTGTGAAATGTAGCGAGCTTGATTATGGCTAGTGCATTGAATCGGTTAGCACTACTGATCCAGAGTTCATAAATATAGAATAAGCTTCTAATACTGAGCAATGCTCTGTTGATGTTGTTAAACTTCATGTATATTTTTGCAAGTTCAATATAGTTTTGTTAAATGGACGCTCACATATGCACTTTTTTCTAACATCTATAACTATATATACTTGCATAGTTCAAAGTTTAACACAAAGAAAACATGGTTCGAAAAAAGAGTTATTGTATTCTAGATAAAACAAAAATAAAATAAAATCATTTGGATTCGTTGAGTCATAGCGACAAACTTTCGTATCCATCATTCATAAATTACAAGACGCACGAGAGAGCCTTGTTCACAATCAATCACGTTTGAGAGCTACTATTCCTACAATGTATCGATTATGCTTATGTTGGCTATCAACAACACAAATGCAAGGAAGTTTCCCGTGGATTTTGTTGTGATGGTTATCTTGTGTAGATTCCAATGTTATTTTCTTAGGCTATATATTCTATCCTCTTTGTATGGATATTATTTCGTTTAGTAGTTCTTACAAAATTGATATGATGCAGATTCTATATTTTCACATGCTGTTATGGCGTTTAATGAAATCATATACTTCTTAAAAAAAAAATTGACATTACCACACAAAAATAATGCACCATGCAAGATGGAGCCTCAAACTGATATGATTTGGAATAAATCAGAGATGTGCTTTTGTTCACAAAATTCTAGATGCATAGCAGTGAAATAAACGAGCAAAAAAAAAAAAAACAAGATCAAACTCAATGGTAACAAGGCATCACGCAACGCTACGTAAACATTTAAGTTCTAGGATGATTTGTGCGAATACATTGGATTGGAAGGTATTATAAACTAGAAGCAATAATTTAATCTTATGAGCTACCATATTTTGGAATATTTTTCTAAGAAAGAGCAAATAATATTTCATCTCTCTATTTCTTTAAATTACTTAACATACGAATAAAGTGCTTTTTTAGCATAGAACATTACTATCAACTTTATATGAATTTCTATTGGTCTTTATGGAATTAAAACTGAATGTTTAGCTGGCAGAAAGATAATATAGAGATGCAATATATATGATCTACCAATCCATAGCTTGGTTAGTCTCAATCATGCAAGTGCTGAAACATGAATTCTTATCTACATTGAAGTTTAAGAGAATACAAGTACAACATTGTTGATGAATTGCTTTTCTTTTTACTTTCAGTTTGTCTTGCGGTAATGCGGTAGGTAATTATTTCTCTCATCATGAAGCATTCTCCATTAGTGGAGAAAATTATGTTAGAAGATATGAAGAAGGGGGTGTGGCTTCTTGTAGATCTTATGTAATTGGCTATGGTGAATTTTTTATATAACCAACATAATAGAAACGCACACAATCAATTGATCAAACATATAGAAAGTACAACATCGATGAAGCATAAGAGGAGAACAGAGTCATCATAAAAACAGCTAAAATCCAACATTAAGCAAACAAAAACCATAAAACAAACCCTTGCAATGTCATTGTAGAAGCAAGATTAGAAAGCAAAGGAAAACAACACTTTGTAAAGGAAACACCAAAGCAAGGCAAGCAAAGAAAAAAATGTACTTGAGAGCTCTAAAAGCCAGGGCTAAATAGATAAAAAGGTGAAAAAATAGATGAAGGTTGAAGGACACTCCCAACGAGAAAAACTTTTGAGCTAAACAGGCAAGAGAGAAATTCAACTAATGAGGAAGCAAGTGAAATTAGGAAACCGCAATATATAGAAAATGGGTGTAAAAAATGGCTTTATGAAAGTTGATCTTACTTTACAATATTTATGGTAAAATGCCAATACTTTTTTACAGGCTTTATATAGTAAATTTATAAAGAAATAATTTTTTTTTAAAATCAGGTCAAATAAAAAAGGACCAACCTCATTGTAAAAATCAGATCAAATATAAGGTGATCAACCTTATTATTAATTAAATCGAATCAAATTAAAATGACCATTCTCATTGCAAAGTATTTAAAATTAGATCAAATAAGAGATAATCAATCTCATTATAAAAATTTAAAATTGGATCAAATCAAAAGCAACCAATCTCATTGCAAAAATTTTAAGTCAGGTCAAATCAAAAGGTTATATAAGAGGTGATCACTGTTGTTGCAAAAAATTAAAAATCACGTCAAATCAAAAGCAACCAACCTTATTGAAATCAAATTAAAGGGAACCAAACTCAATGCAAAAATTTTAAAATTAAATCAATTCAAAGTGGTTGACCTTGTTCAGGTCAAGCTTAAAAAAAATTTAAAAATCAAGTCAATTCAAAAGCAACCAACCTTGTCCAGGGGTAAATCGGCGGCGACCATCCTCAATAAAAAATTTTAAAAATTGAATCAAGTTAGGCTAAAGCAAATTGCAAGGAAACTTGTTAGGCTTGAATTTTCTAAAGCCTTGCTAAGTCAAAAAAAGAAATTGAAATGAACCTCTCTATGTTCAACTTTGTTAGAGTTTTATAGTACTTATATTTGCTAAAACTTAGCTAGGCTTAAATTATAATGAACATTGTTTGGTTCAAATTTGATAGCTTGTTGGGCTTAAAATTGCAATCAACCTTTCTAGGTTCAAATTTACTAAAGTTTTGTTAGACTCAAATTTGTAGGAGTTTTGTTGAGCTTAAAATTGCAATGAACGTTATTGTGTTCAATATTTCTACAGTCTTGCTGGACTCAAATTCATTGGAGCCTTGTTGGGTTTAAAATTGTAATGAACCTTGTTAAGTTCAAATTTGATGGATTTTTATAAAAGCCTGGTGATGCTTTCCTACAAAGCACTATATATTACTATATATCATAGGTTGGAAAACAAAATAAAAGGCTAAGAAGATTAAAGAGGCATTTAATGGGTTAATTTAAGATATTTAGGCCTTGTATCCTACAAGACTTGTGGAGTCAACTTATTTTCCTACTTACATAGAGACTGAGTTTATTTGTCCTAAAGCGTAGTTTTACTCTAACAAGCATAATTTCTTATCTAACGGTTATATCGAGCTAAATTTTACTAGAAGTTTCTAGAGCTCTTGTTTTATATTAGGTTAAAATTTTAATTCACATGAATTTACTAGTGAGAAATCTTCTAAACCCTTTTAAGAGAGAGAAATTGTTATACTTTTAAGTGCTAACTTTTTTTTCGTGCTTAAGGTGTTTCTGTACTTCACTTTACTCACAAAATATAAAAGGCATAAATTTCTAATTATATGGAAACTTAAAAACCCTATAAATGACAAAATATAAATTTGTCTGTTAAATAATATCACATATATTATTTTAGGTTAGTTTTAGAAATTTATTCAATTAAATCCTTACTTGATTGTTTATAAATCTAGAATTATAATCTTCTGTATTAATTACATTCTAGTTCTCAATTTTTTACTTATAATTAAGTTATATTTGATAATTAATAATTCCATTTTAATTTTTTACCAAGTAGTTGTAGATTTGCAGTTGGGAATTTAATGAGTGGAGCCCAAAAGCCAACTACTAACGCTTTATAGAATTTTTTAGACCAATTATTAGGTTTGCTCAGTGGAGCCAGCCATGTAATAAATGACCACTTGAAAGGCATAAATGATGCTATTAAAATTAAAATTGTGAGTTGACTCCTAAAATTATATAATTTTATAAGTAAATATATATTATTATGTCAAATCAATTTTAAAATTTAAAAAATAATAAAATCATATTAAATATTTGAAAGCATGTAAAATCATGATTTTGAACCTAGTTTTATGAGTTTATAAGGATATATATATATATATATATATATATATATATATATATATATATATATATATATATATATATATATAATGCAGTAACTGCACCACAAAGTCAAAAACCTAGCATCCTAGCCTCTCTTTCTCAAAGTCTTTCCAATGTTCCAAATTTTAAACAAACCATCACTGCAATATGCAATATGCAATCTGTCTCTGTTTCACTTTCAACCATTTCTCTCTTTTGTTTTCACCACAAAGTCAAGAACTTTGTTCGTCTTGTAAGAGATGGGTTAAAAGAAATTAAAATAGAACAAAATCAAAGGAGTCATGAATTTTGAATTTACCAACTATTTCCATTTTCAAGTAATTTTATGGTTTTTCTAATCAACAAAACCAGCCCGTTTACAACACAATATGGATGCATGTTTTACTTTCTTTTTTCTGGATTATATGCGCTCTTATCTATTATATAATCTTATTATCTTATTGCTTTAGTTTTGTGAGTTCCTTATGCATGCTTCTGGATTATATGAATTGTTATGTATAACACATGTATTATGATCCTTCTTTTTTAACTAAAATAATTACAATCATATAATGTTTGGATTGATTACAAAGCTGATTTGAGTTGATTCTTGAATTGTTAAACATATGACATCTAGAAAAAATTCTTCCGGTAATAGGCTTGATGTGGGATGGCAATATGATATACAAATTGATAAAAATTCTAGAAAAGTTCAGTGCAAGTATTGTAAAAAAATTATTAGTGGAGGTATTTTTCATTTCAAACATAATTTAACTTGCACTCGTAAGGATGTTGAGTCATGCCAACAAGTACCATAAAATATTAAGCATATGATTTTGTGTGTTTTGGTGAAAAATCTAGAAGCAACTGAAAAGAAAAGAAATGCTCGTTGATATATTGGAAAAGATGATGATGATGAAATGAAATAAATTAGCTCCAAAGACAAAGGAAAGAGATCAGCTAGTGGGAGTGGAAGTACACAAACAACCCTGAATCAATTGTTAAAATAAGATATTAAAGAAGAAGCATGTCGAAAGGTTTTTCTACACTAGTGCAATTCCATTTTAATGTGTAAAAAACCATGAGTTTCTTAAGTTACTTGAATTGGTTGCAAAGCATGGGACAGGTTTGAAGCCTCCATCTTATCATGATATTAGAGAGAAGTATTTGAAGCAAGAAGTGGATCAAACAATAAACTTGCTTAAGGAGTACAAGCTAGAATGAAAAAAAAATGTTGTTCAATAATGTCTGATAGATAAAAAAAAAAGACGTTGTATTTGTAACTTTTTGGCTAGTAGTCCTAAAGGGACAATTTTATTTTTTTTGTCATTGGTGGATACTTCTAATATGTCCAAGATTGCTGATAAGGCATTTAAGATGTTGGATGCTATTATGGAGAGGATTGGGGAGGGAAATATTGTGCAAGTAATGACCAATAACGCTGCAAATTATAAGGCAGCAGGACAATTATTGATGGCAAAAATAAAGAAGTTGTTTTGGACATCATGTGTTACCCCTTGTATTGACTTGATATTGAAAGATTTTGAGAAGAAGCTAGAGGTTCATCAAGTAACTATTGCTAAGGGGAGGAGAGTCACCTCATATATTTATTCAAGAACTATACTTATTTCCATCCTAAGGCACTTTACAAAAGGATAATATTTGATTAGGCCTGCTACTACTAGATTTGCTACTGCATCTTTGACTCTAAGATGTTTGAATGATCATAAAATACAGCTAATGACTATGTTTACTTCCAAACAGTGGAGGTCAAGTAGGTTTTCAAGAAGAGAAGAAAAGAAACGAATTTAAACCTGTGTTTTGGATAGTAGGTTTTGGCATGATGTCACTATATGTATTAAGACATCATATCCTCTAATTAAAGTTCTTTGATTAGTTGATTCAGATGAGAAACCAGCTATGAGTTTGATATATAAAGCAATGGATCAAGCAAAAGTGAAGATACAAGTTAATTTTGATTCTGTGACAAAAAGATATCTATATTGCTAGTTGTTTTTTTCTGAGAAGATTTTTTTTGGTCCCAAGTTTGCACAACTCTTGTGAGCTGATTGCGGATTAAAAGAAAAACCTTGTTGATTTTTTGTTTGTTAAATAACTAGTGAGATACGAATATGTTATTGATTCTTGAAAAACATTTTGATGTAAGACAATCCTGACATATATAGCACCCTAGTTGGCTTCAATACATTCCCAAATTGTTTTCAATTCCCTACTATAACTGTTTCAAATATGTATGACACAATGACATACAAAGACAATAAGTAAATGGTGAATGTGTTGGGTTTCCCAAAACGCATACACGCAACGTAAATGATAAATTTAAGATTTTTCGACAGTTCCAAAGTTTTTGTTTGATAAAAATAGCATTTTTTAGGTTTTATACGAAAATTACTTGAAGATTAAATATTCTTTTTGGTTTTAAATAATTTTCTTAAAGCTGAGTTGTCGCAAACCACAAGCCGTCCAATTGTCCTGCTTCTAACATTATTCTACACAAACCACAAGTGAGAAATATCCTAAACCCTTCTAGGAGAGAGAGATTGTTATACGTTTGAATGTTAACTCTTTTATTTTTGAATTTGAGATGTTTTTGTACTCCACTCTACTCACAAAAAATAAGAGACATGACTTTCTATTTATATGAAAACCTGAAAACCCTATAAATAGTAAAATATAAATTTGTCCCTTAAATAATATCACATATATTATTTTAGGTTACTTGATTGTTTATAGGTCTAGAATTGTAATCCCCTGTATCAATTACATTCTAGTCCTCTATCTTTAAAATTTATTTACAATTAAGTGACATTTGATTAATCATCCCCTTTTAATTTTTTACCAATGCTTGTTATGTGTGTGAGCATTAAGTTCCCTAATAAGTTGACTCAAATATAAATAATAATCCTAAATAAAATAAGATTAAATAAATTAAACAATTTAATTTATTCTCAATTTAAAAATTGATTGATTTATATTTAAAGATCAAGTACAAAGTCTAACAATTTATCATAATCCACCAAATATTAAAAAAAGTCATAAGTGGTTTGACTTAACCTTTCAATGACCAGTTTTTCAATGTAATTATTATTCATTTATCATGAATGTATTGATTTAGACATTATAACATGGAGTTCTACTTTGTTAAATCATGTTAGTTCTCAACATTATAGTCATTAATTCTTTGGGTAAGATTTTGAAACTCTTTTCAAAACTCATTCCAACTCAGCCGATGGGTTCACAATTAATATTATTTAAGAATATATGTAATATTTTTTCTAATTCACCTAGAGTAATGAATCATCTTTTTATTACTTAAATATCTTCATATAGTTTATGCTATACCCAATATTTGTCTGTTTATTATCCTTGATTAGGACAACATGTGGTCAAGATCAAAACATAACACTCTTTTTATAATATAAATTAGTGATCTCAAATTTAAAGATCACTTACACAACTATCATGTGAGCCTTTCCATAGACATAAGTGATCTCCCCGTATAGAATTCTCTTACAAGTTAGTTAAGTGTACATGCATGTTATCTGACGAGCACTTGCATATTAGTTCTAGGTATCGTAAGACATCAGTTTGTGAGAGCAACTATTTCCTTTCATAAAGGAAAGAATATAATATGCATCGGCCTCAACAACTATAATTAATGTCTAGTCTTAATAAAACATTGACTAGGAACATTTATGAATAATGTTTTGATGCAGTAGGTTTCTCATAATTATAATAACTTTATAATTTCTCACGTAGTAGCATTTTGTACCTACCATCTAATCTCTTATTCTCATCTTGTCCCTCTATGAAAAATGAATATTTTTGGTCTTCAAGCAGGTTCTTGCACAAGAATATATTATGATGGGCAGGATTACCGACCTAGTATTGCAAATAGATCTTGTTTAAGCCTTTTATACCTATTTTATAAATATATTATTTTAGAAAATTGAATTTATCACTAATATATATTATAACAATCATGTTGTTTTCTTTAATGTTTGTACTTTGTAGGAATTTGAGAAAAAAAAACGATATTTTAGATCTCATTAGCCTTGATAACATTGAATTATTGAATGAGTACCTAACTCAAACGCATCCACACGGACATATAAATCATGTCCTCCCTCAGCGAACACTCTTGTATCAAGCAAATTGCCATACCATGAGAAGCACCCACTCTTACTTGTCGCAACTGAACTTGTGTAGGCTGTGCAGGAACAATTCCTCAGGCATTGCTCCATGCAACCTTTCAGATCCAAATTGTTATCCACACGGGCAGTTGAAGGATCTGGTACCTTCACATTTTCCACCTTGACGAACCCTTCACCATTGTTGCATATTCCTGTGAGATTCTTCTGGATGCATCCACCTGACCCATCTCTGAGGTACCAATTAGTAATTGATTTGGGCTGGTAGCCAGGGAGGCATGTACACTCTAGGTTATAAGCATCATAAGTGTTGTTACCCATTTTTTAAGCCATACGTGCTAATGGAGACCCCTTTCTATCAACCAGATTGCTGCCAGTTTCTATTCTTTAAAATCATTTTATCTCACTTTGAATCCTTCATCAAAGTTGTAGTTCTGGATGCATAGATGAATTTGGGCTTTCGAATTGCCTGATTTCAATATCAGGAGCTCAAGATATTCCTGTTTGAATATCTGATGAAAATTCTGCCGTGAGCAGGATGCTGACTAGAGTTGCACTAAAAACTCTGTTTCCATCATGATTTTTCTGGTTTTTATTCTTAGGTTATACTCTCAGTCATATCGGCATGCTCGGCATTCGTTAGTTTTTAAATCAGATCAGGAGACTATTTTTTTTACCAACCAGATTGCGGCCCGATTCTATTCAGTAAAACGATTTTATCTCACCTTGAATCCTTCAGGAAAGTTGTAGTCCTACACGCATAGATAAATTTGGGTTTTTGAATCGCTTGATTTTGATATCAGAAGCTCAAGATATTCATGTTTGAATATCTAATGAGGAAGTGAAAATTCTGCCGCACACATTTTCTGCTGCAGGAAGGATTTTGCCCCCCAAGTCTGCAGGACTAAATTGAAAAAATACTGAAATAAGGGAGTTAATTGCATATATAAATTGGAAGAAACTTGGCTGGGTTTTGGAGAAATGGAAAACGGGGATAGGATCCAGAAATGGAAATTCTGCCAGGAGGGGTTGCATTTCTGCTGTAACGAAAAAATGACATCGTCTCCCTTTCATTAATTCTCTACAGCTAGACGGCGCCGTATGAGAACAACCCCTTTGCTGGAAATATAATTAGCATGGCACTGTACACCGTCTGATTCCTTTCCTTCCTCTGCAACCTTTTGCTGCTGCTTTTTTTTGAAATCTTTCGTCCTGGCATTCTGTAACCTGTTGCACAAAACAGTCCTCCTTTGTACGCTAGGATGGCAGCTATGGCATTGTACCTCCAGTGCTAGCTGGGGAAGAGGACGCAGTCACGCAGAGGGAGCCTCGCCATCATCTAATGGTTGGAATTCCATCCCCAACCACTACTAAAAAATGTAGTAATTAGCAACTACCCATTCCGTTGCAAATAAAACTAAAATCTGTTGCTAAAATAATTTAGCAACGAAATCAACAACGGCAAATATCGGATGCTAATTTGTCCTTGCTGATTTTTTAGCAACAGATTTGTCCGTTGCTGATTTCACAGCAACGGATTTTCCGTTGCTAATTTTAGTAATTAGCAACAGAAAATCCGTTGCTGATTGAATAATTATTTACAATCAGAAACGGAAAATCCGTTGCTGACTATATTATTTTTATTAAATTAATTTTTTTATTTATTAAAATGAATTTTAATTTGTTTAATTAATTATTTATGGATAGTTTAAAAGTTGTAGAATATAACCAACATAAATTAATATTAAAAATAATTGTATCACTAATAAAAAATGGAATAAAAATAATATTCATATTATAAAAATTTAGTTAAACTTACATTAATACAAATAAGTCGAAATACAATAAAAAAAACAAAAGATACAATCATGGTGCTGATTGCGGAGACGAACCATGATATTGTGGATCGACACAGGATGCATCAGGATATTTTGAACCTAAAAAAATATAATAACAAACTTTTATTAAATAAATAATTACATAATAATAAGTAATTTTTTTCATACTTGAAAATATAACCTTAATAAATTAGTTTTAAGAAATTTCAACTTACTCTGTTGTTCCATACAAACAAAGCTCGTTTGATTTTTCTTTTATTACTCTGAATGTTAGCTTTCATCTTCTTGAGTCATCCTAATCGATAGCTTCTACGATTCACATCAAAGTATTTGATTTGCTTGTTTGTCCATTCTAGCCGTGTTTCCGATTTGTTCTTTGGATCAAAATTCATAGCTTCTGTTCTGATTGCTGTAGGGTTTGTGATTTGGTTAGGCATATTTAAGAATATTGTAAATGTTATTTTTTAAAATATTTTTTATATAAAATTATATTTCATTTATTTATTAATTATACAACAACATCAAAATACACTAAAAATATATATAAAAAATTAATTTAAAACTAAAAAATTTTAAAAGTATAATTCAGTGCAATGTCAAATAGAACTCAGCTACTCATCGTTTGCTAGAATAGCTTTTAACAGCTAATCCTGTTCACGATTCGATGTTATAAACATATACACACGCAGTAATGATTCAAGACAACACTTGTGGGAATATTTCTTTGCACTATGGGAACATATCCCAAATAGAACCAGTAGCTGTGATCTTAACATATCCCCGGTGAGAAAATGGCTCATCACGCCAGACAATGCTCACTACCAAAATCCAGCATTACATTTCTTTAGTTTTCCAAGTCCATCCCATTTGAAATTTAGCATTTTTAACTACAATTTTCATGAAAAAATATATTTTATAATCTATCATTTATTAATGCAAACATCAGCTGAAAGTCAATAAATAAAAAGGTTACAGTTATTAACTTGATGCATAACCACATATTTTTTTTATGAAATTTTCCCCATTCAAGTCAGCTATATTTATGCTAACGTCATCACAACTTTACATAATGTTTCAAGTCAGCTAAACCAGCAATTTTAAACCCTTTAAATAGAGTTGGTCGAAATCTTTGTCTATGATAAGGGTGGATTTCCTTGTACAATTAATATATCATCAACTTTTTAAATGTTTCACTTCATACATTCAAACATAAACAAATTTTAATATTTAACTTTGATTTACCAAAATAATCTATCTTGAAATTAATATTAAAAATAATATACTAAAAATATTCATATTAATACTAACTTTATTTCTTTTCATGTTTTTCTTTCTTTTATTCTAGAAACCCTTGGTAATATTGTATCTTTGTATGTTTAGCATCAATTTTGTACATTATATATTAACGAAGGTAACATTTATACATCATATATTTTCTTGAACATATGTTGTTCAATAGCCTGGTATTTTTAATTGTGATTGAACTTCCAATCATGGGATCACGTACAGGAGCATGTTTAATTACTTTAGATATTTTTAAGCTCTTGTTCAATAGCCTGATATTTTTAATAATTTCAGATTTTTTGGTATGTTATGTTTCTTACCATTTAAGTTATACCAAAGGAAGAGATGGAACACTTATTGAAGCTTTTTGCACAGAAGTAGTTCTTAATTCATTAAATCCAACGTGGATTGCAAAACACACTATTATATTCCAGTTTTAAGTTGTTCAGACGTTGACACTCAATTTCACAACATAAATGTAAAAGTAACCCTTTAATAGTCATGTATACTTCTTCCTTTGTTTCTGCTCTTCGTTTAGGAAGAAATAGGTTTAACCATGAATTTCTTATTTGTAGTTTATTATAAAAAAATCTCCCTAACAAAGTTAATTCTCTTTGCAAGATCAATATGTTTGGTCAATAGTAACTCTAAAACAGAATTAAAATGCCTAAAAAATAAAAGAAAAATAACATAAAATCTATGATAACACAAGAAATCCAAACAAAATTAAAAATATATTAGTCAAGCATAATCTTTCAAGCCTCATTTCAGATTATATACATATGGATGAACTAACAACACAATTTGAACCGGAAAAAAATGGAATTCATGGCTGTTCATATTTAGCCCTTAATTCAGTAATTAACTTTTTCTCATTCTGTTAAAGATTCAAGAAACCTATTGATTAACTGTTCTAAATACACAGCGAAGCACCCAGTGAGAATAATCTTATGATACAATTTTCTATTAACCATGTGGCATTTTTTCTTTATTATGTTTTTGGCAGTGCGGTGGGTGGGGGTTCCTAATTTAGTTATACCCTAAATTTATGCTTGATGATGTATTTCTGTGCAAAAGGGGGAGATAAACTTGTGTTCATACATACATTTGCACTGACTACAGTTCCTAAATCCTAATTTTATCGATTGAATGGCCTAAAACAATTATTCAAAGCATCGATCAAAAAAACTTTGTTACCTATGTTCTTGAGTTCTGGGCGAGCAAGATGAAATCTACATGGCAGAAGAACACCTGAGATTGCAGAAGAACACCTGAGGTTGAGAAAGTTAGGTTAAAACTTTTTAACCTAAGTTTAATTGCAACAGAGCAACAAATAAATCGTAAATTAAATTACCTAAATTATTGAGGAAAAGTATGCAACACCCAACCCATATACAAAGAGTGTGGGTAAATCAGGATGCTCGATGGTGATACTGATGGGTAAAGTGGGATGTCGCCGTGGGTCTGTGGTTTTGGTGGTTTACAAAGAAAGATCGAATCTGTTATGGGTATTGGAGACGAATGAGAAGAAGATGAAGAGAAATGTTAGGGACAAAGGAAATCAGATCGATGAAGAGAGAGTGCTAAGTTAATTGTTTTTCTATTGTTCTGGATGTTATCAGGGGACGAAGGGGATGAAGAGATCAGTGCAAGTTAATTAAATTAGCATTATCAGGGGACGAAGTGGTAAAGTGGGATGTTACGTTTCTGAAGGGGAGAGATCAGTGTAAGTTTAGGATGGCTAATTAATGGTTGAGATTGTCAAAGTTAAATACCCCATCAACGGTTTGTATAATTTTAATTTTAGATTAAAATTTAAATATATATTTTTTAATTAGCAACGGATAGTCCGTTGCAAATATTATATTTTCTTTTGCAATGGATTTTCCATTGCTAAAGTCCGTTGCTAATATTAAAAAATAATAAATATGCAATTTGTTGCAAATCCGTTCCTAAATTTAGCAACGGAATTATCCGTTGCTAAAATCAGATGCTAATAATCCCCTTTTTTAGTAGTGAACACAGACGGCTGGGATGAGAGGGGGTGCAGGTTAGCCTCCATGTGTTTTGCTCGGCTATATATATGGGGCTGTGCAGCAGAGAAAGGGGGGAGTAAAAAAAAACAGAGAGAGAGGAGGGAGACGAAAGAGTTTAAACACAAAGGAAGAGTAAAATGCAGAGAGAGCTAGCATAGAAAAACAAAGAGAACTAGAGACAAAAACGATCTCCAGTCTATCCTGCATTGTCGAAAAAGAGGTCACCAAACCTCCAGGTTTTCTAAAAACTCTTAACGGCAAAAAGAGGAAGGCTTTCTTTAGTTTTAGAGGCAGAAAAGCAAAGGTTTTCACTTGCCTGCACCTCATTTTCTGCATTTGAACCAGCTGCATCAGCAGGTATTGGTTTCTAGTCTCCCGTTTCTTTGCTATTATTTAAGGTTGGCATTTTGTTGTGTGGTTCTTTCTCAAAACCTGTTTTATGGTTTTTGCTCTAGATGTTCTGTTTTATTATGGTTTGAACAAAAGGATTAATTGTGCTTGCCCACTGTCATTGGCATGCTTTATAGTTTGGATTGCTTGCATCGTTGCAGCTGCGTTTTTTCTCTTGATCTTACGTCAAGGCTGTATGCTTTTTTTTTTGTTGTTGGTTTATTACTATGAGGAACCGTGAGTTTATGGCCCAGCAGCATCCTCAGATATAGCTGCCAGTTTCTGCTGTAGTGAAACTTTGCATCTTTTGCTTGTTTATTTTCCAAAAGCTGTTCCCCGCTTTGCTCTAGACGTCCAGTTCTTTTCTTGGCTTGGGCAGAATGTTTTGAGCTTGCCCACTGATACTTCCTTGGTCTTTAGTTGGGTTATTATTTTACGTTAAAGCTGCATGCTCCTTTCTTGGTTTATTTCTGTGAGAGACCGTGAGCATTTATGGTCTTCATTGCCCCTCCCTCCCTCTGCTGGAGCTGTCTCATGCCGGGAAGGTTGCATATATAGGAATGTTAGTGGCTTAGAAACATGGTTACTACGCGAGGAGGGAGAGAAAAAAGGAAGAAAAGAGGGAGAGGAAGAGGGAGACAGAGAGAGTTCAAATACAAAGGAAAAAAGGAGAGAACGGTAGAGGGAGACAGAGAGAGTTTAACTACAGACAGAAAAAGAGCGAAGGCGAGAAAAAAGAGAAGAGGGGAGGCGGGAAGAGTAGAAAACAGAGAGTTAGCATAAGGTTGAGTTTAGGGAAGCAGAAAGTCAGTTAAGGACGAGGGAAGATCACTTTCAGCTCATCCTACCTTGCCGAAAAGGACTTCACAAACTCTAAAAGGGTTTTAAAGAAGCTCCTAACGGCAGAAAGAGGAAGTTTTTTTTCTTCAGTTACCAGAGGCGAGAAGGCAGAATCTGTCCATCGGCTTGAACGTCATCTTTTACATTCAAAGCAAGCAATATCGGCAGGCCACAGGGTTGTGCGCTTGCCTGCCTTTTCTCCCATAAGCTATTTCTGTAGGGATGCGTTTTTGCTCCTAAAAGTTTGTTTGTCCAGAGGAGAAAGTGAAACAGGGGGGAGGTCCAGGTTCAGAGGCTCATGTTTTCTTTCCTGCTCGGTGAAATGAAATAACTGGCTATGTTGTTTTTGAAATCTAGCAAGAATTGTTACAGATATGAACAAGAAGCAAAATAGAAATAGGGAAAGATGCTGCTGTAATGCAGAGGAAGAAGAAAATGTCTATGTGTTTTATTCACTTAATACGTTCCCAGCACTGTTACATTCATTTTATATCAACAGAAGATGAGAAGCTTGGTTACGTTTTCTACTCAACTGTAACAGAATTCATTAACTGCCTAACCATATTAACAAACTTGCTAACCATTATATTCTCTATTCTCTTTGACAGGTGGCTGAAGCAGAGCATTTGATATCTTGACATTCCCTTGCAATCATGTGCTTAGAGGAACCAAGCATAAGATTGGAACAGTGATGCCGAAATAAAGGAGTGGAAAGGCCTTTAGTGAGAATATCGGCAAATTGATCAGCAGAAGATACATGTTGAACCAACAAATCACCTTTGATAACACGTTCGCGAACAAAATGATAATCAATTTGGAGATGCTTCATTTTGGAATGGAAAACTGGATTGGAAGCAAGGGAAATAGCATAGATATTATCACAATGAATGATCGGAGGGATATGTAAAGGAATGTGAATGTCACAGAGAAGCTGACGAATCTAGGCAAGTTCAGCAGCAGCAATCACGAGAGCGCGATACTGAGCCTCAGTAGAGGATCGAGAAACAGTATGTTGTTTCTTAGAAGCCCAAGAAATAGGACTGGAGCCGAGAAAGACAATAGAGCTAGAGACAGAACATCGATCATTAAGATCACTGGCCCAGTCAGCATCACTATAAGCTTGGAGATTAAGAGGACCAGCCTGAAAATGAAGACCAACATCAAGGGTACCTTTAAGATACCGCAAGATCCGTTTGATAGCAACAACATGTGAATGCATGGGATCATGCATAAATTGGCAAGCCTGGTTCACAGAGAAGGCAATATCAGGCCTTGTGAACGTTAGTTACTGCAAGGCGCCAACGATGCTGCAATACTGTTGAGGATGAGAGTAGGGTTGTCCATCATCTTTAAGCAAATGATGATGAGGAAGACAAGGAGTATCACAAGATTTGGAATGCTGTAAATCAACTCTACCAAGTAAGTCAGTGATGTAACCTGTCTGGGACACAAACAAACCGGAAGGGAGATAAGAGATCTGCAGTCCCAAAAAATAATGCAACCCCCCGAGATCCTTCATATCAAATTCTTGAGTCAAGGCAGCAATGAATGAAGAAAGAAGAGAAGCATGACTACCAGTAAGTATGATATCATCAACATAAAGTAGCAAAATCACAACACCAAGAGAAGAATGCTGAACAAACAAAGAGGGATCGGCAGGAGATGCTTGAAACCCCAAACTTGGTAAAAAACTGGTAAAGCGTTCATTCCAGGCACGGGGAGCCTGTTTAAGGCCATATAACGACTTCTTAAGTCTGTAAACAAAGTCAGAAGGATGAAGCTTACTCACAAAACCTTAGGGTTGAGTCATATAAACCTCCTCATGCAGAAGACCATGCAAAAAGGCATTGGTAATGTCAAGCTGTCGTAAAGACTAGTTAAACTGAGCTGCAAGAGCAAGGACCAAACGAACCGTAGTAGGTTTCACGACAAGACTAAAGGTTTCATTATAGTCAATACCTTCCTCTTGACTGAAACCCTTGGCCACCAACCGAGCTTTATGCCTAATGATAGAACCATCCGCATTCTTTTTTATTCTGTAGACCCATTTACAGCCAACAAGATTCTTGGTAGGTGGGAGAGGCACCAAGTCCCAAGTACCTTGGGCATGAAGAGCATCAAGCTCCTCCCGCATAGCAGACTGCCATTCAGGAATGGTGGAAGCAGCCTTGAAGGAATGGGGTTCAACCTGAGAAGAAGCAACAAACTGTACAGAGGTAGAGTAAGCCCTTCTTTTGGAGATACCATTCTTAGACCTGGTGGTCATGGGATGAAGATTTAGTGGTGAAAGAGGTAAGACCACACATAGATTCTCAGGCTGGAAGTCAGGATCAACAGGGAGAGGGGACTGTGTAGATGACAGAATGGGCAGAGGCGGAGACAGTGTAGGTTGTGAGGAGGAACTGTGAGATAGTACAGACTGAGAAGAGGAACTAGAAGACAGGAGAGGCTGAGATGCAGCCGCTGGAGTAGGAGGAGAAATAAGAGGGAACACAGTGGGATGTAGACAAGGGAATGAGGAAGTGGAAGGGGATACAAGAAGCACATGTGAGTAAGGAAACATGGATTCATCAAATAGAACATGTCTAGTGACAAAGAAACGATTTGTGCGAATAGAAAAACAAGTATACCCCTTATACTGACCTGCATACCCCAAAAAAATACAAGTGGAAGTCTTGGGCTGAAGCTTGTTAGAATTATAAGGCTTGAGTAAAGGAAAACAAGTACAACCAAAAATTCACAAATGATGAACAACCGGTGGAGAACCATAGAGCAGGAAATATGGTGAGTTGTGTTGAAGAATTTGACAGGGCATTCTATTAATCAAATAAATAGAAGTAGCACAAGCATGAAACCAAAATTTCGGAGGTAAATGGGCAGTTTGTAATAGAGCGATGGATGTTTCTAAAATATGCCGATGTGTAGGGGCAAGACATTTGATGGATAATACCCTTGGTAAGGAGGTAATGTTTGAATTTATTACTAAGATACTCACCACCCCCATCACTCTGAAAGACTCGAAGAGTAGCAGAGAATTGAGTAACTAAGAAGGTATGAAAGTAAACAAAAATGGAATAAACCTCTCTTTTATTGATCATTAGAAAAATCCAAGTAAATCGAGTACATTCATCAATGAAGCTAACATAATATCTGAAACCTTCAACAGATATAGTGGGAGAAAGCCCCCAAACATCACTATGAATGACCTCTAAAGGTTTAACAGATTTAACTGCCGGATAAGAAAAAGGAAGTTTGGCAAGTTTACCTTCTAAACAAGTGGTACAAACAAATTTGGATGTGTCTGAGGTGAAAGAAATCTGGGATTGTTTTAACATAGCAGAGGTGACTGTGTTAGAAGGATGACCAAAACGCTTGTGCCAAAGACTTGTGTTGACCTGTTACCAAGATAACAAACCAGATTATTTGGAAAGAGAGACCGTGAAGGAAATGAAAAAGAGAAAGGAATAGGATATAACCCAGCTCTACATAGTCCCTTGAGGAGAACATTCCCCGTGATTTTGTCCCGAATCCAAAAACCAAAAGCATCACAAATATAACGGCAGTTGTTATCTTTGCACAGCTTATGAATCGATAACAAGTGTTGAGAGAGTTTTGGCACATGCAAAACTTGCTTTAATTGTAAGGAGCAATGAGGAACATCCAGAATAGAGGAACCAGTATTAGAAATGGTCAAACCTGAACCTCCTACAGTGGTAACAGTATCAGCTCCTGAGAAAGGTGCAGCCAGATTAAGTTGAGCCAAATCAGAGGTCATATGTGTGTTGGCGCCAGTATCAGCCACCCAAAATTGTTCTGGAGGAGAAGGAGGTGGGAACACAGCATGCATAGCACTAAGATTACTGAAGGGAGGCCGGCCTTGATAGCTGAAATTACCTCGATGATAACACTGAATAGCAGTGTGCCCAAATTTCCAACAAATTTGACATTGAATGGAAGAGGCAGAATTAGGAGGCAGAGTGTGACGCTGATAGCAATCAGCAGCTACATGACCTTTCTTAGTGCAAATTTGACATGTAGGAATGTCAATGCCAGGACCAAGAATACCAGGGTGAGACGTAGGTGGAACCTGATAAGGACGTGGACTGAACTGATACTGATGATGTCCTCTGCCACGTCCCTTAAAGTGAGACCCCCGATTGCAAAAGTATCCACCATTGGAACCATGAAATCCACTGTTATGACCATTAAATCCTCCATGGAAACCAGGAGGTGGAGCAGACTTGGAGCTTGAAGGATGAGAATGAGAGTTACCTTCATCAAGAACAAGAGCTTTGCCAGGAGATACTTGATGTTGAGCCATCATTGCAGGAACAGACGAATTTGTTCCATCAACAAATCCTAAAATACCATGACTCTCCAGTAGAATTTGCATTTGAAAGTTCCAGATGAGGTAATTTGTGTCATCTAATTTAACGGTTACTGCTGTTGAAACTGTAGGAAGTAAAGAGGTAATGGGAGATTGGATGATCTGTAGTTGAGAAGTTGTTACCATTTTTGAAGTTCAAGCGACAGAAGAGGAAGAGAATCACAGGTTTGAGAAGAGTGTTTGAAGAGAAGTCTTTTAGTTTGACAATATATCAAGCAGATGATAGGCACATCATTATTATG
Source organism: Populus deltoides (assembly GCA_015852605.2). Lineage (NCBI taxonomy): Eukaryota > Viridiplantae > Streptophyta > Magnoliopsida > Malpighiales > Salicaceae > Populus > Populus deltoides. The sequence goes on from CM027573.2 coordinate 19,191,540, forward strand.
AAATTTTTTGGTTGAATATGGCGATAATAACACCAGAAACAGAGATTATAAGCAAAGAAATCACAAGCTCACAAGATACTAACAATCCTAAGCTCTGATACCATGAAATCTAGCAAGAATTGTTACAGAGATGAACAAGAAGCAAAATAGAAGTAGGGAAAGATGCTGCTATAATGCAGAGGAAGAAGAAAATGTCTATGTGTTTTATTCACTTAATACGTTCCCAGCACTGTTACATTCATTTTATATCAACAGAAGATGAGAAGCTTGGTTACGTTTTCTACTCAACTGTAACAGAATTCATTAACTGCCTAACCATATTAACAAACTTGCTAACCATTATATTCTCTATTCTCTTTGACAGGTGGCTGAAGCAGAGGTGGCTGAAGCAGAGCATTTGATAACTTGACAGTTTTGGGTTCAATCCGTGATGTAGGTGGTATGAAATCACACTCTTCAAGTTCTTTCCTTTTGCATTGAAACTAGTATGACAGTTTTCCTTGCATGAAACTAGTATGGCAGTGTTCCTATATTGGTAAAAAAGGATAGGTCATGAGTCACACTGCGTAGGATTTTGGGTTTAAAATATTGCTTTCAGAACTTCGGCCCTCCACGTGACAAGTTTATTCTTGTGCTGGATTAATAACTAATGTTTGTGTTTAATTGTTGCAATTAACCGTTGTTTTGAGTTCAATCAGGTCTCATGTGACGTTATTATTGTGATGTTTTGCTAGTTTCAACTGTGATGTTTGTATTTAATATTTGGGATAAATAGTGCTTTTAATAAAATATAAAAAATGTTTTTGTGTGTTGCATACAGCCAATACCCTAACATATTTTAAATTGTTTTTAAAAAGCAAATATTCGAGGTTTCAAAAAATGTGTTTTAGCATAGATTTCTTAAACACAAAAAAATTATTTTTCTTGCATCTTGGATTTTACAACATGTTTGTAAATTCCAAAGGGTGTTGGCCAATATTTCAAAAAATACAAAAATCTTATTTTTGGAAATTCGTTTTTATTCACTATTAATGTTTGGATAAAGAAATCCCAAAGGGGTAAATATCCAAAATATTATTAGGAATAATTTGTTATTCATTAGTAATGTTTGGATAAAGAAATCCCAAAGGGGTAAATATCCAAAATATTATTAGGAATAATTTGTTATTCATTAGTAATGTTTGGATAAAGAAATCCAAAAGAGGTTAATATCCAAAATATTATTATGAATAATCTGTTATTATTCACTACAAATGTTTGGATAAAGAAATCCCAAAGGGGTTAATATTCAAAATATTATTGGGAATAATTTGTCATTGTTCACTGTTAATATTTGAATAAAGAAACCCCAAGTGGTAAATATCAAAATATTTTCTAGGAATAATAAGTCATTATCCCCTAATAATATAAGGACAAATAAACCTATGAAAGGTAAATGTCCAAATATTGTTAATAGGAATACAACTTATTTATTTTTAACATAAGGGTAGATTTATGCCTGAAAATTGATTTAGAATAATTTAATTGTGTATCTTTGAAAGAAGCCTCAATTATAATTGGGAACATTTCAAATTTTGATTCCACAATTTATGAGTCATGAAATACTAAGGCAAAAATGGGCTTTTAAAGCACCTTGAATTCCCTTGGATTTCTAACTTAATTTTTTCTTTTCCTCGCGATTTACGAGTCGCGAACACTTGAAATACTAAGAAAAAAATGAGCTCTTAAGCACATTGAATCTCCTTAAATTTCTATCTTGGCTGTCTCTAAATTCACAAATTCTAAATTTATTTCAAATCAAACATAGACTTCAAGAGATCTACACCGTTTCTCTTTGGCACTCTATAGACATATCTAAAGGTATGATCCATATTGGCCAAGGGTTCTTTCCCTTAGACTTTGAAGCCAAGTTCGTTCATCAGAGCAGACTTATCCTAGGGAACTGATGGGATTAGAGAACATCAACATCATAGCAATTATAAGGCAAATCAAACACCAAGTAGCTTACCTTAGGTAGGGCATACTAGGGGTGCTAAAACCTTTCCTTTATGCAACCAGTCCATTGCCTTAGAATCTCTGAAAGACCAGTTAGGTTTCCTAGTTACCATAATACTAGGTGGCGACTCCTTTTTTTTTTTACAAAACAAAAACCCCGAACATCAATCCCTGCTACCAAGAAGGGTCGCCTCGACGTCGAGCTCTCGCGAGGGTACGACAATAAGGATCACACTTACCATAAGCTCCACATTGTCCATAATTGTCACACTAGTCAGTAGGTGCAAACCAAAATAAAACAAGATTAATTAAATTATACAATTTAATTTATTATCAATTTAAAAATTGATTGACTTATATTTAAAGATCAAGTACAATGTTTAACAACCTATAATTATCCATCAAATGTTAAAAAAAATCATAAGTGGTTTGACTTAACATTTCAGTGACTAGTTTTTCAGTGTAATTATTATTCATTTATCATGAATGTTTCGATTTAGACATTATAGCATGAACTATTCTACTTTGTTAATCATGTTAGTTCTCAACATTATAGTCATTAATTCTTTGAGTAAAATTTTGAAACTCTTTTCAAAACTCATTCCATCTTGACCAAGGGTTTCACAATCAATACTATTTAAGAACATATGTAATATTTTCTCTAATTCACCTAGAGTGATGAATCCTCTCTTTATTATTTAAATACCTTCATATAGTACTTTATGTCATACATAATATTTGCCTATTTGTTATCCTTGATTAGGATAATATGTGGTCAGGATCAAAGCATAACACTCTATATATATGATAAATTAGTGATCTCAAGTCTAGAGATTACTTACATAATTATCACGTGAACCTTTTCATAGACATAAGTGATCTTCCCATATAAAATTCTCTTGCAAGTCAGTTCAGTGTACATGTCATGTGACAAGCACCTATATAATAGTTATAAGCATATCTTATACCTTAATTTATGAGAGCAACTACTTCCTTTCATAAAGAAAGTAACATAATATGCATCAGTCTCAACAACTCTAATTAATATCAAGTCTTAATAGAACATTGACTAGGACATTTAAGAATAATGCTTTAATGCAATAGGTTTCTCATAATTATAACAACTTTATATTTCTCATGCAGTCATTTTGTACGTACTTACTATCTAATCTCCTAACCTCATCTTGTCCCTCCATGGAAAATGAATGTTTTTGGTCTTCATGCAGGTTCTCGCGCAAGAATATATTATGATTGGCAGGATTACTGACCTAGTATTGCAAATAGATCTTATCTAAACCTTTTATTACTTTGTAAATATATTATTTTCAAAAATTGAATTTATCATTAATATATATGATAACAATCATGTTATTTTCTTTTATGTTTGTACTTTATAGGAATTTGAGCGAAATAAAAGAATAACTACACTACTTGGTTTGGGATAATTAAAGAATAACTACACTACTTGGTTCCACATGCTTAGAAATGTAATAAATAATATTTCACTACCATAATACTTCTACTAGGATCCACTTGGTATAACAGTATGGTGTGATTGAAACTGTATTTTACTTTTATTAAAGTTTTACAAATATTTAGTTAATTAACATATATTATAATTAATTTTTCTTGAATTCCACTTTAAACCTAATTTTTTTAAAATATTATCATAAAAGCTATCATAATATCAATCAAATTAACATATGAAAGCAGAACGTCTGATATATGTAAGCCTCTACCGAGGTCCAAGCATGGTGATAGTCACTTCATTTATAGAATGCGATCCTTCACTAGTTGATGGATCTCCACTATTGTAACTCTTCTTCAGAATAAACGCAGGTTGCTTAGGAGATGGAAGAGTTTTGTCATTACTCAACATGAAAACAACACTAGACATTGATGGTCGGTTGATCGCAGATTCTTGCACACATAAAAGACCAATTTGGATGCACCTTAAGACTTGATCTTCAGGATACGAGTGGCCCATCAATGTATCCACTAGTTCCAGGGCCCTGCCTTCTCTCCATAGATCCCAAACCTAAAGAAATTCCACATCAATTTGCTATGTTGGAGTTGAAATTTTAAAATCGGCAATATATGTATATGTGATCTTACTACTTACATATCCAACCAAGTTCGAAAAGTTACTTTCATCATAAAAATTGCTGTTTTTTCTCCCAGTGATGACCTCTAATAGCAAAACCCCGAAACTATATATATCGGATTTTACTGAAAATAGGCCTTGCATTGCATATTCTGGTGACATATAACCACTGCAATAACATAGGAAAAGAAGAGCTTAACAGAGTCAGCTATTCAGAAAAAAAAATTACGATGAGATTTTAAAAATAATTTTATATTATTTTCTAATACAGTTTGAAACTTTCATAAGTTCTGAATTTTATTAATTTAATTAGATAAAATAATTAAAATTCTGATATTATATCAAAAATACTATTTTATGTCAAAAACTTAAATTATTCAATAAAATTTTAAAAATAATCTTATATTACACTCCAATATAACTCATTAAATAAGGATAAACTTACTACGTTCCAACAACACGGTTTGTGTTGGCTTCAATTTGGTCTCCTCCAACTATTCTAGCCATGCCGAAATCTGAAATTTTTGGGTTCATTGAGGCATCTAGTAGAACATTGCTTGCCTTAAGATCTCTGTGGATGATTCGTAATCTGGAGTCCTCATGAAGATACAAAATTCCTCGAGCAATCCCACAAATAATGTTGTGGCGAGTAGACCAATTTAACTGTGACCTTCTTGGTTCATCTGTACCCAAAGAAGCATAAATCTCATCAAATCAATGCAGACTTGTATTCATTTTTCAAGTTTTATAGAATGAGAAAAACTGAAAAATGCACAATATAGGGACAATTTGACAGAATGATCGATGACATACTGAAAATAAAAGAGTCCAAACTTTTATTTGGCAAGTATTCATAGATCAACATCTTCTCTCTTCCTTGGATGCAACAACCTAATATCCTTACAAGATTCCTGTGCTGAAGTTTTGCAAGGAGCTCGACCTCATTTCTGAACTCATTAATCCCTTGTCCAGAATACTTTGCTAGTCTTTTGACCGCAATTTCCTTTCCATCATGCAGCAGACCCTGAAAATCGCAATCCAAATTCATCACTCTCATAGTTCAACATGTAAACTGAAGTGATGCTATGTGTTTAAGGGACTTCAAGGCAGGCTAGGCTACCTTATACACTGAGCCAAAACCACCCTCTCCAAGCTTGTTGGCATCTGAGAAATTATTTGTTGCCGCAGCGATGACACTAAGATCAAAAAGTGGTAAATCTGAACTTGTTGTACCTTCCTCAAATTCCTTAATTGGTAAGTCTCTCCAGCTATTTGACCTTGAAGTTAATGATATCGGAAATTCGTTTCTTCTTTTCCTGTCCCTGGCTGTCATCAACATGCAAACTTATTTCTAGCTGGTAAAACTCATAACCCAAGGTATATTTTTTTTAGCTCAAGACTATCAGAAATATTGAAACTCTAGCTCAGCATCACATCGCATTTTTACTGACTCAACACCCTGAGTTTAATAATGTTACGAAATATATATTGCTCAGGAGCAACATTTGAAGGGAATTTGCTTACCTTTTCTCCTTTTCTTTACAAACCAACACACAAGGAAGATGATCAGAAACAATGTCACACCAACAGACACTATCAGGATTGCTCGTATTCCTTTATTTGCAAGAGGTCCTGACTTTTCATATTTAGCTGAAATTGAAAATATAAGAAATGTTTAGTGACATGAGTTGAAAATTAAATCTTTCAAGTTGTTAAATTAGGAATTATTCAGTACTGTAAATTTATATTTAATTACTCTCTATTCTAAATTTTTTTATAATTGAATAATTTTCATCATCTAATTTGCTTGCCCCAAAAACTTTATTAACTATGATTTGTTGTTTCTATCTTCTTCGTAGGATCATACGAGCTTGAGACTCAAGTAGACTAAATTTAATTTTTAAGTTTGTCTGAGTAGATGAGACTGGACGCTACTATACAAGACAAGAATGTATAAACATAAAGCAATAAAAATATATGGCTAAATTATGCAATACGCCATCGATATACCAACTGGCAAAGAGAGAAGTATTGTAATAACAATAATATTATAAAGAGAGAAGAGGAATCTTGTCAAGGAAGCTGGAAAGAGTGTGGAAATCAGAAAATATCGCTAAATTATAAATCACCCCCTAACTCTAGTGAAAAAAAAAAACAAATACAATTGAGTTTATTTAAAAAAAAAAAACTTTTTGCTCTAAACAATATAATTTTTTGAATGTGCACTTTTTGTTAGGATTTTGTTGAGAAATTGAGGAAAAACTTAGGAAAACATGTTTCCTAGCAGAGAAAGAGAGGAACTGAGAGGTTTTTAAGAGCTTTTCCGTCGAATCTTCTTAAAAAATTACTATTAGAAAGGACTAATTCAAAAAATTCATACTGTTTAGAGGTTAAAATCAATATTTTTTAAAATTCAGGGGTATTGATTTTTTCTCTCAAGTTTTAAACGCATTTTATGATTTAATCAACACTAGTTTCTGGTGCTTCTGATACGCTGCAAGTCTGTATTATTTTTCTAGTAAAATATTTTAGTGTTGTAATTGCATTTTAATCTCAACTAGTTAAATAAGTTGGTTTTATTTGAATTATATTGGAAAAAAAAGATGTAACAATAGCAAATACATATAAACTAAACACACTTAATATAATTAAAAACAATAATCACTATTAAAGAAAGGCTAAAAAATCCACACAAAAAAATCATAAAGAAGGGGGTATTAATTAAAAGTTGAGAATTATAAAAATTATTTGAAAAAACACATATCAAAAAGCCATCAATATAAAAAAAAATAAAGATACGAGGCAAGGCTCTGCTAGGTCTGGTAAGCCAAGCTTAGCATATGGCCTAATCAAGAAAAAGTCTGCATGCAAGCCTATAATTTTTTTATTTAGGCCCCGTTTGTTTGCTGAAAAGTAGTTTTCTTTTGGAAAGTGAATTCCAAGAAAATGAATTATTTTCTGATGTTTGGTAGTGTAATGAAAAATAAGTTGGAAAACACTTTCCAGTGTTTGGTTATGTTATGAAAAATGAGTTGGAAAATAACTTATTAATGTTTTATTTTTCTCACTTTTATTAAAATAATGAGGAAAAAATTCTACAAATTAAAAAGTTGAATGAGAATGAAATTATATATATATATATATATATATATATATATATATATATATAATTTCATAAATTATCTCAAATAAAATAAATAATAATCAAAATAATAGAGATCAAATCTAAAAAATAAAAAAAAAATGAAAGATGAAGAAATTAAAATAATAATAATTAACATTTCATAAATTATTTCAAATAAAATAAGTAACAATCAAAAGTATAGTTTTAAGACCTGGCCCGGTCCAAGGCCCGGGTTTCGAATTTTGACCGGGTCAGTTCTTTTTTTAAAAAAAATCAAAACGATGTTGTTTTAGTAATAAAACAAAAAATAAATAAAAGCCAACGGGTTTGCAACCCGGTCTTTACGGGTTGCCGGGTCACACCGGGTTTTTTCTTCCCCTGTTTTTTCTTCAACCCGGCCCGGTTTCAGCCCCGGGTCGGCCAGGGCGATCCGCCGAGCCGGGTTGGGTTTCAAAACTATGATCAAATGAATGAGGACCAAATTTAATACATAAAAATTTTTAATAAAAAAATGGTAAGGGAAAAGAAAATAACAATTATAAAAATAAGGACCAAAGTTAATATAAAAATTAAATTTTAATAGATGAAATTGAAAAATAAATATTAAAAAATATATATATATATATAGCAATCAAAAGTTTGAGGACCAAATTTGATATAATCAGCAAATAATATGACATTTCTAAATTTTTCACAACTTCCGGAAAGTGTTTTCCGTCCAAATTTTTCAGGAAAACACTTTCCCGGAAACCAAGCAAATTTTCCTTTGATGGAAAGTGTTTTTTGTTGACCAAATTTTCTAATGGTAAACAAACACAGGAAAGTTTGGAAAGTGGTTTCCCGGAAAGTGAATTTCAGGAAACAAACATAGCCTTAATTGTTGTTATTACCCATTTTTGGGTTCCCACAAAAAAATGAATATATATATATATATATATATATATATATATATATATATATATATATATATATATATATATATTTGGAAGAAATCCAAAAACATAATAGGAGCGAGAAAAGGATGCTGGAATGCCGAAAAATAGCCAAAAATTGGTTGAGGAGGTTCAAAAATGCAAAAAAATGAAATTTGACAGTATATCGTTGACTGGTGAGAGTCTTGTTGACAAGAAAAATTCTATTTGAAGAAGAAAAGTCCGAAATCAGATGTTTATGAATTCAATTAAACTTTATCTAAGGTTTAATTGAATGTTTAGAGGGTTTGATTGCAAGAAAAAATTGATTTTTAAGTCAATTTAGGTTTTTATTGGAAGAAATTAAAGTTCTGGGTCCAATTATAATTTTGAATAGTTGATTTGGTCAAATCAGGGGTTTAATTGCATAATTATTGAAGTTTGATGGTCAATTAGGAACTTAATTGAAACAATCCAAATCTAAGGACCAAACCGGAAAAGGCGCTAAACTCAAGGGATCTAATTGCGATTTTTCTGGGGGGCTTGGTTACAAAATTACATAAAACATCCAAGGACCAAATCGGAAATATTAGTTAAAATGGAAAAACGGTGCCGTTTCAGGCAAAGCTATTCATTGTCTTCTTCAAATAAAACGGCTGACAATAAAAATAGGGGAAGCGTTAGCGGCAGAGACAGCGGAGCTGCAGTCAAGGGGAGGCACGTCTCGCGGTTGATGTTCCTTGCCGCCGTGATGCATGCCGACCGTTACCGTAAAGCATGCATCCTCCGGCTATAAAAGCCAGAGGAGAGACGGACAGAGGAAGAGGGAGGAGAGAAAGTAATGAGAGAAGAAAGAAAAAAAACAAAGGGAGAGGGGAACGTAAGGAAGAGAAAACAGAGGGAGGAAAAGCTTAAGAAACTAAAGAGAAGAACCCGAGGGGGCCGAAAAAAGAACGGGATAAACAGAAAAAAAACAAGGAGAGTGGAAATGTTAGAAACGAAACAAGGCAGAGAAGGGGAAAAACTAGGCAACACAGGGAGATGAAAACAGAGGAGAGGGTGAGCATAAGAAACGAAAAAGTAGAGAAAAAGAAAAGACGAAACAGAGAGAGTACAGGAGAGAAAGGCAGGGAATACAGAGGAGAAAGAGAGAGCGTACATGGGAGAAGAGAGTTTAAAAAAAAGGGAAAAAAAACAGAGGAGTAATAGAGGAGATTATAGAGGGGAACAAAGGACGAAGAGGGGAGAAACAATGGCGTCTCTGCAACGGAAGAAGAAGAAAAACAGTAGCGCCACCGGGCTTCTCAGCCACCACCACAGCCGGCTGCCACGACACCAATGCACCACCGTGAATGACAGCGCCTCCATTCTAGGTAACACTCTTCTCCTTCTTCTCTTCTGCCTGTTTGGTCTCTTGCATGCAGAACGTGTGCTGCTCACGTTTCTGCAGCAAGGAAGATAATTAACCGGTTACTGTGCATGTTCACAGTAACCGGCTAATTATAATTAGGTTTGTTTTGGGCTAGAATATCGGCCTGGCCTTAAAAAAAAATCAAAAAATATATGATTTTTCGTAAATTTATTACTGTATTTTGATTAATATCGGTTTGTATTTTTATATTGTAAGGATACAATTGTCAAGATATCAAAAAATAAAAATAAAAATGTTTTGTTTTCATGCATATGACCAAGTCTCTCAAAAATAAATAAAAAAATAAAAAATAAATCATATTGTATTTTCATACAACAAAGGAAATTTCAAAAAATATGTATTAGCATGTATTTTGGCTTTAATAACCAGTTTATTAAAGTCACGAGAACTAGGCCAATATTTCAAAAATTTCAAAAAAAATATTTTGTTTTCTTTTAATATCAGGGGTTGCGATCTTATACGTAAGACGTATTCTGGTTATTAAATTCTTTTGTTGACGTCAGAATTACCCGATAAAATAATGATCTCCTCACCGAGAAGGACTTTTCTTAAACTATAGACAGACCAACAACCAGAAAACACGACAAGACCTTAGATTTTACTAGATAATAAAACAATGTAGCTTACCTTAGGTAGGGTGTATTTGGGGTGCTAATATCTTCCATTTACGCAACTAGTTCCCGTACCCGATCTCCGAGACTAGTTAGGGTTCCTAGTGACCAAAATATTAGGTGGCGACTCTCATTCTATTTTTTCACTGATAAAAAACAAGAATTCCTTGTCTCCCTAATATTTGCCAGATAGATAGATAAGATAAGATTTTGAGGGTGGATGTTTTCGCCGCGACGATGCACACGTGCGAAAGTTGTCTACCCTTTTTTCTTTAAAAAAAAAAATAGAAGATACGTCGCATGTAAATCCTAGAATCTGGTCACTGGTGTGACCGGAAAAATAGGGTTATTTGTTTTTTGACCCATAACATCTACAAAACACCACAAGAACCTTGTTAAGCCAATTCATAGCCTTTAAAAATACAAAAAACTGGTCCAAAACACGAAAATTAACTTAAAACAAAAAATCTTTTGGAGTTTACATATGTTTTTTAGGTGTTTTTAAGGTAAAAGAACATCTAATAGTAACCGTTATCATTATATGGAATCATTTAACACAAAAATCGGTCATTTTAGCGGTCTAAATCTTTCTCAACACCAACTTTTTCTCTTTAAACTAGAATTTAGCAACCCTCTCTCTTCTCAAAAAAAATAAGAAGAGAAATAAGGTTTGGCACCAAAATGTATTTTTAAAAAAATGATAGGGGCCAATTAACAAATAGCTTTAAAAGACAAGGAACACAAATAAACTTTTTAAATCAATTGCAGATCTACCATCTATTTTACCTGATTTTTTCACTTTAGCCATTTATTTTTCAATTCAACCCTCACCCAAAAATAAAACATGCAGTTAGACTCTAATATGAGTTAAAAAAAAAACCTTAATTGTGCAAAAACAATACTTTAAGGACCAAAGTAATTTTTTAAAAAAAACACACCATTGTAGTCCATAATGATATATAAGATGAAGAATTGTAATTTGATGAACAGTGAAAAGGCCATGTATTTTAAAATTATACTTAATACTTAACTAGTGATGCTTTATGGCCATGTCACAAAATTATGATGAACATGGTCGCCGATGCAGTGCATGGATTTTGAAGACACAAATATATAGACGTTTTAAACAAATTTTTGATGTAAAAGATTTTTAATTGTAAATTGAAAAGCTTATACATGTATTTAATTAAATAAATTAAGAATTATTTGTATTAATAAATACAAAAAAACAAATCATTAAAAAAAACTAAAGACCAAACTAGAAAATTAAAAGATGGAAGTAGATAAAGATATATGATCTTATATTATAGTCCATTAATTTAATTATGTTTAGTAATTTTATTTTTTAAAATTAAATTTTTATTTTAATAAAAACAAATATGCACTTAAAAGCGATTGAATACTATCTAAGAAAAAAAAATGCTTTCAAGGGTTACACAATAAAATACTACTAATATTGAAACAATATTATAATTTTATTTTACCGAGCAAAAAATCAAATAATATTTAATCAAAGATTAAATTGAAAACTTGAAATATAAATGTAATTTAAGATACTTGATCTCGAAACATGGACTATGGATCTTCTTGCTTCAATAACTTTTTTTTTAATTAATTTTTTATTTAGTCAAACGATAACAACAATAGACACACATATAAAAATAATTAAATAAAACCAAAGATTAGGTTGCTATTTTTGTTGGTAATTTTTTTAAGACAAACCACGTGAGCTTCCAGCCAATAAATAGGTAGTTAAAAAATTAGGTTGGTATTTTTTTTACTCAAAAATATAATTTTCAATATTTTCACTTAAAAAAACTTAATGAATATCTCTATGATATCAATAAACCAAATAATCCACTAGAAACACGGAAAATTCATCTAAAAATACAAAATTAAATTAAAAAAATATATATATCTCAACCCCAATTTACTTTTTAAGTAAGATAAAGAAGAAAATATTCATAAATAAAACTCTTCTCATCTAAATAAAACTCATTAAAATCAATAATTATTTTTTTAATGGCCGAAATATTGTCAACAAATGAATTTCTCTCTTTTATTGTTTTCCAACAATTTTCTTTTTCATCTCTCAAAATGAAAGACTTTAAAATAATAAAAATAAAGTTTTCAACTAAAACCAAATCATAAGAAAATAAAGGGATTGTGTTTAGATAAAAAAAAGTATGGGGACCAAAACATACTTGTTCAAGTTTCAATCCAAACATGTAATTTTTTCTTGTTTTATACTTTGGGCCTCCTTCTTTCAACTGTGTTTCTCCATAACAAATTATAAGAAATTGATAGTTAATTTGGCCATGAAATGATATAATTGAAAAGAAAAAAAATTAATGATTAGAAAAGAAATTCACAATGGATTACTGTGAAAAAGGTTTTAGTATATTGTTTAATTTGTAATATATATTCTTAGAAGGAAAGTAAAAAAATAATAATATGATTACTTAACCAAAACAATCAATTCCGAGTTCATTGAGTTGATGAAATTTAACTGATTAATGATCAATGGATTTCGTCAACACATTTATTGACCTACGTACCCTTATCAAACATTCTATTCATAAAATTACGTGCTGATTAATAAAATAAAAAAACATTGCTCATACAATTAGTCAATTTCCTCTAATAAATTTTAAGAAAACTGATTGCTTGTGATTTATCAGGTCTATGAGATTTCTTCAAGAATCAAAACTTGTGGCATAGCAAGTGAACAAATTAAGGCAAAGTAAACAAGTTAGTAGTAGAATTGGACATGTACCTAATTCAGCTCTATCCACACGGATGTAAATCTCTTGCCCCACATCTGAAAACGTTCTTGTATCAACCAGATCACCATACCATCTCAAGCATCCAAGCCCTCTTTCGTCAGCACTAGCATAAGCTGTACAAGAACAATTCCTCAAGCACTCTCGCGCACATTCTTTCAATCTCAAACTCATGTTCGCACTCGCCATTGATGTATCCGGCACCTTCACTGGAGCCAGCTTGACGAACCCTTCTCCGCCGTGACACGTGGACACGTTAGGTTTCCTGACACAACCTCCTGACCCTTCTCTCAGGTACCATTCTTCGGGTGACTTGGGTTCGAATCCGGGTAGACATTTGCACATGAAATTATTTGTTTTATATGGGTCACAGTTAGTATTTGGACCACATCGGCCATAGGTGTCACATGGTTCTTTTGGGGCGTACCAAATTTCGAACCATTGTTGATCACGATCGTTCCACGACAGCCGCTGCACTACTCCTGATTCGTTCACCACCATTCTTGAAATCAAGGAGGGATTATTGATAGTACTATAGGAATAAGATACCTCATCAACACTGCTAACGAAAGTAACACCGAAGATGTAGGTAGTGGCCATTTGGGGCACTCCGCTCCATCTTAGTCCAGTCCATGGTCCGCCACGCCACCTTCGGGTTTGACCCTTGTATAGGAACAACTGGGGAAACCCACTTGGATCAATACCAATGACAATGGTTCCGGTTCCCGGGTCATCTTTGGACTTCCAAGATGACAGAGACCGTTTCAAACCGATTTTCAGGTCCAGCCCAAGCTTCATACCAGGAAGTAGAGTATCTGTACCATGATCAAAACTCTGCCACAAGGCCCTTTTGCTATCCTGTTGAACCAAGACCAAGTTTCCTGAATCCTGGAGCTGAGCCGTGCAATTTGTCATTGATATTGAGGCTGGAACATTTGTAGACCAAACAAGAACACTACTTCGGTTATTTTCATAAATTACAAGGTTACCTTGTTTGTTGATAGTTAGGACTCCGGAGGTACCATTGATAGGATTGTCTCTATTTGCCACCCATACAACAGTTCGTTCTGAAACCTTACGGTACCAAATTCCCACATAACGACGAGAAGAATCGATGCCTGAGCTAAAGAACCCGAGTTCATAGCTTTGTCCACTAGAGACCAGAACATCTCCATCTTTGATTGACTGGTTTGGAGCTATGATGTCAATAGATAAGCAAGAAGGAAAAATAAGGAAGAGAAACAATGCACTCAAAAACCTTTGTACAGGATTCATAATTTGTTTCTATGATTGTGTGTTGGTGAGGTGAGTAGATGACTTCGTAGTGCAGTTGGGGTTTTAATGAGTGGAGCCAAAAAGCCACCTACTTCATAGAATTTTTGGTCATGGGTGGATACTTCTAATATGTCCAAGATTACTGATAAGGTATTTAAGATGTTGGATGAAATTATGAAGAGAATTGGGGAGTAAAATGTTGTGCATGTAATGACCAATAACGCTGCAAATTATAAGGTAGTAGGATAATTATTGATGGCAAAATAAAGAAGTTGTTTTGGACACCATGTGCTACACCTTGTATTGACTTGATATTGAAAGACTTTGAGAAAAAACTAGAGGTTCATCAAGTAACTATTGCTAAGTGGAGGAGAGTCACCTCATATATTTATTCAAGAACTATACTTATTTCCAACTTAAGGCACTTTACAAAAGGATGGGATTTGATTAAGCCTGCTGCTGCTTAATTTGCTACTGCATATTTGACTCTAGGATGTTGGAATGATCATAAAATACAGCTAATGACTATTTACTTCCAAATAATAGAGAGGTCATGTAGGTTTTCAAGAATAGAAGAAGGGAAACGGATTCAAAACTATGTTTTGGATAATAGGTTTTAGCATGATATCACTATATGTATTAAGACAACATACCTTTGATTAAAGTTTTTTGATTAGTTGATTCAGATGAGAAACCAGCTATGAGTTTGATATATAAAGCAATGGATCAAGCAAATGAGAAGATACAAATTAATTTTGGTTTTGTGACAAAAAGATATCTATCTTGCTAGTTGTTTTTTTCAAGTGAGATTTTTTTTTTTGTTCCAAGTTTGCATAACTCTTGTGAGCTGATTGCAAATTAAAAGAAAAACCTTGTCGATTTTTAGTTTGTTAAATCCCTAGCGAGATACGAAAATGTTATTGATTCTTGAAAAAAAATTGATGTAAGACAATCCCGACATATATAGCATCCTAGTTGGCTTCTATACATTCCCAAATAGTTTTCAATTCCTTGCTATAACTGTTTTAAATATGTATGACACAATGACATGCAAAGACAACAAGTAAATGGTGAATGTGTTGGGTTTCCCAAAACACATACATGCAGCGTAAATGATAAATTTAAAATTTTTAGACATTTCCAAATTTTTCGTTAGATAAATATAACGTGTTGTAGGTTTTATTCGAAGATTACCTGAATATCAAATATTCTTTTTGGTTTTAAATAATTTCCTTAAAGCTGAGTTGTCGCAAACCACAAGCCGTCCAATTGTCCGGCCTCTAACATTATTCCACATGAACCATAAGTGAGAAATATCATAAACCCTTGTAGGAGAGAGAGATTGTTATACGTTTGAGTGTTAACTCTTTTATTTTTGTATTTGAGATGTTTATGTACTCCACTTTACTCAAAAAAATAAAAGATATGACTTTCTATTTATATGGAAAGCTGAAAACCCTATAACTGACAAAATATAAATTTGTCCCTTAAATAATATCACATATATTATTTTAGGTTACTTTTAGAAATTTATTAAATTAAGTTCTTACTTGATTGTTTATAGGTCTAGAATTGTAATCTCCTATATCAATTACATTCTAGTCCTCTATATTTAAAATTTATTTACAATTAAGCGACATTTGATGTAACCATATTATTCGATAATTTCACTCACATTTAACTAGTGTTTTGCCTATTTTTTTATGTATAAAATGCCTTGATATTCTTTGTTTTATGTTTTAAAGGCACCTTTAGAAGAAAGATGCAAAAAGGAGTAAATTGGAGGTAATTGACAGATTTGATCCTCAGTCGATGTTTTATGCAGAGCGTGAGTTCTAGAAGTCGAAATGAAGTGATTCCAGTGGCATTAGAAATCAAACATCCATACCTTTTTGGAAATCTAAGTCAAGAAAAATAAAAATACAAAGAGCATGGAAATCACATCCTTCAAAGTGAAAACTAGCATTCTGCCAGTGTTGACCTTTGTCCATTCAAAATTTAATATCTGGAGCTGTAGATATCCAATTGATACAAACTCAATTGTGTTGGACTCCTGACTCAAATTCCTACAAACACTCCAAATTTCAGCCAAAACAGATGTCATATGAGGGAGATATGAGTTTTCAAAGATGACAACTGAATTCTGCCAGCAAACAGGTTTCGTGAAGAAACGAGTCCAAATTACATTCCGAAGCATCAAAACTGACATCCAAGTTTTAATTTCAGCAATTTAGCTCCTCAAGTAAATCAATCCAAAAGGTCAAGGAAGGCAGCCACCAACCTCAAGCCACCAACCTCAAACCACCAACCACAAACCAGCTGCCAACCACCAGCCACCAGCTGCCTTCACACTACCACCATCTCTTGATGTTCACACTTGAACTTTGATTTTTCTTACTTACAATTTGTGTATAAATAGGCAGCTAAGTTCATGATATTAAGGGAGCCAAGAGAGAGGGAGAGGGAGTGCAGTAGAATCAAAGAAAGAAAGGTGGCAGCCATAATAGAAGAAACACAAACTCTCCCTTCTATAAATCAGAAATCATGTATTCTTTCATCTTTAGGAGTAGTTGTTCAATATATATGCAAGGCTAAGCTCGTTTTCTTGGTTGCAAGGATGCAAACACCTTCAGATTTCAAGAACTGTGAGATTTATTCTTCCATTTATTTTTGGTTTGTATTATGAATGAGTATGTTTGTTTTCCTATGCATATTTCGTATGATTGTTTATCTTAATTGCTAGAGCGGACTCTAAGTTATTATTGTGAACAATCTATTGCTAAGTTTGATATCAAAACTGGAGTTGTGATATATAAACTTGTAAAGCAACTAAGCTTGGTAATTGTAGCGGAACTACGTTATTAAACTTAGGGAGAACAGTCGATCAAAGCAACAAAAGCTGACAACTTGGTTGTTAAGATTAATGAATTTATCTAGATCTTAAGGCTGCCATTGGATTAAATCATTAGTGTGGACACTGTGATTGTTTGTTGGTTAGGGCTAGTTATACGGTGGATCCGTTAATTAACCACTATTAAGAAAAGATAAAAAATTCAGAATATAAACTGGAGTTTCGTTTTAAGGATCGGTTCTGATTTCTGTAGGTGGATGTGTGCTTGCAACCAAGGTTTGTTTTCTTGATATATTTCAGTTTCAATTGATTTTGTTTGCTAGTTTAATTTCTTCCATAGTTTAGATCATCACAAATCAAAACTCCCCAATTGCATAACATATAGCATAAAAATCTGAACTAAACCTTTCTCGTGGGATCGACCCCTTGCTTGCTCCATACTATCTTGTGTGTTTTAAACTAGGGTAATTAATTTGTGCGACCGCAACATCGCAACAACATTTGATTAATCATCCCTTTTTAATTTTTTACCAATGCTTGTTATGTGTGTGAGCATTAGGTTCTCTAATAAGTTGGTCCAAATATAAATAATAATCCTAAATAAAATAAGACTAAATAAATTAAACAAATTAATTTATTTTCAATTTAAAAATTGATTAATTTATATTTAAAGATCAAGTACAATGTCTAATCATTTATCATAATCCACCAAATATTAAAAAAAAATCATAAGTGGTTTAACTTAACCTTTTAATGACCAGTTTTTCATTGTAAATATTATTCATTTATCATGAATGTATCATTTTAGACATTATAACATTGAGTATTCTACTTTGTTAAATTATGTTAGTTCTCAACATTATAGTCATTAATGTTTTGGGTAAAATTTGAAACTCTTTTCAAAACTCATTCCACCTAGGCCGATAGTTTCACAATCAATACTATTTAAGAATATATGAAATATTTTTTCTAATTCACCTAGAGTAATAAATCATCTCTTTATTACTTAAATAACTTTATATAGTTTATGTTATACCCAATATTTGCCTGTTTATTATCTTTGATTAGGACAACATGTGATCAGGATCAAAATATAACACTCTCTATATAATGTAAATTAGTGATCTCAAATTTAAAGATCACTTACACAACTATCATGTGAGCCTTTCCATAGATAAAAGTAATCTCCCCATATAGAATTCTCTTCCAAGTTAGTTACATGTTATCTGACAAGCACCTGCATATTAGTTCTAGGTATCCTATTACATCAGTTTATGAGAGCAATTGTTTCCTTCCATAAAAAAAAAATATAATATGCATCGACCTCAACAACTATAATTAATATATAGTCTTAATATCGGGTTCCTACCTTAACCAACTGTTGTTTTATCCCTGAATTTTTTTTTTTTTGTTTAGGGAACCTCTTCCCTTTATTTCATTTTTTGTTTTATTTTCTGGTTTACTTTGGGTTCCAGAGTTGTAATTTTTGATCTCTTATATATTCTTACATTTGATAAAAAAAAAATCTAGTCTTAATAGAACATTAACCAGAAATATTTAGGAACAATGTTTTGATGTAATAGGTTTCTCATAATTATAATAATTTTATAATTTTTCATGTAGTAGGAGTTTGTACCTACTATCTAATCTCTTATTCTCATCTTGTCCCTCTATGAAAAATGAATATTTTTGGTCTTCAAGCAAGTTCTTGCATAAGAATATATTATGATGTGCAGGATTATCGAACTAGTATTGCAAATAGATCTTGTCTAAACCTTTTATACCTACTTTGTAAATATATTATTTTAAAAAATTGAATTTATCACTAATATATATTATAACAATAATGTTGTTTTCTTTTATGTTTGTACTTTGTAGGAATTTGAGGGGAAAAAAAAAAGAGATACTTTAGATTTCATTAGCCTTGATAACATTGAATTATTGAATGAGTAGATTTGTGAAGAACTTAACTTTCTTGATAAAAAGGATTTAAATTGGGAGACTATTGAGGCATTTTTGTCTACTTTGACTTTAAATGATGAAGAGATTCATTTTAATAGCTAGGAATGTTTAGTTGAGCTTGATTGGATCAATTTTTTTAAATGTAAAAATTATATTCAAGCCTTATGAAAAATTTTGGCAATATTATTCAATCCAGTTTAGTGAGTCAACAATGAAACCTTTCGATTTGACCTTTTTTTTTTAGCTGGGGTTTCAAATTAAACTACGTGGAAGTTGCCGTGACATGACCTAGTCGACTTTGCGTATCCAAAAGCAACTCAAACAACTTGTAAAAACATAATTTGACTTTAAAACAAATTTTAAGATGACCTAGTCGACTTTACATATCCAAAAGCAACTCAAACAACTTATAAAAACGTAATTATCCTGAAGGGAAGTTTCCTCCTCTGGAGACTCATTAATTAAAACTTAACATTGTCTGTGGAAAATTTGGAGAAGAAGGCATTCAAGCAATGAAATGAGAAATATTTGACAGGGATGCATGGTGATGGCTAGTGATCAGGTTAATACATCAAGGTAGCTTATTCTTTGGGGAATTAGTAACCACCTCTAGTAGTGTCGGGATTTTTATTTTGTATTGTCATTTTCAATTGACTAGCTAGTAAGCGCCTTAATTTCTTGGCTCAAAAGTTCAGTATCACAAAAAAAAAAAAAAAAAATTATCCAATTGGATCTAATTAACTCCACCATTAAGATTTAACGTCATTTTAAGGCAAATATTTTTAAATGAAAGTTAAATGGATAATATCTAGGAGATTGAGATTCAACGGAGCATGAAGCTTCTTAATCATTGAGAGATCAGCGGTCTAGTCTAGTGCCTGAACTGAAACTCTCTGATACTAGGTGTGGATTTGTTGAAATTACATCTGTGAATAGCCTAGCAGTAGCAGAATATTTATGGACTATAAGGACTAGTGCGAGTCTAAAACACGTCTAGTCATGCCAAATGATTTATATGACTAAAATTAATATAACTTTCAATCTAATTGTCCTGCTCAAATTTTGATAAGAAATTCTTTAAGTTCTATTGTATTGTCATAACTTAAACGTAGGTCAATTGAACATTGGAAAAGCCTTAAGATAACGTTTTGAAGCTACTTGTGAGAATTGTATTAGTTTTCTTATTGATTTTGGATTATTTTTTCTATTTTGTTTAGAACTCTTTTATTATTTTTCCAGACTTGTTTATGATATTTTACCTAGTATAAACATGGTTATTTAGCTTGTATTTAGTTTTTTTTTCCTAAAACAATTAAGATATAGATTGATTATTCAAAAATAAAATTTGTGTGTGAGAATTTGCGCATACTCTTGGTTCTTCATAGAACTACTTTGACTTATCAAAGAGTTAACCAAACTTTGTTGCGACTTCTATACTTCTCGTTTGCATCTCTTTGTAGCCATTGGATGGGGGTTTAATTTTGTTACTTATAGTTTTGGTGCTTGATATAGATTATCGTAGTGTCAAGCTCAATCACAAGTCTAGATTTAGCTTTTTTAGAAATGGTCTTTTAACTGTGGGTTTTTGGATATTTATATCAACGAGGTTTGTATTTGTAAGTATCACTCTAAAATCAAGTTATATCCCTAATCTTTTAGTTTCCATGTTATTAATTATTGTTGCCATCAAGAACTTAGTTAAAGCAAAAGTTAAAAGTTCAAAAAAAATGAAAAATATATTTATCACACACAAGTTTTATAATGGTATTTCAAATTGAAATTAGACTTAGCTCTTACTCGTTCTCGAGAAAGGATAGATAAAATCAAATTGAAAATAAATTAAATTAAATCACTATGACTCTTAATCTGTCATCAATGTCCAAGAATATATGCATTATAAACAAGAATTCAATCAAGAAGAATAAGGAGTATAAATTTTCATGAATTTATTTACATGCAAACTTCAAAACTCAATTGATCGTTGAGATTTAAATGAAATCTATGTCATGCCAAAGTGATAGGTCCTCTTATTGATATACACTCCAACACTCACGTATTTAGGGCTTATGTATTTAAATCTCTCAAATTTAATCAATGAATATGTTATGCCATAAACGTGCTCTTCAATCTTATCTCCATTACTAAAATATTATAAGCAATGCATGAATCAAAAGGTCTTACTTTTCGGTTGTAATGGGGCTAAGGTTAAGATGAGGTAAAAGAAAAGAAAAGAAAAGGCTAAAACTAAAGGAAATAGAGCATAAAAAAATGATTTTTGAAAGAAGATATCCCATCAAAGCACATAAATTTTTTATCTTTAAGCACCAATACTTAACTTCATTTGATTTCAAACTCCATCAACATAAAATCTTAAGAACACAAAGGAGCACTTTTCTTTTCTATATCTTAATTTTTCATTATGAGGATGAATTGAGCGTGGCTTTGAGCTATGACTATGATTTTACTGAGATACAAGAGATGGAAAGGCACCTATGTGTTCCCCAAAACATGCATGAATTAGCATTAGCTTTGCAAGCTTCGCAAACCGTTCCCCATGGTAATGTCTTTATTGATTTAATACTTTCACATAAAAAGCTTTTGCCATTTAGTTTACAGGCCCCTGAGTTAGAATTGAAACCTTTACCTGATAATCTGAAGTATGTATTCATTGGAGACAACAATACACTTCTTGTCATCATATCAAAAGGTTTGACAAGTATGCAAAAGGAAAAACTTGTGAAGTTGTGTGATCACAAAACAACTATTGGATGGACTTTATTCAACATCAAGGGCATTAGTACCTCGATGTGTATGCATCTCATACTGTTAGAGGACAATTGGAAACCAACAAGGGAAATGCAAAGAGGTTGAATCCGCCTATGATAAAGGTAGTGAAAGCTGAAATTTTGAAGCTACTAGATGAAAGAGTAATTTACCCCATCACGGATAGTAAATGGGTGGCGCCAATCCATGTGGTGCCTAAAAAGACCAGAATCACATTAGTAAATAACAAAAAGGATGAACTTATTCCTACTCGCATCTCGAGTGGTTGGAGAATGTGTGTTGATTAAGAAAGCTTAATCTTTCTACACGCAAAGATCATTTTCCATTACCATTCATGGACCAAATGCTTGAATGCTTGATGGGTAAGTCTTTTTATTGCTTTCTTGATGGATAAGTGGATATAATCAAATTGTTATTAATCCTAGAGATCAAGAAAGACTACATTTACATGTCCATTTGGCACATATGCATATAGGAGAATGCTCTTTGGTCTCTGTAATGCACCTGCAACTTTTTAAAGATGCATGATGAGTATTTTTTCTGACTATGTTGAAAGAATAATTGAGGTTTTTATTGATGATTTCACGGTGTATGGTGATTCTTTTAATAAGTGTTTAGAAAGTTTATCTTTAGTCTTGAAAATATGCATTGTCTTGAACTATGAAAAGTGTTATTTTATGGTAATACAAGGAATATTTCTTAGGTATGTTATGTCTTCGTGTGGATTAGAGGTTGATAAAGCTAAAATAGATGTCATTTCATCATTGCCTTACCTTTTATGCACGAGGCAAGTTCATTATTTTATGGGTCATGCAGTTTTCTATTGACGCTTTATCAAAGATTTCTCGAAGATTACAGCACCCTTGTACAAATTATTAGCCAAAAAAGTGGATTTTGTGTTTGATCAAACATGTAAAGATGCCTACAATGAGCTTAAGAGGCGTGTCACATCTGCCTCTATCATCCAACCACCAAACTAAGATAAGCCTTTCAAGATAATGTGTGATATGAGTGATTATACGGTAGGAGATGTACTTGGGCAAAGAATAGGGAAGAATTTGCATGTTATCGCCTATGTTTCCTGCAAGTTAAACGAAGCGCAATGCAATTACCATACAATTGAAAAGGAGCATTTTGCAGTGGTGTTTGCTCTTGAAAAATTCAGGTCATAACTAATTGGTACAAAAGTCATTGTTTTTACTGATCATGCAGTTTTAAGTTATCTTTTGAAGAAAAAGGAGTCCAAACCAAGATTGATTAGGTGGATCTTGCTTTTACAAGAATTTGATCTTGAGATCAAAGACAAAAAAGGTGTCGAAAACCATATGGCTAATCATTTAAGCTGATTAAGGATCGAGGATATACAAACCAAAACAATAAGAGACATTCCCTAATGAGCAGTTGTATGTGTTGCATTCCTCTACAAGATCATGATATGTTGATTTGGTGAACTATTTAGTCACCAAAGAATTCCTTCCAGGTTTGTCTACATCCCAAAAAGACAAGTTACAAACTGATGCTAAATATTATTTTTGGGACACTCCTTATCTGTGAAAATTTTGTGTGGATTAAATAGTTAGGAGATGTATACCACAAGATGAATTTCATTCCATTCTCATTTTTTGTCATTCTTCTTCTTGTTGTGGGCATTTTGGAGAAAAAAGAATAGCCCACAAGGTGCTTGAAAGTGGTCTTTATTGGCCTTCTATTTTTAAGGATGCATAACACTTTTGCAAATCATGTGAAAAATGCCAATAAACAGGTAATATCACTCATAAGAATCAAATGCCTTTAACGAATATTCTTGTAAATTAAATATTTTATGTTTAGGGTATTGATTTTATAGGTCCATTTCCTTCTTCTTTTGGTAATCCTTATATCCTTCTTACTGTTTATTATATGTCTAAATGAATTGAGGCGAAAGCCATATGAACTAATGATGCTAAGGTTGTTTTAGATTTTGTCAGGACTCACATATTTGATAGGTTTGGAATCCTCAAAGCTATCATTAGCGATCATGACACTCTTTTTTGCAATCATTCAATGGAAGCATTATTACGCAAATATCATGTGTCTCATCAGACTTCCACGGCCTACCATCCTCAAATGAATGGCCAAGCTAAAATTTCAAATCGAGAAATCAAGTCCATTTTAGAGAAAACAGTGCAACCTAACTGGCGAGATTGGAGTCTACGACATAGTGATGCACTTTGGGCTTATCGGACTGCTTACAAATCGCCTATAGGAATGTCACCTTATAAGATGATTTATGGAAAAACATGTCATCTACCGGTGGAGCTTGAACACAAAGCTTTTGGGGCCATTAAACAATGTAACATGGATTATGATGCTGCTGGAATTGCAAGAAAGTTGCAATTACAAGAGTTGTAAGAGATATGGAATGATGCCTATGAGAATGCAAGGATTTACAAAGAAAAGACCAAAAGTCATCATGACCGAATAATTACAAGAAAGGACTTTCATGTTGGAGACAAAGTCCTTCTTTATCATTCATGTTTGAAACTTTTTCCTGGAAAGTTGCGCTCTTTTTGGATTGGATCCTTTGTTGTTTCTAATGTTTTTCCTTATAATGCAGTTGAAATTACAAGTTTAGAAACAAACAAAGTGCTCAAGGTCAACGAACATCATTTGAAAACTTTTTATAAAGGTTGGACGACAGAACTCACCGCTTCTGTAAAGTTAGCTGAACCAATCTATGAAGAATGAGCATGCCACATGCCAAGCCAATGATATAAAACAAAAGCGCTTACTGGGAGGCAACCCAGCACAAAAAGAAAAAAATTCAGATTTGCTTTTTTTTTTCTTATCTTTTATTTTTTGCATTTTACTATATTTTTTTCATTCTCTTATATTCCTTTTTCTTTTATTTCAATATTGAAGACAATGTTGTGTTTAAAGTGTGGGGATATTGAGAGAATTACATATCTTTTACAACAAACTTTTATTTTCTTTGTTGCATAAAAAAAAAAATCTATGTTTGATCTTTTTAAACTCCCATTGGTTTATGAGAATATAAGTATTATGTATAAGAATTAGTTGAGATACATAAAGATATAAATCGAATGAATGAGTGTGCATGCAAGTTTTAACGTTTAATTGGTTTAAAATGTATCGATACCATGTTGACTTTATAGTGTTATACCAATGCAAACTTTTGAGTCTTCAATATTATATTCTTTGATTGTGCATTCTTTCAAATATATGTATCTCTAAAACTTGCTTCATATCTTGTTGAGATTACATTCACATTACATGTGTACATAAAGATGATAAAAGCATTAGAAATTTTAACCACTTGATTCAAAAAGCCAACCTAAAGCATATTATCTTTAGTGGGCTCTTTTTCTTGTTTATCTTTTCTTTGCTTTACCCATGTGTAAGCCTTAACTTTTATATGTTTTCATTTCCCCCTTAGCCAAGGATTAGTAGAGCATATACTTGTTGATATCTCATGGATTATGGTTGGAAATTATGTGAAAAGAAAAAAAAATAGTGATGCTTGATGAAAAGATGGGTGAAGTTGCCAAAAGTGAAAGAAAAAAAATATAAAAAAAAAAGAAGAAAAAGAATAGAAAAGAAAAGTGCTCCTTTTAGCCCTATTATAACCGAAAAGTAAGACCTTTTGATTCATGCATTGCTTGTAATATTTTAGTAATGGAGATGAGATTGAAAAGCAAGCTTATAGTAGAACATATTCATTGATTGAATTTGAGAGATTTAAATACATAAGCTCTAAGCACGTGAGTGTTAGAGTGTATATCAATGAGAGGACCTATCACTTTGGCATAGTATAGATTTCATTTAAATCTCAACGATCAATTGAGTTTTGAAGTTTGCATGTAAATAAATTCATGAAAATTTGTACTCGTTATCCTTCTTGATTGTGTTCTTGTTTATAATACATATATTATTGGACATTGATGGGAGATTAAGAGATTAGTCATAGTGATTTAATTTTATTTATTTTCAATTTGATTTTATCTATCCTTTCTCGAAGACGAGCAAAAGCTAAGTATGGGGATATTTGATGCAACCATATTATTCGATAGTTTCACCCACATTTAACATGCCTATGTTTTGCCTATGTTTTATATATAAAATGCCTTAATATTTTTTGTTTTATGTTTTGAAGGCATAATTGGATGAAAAATGCAAAAATGAGTAAATTAAAGGTAATTAGCAGATTTGACCTTCGGTCAATGTTTTATGTAGAGCGTGAGCTCTAGAGGTTGAAATAAAATGATTCAAGTGACATTAGAAATCTAACATCCATACCTTTCTGGACATCTAAGGCAAGAAAAAAAAAAGAGCATGGAAATCTAAGCCTTCAAAGTTAAATTTCGCAATCTGCTAGTGTTGACCTTCAACCATTCTAACTTGAATATCTTGAGCTACAGATGTTCATTTGATGCAAACTCAATTGTTTTGGGTTCCTGACTCAAAGACCTATCAACCTACCACATTTCAGCCAAAATAAATCTCGTATGAGGGAGATATGAGTTTTCTAAGATAACAAATGAATTCTGCCAACAAACAGGTTTTGTGAAGAAACAAGTCCAAATTACATCCTGAAGCATCCAAACCGACATCCAAGTTTTTATTTCAGCAATTTAGCTCGTCTAAGTCAAAGCTTGAAGATTTCATGCAAGGTTGTTTCTCTTTTTTTAAAAAAATAGTTATTGAAGTACTTAAATGTAAACTGTCTACTTAAGGGAGAACTATTTTGTAAAATAGAGACTAGGGTTTTCTAGGCTATAAAAAGAAAGAGAGAAGGAAAATAGGAGAAAATAAGGGGGTGGCCAGAAGATAGGAACACAAACCCTTTTTCTCCCACAAACCCGAATTCATGCATTTTTCTTTCTTTTTGGTTAGTTGTTCAATAGACATGCAAGGCTAAACTCTTTTTCTTGGTTGCACGGACATGGAAATCTTTGGATTTCAAGAACTGTGAGATTTATTTTACCTTTTATTTTTAGTTTATATGATGAATATGTTTGTTCTCATATGCTTATTTTTCCTATGATTGTTTATTTTAATTGCTAGAGCGGACTCTACGTTATTATTCAATCTATAGCTAAGTTTGATACCAAAACCGGATTTGTGGTATATGAACTTACGAGGCAATTGAGTTTAATAATTGTGGCGGATCTACGTTATTAATCTTAGAAAGAACATTCGAACAAATCAAGCATAGACCGCGGACAGTCATGTTGTAAAGATTAATCAATTTATCTAGTTCTTAAGGTTGTCATTCAATTAAATTACTAGTGCGGACACTGTAGTTATTTGATGGTTAGAGTTAGTTATATGGTGGATCCGTTAATTAACTAATGTTAAGAAATGATAAATATTCAGAATATAAAATTGATGTATCGTTTCAATGATCAGTTCTGATTTCCGTAGGTGGATGTTTACTTGAAACCAAGGTTTGTTCTCTTAATAACTTTATGATTTTATTTACTTTCGCTTAATAGTTTTCTGTTTTCTTTTGCTTTAGCCTAGATAACTTCCAAACCCCCAAAAAAAAAAATTGCATATCATATAGCATAAAAATCTAACTTGAACCTTTCTTGTGGGATCAACCCCTTACTTGTTCTATACTATCTTGTGTGTTGTGTTTTAAGTTAGGGTAATTACTTTGTGCGACCACAACATCGCAATAGGTCCCAATAAGATAATTTATTATTAATGACTTATTTTAAGTTATTAACAAATCATATTAATTATTTTTAATTATCTTATTTGAGTAATGCCAACAATTGTAAGTGTTGTCAAGTATTCATGATGCTAACTTATGTCAACAATAAATCAAGATCTTTTCATAGCATAGGTGTCGATTCTCCATGCAGTAAATTATAAAAGATTCATCATGAAAGTAACCATTAATTGGTGTGATATCAAATGTTGACTTTATTCTCAATCTTGCCTTAGAATCCTTTTTAGAAAAAAAAATATTTTAATGTTTCATGATCACTAAAAACAATAACAAGTGAGCTAACAAGATAAGATCTAAATTTTTCACATGCAAATACTACTGCAAGTAATTCATTTTCAGTGGTCGAATAATTTATTTGAGCATTATTTTAAAGTTTTACTTGTATAGTAAATAACTTAAGGTTTTTTATCTTTTTTTTTCCCCTAAAACAACACCCACAACATAATCAAACAATTAGTTAAGGGATTGATGATTCATTTTTTAAAAAAAATTATTAATTTGCAAATCAGTAACCAAAAGGATCGGTCAGAAATCCATGTATCTACTTCTAGATATAAGCTTATTTACAAAGATAAACAAAATTAAATCAAGATATTAGATTACAAGCATCATACATGAAAAAATTACAAAACTCAATCTCTAACAAATGAAACATTGAAGGATGAAATTGAAGAAAAAAAACAATAACACAAAAGGATCAAAATGAGAAATGAGAAATTTAAAAAGTGAGGATAAAAATAAAAATAAAAAATAAATTAGAGGGCATTTATAAATTTTTGAATGAATGGTGAGTTTGGAAAGAAAGAAGAAACTAGAATAAAATGACAAAAAAATCAAAAGAAAGATAACCAAAATAAAAAATAATATACCATAAATTTGGATCGAGGGATGAAATTGAAAACCAATAAAAAATCCACAAAAAGGTTAAGGGACAAAAATAAAAAATTAAAATAATAAGGACGAAAGTGAAAAAACAACATATGAGAAATTGAGATTAAAGGATAAAATTTTAAAAAAAATCAAAATTTTACAAAAGGTCCAAGGACAGATAAAAATAAGAATCAAAATAACATGGAGCAAAATCAAAGATAAAAAAATTAAGTGGCTGCTCTGAAAATTTAGGGCAGGTGCTAAAACCTAAGAGATAAGATAAAGAAATAAAAAGGGTTATCGATGCCAAATCGAATATCCATTTCCATTAATGGCACTTGTTGTCCAATGATGGAGGAGATACCGAAATGAATTATTTGCCACCCTAGAATTCACCTTTTAGTCATTGAGTTATTCCGCACGTGTTACCTAGAGACCACAACCAACAATCACGTGATGACACGTGCAATACATGCTTCAATAATTTTTTTAATATTTATTATAATGTAAAAAATGAACGTGCTCCTTGGCCCATTTAACATTAAAAAAAAAAAAACAAGAGTTAAGGTGAAAAACAAAATACCATTGAATCAAATACTAGAGTTTCTTCAACTTTAAGAGCATGTGAGTAATTTAACTGTGCGTGAAAAAATGAAAACTATCCCTATACGTCAGTTCTAAATTTTTTAAATCCCAAGAGTATTTTTTATCCCTTTATTGTTCATTAAAAAATAAAAAGACTCTCCTGCCCCACCAACCAGCCTATATTATTTTCTGTGTAAAAAAAGAAATTTTTAGCCAGGGAACTGACAGCGCAATTGAAAAGAAATGGATGTGTACGGTGCATCTGCATTAAAAAAAAAAAAAAAAAAAAAAAAACGCTATGAGAAATCTATTGCCAGGGCACAGCACAACTGCCTGCGCACCTACTTCAAAAAAACAGAAAGAAAAGGAAAAAAAGAACAGCTGACCACGATTATACATATATATGTTCGTTATGTGTCGGTTGGATTTGGGATGTAAGAATATAAATACAACTAGAGAGTTAGTTGATGAGGGTAACGACGTCGTTCAAAGTTTACTATGTGTGATTGATTTCTAAGGACAAGTCACTTTATATTAAAACAAATCAAGGAACCAAGCATAAGTCCTTAAAACGAGGCCGTATGTGCACCAAGCAAGACCTGGTGCGAAAATAATCATCTCCGGCAGGTTGGTGTGCACATGCTATTAATTAGCGGGATGAGTTTGTACCAAACCATGGTGATTGGTGTCCCTCTTAGACTTGACAATTTCCTTTCTTGTATTTATGTGTATTTCCTAATTTAAATATTTTTTTAATGTACTTTTAAATGAAAATCACTTTTAAAAATCAATATGACTTTTGGTGAATAATATATAAATTGAAATTGAGTTGTTGAATTTTAATGTTGGTCCAAGAAATAGGCATCATTTTTAATCTAAATGTCCCTTCATAAGATATCAACGGAAACGGAAAGATTGATTATTCAAAACACTACTTTACATTTAAAAGTGTCATTTTTATTCCAAGAATTTTAATGTTGGTCCAAGATATAGACATCATTTTTTAAACATTATTTTCAAGGTCAAAGGTCAAAGTTCACCTCCTGAAACATTTAGTCATTTGTTAGGTTAGCATATCGTATAGAAACTGCACTTGATTATTGTCATAACTTATTTATTGTTTATTTTTTAAATTTATTTTTTTCTCCTAAAATAAAAATTAAAAAACAAAATAATGATAGCAAGAGGGCTGATATTTTAGCAAAAGTAAGCTAAGAGAATTTCACATGTAAAAAAGTCAAATTGCAATTTTGAATGGAATTGAAAGCCTAATTGTATCCTATTTATCAAAACTAAAGAGACAATGCAAATTCAAAATCAAATTAAATCATTATTGGACGAATCTGTATAAAAATTAAACCTAAGAACATAATTAGATTTTTAATAAGTCAATTTGATTTAATCATGAGCTAATTTAATGTTTATTATTTTTAAGAATTAATTTGGGTCCAATTGAAGGATTTAATGAGATGCATTGACTTAATTATACCATAAATAGGTCAAATTAATTTTATTAAAGGTTTAATTGGAGAAAAATTAAGTTTGGGAGCCTAATTTAGGCTTAATTGAGAATATTAAAATTTTAGAAGATCAAATTTAATTTTTACCAAGTCAATTGGTTGAAATTAGGGGTAAAATTGCAAGAAAATTAAATTTTTGGGATCAATTAAGGGCTAAATTGAAGAAATTTGCAACCAAGAATTATTTTGCAAAAGGCGTCAAATTATGGGAACCCAATCAGCTGAAATTAGAGGTGAAATTGAAGAAATTTAAAAGTTTAATGGTTAACTAGAGGCTAAATTAAAGAAATCCGAGACCAATGACCAAAATAAAAAAGGCACTGAATCTGGGACTAAAATTTAAGTTTGCTAATGGTACAATTGCACAAAATTAAAAGTTTGAAGCCAATCAGGGGTGTAATTAGGAATAAATCACAAATCAAAGGACTAAAATGAAATTGGCCAAAACAGCGCCATTTTGTTATAACTGTTTATCTTCCTTTTCAGGTTTTCAGCCTAAAAGGCTGCTTGGGATGCCACCTTCTTAATGCATTTAACGCTTTGTTTCTCCACCAAAATGGAACAAAACTTACACCAAAATGATCACCTATACCTGACTACAAGCTATAGTGATTCGTTCTGGTTGTTAGAGACCATAGTGGCTGTGGCACCACCTCAAAGTGGGCATCAGATCAACCATTTCCTACAAATCTGGCAGTGCATGACGACTACTTTGAGCCAATGGTTTGGATCCTTTTGGATTGAACCAAAGGCCAAGATTTAGCACCAGTGGAGACCAAACGTCCCTCTTTCAACTCCCATAAATAGATGAGGATTTTATGTCTTGAGGGAAGAAAAAATCAGGTCCAAAGTCGATAAAAAATCAGCCTACCCCCCATTTCTACTATTAGCCGAACTTTTCTCTCCTCTCTCTCTCTCTCTCTCCACCTCCGCCTCCAACCACCAGCACTCTCACCATCGGCTTAACCATCATCATATCAACTACAAGTAGCAGCCCAACCACCTCACGTGGTGAGTGCACCACCTCTCTCTCTCCCTCTCTCTCTCTCTCTCTCCTCTGCAAACTTTATCTTCTTCCTCCTCTAGCAACTGACGCTGGTTGTCGTTGTCTCCACCAGACTCATGTCGACCTTCTAGCCAAGCCATTAGCTACACCGCCCCTATGCCATGTAATCTTCCCTTCCCTCTCTTCTCTTCATCCACCACTTGCGGTGGAGTCACTGCATGGAAAATGATAATTCATTCTGCATGTAGCTTGAATTATAATTCACGCGGTCGCTGGGCTGGGCCAACAACCACTTGATCATCAGGCTGGACGTGTTTCAGCCCAGCTCAAAAAAAAAAAAAGAGGAGCCCAGATCTGTTGGGCCGATGGTGGCCTAACCTGTTGGGCCTCCAGTTGGCCCAACTCGGCTAGGTCCGGCCCATTTTTTCAGGCCGGCTAGGCCAAGCTCAATAATTATAATAATATATAATATATAATATTATATAATATTAAAAAAAATTCAAACAAAAATTAAAAGTCCTTTCAAAAAAAACTTTTGTGATTTTCTTGCATGTTTTTCTATAGATTTTGCATAATATTAGGTTGTATTTTTTATATTGTAAAATACAGATCCAGTATTAAAATACCATATTCGAAACATTTCTTAAAAAAATAAAAAAAAATTAAAATAAATCTCAAAACTTTTAAGTTAATTTTCTTTTTCCAAAAACAAAAAAATATTTTGTTTTCATGTGTACGGTCATATCCTAATAAGTTTTCCAATCATATTTTTGAAAACAAAAAAATTACTTTTTTCTCATGTTTTAAAAAAGCTAAAATGAATATTATAATCAGTTTATGATT
This sequence comes from Populus deltoides, assembly GCA_015852605.2. Classification (NCBI taxonomy): domain Eukaryota; kingdom Viridiplantae; phylum Streptophyta; class Magnoliopsida; order Malpighiales; family Salicaceae; genus Populus; species Populus deltoides. The sequence goes on from CM027573.2 coordinate 19,223,933, forward strand.
ATCCGTTAGGATTTGATTAAAATATCAAAACCATTTACCAATCATTTTGTTCATTTTTATATTTGGGTTCAGATGTAAACTTTAATATTTGGGGGTGTAAAACTACACAATAGAGTACACCCTCAAGTATTAAAGATACAAAATGCAAAATAAATGCGATCCTAAAATTTAGATTTTAGAATGGTTAGGACTTCATCACCCAATAAGGTAGAGACTTTTTCATGAAGGGAGATCTGTCTTAGACCTTACAAAAAAGACCAACAAATAAAAACTTAACTTAGAAAAACAATCAAATAACAATACATCTTATATCAGGTAAAGTGCACTGGGAGTGATGTATTTTTTCTTTACGCAACCAGTCTCTTACTCAAACTCTCGCAGATCATAAATTTTCTAGTAACCATAATACTAGATGGCGACTCCTGAATTTTAATCATAATTTTATAAATAAATCCAAAACTTTTTTTTTCCAATAACATACCTCTCGGGAAGATCACTCATTTCAAAGCGCACAAGACTTGACGTAGCCCTACGACAATTATAGTGAATATTTGTAAAGAGACAACTTATACTTTTCAAAAATACAAGGTCTAAAATTAGAATTAACTCAATAAAATTTAAAATTAGAATTAACTCAATAAAATTCAAAAAAACTATATAATTCGTCGCGATACGGTCGGTATATACCGACAGACATATTCTGTTGGTATATACCGATTGTATTGCCGACGGGTATTTTCTGTCAGTATATACCGACTGAAGTAGTGATGGAATTATTTCCGTTGATAATTTTTACCTATGAAAAAATTCCGTCAATAATTCCATTGATTTTCACTAATTTTCTAGTAGTGGTGGCATGTCATGAATCTGTTTAGTTCTCTTGATCAGCAGATGCAGGGAGGAAGAAAAGAAAAAAGAAAACGCAATCATCTTCTAAGCTTTAATCTTCAGGCCCTTGATCAGTCGGTAGCAATTCAGTAGATGAAAATGCTCGAACGCGGCTAGCATTTTCCATGGCAAGATTTTTAGCAGAAACACACGATTTTTAGGTCTAGGATATTAGATACATATATCAATCGTCAAATGGAAGAAAAGGGATATCAATTATTTTATTAGATACATATACCAATCCTCAAATCTTAAGTCACTAACACCAACTCTTGGATAGGATATGTTTATTTTTGTGGTTTAACTGTAATTTTAAAAATTTTAAATTAGTTTTTTTTTTAAATTAAGATTTTTTTTTATTGTTTTGGATTGGTTTGATGGAGTGATGCTGAAAATAAATATTTAAAAAATAAAAAATTTATTTTAAAATATTTTTAAAATAAAATTATTTTGAAAAACAACTTCAATCATTATCTCAAACACGTTTTTAAAAAAGTGTTTGATATTATAGTAGCGGTTATTTTTTAATTTAATTTTACTTTAAAATATATCAAAATAATATTTTTTTTATTTGTTAAAATATATTTTTAACATTGACATATTAAAATAATTTAAAATTATATAAAAAAATAAAAATTCCAAATTTTTTTACAAGGTATGGACACGCCGAAAAGAGAAACGGACTTTTAGAATTTAGACTACTGAGAGTCTGAAACCACTGGGATCAATGACTCAAGTGCCGGGGGTCCATACAGCGTTGAGATTCTACGTTTTCCAGTCTATTCTCCATTAGACCAAAGGGATTTGATTTCTTCATTGTGGGCCGATACAATGCCTACGTTTTGGACATATGTATTATGTGCAACTCTTCTGCCCATAAATTGGATCTGCTTTTGTGTTGAAATATAATGGTCCACGTGGAAAATGATATAGTGCTCGTGTCCAAAACTATATATATATATATATATATATATATATATATATATATATATATATATATATTCTAGACTCACCCCTTTTATATGTAAATAATTATTTCTTTTTTTATGTTTTGGAAAATTTTCTTTTGAATGGTATTTTTATTCCAAAAATTCTAAAAGGCATTCCTCAATGTATAAGGAAATTAATCTCTCTGATATTAATTTCAAGTATAAATGCCAGTATTTTTCTCAGTTATACCTACGTAAAGCTTAAAGAATTTAAAATTAGAACTTTTATCTAGCCTTGTTAAGGGAAAAGGTAAATCTTTAGAATAATTAGAGGCAAATGGATCTCACAAAATTAAAAGATTACCGAATTATAAATTAAAAGATAGCTACGAAAAGTTCTGTTTTGTTATAATTTGTCAAGGTTGTCCTTTTTCTTCCTTCACAATTCTTATGTTTTTGTAATTTTAATTTTTATTCAAAAATTTATTTTCTTAACATTCCAGTCATTAAACTTAAAAAAAAAAAAATCATTTGAAAATATATATATATATATATATATATATATATATATATATATATATAAATCGTTAGTTTGGCCATATTTTGATGACAAATTAAATAGATTAATCTTGTCGGTTCCATTTAATTAATGTGTTTTTTTAATCTTTGCTTTACTTGAAAAGGGTAAATCAAAATTGAAAAAGAAAAAAAATTTCTGGTTTAATTTTTTTTTACTATTTTTATATTAATAATTTGTTTTTTATGTTATAATGGTGTTTATTATGTGTTTTTAAAAGAAAATTAAATTAATTTGTTGATATTTTCATTTTCAGACAAAAGAAAAAAGCCTGTCTAATTTTTCAGTCATTATAATAGAAGTCGTATATCAGGGAACTATCTAAAAATAAATAATTACGAGCTGGTGACATGCTCATTTGCCTTAGATAAGAAAAAAAAAAAAACAAGAAAAACCCAGACACATTAGTTTTTTTTTAATTATTATTATTTTATTGGGCTAGGCACTCTCCAAAGCATTCAATTAAATAGATTAATTACACAAAAGTGTGGGATGCCCTACTTAACGGGTTTTGAGTTTTCATTGAAATTAAGTTAAAAAAATGATGATATTTTTTAATAGAATAACATTTAATTTTTACTTGGTTTTCTTTTATGCAACGCTACATAATTTTATTTTCTTTTAATTTTATTTATTAACTTTTCTCTGCATATTTATTTTTATTATTATTTAATTAAATAAGAAATTCATTTCAAGAAATAAAATTATTTAATCCAATTAAATTCATCACTCTCGTTTAAAAATCAAATATTTTAATTTGTATATATTTTTAAACTTTTCGGTTTGGTTTTTAGGTAGTTTTAACAACTCTCTCTTTTTTTAAATTTATTAGCACACTTGTTTCTTGACTTATTTATTTAAATATACGAATAAATTTTTCAATTCACAATAAAGATTTTTTATTAGTATCAAAAATGTGTTGGAAAAACCTATATATTTATTTTTTAATGTTAATTTTTTTTATCCTACCCACGATAAATCAGGGTTAAGTAACTAGATTTTAAAATAATTGTTAAAATTTTATTTGAAAATTGAAAAACTATTAGTAATACATTTTTATTTTTTTTGACGCTCAAAATTATTTTTGTTTCAACCCAAATCGAAGCACAGCTAGTAACCTGGGGAAAATATTTTTATAAATATTTTTATTTTTATAAAAAAATATTTAAACTATACAAAAATATTTTAATTAAAGTTGTAGTATCTTAGAACATCCCTCACAAATCTCTCCAAGGGAAATGAGTACCCAAACTCGTAGACATAGGGGCAATAGTAATAATATTACCACCACCGTATTTACTAGTGACCTGAGAAATATGGTCACTAGCTTTAGGGATGACCACTGTATAATCTCTTAGCTGACTAGCATTCCCTTATCCCGAAGCGACAAAGTTCGGGAGGTTATAAATACCTCTTAAACCATTCAGGTAAGAGTTTAGAATTTTTTATCTCTTAAGATAAACTTGTATAGATTTCAGAGTATTAGCTAACTTAAAACTCAAGAATAAATAACTTTGTTTCTTGAATTTAAGGTTATTTTAAGTAATTTATTATCTTTCTCATAAATATACTGATTTTATCATCGGAGAGTCTTTAAGTCCCTTCAATTAGGAATGTTTTTGCAAGTACTCAAATTTTTATCATAAATATAGAATTCCTTAGTCTAAAAAAAAATATAAGTATCTGAAAATATTTATTAACCATCATATCAAACATTAAACAATCTATTATTTACATATCATAGGTTCTGAGAAATCATCACCAAGTGATCCTTTTGTTGAAAACCAATTTCAGCTTCCGTTGTGCAAATATTTATGGTTTGTAATTCAAATGGAGGACCAACTAACTTGTCGGCCGATGGAAACATTATTTATTTTTGTTTGAGTATGAATTATAATTTGCTAAAAGACAGAAAAAAGACTAATACAAATCTCATTAATGACTTTGTTCTCTGGACTTTCTTGTGTTCACAACTGTGACAACAATGTCTGTTGAATTTGCATGTGAAAACTAGGAAAAAAAAGAGAGAAAAGAGATGAAAAATAAGTGGTGAATTGTCAGAAATTAAGATCGTCAGGTCACAATCTTAAATTAGGCAGTGAAGAGCCAGTGTCATCTTGAACGTGCTGATGAGAATGTGGCCCTGGCAGCCTCATGAACTCATCCTATTTTAGGCAAATACAACTTGCCTCCCTTTCAGCGCTAGCTACTGCGTGCTCTTTTCTTCACATTTCTGATCCCTTTTAGACATATACTAGTTATATAACCCGTGCGATTCTGCAGGTTAATTTATTGTTACTTAAAAAATATTTTAAAAAATAAGGTCTAAAAGTGTTTTGTTTTTCTGCAAAGTTATACCCAAGAGTCTTGGATTTGGCTGCAGCACCTAACCCAAGAGTAATATTTATAATATTAATAATAACATTAAACTTGCATGACCCAAGTTTAAATAGGTCTGACTGCAATACCGGACCCGATAGCCTTGGATGTGGGTTTGGCTGCAAGGTTGTGTTATAAAAGTATGATGATCAAATAAATTAATTAAAAAGAAAAAAAACCAATAGAAAAAAAAACTAACGAAGAAAAAGAATTTTTTTTTGAATTAACTGGGTTAACCCTTCAAACCAAGTTAACCCGTCAAACCTTGGATTTGTATCGTGAAAGTTTGATAACTAAATAGAAAAAAAAAATTGATGGGTTACCCATAATTAATTGGGCTAACCTGTGAAACCAAGTTAATCCATCAAACTCGGGATCCGTGTCATGAAAGTTTGATAACTAAATATAAAAAAATTTAACATTAACAAACTAAATTAAACGAAAAAAATTAACTAAAAAGGAAAAAAAAGAAAAACAAACAAAAGACATTAACCTTTTCATTGTGGACTGCACTGTGCAGCCCATAGTCAAAGACATAGAAAGGAAAAAAAAGCAAAAAGAAAAAAAAAAGAAAAACTAAAGGCATCAAACGATAACTAAATTGAAAAAAATAATATTAATGAACTAAATTAAATAAAAAATATTAATTAAAAAGAAAAAATAAGAAGAAAAAAACCTATAAGAAGAAAAAAAAACTAATGAAGAAAGAGAAAAAATCTAAATTAACTATGAATCAATCTGGGTTAACCCATCAAATCTAGGATCCGTGTCATAAAAGTTTGATAATTAAATAGAAAAAAATTTAATATTAAAAAAGTAAATAAAAAAATAATTAAAAATAAAAAAACAAAGAAAAAAGTTAAAAAAAACTAAAGGCATCAGCTTTTCATTGTAGATTGCACTGTGCAGTCCACAACAAAAGACTTAAAAAGGAAAAGAAAAAAAAAACAAAGGCACGTGCCACGGGTAATTTTTTTTTCTTGCATAAAAAATATCAAAAAAGGCTAAGATCTAATAGTGTTAGATTTTTCTACAAAGATATACCCAAAAGTTTTGGGTCTAGCTGCAACACTTAACCAAAGAGTAATATTTATAATAATATTAAACTTACATCACTTAAGTTTAAGTGAGTCTGACTGCAACACCAGAACAATAGCCTTGGATATGGATCTGGCTGCAAAATCGTGTCATAAAAGTGTGATAATTAAATAGATTAACTAAAAAGAAAAAAAACCAACATGAAGAAAAAACTAATAAAAAAATTGAATTAATCGGGTTAACCCTTCAAACCAAAGTTAACCGTCAAACTGGGATTAGGCGTCATGAAAGTTTGATAACTGCATAGAAAAAAAATTGACGGGTTAACCCATAAATAATTGGGTTAACCCATGAAACCAGTTTAACCCGTCAAATCCGAGATATGTGTCATGGAAGTCTGATAACTAAATAAAAAGAAATTTAAAATTAACAAATTAAACTAAACAAAAAAAAATTAATTAAAAAGAAAAAAATCCGGGTTAACTCGTCAAACCAGGCTAACCCGTTAAACCCGGGATCCATGCCATGAAAGTCTGATAACTAAATAAAAAATTTGACATTAACAAACTAAATTAAATAAAAAAATTATTAAAATAAAAAAAAATTGACCCAAATTAATTGGGTTAACCCGTGAAACCTGGAATATGTGTCATGAAAGTCTAATAACTAAATAGAAAGAAATTTAACATTAACAAACTAAAGTAAATGAAAAAAATTAATTAAAAAGAAAAGAAAAAAAAATTTCGGATTAACTCGTCAAACCGTGTTAACCTGTTAAACTCGGAATTCGTGTCATGAAAGTCTGATAACTAAATGAAAAAAATTAACATTAACAAACAAAAAAATTTTATTAAAAGAAAAAAAAAACAAAGAAAGAAGCAAAAACAAAAAACCCTAAAGCATAAAAAATGAAAAAAAGAAGAAGAAAAAAAACAGATAAAAAAAAAACTCATCTTTTACTCAAAAACAAAAAACTCTAAAGGCATAAAAAAATAAAAAAAACAGATAAAAAAATTAAAAAAAACTTATATTTTATTATAAATTACACTGTACAGTCTACATTAAAAAACTAAATTGTTTTAGTACATTTCTAATTAATCCGCTATGTGTAGCTTTCTCATTATTATGGCATGTGAAATATAGTTATTGAGGGAAAGATCAAATGTTTACAAAGTAGGGAATGAAAAAGGATGAAATTAAGACAAATACAAGTAATTATGAGCATTCTGTTTTTCTCTACTCCGTTTCTCGCTCATTCTTTCATGATGTCATGGATGATATGGATTATAGTACAAGTAATTATGAGCATGAAAATATTATAATTTCGATCTTTGAAAAACTTGAATAGGCGGGAAAGAGAGAGGGTTTTTAGATCGAGGCTGATAATTCTATTTTGATAAGTATTTTGTTTTTTTAATTGAAATAAAATATTTTAGTTTCAAAGTATTTCGACGTGTTGTTTCGAAGTTGTACTGTTTTATATATATATATATATATATATATATATATATATATATATATATATTCAATAAACATAATTCAAATTCAAGATAAATTAATTATAAATTATACAATACAAACACAATGTCAAACAAATATAATTTTAAAATTTAAAATATTTCTAAATAGTCAAGATTAAATAGATCTTTAACTTAAAGTAATTCAACTTAAACAAAATATCAAAATATTATGAAAGTAAAATGTTTTAACATAAATATTTTAAATATAAAGTTAGGTCAATGTTATCAAGGCTAATGGAATCTAAAGCATTCCTTATTTTGCTCAAATTCCTACAAAGTATAAACATGAAAAAAACAACATGAATATAAACCATATATATTAGTGATAAATCTAATTTTAAAAAATTAATATCATTGTTAATGAAAATAGTAATAATAATAATTTTTAATATTATTATTAATATCATTGTTATTGAAAATGGTAATGAAAAAGAGCATTTTATAATTGGGTGGTTTAATTAATTAAATTGAACAAAGTTCAATTTAATTCAATGGCTTTTCAAGAGATAAACAGAACATGTGGAATAAAACCGGAATGTTCCGGGCGGAATTTAGTCGAAAAATCCAGAACGGACCGAGATTTAAAATGAGATGAAATTTGTTCCGTTTTGTTCTGTTTTTTGAATTGGTATAGAACATTTCGGTTATTTTAGGCGTGAAACAGAATGGAATTAACAACCTTATTTTAGACTAAGTTAACGAGTAGGTGCCAAATAGATTAGATACAAGGAACTAATATTATGATTTGTAGAAGTAACACCATCAAGTATTTAAATGTGCAAGTAATAAGAGGTGTGGAAGGGAGTGAATGATCGAAGTCTAGAAAGATGAAGGTTTAAGAATTGTGTGTCATTTGAAGTTACGTAATAATATAAATTATATTTTAGGTTTATCTAATTAATAATTTAAATTATTGGATAAAAATAATTATTTAATATAGTATTAGAGTTTTAATAACTAAATAATTACAAGTTCAAATCTCATCATCTTTATTTATTTTTAATTAAAAATACAATTAATAATATAAAGTATTATGAGTATGTTTAAATGTAAAGTCTAAATAATATTTATTTAAAAGAATATATTAAAAAATAATATAAATTATATTTTTTATTGAGATAATTTTTTCAGATTTCATTTATCAATTTAAACTATAGATAAGATATAAAATATAATTTATATTATTTTTTTCTCTTGGACGATGGAGAGTTGTGAGAGAGGGTTTTATCTAGTAAACAATTAAAATTACACAAATGATTTATAAAATTGGTCTCTCTCGCAATGAAGTAAGCCGGTGTTTATAATAAAAGGAGAATGGCCTTCCATTACGTACTAAGCTCACGTCATGACAGATGGTCAGATTTGAATTGAAAAATTATGTTTTTGAACTAATTAAATTATCTCAACTCAATGATGATAAAGGCGAAAAGTATTAACAATTGAGCCTTCCTTTGGGACGTTAATCCAAACCTATCAAGTTATTTTCGATTGATAAAATGACACATGCGGTGTCCTGTGTGTAAGCCGACTTCATTTTATTCTCACCAAGCGCTGGCTATTACTATTATAAACCACTCATGTCCATATCTCCTTGCAGTGACTATAAAATTTAAGAGGTAAGATAAATATACTTAATCAACGGGTCAATTCAGGCTAATTAAAATTATATTATTAGTTGGAGTCTCATAAATTTCAGGATTATTAAAAGTTTACATGATCGTTAACTTTAGATCTTGTATAATTAGTCAAGGTACGCAGAAGTTAACTCGAATACCCACGTTAATTAAAAAAAAAAAAACATGAAATCTCCATTGATCTGGCTAACAATACATTTGCCTTCAGCTTTTCTTGCATTTTCCATTCGGTTTCTGCACACGGAATCCTTAGGGGTTACATAAGCTTTTCTTGCAAAATGTTCCTTTTGAAGAACCCCAAGTCTGTTTTAATTGGGAAGCTTCTCGTCCTCCTCGTTTTCCTTTCTTTTTAGACAAATAATTAAATAGCTTCATTTCACAGAAATTTACTTGATAGACTAGTTTACAAGCTTTACCTTAAGGAGTTGAAGCCCCATGTATAATAGTTTACTTGATATAACTGGCATGTTGGGCTGTTCGAATTCCAGTTAACTTGGCTTTTACGTAAGGAATTATCTGTAATAATTTAATAATCTCCTGGAATCTAGCCCCATTTGTCTTCTCTCTAAACACTATAAATAGCCAGTTTTGCCTTGCCATTTAAGACCACAACTACCCTAGCTTCTCATAAATATCTCCAGATTTCTCTGTACTTACAAATCGCTTCTTTGTTGTGACCAAAAAGGACACGGTTTCTTTTTTTTTTTTTTTCTTGTCAGGAGAGATAAAGAAACATGCAATCTCCTGTGAGGTTTTCAAGCTGCCGAGGAGTATCCTTCGAAATCAAACCTCATGAAAATCTATTTGCCATTTCTGCACCATCCAATGATGAGGCGGGAGGCAGCACACGAATTTGGCTTCCTTGGACTCTAGGAAGCTCCTCCAAGGTGTTCCCTTCTGTCTACAGGTCTTCAAGTAGACCCAGTAGCCATTTCTGTGATCTTGATCTTGATCTTGATGGTGAGGATGATCAAGATGACATTTCTTTGGCAGTGCTAGAAGAAGGTAAAGTGGAGGAAAATGAGCAGAAACTAGCTCCGTTTCCATCTGCAACTAAGCTAGAGCAGCCATCAAAACCTGCTCGGAAGCAAGAATCAAGACTGTCGGTGATATTGCTGGACCAAGGCTTGTTCACCGTATACAAGCGACTCTTTGTCGTTTGCTTGACCCTGAACATCACTGGTTTGGTACTTGCAGCAACTGGGAAATTCCCATATGCAAGAAATAGAGCTGCCCTGTTCTCCATAGCCAACATTCTTGCTCTGACTCTCTGCAGGAGTGAGGCGTTTTTGCGAGTTGTTTTCTGGATCGCAGTCAAGGTCATTGGGAGGTCTTGGATACCTCTCCCAATCAAAACCGCCACCACATCTCTACTTCAAAGTCTTGGTGGCATACACAGCAGTTGTGGAATTTCTTCAGTTGCTTGGCTCATATATGCCTTAGTCCTTACTCTTAAGAACAGAGAAAACACTTCGCCAGAGATTGTAGGAGTGGCCTCTATTATTCTTTCTCTCCTCTGTCTCTCTTGTTTGGCTGCATTCCCTCTCGTCCGCCATCTTCATCATAATGTCTTTGAAAGGTTTCACAGGTTTGCTGGATGGACAGCTCTAGCTCTCCTCTGGGCCTTCATCATTCTCACTATTTCGTATGACCCCAAAACCAAATCCTATAGTAATGAACTAGGCTCCAGGATGATCAAACAACAAGAGTTTTGGTTCACAGTAGCAATTACAGTTCTAATTATCATCCCATGGATAACAGTGAGACGAGTTCCTGTCAAAGTATCTGCTGCTTCTGGTCATGCCTCAATCATAAAATTTGAGGGAGGTGTAAAAGCTGGTATATTGGGAAGGATTAGCCCGTCCCCATTATCCGAATGGCATGCTTTCGGTATCATTTCTGATGGGAAAACAGAGCATATGATGCTTGCTGGTGCTGTTGGTGACTTCACCAAGTCCTTGGTCTCAAACCCACCGAGCCATTTGTGGGTTAGGCAAGTGCACTTTGCTGGTTTGCCTTACCTGGTGAATTTGTATGACAGGGTTCTTTTAGTGGCGACAGGTTCTGGCATCTGTGTTTTCTTGTCATTTCTTTTGCAGCCATGTCGAGCCAGCGTATGTGTACTTTGGGTGGCCAAAGGGATTGAACAAAACTTTGGCAAAGAAATTCAAGAGATGATGAGCGGACATCCTAAAGACAAAGTGATTGTGCATGATACAGCTGTGCTCGGTAGGCCCAATGTGTCCCAAATGAGTGTTGATGCTGCTAAAAATTGGAGAGCAGAAGTAGTCATTGTTACTAGCAATCCAGAAGGAAGCAGAGATGTCGTTAATTCTTGCAAAGCAGCGGGGATTGCAGCCTTCGGTCCTATTTGGGACTCTTAGTTCAATCACTATTGAACATCGTATCTCATTTCTTTTTTAGTTGTCCTAATGTGTGTATTTGGTGCCCTAATGTGTGTCTGTACTGGAATGCAATTGTTCCTCATCTTTTTACATTTTCAAAGAACGATTCTGGATAAAATTATCGTTCCACTCACTGAACAACAGGACTGATTTCCATAAGTTAATTAATATAGGAATGTGATGATACACCTAAAAAACACTAATAGTATCAGTGCCCCATTTTAGTGCCCCACTTTGTGGAGGACTGAAGTGCGAGCAATATTGTGGAAGTGCTCCACTCATACGGTAGAGCACTTATACAAGACCCTTCACGCAGCTTATAAAAGGCTGTGTGCAGGGAAATTAAGAGGCTTCTTTGGGGGGGAAGAAGGGACGGAATTCTTTAACTGGAATGGGAGCAATTGTTCACAAGAGATTTTATGGGATGAGGCACACGGGGAAAATAAAAGCTGCCCTCTCTCCCCCCTCTTTCTCTCCTATATCTTCATACTTAGTCTACCTACAATTAATATTATTTCAGCTTATATTGAATAAGAACAACATATCAAATATCCACATACAACCATATACATATTCTGCCCTATTTTTCATCTTTTATTTGTTTATAATTTTCTCTTTATTATTTCAGCTGATCTTTCATTTCACTAGAAATTTATTTTTGCAGGGAGAGCTCAGCCATAAAAGGTCTATTTTTTTTCTAACCTCATCAGAAAAAGAAAAGAAAAAAACGTAATAAAAAAAACTCTGTCAGCATGAAGCGAACAACTCCTTGTGACGTACGGTACTGCATTTAATCCTAGTACTTGGTGACCAAAAAAGAAATGGTTAATCCCCGTACTTGGCTAAATTTAGCTTTTATCGACCGTGTTGCATTATATGAGACATTACACCTGATATTTCTCAAGGAGAATATATATTTATCAGTTGGGCCATTCCAAATTAGTTCATCTTTTACAAATTTAATGAATTGATGATGGGGAGCTATATAAGAGACTTAAAACAAGGGATTGGATCAGGATTGGAATTCTCCATACACATTGAAAAGCTGTAAATAGCCATGTTGATAGATTAGCTAGCTTGGTGTTCATATAGAACTTTAAGTAGTTTTTTATATGGAGCCTCTTGATGTTTTGTTGGGGTATAGCAGCTTAGAGTAAAAAAAATTTATGGTTTTCGGATAATAATAAATGATATTTTATTAATTAATGGATCTATTTTTATGAAAGAGATAAACATTTGAAATTAATAAAGAAAAAATCAAATTCATAACCTATAAAAAATAATAAGAAAAATTTTACCTAGATATTTTCTCTCCAAATAATAGGATATTATTAGTTACTATATAAACACTATATATGAAATTACTTTCTTAGAGTTTGAAAATAGTTGATTATTTTTATTTTTTTGACCAACAAAAAGAAAATCTTGTATTTGGAGGTTGAACCAAACATGGCTAGAGGGTCCATGACACCCTCAAAAGTTTCGATTAATTAAATTCATTTTGGCTCTAAATATTTTAAGATTTTTTAAAAAAACTACTCTTGAATTCAAGGTTTATTTCATATAAAAATTGCTTCTTTTTTTTTTCAGATTTTCATATCTCGAAATATTTCAATTTCATTGAATCAAGTATAAATATAAATACTTTGTTATTTTCTAAAAGTCACTCCCTATGGAAATTATAATTTAATTAAAAAACATATTAAACAAAAGAAAATTGAAGTATGATCTTTCAAGTTATTATTAGTTTATTTGGATGTCAAATTAAACTCTCTTATCTATCCTTTTTAGGAGATTTAGAAAGTAGATTGTTGTTGCGTCTCACACATACAGAAAAGCATTAAGTCATTATCAATCAATGGAGGAACATGTTTAATACATGGTTCCATTCATTAATTAAAGAATCTTATTTCTTCATGATTGTCAAAGAGTATTAATCATTTCAAATCGTTAAGTGTAATTACCAAATATTTATGCAAAGAAGATAAAACCTAGTGCAACTCCTGAAAGATCAATGTGAAGCTCATTAAAAACAGATAAAACCTAGTGCAACTTAGTTTTGGTTGGGCAGTTCAGAATGTGAAAATAACCTTTAGGTTTCTATATATTTCAAATCGAGGAAAGCAGTTGAAGTCAAAGGTAAAATTTCTCGTCAATCTTGATTTTGAACTTGTAAACGGTACGTTAATATTCTAACCTTTAGAGGAATAATGGTGTGTCATCAAGCAGTAGAAATATGGAAGTTTCGAATGATGGTGTCATCAAGCAGTAGAGGAATAATGGTTAATTACATTTCTAAACTGAGGATTTTTGGTTGTCTTCGTACGTAGATGATTGCAGTAAATACAGTTTGTTATATGCCAAAAACCAGAAAAGTAAGGTGGTCGGAATCTATTCTCGGTATCATAAACTTGCAACAAGGCAATTTGGCAAGACTTCAAATTAAAGCTATGGGGAGGATATCTTACAGTTAATTCTTACCTGAAACAGTTCAGTATTGCATATACATTGGCATGTAGGAAGCCTAGCTAGGCTTATTGTGGACGTTGGATTACCTTTGCATGTGTATATATGGTAAACTTCCTTTGTCGAGGTGTTTGGATCCGAAGATTGTCCATTACTTAAACCTTACAATATCCATAGATTTTATTTTAGAAGTGTACCTTATGTTTTTCTATGTTTTTCAGGAGAGCATCAACGATATTACTACTTTGATCCTGACTCCAGGTGAATATAGTTGTGATGGCATATCAGGTATGATGAACACTCTCTTCTTTATTAGAAGAAGGATCAGAATCTATACTTGGCACTTGTCGAAAGCAGACTCTCACAGGACCTTGGTTAACCATAAACAATCCAATCCTAGCTCTATCAATACATCCTCAAGAAGCAACTCTCAAATACCTGATGTATCTACTACCTCTCTTATAAGCAATGGATCAACTAAATCTGATCTATTAGCATGAACAAAATACCATTATGATCCTGAAGATGTTCATCTCCATACACAACTATCTATTCCTCCTACAAGTCACACTTGTGTTCTTAAGGGCCAGCACTAATGTCTTGTCCAATTAGCATTTAATGGAATTAAGGTCATTCATAGTGAAGAAGAGAATTACTACTACAGAGCTAGAAAAACTTCAAATGACAGAGGGTGTGTGCGCTTGAGCTGTATCCTTTTACACAAAAGCAATGAGGCACAAATATTAACAAGAGGCCCTAGCTAGAGGTTGAAATTTTTGCGTTGATTATTCATGGTACGACTCTAAAGTCAACCACGATTTAGATGGAACTGTAAATAGATGCCAAACGAGATTAGTAACCTGAGACCACGCACATTAGGAAGGCATTGATTATTCAACCACTTTCAATGCAATGATGAATACAATTACCATTCTAACTATTCTTTATTTGCCTGTTTGCGAAGAATACTGAAACATGAAAGTACTAAGGACATTTTGAATGCCTTTCTTAATACTTAAAGGATGATAACTTGCTATAACCACAAGGTTCGTGAATTAGAGATGTCCTGATCGTGTGTGGAAACTTTATAAGTCTTGTATGACTTCAATCAAGTATCGAAAGCATGACCTCAAAGGTTTTTTTTTAGATAATTAACGAGAATATATTAAAAAAGGTTATTAAATTAATAGTAAAAAAAAATACAGGAAAAAAAAGAACAAATTTAAAAAAATCAAAAAACAAAATTGACCTCTTAAAAAAAAAAAAAAAAAGTATGGCCTCAAAGGTTTATTTCTTAACTAACAGATAATGACTTCAAATAGTCAAATAATGGCTCATCTTGGAGATGAAGCTATCTACCTACTTGTTTACGTAGATAACAGGGTTTGTAGTTCTTCTTTACTTGATTCAATTGTGAAGAGATTATCAGTAGAGTTAGTCTAAGCTACATGATTAGAGATAGGTTCATTACTTTGACCATCGAAGTGACTAAACAAGGTAATGTGTTCTTCTTTAATAGCCAGACCACTCATGGAAGAGACAAAAACCAATCAAAACCCCTATGGCATCCAATACAAGACTTAGTCTTCATAAAGGTGAACTTATAAAGAATCGATAACCTTACAATCACATGGTTGGCTCTTTCCAATTTACATTGCCGCACAAGACAAGATATCGCTTTCTCAGTAAATAAACTATGCCAATTCAAGTTAGCTCCAACTTGGTTGGTAGGCTGCTTGGGAGGCTTGCAAGAGGGTTTTAAGGTAGATTAAAAAGATTGTGGTTAAAGGCTGATTATTCATTCTCTCACCTATAAATCAATTATAAGCTTGTATTGATGTGGATTGAGCTGTTATTTCAGATTGTTAGAGAATAATATAAATTATATTTTGAAATCTCATTTAACAGTTTAAGTTTTTGAGTTGAATTGGTTTTTTGACATAGTATCAAAGTATTGATGATCAAACAATCACGAGTTTAAATCTCATCATCCTTATTTATTTAATAAAAATTTAACACAAGATAGTGTGAGATTATGCAAGTTTTAAGTTCAAAAGGTTTTTACTTAAGAAGATGTGTTAAAAAATAATATAAATCATATCTTGAAACTTCACCTAACAATTTAAATTTTTAGATTGAATTTATTAGAGAATAATATAAATCATATCTTGAGACACTACCTAACAATTTAATCCATTGGGTTGAGATGGTTTTTTGACATGGTATCAGAGCCTTGATGACCAAGCGGTCATGAGTTTGAATCTCATCATCCCCATTTATTTGATAAAAAATAAATATAAGTTAATATGTACCTGTGCAAGTTTCAATCTCAAAAAACTTTCATTTGAGGGGGTGTGTTAAATAATAATATAAATCATATCTTGAGATACTACCTAATAATTTAAGATATTGAGTTGAGATGATTTTTTAACAGAATTGATTCTTTAACAAAGATAATATGGATTACGATTTCATCTCATGGTCTGCTAAGAGCCAACCCATTATGGCTAGAAGTTCTTTATCTTGCATCGTTTTCCATATAGTACTGAAGTCTCTCTCTAAGTTCTTCTTTCAATAAATCTGGTCGATCTTAAAATCATTGGAAAGAAATGAACCATACGTCTCTTGTAATCATTATTATTAGACCTTATTGTGTGGAAACTAAACATCTCAGCTTCTTTTATCCGTTCCTTTGTAAGTAAATTTATTTAGCTAATAGATTTAAGTTTAATTGATATTAGTATCTTTTCTATCCTAAAAAGTTTTGAATTAAAATTTCTCTTTTATATAAAAAAATATTTTCCTGATCAAAACCAAAAAAAAAAACATTTCAAGTACCAATTCCAATTGTTTGTAGATACTATAATAAAGAACATACATAACTAAACGATGAAAAATATAAAAACAAAATATCGAGTCCGCGTAAAGAATCGAATATCCCAGATAATTGATAAATGCATCTGTTAATGGCAAGACTTTGAACAGCAAGTCAGTACGCATGATCGAGAATCCTTCAAACGTTGCAGGATCTAATTAGGCAGTCGGTTAATTTGTTTGCTAACGGATGACTAGAGGTGTGGACTTGCCGCATTGTGTGCTGAAGATGCTCTGCAAGGGAATAGAGGAAGACTTCGAGCAGGAAATTAATGGCAGTTGACGAACGTGCACTTCAGAGGTTGAGCCCCGCAGATCATGAATCCCACTTTCTTAAATGCTACAGAAGTCTAACGTTTTCATTGATACCACCCACTTTTGAGTTATGGCCATAAATCATAAATGAATGGTTTGAATTCAAATGAACTCTTCATGATAACGTATTTTTTGTGGATCTACTTTTTGGGAGAAAATGACCTATTTAAAATCTAATTATAAATAAATTCTTCTAGTGAGGAGCACATCGCCCAAGAACATCCAACATTTAATAACAAACGAAAAACATTGATTCTTTTGTCATTTCAAGCAGAGAGATGCACTTTTTTTCCCTTTCAAATACACTAATCTTGAGGTCACGGGTTGCATTAGTCTAAATGAGTTTCATCATGGCAATA
The DNA here is from genome assembly GCA_015852605.2 of Populus deltoides. NCBI lineage: Eukaryota > Viridiplantae > Streptophyta > Magnoliopsida > Malpighiales > Salicaceae > Populus > Populus deltoides. The sequence continues at coordinate 19,241,317 of CM027573.2, forward strand.
TTCACCGTCTTTTGAATGTGCTTACGAACGTGGCATATTGGCTTCTGTATACCGTCATCAACTTGACTTTTTTAAGCTCCAATTAATCAAAATGAAATTCCATCAGTGGCAAGTTGCAGATTCTCCATATCATTTCTCATTAAGCGTCTGACCATAAATCATTGACCAATAATGTGGCTGCTATGAGTGTTGACATGGTAATAATAACACAACACGATTCGCTGTAGTTTGCTTCTGGGTTTCTTCCCTTGCCTTGCCATTTCTTTTCTACATAATTGCCTTGCCTTGCTCCTTCGGCAAGCCACTCTCATAATGGCTTTGCTTCATCATCTTATTTGAACGAATAATCGATTATTATAAAATAAAATACAACACAGTTTTAAAGACTTCGCATTAGGTTGGGCTAGCTGCCTAATGTTGTGTGTGGTCCCGCACCATGTGATGGTGGGACCACCACATTAATTAAGGAGGCAGCTGGCTGCCTCTTTGGTTTGAATTAAATGAGCTGCCACTGTAGATGGCAGTAGCAATTTTGCAGAAAGAGAGGAGAAAAACCGAGAGAAAGAAAGGAAGAAGAGGCAGCAGAGCAGTCTGTCTTCTTTCTTCGATTTCCAGTTCGTTCACCGTTGGATCGGGCTGAGATTTGGACAGCAGCTTCTAGACACGTTACTCTTCATTCTGAACGGTTGGATTGAAGATTGGTGGTGTGGAAGCTGGTCGTTTTGACAGAAAACGGGGCTGTCAGTGTTGTGAGCTTTTCTCTAACATTACTCTCTTTAATCTTGTTGTAATCCGAGAATAAGTTGTTCTTGATGATATATTTGTTGTAGCCCTTAGTTGAATCTGAGGAAGAACAATTGTGAACCCATTATTTGTGATAGTGGAAGTTTTTAGGTGGACTCCGGTCCCGTGGTTTTTTCCCGCATCGGGTTTTCCACGTAAAAATCTTGGTGTTGATTTGTGTGATTGTTGCATTATATTTGTTCATTGTTTGATTCTGTTTTTTACTGCACAAAGAGGGAAAAAGGATTGGGACTTGTGAATTGTAAATTGTATTCCGCTGAATTGATCCGGTTAGTTGTCCCTAGTTTTCCCAACAAAGTGGTATCAGAGCATTTGGTTGTGTAGATTGATTTCTTGTGCAGTTAAAATGGAAAAGGAAGATTCGGGCATGATAAAGCTCACTTCCTCAAATTATTTTTTATGGAAAACAATGATGGAGGATCACTTATATTGCAATGATTTGGCTTTGCCAATTGAATGTAAAGGAATAAAGCCTGATGATATGGATGATGCAAAATGGAATGGACTTAATAGAAAGGCTACTGCTAATGTTAGAAAATGGGTATCTTCTAAGTCCATTAATCATATTTCTCAAGAACATGACTGCTATACAGTGTGGAAGCTGTTGGAAGAAACCTTTGCCAAGGAGAGTGCACAAAACAAGGTTTTTGTAATTAGAGACCTTGTGAATTTGAAGTATAGAGATGGTGAAGATGCTTCGGTGCATATAAATGTATTCCAAGGGTTCTTGAATCAGCTGTCATTGATGAACCTTGAGTTAGCCGATGAAATGCAAGCATTAATCCTGTTGAGTTCATTGCCGGATAGTTGGGAGACTTTGGTAGTGTCAGTTAGCAATTCTACTCCGAATGGAAAGCTCACTTTGAAAACAGTGAAGGATTGTATCCTCAATGAAGAGAAGAGGAGGAAAGGGACAAGCACTTCCGAGTCTCATGCACTTGTTACAGAAAGTCGAGGGAGAAGTCAAAGCAGGTTCTCTCACGGCAAGCAAGATGGAGAATCCAGCAATAGAAAAGGCAAATGGAAGCCAAGAGGAAGATCTCAGTCAAGAAAGGGTTTTAAGTGTTATTATTGTGACAAGCCTGGGCATATGCAAAAGGATTGCAGAAAGTATAAAAGAGATAAAAAGGGTAGAGATGAAGACAAGAATGAAGAGAATGGTACAGCTGCAGTTGTATCTGATGGTGATGTTGCCATTGTGTGTGATGATGGCTGTGTTAATCTTGCATGTCAAGATACCACCTGGGTTGCAGATTCAGCAGCTTCTTACCATGTTACACCCCGACGTGATTTTTACACATCCTACACAGCTGGTGACTTTGGTCAAGTTAGGATGGGAAATCAAGGGATGGCTAGTGTTGTGGGCATTGGAGATATTTGGTTGGAAACCAATACTAGGTGCAAGTTGTTACTCAAAGATGTTAGGCATGTGCCTGATATGCGCCTACATTTAATCTCTACAGGTACTCTTGATGAAGAAGGCTATCACAATTACTTTGGAGATGGTAAATGGAAGCTCTCCAGAAATTCCCTAATTGTTGCTAAAGGGAAGAAGATGGGTCTCTACATGTCACAAGCCAAGGTGATCAAAGGGGAGGTGAATGCAATTGAAGATTGCTCTACTGATCTATGGCATAAGCGGCTTGGACATTTGAGTGAGAAAGGCCTTGGCATCCTTGCCAAGAAGAACTACCTTCCATTGAAAGGTATGAACTTGAACACATGTACTCATTGTTTAGTTGGTAAACAACATAGAGTTGCATTTCAAAGATCACCTTCACATAGAAGGTCACATGTTCTTGATTTAGTTCATACTGATGTTTGCTCTATGATTGATAAGTCTCTTGGAGGTGCATTGTACTTTGTTAGTTTTATTGATGATCACTCCAGGAAGATTTGGGCCACTTGTTTGAAATCCAAAGATCAGGTGCTTGATGTCTTCAAGGATTTCCATGCCAGAGTTGAAAGAGAAACTGGCAGAAAGCTTAAATGTGTTCGAGCAGACAATGGTGGTGAATACAGAGGTCCTTTTGAGAAGTACTGCAGGGAACAGGGTATCAAGTTGGAGAAGACAGTTCCTAAGACTCCACAGCAGAATGGAGTGGCTGAGAGAATGAACAGAACCATTGTGGAAAGAATTAGATGTATGCTCTCTCATGCAAAGCTGCCTAAGTCCTTTTGGGGTGAGGCAATGAAGACTGCAGTCGCCATGATCAACCTTTCTCCATCAGTTCCTCTTGAGTTTGATGTTCCAGATAGAGTTTGGAAAGGAAAGGATGTTTCCTATGCACACTTGAGAGTGTTTGGATGCAGAGCATTTGTACATGTTCCAAGGGATGAAAGGTCCAAGCTTGACAGCAAGACAAAGCAGTGTATTTTCTTGGGCTCTGAAGATGATGAGTTTGGCTATAGGTTGTGGGATCCAAAGGAGAAGAAAATTGTGAGAAGCAGAGATGTTATCTTCTTTGAAGATCAAACCATTGAAGACTTTGAAAACAAGGAGAAAACAGAGTCTACTACTTTTATTCCATCTAATTCAAATCCAAGACCTACTCCACAGTTACCTTTGATGCCTGCTAATCATGGGGGAGACTTGCAAAATGATGAAAATGATGGTTTTCTTAATGAGCCATTAGTTGGTGATCCTGAATCAGCTAATGATGATATTGATGTTATTCCTGAACAGGTTATGCGAGAAGCTCCGGATGAGCCACAATTGAGGAGGTCAACCTGGACCTCGCCAACCTTCCACCAAATATTCTCGTCATGAGTATGTGCTAGTTACTGATGGGGGAGAGCCAGAATGCTTTGATGAAGCTATGTCACATGAGAAGAAAAGTGAGTGGTTACAAGCAATGCAAGAAGAGATGAAATCCTTGCATGAAAACCATACCTTTGAGTTAGTGAAGCTTCCTAAAGGTAAGAGAGCACTCAAGAACAAATGGGTGTTCAGGTTGAAAATTGATGAACATTGCTCACAACCAAGGTACAAGGCAAGATTGGTTGTGAAAGGCTTCGGTCAGAAGAAGGGTATTGATTTTGAAGAAATCTTTTCACCAGTGGTCAAGATGTCTTCAATTCGAGTTGTGCTTGGCTTAGCTGCTAGTTTGAATCTTGAAGTTGAGCAACTTGATGTAAAAACTGCCTTTCTCCATGGTGATTTAGATGAAGAGATCTACATGGAACAACCTGAAGGGTTTGAAGCAAAAGGTAAAAGAGCGGTTAGTTTGCAAGTTGAAAAAGAGCCTATATGGGTTAAAGCAAGCTCCAAGACAATGGTATAAGAAGTTTGATTCTTTCATGGTGGATCATGGTTATGACAGGACTACTTCTGATCATTGTGTATTTATGAAAAGGTTTCCAGATGGAAACTTTATTATTCTCTTGTTGTATGTGGATGATATGTTGATTGTTGGCCATGATGCTAAGAAGATTCAGATTTTGAAGGAAGAGTTAAGCAAGTCTTTTGCAATGAAAGACTTAGGACCGGCAAAACAGATTCTTGGCATGAAGATCACACGTGATAGGAAAAACGAGAAACTTTGGTTATCTCAGGAGAGATATGTCCAAAAGGTACTTGAGAGATTCAACATGAGCAACTCCAAACCGGTTTGTTCTCCACTTGCAAGCCACTTTAAACTAAGTTCTAAGCAGTGTCCTTCAAGTGATGAAGAAAGAGATGAGATGAAAAAGGTTCCTTATGCATCCGCAGTTGGTAGCTTGATGTATGCCATGGTTTGCACAAGGCCGGATATAGCTCATGCAGTTGGTGTGGTCAGTCGGTTCCTCTCCAATCCTGGTAAAGAACACCGGTCGAAAGTGAAATGGATACTCAGGTATCTCAAAGGTACTTCTAGTTTCAGCTTATGTTTTGGTAATGATAAACCTGTGTTGGATGGATACACAGATGCAGATATGGCTGGTGATGTTGATTCTAGAAAGTCCACATCAGGATACTTGATGAAGTTTGCAGGTGGAGCTGTCTCTTGGCAATCAAGGTTGCAAAAATGTGTGGCATTATCCACTACAGAGGCTGAATATATTGCTCTTACTGAAGGGGGCAAAGAGTTGTTATGGATGAAGAAGTTCTTATATGAACTTGGCCTAATTCAAGAGAACTTTTTGTTGCACTGTGACAGTCAAAGTGCAATCCATCTCAGTAAGCATCCTACTTTTCACTCTCGGTCAAAGCACATTGAGGTTAGATATCAATGGATTCGAGATGCTATGGAGATGAAGTCATTTGTTGTTGAGAAGATCCATACCGATAACAACGTGTCAGACATGATGACCAAACCTCTACCGAGAGAGAAGTTTGAGTTTTGCAGAAGGGAGGCAGGCTTGTCAGAGCCTCCTAAATTGAAGCGTACATGTTGATCGCCAGTATGGCGAATTCCTCACATGGTGCGTGAGGGGGAGATTTGTTGTGTGTGGTCCCGCACCATGTGATGGTGGGACCACCACATTAATTAAGGAGGCAGCTGGCTGCCTCTTTGGTTTGAATTAAATGAGCTGCCACTGTAGATGGCAGTAGCAATTTTGCAGAAAGAGAGGAGAAAAACCGAGAGAAAGAAAGGAAGAAGAGGCAGCAGAGCAGTCTGTCTTCTTTCTTCGATTTCCAGTTCGTTCACCGTTGGATCGGGCTGAGATTTGGACAGCAGCTTCTAGACACGTTACTCTTCATTCTGAACGGTTGGATTGAAGATTGGTGGTGTGAAAGCTGGTCGTTTTGACAGAAAACGGGGCTGTCAGTGTTGTGAGCTTTTCTCTAACATTACTCTCTTTAATCTTGTTGTAATCCGAGAATAAGTTGTTCTTGATGATATATTTGTTGTAGCCCTTAGTTGAATCTGAGGAAGAACAATTGTGAACCCATTATTTGTGATAGTGGAAGTTTTTAGGTGGACTCCGGTCCCGTGGTTTTTTCCCGCATCGGGTTTTCCACGTAAAAATCTTGGTGTTGATTTGTGTGATTGTTGCATTATATTTGTTCATTGTTTGATTCTGTTTTTTACTGCACAAAGAGGGAAAAAGGATTGGGACTTGTGAATTGTGAATTGTATTCCGCTGAATTGATCCGGTTAGTTGTCCCTAGTTTTCCCAACACCTAAATATTCTGGATAGGTTGCTAGAGTATCGGGTAAGGTTTTTTTTTTGTTTTTTTAATCTCAAAAATGGATGCTTTGGAATTTGGATTGTGTTTATGCAATTAAAATTTACACCCACAAAAGCATAAAGAACTTATAAAACTAAGAAGGAAGAGTTATCCGAATACATAATAAGAAAACATCAATTTTAGCAAAAAGAAACTAGCAAAAGGTCAGTTCTTGATTGCACCAAGAAACCTAAGTTATTGCTTTTCAATAAAAAGTTAAAAAAAAAAAAGACAAATCCATAAATAGCAAAAATAACTCATATATACTCCTCCTTGAATATATTTGAATAAAAAAATTTAGAAGAAAGAAAGTGGGATGAATTCAATTAAATGTTTTTTTATTTATTTGGGGGTGTAAAAAATGAGGCTAAGCTTTCTCTTTTAACTTGAGAAAGCCAATTTCTATATATAATTTTAAGAAACGATACAAAGAGTTTAATTTAAATAATTAAATTCTTAGTCTTACTCTTATATAATTCTATATTTAAAAATCTTAAAGAGCAACACAGAGTGATTCTCTTAAAAATATTTTCCTTTCCTTTCATTTCCAAGCAGTGTGAAAAGGATTGCTCATTTTCATCTCATTTTCTTCATTTCCAATTGAATATGAACACAGACAATTACACTCCCACATCCATTTTCTTTCCCTCTATTGATTTTTCTCTCATTTCCTTCTACTCATCCACGCATATTTTCAGAATTCTAAAGAGTGTTTGAACCACCGGTATCCGTAGATTTATCCAGCCAAACCCAAGAGATTTGAATGAATCTACGATTCAACTTTTGTTGATTCAGACCTGCCAAAGAGCTTTGCAATTGCCACCTTGTTCTTTTCTTTTGTATGGGATTCAAGTGTAAATTATGGAGGCCTGGTTTCGTTTTGTGGCCTTGGTGGTCTGCTAGAGGTGTGAGTTAAAGTGGTTAAGAGCCTGCTAATTTTAAGTTAAGTATTGTTGAAAATAATTAATTTTTTTTATTTTAAATTAAGTTTTTTGGTGTTTTCATGTCGTTTTAATATATTGGAGTTAAAAATAAATTTTTTAAAAATATATTATTTTAATATATTTCTAAATAAAAAATATTTTAACAAACAATAATAATTATATTTTTAAACACTCCTAAGTCTACTTGTTGCCCTTAATTAGTCGTGTGGGCTGGATCACTAAACATGTAGTTTGCCAAGTTTTTGATCTGTTCTGAACACAGGCCTCATTGTGCAGCAAAAACATACCGCAGGCTGAAAAGGGTTTTAAGCAAAAGCAAGGAGGTTTTATCATATCCTTGAAAGACCACAGAGTTGCCTTTCTAATTTTCTGGCAAAAACTTCGTATATATCATTGGATTTCCTATTTTATTCTACTTATATACTCAAGGAATTTATCATTCAAGTGAATTCTCTTTCATTTTTCTTTCTTTAATTCTTTTCTCAATGAATCTCTTACGAAGTTTTTTACTATTTTTTTATTTTTATTTTCTAACCCTAATGATAACAAGTAATATCATTCTGTGATTTGGACCTAGGGCCACGTTTTATAACTGAAAAAAAATATTTGTTATTGTATAATTTTATTCCAGTTAGTTATAATTTTGAGAAAAGAATGATAATAAAACTCTGTATTAAAAAAAAAGAGATTTATATATATATATATATATGAAGAATTAAATCTTCTACTTTTAATACAATATAATAAAATATACAGATAAAAAAACTTAAATACATGTGACTTTACATCACCAGATATTCAAATATTGTATAAATATAACAATCATTGATTGATATTAATATCATCGAAAGTTTGGGCGAAAACATTAAATATAAGCGGTCCGTATACAATCTACTAAAGCATATGGTTCCGTTTTATGTGTATATCTTATACCAATTATTTAAAAAATTTAATCTATTTTTCGTCTAAAAAGTGAATAATTAAAATTAAACATTTGTACAAAAAAATCTTTGATGAGGTTCTAATATATATCAAAATAGATATCGTTATCTCATTATCATTATTGTTATTAACATTCTAAAAAGAAAAAAAATACAGAAATCAAGTTAAAAATCTAAAATAAAAAATAAAAAGAGAATCAAATCTAAAACCAAAACAAAATAAGAGAAAAAATAACATTTCAATGTTAGAGAATGAAAAAAAAAATCAATTTGATAAAAGCCCCCCCTAAAATAAAGTAATAGAAAAGAATAAAGACTAAATGCTAAACAAAAACAATAAGGGGGTAAATAACATTCACTGATTTTAAGGGTGAAATTAAAAAAAATCAAACATTTTACAAAAAAAAACTCTGAACAAAAACCTAAAATCAAAAGAAAAATGAGCAAATTTAAAATTAAAACAAAATAAAAGGAAAATTAACATTTCAATGTTAGGGGATAAAATTTAAAAAAAATAAAAAAATTGATAAAAAGCCCCCAAAAAAATAGTAATATAAAAGAATGAAGACAAAATTCTAAACAATAAAAAAAGGAGGAGAATTAACATTAATTGATTTAAGGGTAAAATTGAAAAAAAAAATCAAACATTTGACCAAAAAATCAAAACAAAAACCCAAAAAAAAAAAAACAGGATCAAACATGAAACCAAAACAAAATAAAAGGAAAAATAACATTTTAATCAAGGGTAAATTAAAAAAGAAATTTAAAGTTCACAAAAGAAATTAAAACAAATCATACAATCATAAGCAAGATGACAGAATCAAATACCAAGATAAAATACAAGAACAACATGGATTTTCTGATTGAACAACACATTTTTCAAGGTAGAGAGAAAGAGGAAAAGAGAAAACGTTGTTGGAGCCAAACAGCTCGTCAGACCACCACACGCGCCACCTCATTTGATAGAGAATATCATGATCTTTCTAATGTCGCTACAGATGGGCAATTTTCACCACCTAAATCCTCTACATGCACCGCTTGAAGCGTGCAAAGTGGCTTAACATGCTAGCGCATGAACAGAACGCGCCTAAAAACTTCCTTCTTTAAATATTATTTAAAAAAAATATTAAATTGCCCCTATCTTGACTATATATATAATTACAAAATTATCGAAACATGATAAGCTTTTACTACATAGTTTAAGATATTTTTTTATATATTGAAAGTGTAACCAAGTAAATTTATTATTCATTTTCTAAGCAAAAGACTAACTTCACCATGTCTTGACCCGATAATTGCAAAAAAAAAAAAAAAAGATTAATAAGCCCTTAGATCCCAGTTAAAATATGTTTGTTTCAAGGGGCAACAAAGTAAATTTAATGGGTTCTTTTATTATGAAATCACTCGACAAGATAGACACCCATGATTTCAGTCACGATAAGGGTTTATTTAAGAGAGATTCACAGGGGTGGTGTAGTGAAAGAGCCGCTGACCAAACCCATGGCAATGTACCTGTAAGCAGCTTCTGTCAAGTGAATTCCATCCCAATTTGCGTGGCTGGAAGGATTGCTACATGCTCTTGAGCCTATGTGCCCGCACCTTGCCGAGTTATTGAAATTGTATGGTCCACCCCCTCCACAGCAAGCCGTCAGAGTTCCACCTGTAAATCCTGCATGTTATAATAAACTTTCTTAATCTGTGATGTTGGAGATATGAAAATGTAGGTAGGTAATGTATTAATTGTTCTTTTTCCAGAGGCGATTATTATCGGAGGAGATAGAATCAAGGGTCGAAATAATATATATGCATAGCATCAGATTATTGAAACATTATCAATTTTACACCAAAACTATTCTTTCACATTAGTTTTATTGTTAAGTTATTTTGATTTCTTAATTAAGGACTTTTATTGGAATATACTTAACGTTAAATTTTCTATAAAATAAAGTTGTTTTTATAAAAAATTTATTTAATAGTAACATTCAAACTACCTATATAATTGGGTGGTCCAATAAATATATACATCTGGTGGTACAGGTACGTGGGCTCTTCTTTCTTGTGATACATGATGTAATCTAATAAATATTCTGACATGAAGCTGGTCTTTTAAAAGCATGCTGAGAAATATGATAGAAATTATTTTTTAAAATATTTTAAAATTTTAAAATAATATTTTTTTATTTTTTTAAATTTATTTTTATATTAACGTATTAAAAAAATTTAAAAACAAAAAATATATAATTTAAAATAAAAAACTTAATTTAAAAAAAAAAATACTTGGATATTGTCACTCCCAACCATATTCTAAATATGCCTTTATGTTGAAAATCTAGAAAGTTTCAGTTACCGGTTTGTATATTTAGAATTTAATTTTTTAATTATTATAGATGATATTAAATTTTAAACAAATCAACGTAGGACTTGTTGATATTATTTTTGATTTATTTTGTCTGGTTTTTTTTTTATATCTCAGTATAAGTTTTTTTATTTTTTGGTTATTATTTAAATAACTATTTTTTTTAATAAAATCAACATAGGGTGTACTGGTCTTTTGCTTGCTAGTTCTAACAAATAGTTCAAAAGACTTACCATGATGTTGTGGCGCGTGGTAGAAACGCTTGGCTGCACCATAGTAGTCAGCATATATTATCCTAGCATGTGGGTATTTTTGTCTCAGCATCTGCAGGGCTGTTTTGAGTTGATTGTTATGGTACTTGGAGAAAGCATTGTAAGCTTTCAAACACCCATTCCGATCATAGTCTGTTCTGTTAGGACTTCCGAACAAGGTCAGATACACTGCCGAGCATCCAATCGGCAAATTCCCCGGCACCAACAATTCCACAGCCCCTTCTTCTATCAAAAACTAACACAATATCCCACATAGATAAAAATATGAGAGAGAAATTTACTATTAGAAGTAACCAAAAAAAAATATAGCCATTATTTTTTTTTCCCTTTTTTTTTTTTGTAGGTGTTTTTCTTTATCAGTCTTGATGTAATTAATGCGATGTAACTTACACTGGTAGCCTTAGCAATTGCTTCAACAACAAGAGGCACAGAAGCTCTCAATTGTTTAATGCTTCCACCAGCAAAGTAGGCATAATTATAGTCGTTTCCTCCAATCTCTCCCACAAGAAATAACGATTTTTTGAAGTAATTATCACATTCTGGTGAAAAGAAAGTGGCAAAAAGATGAAGCATGTGGTAAGGTAAACACAAATATGAGTGTGTGTTATGAGCTTTTGTCACTCTCACCTTGTTTGCTGGTACAAAGAGAGGACTTCAACTGTTTGAACCATCCAAGCTGAACACTTAATGAATCGTTTGTCCACATAATTTTTCCAATACGTTGGTCGTAAAAGAATTTAGCATCAAGAGCAGTAGCTCCAGCAACAGCGAAATTTACTCCATGAAAGGAATGCAGCTGATCTTTGCCAAGTGCTAGATAGGGTGGCAAGTGTGGCAACCCAGATGCCTCAGCTACATTTCAGCGATCACACAACAACAACAGCAAAAAACGTTCTGTTAACGTGTTGATCATTCAGTTAATTTAAGTACTCAAAGTAATAAAACGGAAGAGATGGCATTTAAATATATGTACAGATGAAGTCAACAACTAGACGTCCATCGGAGCACCGGCCGGTTGCGTGTCGAAAAAAGGTTTCACCATAAGGGAGCTTTGCAATCACAGGAAATGCCATAGCACCGGAAAGAAGGAAATTTCCAGTGTCACTAAGAGAGTCACCAAAGTTGAAAATTGAGTCATACTGCAATGGAGTTGTCGAAACTATTTCGACATTGAAACCAAAAATGAGGCAAAAGGAAAGAATTAGGGTGATCAACATCTTCATGATCAGTGAAAAATGATGGGATTAGGTTGCAAGAGGTTTTACAAATTAAACGTCCTAGTACTCTTGAGTTCTTGTTATAATTTATGTATAGGAAAGCTATCTTCTGGCCTTCGGTTTCCACACAAGTGTCTTTATTATAGGCAACTTCCACCAGATTTTGCATCTCATTTATTATTATGGTTTGCCTGGACCCTTCCCGACCCCGTGATCTCACTCAATATTCTTTTATATTTTATGCGGTTACCCAGTACAAGTCACTTTTGAGAAATTTATTACTCAGCATCTTAGTTAATTATTATATATAACTAAAAGAAATTAGTGTTTTAATGTGAACTGTACAGTACACAGTAAAATATTGATTTCTTATCTTGCTGTTTTATGTTTTTTTTTTAAGTTGTTTTTTTTAGCTGTTTTTTTATGCCTTTTGAAAAATTATTTTTTACTTTTTTTTTTGTTTTTTTAGCAAATTTTTTTTCTTTAATTTAGTTTATTAATGTTTTATTAATGTTAATTTTTTTTATTTAGTTATCAGACTTTCATGACATATTTTCTGGATTTAACGGGTTAACCTGCTTTGACACGTTAACCTAAAATATATATTTTTTGCTTTTTATTCTTTTTAATTAATTTTTTTTAGTTTAGTTTAGTTGTTAATGTTAAATTTCTTTCTATTTAGTTATTAGATTTTCATGACATATATCCCGAGTTTCACGGGTTAACCTGGTTTCACGGGAGAACCCAGTTAATTATGGGTTGACCCATCAATTTTTTTATTTATTTTTATTTTCATAAATTTTTTTGTTTAATTTAGTTTGTTAATGTTAAATTTTTTTATTTAGTTATTAGACTTTCATGACACAAATCCTGGGTTTAACAGGTTAACATGATTTGACGAGTTAACCCGGATTTGTTTTTTGATTTTTTCTTTTTAATTAATTTTTTTCATTTAGTTCAGTTTGTTAATGTTCACTTTTTTTTTTATTTAGTTGTCAGACATTCATGACACGGATCCGGAGTTTAACGAGTTAACCTGAATCTTTTTTCTTTTAAATTAATTTTTTTCGTTTAATTTAAATTGTTGATGTTAAATTTTTTTTCTATTTAATTATCAAACTTTTATGACACGGATTCCGGGTTTGACAGGTTAACCTGGTTTAATGAGTTAGTTCAGTTAATTCTGGGTTAACCCAGTAATTTGTTTTTTCATTTTTAATTATCAAACTTTCATTATGCGAATTCAAGGTATGACGGGTTAACCCAATTAATTCATATATTTTTTTTCTTTTTACTTATTAGTTTTTTTTCTTCCTGTTGGTTTTTTTTCTTTGTTTTTTTCTTTTTAACTAATCTATTTAATTATCACACTTTTATGACACGACCTTACAGTCAGACCCACGTCCAATGCTATTGGGTCTGGTATTGCAGTCCAGACACTTTTATGCTAAGGGTTAACCCAAGTTTAATTTTATTATTAATATTATAAATATTACTCTTGGATCAGGCGTTGCGACCAAATTTAAGACTCTTACGTATAACTTTGCAAAAAAACCTAATATTTTTAGATCTTAGCTTTTTTTGAAATACAAAAAATAATTGACCCGCGGCATCGCGCGGGGCATATAACTAGTAAGAACTATAAAAAGATGTGAATTCAATATTCACCCCCTCATGGTTTGATGAAACAGCTTTTTGGTTTCTATTCTCTTGTTTTTGGCTTTTTTTTCTTTTTTTTTATTTCATTGTTAATTTTTTTTATTTTTTTTATTGAGCTTTATAATTTATAATTTTTTTAATGAAGTCTTTAATTGAGATTTTGATTTTAAGAATCAATTCAATTGCATCCCTGTCAAACTCAAAAACTAGCCCTAAAGTTAGCCAACTTTTTTATTTTGATCATTGGTTTTGAATTTGTGCATTTTGACCCTCAATTAATCAACAAACTTTTAATTTTTTCAATCTGACCCCTGATTCGGTCAATTTCAGCCCCTATATTCTCGTGCATTTTCTAGTTTGGTCCTTGGTTTAGGATTTCTTGGAGCAAGTGCCTAATTGCTCATCAAATTTTAATATTTATGCAATTAAATCCCTAATTTGACCAACTTAACTCTTACAAATTATAATTCGACCCTTAAACTTTAATTTTTTTTTCCAATTAAAGCCTAGATTGACTTTAAAAAATCAATTTTCTTGCAATTAAACCCTCCATAAATTCTGTCATAATCCATTTTTGGGTGATTCCCCAAATTCACTTTTTCTCTTCCAAAAATAAAAAAAAAAAATATTCGGACTAAAAAAATCCAAAAAAATAATAACAGTGAGAAGAGGATGTCGAAGCGCCTAGAAAATATGGCTAGAAGTTGGTTGAGGAGGCTAAAAAATTTAAAGATTAAAATTTGACAGTATATTATTATAGATGGAGAGCCCTATTGACAAGGAGAATTAAAATTGAAGAAGAAAGGTCCAAAAAAAATATTTATAGACTCAATTAAATTTTATTGGAGGTTTAATTAAATTTATAGAGGGTTTGATTGCAAGAAAATTTGTTTCTTAAAGTTAGTTTGGGCTTTAATTGGAAGAAATTAAAGTTTTGGGGCAAATTAGAATTTTTGAGAGTTGATTTGGTCAAATCATGGGCTTAATTGCACAAATATTGAAGTTTGATGGTCAATTAAGGACTTAATTGAATAAATTCAGAACCAGGGACCAAAGGGAAAAGGGCGCTGAAATCTTGGGTTTGAGTTGAAGTTCGTCAGGGGTGAAATTGAATAAAATTAAAAGTTTGAGGCCAATCAGGGTGTAATTAGAGATAAATCACAAATTAAAGGACTAAAACGTAATTGGCAGAAAAATTACTATTCATCTTCTTCTCCAGCGAGGCTGGTTGAGTGGCCACCTTTCCAAGGCATTTGACGCCTCGTTTCTTCATCAAATTGGATAAAACGTACACGTAAACGATCCCGTGACACCTGACTACACGTTAGTGTAAGCCATTTGGGTTGATCGAGGCCTAAGAAGCGGTGGCATCGCCCCAAAGTGGCCAACCCAACCAATGATGTTTCCTGCACAAAACTGATAATTCATCATTACTACTTTGAACCAATGGTTGAGATGCTTTCGGGTTGAACTAAGGGCCGAGATTTGGCACTAAAAGAGAAAACGTTTCCCTCTTCCATCACCTATAAATAGATTTGATTTTCATGGTCTAGAGGTTGAGAGAATTGGGTCCAAAATCGACAAAAAACCAGCCTCCCCCCTCATTTCTGCTGCCAGCCGAACTTCTCTCCTCTCTTTATCTCTTTCTCCACCGCGGCCTTCAGCCGCCAAAACCTTCACCACCGTCTGCCACCACAACAACACCAACAAGAACCACTAACAGCATCACCGTGATTCGCCAGCATCGCCACTGCTAGAGAACCAAAGGAGAAGAACATAAAAACAAAGGAACCGAAAAAACCAAAAGTAGTAGGGAAGAAAGAAAAAAACAGAAACCAGCAGCAACCACCATCTGCCACCTCAGCCACACCACCGAGAATAGCCACCAGCATCACCGTGAGTCACCAAGTCAGCTTCCTTCTTCTTCTTCTTCTTCTTCAGCCATGTCCTCCACTGTTCTGCATGAATAGTAGAGAGTGAATTAGTTCACTCTTCACTATTCACTACTGTCGGCCCAAACCAAAATTTGTTGGGCCAGATCCGGCTTAATCCAAAAATTCCAAGAAATTTCCTTTTGAAAAATTTTGTGATTTTCCCGCATATTTTTTTATCAATTTTGTTTAATATTGGTTTGTATTTTTATACCGTAAAGATACAAATCCAATACTAAAATACCCGGTTTTCATCAAAACATTGCAAAAAATTATAAAACAAAAAAAATATTTTGTTTTCATGCATATGTCCAAGTCTCTCAAAGATAATATATATATACACAGTTTCGTTTATATAGACATTAGAACGGATAGGATTTTACCCGATAAAAGAAGGTTCTTACGGAGAAGAATTTTTCTTAAACCTTAAATACACCAACAATTAGAAAACACGACAAAACCTTAGTTTTTTATCAGACAATTAAATAATGCAGGTTACCTTAGGTAGGGTGTATTTGGGGTGCTCATACCTTCCGTTTACGCAACCAGACCCCATTCTCGATCTCTGAGACCAGTTAGGGTTCGTAGTGACTAAAATACTAGGTGTCGACTTCTTTTTCTGCTTTTCACTGATAAAAGACAAGAATTCCTTGTCTCCCCATATTTCCTGTATTTTCTAGATATATACACATGATGAAACGAAATTTCACCGCGACGCTGCACATGTGCGACAAATTCAATTAAACTTTCAACAAAATCCGATTGGGTCCTTAAACATCCAATTTTGAATTTCTCTTCCTTGTATTGAATTTTCTTTGTCAACATGACTTTTATTAGTCGAAAATATATTATCAACTTTCAATGTTTGTATTTTTGAACCTTTGCAACCAGTCTTTAATAATTTTTTGGGAGCTCTGGTATCCTTTTTTCACTGATATTTTTTTTTTCTTCTGATAATTTTT
Source organism: Populus deltoides (assembly GCA_015852605.2). Classification (NCBI taxonomy): domain Eukaryota; kingdom Viridiplantae; phylum Streptophyta; class Magnoliopsida; order Malpighiales; family Salicaceae; genus Populus; species Populus deltoides. Next base: position 19,257,558 of record CM027573.2, read on the forward strand.
TATTGCTCAACAAACTTCAATATTTATGCAATTAAGCCCATGATTAGACCAAATTAACTCTTATAATTTGTAATTCGACCCCTAAACTTTAATTTCTTCCAATTAAAACCCAAATTGACTTAAAAAGTCAATTTTCTTGCAATTAAACCCTTCATAAATTCAATTAAACTTTCAACAAAATTTGATTGGGTCGACCGTAAACATCCAATTTTGAATTTCTCTTTCTTGTATTGAATTTTCTTTGCCAACAAGGCTTTCATCAGTTAAAAATATATTATCAACTTTCAATCTTTGTATTTTTGAACCTCCTCAACCAATCTTTAGCTATTTTTTAGGTGCTCTCGTATCCTCCTCTCACTTATATATATTTTTTGTTTTCCTCTAACATTTTTTTTTCTCTTTTTTTGTATTTTTTCTTTTGCTCTCTCTTTTGTGTGGGGATCCAAGTAACATCATCATAGATAATTACACAAATTTTATTTTTATAACCCTTTTATGTTGTGTCATTCTATGTTGTGTCATTGGGAATTATTAGTGAGATTGACAGGTTTGTTGAAAATCTTTTCTTCCTTGTCAATTTTGGGTTTTAAAGTTCCAAACAAAGCAAATATGAAGAATTAATCCCCTTTTAATTCCAAATCCACACCAAAAACTTGACTTGAGATCAAAACACCAATAAGACTAGAAAATAATAGGCAAATAATGATTTATAATAAATGAACCTAGATTAGAAACATACAAGATCCTCTAATAAATGGGTAACCTTGCTTGGAATGGGAAGTTTTTATTTTACATTTATCTCCTTAAATATAACCACTAACAAGAAACCAAATAAGATCATGAATGAAAAAGATCATACTTTATTAATTATTGATATTAATTTACATTTCATTGTCATTTAAATTACAGAAAGCTTTGAAAGATGGATAGGAATTTGAGCCCTCTATTATAGATTCAAAAATTAATTTATAAGTTGCTTCCGTATAATGTATACCATCCCAGTTCACAAATGAGGTAGGATCATCACAAACACTCACAAGTGGGTTGCCACAGTTAACTAATGAATTGTAGTTGTACATTCCTCCCCAGCCACAACATGATTTGAGAACGCCTCCCGTAAATCCTAAAATAAAATATATATATATATATATATATATATATATATATATATATATATATATATATATATATAATTAAGACATTATAACATAACTATATGGTCCTAAATATAGCAATTAACATATAGAAAACAACAAATTGAACATACCGAATCGATTTGGTGAGTGATAAAAAGGCATTGCTGCATTATAATAATCTGCATAAATGATTTTGGCATGAGGATGAAGCTTTTGGATTCGCTTTAGTTCTTTCATTAGTTGTTCATTGTGTTCTTGAGCAAATTTGTTGAGCCAGTTGAGACATCCAGTACGATGATCATAGTCTTTTTTATCTGAACCCTCGAATAATGTTAGATAAGATGGGGAGCAACCGATCGGGAGATTTCCAGGAACCAGTATTGTTATTGCCCCTAGTTGAATTAGCTCCTGCATTGCATGGGTTAGTATATTTATTCGATAACCGACTTGCTTTCATCTTAACTATATTTATTTCTCTAATTAACGAATATAAATGATGCATCAAAGAATATAATAAAATTCTTTTGTAAAGTAATTTAAAAAAAATAACAATATCATATATGACGACTAGGCTATATAATTTACTATTAAACGAAGTTCTTACCTTGATGGCTAGACCTATGGTGTTAATAACATAAGGTACAAGATCTTGAATAGTCTCAAAGTTAATTCCTTCGAAGAATGGATGGTTGTAATCATTTCCTCCGATCTCTCCTAAAAGAATGAGGGAGTCGCCAAGCAGCTTCTTGCAGTCTACAAATCATACAAAGTTTTTGTTTTTTCAATTTAGACTTTGGTTATCACAAAAATGCTTATTTTTAACATTGTAAATTCAATTACATATATAGTTCAATTATTAAAATATTGTGAATGAATCATCTAGTACAATTGAATGAAATTAAATTCAATTATAAAATTAATTAGTATTTAAGAAACGCAGCCAATATATTTTAAATGAAATTTTAACTGAGAAATTCTATATTGCTAAAACTGTAACCAGTGATATACTATAAGTTACAGCTTGACTTATTAATTAATATGCCAAAAAGTAAACCTAGATTGGTGGTCGATCGGCACTGCACTTAAGGCTGAAAAAACTTTAACCGGACAATCGGACATAACATAAGTCAAGGCAGCGTAAGTGTTTCCAAATAAGTAAAAAAAAAACCGAGATTCAGGTTATCCAGTCGACTGAGTTTCATAAAATTATTTAATTTAATAAAATGTAAAAAAAAGCAATTTTAATTTAATAATACGAAGATTCATGCAATCTTGGGTGAATCTTATAAGCATGGATTGATCTCCTAAATTTAAAACCCATGAAATCTTAGACTCAGTTCAATAAACAAGTTCAACTCCCAACTAATTTAACGTTGAAAGATAAAATCAAAAATAAAATCCTAGACTTGGGTCATAAAGTCAATTGGTTTAATAAGTTCAATTATTTTAATATTATGAAAAAAAACAACCCTAATTTATTAATATGAAAAACAAAGCATATTCGACCATATCTTCTATACATAGATTAATTTTCTAAATTCACAACGCGTAAAATTGTATATTGGGTTCAATAAAGAAACATAATTTCTAATAAATTTAATATTGAAGGATGAAATAATATATATATATATATATATATATATATTCAAAAAATTTACAAAAAAAAATCAAAAAATTAAAGATAAAATTTAATAGGAAGAAAAAGGATGAAGGATGAAATGGCAACAAAAAAAACTAATTTGAAAAATCACTTAAAATAAAAAGAATAGAAACTAAATTTGTGAGGTAAAAAAATTAGAGGATAAAATTAAAAATAATTTCTAATTTAAAATAATAAATTGAAAAAAAAGAATTGTAATTAAAAAAAAGAAAAAAATATCAAGAAAAAAATAAATTAAAGAGCTATTGTAATTTTTTCAGGGACATTGCATTAATCGAGGTGGAGAGACGAGCAAAAGGTAAAAAAAAGATTCCAATTGGCGCCAAACCAGATGGAACTACAATACATGTGCTGTCCATGTAAGCAGTCACTGTCAAGACAAACCGGAAAACACTCTAGAATGCTATTTTTTGCCACCGTAAATTGTTGCAGCATGCAATAAGTGATTTTCTGAAAATTAATTTTTAAGAAATAAACATAACTTTATACTCGCAAACTACTTATTATCATCATCACCATCTTAATTTTTTTCTAATATTATGAAAATTATGAAAAAACCAAGATGAAATTACCAATAAAACCCTAAAGAGAAGGTTAATTTTTTAAAAAAATTCTAAGGGTTATATAGTTATTAAACTGTGATTAAAAACATGAAAGTCCTCTTACAGCAAGTAAACAAACCTTTTGGTTTTAATAACATTAAGTAATTCCAATATGCTAAAAAGTAATTAATGACCAAGTCACCCCTAATTAAAACAATAATGACCTGTAAATCTTGTGAAAATATTCAATTACCCCTCATAGAAAACTTTGTGTTCTTTTTATTTGAAAACCAAACTTGTCACTCCACCATTTTAATAAATAGTGATTTCTCTTTGGTCCTACATGATGTAGTTTCTCTTAATTAATTAATAAGTCATAAGAATTTAATGATTTTTTATTGGAGGTTTGTCTCCGATGAAGGCAGGTATAAAGAATTGAAAATTGTTCTATTATAAACTTATAATAAAGGTGAACATAGTGGGTTAAGTTTGACCCCCAAAAATGAAAATATTAATGGATATGATAATAAGGATTCAGATCAAAAGAATAGAAAACATCAGGGACTAAAGTGATAAACATTTTCATTGTGATGAAATCGAGATCTAGCTTGGCAATACTGAGCATCTGCAGGGTAGCTTTTACCCATTAGTTAAATCCCCTCTAATTACTTATTGAAGGGGTTTAATGTCATAAGAGTAACGAATAAAACTGGTAGTATAATATATCCACCCGTAATTTGAAATGGCAGGCCTACCTGAAGGCGTTGAGCAGAGAGACGGCAATAATTCTTTGAACAAACCCAGCTGAACAGCCAAAGAAATATTGGTCACAAGCTTCGTGAGTCCCTTTTCTTGAAGAAAGGCAGCATCAAGCGCCGTAGCACCCGCCACGGCAAAATTGACACCGGCCTCTTTGAAACTTTCCATGCTTCCTCCAAAATATGGTGGCACAAATGGAAGACCAAGATATTCAGCTACGTGAAGAAACACAACAACTAAAAAAGTCAATTGTTTTTTTAAAAAAATAAAAAAATATACATCCATGTAATTAGCTGTGTGTGTGTACCAATAAAATCTATGACGAGACGACCATCGGAGCAACGTCCGGTAGGGTGGTGAAAAAAGGTTTCTCCATAAGGAAGAAAGGAAGAGTGGGGAAGATTATCCGGCGGTGACAAGTTCCTTGAGTTTCCAGTATCGGCAAGTGAATCGCCAAAGCTAAAGATTGATGTGTAGCATCCAGTTGTACATGAGACGGTGGATAAGACAAGAAAGTTGAACAAAAACACATTCCATAGGAAGTGAGAAGAATGTGGAGCCATGGAGAACTGAATCAAGATGTTTGAGAAAGAAAGCTTCACGAGAAGTTTATTTTTATCGTTTGGTGACACTGTCTCATTTTCTTGAGGAAGGATTTGGACATCAATAAATTAGGTGAGAATTTGATTGATTAAAGTACTAACATCATTTTTCACGCGACAAAGACCAACTTCTCGCTGTTCCCTATCCCATTATGACGTAGCTCTCTATTTTTTTTTTAATTTTATGGCATAATTATTTATGTTATAATATTTATTTAATTGATAAGCTTCACACGTATTTGTTTGGATTTGTTTAGTATAAGGATTACTTGGATTCTAGTAAAGATATTTTTAATTAAAAAATCATAATAATTTTAGTTATATAGAGTAATTCACGTACTGAGATAGAGATATTGCTTATATTTTATGTCTTCTCTTTATTTATCTAATTATCTCTGCACTTGGGGAACCTTAGCTTTTTGAATTAGAATACGTTGCATTGTTGAATGAAGATGTAGCTACATGTAATGATGAAGTTTTAAAAAAAAAAAATTAATAATTGAGAGTTGCTTTTGTATTTCAAAAAAAAAAATGTAGCTACATGTAATCATTGGGGACATGATGGGTATTTTGTGTTTTAATTATATTGTAAATCATCACTATCCTTAAAAGATATAATCTTTTTAGCTTTTATTGAGGGTTGCTTTTGTATTTTTTATAAAAAGAAATACATGATAAAATAATTTATTTATCTTTAGAATAAATAAAAAAACTAACCAATAATGAGAGGTTTTTTTGTAATTTTAATTTTTGTTGCACAATAAAAAAAATATTGGCGCTCTTGAAGTCAAATAATTTAATCCTTAGGTTAAAGGGTCATTGTTTTACTTTTTACTGTTTTTATTTAATTAATGACTTGGGGTGAGTTCATTTAAGTATTTTAATAAATAAAAAATTAAAAAAATATATGATGACGCGTGTGGCTAATTTAGGAGGCTAAAATTATCATTCTGAGGTTGCTTCTGATGTGTCTAAACGAGTTCTTCATTAAAAAACAGCGCATATATATATAAGTTTGTCGGTTTGTCACTATTGACTATTTTTTTTCTTCTCCTTTCTTTCCTCTTTCTTTTTCAATCTTTACCCCTGCCTTGCAATTTTTTAGATTAGCCATTAAACTTTCTCTTTTTTTATTTAGTCCATATTTTTTTGTTATTGTTTGCTTTGTATTAAATAATTTATGCGATTGGAATTTTATTTATGTTATTTTTTTAATTTATATTTATAATTAAAATCTAAGATAATTTTTTTATTTGATTTATTTTTATTTCACCCTCCACTATTTTCTTTTTATTAGATTTCATCCTTTTTTATTATTATTATTGTTTTTTTTCTTTCCAAAGTTTTTTGAATTGTTTTTGTTTACTCAATTTCAACTTTTTAATTATTTGGATTGTAGCTTCTTAATTAAGCCCGTGTCGAGGATTTCACGGGTTATAAGTTTTGAAAATTAACTCAGCTTTAGGGGGTTTGCTAGGGATTTAGTTATTTTATTTTATATTTTTTAAAGATAATGTTTTTTTAGTTTTATCCTTTTATATTTATTTAATTAGAGATTGGATTCTATTTGTTTTTAACTTTCAATGTCCGTTGTTTTATCCTTTATTTTTTTTATTTGAATGGATTCTCTCAGGTTTTTTTATTTATTTTTTATTAAATCTATTTTTATATATAAATTTTATTTTTAAGTTAAATGTAATTAATTGGTTGAATATAGACAAATAAAGTACTATAGAAGTTCAGAATTATTTTGTAATTATCCAAAAAAAAATTATATATATCATGTTGTGCAATATATATTCCAAAACTTTTTTTTAATTATATGTTATATATATAAAATTAACTCACTCATTCAATCATATTCATAAGAAAAAAAACTCGTTCAATCACTCAATATACATAATACTAATGCAATTCCAATCTGTTCATCCATCGTGTTGGGAAACCTTGGATGCTCTCATCAATTCACGTACTGAGATAGTGAGATAGCAATTTTAGAGAATACAGAGTAATTAGTACTGTCAATGGTATTGAATGAATTGGCTGGTATCCACCTTTCTGTTTAAAATTATTTAAAATCCCGAGATGAAATCCTTCAAGTTACAGAGGAAAGGATATAAACTTAAATGGAAACGCAAATTAGAAAATAAATTGAAGAAAATGGGTCTTATAGAAGAATATGTGTTATTGTGGTAAATATTATTTTTTAAAATAGTTTTTTGAAAATATATTAAAATAATATTTTTTTATTTTTTGAAATTTAGTTTTTATATTAGCGTGTTAAATAATTTAAAAATATAAAAAAATTAATTTAAAATAAAAAAATTAAAAAAAATTAAAAATATAATTGAACTACAATATCAAACACCGCTTTAAATCATTCTAGCGGACCAATGATATGATATATCAACCATTACTCACTTATCAGGCTGGGAGGGGATTCACTCGTCTCACGAAGAACGTGTTTAATATTATGGTATTTGTTATTTTTTAGAGTGTTTTTAATTTGAAAATTTATCTAAATAATTTTATTTTTTTTACATAAATATATTAAAAAGATTCAAAAACATAAAAATAAATTAATTAAAAATTACAAATTTTAAAAATACATCGCTAATCACGTAACGAAACAAGTTCTAAAAAGATATAAAAAAACTTCACATGAGCTCAAAGGCTCAATACAAACTGAAAATGTTAATAATTTGCTTCCACAAGACAAAAGAAAAAAAACAAATCACGTCTAAATTAATAATTAAAGTCGACAATAATTGACCTTTTCTTGTTTCTTAGTTCAAACGTGACAAGCACTAAATTTAAATTGTCAGCTTTATTGACGAAAGTGACCACTTTTTTTTTTTTTTTAAATGCCATCATTTTCGATCGATGACCACTAACCAGCCTTTTACAAGGCACAAATATGATTCTTCACATGCAGCCATTCTTACTTGGGCCCCCCTAGTTGAAACGACGTGGTATATAAAGACAGTAAAGCATTTCGATTTTTTTTGTAAATAAAAAAAAAAATATGTGACTCCATAAAAAAAAGTTAATAAACAAAATCAGGGCCAAGTTAGGTTACCTCTCACTTGCACCTGTACTATACTAGTCAATCCATATTAAATTTGTTCTTTATCTCTATCAAATCTGGTAATAATTAAATTCAATTAACTCTTGAGGATTCTTGATATTATAATGGAATATGTTTTTTAAAATAATTTTTTGTTAAAAAATGAATTAAAATATTTTTTTTATTTTTTATATCAGTCCATCAAAACCATTCTAAAGAAAATTTCAAAATTAATTAAATATTTTTTTCAAATTAAAAAGACTTTTAAAATACACTTAAAAACAAAATAAAAAACAATATTAAACACCCTGAGATAATACTTGATATGTGATGACTTTGGTAAAATTGTTATCATTATAGATGACACTGCTTATTCAGAAAAAAAAATTTAATAATTATTAAATCTTAGATTGTGAAGGCTATTTACTTCCTGATCCCACATTATATTGTGATAATCTCAGTGCTATCAACATGGCTAAAAATACTGTCTTCTATCATCGCACGAAACATATTGAGATTGATGTTTATTTTATTCGGGAACAAGTTGCTCGTGGTAGTCTTTCTCTGCAACATATTTCTGGTCCAGCTCAAATCATTAATATCTTTACAAAACTTTTATACACTGTCAAGTTTCTACCAAATAGAACCAAGCTCTTCATCAGTCCAATACCGCCTTGAGCCTGAGGGGGGATGAATAGATACAGTCTATCAACCATGATTATATCTCCATGATTTTATTCCTCTGTTTAGTATACGTGATTTCCTTCCATGCACAGTATAATAGGCAGTAATCATATTTTCATGTATAGCACAATAGACAGCTATAATATTAGCTATGTAACCGTTACCCATGCTTCTGTAATCTCTATTTAAAGATAAATAATATCAAAGGAAAGACAAGTTAGTTTTCCTACACATTAACCTCTGCAACATGAAGACGCAATAGAAAACTCTGGCATACATTTCCTTAAAAGGTGTACAGAAACATGGAAGCAACCAAAAGCAAGAAAATAGGTATACCAGCCACGGGAACTTTAACCTTCCCAGCATAGAGAGTTTTAGCTCTGACTACATCAAGCGTTGTCACACCAAACAGTTTCTTCTCGTCAAATGTCCCTGCCTTCTTGAAAACTTCAGCAGCTATCGGGACAGTAGAATGCACTGGATTGCTTATCATATTAACCAGAGCCTAATCCCATCAATGAAATCAAAATTATCAACAATATACATATCCAGCAAGGCAGAGGAAATAAGAGAACGAATTCTCATTTCTTGAACATTTATATCCCAGAAATAAGAAAACCTTGAATCTAATACTTTGCATTTGTTTTCCCTGGTTGTGCAACATGAAGACTTCAAACAGACCCATTAATTAGTTGATATATAAGCATATAGCTAGCAAGAGTTATGGACCTGAGCACGAGAATTGATGTGGGAGAGGGATGAGATTAGTGGGTTTAACTTCATAAGCAAAGCCAACGGCTGCCCTATGCCACCTGCTGCACCAAGTATTGCCACTTTGCGTTCTGGGCTAGACTCTGTTGATGAGTATGATCGGCCAACAAGGTGCCTGGATGTGCATGGCCTTAATGCTGCCCGAGAAGATCTTAACACTGCAGCCTTCATTTTGCAAAAAGGAATGGAACAGGAAGAGAGTGGTAGAAGAGAAGACTAGTTCACAGTGAGGAATCTCTAAAAGCAAAAGTTTTTAAATTTGTGGTTTTGGTTGGAGAGGTCGCTGCCACTCTGTATGCTTTAATTTAGAGCACGAGCATGAGCACGTCAGCTAATGCAAACATTTTCCCTCACGCCCGCGAATAAAGTTCGTGTCAGCTTTTGATACTGTCTCCACGGGTGCAACCAATTTTCCAAATTTTGTTTAAATAAAAACAAGTTACCAAATCTTTGGAGTCTGCTTCCGGATGGGTAATAAGAAAATGGCCAAGAAACTAAAAAGAATAGCGGAATAGGGCGGCGAACTCAATTCAAATACCAAGCATCATGGTCCATGGTCTTAACAAGCTGCACACGAATTGTCTGAAAGTCCATTAAATCCAAAGTGAAAAATGTTAGGATACTGGCATGCAAACCCGACAAGATAAAAGGTAATGGATGGGATAAAATGAGAAATGAGACACACAAGAATTTACATGATTCACCCAATTTGGCTACGTCCACGGGCAAGTATAGAAGGATTTTACTAAGTAATGTAGGAATTACAACCTCTCTCAAATAATAGGAGAACAACTAAAATCTCTCTATTACTAGGAGAAAACACCTCACTTACTCTCTCACAAATACCTCACAACTTTGTAGGATTACTCTCTCTTCACTCTCTCTTCTTTCTCTCTACTTGCTCTCAAGTTTCTCTCTTGTAGTGTGCACATAGGCTTGAATGCATTGCCTATTTATAGGCAAGAGTGAGGGTATAATGGTCATAAATTTAGGAGGAATATATGCCTAACAACTCATCCTCCACTCATACTCCACTAATTTTGCCAACTCATCTCCCACTCAAATCCCATCAATTATGCCAACTAATTAAATGGCTTTACATTCTCCCACTTGAAGACTTTGATGATTTAATCAAGTCTTCACACTTGATCATTTATGATTCTTCCATCATTTCTATACTTGCCATCTTCATGCTGCTTACGTTTCTGCTAGGCCATAAGAAGATCTGCACCATATATACTTATCAGTGTTGACTAGTTTGGTCAAAGCATCTGCTGGGTTTTCCTTTATGTGAACCTTTTGAAAATCCACACTTCCAGCTTCCACCACTTCACGAACAAAGTGATACTGAACATCTATGTGTTTTGTTCTTGAATGAAACGCTGGATTCCTTGCGATATGCAAGACACTCTGACTATCACAATACAAAGGAATCTTCTCTTGTTTGTGCCCGAGCTCCTCCATAAGTTTCTTCATCCATATTGCTTCTTTACAAGCTTGTGTAGCTGTCATGTACTTCAACACTTTGTGGATAACGCTACAACGATCAAGTTTAGAGACTCAGCTCACAGCTCCTCCTGCAATTATGAACACATAGCCTGTAGTAGATTTTCTTTTCTCAAGGTCGCCAACAAAATCTGAATCAACATAACCTCTGATAGTAGATTCTGATCCTCCATAACATAATGCAGCATCTGAGGTACCCTTGATGTATCTCAAGATCCTCTTAATAGTATTCCAATGCTCTCTACGAGATTTGCCATGTATCGACTAGTCGCTCCCCCTGCTAGTGCAATGTCTAGTCTTGTACATATCATGGCAAACATTAAACTTCCCATCGCTGATGCATACGTGATTTTCGAGACATCTCCATCCTCTCTGCTTCATTGCTAAGAGACATACTTGAGGATAATTTGAAGTTAACAGGAAGTGGGGTGGAAATTGGCTTACAATCTTGCATGTTGAAGCGTCGCAAGATCTTCTTCAAATAATTTTTCTGAGAAAGCCAAATCTTCCTCTTACTTCTGTCTCGGAGAATTTGCATCCCTGGAATCTTGTTTCTTTGGTCCCAAGTCCTTCATATCAAACTCCCTAGCCAACTGTGCCTTCAATTCTTGGACTCGATCTTTGTTGGGGCCTATTACCAACATGTCATCCACGTACAAGAACAAAATGATGAAAACATCATCTTCTTCAAACCTCTTATAATACGTACAATGGTCTGAACTGAGTCTGTTGTACCCAAAGCTAATTATGAAGGAATCAAATCTCTTGTACCAACACCTCGGCGCCTGTTTGAGACCGTATAGAGATTTGTTCAACTTGCAAACCAAGTTCTCCTTGCCTGTTTCAGCAAAACCCTCTGGTTGGAGCATATAAATTTCTTCTTCAAGTTCTCTATGAAGAAATGCAGTTTTCATATCTAACTGCTCTAAGTGAAGATCAAATATAGCACACATCGCCAAGACTACTCTGATTGTAGTAAGTCGTACCACTGGAGAAAATATCTCATTGAAGTCTATTCCTTCTTTCTGAGCATATCCTTTCACCACCAATCTTGCACGATACCGCTCCACTTGATCATTGCCATCACGCTTTATCTTGTAAACCCATTTGTTGCCAATGGCCTTCCTTCTTTGTGGTAGCGGAACAAGATCCCAAGTGTTATTCTTGTATAGAGCTTCAATCTCCTCTTACATTGCTGTCATCCACATAGATACATCTGTGCTTTTGATAGCCTCATGGAAAGTTGATGGCTCTCCATCCTCTGTTAGAAGACAATATGCAATATTGCTCTCAGTAACATATTCTGAGTGCCAAGCCGGTGGTCTTCTTTCACGAGTTGACCGTCGAACTTCAGGAGTTTCAGACTATGTTTGTTCTTGTTCTTCAGGTTCTGGCGCAACTTCAGAAGAAGTATGATTCTGAGTATTTTCCATCTGGACTACTGTAGTCTCCTTTAGAATGCTATTATACTCTTCCATTTGCATTTTACCTTCTGCAAATATGACATCTCTGCTGATGACTACCTTGTGGGCAGTGGGATCCCACAAGCGATACCCCTTCACTCCATCAGCATATCCCAAGAATACACATTTTCTGGATTTTGAATCCAGCTTGCTGACTTCTTGAGTATTGTACATCACGTACACAGGACTTCCAAATATATGTAATTGAGAATAATCAGCTGGCTTTCCAATCCACATCTCCATCGGTGTCTTCAGCTCAATTGTAGTTGATGGAGATCGATTTATCACATAACAAAGCGGTATTGATCGTTCGCCGGAATGACTTTCCTAGACTCGCGGCCTTCAACATTGCTCTCATTCTTTTTAATAGAGTTCTATTCATCCGCTCGCCACTCCATTTTCGTGGAGTGTATGCCGTTAATGAATCGCCTTTTGATACCTTCATGTTGGTGAAGTTATCAAATTCATCATCGGTATATTCTCCTCCATTGTCGGGTCCTCAAACACTTGATCTTCTTTTCAGATTCAAGTTCCACCCGCGCTTTGAAAGTTTTAAAGACTGCGAACACATCTGCCTTCCTTCTAATTAGATACACCCAACATCTCCTGGAGAAGTCATCTATGAATGATACAAAGTATCTTGCTCCTCCCAAGGATACAACCGGTGCTTGCCAAATATCAGAGTGAATCAGGTCTAAGATGCATTTGCTCTTAGTTGTTGATGTGCCAAACTTTAACCTGTGTTGTTTACTTGTAACACAATGCTCACAAAAGGGTAAAGTAACCTTTGTAAGCCCAGGGAGTAACTTCTGATCAGAGAGAACTTTCAAATCTTTCTCTGACATGTGGCCTAGTTTTTGATGCCACATCATTGTCTTCTCTTCTGCAGGACTGGCTGATGCGATTGACGCTTCTGCCCCATGATGTGTTTCTCCCATTAATACAAACATGTTTGCAACTATTTTTCTCGCCTTTAAAACTACCAGCACTCCTTTGACAATTTTCATTATTCCATTGTCTGTTCAGATCTTACAGCCAAGACTATCAAATTGTCCCACGGACAAAAGATTTTTCTTTAAGTCTTTCACATGACGCACTCCTGTAATAGTACGAATTAAGCCATCATACATCTTCAATTTGATGGTGCCAATGCCAGCAATCTCTAAAGCATGATTATCACCCATGAACACTTTGCCTGCAGAGATGGGTTCATATGTATGGAACCAATCTCGATTAGGAGTCATATGCCATGTTGCTCCTGAATCCATTAGCCAGACCTCAGTAAGCTCTTCTCTATCTGTAGAGATTGTCGCTGCTTCACTATATAAAACCTCCCCATCTTCTGAGGTGCTCGCAACACATCCTTGAGGTTTTGATGACTCTGTAGTATTCTCTATACCCTTTTTAAACCAACAATCCTTTTTGAAGTGCCCTTTTCTGCCACAGTTGTAGCATTTCACAGCATTTCACAGTCTTCTTACTTCTTGATTTGGACCTCCCTTGCCTTTGACTCCCACTGGAGCCACGCTTTGTTGATCTCCCTCTTGACACCAATAATGCCTCTGCTTGGTTTGAACTATTTCTGTCTCCTTTATTTTTGCACCTATTTTCTTCTTCCAAGATAGCGGCTGCAACATCATCAAAGACTAAATAGTCTGTGAGGATATTATTGGTCAAGTTGATAATGAGCTGATCATATGAATCTAGGAGACTTTGAAGTAGAAACTCTGCACGTTCACTTTCCTCTATTTATTGACCCAACGTAGTGAGTTGTGAAAATAGAGTCCTTATTGTGTTGATGTGGTCAGTCACCGCCGTGGTTTCTGCCATTCGAAGGGTATAAAGTCTCCGCTTTAAGAAAATCTTATTGTGCAAAGACTTGGACTCATATAGCTTTGTTAGAGTCTCTCATATCTCCTTAGCTGTTTTCTTCTCCGCCACACTTGATAATACTTCATCAGCTAATGCTAAATGTATGTTAGCAATAGCATTGCCATCCATCTCATTCCATTTTGCATTATCAGTGATCTCCGCGGGCCGATCCCCAATTGCTGTCAAGCAATTGTCTTTCCTTAAGATTACCTTGATTCTCATTTTCCACAGTGAGAAATTGCTCTCATTGAACCTCTCAATCTCGTACTTTGCTGCCATTTTATTCACCGTGATCTATTCAGCTATCACCGTTTCACAGATCTGTAACGTATATAGAAATAGTATCGTGTGAATAATACTTCACTAAGTAAGTTCTCAGGAAAGATTGGAGGGGTCACAAACGGTCCCGCTTAAAACCCAATCTCCTTAGACAGAACTTCCTAAACTGTATTTAATCACCGCATTGACTTTCTATATACGCCAACAGTAACGTATGTGAACAGTACCGTATGGATGAATAGTGCCGTATAGGTGAATAGTAACCATATACACGAATAACTTTTGTGTATTAACAACGCCAACCAGAAGGCTCTGATACCACTGTTAGGATACTGGCATGCAAACCCGACAAGATAAAAGGCAATGGATGAGATAAAATGAGAAATGAGACACACAAGAATTTACGTGGTTCACCCAATTTGGCTATGTCCACAGGCAAGTATAAAAGGATTTTACTAAGTAATGTGGGAATTACAACCTCTCTCAAATAATAGGAGAACAACTAAAATCTCTCTATTACTAGGAGAAAACACCTCACTTACTCTCTCACAAATACCTCACAACTTTGTGGGATTACTCTCTCTTCACTCTCTTCTTTCTCTCTACTTGCTCTCAAGTTTCTCTCTTGTAGTGTGCACATAGACTTGAATGCATTGCCTATTTATAGGCAAGAGTGAGGGTATAATGGTCATAAATTTAAGAGGAATATATGCCTAACAACTCATTCTCCACTCATACTCCACTAATTTTGCCAACTCATCTCCCACTCAAATCCCATCAATTATGCCAACTAATTAAATGGCTTTACAAAAAATACAATCACTGCAGGATGGAGCACCATCGTGGGATGAATTGGCAATACAATAACCTCCTCCCCATAAACGGCAACACTGTTTCATCACCAAATATTATAATCTTCTTTGTAAAATGCAGTTGTATCCACCTCATTCATTTGTATTTCCTCCCAATGGCTCTAGAAAAATTAAAACCTTTCTATATAGAACCAAACTAATAATGTTATTAGCATTACGAGGAACAAAGAAAGCAGAAAAGGGGTGGAGGAGAGAGATCCTATGCCGAAGGAGGCACGCTTCTGTCTCATCTCTTATTTTCTTGCTACAAGGCATGCATGTTCTTTTTTCTAACAATGAAGTTATGATAAGCAATTGAGCTGCCGAATTTTTATGTCACGTACCTATAAAGTGTAACTTGGAGCTCTCAAAACATCAGGGAGCTGAGTGCATCAGCATATAATCCTTGTGTATCTATCTCCCGTGTTGAGGGGGTTGTATCGGTACTTGTGGTCTTGAGAAAGATGAATTAGTATTTAATTGATGGAACAGAATCTGGAGAGGTTCTATGAGCTCTGTAAATAGACCAGAACATAAAAACTGAATTGCAGAAGCTAATCATAAAACTGAGATCAACTCTATATTGCACTTGGCCATACATATATAAACAACCTCATCGACAAGACAACTAAATTAATTCACATCACATATCCAACTCCTTTCTAAAATTGACAGAGTGCTATAGAGTTTAAACTTCATTAAGGATGGGTTAGAATTGGAAGCTGAAAGCAGTGACAGGACTAGTAACAATTTCATACAAAGAAAGGAATCCCATCTTTCCTCTTATTTCTAGTTATAATGTAGAAAGTGATGTCTAGGCTCGTGTTACTGTGGCTTCAATTCCTCCAATTTACGAATCGCAGAAATGTAATAGCATTAGCTCAATTACTGGGGGTTTGGAGGTCTGCTGTTTGCGGCTGAAACTCGAGATCCCCACTCCAGCAGCTCTTTGCTAGTGTCATCCTTGTGCGCGAAAATCTCAATGAAACAGAGAGAATCCTTTTGTTCTCCTGTTGCTGTCGCTATTGCTGCTGTCAATTCATCCTCCGTGCGCACCTGTATTTCACAGCATAATCCATCAGCTTATCTTGAAGAAATCAATCTCAGTCATTACTTGCGAATTAGCTTCATAAATTTGTCTTTTAGTTTGTTGAATGTATATATTGCCACCCTGTTCTATGAGGTTTGCAATTCAAAGAAGTTTATGGTATAGGATCACTTGTTCTTTCTTGTGGTTAGAGATCTATAACTCGAGGAGTGGATAGAAATTACTCAATGCTGCAGTTGAGAAACGATGGGACTATGGGAACAGCCTAAGGGAAAATTTTGCTAAAAGCACATTAAAAATAAGTGAAGGGGAACAGTCTGAATTTGGAGCAGAAGTAAAAACGATTTGAAGGGAAAAACGAATATCTCAAATCTATTTATGCTAACCTTTGCTGTCCAGCATTTGCCTTCGCCATTGTGGATGGCATTAACAAGGCCAGTGTAGTCCCAGTTCTTGATCACATTGTAAGGACCATCATGAATCTCTACTTCAATCGTATAACCTCCATTGTTGATGAGGAATATGATAGTCCTTTGCCCACATCGGATCATAGTTGAAATATCCTGAGCTGTTACCTGAGCAAGGAGAAAACTGTTAACCATATGGTACAACTTACAAATTTTGCATGCATCAAAATGAACCAGTAAATTGGCATAGAGAAGTTACAATCATGACTAGAACACGATCAGGATTTGAAACATTTTCTTTAGGTATTGCCATGGGTTATAGCAATAAATAACAAACTGCAACCTATTTCAATTTCCCTTACGCTATCTTTATAACCACAGTGACAATTTTTTATATACCCAAGATTGAATACTGGTTTACAAGTGACAGAAGTTTTGGCACTCAAACAGAGTAGATTTTCTTTTTGTTTTTCTTCCCTTTTGTATGTATTTCCTTAAAGCCACATGATGGTGAAGAGTTTCCAATCATTGCAGATGAGATACTGAAGTGTATTTCAAATGGTATCACTCACCTGAAAACTCCCATCACCTATACAGGCAATCACACGCTTATCTCTAGCTGCCTGAGCATAACCAAGAGTTGCACCAACTGACCAGCCAATTGATCCATACTGCATCTGAAATTCATACCTGCACAAAATTGTTAATGAACAGTTACCAACCTGTTTAAACTTAAATCATAGAGGAGCTTAAATTGCTCTTATTAAAGACTCCAACTTACCCACAGTTCTCAGGGAGGCAGAGTTTCTGACAGTTAAACCATGAGTCTCCGGTTTCAGCAATTACAGCAGAATCTCCACCTAACATGTTCTGTTGAATGTTCAATTTTGTTACAACAATTGGAAGTAAACAATAATTAAGTAGGAAAAAACAAGAATGCCGATCCTAAGTATTTACTGTTCAGAATCTTCAATCAAAACTCATTTAAGAGACCTAGCAATCCATGTTATCATGGTGACTAACCCCATTCGATTACATGGATGGCAAAATGACAGTGGATGCGCAAACGACCTATACAAGCATTTTCCCCCCCTTCTGAAATGAAAAGGGATATAAAGGAAAGAAGCCAGGACAAACATGCAAGATATACATTTAGACTTTTAATATTCACAAGAAGCATATCCGTTAATAACCAAAGGAATTGTTTAGGCCTCTGACATAATCCAGTTAGAAATATTGCATCATATCATTCTTTTTTAGCCTTACCTGAATGTGCTTGAAGAGTACATTGACCCTAAGAGGCTCATCTTTCTCACGCATCAAAGGCATGCCAGGAGGGACAAAGATGCGTCTGTAATTTTCCAAAGCTGTGCTGTTTTTCTTCAGTTTTTTGGCCAAAGCACTTAAGAAGTCAGCCATAAAAACCCATCCAAGCGAAAGGCCATTGCCAATAGTCACACGATTAGGCTGCACTATGATTGATTTCTCCTTCTTGATCAGCAAAGAATATCCAACAGAGCTATAATCATTGAAGATGGGACCAACAAAAACATAAGCATCAGCAGACTCTACTATCTCCGCACAGAAGCTGGTGCTGACAGCACCCCAATAAGTCCCTATGAAGTGAGGGTGGTGCTCTGGCACTAGCCCTTTCCCAGAAGGCATAACAGCTATGGGATATCCACTGGCATCTGCTAATTCTATAAAGGCCTTCTGCGCCTTTGCTACTCTAAGCTTGGGTCCGCCAATAATGACAGGCTTCACAGCTTTATTCAGAAATTCGGCAGTTGCTTCAACAGCTGCTTCTAATCCTAAATAGTTGCTAACCCTGCATGAAAAGCAAAGAATAGCTGCTTCAATATCTCTATAACAAATATTTCATACAAGTAATGATTATTAAACAAGTCAAAACACAATCTCTTGAGCTATAATTTGTCCTTGTCTATCAATAAAACTGGCCACCAAGCCTAATTACTACAACATACAAAATCTAATAATGTGCCAGTTCTTTCTTTCTTTTTTCCCTTTTCCTATTTTTCCACTTTGAGAGAAACGAACTTCAACGATCATATTTAACGCTATAATTAACTACTAACCAAAAACTTCTCCTCTAAAACACAGAAATTGTATCTGCTTAACTCTGCTTCAATTTTACCCCTAAACAAAATCCATTTGTTAACTTCGTTTCACTTTCGTATGTCAGCATATTATCGCAGCGCAGGGTCTTGCTCATGTTCTTGTACAACCTTATTCCTTTCCTTTTTCTTCTAAGAGGAAAAAAAAAACTCTGTTTACTTTTTTCTGCAAGCATTTTATGGACAATTTCTTCTATCTGCTCATGATCGTCAGAGCTATCTATATATTAGTTCATTCCAATCACCATTATTCACATTGCTTCTAATCTACCATTATCTTACTTACAAATTGACAAAGTATCAAAAAGTCATAAATATTAAACCTATGATTGAGCTCCCCTTTCAATTAAACTAATCAAATTGCATCAAGTTCATGATTCATGAAAAACAAACAAACTATATACTCCCTATTCTAAACAAGGAGACTAGAAAAATGAGAGAAAAGACTTACTTGGGTGCCAGAAAGAATGGCACAGGTTCCCTAGAGAAAGTTGGATGAGGGATTCCAGACAAATTACAGCTTATACTAATATAAGCTGGTTTACTTTCCTTAAGAGCAGTAGAGATTGCCGTGTCAATCTGCTCATGTGCATCGTCCAAGTTGGTCACCACTGCCTGTCACACATTACCACCACCATTACCCCATTATGAGATATAACACACAACATATACTGAAGTTCCTTGTGCACCAAAATCATTACGTAAACATAAAAAGGATCCATGATTTTCCTCAAATACATTTTTCTAACACAAATCAATGAGTATTATTATGGAAGAACAGAATTGCTTCACGTGATAATAACTTTGCACGTATAGCATTGATTTATTAGTAACTTACTTGAACGCAAGTGACCGTCTGGAAGCACCTGAGCTCCTGTGTAAAATCAGGCAACCCAGTAGTGTGATGCAGAATCCTGTTCGTTCCATAATCATTGGAATTGGGCCCACCAACAATACAGATAATAGGCAAATTCTCACTATAAGCACCAGCAATCGCATTAAGCACACTAAGCCCACCTACAGTAAAAGTCACCACACATGCCCCGACACCTTTGGCACGTGCATAACCATCAGCAGCATAGCCAGCGTTCAGCTCGTTACAGCAGCCGATCAAGTTCAGCTCTGGTTCATCTATCAAATGGTCTAAAAGTGTCAAGTTGAAGTCTCCGGGAACAGAGAACACATCACTCACGCCGATCTCTACTAGCCGCCGAGCTAAATGATGCCCCAAAGTTCCACTGAAGGTATGGCCAGGAACAGGAGCTGGAGCTGGAGCTGAGCTGGGATGTGCCATTGAGCCAAGTTGGTTTGCAGATTAATTCCACGATAAAACAAATGTAACGCAAAAATATGAAGTGAGGGTTTGAAGCTTTAAGAGGGTAACGAAAGAGTTGATAGTGTTTGGTTGGTTTTGGAGGGTTGTGTGTGTGATTATATAGGTTTTGACAGGTGGGGTTTTAGTGTAAAATGAAGTGCTGGTTCTTCAGGTATTGGTTTTGAAAGCTATGGGCAATTGATGGCAAGGCCAAGATGAGAAGGAGGAAGCTTGAGAGAATAGTAAGACATCCACTAGCAACAATATCTGGGGAACATGAAAAACTAGGGTCTATTATTACATGGTGTGGGTTTTGGTTTCTTAATTCTTGTTTTTGCAGCTGGTTTTACTACAAAAAGGACAATAATTGAAAAATAATTAAAAAGAAAGAAAAATCAGAGATGGTGATTGTTGCCTGCTGTCTCGTTTTTAACTCGTACGTTTTGGATTTCCACTTGGATTGGATTGGATGTCACCAGCTTTAAAGACGTGTGGATTGGCGTAGATTTTACGGCGGTTGAAATTATTTTTTAAAATATTTTTTATTTTTAAATATATTAAAATTCAATTTTAATATTAACATATTAAAATAATTTAAAAACATCAAAAATAAATTAATTTAAAATTAAAAAATTAAATTTTTTTCAAAAAAAAAAACTTTTTCTCACCTTTAAAAACATTCAAGCGCGTAAAAGATGGAGGCGGCGTTGTGTTAGAATTCTATGCTCCTTGAATGTGCTCTCTAATTCTTTTCTTTTCTTTCTTCTTTTTCAAAAAAGGAAAAACAAATTAGTGCTCTTTACTACAATCCCACGTATTGTAGACTTTTAGGCACGAATTTTATGGATGTTTTCCAGTGTGGTTAAAATATTATTTGTTTAAAATTTGAAATATTTTTAGGTTTAAAATTAATTATTTTTTATATTTTTAAATCATTTTAATTTACTGATATAAAAATATTTTTTTAAAAAGTGTTATTTTAATATATTTCTAAATAAAAAATATTTTAAAATATAATATCTATTACACTTTTTAAAAAAAAACTATTCATATATTTATCAGTTATACCCGTAATTGATTCGCAATTAGCAGTGCTATTGCAGGGCATGCTTTCTTTTTGTTTTTCTAGACTCGGACTCAAAAGAATCTCATCCTGAATTCTCTGTTTTTTTTTCAAGGACCAGAGATTTTAATTTAATTTATTTTGTTCTGCCACAGCCCCATAAAATGAAATTGAATATACACATTCATATATAACTGTTCATACACGTAAAATAAAAAAAAAAAAACACAAAAAATTTTAAAAATATTTTTTCATCGCATAAACAAAAATGATCTTAATCATCAAACTATGACCCTTTTATTGACATTTCTTTTAAACAAGCTGGTTTTCCTTGTTCATCTGGAGGCGTAATTATTTTGAAGCAGCAAAAGTTGAAAATTGAGTGCAAATGTTTTGATGGGAGGGGCGGATTCTTGCAGGAGTCAGAATTGTCTCCGTACAATAATATCTAACAATCACTCAATAGCCTGTCGGTGGCTTATTTGTTGTGACTTGACATTTAGAGAATACTCGTTAATTCTAGCAACTATATTTGTATTGTTTGATTTCGTGTATCTATCATAGCAACATATTTTTTATTACTATTTTTAGATATTATAGAAATTTTATTAACAACTTCTCCTCAAAACTTACTAAAAACATAAGTAAATAATAAAAAAAATCAGTAATTTTGACAATAAACCTATGTTTTTTTTAGCAACTTCATTTTATTCAGGAGTATCTGTATATAAAATTTGGTGAATGGTTCCATTTAAAGCAAACAACTCACATAATTTATTAGAGGTGTGTTCCCCACCCAAATCACACCTAAAATATTTGATAACAACAGAATGTTGTTTTGACAAGAGCTTGAAAGGCTTTATATATCTCAAAGAATTCAGGATGATGTTTCATTAAATAACCCCAACAATAATGAGTATGATCATCAATCAAAGATACATAATATCGAGACCTTTTTTTTGTGGAAACAAGAGAAAATCCCCATACATTAGAATGAATCAAGTCAAATGAAGAAGAAGAAATGGAAATACTTCAATTAAAAGATAAAGCAAACAATTTTGTTAGTTTACATTCACTACAATAAAAAATATCACAAGTTTGTAAATTTTCTAAAGCTTTTCTAGATGCCAAAAATCTCAAATGAGAAGACAAAACATGATGTAGATGAGAATGTCATAAATAAAAACTAGAAGATGGAGTCGAATGAAAAGAAGACAAATGAACACTAGTAATAGCAGCAACAATAACAGACACTTTTAACTCATCCAAAATATATAATTCATTCTTTATAAGACATGTCCCAATTAACTTTTAAGATTGCAGATCTTGTATATAGCAAAAATAAGAGGAAAAAATGACTAAATAATCATAAAAATCACATAACTGACCAATAGAAGCAAGATTCAATCTGAGTTTTAAAATAAGATAAACATTAGGGAGAGACAAGTGAGGTGTGACAACAGAATCAACACCTGTTAAGGACATGAGATTGCCATCAACAGTCATAACAAGGATAGAGGACGAAGAGGACACATAAGTAAAAGATAAAAAATTTAGAGACATATGATGTGAAGCACAAGAATCTAATACCCATTCAGAATGTGACATACCTGAGGAGCTATGAGGTAATTAGCCTACAAAAGAAGAAGTGAACATTGTTTATAGCTGTAAGGAGAGAAACTTTTGAAATTGTTTAGCTAGAGTACTAGGATAAGTGATAGAGCCTGATGAAATTACTGCTGCAGTATTGTGGTGAGGTGGTTAATAACCTTGAGGTGGTCTATGACCATTAGATTGTGACTAACTACCATACTTTCAAGCTTGATTATATTGTCTCAACTTGGGACACTAAGCCTTCCAAGAACCTTTACGCTCACGAAACTACACTCGTTGAAGGCAACCCTTGTGTAAGGCTTATTCTGATTATTAGAGAATGACTTAGAGGGTACTTTTAATATAGAAGGATTCGAAGCAGATAGAATTTTTTTTCCAGAATAAGACCGGAGATGTATTTCTTCAGTCAGTAAAACTCACTAGCAACAGAGGGCAATGGAGAACGATGCAAAATTGAACCTCTAAATCCTTTAAAATCACTGTGAAATGATGTTAAAAATTGTATCAATCATTGATACTCTCTACGATCAATATAGGCACACATGCCTTTAATTCTGCTAATTCTGTAAGAGCCACTTGATCCCAAAGATCTATCACAACAGAATAAAACTCATGAATACTCTTATTTTTCTTGTAAAGAGCTCGTATGTCATTCTCTAATTGATACTGTTTTGTAAAATTTGATTGTATGAATAACCTTTGCAGATGATCCCAAACCTCTTTTGTTATCTCATACTTCACCAACTGTATACCTATGGAATGCTTAATAGAATTATTAATCAAAGTAACAATCTTTGCATTGTTTACTTCCCATACATCTATCAAAGCAGCATACCCTTCATCAGTATTCATAGGTATCACATAAGTTCCACTAACATATCCCCACATCTTTTTACCCTTAAAAAAATTTCTCATTACATAACTCTAATACAAATAGTTCTTTCCATTCAACCTCACACTCACAGACTAAAGGGAATCATCTTTTTCAGTAGTCATAATCAATAAACAAAGAAAACCAGAATGCAAAAGAAGCGAAAAACAAAATACCAGATTGTAGAAATTGAACAAATATCATAGAAACTGAAAAAATATCTATCAAATTTACAGAAACATACGTAAATACCAAATTGCAGAAACTGAAGAGAAAACAAAATACCAAATTACAGAAACATTACCAAATTGCTGAAACTAAAGGGAAGATGAAATACCAGATTTGCAGAAACTAAATAAATATCACTCTAAAAAATTAGATCCGTGAAAGTTGTGTTTGAGAATAAGTCTCGTTCTATGAAACCATGCTTTGATACTATGTTAAACAATTCAAATTAAACAAAAATAATATGAAAATAAAAGAAGAGATGGTTAAAGTTTCATTGATCACTTTTTTTTTTTTTTACGATGACTCTCACTCATCTCATACTCGTATGGACAAAAATGTATCCAAAATTATATTTTGAACCAAAATGTAAGAGTTTCAAACTAAAACATATATAAAAAAATTCAAAGGCAAATTTCTTTTAACAATGCGCTGGATGTACAGTACTGGCAAATAAAAGACCTTATTTGCTTGCCTCTTTATGAATTTTGATCCTCAACTTTTAATAAATTTTTTTTCTTATTTAATAAAATCGAGTTTTTTTAATATAAAATGAAAGAGATTTTTCTGGCATTCTCATAATCTCATAAAAAAACTAAATTAAAGCAAAATGGACAAAATCAATAAAAAGAAATTTAATGATCAAAGAAAAAAAATATATTCCAATCCGAGTAAACTGTCTTGGTGCACACTTATTTTTCCATAGCTTTTAGGTTTTCGTTAATAAATCCACTTAACTATAATCTTAACTGATGCAATTTTGGTTGCCATCCCAAATTTTACCTATTGCAACTTGATCTAAATTTTGATTATTGAAGATAAAAAAGAATATTTCAATTTGAGCAAATTATAAAGAAACTTTGGATGATAATAATTCTATCTGTTGCAAATGCCATCATCATACACAGTAACAGTCTGATGGTTTGAAGATTGACCCATTATGCCTATCAGTCTAATCTTGCCCAATGAAGATTGGGCCAGATAGGCTTTCCATGCTGTGTATTTCGCTGTTGGCAAGCACCTGCTTACTAGTGAACCCATTCAGCAAGGGAACGATCAAATTCCAGTGAGTCTGGATTTTTAAAAGTCATTTTTGGAGAGGAGATTTTCTGGATTTGAAAAGAAATATCATCATATATAGAGAGACTGTAGGGTTTTTTTTTTTCCTTGAGAAAGAAAAATCATATATTTTTTCTTATGATATTCATGAATTTTAAACCTATCATCCGTCATATTAGATAGATAGATAGGCTATAATCCATAAGCCCTCGGACTGGCTTAACTTAATATTAAGCACTAGCTATTATGTTTTCAACTTAATAATTGAAATAAAGTAAAAAAAACAAGTTGCGTTCATATCTTATAATATGTCAAATAATCAAAAGACGGAATAATCAAATTTAGCAAAAGGTAAAGAACATGGGGAATCAAGATTGGCCAGAAAATACAGGCATCCTATTCCCATATCCAAATAAAAGTCAAACTACATCTAACAATAATCAACAATGAATGCAATCGTATATACTGCAAAACAGAAATTGACAAATCTTGACATTTATATGCACTCTGAATCAAGAATCCTAGCAAGGAATCTTTGAGGTGAACCACTTCATAACCAGAATGGGAGCCTTGATCAACCCCGGTGCAAACTCAATTATGATGGTCACGCACAAGTAACAAGGGCATATGCAAGTCAACACCAATCTGTACACAAAAATAAGCCAACTCCACATTAGTTTCATGCCATAAAAATCTAGTACTACACAAGCAAACATCTATCCATTGTATAATATTTAAGTTCTTCAAACTTTAAGGAATCAAATTGTAAAGAAAGTTAATAATACTAACCCAATAATCCACACAAACACCCCGATGATAGAGAGGATTACGGAGAGGAAAGCAAAAGGCAGGCCTAAGAGAAAGCCTAAAAGCCTGCATTTACAATCATCATCACAGCAGCAACAACACATGGTTTCTTGTTATGAGGTTTGCTTGTTTTTGTTGGAAGTCTATGTTATAGGTAGAACAAATACATGAAAGTTTGACGGAGTGTATAAGAGAAAAACATCAATGAGACTAACAGCTAAAAACTTGTTTATTTATACGTGATGTTTAGCCACTACTGAGCCCACAAGCATTGAAAGAAACGGATGACCAACCAACTATGCCAAATTCCCATGTACATTTCAGTATTCTTAATGGAGGATTATTGAAACTTCCTTGTGAGTGAACCATTTTCCTTATTCAATGAAGATTTTTTAAACTCAAATTAGTTGATCTGTTTCTTTATCTTGAGAAAAAAAACATGGATAGATAATAAAGAAATCCACTAGAAAGTGACTTGGTTAGTAGTTATTGCTAATCTAATGTGAATGCATATGGTTTTATTTCCATATAAATAATAACGTTTTACTCAAATTATATATTTGATGCCGTGACAGAGTTTTTTTATTTTAAAAAAAGCTTGGAAATCTTCACTCTCATTCACTTTCTCCTTTGATAATGTCCTAAAAACATTCAAGTAGTTTAAAGGCAAGGTTTACATTTTGGATAATCAGTTAATATGTTGGTTCTAGAAATCTAATCCATTCTTCTTAACCAAGGTAGTTGGTGCCTGATACATGCGAAAGGTTTCATTTGGTAAATTTGAAGATTCTCCGATGCTCAAGTAAGTATCTTTTTTAGAGAAAATACAATGATATTTTAGACAGATACTCTGAAAATAAATATGTTGTAGAGAATTAATGATGATTAAGAACCTTCTTTTCTAAAGATCCCAATGGGTCTTTATAACCCATCCTTTCCTTTTTTTTATCGTATTCCCCCCTCCTGTTTATTAAATAGATACAATATCTCTGACTTGATAAAAAAAAAATATCTCTACATGCTTGGACTTAGTGCTTGGCTAAGCCAAGCAGGGCTAGGTATGGTAGATTGCTAGAACCATACATGATTAGGCTTAGCGTTTAGTCAAGCCCATGAAATGTTAGGTTTGACAAATCATCAAACCCATTTATGTCTGGGCTTATCGTTTAGCTGAGTCCATGAGAGTTAGGTCTAGCGACCATGTCCATACATAATTGGGCTTAGCCCTTGAATGAGCCTAGGAGAATTGGTTCTGACAATCGTAAAACCCATTCAAGCATGGGTTCAGCACTTGGCTGAGCCTAGGAGATGCTGGGTCTGACAGGTTGCGAGACCGATTCATGCCTCAACTTAGCGTGTAACTAAGCCCAAGAGAGTTGGGTCTGGCAATTCACTGGACCCATACATAGTTAGGCTTAGTGATTGGTTGAGTATAGGGATGTTGAGTTATCATATTGTCTCTGGTCTCTTTAAATAAGAACTCAAAATAAAAACAGAAACAAAAATAAAATATGTTGATCCATCAATAGTCCCTTAAGTCTTTGCATATTTATTACGCAAAGATTTGAAAAGGGTACCAACAGTAAATGATAGCCCCTTTTTATCTTTTCTATAAGATTTTTCTATCATTTAGAGAACTATTAGGATTCCTCATGGCCAGATGACTCATTTCTATTTAAAGAAGGCGTCTCTTAGGAAGGAAAATGAAGGCTTGTATTTAATACAGTAACTAAGTGAATGTTTGGAGATTTGAAATGGCATGAAAAGCCATTCATCTAACGGTGAGGGTAGAAAGATGTTTTCTTTATAACCCTACTCTTTTTTGCCTCTATCTTTTTTTTTACTTTTTTTAATTTTTGAAAAACATTCTATTAAAGATCCCAAACTATTTTAGTTCCAATACAAGGAGACAAACTTATTTCTAAGTATTCTCCATCACCAACTTCTTTCATTCTCTGTTTCAAACCCAAAAGATAAACAAAAAAATAATCAGATTTGTCATAAAAAAAAAGGTGTTGTTGCCCTAAAAAAGGAGTTCAAGTTTCAACTCGAGACTGGAAGAAGTGGTAGGGGTTGGGGGGTCCATAAGACTAGGCCATAAGACTAGAGGCAGTGACACTCCAGTGTCCACAACTGGTCGGGAGGAGAGTATCTCTCCTCCCAAAAGTTTTTCTCCTATTGTTACCAAGGAATCCCAAGAGAGGGAGAGGCTACCTCAAAACCCTGAGGAGGATGTTCCAAGCACTTTAGGTGCAGAGGATATAGAGTTTGTTTCTCGCCTTTATATTGAGGAGTACACACAACTTAGATGCCTGACCAAGCTAGGCATATCAATCAGGAGACCTTAGGCTTTGCCTAGGGTTATTTTAAGATTATGACTCCTTTTTGCATGTATGCGATAGGGTATTCTTTCCTTCTTCAAGGATTCGTGAGGGAAGTGTTCAAATATTACCAGCTAGATTGAGACCGGCTTCATCCAAATGGGTGGATCATTTTGTTCACTTTTGACAAGTTTTGTAAACTCATTGGAATTGAGCCTTCGGTCAATATCTTTAGAAGTTGCTATCATTTGGTTGCTAGCACCAATGGTGGTAACAACTTGCATTATTTTTCTACCTTCACCAATAGACCCACATGAGCTATGAAAGGAACTCTGTGTGGAAAGCCTATGCATGTCAAAAAATAAAAGGGAAGATAGCTGACAGTGAGGTATAATAGGCCAATCAATCACAAAGGTAGAATGCAGAAAATCTAGGGTTGTTCTCATTACTAGAGGGCTCATCGCCCTGATATAAACTGCAAGCCTTGTCTGTGCTCAGATGAGGAGAAAACATATGTTGTGCTAGCCTCGACTTCAACAAAGTATGAAGTTAATAGGATGACCGAAGGATATTATCAGGTTGATATGCATAGTATATCGATTATTTATTCTTTTGTTGCTTTATTTCCAAGTTGATTATTAATTTTTTTATTTATACAGGGCTAGCAACTAAAGGATATAGAGAAACTTCAGCAAGGTCTATAGAAGAAAGTTCACCAAAAAAGTCTTCATCTCTTGTCGTGGTTGATGGCAGGGCTAAAGAAGTGATGAAAGATTACCCCATCATTATTGATGAACTCTCTATTCTCAAAGAAACAACAATGAGAGTCAAAACTCTCACAGAAAATGAAGTTAAGGCAGTCATACTCTCCTAACCGAGGGTCAAGTAGATTTGAGTCCCCCTGAAATGATCACGAGCGTTGCCACCCATTTTAAAAGGAAGAGAGTCTCCACCCTTGTGGAGCCTGATGTTCTTATCTTGATTGTAGAAGCTCATATGATAACATTTTCTTTGCTTTAACTTCTAGCCTTACTGGCAAAGGCTGCAACAGCTGGGCATTCTACTTGGGTTATTCCTGATAGAGCTAAGTTTAAGGATGCTTTTGCCAGCCTCATTCTTGGCTGAGCCCCCTTCAATTTCCCCGCCTTGATTGATAAGAAAAGGCATTTTATGGAAGCTATTATTAGTGAAAGGTCAGGTATTGAGAGGCTGGCTTTTAGGTGATAAGACTATTGTACAAGATTCTCATCATCCCATCAAACATCTTCATGATGTCTGATGAGAGCTATAATCATTATTTAGCTCTAGCTGGTCAAATGACGTTTAATGTAAGGAACCTTCTCATTCACCTTTTGTTTAGTTCTGTGACTATTGTTCCTAACACTTGTTTTTTGGAAAACCTTCAAAATGTGAACTCATTCAAAAAAGCATTGGGTGGTCGAAAGGAATCATGCAAGGGAGGCCAAACAGGGCAAACCAAGCTACCTTCAAGCTGTTAAACTACTATAAAGGCCAAACTGAAGAGGTTCGAGTTGGTTTATTCAATGCTGAAAGAACAAATATAAGGCATTGTTCTTTAGTTAGACTCTAATAACAAACTACTTCAGGGCACCTACAACCAAGTGAATTCCCTAAAGTGAGAGATTTTTTAGTTGAAGACCATATAATACGGTCTTAGGGTTGAGCTTTTTGCTATCATGAAAAAAACCTGAAGTTCTTGGGCTTAGTTTGAGGTTTTGAGGAACTCCTCTAAGGATTTTCAGGAATTTTTTGAGGGGTCTGCAGCTTTGAGGGAGACAGTTAGAGATAATATAATCCTTCCAATGTCTAATTTGTATTTCTTCAATTAATCAAGGGAAATACATGTAGATTTTAGCATCGTCTTTCATCTAGTCCTAGTGCCTAACTTTGTGGATGTGCTCCCAGTTAGGGTTGTTGTTGCCCAACGTGGGGAATAACTAGCTGAGGAGCCCAAACTAGATATTTAAGCCTTCTTTCCCCATCTCCCCTTATTAATGTACACACCCCTAGTTTTGAGGGGTTTATTTATGTGGCATTTTTATTTTATAACATTTTGATTCTTATTTATTTCTTTGTTTACTCTTGTGTACGGATCTCACGCCCGTAGTAAACATTCCATGCGCGGTTTAAGTCCTTTAAAATAGATTTGAAATTTTGTATGGATCCAACACCTGTATATAGAAATATTTTTATCAAGGTTGAACTTGTATGGGTCCAACGTCCACATTAAAAATCTCATACATGGTCCATAAACCCTTAAGAAATTGTTAAAAAGTTGTATGGGTCCAACACTGCATACGTAAATACATTTATCAAACTTGAATTTGTATGGGTCCAACACCCATATTAAAAATTGCATACAAGGTCCACAAACCCTTAAGAAATTGTTAAAATTTTATATCGATCCAACACCTGTACATAAGAAAGTATTTATCAAATTTGAACTTTGAACTGTCTAACCTTAATCAAGATTTAGAAGGGATTTTCCTTTCCTGCCTGAAATCAAGAGGAAATCATGGTTTCAGGTAAATTCCTGAAAATCCAAATGAATCTATAGTGGATTGTTGAAAAACCGCTAGGCAGAAGGTGGGGATTAATGTTATTGTCGTTAAGCAAAAAATCATTATGGAGGTAGTTTACCCCATCCTTAGAAGGTTGTGAAGCCCCGTTACCTCAAAAAAGTATCATGTCAATCCCATCCTTGAAGAATAGTGCAATCGTATTAGGGAGGTTTCAGATCTATCACTTTCAAGGTAATTTATGCAGTCGCATTAGAGAGACAAAATCCATCTGATCCTTGAAAAGTTGTGAGACCATTGTCTTAGATATCTCTTAAAAAAAAGACATCATTAATATGCATAATTTAATTTATATATAAGAAAGTTACATACCTAGTTATTGACCATGATATATTTTTGTTGCCTTTTGGGGTGTAATTGTCTTGATGATATTTTTATTGAGATCATAGTCTTAACTCCAAAAAAGGTGAGAATAGAGTTTTTTCAATAGATGTTTTTTGGATGACTGGTAAATAGACTTCATATGTTTTATGGTTTGAACCAATATTTTACTTGCACTTGTTGAAAGCTTTCCAAAAT
Source organism: Populus deltoides (assembly GCA_015852605.2). NCBI lineage: Eukaryota > Viridiplantae > Streptophyta > Magnoliopsida > Malpighiales > Salicaceae > Populus > Populus deltoides. The sequence continues at coordinate 19,288,734 of CM027573.2, forward strand.
GTTGAGGCTCCAACTGTACTCATGAAGTTGGAAAACACCTAACCTAAATTTGGTCGTCTCATTGAACCCATGGGCAAGTAGAAAAACCATACTTAAGGCAATCAAATTACTACACAGCCTTTCCTTCTTGTTAAAGAGTTGTTGAAGCTCTAATGGAAAAATACGCGAACAACTATACAAAAGCTCATAACGCGTCCCATTTCAAGAGTGTTTTTGATTATCTTCCATTGATGGTGATTGGGGACGTTGATAGACAAGTTCTCGAAGACTATTGATGGCCTTTTCTATCAGATTTCCATAAACAACGCCAATGATGTTGTCCCAAAAAAACAAAGTAGCTTGAGGACAAGGTTTACGTCTTAGATAATCAGTTAATTTCTTGATTATGACAATTTAATCCATTCTCCTATCCAAGGTAGTTGGTGTCTGATACCTATAAGAAGTTCTTTTTGATGAATTTGAGGACTCTTCGATACTCAAGTATCTATTTAAAAGAAAACATAATAATATTTTAAAGAGAGACTGAAAATAAATATGTAGTAAAGAATGGAAATTGAGAACCCATTTTCTAAAGATAAAATCTTTATAGTCCATTATCTCCTTTTCTTCATCGCATTCCCCCCTCCCCTCTATCAAAGAGAAAACAAATCTCTGACTTGATCAAAGGGAAAATATCTCTACATGCTTGGGCTTAGTGCTTAGCTGAGCCTAAGAGAGCTAAGTCTAGCAGATTACCAAACCCATACATGATTGGGCTTAGAACTTTGCTGAATCTAGGAGATGTTGAGTCTGGTTGTCAGATCCATTCATGCCTAGGTTTGATATTTGGCTAAACCCAAGAGAGCTAGGTCTGGTAGATCACTGTACCTATACATAATTAGGTTCAACGCTCAGCGTAGGCCAAGAGATGTTGGGTCTGGCATGGGCTTGGCGCTTAGGGCAGAGCCTAAAAAAATTAGGTTTGACATATCACTAAACCCATTCATGTTTGGGCTTACATGCTTGTTTGAGTTAGAAGAGCTTGGTCTGGCAACCAAACTCATATATAATTGGGTTCAGTGTTTGGCTAAGTCTAGGAGATGTTGAGTTTGGTAAATCACCATACCTGCTCAAGTTTGGGCTCAATGTTTGGTTGAGACTAGGAAAGCTAGGTCTGGCAGATGACCAGACTTATACACGATTAGGCTCAGTACTTGGCTGAATCTAGAAGATGTTGTGTTTAATAGATCGTAAAACCCATTCATCTGGGTTAAGAGCTTGGCTGAGCCTAGGATAATTGGGTTTGCAGTTCACCGTAGTTCGAATACTTGATTATGCTAAAAAATATTAAATTATAACTTGATCTCTAGAACCCAAAATAAAAACAAAAAATGTTGATCCATGATCCTGAATGACAAGAAAAGGTTTGTTTATGACTAACTGACTATTAACTAAAGGCTAGTAATTAAGCAACAATTTATTATATTTTATTTTCAAGACAATCAATTTACTAAACCACAAAAAACAATGAATATAGTTAGAACACATGTTTTTTTTCCTCCCTTCCCCTGATTCACCAGATGAGAACCACAACTGAGAGCAAACTCACATCAATGTCGAAGGAGACTAATTGTGGCTTATTCTTCATCTCCCTTTTGGACACCAAGGACTTTGACCACTAATCCATTCTGGAAATCTCCCATCCCAATTTTCTGTTCAAAAAGGAAATGGCACCTATAAGAATAATGACCAACATTGCTCAACTGAAAATCATGCATTGGCAAGGAAACGGGACTTCCAAATACCAGGATATAAGACTTTCCTTTTGTCTATTGAGAGTTGAGCAGGACACATAATCCTTGAGAACGTAACTGAATCAGGCAGCTGTAGATCACACTCGATAACTTGAAGGGAGTTCCTTGGGTACTTTCTTGAACTTCTCAGGAGTAAACCCCAATTCTTGACTTGTATGGCTATATGACTTCTCAAAAATTCATCAGTGTCTGTACCTCAATTCAAAGCTCCGAAGTTGTAATAGTAAAATCAATTTCATGATTGAGAATGTAAATTAGTCTAGTGTATCTTGCAAGCTTCAATGGCAGCATTACGAGCAAAGTGCAACAAAATTGGATATATTTTTCAGAAATGCCCTTAGATAAATGACTCGTGTGAACAATGATGTAGAAATAAATTCAAACAGATAGCCCTTCTCATTTAATATGCTTGTTCACATCTTTTGCGCAACTCGAAACCTTATAAATCAACTTCAGTCCCAACCCAACTGCAAGCAGTATCTTTTGATATCCCTCTTAACTTCATCATCTCCCTAAGCTCACTCACACTATCCCATCTCTCAGCAGCGGCCAAGGTATTCGATAACGCAACATACGCACCAGGTCGACCTATAGCATTTATCTTAAAAAGTTTATTGGCAGCTACACGTGCCATTTCTACATTGCCATGCATATTACAAGAGCTAAGCAGAGCTGCCCAAACATCAGAATTTGGCTTCTCAGGCATTCCTTTAACAAGCTCCCATGCCTGCTGTAAATTTCCAGCACGGCCTAACAAATCAACCATGCAAGCATAATGCTCCATCCTTGGTTTCGTGGAATAATCTCTCTCCATACTATCAAAGATCTCACGGCCTTTAGTGACCAAGCCAGCGTGTCCACAGGCTGACAGAGCACCAAGGAAAGTAACGTAATTGGGCTCAATATTGCACTGTTGCATCCTATGAAATAGCTCAAGCGCTTCCCAGGGTTCTCCATTCTTCCCGTATCCATCAATCATCGAAGTCCAGGAAAACACATTTCTCACTGGCATGTAGTTGAAAACTCTTCTTGCATCCTCAATTCTACCACATTTTGAATACATGTCTATAAGAGCACTTCCCATTTTTACACCGTTGAAAAACCCACTCTTCATAATCTGGCACTGAACTTGCTGACCAATCTCAAATCCTGCCAACACAGAGCAAGCCCCAGAGACACTTGCAAAAGTGGACCCGTTAGGCCTCAAGCCAAACCGTTGCATATCAACATATACCTCAAGAGCTTTCATAGCTGTTTCAACAGATTTGCTATAACCTTCAATCATTGCATTAAAAACCACGATGTCTTTTTCAACTGTCTTCCAAAAAATCTCTTCAGCATCTTCCACAAAGCCTTGATTCATGTACCCAGAAATCATCGATGTCGAACAAATCACATTCTTTTCCAACATCAGATCAAAAACTTTCCTTGCATAGCCAACCTTCCCACTCTTCACATACGAATCAACAAGCGCTGTATAAAGAACATCATCGGCCTTAACATCTAGTTTCAATATCTGGGCATGCACTAAACCCCCTGTATTACGGGGCAACATAACATTAGCACCACTAGTAGAAGCCTTTAAAATCATCGAAAAGGTAAACCCATCAGGCCTTTCACCATCAAGATCCAACCTACGAACCATACTAATCGACTCTTCAAATAACCCTTGTCTCAAGTACCCACCAATCATATAATTATAAGCTGAAAGAGTTCGTTGAGGCAATTCATCAAACAGCTGGTGTGCATACTTCAGACACCGACATTTTAAATGGAGGATCAGAAGTTTGATAGAGATATTAATATTGGGTCGAAACCCAGTTTTTAAAATATGGGTATGGATCTTTTGGCCATGAAAAGGGGTATCTGAGTTGATGTAGTGTTGAAGAGCTGAGGACAGAGTGGTGGGAGTTTGGTGGGTAATGTAGTCTTCTTGATTTGGCGGGAATACATTTGATGGGCGAAGAGGTGTGTAGTTACGGGTTGATGAGAAAATGTACGGTCTGATTGTGGCTAGTTTGACCTTTTTCATGTTGCCATTTGATTTGTTCAGTTGCCTGTGATGAAGAATCGTTTTATTTGATAGAGCTGATAGAAGCTTGGGAGAAATGTGGTCGTTTTGAGGAATATGCAATGGCATAGGCATTGGTTAGGGCTTGGGGATAGAACAATAACTTCATTATAACACAAAGTTATTGGCCAATTTTTAATGAGATGTTTGTAATATGTGAATGAATGTTAAGAACATTATTACAGAAGAAACCGAAAGATGCAGGATGTATTTGTTTTCTTGCCACATGTTTAAAAAAAATTAATTTTTTTGCTTAAAATTAATTTTTATTTTATATTTTTAAATTGTTTAGATGTTAAAAATAAATTTTAAAAATAAAAAAATATTATTTTAATATATTTCTAAAAAAATATATTTTAAAAAATAATCGCTATTATAATATCAAGCATCATCTTGAACATTAATTGTAATCTATTTTTATCAAAAATTATTAATTGCACTATTTATTGTGGTGTTTTTTTAATCATTAAACTTTATAACTTTTCAATTAGATTATTGGAAGTTATATTATCATGATTATTTTTGTTTATAGTTTTTTTCTAGTTTGCATTATCTCTCATGCCGGATTTGCATTAGTATTAAAAGGTTGATAGGGTTTTATTTTGCTAAATCAAAGTTGAATCGGGATTGAGGATATAAATTAAAAAAAAACAATCCAATTAGATTTTGTTGCAAAAAACAAGTTTGATCCCTGGTGTTTTTGTTTTTTTATCATTTGATTTTTTTTAAAAAAAATTAACATTTCAGCAACTTTATTTTCTTTGTATTTCAGTTTTTCTATATTAAAATAAGAGAGAGAAACTATCAAAAAGCTTTTTTTAAAAAAAAAAAAAAATACTTGGATGATCATATTCTAACCATCAAAATATCAACATTTGAGTTAACAGGTTATTTTATTGAGAGGAGCTCAATAAGAATAATGTTTGCCTATATCCATATTGCAAAAATTAATTAATTGGGATTCATTTAGTATTTTATTTATTTATTTATTTATTTTAGAGTGATTAAATTTTGAAATTTGGAATGGATATATCAAGATTCTTATAATATTTTTAAGATATTTATAAGCGAAAACTAGTTAAAAATTAAGTGCTTTTTGAGATTGAAAAACTTAAACTCTAATTTTTTATTATCATAAAATAGTACAACATGCGACAACAAGTTGTTTGTCATAAGAGGCAACCTATCACCGATTTAAAAAAATTAGACTATATTCATGCAAAAAAGATAAAAATAAAAAAATAGCCAATCACTCAAACTTACGCTTCCAAGCCGAGGCTCATGGAGACTCTTTGATTGTTTGCTATACCCAACAATGTATAATTGTTTTTCCCATTGATTCTTTCATTTTAAATATTGCTTAATTTCCTATCTTTTATTTTTTAAAAAAAACTTTTCTTAAAATAATGGTTGATCTTTTGAAATATTTTTTTAATTTCATAATGTTTTGAAAAGATTACTATAATTTTTTTACAGTTTTTTTCTCTGATATTTTATTTAAATGAGTTATATTTTCATGAAAAACTTATATAATTTTTTTATTATTATTAGCAACGAGAATTAACTTTTAACATAAAACAAATGAGAATGTTTGAAATAAAATGGATAGATTATGTGAAATATTTATATTCCCATCTATCTTTTATCTTTACTATAAAGATTAACTTTTTATTTTATTATCTTTACTTTCTCTTGCTATTTATTTTTTTATTCATTTGGCCACATGGCTCATTGTAAGAAGCATGCAAATATTTAAGCAAAAAGAAGTAAACGTTAAGAGAGATGGTGGAAGCACAAACGTCTCTTCCTAGACGTTCATCCTCGTTATGAACAAGGGTGAATTAAAGAGTTATTGAATTTTGCAAACCTAAAAAAATATATCGTAATTATAATTATATATATAGACAGTATCAATTGCAAATAAGTTTTATATTAATTTTATTCTAAAACTTCTTGGAATTTTTATTAGAAGATTTCATCCATTGTAAGGTTTTTCATTAATATTTTCAACTAAATGTATCATTGTTTTATATAAAAAACAGCAGATACCTTTACGTTTTTCATTAAGTGAGAAATAAAAATAATTTAAAGTTAAAATTAATGGGATAAATAGTTTGGATATAAAATTGATACTAGGTTAGCCCTTAATTTTTTATTACAAATCATAACTGTTTTAATATTTTCAAGAGATGATTTTCAAATCAAAAACTTCCCACACATTTTATTTGTTGTCTAGTAGTTTACATGCCTGTGCTACACCACCCGTCGAATCAAAAAAAATTTTGAATATAAAAAAAGATATATAAATCATAAAAAAATTATTTGATATTTTTATTAAATTTAATTTAGGAAGTTAACTTTGAAACCTTTTAATAAATTCTTTATCTAATTCAGATTTAAAATTAAACTATATAAGAATTGATATGACTTGACTCAATTTACTTGGCTGATCCAAAGACAGCCTAATCGACTAATAAAAAAATTATGATGATGAAATTAAAAAAAATAATGATGGGATTGATAAAAAACTAAATAACCTCCCAACCCACCTTCTTGCCAAGTTCGAGTTTAAAATTAAATATTGTGAGAGTTGATCTAGTCGACTTGGCTAATCCAACAACAACTTGGTTAACAAAAAAAAAATCTGGGGATAAAATTAAAAAAAAAAATGATGAAATTGATATAGAAAAACATCTTGATCCGACTTCTTCTCTAATTTAAGTTTAAAATTAAACCGCGTGGAAGTTTTTCTAATGTGATCCAGTTGACTTGATCGTCTTATAAGCTACTCGAATGATTTAAAAAAAAAGTTTGAAGATGAACTTGAGAAAAAAAAATTAAAAAAAAAATTAAAACAAGTATGAGCTTCATGATTCATAGCTCCATAATGTTTCCAATTTTTTTAGTTGTATTAGGTAATAAGGTAATAATGTAGATATATCTGTACTGCATTGGTCCTTAATAAAAGTCTCGATTAGAAATAAAATGCAACCATTTGCTTACTAGGCCGAACCAAATTGGAAGTTCAGAAACCAGCCTTTTGATCCTAATAATAGGTGAGAGAGCCAAAAGTAAGAAAACAAGTTAAAGAAAGTCATGAAGAGAAGTCAAAACAACTATATTGGGCGGTTGGATTAGTAAATAAAGTTACTGAAAAAATTTGAAAAATTTATTTTTTTATTTTAAATTAATATTTTTTTTAGTGTTTTTAGATTAGTTTGATGGGGTGATATTAAAAATAATTTTAAAAAAATAAAAATATATTTTTTAAATATATTTTCAAATAAAAAATATTTTAAAAGATAATTATAATTATATTTTTAAATACACTGAAGAAATGCCAAGAGGTACAATTTTTTATATAATATCCAGTTGTATTCCTTTCATTTATTAATATTAATGGTCACGATTCAATAGGTGTAGATTTTGTTTTACTAAGTCTTGTTTGGAGTTTAACAACCTAGTTAGGTGCGTATAAGATACCATCTATATAATAAATGAAGGCAAAACGAAAGTTCAGAATTTTGTTTCTTGGTTGCTTGTTCAAGTAGTGTTTTTGAGGCATAACCAAACATCACTTTGAAGAAACAGTGTATCCTGCATCTACAGATTTGTTAAAGATCGATGAGACCAAAGATTTATCTTTTTGGCGACTCTATCACTGAAGTTGCCTTTGGTGATGGCGGTTGGGCTGCCTCTCTCAGCAACCATTTCTCTCGCACGGTAGTAACTCCCTTCTCTCTTTCATACTTCGCTAAATTTTCTTATTACAAGCTGCTAATTAAGGAGTTCTGCATGTATTTCTTGTCTTTGTGTTTCTTAATTATGTATTTGGTTCTTGAGTTCAATTTTCAGGTTGATGTGGTGCTGAAAGGGCATAGTGGGTACAATACCAGGTGGGCTCTTAAGGTGGCAGAGAGGATATTTCCGCCGGTGGGAAGTGGTGGTGCACCGACTTTGGCTGTTACGGTGTTCTTTGGTGCTAACGATGCTTGCCTTTCCGATAGATACGCTGCCTTTCAACACGTGCCTCTCCATGAATACAAGCAGAACCTTCACTCTCTCATCTCATTTTTCAAGGTATATACATTATTCAAAATTTTTTTTATGTTATCTATATGTAAATTATTATAGTAATTGACCGTTTTTATTGGGTCATGGTCTAGATACTGCTAGTTGAAAGGTTAATTTAATAAAATTAAAAAATTATATATTTTTTCTAGATTAGTTTTAAAAACGCAATGCTCATCCTTTCATTTTCCATGTGGACATGTGTGGTCCAGCCATGCCCTTGCAATGCAGAAATTAAATTAATGCTTTATTTCTCCAAACTTATTATCACCTATTATTATTATTATTATTATAACGTTCGATATTGAAATATTTTTAATAATAGTTGTTTCTTAAGCTATTATTTATTTAAAAATATATTAAAATAAGTTTTTTATATTTTTTAAAATTAATACATACTTTCTAAAATATATAAAAAATAATTTAAAATTAAAAAATTAAATTTTTTTCAAAACATATTTATATAGAACAAAAACAAACAACAATGTGTGGCCAAGAAGTCTTCTCCTGAGACTCTCTAAGTTTAAATTTTAAGGATTTGTTTTAGTGCCTCGAACATGATATGTTTTTACTATCATTTATATAAGAGATTTACGGTTCTTTAAATTTTTTATTTTTGATTTTAGATTATTTTGATGTGTTAATTTTAAAAATAATTTTTTAAAAATAAAAAATATTATTTTAATATATTTCTAATAAAAAAATAATTTAAATCACAATCGCTAATATAATCTCAACCAACTTCTCTCACACACACACACACACACACACACACACACACACACACACACACACACACACACACACACACAACAATGACTTTCTCTGTTTTTTCTAGATTAAAAATCTGTACGTGGCCACAGATCAGCCATGAAAATTATATGGTGTTAGGTAGGTTTTGCATATAATTCTCTTACATATTAATTAGGAAATATTGAACCTATCTCAAGGTAGGTTGATAGAACCACACACACACAGAGACAGAGACAAAAGAATGACTTTCTCTGTTGGGTAGCTTGATGTCATATTAAGGACAGTACATGAAGTTGATGAAACTTGTTAAGAATATGTTTGGGAAAGAGATTTAACATGGTGCAAAAGTGGTTTTTAAAATTATATTGAAAGTGCGCTTGGAAGTGTAATAAAAATGATTTTTTTATTTAAAATTATATTAAAATAATATTTCTCTTAAATAAAAAGTTTAATAAAAAGATGATGATAAAACTTGCTGTGGTGGGTGAGCCCAGGTGTAGCTGTTATTGTTGGCCATTGTGCTTTTATGACCATCCATAATATATATTATGTGAAAAATAATAATGGCTCAGCGTAACATGCAAAAGTGTGCTTGGAGTGGGTACGCGTGTAGCCAATGCCTGTCTTTATTAACTCTTTATTTATTTATTTATTTATTTAACATCTAGATGATAAGCTGTTGGTTTATTTTATTTTAATTTTTGCTCGTCATGATTATTAACGAGTATATGGTCATTGATTGGATTCTAGTGGATTTCGTCATCACTAGTTTTATTGGGCTTTTCGTTGTCTTCTTCTCTTGTCTGTATAGTATAGTATTTTTTAAAATTATTTTTATTTAAAAATATATTGAAATAATTCTCATAAACTTGTATATTTGAGACTTTGGTAGGCTAAATAAATCTTGTATATTATCATTTTCATAAACTTGTTGAATAAATATTTTCTCATGCATCTATATGTTTTTGTGTGTTTTAATGGCAATATATATATATATATATTAAATCCATGCTATGAGAAGAAATCATATTTTTGAACAAGCATTTTCTACTCTTTCATTTGGCACATTATTTCAAGCTAAAAAACTTTTTGGGCGCCAGAATATGTAGTTTTTATTTTGATGTAGATTATAAAAATATCCAAATTGTGTTTAAAATTATGATAAAAATTATTTTTTAAAGTATTTTTTTACTTGAAACTATATTAAAATAATAATAATAATAATTATTTTTTAAGATTTATTTTTGATATTAACACATGAAAACAATTAAAATTATATATAAAAAATTAATTCAAAAGAAAAAGAATTTAAAAATTTGTTAAAATATTTTTTAAACGCACAAGGAATCAAGTAAACAAGTTTTTCACCAAATAGCAAATAACATGTATTTTAGGCTTCTATTCTTGCAAGATTTCTTTTTACCTTGAAAGTATCTATCTAGACCACTTGTATATATGGAGAATGGTGAAGGCATTTTACAAAGATTAAAATGATTAAGATGCTCCATTTTAATAGAGATGATCCTCTCGAATTAGAGGTTAATGGACACAAAATACTTGTGATTTGGACCACCCCAACCCTTTTTCTCGTTCGGAAGTGTTGTTAGATCCCAATTTGCATATAGATTATAAACAAAAGATCATGCTAATGATAGATCCCAATCAATATATATATATATATATAGTACCCCTATATCGTTGTCCACTGTCAGCCTTAATTTTTTGAAAGAACCTGCTATATGATCGACGAATGCTTAATTTGTTATAGAATAAATGTTTTTATATCAAGTAGTTTGGATTCGTACCCATCAAACCTCTACCAATGCATTTTAAATGATTTGAAGTTAAAGCTAACATCTTTATGTTCTTGTTTAATATCAGAAGCGTTGGGCAGAGACTGTCATTCTCCTCGTCACTCCTCCTCCAATTGACGAAGATGCACGCCTCCGGTAGGAAAACGGATGCCCTTAACAGCTTTATGCATGTCTTATGTATAATTATTATGCTTCTGTCATTGCTATTAGCTAGAATAGATGTCAAAGCATATTCTTACAGCCTTACAGGGTTTATGCTCAGACATGCATTAAAATTTTGCAGACATCCATACATGGAGAACCCATCAGGTCTACCTGAGAGGACAAATGAAGCTGCTGGTGCTTATGCTCAGACATGCATTTCTGTTGCCAAAGAATGTGGATGCCCAGTGGTAGATCTCTGGACCAAAATACAAGAGTTTCCTGACTGGAAGGAAGCTTGTCTATGGTATTTTAGATTTTATCTTTCTTGTCTATATACACTACATAGTTTGCTGCAGGGGGTGAACATGATGGATGTTTCAATATCATGTATTTTCTAAATAACTGATAACTGATCCTCTTTCGCTAATAAATTCATTTAACGAATTCTTTGAATTTCTTCCAAAATAACACAGTACAAAAAGTAGCACAGTTTAGAGAATTTACGACTCTTTTAAATTCCAAAACTGGCTGACATATTTTACCGTAAAAAATGAAGAAGAGAGTAGAGATAAAAGAGGAAGGAAAAAAAAAAAAACAGAAGCTATGAAGACATATCAAAACTTTAATGATGATATTATTATTACTGTTGAAAAGATATTAACGATACAAATCCATTAATATGAAAAAAGTCACGAACTGTGACTCGAATAGACCATACAAGCCATCCAAATATGTTGAGGCTTCTTTGCTTTCAAACGGCTCGTGTGGCATACTCTAGTCACCATTGATGACTTTTTTTGATGTTGTTAAATTTATTTTGATGAGAATTTTTCAACAGTACCGGTAATGTCGTCACCAGAGTCTCAGTGTACTTCTTATGACTTTTTTTACTTCTTTGTTTTTCTTTTTTTCCCAAACTATAAGGAAAAAAGAGAAAAAAAAAAAAAAACCCGGAGGCATACCATGTACCTCTTTCAATGAAGAACACTATGTACGTCTTGAAACACTGAAATATGCGCTTGTTTGCTGGTCATGTTTTTTTCTATATCAATGTTACCCTAAAGTGTTCAGAGACATGTATAATTATTTGTAAATCCTATCATCTATTATTGCAAAGATGTTAATGAACTATTTGGGAATCTGAGTAATCGCTTTCTTGGTTCAAATATGTAAAATATCTGGTTCTTGTATGAGGTTTTTTCTGGTATTTAAGATTGGCATCCATTTCTGCGATTTTCCACTACCGTGGATTGGATAAATTAAACTAAATTTTGCTCTATCAATGTCTGACCTGTGAAGATCATTTTCCTGAAAAAAGCAAGAATTTTTGGCTGTCCTAAAATGCAGGTTAGGTAACTCTGATCAATACTTGTTTGAATTGCAGTGATGGCTTGCATCTTACTGAGACTGGCAACAGGATTGTGTTCGAGGAAGTGGTCAAGATACTGGAGGAGCAGGGCTTAAGTCCAGGAAAATTGCCAGCTGAGGCCCCACTTTTCGCCAACATTGACCCTAAGGATCCACTCAAAGCATTTGAGGGTTATTAATGAATTGTTTATAAGTTGCACTATTCAAAGGTTGATATCATTTTGAGAAAAGCACAATTTCAAACATTCAGAATGGTGACTCACTCTCTGAATTCCAGTGAATGTAGCTCGTTATGTAATAATATTCATGTTTATTTTCATGTTCTTCTAGATCATGAAAGCCAAGGATCATATCGCATCTCTATCTCACTCTATTATTGAATAATTTATAGTGCTCCTTATTTTGTGAAACTTTGAAATATCTTTGGAAAATCCTCTTTGATATAGAGAATGATTCTTGAGATTGTAGCCATTACACCCAAAATATTTTTCTTTCTGAGGAGTAACACTCTTATGATTATAGGTTGAATAATACTAAGAGTCAGTTTACAGTCGAGGGAGTAAAGTGAGGTTCTCTTTAGTGTTTTTGAATTTCTTTCCTCTAACATGGCTCCCCTTTTCTTTTTCTTTCATCTTTTCTGTCATTTTGTTTTTGGTCATTTGGCCATATGTCTACAATTTGAGCTTCTGTAGACAGCTTTGATTAGATCATTAGTTGAATGAGGCTTGGCTGAAGTGGTCCAACTAAGAACTTTAGAAAGCAGTGCAGGATTTGAAACATTAGGAGCACTATTTGATCATGTCATTTGTCCTGTATTCTGATCTTCAGACACTTGAGCACTTGGATAGTTTGAAGAGGATTAACAATGATATGCATGCACGGTGTATTACTTTTTACAGAAATTCTCGTTCAGTTCACAGCACAAATCTAGTTTGCGAAATAGAATGGTTGATGCTTTGAGTAGGCATACAGATTTTCTAGTGACCTGGAGTATATTGAAATTGTAGGGTTCAATGTCCTGAAAGAATTATATGCTCTTGATGAAGATTTTCAGGAGACTTGGGACAAGTTCTGATTAAAGCAGCGAACAGGGGACTGCCACATTCATGATGGTTACTCAAGAAAAAGTAACCTACGCTATGTTCCACGATCATCCCTTACACAGAAATTGATTCGAGACCTATATGGTGGCAGACTGGCTGGGAGTACAAGCAGAGATAAGAATATTTTAACTGTTGCAGACACATCTATTGGCTACAGCTAAAGCACGACGCTATAAAATTTGCACAGTTCTATTCTGTCAGAGAGTTAAGGAAAAGTCCCAAAAGACCGCTCTATAAATGCCATCGTCCACTCCTGTCCCAATATACCGGTCTATATAGGCCGTTTTCTATTCCTGAGCACATTTATAAGGATTTGTCTGTGTTTTTTTGTGTTCGACATTTCTCCAACTCAACGAGTAATGAGTTTAATTTGTTTGAGTTGTGGTTGACTAGTATTCTAAACATTTAAAGGACACACTTCCTAACTTATAAGAAAACGCAGATGCATACAGAATAGCCAAAGTATTTTTAAAGAGGATGTGAGGTTAACCGGTGACTATCCTGTTCCCCGGGTGTTAAAAAATAATCTGTTAATACTTTGTAAACACTAATCACTAATTAAATTAATATAATTGTAGAAAAAACATTATTATGAAGAACTTTTCAAAAGATAAAAAAATAATGTGGAAGCCAAACCTAGAATAGACAACTTAATTTCATTAGTTTAGAAAATTACAATAGTATTTTTTTACTATAAATCATTTGTATTTATACTACATTACTTGTCAAGACAAATACTTTGTTTTGTCTTCTACCATAATAGCTTGCCAGAACACCTAATAATCTTCAAAATGTTGTCATCCTAATTGGAACTTTTAATTGTTAACAGTTAAACCAACCTGCTAACTTAACAAGTTTCCTTGTTATAGTACATAATTGATTTAATACTATATCAATTTTATACTTTAAATCTTGACTCTTATTAGAAAATTTATTTCATAGATTGAAACAGTTTATTTTTGCATGTCTTACAATTTCACATTGCTGATAAGTAGGAAAAAACTTACTTTTCAACTTACTTTTTTAGACTTTGTTTGACGCGTCTTTAGGTATAATGTCTCTTCTAGTTTACATTTTACAAAGTAATTCTTTCAAAAAAGGAGGCTACCGACATATTGTTGATTGAATTTCCATGTGTTGTGTATTCTAAATCTGTATGATCAATGCTAACTCTTTGAGTTTCTAATAGTCCATCAAGTTTCTATATTGCTGATAATTTCTTTGTCTGTTTGCACACCGTCAACTCTTTCTCAAGTTCTTTGAGCATAGTGGGAGATCTAGATATCTCTATTTTTACAGTCTTAGATCCTCGGCCAGATTGTTCTTTTCGTTCTTAATAGTTTTCAGCTTGTTGAACAACTTCTTGCAAGTTTAATTCATGATCGATAATAATAGAAGTAATATCTAAATAACTAGAATAACTAATACTTTGATTTATATAAGATATTTGTTAACAATTTTGTATTTTTCAGAATCACTTAATGTATTGACAGTTTTGTACATATTAGTGCATCTATCAACAAGACCAACAACAGCAAATTCATTATCAGATAATGAATTAGAATTTTTCAAAATCAGATTCATTGCTTAATGTAATATTAAGGGCTTTTCCTTTATTTCTTTTGAAATTGAGATATTAATTTCTTAAGTGATCATATCATGAGCATTCAAAACACTTAACTCTTTCCTTAAATTTAGTTTTACATTTACTTCTATTTCTTGACTCATTTCTTTTGGCAAAATCTTTGTTTTTTTTTTAAATTTTTATCTTTACCATTGTCCTTTTTCTTAAACATGAATTTTTTAAATTTCCTAGCAACAAGAGTAATATCTTCACTATTAAAATCATCATCAAAAGAATAACCATGTTTTTTCTTAATAGATTTAAGTTCAATAAAGGTACCTTTCTATTGATTAGGGAATGTAGGTTCATAAATTTGTAAGGAACCTATCAATTCTTCAACACGTATAGTGTCCAAATCCTAGCTTTCTTTTATGGTTGTTACATTTATCCGAAATATTTCAAGCACGAATCATAGATTTATTTTCTTACAATTCATGAATCCATTTTTTCTTTTAGACTAAACCTAGAATTACAATATCGTTGATTTTTGTATAAAACTCATTAAAATATTCATCTTCCAACATTTTTATCTCCTCAAATCTTAAGGTTAAGATTTGTAATTTTAGATTTTTCATCATCTGGGTTCCATTATGAGTAATTTTAAGAATATCCTAAACTTTCTTGGCTATCTTAAATATAGAGATTTTTATAAATTCATTGAAATTGGTGAAAAACAGAGTAAACATCAGACTTGAAAACGAGAGGATAATACCATATATATTTTGTAAATGCATCAACAAAGATAATAAAATAATGATAGCCATTTGAAGAAAAGGGGAGCAGAACCCTATACATCATTAAAAATTAATTCAAGTGGAGCAGAAATTTTGTGACCCATAGGTCCTAAAGACAGACACAATGATTTTTCTAAAGGACAACTTTGACATTGAAAATTAAGATGTTTGTTGTTACAAAAAATCTTATTTTTCGAGACTAACAATTGAAAAATATGAGAGATAGGATGACCTAGTCGACGATGCTATAAATCGACAGAAGCAGAAATGCAGGGAGACCAATAGGCTTGAGGAATTGACGGATGGAAGTCCTGGACAAAGCATAGAGACCATCTTTACTTTGACCTGAGAGAAGGACTTCATTGGTGTTGAGATCCTTGACATAAAACACGAAAGGGTGATTCAAAATAAACATTGTTATCAAGATAAAATTTCTGAACAAAAAGCAAACGTTTCGTGATTGTAGGAACATGAAGAACATTAGAAAAGGTGAAATAATTATGAGGTGTATATATTTTGGTATGATCGATATGAGATATGGAAAGTCCCTTACCATTACCAACATGCAAATTATTGTTACCGAGATATGGTTCTGAAGTAGCCAAAGTTGTAAGGTTAGGTGTGACGTGTTGATTTGCACCGATTTCCGGAATCCAATTGGGATTACCTGTTGAGGAGAGATTATGCAATGCCAGATTTACACTAGGCTGCTGTCCATAGCCTCGGTGCTGGAGTTGAGGGCAGTGCGGGGCTGTATAGCCAAACGTTTGGTACAATTGGCAGCGTGGATTCTGCCCCCTACTGCGCTGCCAATTTCCTTATCTGTTGTCACGGGTGTATGAGCTATGGAGGCTGTGGAAATCTGGTCTGGACACTGCAGATCGGTTGCCTTTACTGCTGAGCTGGTTGGGACGCCAACCTGCATGGAAACGACCCCTGCTGCGGCCAAAGTTTCCAAAGGTATGGCATTAAGAAACAAAGGTAGAAGGAGGTGTGCTAGGCGTGGGCAGCAGACCCCATGGATGGATGTGATGATTTGTGAATAAATTCATGCATGAGGAGATGACTATGAAGATTTGCATATGGTAGAGGTTCGGCCTTGGTAACAAGACGTGTTACTAAGTCTTTAAATTCTCCCCAAAGGCCACAAAACACATATAAGTTGAAATCATCTAGTGAAACAGGTTGGTAAGCAGCGACTAACTCATCAAACAAGGCCTTAGCTTTTTGCATAAATTGAGTTACCGATTCATCACCTTGTCGAAGATCTTGAAGAGAGCCATGAAGTTGCATAATACGAGAGTTTGATGTGGAATTAAGCTAGAGCTTGCTTAAGTGTGTGCTAAGCAAAACATCAAGTTTGGCAGCCAACAACAAGATAGTGAGGAAAGCGGAGCACGTAGAATGAGTTGGTTATATTGCTTCCAACAAAGAAAGAGTTGATTTACCTGAAGAGAGGTACCATCAACAACAAGAACATGTGGAGAGGGGCAGGTGTTGGAGCCATCAACAAAGCTGAAAACTCCTTGACCTAGGAGATATGACATCATCTACATCCGCCAATAGAGATAATTGGTGTTTGTTAACTTGAGAGAGATGACTTGGTGAGTGTGGGAGAGGGAGATAATTGCAGCGGTAGAAACTGCATCAGAAGAAGGCTGCAATAAGGGAGTATTGTTGGGGTTAAAGATGGTGTGACCACCAGTTGTGGGCTATGACCACGGCAGAACAGAAGCAGTAGAGGAGGACAAGGGTGCTGCGGTAGGGGAAGGAGCTGGCACCGTCGGTGCTGCAGAAGAAGAGGTAGTAGGCGGCTGCGATGAAGAGTCAATTGCAAAGAAAGAGGAGAGGAAGTGTTTTAGTTTATTTAGGGCTTTGATACCAAGTTGAGAATAATATAATGTCTTAGGTTGTGCCTCAACCAACCTTTCCTATATATATGTGTGTGTGTGTGTGTGTGTATGTGTGTGTGTGTGTGTGGCAGAACACGACAGTAACCGTAGAGATTATAACATTGGAATAATCCTATGTTAATTTTGTATTCAGATATATATATGTTATACATTATAATATTGAGAAACACTATATTCATGCCTTTATAAAATAATTATTTTATTATATTTTTAATTTAAAAAATATTTTTATAAAAACATCATATATCATAGTGTAGCTTGTACCTAACTACCTAACTTCAATAGGTCATGTTGTTGATCCAGACATACGCTTGGGGCTGTAATCCCAATCCAAAAAGCTTAGTTAGATGTTAGAGTTCAACAACGCGAAGTCAACAAGACAACTTCAAATTTCAAAGTCCACTTCTAAAATGATACTAATTGTTACAAATTACATTATATTATTATATATAGTTTATTTATGTTTCTCTTCTTCACAATTTTTAGCTAAATTTATTATGTCAATGTAAAAAGGTTTCACTAATGGTGTTAGAATAGGTATAATATAAACTTAACATGGACTTCAATGTTTATATCCAAGAAAATTTGTTATTAACATGTCTTATCTTTTTATCTTACTAATTTTTAATACCTTGCTTGTTAAATGATTAATCTAGATTTGCATTGTACAACCCTTGATACAAAAAATACTTGGCACTTTCATAGCCTACTGTATGGTATAATCGACACTTATGCTATGAAAGGAACTTGATTTGTTGTTAACATAAGTTAACATCATGAATTCCTGACAGTATTTAAAAGTATGGTGTTACTAAAATAAGATAATTAATATGAACATGTTAAAAATTTATAATGAACTATTAAGGATAAATCATTCGATTGGAACCTCCTTTTGTGTGTGGTTTCTAGTTGATTAATAAAAAGAGTTTATACTACACTTATGTCTAATATTATGAGTGGATCCTTTAACCTTGACAATTGCTTTTATCTTTGATTAATACTTACATCAATATCACTTCTCAAAAGTTCTCTTTAACTCCTTTTCATTTATTATTTATAATTTATATAGTTGACCTCCCTGTGGTTCGACCCTGGTCTTGCCAGGTTATTTATTACTTCGACACTCTTACACTTGGGATAAGACATCAATCTTTTGATCGTGTCAAATTTTTGGCGCCGTTGCCGGGGAGGTAAGTTACTGTATAAATTGTATATTTTATTTTATTTTTCTTTTCACTTTTATTGTTTTTCTATTTTTTTTCTTTTTCTTTCCTTTTTGCACTTGCATGAGAGTCTGGTCATGTACATTAAGTGGTAGACCTTGAAGGGTATCCTCATCTTCTTCAGAAAACATAGTCGAAAAGGATAGCCAGTCGTCGTTTCATAATGAGAATAATTGAGTTAGAACACTTAGAGACCACATGAATCTCACAAAAACAAGTGCACCATCATGCATAGTTTTCCCTCCTGATGCATCTCACTTTAATTTTAAGCCAGACATTAATCAACTTTTACCTTCTTTCCATGACTTAGATCTAGAAAATCCATACTTGCATTTGAGAGAATTTGAAGGTTTTGCGCGCGTATCAAACAAACACATGTGGGAATGTCCATGATCTTTGAACAACGTGTACGATGTCATTTGGTGATCAAATATCGACTTCCACAATAGTGTTTTAATCCTCACAGTGTCACCTCCATTATTGGGTGGCACGTGTGGCCAAAAGATATTAGGTTTTGTGCTAGTGATCAATTTTTTCTTTCCTTAATTTCAACACCTACCCTTGCATATTTTCAAAGCAGCCCTATGATTTTTTTCTTTTAAATTTAGTTTTTATTCTTTTATTGCAATTTTTTTTATTTTAAATAATCTATAGAATTCAAATTTTCTCTCAATTTAATCATCATTTGAATTTTTATTTTCAGAATTGGTTCTTATTCTTTTGATTGTGATTTTTTTAATCATTCTCTTAATTTAATTATTTTTTCAATTGCATCCCTTAATAAGTTTTTATTTTATTTTATATCAAATTTAGTTTTTATTTTTTTAATTGCTAATTGTTTTTTAATCTTTTTTTACTGGAACTTTCTTTTTCGATTTCATCCCTCAATACCTTATTAATCAAGTTTTTGTTAATATGAATTTGACTTCATGATTTTTTTTTTAGTTTTCCTTCTATGAGAAGATTTCAGACTCAAGACCCAGGTCACAGATTTGAAAGATTTTCATGAGTCGGCTTAAATTTGTTTTAGGCCTTTTTTTACAATATTGATTTTTTTTAATTTCATCATTCTATGAGGTTATCCTGATCTAATGTGCCATGTCACAGGTTTCGCGGGTTAACACAAGGTGACCCGAGCTAATTTTTTAAAAATAAATTCTCTAGGAATCTCGCTTTCCTAATTTGCCCTAGTTATGAGCAAGGGTTCCTTTTATTCCGTAATTTGTAAGAGAATACTGAGTTTTTTCATCAATAAAATTGTTGGAGTTCAATTGCAGCTTAATTTAATTTGTTTATCCATTATGCTTGTGACGCGATCAAACTCTCGAGCAACTACTAACTGCTGCCTTAATTGAACATAACTAATTAATTTCAAGGAAAGAAGATCTAGATGACCCTCCCAGTTCCATCCATAGATGAAACAACAAGGAAAAAAAGAAAAGTTCAGCGAAAATTTTAGATGTTCAAGCGCATTTTCCATAAATTAAATTCAGAGCCAGGGTGGTTTCTACAATCCCTTTGAAGTTTTTATTCCTTTTCTTGTGACTCTATGGACATAAAGATATTACTTGACATCAAAACAAAATCCCACACCAAAAATTGTACGTTACGGAATTTTATTTGGATGTTTTAAGAGTTTTCGTCTAAGGCATTAATGTATTTTAAAATGCCTGAAAAGACATCGTAGAAGGTACCAAATTTAATGAAATGGGTGGTTTTATCCATCTTGTGCTGGGTTATTTGTGCTTCTTCCTCTAAGGCATTTCTGACATTGGTTGGAACAGGTGATGTTCAGGATCTGGCCCTCCAGGTGAAAGTCTTGAAGGTGATGTATCGGTCACATTCCTTTTTGACATCTCATAGCCTAATTTTGTAAGAGAGAGCTGCTTGCAATCCTTTTAATTAGGCATAGACTCGAGCCCACGATAACTTATTGCTTCCAAATTAATCATATTTGCGGATAAAATGACCAGGATCAGCATTGAAACTCGCAAGACAGTTGAATTAGCCATGTATTATTCCCTAAGAAAATGTTTGAGAGTGACCACTGAAGCATGCAAACTTAAAGAGTGATTGTTTGCTTAAGGTACTAGGATTAGTGAAGTAGTGTAGAAATCAATAGGAGCATGCATGGATTTATAATGCAAATGCGTAAGAAATACCCAAGATTTTGTAGATTAAACAATAACAAATTTGACTTCTATCCCCTGTGTATTGCTGCCTTTTTTCTTCAATGGAGGTCTGCACATGTAACCCGCCGTCACCTTAAATTACTCGAATCCTTTGTCTATAGTCCCCACTAAAAATCACCCATGAATAATAATCAGGTGCTGCTAATATCTTAGATTGGCCAACTAGAACTTGTTGGTCTACTCATCATCTGTTCTTTTATATCTGAAAATTTGGACAGTTCTTGAAGAAACTATCAAGAAATGCTAGGAGTACGGAAGCCTTTGAACAATAAAACAAAGGAGTGCACATTTTTTTAATTTATTCAATAACATTTCAATCGCCACATACAAAAGCGTTCCAACTTTTGATGTTGGCTAATGTCTTTCCACCTGGTCATTGCAAATATAAAATTGCCTCCTTTGATGCCTCATTTGGTTAGCAGTTAATGCTGTTTGCTTTTACTAATTATTTTGGCTCATGCACAGTCCTATTAGAAATCTTTTATGTTTCTAAAGCAATACAGGACACGACAAGAAAAGACAACCTGAGAGAGGGAGAATGTTTTTCTGTTTTGTTTTTTTGGATAAAGACCGCAAACTTTTGACGCTGAAGATAGTCAAGGATTGAATACTTTCAACTTGGCATTGCCCAATATTGAAAAAAAGGAATGATTATGTCATTATCCATTCAAAAAGTTATAGCTAGTAGATATACAGATCCCACTTAAATTAATCATATATTGATCATGAACATGGGTCGCTCATGATATGCACTCAAATGCAACTTTTGCTACAGAGGCAGAGAAGGTTTTCCACCTACTGATAGTCTCTTGGTGTGTGAATTAGAAACTCGGGAAAGCAGAGCACATCAAGTAAATGCACGGAGGTGCTAAAAAAAATAGTAGACTTTCAGGACTTGGAAAATGTTATTTGATCAGCAAGAAGGATTGCAATTTTAGGTTTCTCATTGAAACTCATGACTTGACTAATTCCTTGACTACGTAGATGACAAAGAAATTTGCCACTAAAATTAACATATTACTTTAACATTTATCCAATATTTTTGTTGTTGCTGCTGCTTCTAATTAGTTAGCCAGGGATCAGCTATAATTGAGCTACATGGATAACTTTGAAGAGATGTTTTGTGTAGGGTAATTTGCCTATAACTTTGGTTCCGACACTCGGACTATGCTCAAACTTTTCTAGAAAATTCTAAAAGTTCTGTTATATAAAAACAAAATTTGACTGATTGAGGTTCAAAAGACCTTTGAATTAGGCATAACAAGTGTTGTTCATGTTAATTTTGTTATTTTTCATTTTCATTTTTAGATTTTATAGTTTGTTTAGGATTTTAATTACTTTTTTCTTTATTTTTAGATTTTATAGTTTGTTTAAGATAAATTATTCAGTAATAAAATTTTGAATTATAATTTTTGTATGGTAATTTTATTTGGCAAAATTCTATATTACTTGTTCTTCTTGTTTTTCTTGTGTTATTTTCATTTTTGTTTTAATATTCATGTCTACGAAATTACCCATGCAGGCAATAAAATGTATCGATTTTAGCAAACTTGACGAAAGAAAAAAAACATTATATTATGAGATTCTCGTATAATTAAGCAATGTTAGTAAAAATGAACAAGTTAGATCATGTACACTTTTTACTAGGAGCTAAGATAAATTAACAGTACAAAATGCAGATATGTAATTAATGACAAATCAAATGGATTAATCACATAAAGGAAAGAAAACTAATTAACCGAATCGTAGAACTGCATCCAAAAGTCCAATTTAAATGGTTAAGCTTCAAGGAAATGCCCATGGACACGGATAATTTATTACAAGGATGATGAAGATCACAATTTTAGTTACACTAAAAATGAAGTATTGCATTTCTTAATTAGGTATGAAATTGGAATCCATGTTATTGTCTAGTCTTCAGCAGCTTGTGAGGGCAAGAAGTTTGCTTTAATTGCAAGTAGGGATTTCATTTGGTCGTTGCCATTCTCCAGTCCTTGAGATTTCACAAACTCTGATTTGACTTGAGATTACATTAAAAATAAAGAAGTAAAACTCAAGTATGTATAAATTCATGATCAAGTCATAAATATTTTTATTAAACAATATGGTGTTTTTGTCTATCTGTAAGATATGTTAGGAGTTAATTATCATAAATCAAGTTTAAGAAAAAATGTTAAAAATAAATTAAAATTTTGATTTTTTCTTTAAAAACAAGAAAGTAGTTTATTAATTAAGAACCAGTCGATTGGTTAAAACAAAAAAATCACTTTACTAGTTGAAAACTAGTTGACGAATTAAGTTGGTAGAATTTCTTTTTCTCATTAAATTAGATTCTTTTTTATTTAGTTTAATTCTTTATTTCTCTAGAAACGCAAGCCTATATAGATCAGCTTGTAATTAGAAGGTTTGTATATATAGAAAAGAGAACTCAGAGAAAAACACTTAAAAAATGTATCTTCCTCTTAAGTTTTCTCTTGTTTTTTAGCTCTGCAATTAAGCATTACTATCCATAATAAGCCACTACACTAATTTTCTTCCAATAAATCCCCGTTATCCAAAGAGAAAACGAACAAGAACCAAGATCCACACATTGATAAATAACAGTAACATGATATAATCATTCTCATAAAAACAAATACTACAACGATTGAGATTACATGAATATATAACTCTCATGAATGCAGTATCCTTTCTTGGTTGATTTTAAACAAGTTAGTGATGATGTGGATCAGGTCCCCCAGGGCTCAACCTATCAGGCCGCTTGTACCTGGTTTGGTTTGCTGCACTGGCAAGTTTATGCAATGCCTCGAACATTTGGCTTACATTCCTCCTCTTTACCCTTAAATTGAAAGCGCGACTATTGACCCTTGAAGACAAAAGCAACAGTACCAAGACTAGGCACAATAAACATCTTAAGTTAGCCATTGGACTTATGGTGCATAAAACAGCTTTGCGCAGTGCTATAATTTAAGAGATAATCTCTGTGCCGGCTATATATAGACTTTAACCCTAGCTTTTCACTTTACCTGAGAATTAGTGGACAGGGTGTAAGTCCACCAATAAAACCATAATTCGTCAGGTAGGTTGGAGTCGGTTTTCGATTAGTTCTGATAAGCCAACTTCTTATTAAAACATCCTTGGACCTATCACACACTGGCCTATAAAAGTTGAACTTGTGATGCATCCTACTATGCTTTTCCAATCACATAATATATATGGCTGGCAGCACCATCCTTTTGATTCATCTTATTAATTTTTTTTCAGTCTTAATCCATATCTGATCCTGCATGGCAGATAATTCATGATGAATGATAAATCAGATTCTGTCGTTGGCGTGACATATGAGGCATATAAAATTATAAAGTATAAACCTACCAAAGACAGCTGATAACACAAACCAGAAGCTTTATGCAAGCCTGAGTAATGCTGAGGTTAGTAGAAACACCATTGACGAAGCACCCTGTTTTATACTGGCCAGTTGGTCAACTATCAGTTCTATATATGGTTCTCATTAAATTAGAAAATGACCTCACGGAGATAAGCCATGAACCTGAATGGAGAAGCCCTTTTTATTTGGATAAATTTTAGAGCTTTAACGGCCTTTTTCCACGCCGAATAGTGCTGTCAGATAAGCATAACGTCGCTGCCATGCTTTACAAATATTGCTATTGACGGTGGATCATTCGAACAAAACCTTATTGTAGTATATCAAATTGTTCAATTTAATCTCAGACCTTATCCATTAAAATTTTGCCAAACTCTGCCCTCGGAAAGCAGCAACCTAGATGACTGCACAGAGGAAGAAAGAAACAATAGGGAGACAGATCATTATGAAGAATAATAATAATAGTTTCAGTAACAGATGTCATGTCGATCAAGTTAATCTAGACAAGTTGTAATATTATGGGACTACTGTACTTGTGAATGATACTTCAAATATATAGGAGGAAAAACGCGCAAAATATTTAAGCATACGTGTCTTCCATGTGCGCACGCAAAAAATTCAAGCATATACGTCTTCAATGAGAGCATGTATTCAATCACCAAAATCAAGCAATTTAGACATACATGCTACTCCGATCTAGAGCTGTCAGGCTAATAGAAGGTTACACATGATTTGAAAATATGCTGTTTGACTTTATAGGACCAGACTAGTGCACGAATCTTCGACGATGCAATTAAAACCAATAACTCTTAATTTGTATAGTTTGAAGGCACATCCATGATCTTAAAGAAAGGTGACGCAAAATGGTAGTTTCGTCGAAATGTTGGTCTATAACCAGTCCAACAAACATAATGTTGGGAGGGTATGATAAAGTTTAGTTTAACCAACAATTTTTAAAGATTAGTTTGATACAATGTGATCTAACTTAAACATTAAATTACCTAGATGCGTTTATCATAAACAAAAATTACTATTTTTTGTTAATTTTTAGACAAATTTAAGAACAAAGCATGCATAAAACAAATAAAAAACAATATATTTTAGAATTGAAGTGAATACTTAATCTTAAGTAGAATGTTTAGTATACTTGTGGATAAATTAGGATGAATAACATAGATTTAAGACTAGTCATTGTCCATGAGTATATCCTTTATCATAATAGTTTTATTGTTTGTCACTTGGTGTAAGCGAATTGTAAACAATAAGCCTAGAAAAATTCCAACATCATCACCTTGATTAGTTAAATTATTGATCAAGGTCTATAAATTTAGAAAAACTAACTCAAAATCTCTTACTAAATACAAGAACCTAAGCTCTATGATAATAGAAGAAACTAAGCAAAGTTGAGAATAATTAGGAGGCTTAACCTATTAGTTAACCAACCTTTTCTATTTATATGTGTAGGGCAATATACAATAGTAAAGGTAGAGATTACGACACGAGAGTAAGCCTATAATATTTTCTATGTAGGTACATTCTATAATATGCCCCCTCAAGCCGAGGGTAGAAGATCGATCTATAGCTTGAATCGAAAAGCAGTAAAAGAAGCAATAAGAAACAGCTTAGTAAAAATGTTTACAAGTTGATCATAAGAGGAGATAAAACGACTTTGAATCTCTTTCTTCGCAACCCTATCTCATACAAAATGATAGTCAACCTCAACATGTTTAGTACAAGCATGAACGATATGATTTGTAGATAAATAAGTAGCATCAAGATTATCACACCAAATGGTAGGAGCAGAGGCAAAAAGAATCTATAAACCTCTTAATAAATATTGAAGCTAGATAACCTCAGCAGTGCCATCTGCTAAGGCTTTATACTCAGTTTCGGTGGAGGAGCGAGCAACTGTGCGTTGCTTGCTTGATTTTAGTGAAATCAGCATCTAACCAAAGAAAACAAGGTAACCTTCTGTAGACTTGAGATCATCAATACTATCTGCCCAATCTGCATTTGTAAAGCCATGTAGAGCAAAGGATGAACTACGAGTGATATGTAAGCCATAGGATGTCGTAACCCATAGATAACACAGAATGTGTTTAATGGCACCCCAATGAGAATATGTAGGAGCATGTATAAACTGGCAGACTCTATTAACAGCAAAACAGATATCTGGTCTCATAAAGGTGAGATATTGAAGAGCACCCACGACTTGATGAAACCGTGTAGGATCAGAAAACAAGGGATTTGGTAGTATAGTGACTTTAAAGGTAGAGATAAGAGTATCAATAAGTTTGCAAAAAGTCATACCAACTTGAGTGAGGATGTCAAGAATATATTTATGTTGTCGTAACATCAGACCCATAACGGTAGACTGCACCTCAATACCCAAAAAATAATGAATAACGCCTAAATCTCGAAGCTTGAACTCTGAGTTACTACCCGTAAGCAGAATGTCATTAACATAAAGCAGAAGATAAAAGATATCAACACCAACAGACAAGATAAATAAGGAGGTGTCAACTTTGGAAGCATGAAAGCCAATAGAAAGCAGAAAATCACTAAGACGAGTGTACTATGCCCGCGGGGCCTGTTTTAAATCATATAGAGACTTATACAACTGAGCCACATGAGAGGGAAGAGTAGAGTCAACAAAACCTGAAGGTTGTTTCATATAGACCTTTTTGACAAGGATGTCATTGAGGAAGGCATTATGAATATCAAGTTGATGGATATTCCAATTATACGAGACCACAATTGAGAAGACTAATTTGATGGTTGCTTGCTTAATAACAGGGCTAAAAGTTTCAGAGTAATCAATGCCTTCTTGTTGAGTAAGACCTTTAACAACCAGGCGTGCCTTATATCGCTCAACATTGTCATCCACATGACACTTTATCTTGTACACTCACTAACTACCAACAACATTCATCGAAGGATGAAAAGGAACCAAAGATCAAGTGTCGTTAGAGCGTAAGGCCTGAATTTCATCACGCATAGCACCATGCCAAACCCCATACCTGTCAGCATCAGAGAATGCAATGAGTTCATAGTTAGGAGAAGACATTACCTGACAGATAGGAGCAGCAGAGGTGGTTGTAGACGCTATTAGAAGGGTAGTTTTTGGCAGCTGAGGACAAAGAACCATGTGATGTTGACGAGCGACAAAACGATAGGGAGAAGAATATGAACCAGGTAGCTGCTGGAGAGGATAAGAGGAGAGATCAACAAAGAGTTACAAACCGGCTAGAGAACTTGTTGAGGGGCTTGAGTTCACAGCAGCAAAGGTAGGAGAACCTGTCACAGAACTAGTGTTATCTGTAGTGACAAACCTGGAAACATGCAACTTTAAAGGAGGATAACCTATTCCGACATAATGATCATTAGAGAAACAAACAGATGGTGACACAGGTGTAGAGCTAGGTTGCGTTGGGATGGTCGCAGACACGGTTGGGGAATGGGGGCTCTGGTTGTGTTAGGCGGGAAATAGGGCAGAGCTGCTGGTGTTAGTGATTGGCGGGGCAGTGGGGTGAAAATTTGAGGAGGTAAACAAGGTGGGCAAGTGTGTAGGCTAGAAGGAGGTGGTTGATTGGTATGCTATCTATTCAGATTTTGCAAAAGGAAACACATCTTCATGAAAACAAACATAACAGGAGACATAAATATGTTGAGATGCTAAATTAAGATAGCGATAACCAAGATGAGAGGAACTATATCCTAAGAAAAAACATGAAAATGAATGGAAATCCAACTTATGAGCATGGTATGGATGCAAAAAAGAAAAACAAAGACACTCGAAAGTATATATAAAATCATAATCAGGAGTACGATTAAACAAACACTCAAATAAAGATTGATTTTGGAGGACAAGAGTAGGCATGCAATTAATGAGATATACTGATGATTCAAACGCATAATTTCAAAATCATTACGGAGCATTACATTGGCCTAGAAGGGTAAGGCCAATTTCAACAATATGTTGATGGCGACGCTCAACTGTGCTATTTTGCTTATGTGTATGAGGACAACTTAACCTGTGATGAATACCAGTAGTTTGGAAGAAATTGTGTAACTTATGATATTCACCACCCCAATCAGTTTGAATATAGAAAACAAAGTAGAAATTGTGTAACTTATTAAATCTACTCTTGTCCTCTAAATTTAATTTTATGTGAAAACTGACGCTCAACAAGCACTTAAAAACGATGGAATGTAAAAAACACATCTCATTTTACAACAAGAGGATAATACCATATATGTTTTGTATGTGCATCGATAAAGATAACAAAGTAACGAAAACCATCAGAGAAAAACATAAGAGCAGGGCCCCAAACATCACTAAATATTAAATCAAATGGGGTAGTAGGTTTGTGACCCGTAGGTCTCAATGACAGACACAACAACTTGCCTAGCGAACAAGTTTGAGATTGAACAAGAGAGCATCTAAAAGTACAAGCAATTTTATTTTTAGAAACTAATAAATTAAAAATACAGGAAGTAGGATGACTCAATCGACGATGCCACAGATCAGCAGTCGTAGAGACGCAAGGAGACCAATAAGCTTGAGGGATAGACATAGAAGAAGACTCGGATAGAACATAGAGACCATCATATATGTAAGATTAGCAAGGAGATGACATGGGCAATAGAGGTGGATTTACAGCCACGGATTAAAGGGAGGTCTTATGCATAAGAAGATGGCTATGAAGGCCAGCATATGACAATGATTCTGCCTTAGTTACGAGACTAGTTACCAAATCTTTAAACTCACCATGAAGGCCAAGAAATATATAGAGGTTGAAGTCTTCAAGAGAGATAGGCCGACCAGTAGCAGCATATTCATCAAATAATGACTTTACTTGCTGCATGTACATAACAACTGAAGCATCTCCTTGTTAAAGATCTTGAAAGACCCATGGAGTTGCATAATGTGAGAATTTGATAGAGAGGCGAGCGTTTTCTCAAGAGTGCGCCAAACACAATAAGAGGTTTAAAAATCTACCACAAGATACAGTACATCCATGGAAAGAGAGGAGAGTAACGCGCTTAAAATAAGTTGATCTTATTGCTTCCAATGAAGAAAAGAGGGGTTGATTGTCGAAGAAGAACCATCAAAACTATTAGAAATATAAGAGGAAGGACATGACACTAAGCCATCAACAAAGTGGAAGACACCCTGACCAAGAAGATATGGCTTCATCTATATTCGCCAATAGAGATAATTGGTGTTTGTAAGCTTTAATGAAACAACTTGGTTAAGTGTTAGACAAAGCAACTATAGTTGGAGTTGATGTCCCCATGATGTAAAGAAAGACGGTAGAAACATGAGACGAAGAACCATGGTTTTGCTTTGTAGGTGAGGGATGCTGCTGGTGTGGGAAAGCACCACTAGCAGCAACTTGTGAGTGGAGGGAGAGGTCGGCAACAGCGGAAGAGTAAAGGTAGAGATTACAACACTATAGTAGGCCTATAATATTTTCTATATAGGTACATTCTATAATAAGCAAAACAAAGGAGAATAAGGTATATGAAGAGAATTTGTAACTTAAGTGTGTTATAATTAAAGAGATGATGGATTATTTAATGGGTAATAATTATATTTTGTCAATTTTATTGTCAAGTTTGAAATTTGAGGAAATTTGGGGAAATTGATTTTTTATGGAATTGAAAATAATTAAAAAGTATTAATTTAAGTTGCATAAGTTTAAATTGAACAAACGATGAATAATTAGTTAGGCATAGATTATTTGTTGTTAATTTTATTTTTTAGTTCATATTTTGATGCAAAATTAAATAATAATAATTAGTTATTGGATTGTGAATTTATTTAGAATAAAAGGTTGATTTTTTTGTTAACAGTTCAATTATTAACAAATGTTGTCATCAATATTTTATATTAACAGAAATCATAAGTAATAGATGGTCATTCTTGGATGTATTGAGATTTTTTTGAATGGTTTATAAGCAAGATTATCATAAAGAGGTTAAGGGTTTTATTAATTTTATACTTTCTAATCTGAAGAACATTAGCAGAGTTAAAATTACATGTCCATGTGCAAAGTGTAAGAATAAGAGCTTCTACCATAAAAATATTGTAACGATGCATCTATTTACTATTTAAAAAAATGTTCAACGAGAAATATTAATGTTGGTTTGAACACGGAAAACCCTATGTTTTTTTTATGAAACCATGTTATGAATGATGGTTAGCATAACTTTTAGTTCCAACAACATACATGATGAACCATTATGGGATGGATTGTAACAACTAACCAATAAATCTAATATCAATTTTTTTTAACAATGTAAAATATAACACTAGCAACAACAAAGTCAACATCATATCTACAAGTGGTTAAAGGTTTGTTAATCAAATGCAGAACCACCCTTGAGTCAAATTTCAGTTAGATACAAGGAAAAGATGTATTATATATTCATGGAAAGTTTAAAGTAGATAAATATCATTCATTTATTAAAAATTTTAACACAAATAGTAAGGCAAAAGTGTTGTTCGCATCAACCTGAGATTTTTCTAAAGGGATGGATATTTATCAATGTTCCACCTATTGACATAGCATTGTGGAAGAATTATATTGCCCGGAGAATAATTGGGATAAGTTTTAATAATTTGTGGTATTAGATGGATTTATAAGGCAAAAGTGTTGTTCGCATCAACCTGAGATTTTTCTAAAGGGATGGATATTTATCAATGTTCCACCTATTGACATAGCATTGTGGAAGAATTATAGATTGAACACGTCACAGAGGATAATTGGGATAAGTTTTAATAATTTGTGGTATTAGATGGATTTATAAGGCGCTCATGATCCAGTTCTCAAAACAAAAATAAAAAACTTATGGTTTAGTAAGCAAGCACACTAAGACAGTGCTTCCCTTTGTGAACCATGTAAAGTGTCTGGTAAGAGCTTGTTGTTACATATTTATTTATTTTTCAATTTTTAATTTAACTTTTATTTATGAGACTTTTTTACATGCTATTTATTTTGCAGGAAAAACAACTTTGACACAAACCAACTCTAATGGAGTTATATGACAAAACTTATATGAGAAAGGGGATAGAGAGAAAGGGGTGAAAAACCTTGTTGATTGAAGAGCGAAAGCATTCATTGCACAAGTCTTTTTGTAATTATTTTAATTAAAATTCATATTTATTCTCAACTTTAATATAAATTTAGGATTTTGACTTTTTTTTCTTGTTGGAGACATATAACTTTGGCATGGTTGCTAAACATGACTAAGATGCTTCCACTCATCCTCCTTGTGATCTTCAATCATGGTTGAATGCTAGAGCAATTGATGGACTTGATAGGAATTTAGTTTATGGCATTGACTTGAGATACAAGGGCATATCATTATATTTCAGTGATAGGCACACAACATTCTGGCCTAAGCCTAACATCATTGGTCATTGATGAGATGGTCCAAGATAAGGTTCGGGAATAAATGACTGAAATGAAAGCACAACTAAAAGAAGAAATAAGAGTAGAAGTCAAACAAGAAAGTAATAGAAAATAGAAGAAAATACATGCATATTTGGCTTTATATTTTTCTCCCACTCCTTAAGCTTTTAGATATTTTAATTTGTTTGGATTTTTTTTGTATCGAATTCATTTTAATATAATTTTTTTATATAGAATATAATTTTTGTTCATAGAATTCATTTTAATATAATTATTGTCACACAAGATTTATATTGTTGTTGTTATTATTATGACTTTCTAAAATTATAATCTCATATGCATCATGGGATTATGACAACCAAACAACACAAAAAAAAAAAAGGTTTGAACACTTCAATGAAAATATCGACAGAATTAACTATTTCGTCGGCAATGTTAGGTCACATTATGTCGAAATGTTACATAAGGTTTTGAAATTTCTGATAGAAGATTCCATTAGAAATGGATGTTCACATTCTGATAGAATAGGTGATAGAATATTTTTGACAGAATAGGAAATGAAATATTTTATCAGCAATTAATGTCTATTTCTGGCAGATTATATGATAGAATATTTTTTCAATTAATAAGGTTGCCGATAGAGTTATCGATGGAAAAAGAAAATCTAATTTTTGGGGGTGAATAATTCATCAGTGACTCCATCAAAAAATAAAGTTGTCGACAAAATCAATAATGCAAATCCTCGACAAGCATATTATAGACGACATGCTTCCATGAGCAATTCCATCAATATATATAGTAATTGCCAAAATAAGTTTTTCTTAACATCGATGGAATATTCCATCGACTTTTTTTAATTTTAAGGTGGTGTGTTAACCCAAAATATGAATATACCTCATATTTATTTTGAAATAATTTTAGTAGAAGTAAACAACAATATATGTTTTAACTTTTTCTACTTTTCCTGCTTGTCATGTTAATTATAGTTGTGGCTATAGTAACATTTTTTTAAACTTTTGTTTTCTTCTGGTATGATGCATTAACAAGACGACTGACGAATCTATGATCAAGTATGAGGAGTCCATTACGCCTATCAATTATAGCACCAAGTTAAGAATCGGAGAGATCATTTCCAATTCCTCGTATAATCCAATCTAGAGTTGAACTTTTTAGCCATAGATGCGTCTGAAGTGTGATCATCTAGTCAGGTCGAACACCTGTGTTAAAGGGCTATGAGCAGATATCGCAAATTGGCAGTTTAAAAGCTCACTCCTTAAAAGACATTCCTCCTTTTTGCATGGGCATGAAAGCGACATGCGCATTTAAGCTTCCTTGGCAAATCTCCCTAGCCACTTGCCTTTGTCCCAAGCTGATGTTCAAAACAAAATTTTAGATTCGTAAGCTTAGATTTGTCATAATAGCTTCCAAACAAATTCGATCTTTTTTGTTTGTCTTGCGTTCTAATTGATATGAATCCATGCAATCTCCATTGACTAGACTTTCAGGCATGAATCATGAATGTTCAGATGCTTTAGCCAAACCAATGACAATTCTCAAACCATGTCAGAATTCACTTGTTAGCGTTAATGACAATTCTCAAACCATGTCAGAATTCACTTGTTAACTTCCCATGCTCTTGCAGCGTCACTTTTTCTCAATAGCGAATATGATATATTGAGAACTGCTATGATCCTTATTTGTGGAATTCTTTGTTGACTCCACGTAGTGATAACAATTCATTTCATACTTTTGAGGCCTGGGGCTAGTGATTAAAACTTTCTCTAGCTTTTCTTGATGAAATTAAGTTAATTTAAAAAATAAGCGCGTTGAGATAAAGAATTGCGGCTAATATACAAGGCCCACTTCTAATTTTCATGAAGTGTCGAGGTTCTCGATGTGGGAGGCTTTGGAGGATATGGACAGTAAAAAAAAAATCAATTATATTAAGCCTAGTAAATAAATTTACAGATAAAATGGACAGTTCCAAGCACAAAAAGAGGTATGGTCATGCAAATGACATGTCTACAAAAACATAAATAATTTTTTATCTCCAAATATATGAAGGTTGAATGAAGGATCTTTGAGAACTAAAAGGTCTCCAAATATATGAAGGTGAAACTAATCACCATCGAGTTAAAGGGGTGATTTTTTATGTGGTGGAAGCAGTTGAAACAAATATGTGAGGGGCAAGACAAACCTAAAAGATTATATAAGAAGGTGAAATGTCACTTCCTCCTTTTCGGCTACACGCAAACCTTGTAACTCGTCAGGGTTTTCATCTTTTATCGCCCATTTTTTGTCAACAATTCTATCAAAATTGGAAATTTCCAACGGAATAAAAATTTAAAAAGGTTGAATTCCCCATAAAAATGTTGATGGAATTTCCTTTTCATCACAGTTTTATTTTTTATTATTATTTTTTTTTGTTTAGGGTTGTTATCATCTCCTTAATCCAACAATTTCTCACAAAAATCACAGCAACTACCATTAGATTATCATTATGAGTTTTCATAGTTGGAAGATTAATTTAAGTAGCATATTCATATAAATGGTGCAAAAAATAAGATAGACAAAATTTCATACATAAACATTAAAAAAATATTGAAATGAACAATAAGAGATATCTAGTCGGAAACCATTAAAATTTCAATTGAAATATAATCAGATCAGCAAGGTAAAGTATGCTCGGTACATTACATCATAGGTGATGATGGTGGAGGTGGAGGGGAGGAAAAGATGTTAAAGTGGAAGATCTAGTAAGAGAAGGAGGAAAAGGTACATCTATAGTTGCACTTAATTGAGCTCAATACATCCTATTTTGTTCTAGGAGTTGTGCACTCATTTTATCTAACTCAATAATCACTTGCTCCTAAATCTTTTTATGTATAATCTCATCAAATTCTTGTAAAAAAAAAATATAGTTTGGGTTAACATGTAATGTACCTAAAGTTAAAACAGTGTGACCCTCCTTTAGTTCTCAGGTTGATGCCATAGGCAAACCATAAACTCAATTCATATCAGGTCCATCACTTATAGCAGTCTTCAACCACACTTGAGGATCATGAGGAGAAGGGGTGAAAGTGTCTTCTCCAAGTTTCTCAAGTAATTTGGTGTTATATCTCTATTATAAAACAAAACCAAAATCTAGTTTGAAAACTCAATTATATTTTATATTATTGATGCAAATAAACAATCTTAAACTAATGATAACTATTTAAACACTTACAATGAACGATTTCTCTCTTGAAACAATGGTTTTTGCAAATGATCACTTCATCATAAATGTGATGAAAGGAGTAGCTTCAACATTGCTAAACTTAAAAATTAATTTAATAAAGTCATTTTCATATAATTGTAAAACTTAAAGTAACTCAATAAAAATAAATAATATCATGAGACAAAACAATTACTTTGAGAGATCGCCCTTTCATTATGATATTCATTTTCTTGAAATGGATTCTATCAATTAAGGGTTACCCAATCTATTATCCTAAATGGTTAAATCTTGGTCGATAACTTCTACATTAAATGTCTCTTGATAATCATCCCCTAAATTCATAGCACAATTACCAACACAACTACTTGAGAAGTAAGAGCGCTCTTTTTAAAGTTGGACTTGGATTTTTAAAAAACAAATATGGTACCTAAAAGGAAACGATGAACATAAATTAGAAAAACATACAACAAAACTATCCAACAAATATAAATATAATACATTATAAAGCATCAACAAATATCTTCCTCATACTAAAATGATAATAAAACATACAAATAACAAATTCAACTATTTATTAAAAATGAATCACAATTAACCTACATAAATCAACTAATAATTTAAAATAACAACTCAATAACTCATCATTTTTTAGTTCCAAAGTAACTCAATTCCTCCAATTTAGAAAAATATAATTTATAATTCAATAACTATCGAACACTTCATAAATTTAAACATATTTAACCTTAATTGTTATCAATTCCACACAAATTTAATTTTCTCTAAATTTTCAACTAAACCATAAAATTGATTGAAAATAATAATTGCAACCTAACTAACTACCCATTATTTATTCAATTAAAGAATAAATAATATCAATTAATATCCTAGTTATTATCAATTATAAATGAATTTAATTTTATCTAAATTATAAAAAGAAATTGTAAATTTACTAAAATTAATTGAGATCCAACTAAGCATCCATTATTTCTTCAATTTAAACTTATTTAACCTAAAATAACCTTTAATTATTATCAATTCTACACAAAATCAAAACCCTAAATTGACAAAAAAAAATGGTACCCATTGAATTACCCATCATTTCTTCAATTCTAACACAACTAAATTACAAAATCACACTTAACTTTAACAAGTGACAAAATAAATTCATTTACTCAAATCTCAAACAAACTCTACAATAAAAGTTATATATTAATACACAAAATTATCATTATAAAACAAGTAAAAAACTTAAATATACAAGTAAATTATAAATACTGCAAATAAATTTCAATAAGTTAACTTAAGCCATACATTGGTTAAAATAGAAATGGATGGGTTCTTGGAGTGAACCTTAACAAATAAAAAAAAAACTAATGGAGGGAAGCTTAGGCCTTGGGATAGTTGTTGCATCGGCTCCAGCAGGTTGTCATGGTTGGATTGGTGGAGGTGGCTATCAGGTTTAGGAAGAGAAAGAGAAAGGGTTTTGGGTTTTTGTTTTCATAGATAAAGAGGAAAATATGTTGTAAAGAGCCTATAGTCGAGTTTTAAAATCTCTTAAAATTATAGATAGATTTTTTTATTGGTATTTTTATCAGTGATTTGACATGTAAAAAATTCCAAATGAATTTTTTTTTTCTATTTCATTTCCATTTCTATCTGAAATTACTATAGAAAATGTTTTGTCGCATTTTTCATTGGTAAATCGTGATATAATATTCTCATCAACGTTTTCAATTTTTTGGTAGTGAATCTACTCCTCGGCAAACCTTAAGTCAAGTTTTTTGGCATGTGATTTGATGTTACAAATATGGGGAGCATGGGCATTATGTCAATGAGTGTTATAAGTTGATAAGTCATTCGAGCAAGAATATATTAATAGAAGATACGACTAAAAAGAAAAATGAAGTCTTTAGAGAGCTTGTATATGATGGTCAGGGTAAGAGAGATTTTATATATTGATTGTAGTGCAACCTTAGTCATCCAAAAGAGTTTTCTCACTCTCAAGGATTATTTGGGTAAAGATTGGTTGCACGCTAACATCTTTTATATGAGATGCATGATTATAAAGAAGATGTGTAACATGATCATCTAAAATGGCAATTATGAGAATCGTGTTGATAGAGGCAATTAAGAAATTGAAGCTTAAAAAAACAAATTGAAGCTTAAAAAAGATAATTTTCCCAAGCCCTACAATTTAACTTGGTTAAAGTAAGAAAGCAAGGTAATCATATATAAATAATGTTTAGTTTATTTTTCATTGACAAAACATGTAACGATAATGTTTGGTGTGATGTAGCATCTATATATGTGTGCCATATATTGTTAAGGAGGTCTTGGTAGTATGATAGGAGTGTAGTTCATGCCAAGCAGATAAGGGTAGTTTTATGGCTAAGCCATATAAAAGAAAGAGTTTGTTGTTTATGTCTTGGTTTTTGGAGGAGTTAAAGAATAAAAGGGTGGTTTTTGCTTTAATATTATAGAGTAGTTTGTTTAATATGGCTGGTGATAGTCCCATAAAGGTTCAAGGGGTATTGATTGAATTTGAAGACCTAATTTTAAAAGAGTTGTTCTAGGGCTACCTCTTATATAAGACATTTGTCAACTAGATTGATCTCATTCTGAGATCTAACCTATTGAAAATACAACACATGAAACCATCTATAATTTTAATTTCTTTATTGCATCTATTATATAGTTCATCAAAGAATGTACTTTCTAATAGATAGAAAAAACAAAAGCCAACTTTCAGTTAGGTGAATTATGATGCCTTGGATTTGGAGATTGGAGGTATCCTTAGCTAAAAAGGTTGTCTTGTGGTGTTTTCATTAACATATGAGTTCCAAGAAGAACTACTTCATATATGACTGAAGTTTTATGCCTTGTCCAATCATCGATGCATTAGCGACACTACCTAGTATATGAGTTCATACTCATTACTAATCATAAGGATTTAAAGTACATCAATGTCCAGTGGAAGTTAAGTCATTAACATGCCAAATAGGTGTCTTATCTTCAAGATTTTACCTTTTTCTTAAGGCACCAATCTAGTTCTCCAAACAAGGTATTCGATGCACTAAGTAGGTGGGTCATTCTCATCGGCACCAAACGCATTAAGGGTATGGGGTTTGATAATTTTTAGGAGTTATACTCAAGAAATCCATCTTTTAGACATTTATTTTGAGTTAGTTGCTGGTGGTAAGTTAAGTGATTGTGTGCTTGTTAATGGCTACATGTTTTAAGGTGTGAAATTGTATGTTCTTAATTATTCTCTCAGGAGTATATTATTTATAAGTTACAACAATGTGATGGTCACTTCAAGCATGACAAGCTATTGACCTTGGTATCATCTCATTATTATTGGTCTAACCTATCAGGTCAAGTGCTAAGATTTGTGAAAAGGTGGATGTCAATGTTTTATTATGATATCTATCCTGGTGATGGTGGGTAGATTTTCTAAGATAATACTTTTTTTTTCTTATAAAAAGACCATGGATGCTTCTTAAATTACCTATATTTACTTTAAGAAGGTGGTTCATTTACATGGATTTCCTAAGTCCATGATCTCTGATCAAGATACCAGATTTATGAGCAACTTCTAGAAGAGTCTGTGTGATAAGTTGAGAACTAAATTGAATTTTAATAGTGCTTACCATCCTTAAATGAATAATAGATAAAAATGATGAATCAAAGTTTAGAGAATCTTTTACAAAGTGGAAAACAAACCAAAATATTATGACCTTGTCTTGTCACAATAGAGCCCTTTTGAGATTGTGTATGGGAAAAATAGATATGGTGTACTTGAGTTGCTGCCTTTTCCTCATTTTAATTCTTTAAGTGTCGAAGCTAAGACATGGTATATTATTTTTATAGGGTGCATGATCAAGTCAAGTAAAGGATTTCTAAAAGTAATTTCAGATACAAAACTCGGGTTGAGAATCATCATAAAAATATCACTTCTATGGTTAGTGACTATAATGGGTAGTGCTTACTTGTTATCGGTTCTTGTTGGAAGTATAACAAGCTTCAAAAGAGGAAGATTGATCCATATTAGGTATCATAGAAGATCAATGACAATGCATATAGCCTTATACTAGTCTTTTGAAGATCTCTAATGTTTTCAATGTGAAGCATATGTCTAAATGTTTAATGGATGATTGAAACTCTAGGACGAGTTATTTCCAACACAAAGAGACTGATGTAGTAGGTTCAGGAGGACCTATAAAGTCAAAAATGGATATGTTGCAATTGGACCACATGCAAAGCCTACCAGACACATTTATTTACTATATAGACAGGTCCAACCTTAAAAAGATATCTGATCAGGTCAAACAATCTATTTAACGAAGACGTACATATCTTTTGATACAACAATTAGATCCTACTCAAGTTTTACCATGAGTTTCTATAGAATGTTGGCTAGTTGTAACTAGCTAAGATTGGGAAGGCCTTTAAATTAGTTCTAGGAAGATTTTTTTTTAAGTTTTAGTATTTTTCTCATTAATTTTGGATTTCAGCTATTAATTTTCCAATCTAATTATGATTTATTTTTATTTTTTTATTAAGGTTGGTGATAAACATATTTAAATTATTGTTAGCTTTTTTCTAAGGCAGATATTGACAGAATAATTTTATTAAAAAAGAACATTGTGGCTAGGATTTTTGTTTTGGGCTTTTTCATTAATTTTATCTTTTTAATTCCTTTGACTTTATCTAGTTAATTGGGGATGCATTAGTTCTAGATAGTGACTTCTGCTGGTTGTATATCTTATATATGCAGAATACATAAAAGAGAGCAAAACAATCCAAGAGAATAAGACAAGGAAATCCATATACATAATCCTCAATGCTTTGGAAGCGTTACACACCACAAGGTCCCGAAGACGGAGTGCTCTGGTTATTGTTTATTCTGCTCACTTTAAAAAAAAAAAAAAAAAGTGCAACAGAGAAGAGAATTTGACCGCATTTTAGTATAAAGAAAATCATTCTGAAAAGTGACTTTAGCAACATTGGCAGTGTGCTCTACGGCTTCAAGAATATGTGTTGACGGTGCTTGAAGCATAAGCATTATGAATTGTTTTTGTGTTGTCAGTGGATGAAAGTGTGGCAAACTTGTTGCCTGTGGGGTAAAGAATAGAATGCTGTGAATTACATCCATCTTTATTTACAAT
Source organism: Populus deltoides (assembly GCA_015852605.2). Taxonomy (NCBI): domain Eukaryota; kingdom Viridiplantae; phylum Streptophyta; class Magnoliopsida; order Malpighiales; family Salicaceae; genus Populus; species Populus deltoides. Next base: position 19,328,728 of record CM027573.2, read on the forward strand.
GGACACAGGTGTTTGGTTTCTTTTAACCTTTTCTTCTTATTTGATCTGTTCTCTTCTTCAGTAAAAATAAATCCTCCCTTGATGAAGTCTATCCAATAAACCGAAATATAGATTCTAAGCACAAAAATGGCGGCCACATTTCAGAAAATGGAAAGAAAAACAGCAAAAGATGCTTCTGGGGCTAAGCAGATGCAAGAGTCCTTGCTTTCACGTAATCCTATAGTCGCAAATTCATGCGTAAAAGGCACAATAAAGGTTGAAAACTTTTATACTTATGCGATGTGTTATGGAGTAGAAGTGATCCAGCTTGTCGTTGTTGAAGCATGAAATGTTATCCAGCTTATCTAAGAGATAATTTCTAACATGGTGAGTGCCTTGTAGAGACTAGAGAGTGATCACAATATTTTCTTCGGCCAGAATGAATGAACTGTTATGCATTGCAACAAAATATGGATTTAAGCCAAGAGGAGCAGACCCACTTAAAGCGGTGTTTGGGACATGGTATATTTTATTTAAAAGTGATTTTCAAAATGTATTTGAATTGTAAAAGCATAAGTTTGATTTTTTTTATATTTTCTAATGATTTTTTTACGTTGTTGCTGATAAGATGATAATAATAATAATACATAAAAAAAAACTCTGAAAAAGGATTGATCTGAATACATTTTCTCAAAAGCATGTGCACCATATCAGAAGAAAAGCAGGGTAACTTTATTTCTGTAATTCCATAGTAGCTTCAGGGACAAGCATTGACTTTTCTATAGCCAATTCCCCTAACTTTCATAGAAAATCTCGACTGCTGGCTTTTTAGTGGTGTTTAGCATCAGGTCCGCCAGGACTCACTCGTTTATTTGCATATTGATCACCGACAGCTTCACTCTCGCCCAGGGCTCGAATTGTCCTGATCAGGTTCCTTCGTACAACAGATGGATCAAGGGGGCGGGCCTCGGATTGTGCAAATGACAGCAATATTAGCAGTACGCACAGATAACATCTCAAGCTAGCCATTTTTCTTATTCTCTCAGAAAATTTATTGAGCTTGTTTTGCAGAGAAACAAATGAGGAGGGTGTAATATATAGAGATCAGCAGCGATCCCTTTTCATATAATAATCAAAGTGGGTGGAAGTCATCACATTCTATTGTGTTTTTAGTGGTTATATATATATGGCTGTGATCCCTTTAAATTTTTCTGATTGCTAAAAGAATTACCGACCAGTTCGGTTCTAACAATGTGCCGGTGCCAGTCAGAACTACCAATCTCTTTGTTTCAACTCCTCAGCATCAACAAGTGATCTCTATTGCACCTACTAACTTGAGCATCATGTGGTATGAAAGAAAATGAAGGAGGTCATGACTTGGTAATTTTTTAGTATGTATATTCTGTTCAATATACTCTATCAAGAATTAAGAATGAACCCACTCATGGCCGGCCGGCACCGCCACTATGCCTATCTTATGAATGCCTAATTTCGTTTCTGCCCTCAGAAATTAAAGCTGATCAACTGCTTTACATTTGGACTCTGATGAAATCGATTGTCATCAAATATTTCCTTGTAACATAAAGCAAATTAACTAGTACCCTGCTATGACACTTGCTTTAGTTTGATGTTTATGAATCTCTGTAGCTATTAACGTGCTTACTTACCAGTGAATTCTGCGCAAAGCTTGCTAACTATTTAGATCATTCCCAGGTAAGCTGAGCTATGATTCCAACCTAGAGTATGAATAGCCTATGCTTTTGTTCCGAGTTAGCTGACACGCTCATGCATTTTCTTATATGAACCAGGCAAAAAACATTCAACAGGAAAAAAGAAATAGCTCAATTAATGTCTTCAAATATGTTCATAACCAGTATATGATTTCACGTAAAAGTCAGAAGCAGCCAGATTAATTGATTGGAGTTGGTCATTTGCATAATTAAAAAAACCCGATTTAGAGGTTAACCCATCCCAAAACTCATCAAGATCTACCGGGTTAATCTAGTCAATCATAACTTTTTTTATTAAGAAAACCCTATAAAATTATATCATTTCAAAGTTTTTTAAGAAAATCTAAAATCCAGCCCAAACTAAACCCCAATTTCACATGTCAATGGATCTACCTGCCAGACAGATTTCACAACTATGGTCATTTGTCATAATTTTAACCTTCCTTTTATCGGCATCCAGTTCTAAGATTGTGGCAGCCGAAGCTGGCAAGAACCTCTATTCCAGAGACAATTAGAGTAGAAGGGGAAGAGAAAACAAGAATTCTCAGGTCATCTTGGGTATTGACACATAAATGAGAAAGACATGAGAACTTTCTTGGAATTAACGGGATTGTTTAGATATTAGATTTCCTATAGTAAAGAAGATTTGAAGGTGAATCCTGTTTGGCATTGAAATCGAAATCCTCCTCTTATTGTATTCTCAATACCAAGCGAATCAAACACGGCTCCAAAATAACGATAGGTTTGATAAATCCAATGCAACAAATTGGGGAGCTTCCATTGATTGACATCAAATTTGTATATATATTTTTGCTTTTGGAATTGGGGTTCACCCATCTAATTCTTTACCACAAAAAGAAGAAACGAAAGCAAGATTCAATGGACCATCAATCAAGCAGAATGACTGTCTAGACAGTGGAATTAATAGAGCTATCTAAAATTTTTGCTCGGATGCAGCAACTGGGTCTTCTTGCAGGACCGGTCAGCACCATCTTCAGCTCTCCTCTTTCCACATTTCAGTCTGGAAGCTGAAGGAAGTGAATGTAAAATACGGATCCTATCATCAAGAACTGACCTCAGAAGGATTTCTTGATTGAAGAGGTTGGTAATGTCCTCAAGCGGTCTCCTGACTCTTCTTTGATTGCTTGTAGGGAGTGGAGATTTAGATTTAGCAACCAATAAAGCATCTTGCTTTGGAAAGAAAGGGGGGACGTTCTCCTTGTTGTCATACTGGCTATGAAAGAGGACAGCCATTGCAAGAGATAGCGTGAGAGAGGGGGGGAGGAGGAAGAGGTGGTGATGAGATGGGAGGGGCAAGGAGAGGTGTATATAATGGTGGCACTTTGGAGGGGAAATGGGAGGTGAAATTTTGAAGTGGGAAAATAATAGCAGTGTTTTGATTTTGGCAAACTGTTTTCATACATATTATTTTGGTTTTCTGCTTTCATGGATGGAGGGAGAGCGGGGGCGGGAGGGACGGGGAGGGGGAGGGGACTCCCTGTGAAAATTTTAAAGTAGTTTTTTTTATTTAGGTTTTCCATAAATGGAGGGAGGGGGCCTTTTGGGGTGGTTTGAATTCTGAGCGTAGCCAATGAATGAAGAGGCGCGCGGTTTTTTAACGTGTAAATTGGGAGGAGAGGGAGGGTTTCAGCCTTCAGGGTGGTAACGCCAAAAATTTGGATTCCTCCAAAGTCAAGAGTTCGTTTTCCCTCACTAATTCAGTCAAGCTTTACTCTTTCCTTTCCCACCTACTGACTAACTGCCTTTCTCCTGTTTTTTTTTTTAAAAAAAAATAGCTAAGGACTGCGATAATGATTATACAATAAATAGATAAATAAAAATAAAGAGATAACTTTCGACCCAACCACACCTTCTTTCATTCCCGATCTTGAAGGCAAAATGTCATTCAAATTGAGTATGTATTTTAGTTTTTACTAGATAGGTCTCGCGCGTTATGTCGTGGATTTATTTTTTATTTTTATAAAAATATTATTAAAATTTTAAATCGTAGAGTGTTGGGTATAACTAGAACGATGGATTTAAAAATATTGGGTATAGCTTGTTTGTCTAAAATTTATAATATCAATAATAATATTTAACTTGTTTGTCTAAAATTTTATATTTTTTTAATATTTTAAAAAATATATGGTTTTTCTTTGATAATAATAATAGTTTCTAAAATTTATTGATGATGATGATAATTATTATTATTATTATCTTTAATTTTACCCTTCAATCAAATCTATGGTTATTTTTCAATATTGATAATAAGTTATTTCAAATTTATTAATAATATTAATTATAATAAAAATGATAATATTTATAATACAAATGATAATATTTTTAATATTAATACTATTAATTATAATAAAAATAATAATATTTATAACACAAATAATACTATGTTTAATATTAATACTTTCAATTATAATAAAAATAATAATATTTATAATACAAATAATACTATTTTTAATATGAATACTTTTAATTATAATAAGCATAATAATATTTACAACACAAATAATAATATGTTTGATATTAATATTTTTAATTATAATAAAAATAATAATATTTAGAACACAAATTATAAAAAAAAATTATATGAATACTTTGAATTATAAGAAAAATAATAATATTTATAACACAAATAATTATATTTTTAAGATGAATACTTTGAATTATAAAAAAAAATAATATTTATAACACAAAAAATTATATTAATAAACCTAAGAACCTTGGGTCCTGACAAAGAACCCAAGAGACCTGCGTCCCGATACAGGACCCAAGCGAAATGGCTCTTGACGCAGGACTCAAGAGCAATGGGTCCTGACGTCGGACCCAACGGAATTAGGTTATGATGTAAGACCTAAGGTTAAGGCGTCTCGAGCAGGTCTTCAGACCCGCTAGCTTGGGTCTGCAGCCATGCGCGCGAGTCTGGCCCTAGCGTCCAGGGTAGCCTCAACGCCATGTGTTTGCAGCATGAAGCTTGCAGCCCCACCAAAACTAGAGCTGACCATTTTCTCCCAAATCATCCCTTCAACGTCATATGCATACTAGTGAAAAGACAACCCAACCCTTCTCTTGCAGTCTTTCCAACTCTTTGTGGCAAGGTAGTTCTGTCATTGCACTGCTCAAATTCACAGTGTTCTGTGTCTAGGTAAACAGTAACAGAGACATCGATTCCTTTCATATATTGTATAATATCATTAAGTAAGAAATAGTTTAAAAAATATTACTAAACCTAATAAAATCTATTATTCGAGTTATGTGTTTAGCAGATTATACTACGAGACCCAAAATGATCCAATATATCATCATTTCAATCTTAAAATAAAAAAGAAATTATCTTGAATTTTTTTAAAAGCCAATCCACACATTTTAATGATTATTTAGATTATTTTTTGAACCTATCAAATCAATTGGATCAAAATAATTTTCATGAAAATTAATTTTAAATTCATACTAAATAAGAAATGGGATTAAGAGATTCTAAAATTGGCTTTACCTAAGTCAGATTTAAAAAAATATCAAATAATTCCTTCCTAACAGAGCATATTTTTTTCATGTTAAGATAAAAAAAAAAAGTATGCGTGCAGCCTAGTGTGGGCAGTAAACTAGTTGCTTCTAAATAAATAAAAAGAAAACAGTGTAGTCGATAGAAGTGAATGGAAAAAACTTGTTGCTCCTTAAAACACGGGATGGATTATTTTATCTGTCACCACCATGGTGGACAATGGTTGCTCAAAGGGTGTGCTGCTCTTAAATTACATGACCATTCGAGAAATACTGGCCTGTAGCCCGAATTATTTTTAATTTAGGGCCGGCATATATTTTTCATGGATATATAGGCTGATTGGAGCCAAAAAAAGAAATAAAAAACAAATAAATTCTAGCCCTTGAGAAATTAAAATTAATTACAAATGGGGATATAATTAATTTCAAGATTAAACCTAGTAGTCTCAGTATCCGTGGCATATATTTAATTGGATGATCTAGAATAAAATGTAGTCCAAATAAATCAGCCTTATATATATATAAAAAGAAAAAAACATGATTTGCAAATAAAAAGTTATTGCTAAATTTTTATATAGACAATCGTGTTTGTTTCACATGAGAGAAGATAAATATCATGAATAAATAGATAATTAATGATTAATTTTTTATTTAAAAAAACAGATATTCTTCAATTAATTTTCACGTCAATTAAAATTAAAACTAAAGCTAAAAGAAAACTATAAACTTGAAAAGATTGATCACAGCATCGTTGTGTATATGTAAATTAGCCACCTACCATCATTATTGACTTTCGATTTCTTAAATACAAATTCATACAAGTAGCTGTGACCATGGCACGCTACACGTCGCCCCCTCCTACACAGCGGCATTATTCAACCCGCCACTCTTGTTGATATGGATGTCCTCCTCAAAATCCAAAAGGCCATTAGCGAACAACTACTGATCCATGAATCAAAGCACCAAATAACCCACCTAAGATCTTGACAACAGCAACAACGTTAAATAGTAGCATCCGCCTAGAAACAAAACTACACTATCGACAACAATGGAAGAAATTCACATCAAAGAAACCATTCCAATTCGCCCTTCTACGCCCCCTTTCTCTCAAGACCATACACTCCCTCTCTCCCACCTTGACACCGACCGCAACCTTAACGTCACATTTCGCTACCTTCGTGTCTACGTTAACACCACCACCAGCAATGGTGGCCATCCTTTCAACGTCATCGCGGCTGCGCTTTCCACTGCTCTTGTTCACTACTACCCTCTTGCAGCCACTCTCCGCCGAGGCCAGGTGGATGACCGTCTGGAGCTGTTTTGCACTCGGGACCATTTAGGTGTGCCTCTTATCAATGCAACTGTAAACTGCACGTTGGAAAAACTGAACTACCTTGATGACTCGGACCCGAATTTTCTGGACGGGTTAGTTCCTGACCCGGATCAAGATTATGGGCTGGCTAACCCGTGTGTTCTCCAAGTCACGGTGTTTGAGTGTGGAGGATGGACATTAGGCGCTGCCATACACCATGGTTTGTGTGATGGGCTTGGGGCAACCCAGTTTTTTAATGTTATGGCAGAGTTGGCACGTGGTGGGGGTCGGATTTCAGCTAATCCAGTTTGGGACCGGGCGCGGTTGTTGGGTCCGAGAGACCCGCCCCGAGCTGAGGGAGTGGTGAGGGAGTTTTTGGGCTTGGAGAAAGGGTCTGAACCTTACGGTCAGGTGGTTGGTAAGGTTGTGAGGGAGTGCTTTCCTGTGAAGGATGAGTGGTTGGAGAAGTTCAAGAAGGTGTTGTTTGAGAAGAGTGGCTCTAGCTTTACCACGTTTGAAGCCTTGGGTGCATTCATATGGCGGGCAAAGTAAGTCAATTAGGTAGTTTGCGCATCACCTAACATCGCCATTAATTGATGGGTGCATTTCATATTTTTGCCTCATTTGCAAAAATTAAAAACAAAAAACAAAGTAGAGGTCAATTAGCAGGTGGTATATAAGCCAATCTTGCATGTTCTTGGCTCTTACTTGGGAGAAAAAAAAATCATAAGGATACTCAAACTCAAGTCAAAATAAATTATTTTATTGAAACTATAGAAATTGCCAACAATATTCAATGTGTTATGGCTTGGATCATGTTGTCCCTCTTAATTCTAATTCATTATTGACTTTACAGGGTTAAAGCCTCAGGGGTTCCAAGTGATGAGAATGTGAAGTTCGCCTATTCAATCAATATACGAAAACTAGTAAAGCCACCATTACCTGCTGGCTATTGGGGCAATGGTTGTGTTCCGATGTATGCTCAACTCTGTGCCAGAGAGCTGGTAGAGCAACCAGTTTGGAAAACAGCTGAGCTGATTAAAAAGAGCAAAATCAACGCAACCGATGAGTACGTCCGCTCATTCATTGATTTTCAAGAACTACATTATGGAGATGGCATTACAGCAGGAAACAGAGTGAGCGGGTTCACAGATTGGAGGCACCTGGGACATTCAACTGTTGATTTTGGGTGGGGAGGTCCGGTCACTGTCTTGCCACTTTCAAGAAAACTACTCGGAAGTGTTGTGCCGTGCTTTTTCTTGCCTTATTCTTCTGCAAATGCAGGCAAGAAGGATGGGTTCAAGGTGCTGGTAACCTTGCAAGAAACACACATGCCTGCCTTCAAGAAAGAGATGGAGAAATTTAGCAGCCAAGATTTTGACCTGTCTTGATTTACATGCTAAATCCCTTCAACCATTTCTATATCTGTAAGCATGCCACCCTAGAGCTAAATCTGCACTCCACAGGGATTGCTAAAATTGTGATGACTCTTGGTCAGAATAAGAGAATTGGATAATGAACAGCTGTTCGTCTAATATTGTATTGGTTCTTCAAAATTTATATGATTGAAACTATCTGAATCGCAGAGATTGCTCAGTAAAATAAATTTGGGCAAATAGTTTATTGAATTGTTGCTTTAAGAAAATTTGCAAGACTGTTTTAATTATTAAATCATAACTTAGTCCTTATAATTTATCAAAAATAACTATTCAGTCTCTGTTGTGTCAGACATAATTAAATAGTTCCTTGCATTGATAATCCTCAATTTAGTAGTTTTTTTTTTTCTTCTAAAACTATCTTCTTTTATAGTCTAATTTCCCCATTTTACCTTCTCTTTATTTATTTATTTATTTTTCTTAGAACAAAAATACTATACTATAAACCATTTTAAAAACATAAAGATTAATTATATAATTTTTAAACTACAAGGATTAATTATTTATTTTTGCTGAACAGTAAGGACTAAATTATAATCTGCTTCTATTTAGTTGGTTGTTTATCGTTTTTTAATATGGATTATTGAATAAAAATCGTCTACTCGTACAAAAACAATGTCTCACAATACAAGGGTAAAATAGTACCAAGAATTATAAGATCATGATCCAAAGATTAATGTTGAGAAAGTTGGATTCATTTTAATTTTAACCGATCATTCACTCGCTATATTCGCCAAGGATTTTATATAGACATAACTGAATATAAAAGATTTTCAGATGTTGCTAACATGTATGTTTTTATTTTTTGTCAAATAATCATCTCAATCTAATAATTTAAGCTGTTAAATAAAGTTTTAAGATATAATTTATATTATTCTCTAACACACCCCTTAAAGTGAAAGTTTTTTAGGTTTAAAATTTATACAGACTCATATTACATTGAGCTTTATTTTTATCAAATAAATAAGGATGGTGAGATTCAAACTCGTGATTGCTAGGTCATCAAGACTTTGATACCATGTTAAAAAATCAATTCAACCCAATAGCTTAAACTGTTAGGTGAGATCGCAAAATATAATTTATATTATTCTCTAATATTTTTTAGTATAAAATAATGTGAGGGTTGATTAATATTACTGATCAATTTGGAGAGTCTAAATGTAATTCGAACAATAGTTATGATTAAAAAAAATTAAGACAATATTTTTTTTAATATTAAGATGATAACATATTGTAATGTTTTAGATCAACTCGAGTTAACTTGTCAAATCCACGACTTGAGTCATGAGATCGAGATAACTCTATGAAGAGCAAGTCTAAACAAATTATAAAATTCAATTCTCAGTTAATCAAATATTAAATGATGAAATTGAAAAAAAAAATCAATTAAAAAAAATAATTTGAGCCAACTCGAGTTAACCTACCAAACTTGCGATCTAAAACATGAGATCAAGATAATCTTATAGAAAGTGAATTAAAACAAATTATAAAATTTAATTCTCAATGAATTTAATATTGAAAAAAAACATGGTCAACCCAAATTAACTCATAAAATTTATGATTTGATTTATAAAATCAGGATAATCTTATAAAAAAATAAATCAAAATAAATTATGATATTGAATATTAAATAAACTGATGAAGTTTTTTTTAAAAACAAATCAAGTGATTTATGAAGATGTTAACCATAGATTTTCATTCTCTTTTAATGTTTGTTAATGTTAATCATACAAATCAACAACTTTATTATTATTTATTTTAAAAAATATTAAATAGACTTTAATTTATGATATAAGAATCTTTTTTCTTTCTATATCAATAAAAAAAACATATATCTCGGGTATACATAGTATATAAGAGACCATGATGGGTATGCCCTTTCCTTCTCAAATCCTCCCACCCCAATCAAAGAAGAAAATTGTATAATAGCATATTCGTTCAATGTATTTCTTTTTCTAAAAAATAAAAAGATTAATTATTAGTAATTAGTTGTAGTTTACTCTAACAACAATTGAGAAATCTTGAATTTCAAATTTTCGATCTAATTCATTGGATCAATCCAATGGCTAGAAATAAAATATTTACTTGAATTTGTAATATAACTAGATGAAAAAAAATTAATTCAAAATTATCAATTATTATAAGTTCTAATTTTCAATTAGAAAATTTGATACTACAAGAATATCATAGATAAATGGGTATAAATGAGGAATGAAGAAATAGAAGAAGCAAAGCCAAATATATTAAAATTCTCAGGATGAAAATATTTTTTTACAAATTTAGATTATTCTGATTACCTATTATTTTTTACTTTTTTTATACATTAGCAAATTTCAATTTTCAACTCCTTCTCTTTTATTTAACTATTTTTATTCTCAGAATATATTAAAAAAAAAAAAAAAAAACTAGTGACAAAGCAGAGGCCTCTAAAGAGCAAAGTAGATGCGCATGAAATCTATCATCTTATCCTAAACCTAACAGACCAGTAGAAAACCAAATGCCAAGCTGCTGCAAATAAAACACAAACAATCATAGTAACACAAACCTCTTCTTCAAATTCAGTTGCAGATGGCAACCATACTTGGAACTTCTTCCTCTGCTATCTTGGCGTCTAAACCTTTCTCCATTCCTTCTCTCTCTTTAACCTCCTCAGGTACATTAAACAAGCTAAACCCCACTCCATTTTTCCTCTTCAAAATTCATACTTTTCCTTGTTTTTCAAGATTTATGTGCATTTGAGATTGACCCACCTCTTTTTTATGATTTATTTGTGATTAGATTCTACATTTTGTGGATTTTCTTATTTTTTAGTTAAGGTAGCTTGTGGGTTTTTGCAGGGCTAAGTTTTGGGAGGAAGTATTATGGAGGGATTGGTCTTGTGGGTAAGAAAGGGAGGCCTCAGTTTCATGTTGCAGTTGCCAGTGTTGCTACTGACATTGGCTCTGTTCAGGAGGTAAGGTTTCCTTCCCTTCTCTCTTTGCTTTCAATTTAATTGTTGTTGGCATATGCTATTTGGAGATCAAAATTTGATTTCTTTAGTACAGTGTTGTTCATTTTTTAGAGTTATGTGGTGTTTGAATAAGATTTGAGAACTTGGTTTAGTTGAGATGGTTATTTTGAAAGCTTAAATTTTGTCAATTAACTTTGTGGAAGGGAGAGAATTATACCTCTAGAAAGCATTATGTTAAAGAGAATGTGCTTTGCAAGGTTATATGAATTGCTGTATTTTCGACTTGTATAGGCCCAGAAGGCTGCTGCTAAGGAAAGCCAGAGACCAGTATATCCATTTGCTGCTATAGTAGGGCAAGATGAGATGAAGCTGTGCCTTTTGCTAAATGTGATTGATCCCAAGATTGGAGGTGTCATGATCATGGGTGATAGAGGGACCGGAAAGTCCACCACTGTTAGGTCCTTGGTTGATTTACTTCCTGAAATTAAGGTGGTTGCTGGTGACCCCTATAACTCAGATCCGGAAGATCCAGAGTCGATGGGTATTGAAGTCAGGGAGAGTGTTGTGAAAGGGGAGGATCTCACTGTTGTCCTGACTAAAATTAATATGGTTGACTTGCCATTGGGAGCTACAGAGGATAGGGTGTGTGGTACAATTGACATTGAAAAGGCTCTCACCGAGGGTGTAAAGGCATTTGAGCCGGGTCTTCTAGCTAAAGCTAATAGAGGCATTCTTTATGTTGATGAGGTTAATCTTTTGGATGACCACTTGGTGGATGTTCTTTTAGATTCTGCTGCATCAGGGTGGAACACAGTGGAGAGAGAGGGTATTTCAATTTCACATCCTGCACGATTTATTTTGATTGGTTCTGGCAATCCTGAAGAAGGAGAACTAAGGCCACAGCTTCTTGATAGATTTGGAATGCACGCACAAGTGGGGACTGTTAGGGATGCAGAGCTCAGAGTTAAAATTGTGGAAGAGAGAGCTCAATTTGACAAAAATCCAAAGGAATTTCGCGAGTCTTACAAGTCTGAGCAAGAGAAACTCCAGCAACAAATTTCCTCAGCTAGGAGTTTTCTTTCATCTGTAAAAATAGATCATGATCTTAAGGTTAAAATCTCCAAGGTTTGTTCAGAGCTGAATGTTGATGGATTGAGAGGAGACATTGTGACTAATAGAGCTGCAAAAGCTCTTGCTGCCCTGAAGGGTAGGGATCAAGTAACTGCAGAAGATATTGCTACTGTCATCCCCAATTGTTTAAGACACCGTCTTCGGAAGGATCCCTTGGAGTCGATCGACTCAGGTTTACTTGTCAGTGAGAAATTTTATGAGGTTTTTAGCTGAAGCCAGTATTTTTAGATGTCCACTTCTGTAATTTTTTGTAACAGTCCCTCGAATTACATTTTTTCTGTTTCTATCATGTTTTTATTTTTCACGCAATCTTTGTTAAAAATTCTACAAATATAATCATGGATTGTACCTGTTATTGAGGATTTTGTATTAAACTGAAGAGAAGATGCCATGCCTGCAATATCTGCTATTACTTATTTTATCTTCTCCTTTGTCACCTGGGGCTACATGCTTTTGTACAAGAGTTGCCAAATAACACTCCAGGTTTATTTTACAGATTCTGTTATTTGAATACTTCTTGATATCACTTACAAGAAGGTCAAGCCATGTATTCCATATGTTGAGTATATTATGGTCAAACATTTCCCTTTATTTTTTTTAATAGTGAGCAGAAACTTTAGGAATAGCTAATCAAATGGACAGGAAAAAGGGCTTCAGATTATATGCTGTTTTGGAACATTTTCCATATATCTTCAAAGAACATGGTTAAATGAATGGGTTGGCACAAATAAAAAAGCCAAGGATCTATAGCTTGGCGAGATCTTTATCAGGAATTCCATTCCACAATGTCGGCCTTCGCTCAAGAAATGCAGGCGGTCTTTGGTAGACAAGTGTAGCAACTCTAATCAATATTGCAGCAGTGAGAGCCCATATAATAAAACCTTTTTCCCCTGACTGATAGTCAAAGAAATGACGTAGAAACTTGTCTCCCATCCACTCATCCTCGACTTCTCTCCTGTTCTCGTTCTGCATTCACCATCAAAAGAGAGGAAGCCATAAATCTTTTTTAGGCTAATTACTATGTAAATGATAAACAGAACTAGAGTAAGACCTTAAGAAACATTTCTAGGGGAACATCGAATACTGATTCCACTTCACTAGCATCTGGAGTTGGATTGAATGCTTTCTTGTCAAACAGTATACCAATCACAGGAATAACAGTCACATGAAACTGCACACAGAATCAAGAACTAGTTTAAAAACAAAATGTGTGTTTAGTAATGTGGTGCAAGTGTTTTTGCAAGAGTGTCAAATTTGATTTTGATGCCTTTTCATGTGCTTTTTGATGTTTTTCAAGTGCTATTTGATGTTTTTGACATCTACATATCAAAATTATCCAAAAGTATATGAAAAGACACTAACTTGATGCTTTTTTCAGCTCAAACGCACTATGTAAAAGGCTTTCAAACAAAATGCGAATGCGTTACCAAACACAACACGGAATTTACAAACAAAGAGAACAAGCAAAAAATCTACTTGCAGATTCATCTACTGATCTGAAGATACTCATCGAGGATATCAGAGAGGCCTGGAAAACTTCCATTCCAGGTAAGGATGGGTAATGATACAGAATTACTAGATGAGTTATAGATGGCTTGCAAGTTGTTATAGATTATTAACTTCTTCCTGTCTTTCACCGTGCAGCAGACAATCTCCAGATTTAAGGCTACAATCTCCAGATTTAAGGCTTAAGACAGCAAAAAAGTGAAGGAACCTAAATCCAAACCTCAGTTTGATGAGTGAAGACTCAAAACCCACGATTTTATTTTGTCACACTTCATTCTAAACAATGGCATAGTTTTTTCGGATTTCTATCTTCTTCTCCCTCTCCAGATTAATCAAGCAATCGACCAATTATCTTGAACCACCTCTGATTTCTGATTTGACCAGGGTCATTAAGTATGATAAACAAAATTAGATTTCAAAGCATCCATCTTAAGCTACTTTGGCAAATGTTACTGAATTGTATGGATCAAATAAATCATCTCTTTCCCACAAAATAGCAAAATAGAAACTGAATTTGAGAAATTCAACACAAACCCTGGTCATATATGGCTCAATAACAGTAACAACATCAACAAGAGAAGGGTCCAAACCAATCTCCTCCTTAGCCTCTCTCAATGCAGTTGCTATATCATCAGCATCACCTTCCTCCCTTTTTCCACCAGGCAAGGCCACTTCACCTGCGTCGAAACACAACCTATTTGGCCCTCAAAAAGAACATAACATAACATCATTCTATTACAATGAAAAGCATGACTTGAAAGCAAACACATGACAGAAAGGTGATTATTTTCACACCTGAGTGAGAAGAGAGTTGTGAAGAGCGTTGTGTGAGGATTACACGAAGTTCTCCATCATTTCCTTCAAAGATGCAGATGAGAACTGCAGCTCTTTTGGGGTTTGCAGATTTTGGGATCCCATGTTGTCTTCTGGCCGGGTTGTTTAGATGGGGAGGAGGTTCGTAGAGGCTGAGCCGTCGAGATAATGATATGAGCTTCTGGGATTTCTCTCCCCTATTTTCAGAAGCCATTTTTTGGGTTTTGACCGCTACTTTCTGCCCGAAGATGTTGCTTAGCTTGTTTCAGGATCGACGGTGAAATCATGTTCTTGAAAGTCAACACCGGAAATTATATTATAATGATAACGATAAAACAAACTAAAAAATCTCGGGTTTTGAAAGTTTGAAACTGTGAAGATCACTGTTTCCTCATTTACAAATCCTGTTTATTGTACCGTACATTTCTACGTTGATTTGGGTTGCCGTATAATATGTGTTTCATGATTTTTTTAAAAACAAAATTCTTTAAAATTATTTTTTTATATTTTTAAATTATTTTAATTTGTTGATATCAAAAAAATAATTTTTAAAAAATAAAAATATATTATTTTAATATATTTTTAAAAAACAAACTTAAAAAAAAAACACTAGATTTCAACTATCATCAGGTTTTGGACCACGAAAATAATTGTTTCTCCGTGTTCAGATCCTCTGTTGCAGAAGAAATTAAAAGAATTGGGGTTTTGGAACTATGAAAATCACCGTTTTCCCATACTCAAACAGTTCATTCTACCATTTATTTCTAGTAAAGATAGGTTTAGGAGGGTGATAGTAATTATATCTTAAAATATTTTTTATTTATAAATATATTAAAATAATATTTTTTTATTTTTCAAAATTATTTTTGATATCCGTAAATATCAAAACAATTTAAAAATTTAAAAATATTAATTTAAAAAAAAATCTAAATTTTTTAAAATACAGATTAAATCTCACCAACAAACAAAACATAACCTAATAACTGCGTTTTGGAATTGGAAAAATCATTGTTTCCCCTACTCATATCCTCGTATGTTCATTTCATTTCTATAATGTTTTTTTCATTTTGATTATTTTATTTTATTTTATTTCACCATCTCAGATTACATTAATATGTTGAACTCCTTTTGAAGTGTCAACAAAAATTTAATTTTAAATTGAAAATCGATGTTATAAAATAAAATTTTAGGTAAAAGTAAAAAATAAAAATTAAAGAAGGAGGATAAAATTTTATATATAAAAAAATCATTTTTCATTTTTAATTGTTAAAAAAACACATTGACCTTTAATTTGGTCCCTAAAGTTTTGGTTATGTATTTTGTCCCTTTGTTTTAACTTTTTACATTTCAATCCCACTTTATTTTTTTTACATTTTAGCACCTGAATATTGAGAGATGAGAGATAGTATTTGTCCAATAACATTGCAACCTATAAGACTAATCTTGATATTAATAAATTTATTTTAAAAAAAAAGTTCAATGAAGATGATTTTTCTCTTAAAATATGACACAAAATGTTGATTAATACTCTTATATTTTGGTTTGATATATGATTTCTTGATGGATTGAATGGTGTTTTAAGCTTGGAAATGATTTTAGAGAGGTTTCCTACTACTAAAAGTCATTAGAATTTGAATTAAAAGATGAAATACTGTTTACGCAAGTAGGGACGGATAATGCGTCGTTCATTTTATTAAAAAAATAAAGGCAAATAACTTTTTGTTTACCACTTTTTTTTAGTAAAAGAAAGTTAAGCACACAATATTCTTTTTTCATACCCATGCATCTCTGTGCCTTTCTTTCGAGCTAGACGCACTTGCTGTCCTGTAAGGCCCAGACACGCTTGACTTATTTGTTAAACAACCCTTAACCTTTTATTTTATTTCTAAGTTTTGGAATTAAATTATCTTTAAATAAGTTTGTTAAAATGATATTTAAACAATTATCCAATTATATCATAGTTTTTAAGAAGATTAGAGCTTTTTTATAGTAGTATTAGTCATTATTTTATGAATAATTATATATTAACCTAATATGAAAAATTTCTCAAAATCTTACTCGTTAATATTCAATAAGAATAAAATACTTATTTTTTATATAATTTTCTTAGATTTATTATTCTTAAATTTATTCATATAGATATGTGAAAAAGATTAATTCATGGTTTTTTTATTATTAAAACTTGCTTTAACAATCATACTAATTTTTTATTTAAAAAACAATGCTTCAAATAAAAAAACATGTTTTCATAAAAAAAAATAAATAAATAAAAAGATGATTTTTTTATTCTATGCATTTGTTCTTCTTTAATTGGAATCATTTAATTTTAATGAATATTTTTTTAATTGTCATTAGTTTTTATTCAATAAACTATGCTTTCAATTAAAATACATATTACTATCAAAAGAAAATACATGAATGACTGGAAATAATTTTGAATAAAAAATATTTTTGTTCTTCAAAATTTTAATCATTATCTTTCTTATAAATATCCATTTTGATTTTAATACTAAAAAAGAGTAAAAAATCCCAAAAGATCCTTGGGATGCCAAAAAGAAGAATATGATATTAACAACCAACAATCTCTTTCGCCTAAAGACACTAACAAGGATTTCTTTCTTATTTACTTTATATAATTCCTCTCTTGTAGGAAATTCAGCTTCTTCATTTTTGGCTATTTATTACCCTGTGGGCTGCAGGGAATTCTGCCTCTTCTATGTTATTTCCTTGTCTTACATCACAATCTTTTTTGTCTTTTCCTTGAAAAGAAATCAATGCGACTGTGTATTGAGTACCTCGACAGCCTTACAAAGTGTAATCACAAGTTCTAGCTATCACTATAAGAGAGCAAGTCAAGTGAGCAAATGGTTACAAGCTGCAAACAACACAAAACTTCATAGGAAGCTCAAGGTCATAGTCTCTACTCAGTACTCTCCACGACAGATCATCAATGCCAACGAACAGTTGATGATGATTTGCATTTGTGATCAGGTGTTGGCTACTGTGAAAATTCAAATGCCTCTGAAGTGCTTGAGATTGATCATTCGCGTCTCTCGAATTCTGCGTAATCTTCAAACAACATGATCAAAAGTAGAGAGGTTCTAAATTTATTGTATAAAGATAGTGCTCAATACCAACAATTCAAGATCGTCAGGTATCTATAGCTTTATCAGGATTTCCATTCCAGAATGTTGGCTTTCGCTCTAGAAATGCAGGTGGTCTTTGGTAGACAACTGATGCAGCCCTAATCAATATTGAAGCAGTGATAGCCCATATTGTATACATTTTACTCCCTGACTGATGATAATCAAAGAAGTGAAGTAGATACTTGTCTTCCATCCATTCTTTCTCCTGCTCCCTCCGGTTCTCATCCTGTATTCACCACCAGAAAAGAGAAGCCTGTGAGAACTGAGAAATGCTTCTGAAATTTAATCTCAAAGTGTAATTGATAAAATCGAACTAGAGTAAAACCTTAAGAAACATTTCTAGGGGAACATCAAATACTGTTTCCACTTCATTCACATTTGGAGCTGGATTGAATGCCTTCTTATCGAACAGGATGCCGACCACAGGAACCACAGTCATAGCATACTGCATATGGAACCAATATTTTGTCCAAAAACAAACTCAAACACAAACAAAGAGAACAAATAAGCACTCTGCCTGTAACTTCAATCAATAATCTGAAGAAACTTGAAAGGACAACAAAGAGGCTCGAAAATTTATCATTCCAGATTCATGAAATCATGAGATTAGTTTAAACATTTCCATAGGTTGTTAAAGATCGCACTTTATTATGTCTTCCTCTCATAGTTGACAGCTTAAAACAGCAAATGCCCTAAACATCAGAATCATGAGCAAAGACTCAAACCCATGATATTCTACTCAAACTTTCCTATTATGCCAATAAATTATCCATTTTGGTTCTTTTATCTCCTCTTTCCACATAATTAAAATCAACTGTATATCTTGTAGCTATTTATTCTGTTCCAAGAGTGTTAAGATGATATGAAAGTATCTATAAGTAACAAATAACTAATATAAGTAATCTATATCAAACAAATGATTGACCCTCAAGAATGGTTAAGAATAATGACTAGAAAATGAATTTGCTTAATTGAACACAATCTAACCTTTGTCATGAATGGTTCAAGAACAGTAACAACATCAACAAGAGAAGGGTCCAAGCCAATCTCCTCTGTAGCCTCCCTCAAGGCAGTCTCTACATCATCAGCATCTCCTTCCTCCCTTTTCCCACCAGGCAAGGAAACTTCACCTGCAATAGAACACAACCCATTTCTTCT
Source organism: Populus deltoides (assembly GCA_015852605.2). NCBI lineage: Eukaryota > Viridiplantae > Streptophyta > Magnoliopsida > Malpighiales > Salicaceae > Populus > Populus deltoides. Next base: position 19,347,402 of record CM027573.2, read on the forward strand.
TTCTTTAAAACATCACAAAGCCAGCAATACAAGTGTACAACCCAGTAAAAACGATGACTTGATAGTTATTAACATAAAGAAAAACTCTCTTTTGTACCAGAATGAGAGGAAAGTCTTGAAGAGCGTTCTGTTAGGATCACACGCAGATCTCCATCATATCCTTCAAATATACATATAAGAACTGCAGCTGTTTTTGGTTTTGCACTTTGTGGGATCCCATTTTGTCTTCTTGTTGGGTTGTTTAAAGAATCAGGAGGTTTATAGAGACGAAGCTGTTGAGCTAATGATAACAGTTTCTGGGATTTTTCACTCATGTTATTGTATGGCTGGTCTCTGTTGTCTTAGTTATGACTTCTTGTCAGTTTCCTTTTTCTTAAAACTTAAAAAAGTTAAATAAATTTCTTTCTTTTGTAGCAATCAATTTTGAGAACTAATTTTCCCCCTCCGAGCTCTCCAATGGGGGTGCATTTTAAAAGAAAATTGATAAAATAGCAGAATTATAATTTTTTTCTATATATATTTCAATAAAAAAACCATTAAAAAGCCATAAGTATTTTATTTTTTTAATAATTTTAATGTTATTTTTTTTTCTACATAGTTAGATTTAATTGGTTTATTTTTTTGTTGGCTTCACTTTGCTAGTTTTGGTTTTTTTAAGAGATATGTAAGAATAATTTTTGTGGAAAAAAAAAGATATTTTAGATTTTTATTTGGCTTTCCAAATGTTTATTTTTTACTATTTATTTAGCTTATCCATTGAAGATGCTCTCAAATTGAAAAATCAGCATCGCTAGTGCTCCATCATTTAAGATGGTTGGTGGGGGAGCACATGAAAGAGCTGGTTGAGGTGAGAACTACCTAGGAGTTGTTAGGCTCGGGCCACGGTCCATCAACATTTTGTAGATTTTGATAAATTCACCTCCGCTGTATAAGTTTCTGGACCAGAGAAAACAAAAGTAGATGGATAAGCACGAAAGATTTCGAAAGAGAAAAATGTGCCCGTTGGGGGCAAGTCCATGCACGAAAAGAAGTTATTGGGTGATTCTCTTATCATATTTTTCATTTTGTCCAAAGATTAGAAAAGAAAACAAGAGCAAACATGCTATATTCTTTTCCTTTAATCCTTCATCTAATTCTTTCTACAGCTTGTCTGAAGTCTAAACTAAATAAAAAGTAAATGTTTGTTCTCTAAACAACAAATCATGTTTCCAAACTGTGGGAAACAATACCTGTACAATTTGCGGAGAAGCATAACTCTAAGACAAAATAAATTTTTTACCAAAAGTATCATCTATGAAAATCAAAGCTTTTATTTGTAGAGGCAAGCAGTTTAAAAGATTCCACAAGCGGCTTCAACTCTACTGTTATAGAGCCAAGTCAACAGAAGCAGGCATTAGGTACACTTCATTAGAATGAAGAAGTGCACTGCTGTTTATTAACAGCTGTGTAAGCTTTAGCGGTAGGGTCAGTTCAATCAAGAACTTCGCTACAGTAAAACTCGACGTCATTCAATACAATTAGCTGCAGTTGGAAGAAGAAAAATGCAATTCACTCCCCAGGAAGAATTTGTTGAAATTTGATCCAGTTAACTCCTTGCCTCTTAAGTAACCAGTCTCCTCAATTTACAATTTCCTGAAGGATAATATTGCATTCTGCCTATCTACTGACAATGCTATTTAGTGCATACATTTGAATAACTTAACTGGTTCAACACGTGTGGGTTGTGAGGGTTTTTATTGAGGAAGGATGATTATTCCCAGAATCTGAGTACAATCCAACAATATTTTTCCTGAATTATTCAGCGCACCACTGTATCATTGCTTGCACCTTTAGGAAACTTGAACCTTGGATTCTGCTCCACAAAAGCTGGTGGCCGTTGGTAGACCACTGAAGCAGCTTTAATCAAAATCCCAGCAGTTAAACCCCATATCAAGTACTTTTTATTCCCCGTTTCATAGTCAAAGAAATGAATCAGATACTTTTCTCCCATCCACTCTCTCTCCTCTACTCGTCGATTTTCATCCTGAACAAAATATTTCATGCATAGTTATTTATAAGAAAACCTAATGGTTAAGTCAATTAATAAAAGTGAAAGAGGTTAACCTTAATGAACATTTCCAAGGGAGCATCAAATACTGCTTCCACTTCAGCGGGATTTGGGGTGGGCTTGAAAGCCTTCTTAGTGGTTAGAATGCCTATAACAGGAATCACTCTCAGAAGATGCTGCAAAGAAAAGCAACCATTGCTAAAACTGAAAAAAATTGACAATATCAGCTTAATTTTTTGTGATATCTAACAGACACTTGTCAGACAATTCAAATGCTAATTAGTTAAATACACTGTCTGTCCAGACCCAAGCAATGCACATATAGAGCACACATCATAGTTATTGACAGCGGTATTATATTGATATTAATTATTAAAACAAAAGAAGACTGACAAAATCAGAATACTAGTCAGGAAATCCACGACTGAAGTTTTGTGGGTAACAGATTTTGGATCCTGGCCTAGAACTCATCATGGCATATGATGTTTCAGCTAAAAGAAAGCAGAAATGAGAGTGGAGTAGAGAATGCACATGTGATAAAAATGAGCGTTCTTTTCCTACATAATTTCTCATATAATGAATTGTCCTATATATTTAATGCCGATTATCACAGTTTCGTTGCAGAAAATAGCTAGACAGCTAACAGAAGCATCCTTTTGCACTTTTCTGAAATCTCATGGTTAGGAGGTTGTTCACCTTAAATGCCCTGACTTTAGAATAAAATTTGTTCATGTCAAAAGAGAAAGCAAAATGTGCGATAGAAAGGAGCCACTAAACTTTCAAACAACGTCATGATAAATAAATGATGGATGACAGTACGGATTGTGAACAGTTTACAATTATGTGATGCAACACATCTGTGTTTGCCAGTCTCGTTTAGGAAGCATTCTAGCATTGTCTTCATAGCTTCCAGATATGATCAACTTATTAATGGAAGCATTCCTCCACTACCTATTCTTTGAAAGGTATAAAACAATTCATTCAAATACTAGACCAACTACCATGACATACTTAAATGGCGAGAAGAAGTGGTATCAAGATCACTTATATGAAGAATAATGGTGAGAGAAACTTTCTAGTAACTGTCAAAATGCTATGTGGTAGGTCCAACACCATGTCAATCCCACTTACAGGCTAAATGGAAACATCAAAATTGAATAAATGGGAAAGTAAAAGAGGAAATAAATCCTGCCTAGAAAATCTCTATGATCCCATCAAATTTTGGCCCCTCACTTCCTTATCGAAGCAAACCCCCCCCCCCCCCCCCCCCAGACAAGAAAGTTTACTATTTACCCCCGATAACAGGGGCTGATCACAAGGTTCATTAAGGTTTGACAATAATTCTCACCTTACTTTATGGTAATCTTATGTTAAGACAATACCTAGGTTTCATTCCACAAGGGTCACTATGGGTCTAAACCTCAAGCTGTCAACCAATATTACAAGAACAACTCCCCTGTCCCAAGCAAGTTTGGAGTCAATCATACAGGGTAGTCAGTCAAATGAAATAATATGCAAATCAGCAGAAACCATCATCCATAAAATACAGAAAGTCCATAAATTCCAAGAGCATAGAAGAAGCATCTTTTTCATACCTTAGACAAAAATGGTTCAAGAACAGTAACAACATTCACAAGTGTGGGATCTAACCCAATTTCCTCCTTCGCTTCCCTTGTTGCTGTCTCAAAATCATCCTTATCACTCTCATCTGCTTTTCCCCCAGGTAAGGAAACTTCACCTGCAACCAAAAACACCGACTTAGTGGAGTGAACAATCAACAACCGCTCCCTATACCTTAGTCATCGGTGTTGCCATTACATTTTCACTGCTTGGCCACAAAAAGAGAAAAGAACAGCAAGTTTCAACCTCAAGTCTTCATTAACAAATGATAACCAAAAGCTTTGTATTATACAAGAATAAAATTGTCCAACTAATTGAACCTCAGACAACTACCTTAACCACTCAAGCGAATCGTCAAGTCTTTAAAATTTTATTTCCTTTCTCCAATTCTTTTCAAATTCTCTTAAGTTCAACAACTTTTGCTCTATCTGATCACTTCAACAATGCATGAAAAAAGACAAAATGATTCCAATTTTAAACCTTGCTTGAACATTTGTTTAAGCGTATAACAATTCAGTTGAGCTGAGTTCAAAAAATTTGACCTTAGGGGTAAAACTCAAAAGAGAGCAATAAGATTCAATTCTTTTTATCTTCTACAGCCTTACTCGTATTCTTTATCCAGTCTCATCACTCAAGTTGAGACTTATAATTTAAGAGCAATTACTATTAACTACATTATGCAAAAACTTAAACTTTGGGATAAATTGTCTTACTGAATTGCCTTAAACTCTATTTTTCATCATGAATTACTACAGAAATGAAAATTTTGGCACATGCATCACCAACCAAACAAAGAGCATCCAAAAGTCAGCCAGCCGCAATAACCATTCATTCAACTGAATTAACAACAGATTCGCAGAGTTAAGGAAAGAATATCTGCAAACAATCAGCATTCAAAATCTCCAATTCTCATAAGAAAAAAAGAGAGAGAGAGAGAAAGAAGGAAAAAAACCACTAACCTGAATGAGTAGACAATTTGGAGGATCTCTTAGTCAAAATGACACGAAAATCACCAGCATCACCTTCAAAGATGCAGACCAAAACAGCAGCTCTATTGGGTCGAAACCTTTCAGGTTCTTTAACAATTGAGGTTGCAGATTCTTGAAAACCCACTTGGGGAACAACTTTACCTGCACTTTCCTCTATGTTTTGCTCTTCAATTTCATCTGGTGATAGAGAGGGTGGCTTGTAGAAACGAAGCTGATGGGCCAAAGCCACAAGTCTTTGTGATCCATAAGAGTCCATGACTGTAAAGATTGGTGCTTTATGCAGTGATGAAGACAGTAATAGCTTTGTTCTCAACAATGAAATCATGGGCTGATGATTTTTGGCATAATAGGACTATTTATAAGAGAATCAATAGCTTTGCTTGATCGGTGATTATTGCTAAGTATGCATTAAAGGAGGGAGCCTTTTTTTTTCCTTTAAAGGGTTTTAACAAATGTAGCAGGCCATTCAATTCAATGCCTGTATCTTATTGAAAGTGGAAGCTAACTTTTTAACCCCTGCGGTAAAGGATGCACTACTTTCTACAATGAAAAAGAGGATTATTAATTTGATATAATCAAATAAATAAATTATTATGGATGCTGATTTTTAAAAGTTTCAAACTAAAAAACAAAACAACCCAATCTCATGAGATTATGGTTGTTTTCAATTGTAGCATCCTTAATTATGTTATTTAGAAGTAATATTATTATTAACAATAATTAAGTTACTCATATGATAACTTTTAAACAATGAGATTACATCTCTTCCTAATCATTTCTTATATCATTTAGATTTTTTTTTCATATCTTATTTTTTTAATTCAAACCATATACGATTATGTGGGAGATCATTTTCAATTAACATTCAGTGTATGATGTATCCAAATAACCCCTTCCAAAATGAATCTAAAAAATTCTCTTAAAAAAAACTCAAAAAAACCCCTTGATTGAACTTGGTAACCCGAACCCAATATATAGCAGGAGATGGGGTTCAAGAAGAGTGAGCTCGGACGTGGAAACTCAAGCCCAACTTTCTAGAAGGCATGGGCTCGAGTAAGAAACATGAGCCTACGCAAGGCGTACACCCAATTAGGTAAAAGCCTAGCATCCCTGTGAGCTCGAGAGCGCACCCTAAGCCCAACATGATTGGATCTAGGAAGCACATCTGAATCCATTTTTTATCTTTAATGGGCTCGAGCCTAACACTCGCTAGAGATTTTTTTAGGATCCCACGCAGGTCACTCAGTATTTTATATTGATTCAATACATATTATTTTGAGTAAAATACAACTCAAAACATCACAATGGTGAAATTACACTTTAACCCCTTTTCTCCATAAAAAGATAAGATTCATATGCTATAAAAACACAATGAATTCTTCAAGTTAAAGGTTTACAATCTTTTAATTCTCAATAGTTTTAGTATACATATTTTAAAAGTATATCTTTTTAAAATATCATTGCACTTTCTTTCTCTATAAAGTTACTGACTTTATCATCAAAAAAATCCCCACGTCCATCAAAGAAAACCTTTGGCAGGTACCAGCTACCAGTTACCGGTCATTTGGGTTACCAAGCACCACTTGCTATTATCACACTTGGCTTACAAGACATCACTTACTATTTACCAACCTTCTAAACTTTTTATATCAAGTCATTAAATGCCTTAATTATGAAAAATAAATCAAATTATTTGAATTAGGAGATTAATCAATGATGTAACATATTAGCTTTATTTCCAAGTATCTTTAATTTTAGAACTCATTAGTATAGAATTAGAATTTTATGTTTTTATGTCCAACTTATGCAAAAGCAATACTATTATAGAATTATCTTTGAAAAAAATAAAACTATAGGATTGTGAAAATGCAATGCTTTTCTCACTCACTCTTCCCCAAAATAGAAACATAACAACTATGGCAGTAATTTTGTGTTATCCTGTGATCAACATTATCATAATTAGCTTAGTTTTGCCGATATTAAATCCATGCTTTTTATCCCATTCACACACACACACATACACACATGAATATTCACAATTAATGACCTCCTCGTGGCTCGCTTCCACGTTCTAGGCAAGGTCTAAACCATAGCATGTGCCTGCGCTAGTGATAACAAAAGAGATGGTAAATTAGTGTCATTGGAATTTTGATATAAATTTTTATTAAAATAATATTTTTAATTTTTTTTTTATTTTAGTGTGTTAAAAAAAATTCAAAAATACTTGAAAAATATTAATTTAATATTTTTTCAAGTAAAAAATGATTTGCAATATACTTTGAAAAACAAGTTTTAAAGCAAAAATAAACATTCTCTAATAAAAATAAGAATAAGGAATCAAGGATTAATATCATTCAGAACAAATAATGGTTCATAATGATTTGGTTGGCCGGTGAGCCATGGAAGTTTTAAGGACGCATGCACTTGCCAAAAAGAGATTGGCTTTTGCTGAGCTGCCTGTTAACAGAGGACTAGTTAAATGGTTCAATAACTGGCTTGCTTTAATTGGTGAAAGCTAGAAAGCAAGAAACTGTGGCTAACCAGAAATGGTGGCAAAAAGACGCAATCATAAATCTCATGAACCACCGAACCGAGTGAATTTCCTTTTTCTTGATACACACCCATAAATGAAAATTTTATTGCTCGACATCAGCCTATCCTCCTCCTGTTGACAATGAAATTTCACTTGTTTTATGCACGCCTTAACAGTAGCTGGGCTTGTTTACCCTACCAAGGCATCAGTCCAAGCATTATAGTACTTCTGAAGTTATAACCAAGTAGAGGAACTCTTTATCCTTTAAGTTGAAAAAGAAAACTGCTGATAAAGAATCTTGGCAGTGGAGAAAGAATGCACCTTGCAGAACCTCAAGAAAACTTCTCAAATCAAACAAATGAGTTTTGTTGACAGCTTCCACTCTGTTTGCAGATGGCCCTCACAATTAATTAGTCTGCTATTGCAGATGGCCCTAACAATCTTTTCTTAGAGAAACAATGGGGAAAACCACACCATCCAACTTATAGAAATGAAGTGCGCTAGTAATGTAGAAGAATGGACTGCAATGAAAGATGGAACAGCGTCTCGCAGTATAAGGATAAGAATTCTCAATGGGACACTGCATCCAAGACACTGTTTACATGCTCGTGTGGTCATAGATAATGCATCCAAGACACTGTTTACATGCTCGTGTGGTCATAGATAATAAAGAGTAGTCCAAATCATTAAGAGATTGACTTTTAACTTATGTTTTGATTTAATTTATTTGAATTTTTAATTGAGATTTATTTATTAAGCTTTATTTATTGGATTTGATTTAATTATTATTAGATATTTTATTTAGTGAGCTATAAGACCAATTATTTGTTCTAGTTAGAATTTTAGTATTTATATCCTATTTTTCTAAATATTAGATAATATTTGATGAATTGAATTAAATTTGCACTAATGCAGACTTTTTTAACCCTTATTCTTTCCCTTCTTCAACATTTTCTTCTTTTTTTTTGGCATTTTCTTCCTAGCTTCTTCTTTTCTTTTTTCTTTGGCTTCAAATTTCTTTCATCTCGCATCAATTGTGGTATCAAAGCATAATTTTTTAATTGTTCTTATAATTAATAGATTTATTAGGGCTTGTGTTGAATCATAATCAACTGCTGATCTAACATTGAAAAAAAAATCTTTCTGTTTATAGCCCAAATAAAAAAAAACTATTGTTCATCTTCAACACAGACCTTCAACAGCCACAACAAATTTTCATCTTCAGCAGCAATAAAGGAACCACTATCACAATCTGTCAAGATAGATTAATTAACATTGCCACATCAACATCACAACAGAACACACCAACATGTCAGTGCCATGTCAACGCACACTAACACATTAACACATGTGCCATGTTAGTGCCACATAAGCCAGCACTGACATGTCAGCATCGCTAGTCTTCACCACATCAGCAGTCTTCGCCATGTTAGCAACAATAACCTCTAATATCTTCTCACTAAGCAACCTAGTCAGTAAATCACTTTATCATTTAATACGTTGAATTTTATTGTTCTGGTATTACACTTGTTATTCAACTTATCATTAATAATATTTTTTATGCCTAAAAAAGATTTCATCTTGCATTATACTCCTATATTTTTGTTCACTTTATATCCTTGTCATTCAAATTTAGTCATTAGTACTTTGTATTAATTATAAAGCTTATCGAAAATGGTGGAACATTATGACTTTCTTTGATTAACTGTTTATACATAAAGGTCTAACATTGTATTCTTAAAATTTTCTAGGTGTTTTATGTTCTTGATTAATATCCACATTAAAAAAATAAAATTAGTTTTATTTTTATAATGTGATTTCACTTGTAAGAATCAAATGTGATCTCAATTAAATTTTTAAGTTAGTGTTGCATGTATTTATATCATGATCATCTAGTATCCAAACTTAAGTCCATGTTTACCATGGACTCGACCCATAGTAATACTCTTAAAGGCTATTTGAGGGGTGCTGCAAACCCAGATGACCATCATGTTTTAAAAAATTGAATCCTAGGAGAGTTTTTTTTAATAAGGCACCCAAAGACCAATAAATATCACAAAAATAATCATTGTAGATAAGTTCACCCTGAGCGCCACCAAAATAACTATCATTTAGATTACTATAAACACAATGACCTTGATGAGCAAGTCATGAGCCCTAACAAAATAGAAGCCCCTAGATTTGATAGTCATCATGACACCTTGATATTTGATATATGAACTCACGACATGGATCAATTCTTTGAGTGAGACAACTTGTCTGATAATATGAGGAGTTAGATTTACTAAGATGATAATCATTGATGAAACTTGATTTTTTAGGGAGATGTTGAGCATTGTTTAGAGAAAAGAGGTAAACCTCTCATAACTGATTGAACCAAAATAAAACAAAAACTACAAGAGAAGTACCGACCCCAGTCTTATAAGATTAAACTCTTATATCAATGGAACAATCTAAGACAATGAAAAAGTTTGTCAATGAGCATATACACACAATTTAATGATTATATAATGAGATGTGTCATAAGGAAAAATAAAATCATGACTTTGTGTAGATTTTGTGAAGTTTGAATGATGATTTTAGAAAAGAGATCAAGCTCATAGGTGCTTTAACTCTTGACCAAGCTTATGTTATAAAGCAAGATCATGGATTATTTATAAATAGTCAATGGATAAAATGTCAAGACCCTTATAGTATCCTTTTTAGATATCAATTTAGGAATGATGGTTCTTTGTTAGGTGCTCTATCATATAGATCTAATCCTATTAGTGCCCAAATTTATAAAAAAGATAAGAAAAAAAAGTCATTAATGAAATGTGTTGGGATGAGTTTAAAGGTTTAGTGTGCTAATTGTCAAGGTTTTGATTGTATCTTTTTCAACTACACCTCTAAATCTTTAGTCATCCAAGAACATAAGGATATAAGTGAAAAAAAACTATTATCTGTAAGTGTATGAACCCAATCCTGAGGACTTTAGTGATTTAGATGAAGAGGATGTGCAAGAAGAAAGAATTAACATTATAAATCCAAATGAGTCTGAAAATAAGGTTAACAAAAAATAATAATTCTGCTTTAGTGGTAGAGGAATAAATTTTAGAAAACTCTTTAATGAAATCGCCTGAAGAGGTAAACATGGTTTTAGAAGAGTCTCATGATATTAGTCATTTTAAACCACTTGATTCTCCACCCATCAAGATTGACGTCCAACACGTCATAAGTTTAAAACAACATGTTAAGTTCCTTAATCCTTCACCCCTAACACATGATGAGTGTCACACCCGACATCATGATGACCTTTTAAAAAAATAAAAAAGAATAGATTTCTGGCATCTTGTTTTTAGAGGGAAAATGTCTTGTTTGAGAAGTCACCACTTAGTATTATGGTCACTAGAAACCCTAACCGATCAACAAAGATTCTATGGTACAAGATTAGTTACGCTAAAAGGAATATACTATCACCCATAAAGCGTCCTATATGAGGTAGACTGCATTGCTGGTTTTATTTTAAATTACTAAAGGGCTGTTGTGTTATACTATTGATATCAATGATCTGTCTATAATATTCTCAACTCTTGCATCAATGAATATTTGATTAAAAATACTTTCAACTTAAGTGTTGATAAGTACCACATAATAAAAAGGTTTGATATTCTTGACTTTGGCGTCATTGAATATTGAGGTTCAAAGTTATTTCTACTTCTAGTATAAATAGTCATAACTCCAGCGTTAATGAATATTAAGTATTGGTGAATATTGAAGATATTCTCAATTCTAACATTGATGAATCTGAATATTTCTAACTCTAATATCAATGAATATTATAAATAATATTCATAATTTTAACATTGATGGATATCAATCAAAGTTGGTATTCCCTAGGAGTCAATTTTTATCAAACATAAGTAACAAACATTTTTTATTTTAAAAGATAAGGTTTATGATTTTGTTATTTTAAAAATTCAGGTATGTCAGCCCAATAGACCTTTTAATTTTAACCAAAAACAATGGATTTTGTAAACTTGTTATAAAATCCAAATATGCATGCAAAATATTTTTGTATATACATTTTGTTTATCTATAAAATGCTAAAACATGCAAAATATTTTGGATTTTTTTTTTTGGAAATGCTAAAGAAAACAAGCAAGATCAAAGTATGCCCAAATGAAAAAAAAAAATTTAATACCAAAGTGAGGGTAGTTATATGATGACTAAGGCAGAGGGAAGGAAGTTGATTTCGGTAGGGTTAACACTGGTAAGAGGTTATGCCCAATGTTGGGAAATGAAAATATGAATTTTTTTAGAAGAGTGGAGAATATATATATATATATATATATATATATATATATATATATATATATAATCTCCTTCCCCCTTTCCTTTTTGTTCTTCGTGAATGTGTATTTATTAAATTATAACATAAGCGTCCAACAATCCCAAACAAACACAAACACTATTTGGTTTTCAAATTTAAATTTGATTTAAATTTTAAAAATCAAAATTGAAAATAAATTTATTTGATAGTTTGTTTAAACAAAAATACACTATAGTCCTTAATCTTTTCAAAGGTTTGACAAACCACACCCATAATAAATGTTGGTCCCTGATCTTTTAATTTTTAATTTTAACCCCCTTGAAAAAATTAAATTAAAGCAAATAAGATCAAATTTAGGTTATGACAATGAAGAAGATGAAGATAATCCTAATTTACTAGGTTGTGTCCAAACTATATTGACTAAGGTTTCAAATAGTTTTTGTTCCGCTTCAAATCCCGAATCATATAGTGTTCGTAGTTACGAACCTAGAAAGTTTGTAAATCTTCTTCTTATGTCTATTCACTCTAAAATGTCTGATTCAACTAAGTCCTTTACATGTAAAGTTCATAATTTGCATGTTGAGATCATAAAATAAATTCAAGCAAGTAATGAACAATATTAATTTCAAGTTGATTTACATACGTATCATGATGTATTTAATGTTGAAGATTATTTTGTGATATAGATCAGCCCTGAACAATTTCCTTTGAAAATCAATCATAAATTTCAAGTGGGTAGTGTTAGACCATTTAAAGTGTTGCAAATGAATAAATCAAATAGTTATGTCATTAAACTGCCATCAAACTTTAATATTATCTCTACTTTTAACATGAAAGACTTCGTTCTATATAAAATACAACCTATCTTTAATGCTCATTTTGAAAACCCTGACCTATTATTCTTATCTTTAGCACAAAAGAACATATTAATGCTATTTTGGATGCACAAGTTGTTTCTATCAGGGACGATGAACTTTAACGAAGTTCAATATATGAGTTAGATGACCAAATTCATACTATATTTGGATTATCAGAAAAACTTCATAGCAACTTAATCATGATCTTTAGGAGTAGTATTGGAGCCGCCTTGAACTATACTTGACGGGGTCAAGTTTCTCTAACTTCAGGAGAGTTGGTTGGGACACAGAACCCGAGACACTATTTACACTCTTGTATGATCATAGATGATGAAAAGTAGCCCAAATAGTTGTGAGATTGAGCTTTAGTTTATATGTTGGTTCAATTTATTTGAATTTTTAATTGAGATTTATTAATTTTATTTTATTTGTTTAATTTAATTTAATTATTACTAAGTATTTTATTTAATAAGCTATAAACGCAATTATTTGTTTTAATCATACCATCCCAGGTAAAAATGACAGCTAGTACAGATGTCCCAAGAAGGGCTAAGCTAATACTTTCTCAAAGCAAGTTGGTCTGTCAATCCCGCTAAAGATGACAAGGCATCGAGCTATTCTCAAAGCTCAAAGTTATTCCCCCTTAGTTCTTTATTAGTTGTTGTGAATCCTTCTTGGAAGTTCGAGCCAGCCCTAGAGGTAGAAAAAAAGACGAGGGAGAGCTATGCTATTTCAAATCTTTGTTCAGAAGCTAAGTTCCTTCAATAGAAAGAAGAATTTTAGTATTTATATTCTATTTTCTAAAATATTAAATATTTTTTTTATGAATTAAATAAAATTTACAAGTTGCATACTTTTCAACCTCATTCTTTCTCTTCTTCAGCCTTTTCTTCTTTTTATTTGGCTTTTTCTTCTTTTTCTTTCTTCTTTAACTTCAAATATCTTTCGTCATGCATCAGTAACACTAATTAATAGCAAGGATTGATAAGACTTTAAATACATCACAAATCCACCACCAAAAAAATGATGCCTATTTACACAATAAATACATATGAACTTGAAAAAAAAGAAAGGGTAAAAATATATCAAGGAGAAAACGCAAAAAGAATGACAATTGTCATTCATAAAACCAGGCCTGATCTATAGTTTCTGTACTATATGCAAAAGCATACCACTATCACACCACTCCACTTACACAAAAGCATAAAACACATCCTTTCTTATCTGAAACAAAAATGACTGAAAGTAGGATCAAGTCTTTGCGATTTATAATTTTGCTTCGTACTAAGATACCGAGTGTTCACGTTTAGTGTTTGCTGCATCAGATTTAATGCTTCTCTCAAGTGTTGCCCCCTTTTCAGCTGGAGGGTAAGATAATCTCCGTGCTGTTGGATTTACTCTCCCATTGGACAATGATGGCTTGGATGAAACTGGTGTTTTTTTGGTTTGCAACTTTGTGTTTTCATCAACCTTTTTAGCCTGCTTGTTCTTCACTTTCTTTGGACTAGCAGACTTCACAGGGACCCGGCTTTCCCATGGACGAGCAGCAATCCAGCGTTCCTTCCAACTCCAGCCCCAATTTGTTTTCCCAAGTTCAAAATTAACAAGCCCGAGGCTATGACCAGAGCTGGCCCTCCACTGTAATTCATGGGATTTTTGTGGTCATTTCCAATTTGTTTTTGCCCCTTCCAGGAAACTACAATGAAAAAAACATTTTTGGGATTTCAAATACCTGATGAGAAAAGGCATATGCCATCGCCCGTTCCCGCTTAACTGCTGCTTCTTCCCTCAGATGTATTCTTGCAAGAGTTTCCTCCATTGTATCAAAGCCACCACACCATTCAACCTGTCATTCATTTCAATCAGTACTCTTAAAGAGAAACGGGATCATATAATAATTGGAGTGGAGAATAATTTGTGGACATCAACAGACTACAGCTAAAAAATTAAATTCCGAACATTCGATTCCTAATGAAAGAGAATAAATGACCTTCATCATTATTTTGTATTCTCTGCGGGTAGACATATGAACAATCTTAAAACCGCAGAGAGTGACAAGTCTTAAGGAACCAAATTCAATGGATGTGACTGCATATAGTATTTCTACATCAACCTCCCCTTACAGCAAAAACTTACAACATCCATTAAATCCATATCAATATAAAAGAAAATCATTGTTTTAGTTTGATTGATTGTATAAGCATTGAAATTATATCCTAACCTCCAGATCATGAAGCTTTGCCTCAAGTTTTAATTGATTCTCTAACTTCTTCTGTCTTAACCGGCTTTCTGTAACCATACAGAGTCTACGGGCTCTAATCTGGGCCTGTATCTGGCTCCAAGAATGAAGGTAGTTCAAAGTAGTTGCAGCTTGCTTTTTGACAGAATAATTTTTAGTGATGATCTGTAACCTCACAGTACCTTTCAAACGGCGAAGAGTTTTCCTAGCCTGCACCATTAGGAAATGATTTAATGAACCATTGTCCATTCAAATATGCATGTCTTTCCATTTGTAAGAATATGCATCCATGTGTTGTACAGGTAGTACAGACAATGGACATACCATATAGGCCCTGAATGCTGTTTGAATCTGAGTGGCAGCCACATCCTCGACTGGCATGTCAATAAATCTGGGATTGGCCCTACTGGAACCATTTGCAAAAATAGCAGATTCTTTTCGCAGCTTGTTCTTCCATTTGAAGCCATTTGATTTTGCAGAAGTTGTACAGCCCTGTTCAGATTGCAGAAACAGATGTGGTCGAATATAATAAGTTAAAAAAGAAGAACTTTTTTCACCACTATCCTAATAACAGCAATTCCAACAATAAACGTAACAACCTTGCAATAGTCTTGAATCAACGGTAGTTTATAATAAAAGAATTGAATGGCCAGATTACAATAAATCTTATCAAGGTAAAGGATATGGATTCATTATGAAAATACAAAGAAGAACAAAATGCGTTGACAGCAAATTTGCTTTGGATGATTCAATACCTTTGGTTGTTTTGAGCTGTCATCCTTTACTTTCTTCATGCTAATCATTGTCTTAAACCAGTCTCCAGAACCCATTGCTGATGCCAGATGTTAGTTTCCAACTTTACATGAACCTGGCAGTAAAATACAGCAGCACCAGCATTATGTACATTTTGCAAAGTTTTTGTTTTTCTTTTCTACAAGCAACATACTGGTAATGTTACAAAGCATTCAAAAACATCCTTTTCTTCCATTATGTGGTTAACCAAACAGACAGTCATGTGTGAAATTGAACTGGGAGACATACATAACCGTAGGCAATCTAGGGGAAAAAAATCATAAGCAGTGGAAAAAAACAAAAAAACAAAAAACAAAATTGTACCAAATACTGCAGTATTGAAAATGTTAGTATCTGAGTGTTATACCTCTCAAAGGAATTTTGATTTCATATGGTTACACAATCATTTGATCATGAAACTAACATCAGAGTTCCAAAATATTCTATCATAGTCCATCTCATTACCTTGCAACTAACATTCATTCCTCTTGTCTCCCAACCAACAAGGTAGAATCCCACAAACAATCTCTCTATCCATCAATAAAAACACTTTAACTTTCAAAAGAAACTGAACTGCAGCACCCACAACAGGGGAATTTTTTTTTCTTTTACCATTCAAGAAACCATTTTTTAATACTTGATCACATTAAGCAACAACCAGATTCAAAACAAATCTGATTGAGACATATTAATTCAACAGCAACAATAACATCCAGATCTCACCCCATCTTTCTTAGTCAACAAATGGGTGTCCTCAAGTCACACTGGTCAATCTAAAGGTGAAAGCAAAACAAAACTTAAAGCCCAAAAAGTTTTCTTTCACAAAGAAAAAAACAGAAAAACAAAATCTTGGCAAGTAAACATACCAGAGAGGTGAGACCTGTAAGGAAATGGGCAGTCAAGTTTTTTGGAGGAGAACAAAGCAGCTGGTGACAATAGTACTTTCAGTGAAGAGGAAGCAAGGCCCTGAAAAAGAACAATAAAGAGCAAGAACAGAAGTGGGTGTGAAAATGTGGATTACTATGGCCCATGGCCAGCATTTTATTTTATTTTTCGCTCCAAAAACATTCACCAACAGATATTTGACAATTTTTGCGAATATAAACAATACCATAAAAATCCCATTGCCCTTCAATCAAGGACTCAACAAATGACAAGGTTGATTGTCATATGCGGGTGTTGGCTGGTGTGCTTTTTTGGGTTTGAATAATTCAGCAGTACAAGGCTAATAATGACAGCAGAACAAACCATGACAAGGTTTGATTAAGATGGCTGATTGGTTGTTTGCCTCTTCAATTTTTTTTTATTTTTTACATGTTGTTGTTTTTAGTCCCTAGATTTGTTCAATTTAATTTATTCCATGTAATTTCTTGAGCAAAATACATACAAGTTCATCAAGTAAGGTTCAAAAGTCTAATCACAAAGGAAAGAATTCACAGCCAGTGAATTGCAACTCAGCTACGTCAATGTCCACCTACAAAATACGAACCCGTGAAGTAACAAAGGACTGCAAATCTAACCACCAGGCTAACCTTCTAGGATTGCTACACAGAGAAAAAAGAGAGCTACTGTTGGTTGTGGAAGAATATAACCAGAAGATAAAGGAATTATTTATGTGATTAATATTTGTTTTGAAGCGTGATGAAGTTGACCGTTTAAGTTTTAACAGGGGGAGGGTCCTGGTGGTTTGTGGGTGTTGATTAGGTGGATTATTATGATTGTGGGCCGTTGATTAGTTAGAAATAAGAAATGATTAGAAAAGAAAACTCTTGTTAAAACTCAGTTCAGGAATTAAAATAATATATACAAAGTGTGCGCCCATCCACACCCGTGCATGATTGGTAGTGCAATAATATATATATATTTTTATTTTTAGTTTTTTATTTATATATATATATATTAAAATAATATATTTTTTTTATTTTTAAAAAATTATTTTTGATATTAGCATATTAAATAAATTTAAAATACTGAAAAATATTAATTTAAATTAAAAAATAAAATAAAATTTTAATTTTTTTAAAAGTATTTTTGAAATAAAAAAATAAACAGTTCTTAATATATCATGTATTTGTACGTTGAGACTATATACAATTGGAATTTGATAAATATATAAATCAAATGTCCATTTTTAACATCATTTAATTTGCAGAAAAAAACGTAATTGATGTTTATTCAGGAAAGTTCCTTGCAATTTAAATACATATTTAATACTCTGATTGCGGAGTTTTTTAAAATATTTTTTAATTAAAAATACATTAGAATTAATAGTTTTTAAAATAAAAACTACTTTAAAAATTATATTACAAAAACAAACACTCACTAAATCTAGCTCAACAATAATAAGAACTCATCCACTCGTTCATATTGAGTCCACCAATCCTCCTTTCTGTTCGTTGAAAACATTTCTTCTGTAATTCCTTACATAAAATTCAAAAAATACTGGATATTTGCAAGATAGAACTCCAAAACAATATTTTTCCTTGACCCACTATCTTTTTCCTTATCGCTGAAGAAAGACAAGAAAATATCGGGTAGCGTACTTTCTCTGTAATTCGTTTTAGATCCAAACTCATAGCGGATGATAGAATTAACGTTTTTTTTTTTTTTTTTTTTTTTTAGATGAAAAAAAGCTCAGGAAATGATGATAGATTACGTAAAGAGGAGAAAAGCATGCAACTTGGCCTAAGAAATTTCAAGGTCAACTCAACCAGATGATCATGGCCAGCTCGATCGATAGTTAATTATGTTAACATTGATTTTTTTAAGAGAACAATATTAACGATTTGAAATCGGTGAACTTTTTATATTATTAATTCATGATCATACATATAATATATATAAGTATGATTTCTTCTTATCTAAAACAATTATATATTATCCCTCGGAAGTCCATTTATATGGGGTTAGTGAATTACCTAAAATTGGTCATTTGTCAAGATCTTATGATCCTAATTGGCTCATCAAGGAGCACATCCCTCATTACTATGATATTGGGATGCCTCCTTTTCAAGTAATTCCCTTGCGTTTTCCTCCATCTTTCTTTAATTAATTAATTACTTGCACAAATAGTGATATTTGACCCTTTTATCCTCGTACAAATATAAATATTCATTGTAATGCTCTAAGAGATTGTATGACTGCATCCTGGATTCAAGATTCGGGTGCAAAAAGTTTCCTACTCGTACACCATTTTTCAAAGAAAAACACCAACGTGTGCCTTAACAATAAAGGGGTGATGTTTTGACTGTTCATACTATTCACTATTTATTTCAATAGTGTTCGTCTTTAAATTTATGTTTTTTTTTAATTTTATACTTTAATATTTGAATTATTAAAAATTGTATTTCATAAATTATTGTGGTTAACTCGGTCTCATAACTCGTGTCACGAGTTTGGCGGGTTAACTCGTTGACTATAGTTTTTTTCCTTTTTTAATAGGTATTTTTTATTTTCATCTTTTAACATCAGGTTGATTAAAAATTAGGCTTCATGATTTATTTCAGTTTGCTTTTTATGAGGTTATCTCGATCTTATAATCCAGGTCGCGAGTTTGGTGGGCTAACTCAGTTAACTTGAGTTTTATTTGTTTTTTTTATTGGCATTTTTTCGATTTCAACATTCGGCATTGAGTTGATTAGAAATTAGTTTTTATGATTTGTTTTGATTTGCTTATTATGAGGTTACTCTAGTCCTATAAATTAGATCATGTGTTTTATGGGTTCAAGCCGTTTTATTGTGTTTTATTTTTTGATTGATTTTTTTCAATTTCATCATCCAACAATTGGTTTATTGAGAATTGAAATTCATAATTTGTTTAATTTACCTTTTATGAGGTTATAACAGTCTCATGACCTTAGTCTCGAGTTTGACAGGTTAATCCGAGTTGACTCAGGTCATTTTTTCTATTAACTTTCTATGAGTTTATCCTAGTCTCATGAACCTGATCATGAGTTTGAAATGTTAACTTAGGTTGATTTTTTTTGTTTTTTATTAATTTTTTCAATTTCATTCTTCAACACTAGGTTGATTGGAAATTGAGTTTCATAATTTGTTTTAATTTTCTTTATATAGGGTATCATGGTCTCATGATTTGGATTGTGGATTTGACAAGTTAACTCAAGTTGACCCGGATCGATCCAAGATGTTGTCGTTTCAATATTATTATTTTTTAAAAAAATTGTCTTAAATTCTTATGAGTCGAACTATGTTTCTACTAGCTAGTCATTCGAGTTGTTTTTGTGGACCAATCAAGTTGATCAAGTCACATCAGATCAATCTTCGCATGGTTTAATTATTGTCTTACTATAAAAATATTAACAATGCTTGGTATGTCCAAAAAATTTTGATATGACACACAATGTAATGCAAACCATCAATCTAATATTCTACCATTCAATTAGCAAGGCTTGATGACTTTTATTTACAAAAAGAAAAGGATTAGAAATCAAGCAAAACACCAACTTTACTAACATTCTTGTCATTAATTACAAAAACTATGGGTTATGATGATGATAAGAAAAAAGGTGTCAACCAAATGGTCATGCTTTACATTAAAATTTTTTTTTTTACTATTAACAACTATCTAATCTATTGCAGATAAAACTAAAACCTATTATTAAAGAAAATCAGCAATGAAATCAACAACAGAGAATATCATATGTAGATTTGTTATTATTGATTTATTAGTAATGAATTATCCATTATTGATATTAGCAATAGCTTATAATTTAGCAACTAAAAAAATATGTTGCTGATTATATGCTACACACACATATTGCATATACCCAGCATTGGATTTGTTATTGCTGATTTATGAATTATTTATAATCAGCAATAAAAAATATGTTGCTGATTATATTAATTTTTTTATTAATTTATATCTTTTTTACCCAGATTATTTATTTAATTATTTTTTGGATATTTTGAAAGTAGTAGAATATATATAAACAACATACACTAATATTTAAAATTACTTTATCAACAATAATAAATGGAATAAAAATAAATTTCATAATACAATTAAAAATTTAGTTAAACTTACATTAATAAAAATAAATCACAATATAATAAAAAGATATAACCATGATGCTTGGAACGAACTAGGATACCGTGGATGGACGTAAGATGGACCAAGATATGATGGTTGAGGCCTAGGTTGATATACTGGTGGAGAAGTGGGACCTATAGGTTCCATTATATTTGGAGTCATATGTGGTGGAATCAATGAGGCAACATGTGAGAGCATCGGTGGGGTCATAGGTTTCAACATACCTTGGCTCTTATTTGATATCCCACCATGACATCCAAGATTGTTCATAAATTTTTTTTTCATAGAATTCATTTGCTGCTTCATTTCAAAAATAAATCATTTTTTTTCTTCATTTTCTTTTACAATTCTTGATAAGATGAATTAGAATATAATGACTTCATCGAGTAGAAAAGTGATGAAGAACTCGTATTAACTATAGACTTTATAATATGAGGTGCACAAAACTATAGACTTTATTTTGGTTGTTTGGTTTAGCTTGAATATGAGGTGCACCATATAATACCATACCCTTTGTAGCTCCTCTTAAAGTCACACACTAAGCTTCTCCATCAAATGAAGGATGCTTTTCTCGATCAATCACATGCTTTGAAATCATCTTCTTCTTATAATTTTCCTTCCAAAAAAAAAAACTACATGTAATATTAAATTCATTTGAATGTTACATAATATTTAAATTATATAAATAAATAAAAGTACATACAACAACAATTTTAAATTTATTATTTATGAAGATGTCTGACTGCGTAGCACTCTGATCGATGCAAAGCTAAAAAGACATCTCTCATGAAGGGTTTTTCTCACCCGCTTGTTCATGCTATCAATATTAATTTTTTTTTGTAAAAGATAAATATAATTTTTTTAATTCATTATCTTAAACCAAAAAAAATAAAATAAAAATCCTTATCTTTCTAACTCGATACAATAAAAATGACATTGTTCCTCCATAATGAATGCTAATTATGTCATCCTTTTTATTTAATTGATTCTTCCTTGCAAATTCTGATGTACTTTGGAATTTAGGGGTGGACAAAAAATCTTTAATCATTTGATTTTGATCATCATTATTTATCCAAATAAAATCTTTATCAAGGCAGTCTATAATACTTATAGTGCTTCTATTTAACATAGTTTTCTTTTGAGCTTGTGTCAATTATTGGTTCAAAGCAATCCTAGACTTACCTTTCCAAATATTAATTCATCTTCCTCATGAAAGATATATGTTTTTTATGAAATAAAATACAATATGTTAAATTGAATAATTACATATACCAGGTGATATCACAACGACATATATGACAAATACACCTTTTTCAAATGAAGTCATGAAGCTTTTTGGACAGAGCATTAAGCTGATAATCCAAACTAAAATATTATAGTTGACCTGACTCAACAGAATAATTGTAAAATACATGTTCTACTTATGAAAAAGATGTTTTCCGTGACTTAAGGTATGGCTTTCATATGAAATTATAACCTGGTTTCATCTTATCCTTAAGCACTAAAATGAGGAAATCCATTAGCATCAAAATTTGATTCTTATTAAGGTAGAAAATATTTTCAGCTTTTCTCTTACAACAATAAATGGTTAATTGTTCAAAATTTCAACAATCATAAGCCACTGGATTTTGATTTAAAGATAAATTATGCTGGTTCTACTAGTGAACACATTTTCTACAAGCAATGGGATCGGTTCTCCTAAGCACTCTTCACCCTATTGCTATGTGAAAATGACCCTTCTTATCAATTCTTGCTTTATATGCTAGAAAAATATTTTATGATTGGTAATAAAAAGGCAACGAGGGAAAACAATATTTTACCATATGCAACTGATTGGGAGAGTGGGAGTTTTTTTTTGGGATTTAGGTGTGCGGTTGGTTCTTGAGCAGTTGATTGAGTTGGCTGGTATCTCATATATCTTTTCCCTCTTTTGATTTAGTTAGGCTATTGTCAGATAAATTGCTTCTCCTTCTCTGATTTTGTTAGCTTGCAAATTTCTCTTTTTGTTTGGCATTTCCAACTTACTAATATCAGCCCCTTTCTGATTGTGATTAGAATGTTTGTGGTGAGAAGGTCTTGCTTGCCGTTGTTTTTTTTTTTATCCTTTCTCTTGGAATTGGGTTATCTTGGGTTTCTAAGAGGGCATATAAGCTTTTCTTTTAATTTTGAGATGGTTTCTGTTACTAAATAGTTGGCTTGCATGTTTTTCTCATTGCTTTCTTTGTTCTTCGTTGTGCAAGCTTTCATGGGATGCCTGCTTTTTCTAGCTAGGCATGTAACTCTAAGCTCTTTAACTTATTTTCAAAGGGTTGAGGTTAGATGAGGGTATGAGATTTGCACACGGGGGTCATTTGATTTTTGGATCCATGTTTTGTTTCTAGCTAGGTTTTTTATTTTTGCCAATAACTATTGTTGTTTTGTCTCTGCATTTTTTTTTTTCCAAGTTTCAGTATAGTCTATATTGATATGTTTTGATGACAATGTAACATCTTCATTGAATGGTAGCTGAAGATTAGGATGACAAGGAGGATGTTCTTGATCCTGAAGACAAGAAGCTGGAGGCAACATATTACTATATTTCTAAGATCTTTAACTTATTTTCAACTTTTAGACCCATTTCTCAATGTCCAGGTTCTCTTAATGTCTACATTGGTAACTTGCATGTTAGTGAGGTTTCATGTTTGAACTTTTTAAAATTCTTCAAGTGTCCATTTGAGTATATTAGAAGTCTGTTGCTTTGTGTGGTCTGTGAGAGGTGGTGCAAGGAATTTTGGAGGAGGTGTTGGTAATAACCATAGATGATGTTTTTTGTGGTTTATGGAACAACGAATAAACTTGAGCTATTCATAGATGTTTAGAGTTCAGCAAACTTTTTGTACATTTCATGAGCTTCTTTAACAAGATCAACGTAATTAATGCAAATGTTAAACCTTAAAACGAATGGGATTTCATATGAGAATTAATTATGTAATGGATCAACATGAAGGTATCTTTCTTCCTACTCTACAACTATGTCCATGAAATTACCTGTGAAGATATCAAGGAACAAGGAGTAAATGTTGTTCCTCGAAGAACTTGTGCCTTAATTAGTCTTACCTTTAAAATTTAATATGTCTATGTTTCCAAGACTCGATATCTTTTTATGCTCAAAATCTTGATTTCAGATGCACGGTAAGAAGGTTTATGGGGAGTTTATTTAAAGAGGCAAAGTGGATATAAACCAATTATGCAAGGGCATCTTCATAATGCTTGGTTATCCATATCTGGACCTGTAATATAGCTCACAGTTTCTTCTTTCTTACAATCCCATTAACCGAGGAAGCTTCGAAATGCTTTGTTTCAATCTTCGGATGTAATTCATCACCCGTCAATGATTTTACAACTTGCAAACGATCTAGGGACATAATTAGTACACAAGCTTTTTTCTTTTATTTGGCTTTTTTTTTTCCTGTCTTTTATGCCAACTGACAAAATATTTCTTACACCAGTTTGTTATGAATTCAGGATGAGACAGCTAGAGGTGATTTTCTAAAATCAATTCAATGTTACAAGCACAAAACTGGAGCAAGGGAAGAAGAAGCTAGACATCACGAAATAAGAAATTTGATAGACAAGACATGAAAAAAAACTGAATAAATTCCTATTCACAAACTTTCGTCAAAATTGTTGCGAACCTGGCCAGGGCAACGCAATGCTTTTATCAGGTTGGGGATGGTTAATGATCGCTTGATGTCTTTATTTGTTCAGCCTACTTCTCTCAAGAACAACAAGGCATTTTCACAAGATATTGGCTTTTTCATTGTTAAGACTCTAATAATTTGATAGAAAGAGTTCTGCATGTGCTTTTTATTATTTTACTGTCTACTGAAGTTTGCAGATATGGCAATACATTTCTTGGATCATTAGGGATTTTTCTGCTGTAAACGTTTTTTCTGTTAATATCATGTTGCTGTTGTGATGTTGTAGATGACCACTGTTAATTATCCAGCCAGAGAAATCGGAAAATGGGAAAGCCACCACCATTCTGCAATGACTGAATATATAGCCATGGTGGTGGTGCACGAATCCTTCTTTACCGATGGGTTTACAACTGAAGCTTGAGTTCTAATTCTTTCTTTCTTTACCTTTATGTCTATCCATGCACCATCGTCTTCCTTAGTTTTCTTTCTTTCTTTCTTTTTTCTCCAAACTGCTAGAGGAATTAACCGCCAAAACAAAGAATGAAATCAAACTTTACTAATTCTTTGTTTTCGAGGGTTTAGAGTTTATTTGTATTGCTAGCTTTTATGTTATGGTTTGAAAAAAGTTGTTTTATAAAAAGTATTTTTGGTTGAGATTAGTTTGATATTTATATATATTTGGTTAAAACTGTGATTGAAATTGAGTTTAAAAAAATAATTTAATATGTTTAGTTAAGAATACTTTTAAAATTGAGGTTATAAAATAATTAAAAAGGATATGTATATTAATATTGATGGTTTTTAATTTAAATATTATAGATTTAACTACTGTTATTACATCATGAAATAAATAATATTTTATATAAAATATTTTTTATTGTTCCATTAAACTATCTATAATTCCATCATGTACGAAATTCATCCGACAAGTACAGTTTTTATGGTTTTTTGAGCGTAAAATAAAATCAAGTAAAATATCACTAGAAATAAAATTAAAATTAAGATTACAATCAAATTCACAAATATTATGTCACTGTGTGATTTTTTTTAATTTATATAACATGATTGGATTATATATATATATATATATATATATATATATATATATATTAATTCTAGTAGTGGGTATTTGTCAGAATCTTTCCTGCCATTCATTTTAATTACTTTTGCTGTTATATATATATATATATATATAATATATATATTATATATATATATATATATAACAAAGTAATAAAAATGAAGTACTAGAATTAAAATATATATATATATATATATATATGTATATATATATATATATAAAGAAACTATACTGTTTTCTCGTAACTTTTCAAAAGTTTGTCATTTTCTGTAATTTGTTTTTGAATGTGAAACTGTGTTAGTTTTTTTTTTAATTAATTCTAGTAGTGGGTATTTGTCAGAATCTTTCCTGGCATTCATTTTAAATTTTTAATTACTTTTGCTGAAGTGACAATCTTTTTTTGAAATGGGAGAATTGGCTGGAAGTCAAATCTGAATTTTTTAACTGCTCAGGCACCATTATTGTGATTGATACTGTAACGTAGAATATTTTAAAAAAAAATTATTTTTTTTATTCTTAACAATCGATATAAGTATGTCAAGAAATATTAAAATTAATTAATTTAATGTTTTTTAAATCAAATATATTTTTTAAATAGAATTCCAAATATAATATAACTAGCCTTATTTTATTATAATAATATTATTTTTAAAATTTTTTACATTAAAATAAGATTTTTTATTTTTAAAATTTATTTTTAATACATATCAAAACAATTTAAAAAAATTATTAAAAAAACTTAATTATTTTTAAAAATACTTTAACACCACCACGAAAACAAACAAGGATTAGACTTCAACATGAAACATTTTTTTAGCTTTAGCTTGAAGAAAAATATTAGCTTTTTTCTTGTTTTTTTTTGGCTCGAAAAAAGAAAAGTAGAACATGACATGTTCATCATCGACCATCGTTTTCTCGAACTGATTTATCATATACCCATTATGCAGTTTATTTCTGCGCTACGCCATTTCCTTATTCGATATAATGTCCTTAGTTGACGATCTTAACCCATGATTAGGCCTTTCTACAGCTAAATCAGTTCAAAGCCTTCGACAGCTCTCGATGTTGTTTTAATACATTAATTTTAAAAATAATTTTTTTTTAAAAAAATTATTTTAATATATTTTAATATTAAAAACAGCAACTACTATATTTCCAAATAGACCCTTCATAATGATGGTATCGAGATACTCTCTTGTTTTGAAATGTAAATGTTTTTATTATCAAGTATATTAAAATAATATATTTTTTTATTTTTTTAAAATTATTTTTAATATTAAAATATTAAAATGATTTAAAAATAAAAAAATTAAATTTTAACCATATTCTCGAAATACTTTAAAATAATTAATGAGATAAGACTGTCGTCCCATCATAGCCCCATGTGAATGCATCCTTCCACCTACCAAAACCCCACCAGAAATATATAAGATGGAATTTATTAAAATATCTTGAAGCAGATTTTCATATCCATTTGGCTTTTTAATTCATAGATCGTCTGCCTTTATGAGCTGTATTTACAAGAGCTTTCCTTCTTTATATATTTTCACATTTTTTGTGTTTTATTTCGCATCCTCTAATGCATTACTAGTATGTTCATGATATTTCTATTAAGAACAATCTTAAATATAATTAATTATTCCTAATTAATTCCTTGAAAGAGGAACGTAGTATTGCTGCAATAATAATAATAATAACAACAACAACAATAATAATAATAATATATGTAGCAATAAGTCTGTATGAGAATTAAATCTTTCAATTATTAATTAACTTGATATGAGAATTCTTCGAACATGATATTAATTGGAGTTCATGAGCATGATGTGTTTTGAGGAGCGTTTCGAAATTGAATTTTAAAAATATAGTAGTAGTTGTTTTTTAAAATATATTTTTTAAAAATATATTAAATAATATTTTATTTTAAAATCAGCCAATTAAAATAATTTTAAATTATAAAAAAATATATATATTTTTTAAAATGAACCATAAAAACTGCTTTTGTGGGGCTAAGGAACCTCTTTTCTCTGTTCGATTGAATGAATTATGTATCTTTGAAAAACAAATACAATAATCGAACCAAAGACTTCAGTATGGCTTCAAGGCTTTGCCTTCAAGCAATGCTCTAATCAAACATTTATGGCCTCCCTTGCAAACATTTTTTTTCGGGACCACTTTATCAATTATATATAGTAAATTTAATTATCAACTATATATTATAGTCGTGAATTTCATTTTAGGAAAATCTATCAATGTCCTGAGTCAATATGTGGAAAAGATTTGCCGATATTTTCGCATACCTAACACATGGAAGTTCATATTATAGAAACTGCAATTTAGTTTCAAACCTATATATCAATTCTCAAATATATTCCAAATCTATAAAATTTATTAATTACGTTCCAAACATTTTCTATATTTCTCGACTATGTCCTTTAATTCGTCAATTGTTTTAATAGTTGAAGTATAATAGACATATTTTGTATATTAAAAAAGCATCAATTTGAAAAAAAAAACATTTATTAATGAACTTGACCAACATTTTTGGTATAATACAAGTCGGATATTGTTTTTTGACAAAAAAAAACAAATAAATATGCAAGCTTTTTAAATGTGTTTTTTAAATCTAATTATAAATAAAAAAATCTATGCATGCAGTTAATTAAATATATCGAGAACCATATGTGTCAATAAATGCAAAAAACAAAGTGTCAACGCATCTATTCAACTCGCCTCGCTGCAGGTAGAATAATTATTTTTCTAACGCATAAAAATTAATGTGTATGTGTTATTAACGTGTTTTTTGACATCTAGTAACAAATATAACCGTTAATCAAAAAGTTGATGTTACAAATAATAAAATATAGTAAAGATCATATGTGTTGATAAAAACATGTAAGATCTTAATTTAATATTTAATATAGCAGAAAAATAGAACAATATTGTAATTTCTACAGTGAAACACTATTTTCTTAGTTTTTGTTTAATATTTTTTTAAAACAAAAAAGTGTAAAGAAAACAAATTACAAAAAAATTACAAAAGAATAAAGATAAGAACAAAAAATAGTAAAAATATACTAAGTGTAGAGTGATAAATATTCAAAGTGTAAAAATTATTACAAAAAAAAAACAAAGATAAAAAGAAAATAATGATAAATAAGTCAAATATAAAATGATAAAAATAACAAGTATAAAAAGCAAAAAAAATATAAGGAAAATTTGTTTTCTAAAAAAACCTAAAAATTATAATTTTACCACCGGCTATATTAAAAAATTAACAAAATCTACAATTTTACCATTTCGACTAAAAAACTAAAAATTAAAATTTTGCCGCGCTTCAATATAATTGCTACAGTAACTTTTTTTGGCAAAATCTATAATTTTACCATTTCTACATGAAAACACCCTTTTGTTTTATTTTAGTATATGTATAGTGTAAATTCTTCTTTTTTTTTAAAAAAAAAAATCTAAGACCTTAATTTATTTATTTCGGAATCTATATACTTATTGTCAATTGAATCTCAGTCTTGTAAATATTATCTTTTAAATATATTTTGAAAACACCCATTTGTTTTAGTATATGTATAATGCAAATTCATGTGCTTATTAGAATTCTTAAAATTTTTGGAATCAAACTGATAATATTTACAAGACTGAGATTCAATTGACAATAAGTACATAGATTCCGAAATAAATAAATTAAGGTCTTAGATTTTGTTTTTTTTTTTTTTTTAAAGAAGAAGATTCGTTTTGAGCAAGAAAATCGACAAAGGAGAAGATTGTGATAAATGCTTGGTTTTTCTTACTTTGAAAAATCCTCTTCGGGAATATATATTTTGTTTGTCAGACAAACAAAATTTTCTGAGAAAATCATGTTAAGTCATGTATATCTTTCTCTTTTCATGTGTACTTTTTGGATGTTATGGTAATAATTATTTTTTAAAGTGTTTTTTATTTTTAAAATTTATTTTTGATCTTAATATATTAAAAAATCGAAAATATTTTTGTAGAGAAAAACAGACTCACTCTCTTAGTTTAAGATTCGGATCTCTCTTTCTCACCGTAGTGAAAGATCGTTTTGGAGCTTAAAACATGGCTGGAGTTTCCTTGGCTTCACTTCTCCATTAACGACTAGATAGCCGCTTTCAATTCCACATCCTTTTGGGACGATTTTCTTACCATATATCTCGGTTTTTGAATTGATTTCTTTTTACTGGTTTTAGATTTGTGGGTCTTAAAATGTGGGGATTCTTGTTAAACTTTCGCTGGATTCTCTCTAATGGCTTTGCGTAATTAAACCTTTTCCTTCTATATTTCGATTTGCGGTCTTATAATGGGTTGTCACAAAGCAAAGCCAAACGCAAAAAATAAACAATAACCCCAAGCATAGACATGTGTAGCTATACTAGCATTAGTAGTGATGGTGATGGTCATCATGGCAGCAATAGTGGTGGCAATGGTGTTGATAATACATGTTCAAAGAAGGTAAAGAAACAAAAAACCCCAAAGAGAGGGCCAGGAGTGGCAGAGCTAGAGAAGATCTTGAGGGATCAAGAGAAGAATGATACGAGTTTTGACGAAACCAAGAATATTGAAGGGTTCTCTGTAGTTTCACAACTTTCAAGTTCTTATCGAAGACAATCTCCTGTTCTAACTTCCCACAAATCTCATCCTAAAAATCTCCCATTTGCTCCTGATCCTAATCTTTTTTGTCCGCAGTCAACAATGTTTTTTGGTAATTGCAGTAAGAACACATCATTACAAGTTTGCAGAGGCACTGGCAATGGTGGATCAGACATTGTTTTGCATGAACATGGATTTTTACCCACGATGTGGAATTCTTGCCAACCTAGAGCTGATATTGGAGGTCCTAGATTGGCTTCAGGGAATCCATTTTCTATGCGTTCAACAAATGGACCTGACCAACTATTTCCTTCCTCTTCTATGGCACAAGGAAGCCAATATTCACCCACTCCAATGGTAAGGGAGTTTTTTTTCCCTTTCCAATTATATACCGTTTTTATTTGTTTTTTAACATGTGTAACTTGCTGCAGATAAATTTTTTTCCAGAGTCTGTGGCATCATCTTCTTCAACAACTCCATCATCCGTAGTAATGTATCAAGGTATAGAGCCCCCTTCAAACCAAACGTCACACCACCATAACAATTCTCATCTATGGCCAGATGAAGACAAGGCAAGTTTAAAATTTGTTCGTATCATAACTCCTTTCAGCCCCTTGTTTGATCCTCCCTCGATTTTTATTTCTTTCTTCTTTTGTTGTTAGCAATTCATCGTAAGATTAATTTTTGTAGGGTTCATGATCCGTTGAAGACGAGTATTATGTATTAGTCCGGATCTTTTGGTATTTGAGTATCCGATATATAAAAATAAAAAATAACTATTGCAATCATTTAAGCCTAAATTCTTCACTGATTGGCTGTTTTTGGCATCCTCTTATAACAATAAAAGAATTGGAAAATAATAATCTTTTTTTTTTCTCTAATAATTATGATTAGCTCGATGCATTTAGTTTGATTTATTCTTATGTGTTCTTTTCTATTGTTTTTAAACCACCAAATCTCTCATTATTATCAAATTAATGAAATTTAGGACACTATATTTCTGTATAAGTTCATTTTTCATAAATCCCATCTATCTTTCTTGCACTTAATCTCCCTTTTAACTGATTTGATTGTCAAATTTATTGATGCATAGATGGTTGGCTCAAAGCGATCTTTCCCGTTTTCCATGGAGGCCCCTCCAATTCCTCACCACTACCGAGTTCCTGCATTTTCACTTCAATTCAGCAGACAGGACCTGTCACTCACACGTGCTAGCCACGGCATCACTAATCCTGAGCAAATCGAGGCGGTTTCCAGGTTAATTAATTAGCCAAGCTATTGTAAATTACGTGCGAGGGAAGAGGGAACGTGGGTTAAAAACATGTTATTTTAAAATTTAATATTTAAATTTTTTTATATATATATTTTTAGATTGTTTTAATATTAAAAATAATTTTTAAAAAATAAAAAAATATTATTTTAATATATTTTTAAATAAACAAACGTTCCGAATACCAACTGCTATCCACCCCCTAGCCATGCATTTTGCTAACATTTCCTATTGCTTTTTTCCTTTCCAGGGACGAGAATATAGGTCGCAAGCGCCATACAGATTATGGAGTAGCTAAAGGTAATCTCCTCTTATTTGGCTCTCCGGCGATTCCTTCTCCATCAACTCATGTTTCCCAACAAGAACAGTCCAAGTCCAAACATCCTCTACCTTTCCGAGTAAGAAATAAATTTCAGAAACATCAATAGATTTTCTTATCATCTCAAGGGCAATAAAAACATGAAATAGCTAATGCCTAATGTCAATTTCCTCTTATTATGATCTGAAGGAAAGCACTGAGGACTCACAACACAGGCCTTCACAAGGTAGCGGAACAATTTGTAATAAACGTCCTTCGTTTAGCTTCCTACCTCCAGTGGAGCAAAAGAGCAAGGTGGACACAAACTTTAGCTTAAACAATGATGATAGAATTGAAAAAAGAGGAGATGGTATTGATCTTGACTTGAGGCTCTGAGCGGGAATTAATCCATCAGAGATTGCAGTTCTTGAAAGGGCGTTTCAGTTATCGTTTGAGGATTGTTTGGCATTATATAAAACATAATTTTTTTTTAAAGTTTGATCTTCTTTAATCTGGGATACTATATATGAAGAATTGAGGGACAAAATACATCCAATTTCCCTTCATTTATCCATGCTACAAGATTATCTCACATCCCTACGTACGCATGAAGAGCGAAGCTATGCTCTTGAAATTTAGTATGTAGATCAAATGAAGTATATCAAGATTATGCATTGGGATTTCTTCTTAACTTTGTCATTCAACAAATTCGAGCAATAACGTGAGTATGGAGATGGTTCGTAAGCCCATAAATGGGTTATGAGAAAAACAATAAAACACTGATAACTTAAACAATGCTTCTTCTTCTTCTTCTTCTTCTTTTATTTTTTTAAGGTTTATTTATTTTTTAATTTTTTCTTTAAAGGATTTGCATATCTTAATTTCAATATATATAATATATATATATATATATATATATATATATATATATATATATATAAAATTGAAAATTTATTTTGACGAACAAAACTACAAAAATCATCGAAGATAAAAAAGAAGTCAATTTTTAATGGAATTATCAAGGAAGTAAAAAATAAGAACATCAATAAAAATTATAAAGGTAATTCTATCATAAAGTTGACACATCATTATTTACCAACAAATTTGTTACTGAAATTATTAGGTGAAAAAATATTAATAATTAATAACCGACAGTTCCCCCTATTCTTCTTCTTCTTCTTCCTCCTCCTTCTCCTACTAAGAAAATTCCAACAACCCACCTATTTCTCATAGTATTTATAGTATTTATAGTTTGCTTATATATTTAAGTTAATTTATTGAAATATTTTATAGTATTTATAGTTTGCTTGTATATTTAAGTGTTTTATATCTTTTTTCTAAAGAAATTTGATGTATTAATATATGATTTGTATGTTAGGGTTTGTCTGAGATTTGAAGGAAATTGAATTTTTTTTTGTAGTTTAATAAAATTGAGTTTGATTTTGTAACTTAGTTGTGTTATGATTGAATAAATGATGGGTTATTTTAATGGGTACCAATCATATTTTGTTAATTTTTATTGTTAAGTTGAAAATTTAAGGAAAAGTAATTTCTTATGGAATTAATAAAATTAAAATTATTCTATATAGGTTTTATAAGCAATCAATGATAGTTCTTAGATGTATCAAGATTCATTTGAAGGGTTGTATAAATAAGATTATCTTAAGAGGTCGAGGGTTTTATTAATTTCATACCTTTTAATCCAAAGAATATTAATGCAAGCAAAATTAGATGTCTATATATTAAGTGTAAAAATAAAAAGTTCCACCATAAAGATGTTGTGATATGCATTTATTTTAAAAAGAGTTTGTTGATAAATATTTATGTTGGTTTGTACACCGAAAACCCTATATTCCTCATGTAATCATGTTAGAAAAAATAATTTACTCAACTTTTAGTTCTAGTAACATACATGAGTTTGTGGATGATTATTGTAATCCTTATAGGAATATAGTAATGGATGTAATAAAAATAAAACATGGTTATTCAAGAAAAAATTCACGTAATATCCCTTTAGATGAAGAACCAAATATAGATGCAACTAGATTTTTTGAATTTTTGAAAAATTATGATGAAACATTATGGAATTGATGCACAACTCACAGAAAATTATCAGTCATTGCACAAGTTATTAGCTTGTCTATACTATATAAAAAATAATAAGACTTTTACCTTAATATTGAATCATGGTAAGACTTTTTGTTTTTCTTTTTATTACTATCGGAGGTTCTTATTAGGTCATCATAAATACAGAAACAACAAAAAAAACTTCTTGAAAGGTAAAACTAAAAGAGATGTTGCACCATCA
This sequence comes from Populus deltoides, assembly GCA_015852605.2. Taxonomy (NCBI): domain Eukaryota; kingdom Viridiplantae; phylum Streptophyta; class Magnoliopsida; order Malpighiales; family Salicaceae; genus Populus; species Populus deltoides. The sequence continues at coordinate 19,381,101 of CM027573.2, forward strand.
GTATTATCGGGTAAAGAATTGTATGATGTAGTTTTGTAGTATAAGAGCATTGTATTTGGTCTTCATTTTAGTAAACAAAAGTTTTTTTGTTTTAGTTTAACCCATAATTGGTTAAAATTATATCAAAATTAATCAAATTTAATTTTTATATAATCCTTAGGTTATTGTCTTTGATTCTTTTAGACAAAAAGTTTTTCATGCATTTTTATTATTCCTTTTACAATCGCTATTAAAAAAAGTCTAATATCTATTTAATTTTGTCTTAATTTTTTTCAAGAGATTTCGACCATATCTAGGATGGATCGGCTTACACATGCATCACAGTTTTTTATTTTACATATTTTCTCCACCATTATTGATTGTAATCCAAAGATATTAAGGATATTGTATAGATACTTTCCATTGCTAGTTCACTCTTTCTTAATTATGTTTCCTTAATACTCTCTTAATAATGACATCAAATCTCTCATTTATTCATACTTTTGTCATTGATGGATGCTATTTGATGAAAATCTCGTATCATTCATATAGTTTTTTCTCTCATTTTTTTTAACAAGTCGCCTTTTTGCGGCACTAACAAAAATTAGAAAATCGAGAGATCATAAAATAAAAATAAACTAGGCAAGAAGTATCAAAACTTGAAAGCACTGTCCATTAACCTTTGCGAGGAGGGGAAAAAAAAAGAGATCCGTACAACAATCAGTTTATTAATCATGGTTCAAATAAAAAAATTATTAATTGTCGAAAAATGAGTTTTTTTTTTTTTTTTTTATCTTCACTCTATTATATTATAAAATATACTAAAATAGCTAAGTAATTAAATCATTGTAGGAATCATAATACCATAGCTTATTTTATTTTATTTTATTTTATTCTCCAATTTTTTTTTTTCAATTACATCTTTCTATATCAAATTAATGATCAATTTCTTAAACTTTATTAATGAGAGAAAAAAATTCAATAAAAATGATCGAAGTGTAAAATAAAAAGAAAACAAATGGTAAATATCCAATTCGCTAGAGAAAGCTCTCTTTAGTCCACCTACTTTCCTTTTTCTGTTTACAGAGTTAATTTTTATAATTTTAATCCAAAAATTTATTTTCTTGACATTTCAATCCCTAAGTTTGAAAGATAAGAGATAAAATTGCATGACAATTGTCGCGGGTGCGATGTCGGTGGCTGGTGAGTGTTTTGATGCCTCCTAAGAGGTATTGTTATTGGGAAGGAAACAATTTTGGGTTTAATTATAAAATTATAATTAATGTTCAGGAGTCGCCACCTAATATTATGATTACTAAGAACCTATGGTATACGAGAGTCTGAGTAAAAGACTGGTTGTGCAAGGGAAAGACACATCACTCCCAGTGCACCCTATCTAAGGTAAGTTGAATTGTTGTTTGATTGTTTTTCTAGGTCAAGTTTTTATTTGTTGGTCTCATTTACGGTTCAAGATAGATCTCATTTCATGAGAGAGTCTCTACCTTACTGGGTTAAATTCTAACCATTCTAAAATCTGAATTTTAGCATTACATTTATTTTACACTTTATATCTTTAATATCTAAGAGTGTATTGTATTGTGTAGTTTTACACCCCACATATATTAAAGTTTACTTCTAAACCCTAATATGAAATAAAAAAAAATGATCAGTAAATGGTTTTTAACATTTTGGCCAAACCCTAATGGATAATCATAAATTGATTACGATATTTATTTTTTTGTTTTTTAAAAACATGAAAATTAATTTAAAAGTTTTGAGATTTTTTTTTTGAAATTTTGTGAAATTTTTTAGAAACATTTCGGACAAAATTGGATATTTTAATATCGGATTTGTATCTTATAATGTAAAAATACAACCCAATATGAAACAAAATTGGTAGAAAAACATGCAAGAAAATCATATAGTTTTTTTGAAGGATTTTCAATTTTATTTTTTTTGGATTTTTTGTTTTTTTTAATATTACAATTAAATATTATTAAATACACGGGTTGGTCCGACCCAACTAACTAGGCCGTGCCCAACTATGTTGGGCCAAAATCAGCCCAACAATTCTAACCTTTTTTTGGTGGGTTGGGTTGATATGGGTCCAACCCATCTTTTACATGGTCATGGCCCAACCATGGATTTTGTTGTAGGGGGAGGAGAAGGCCACTAGAGGTAGGGGTCTCGTCCATGATCAGGAGGCTGAATTGATGGCTCAGGAAGCGTTGGTAAGAGAAATGGTGACCGATATTAGTTGTGGGAAGAGGGATAAGGAATTTACAGAAATGAGAGAAAGGAAGAAATAGTGGCTATTCCAAGCGTGAGGGGTGGTCGGCTGGCGACACGTGGTGGATTTGGCAGCGAATAAGCTGGAATGGTGGGGAGAGAGAAATAAAAGAAAAAAATGATAGAAACCGGGGGGAAAGGCTGATTTTTTTTAATTTTTGCACCACATCTGATTTTCTTGATGCTGAGGCCATGAAATCCACCCCTATTTATAGAGTGGAAGAGGGCAATCTTGTATTCATTAGAGAAAATTTTCAACCATTGATTCGGTTGGAAAAGATCTCAATCGTTGGTTCAAAGTAGGCTGTTTGAGTTAAAGGCTGTCAAATTCGATGGCTAAAGGCTGCTTAAGTTGGCCTTTCTAGACCGATGCCATGGCCGCTGTCTTGTCAATAAGCCTGAACAGACTATACTGCGCTGTAGAGAAATGTCAGGTGATTGTTTTGGTTCAGGTGTTGTCACATTTAGTGGAGATATAAGGCATTAAATGCACCTGAAAAGTAGCCACCCAGGAAGCTTTTTCGAGCAAAATTAAAGAAGATAATGAACAGGAACCAGACGATGCATCGTCTGGTTCCTCTTTTTTTATTTTATTAAAAAACGACGCCGTTTTGCCTTGAACTAGGGAGTTTTGGCCAAAGTTCAATTTAGTCTTTTGACTTTTGATTTCCTTCAATTTTACTCCAAATTGACTCCAAAACTTTTGATTTAATGCAATTTTGCCATTACTGAACTTTAATTTTAACCCTGAATTTCAGTGTCTTTTTCACTTTGGTTCTTGGTCTTAGAGTTATGCAAGTTTACCCCTAATTGATCATCAAACTTTCAAACCTCTTCAATTTCACCCCTGATTTCAGTCAATTGAGGCCTTATAATTCGATATTTTTTGCAAAATGATGCTTGGTTGCGAAAGTTTTTAATTTAACCTTGATCCCAAAATATTAATTTTCTTGCAATTTTGTTCTTGATTTCAATCAATTGACTTAATAAAAATTAATTTTTTTTTAAATCATGAAATATGGTTTGCATCCCAACTCAAAACAGCCCTAAAATCAATCTGGGTATGCTTCGAAGTCAAAATGTTCTCTTCGAATTGAAAAAATAAAACAGCTGGAATTGATACCGTTGCCTCAAACAGCTCCAAAAACCCAGATGCATGGATGAGAAAAAGAAACTTAAATGCGTGCCTCAGATAAAACCACAAAGGTAAATGACATAATTTTATATGGACAAGACACATTAGCACAATAAATTTCGATCTATCAAGTTTGTGAAACACTCACTCATAGGAGTGATTGAGTTTCCATCCAGTTTATTGTCCCCTTGCAATCACGCCTTATGAAAAGTATCAGCATAAACAATTGGTGTGAACAGGTTTTAACCCCATCCGAGAGAAATGGTGAGAACGTAAAGAAAGCCCAGAGATATCGGATAAAGAGCATAAGCTACAAGACATGTCCAGAATGGGAATTTGGAAGAGAAGCTGGAGTATAGACCGATTCCACTGCAAATTACTAGAACAACCAGAATTTCAGCTGTGATATCCCATTCCACATCTCGTATATAAACAATAGTCAAGAATGACGTCAAACCCAGAACGTTGTTCATGAATACCCCACAATAGATCTGCACAAAAACTTTCCCCTGTCAATTTAGAAAATAAGCATTCATGCATGCAAGACATCTATAGCATAGCACTTGGTTTCTTGGACTCCAAGATCTGCATTAACGACTCTTTGATCAAAAGAGATGTTTGGACGTTTAGAGGAGGTCGCAAGAAAATAATTTTTTCGGTTCACTGAATCTAGCCTGAGGACACCACATTGTTATCACCAAAATAATCTAAAGAAACTTGAGTTCGTGAGAAATGAACCTGAGAGAGTGTCAAAGACACGGACTTCTCTTTCTTATCACTGACAGAAATAATTGATTTATATCCTTGTCTGAAGTTCAAAGCGAAGGGTACCAAAAAATACGACACCAAGAAAGAGGGGACCTTTATAGCTGTCGCAAGTTCTTGGAGTGTTTTGGTTAAGGGTTTTGCCAGAAGAACTGCAATAGCAGTTCCCAGAAGGATGAAGTAAGTGGCCTTACTGTAATTCCATTCATCGGAATTCTTAGAATCCTGTTGTTCAGCCTCCCATATCTGCTGTTCTTCTCTACTTCCCTAGCAATATTGCAATTGGTTATTACTGTTCCTGAAACTCTTAGCTTTTGGAAAAGGACCTGAGAGTGGATGAGCATATACCGGTAAATTACTATTGAACAATTCTGTCTGGTTTCCGTTGTTTTCAACGCCATTAGCCTCATCAAGCCATTTCGATATCCCTCGAATAAATTCTTCCTTGCTTATACCATGATCTCCAGAGAAGTCAAACTCTGCCATCACTTTTGATACACAATGGTCTCCAATCAAGCCAACCACTCCTGCTTCTATTCCCACTAAAAATGCTCTCACTTCATCTTCTGATATTTGACCATTTTTATTCAGATCAATCTTGTGAAACAACCTGAAAATATACCGAGGAAAGGTTAATCAATGGTAAGTAGTGAACTCTCAAGTGGAAATAATAGCCTATAAAAAAGTGATCAATATATGAGTTAGAAAATTTACTGTCTTATCTTGAATTCAATGGGCCTCCCATAAGGATTGCATAGAGATTGTAGTAGGTTCTTCTTCACATATGACAGAATCAAATACTCGAGTGTTCTATCCTGAATCCATGGCTGGAATACCTGCACGAACTTATTTTCTTAACTAGTATAGCTCTTAACAATCTGTATAGCAGGTGCCATTGCTATATCAGAAGGATGGCAATCAATGATTAAAGACCAATATTTCAATTTCTATTAGCTACTTTTTAAAGCATACGCTTCTAGTGATTTATCTTCTTTGCTCTTTTGATATATTCCGAAATGTATTTCATAAGAGCGCGCATCATATGTTTCGAAGTTATGATCATTCTGTTGAATTAAATCTGTTACCTGGAAGGTGCAGTAAGTCACCAGTAAAATAACTGTAACAATAAGAGCAATCAGGACTCCTGCTCGTGTTGCTGAAGAAGAATTGAAAACTTTCGACAGTTCAAGTATTAAATATGGGATCATTGACAGAAGTATGATTCTTGCAGTATACTTGGTAAGAATGTCAGTTTTAACACCATAACCTGTATACCAGAACACACTTGAATTTCATTTTACTTAATTAGAAAAGATCTTTGCATATTGGCTCAAGAAGACTGAAAAAAAAAAGACCATTGGGAAGGCACGGCGTTTTGTTTTCCAAGTTTGAGGAATTAGTCTGTTGAAGATCATAGCTTCCGAAAGCAATAACAGAACCCCAGATTATTGTTAGGCTCATCATCGTTGAGCCTGCAAGAAACCCCATTGACATCGATACTGCTGATCCGACAACATTTTCACTGGCTGAGAGCAAGGTCACTGAAAAAGAACATTCATTTTTATCAAGCAGTTCCTGACCAAACCACAAACAGAACCACAACATTGGCACTATAAAACCTTACTGATTTTTGTTCTTTTCCTACCAGAAAATATTCTATGAATAGTCCTATTTCCAAAGATTAACCTCAGATCTTTTTCGACAAGGAATAGCAAACAGGGAAAGGTTTACACCATGTGCTGAGATAAAAAGGAAGTGTTAGAAAAGGGCTTACCAAGAACCAATACAATTTGTGGGAATTTACCAACCACATAGAACACACTACCACCAAATACACCAGTTCCGAACATTTGAAAGAAAAGGTTGGATCCACTAGAAATGTATTTATCTGCGAGGGACAGCAAGTACTCGTAAACCACCAAAAGGAAGAGGTTGCCCCAAACCTTTGTGGTGCAAGGCATGAAGCCATAAATCGGCTCGCAAGTCACAGTTGTCCCCAGATTGTTTAGTTGTAAGAAGTTGTTTTGACCTTTTTGATCCAAGCCATCAGATATTAGATCGGAGAACTCATTTCTAATGGAGCGGCTGCTCGCAAACTGGATGGTTAGAAGGACTGGCAGAAGTATGAGTGCTGCTATGTTCATTTTTATTCAACTGATCAGCTCCTTTACTGCAGAATGGTTGGAAATCTGAGAGAGAGAAATGAGAAGTCAAAAATAATTATATGGCTTAATGATTGGCAACTATTGAAACAGTAAAATTATGCAGAGGATCTTGGCGGGAATAGTGTTAGTCCACAACTAACTTCTAACTGACTCAGCTAATGACTGCTAACCACATGACACATGTAGTAGCTATAAATAACCATTCATTTATCGGCAATAATCCTCTGCGTAGAAGACTACAATGCTAACGATGCAGTCCTCTCTTGGTTAAAATTGGTTCATTACAACACCCCTGGAGTCAGCAATTCCTTGACCTCAAGGATTATAATTGGGAAAATTTGATTGCAGAAGCTTGTAGTCCTCCCATGTTTGCATCTCCAAAGGGAAAACTCAACTGCTGTAACAGGAGTTGAACAACTGGCTTGTTATGCATCGGTTCCATTCCCCAGTCCAAATTCAACTAGTAAACATCTGCCCTTTTGTTGCTGCTGATATTGGCTGCCTCGTGATAAAGGGAACACAAGATGGATTTTGGATCCTGCAGGTGGCTGAAGCTCGTACGCCATTTCTCCTATCTTTTCTATCACAAGGATTTTGCACCATAACAGCTTTGTGACATACTCAGGAGGAGCATTGGTCTTTTCAGGATCAGGCATCAACGGGACCATCTTTTCACGCCTAGGGATATGGGGTAGCATATGCAATAATGCTTGCCAAAAATGGGAATTGGGAGAAGAAGCTATCAGAGACAATAGCCAAGCAAATAATCCGAACAACCATTAGTCAAAACAAACCTGAGTTTGAGAGAGATGAACCTGAGAGAGTGTCAAACAGACACCTTTTTTCTGTCTTCTTTTTTACTGAATTATAACTGCTCTAGATCCCTGCCTGAAGTTCGAGGCCTGGGAACCAGAAATATATTACACTAAGAACAAGGGGATATTTATAGCTATTGCAATATCATGGAGAGTTTGTATTAGGATAATGGAGGTCAACCAAGCCCGTTTAGGAGCCATCAAACTCTGCTGCTCTTCCGTAAATCCCAGTGAAATTGTGCTTGAACTTTTAGCATATGCTTTGCAAGAACCATGTACCTTTGAATTACTGCGTGAACGTCTCGTCCGATGGTTTTCAGAACAATATTCCTAAATCGATTTTGATATTCTTCAGAATGGGATGATTCCATCTGCTGAAAGGAAATTGGCGAATCAGGCCCATACCAACATTTCCGGGGAACCAAACTCAGGGAAGCCTCCCCTGGATCGTGGACCGCGTCCCTCTTTTATATAGTCAACTGAAAGTCAAAACTGCAAAACTTTTTTTTTTTTTTTAGAATCAATAATTAGCCCGTGTTCTTATATGAAATAGAGATATAAATAATAAATGATGAAGTCGTGGAAACTTCATTCCGAGTAGATTTAGAGTGTGTTTGGTATTGCGGTTGTTGTTATAGTTGTGATTTTAAAAAAATTATTTTATAAAAAGTACTTTTAGTTGTGGTTGGTTTGAAAAAATAGGTGTTTGGTTAAAACTGTGATTGAAATTGAGGTTAAAGAAAAAGTAGTTTAATGTGTTTGATTAAGAATGTTTTTGAAATTGAAGTTATAAAATAATTTAAAAAAATATAAATTAATATTGATGGTTTTTAATTTAAATATTGTGGATTTAACTATTGAGGTAACATCATGAAATAAATCATACTTTATATAAAAAAAATTTATTGTTCTATTAAACTATCTATAATTCCATTGCGTACAAAATTTATCTGACAAGAACTACGATTTCCATAATTTTTTTAGCGTGTAATAAAATTAGATAAAATATTATCATGTATAAAATTCACTCTAAATTAGTTTTTTTTAAATAACAAAAAAAAACTTAACACTAAAAAAAAGAAAGTCCACGCAGTGCAAGTAAACAGTGCAAGAGAATTGCACTGTTCACTATTTTTAACATGAACAGTGCATCACTTTGCACTGTTCATGTTAATTGCACTATTCATTGAATAGTGCAATTAATGTGAACAGTGCAAAAAAACAAGGAATTCTTGCTTTGCAAATACTGCATTTCCAACGCAGAAAAAAATAAACCCTAGTAAACAGTATATCACATTTTTATTTAACCAAATAACTATAAATACGTTTTAAATAAAACACAGCCGCAGTCGCAAAGCCAAACAAGCTCTTACATGCTCTTAGAATGGGTGAAATGCGTGCGAAAAGATTGCATGTGGAATAGGAGTAACAGAGTCAGGTCAGTAATACTTATTACTGGTGACTTGTGGTATTTATTGAGATATCATGAGGAATATTTGTTTGAATATTTTTTTTTCTTTTTATTTTTTACCCTGGTATCATCAGTAACGGTAGCAGCAACAACGATTAGTAGCATGAGCGATCCTAACCTATGTCAATAAAAGACATGGAACCTAAAACATTCTAAAACCAAACCCAAGCATTGAAACTCGAAAACTGAGCAAGAAATTAACTTGTAGTTTTCATGTAAAGACAAATTAAACCAACCAGCATCTTGCAAATATTAGCCGGTAAAACCTGCAAACAGGGCACTAAATAACTAGGGTTCAGATCTCATTCACACGAGCAAGACGATGGAGACAAATTGAAGGCACCTCAGCTTATTGACAGAATCTCACACGGTTAAGCAACGAGTTCACCAGAACAGTCAACACATGCACTAGGACAAACTTGTTTTTTAAGAAGAAAAATCAAAGCATTAAACAGAACAAATTTCTTTAATGAAATAAGAAAAATGATACATAATCTATATCATAGATAACCGTTCAAGAGATTAAATAATCACGACAAAATTGAGTTGTATCCTCTTTACATCCATTAGAGAAACAATTGCGAAGGTGGTTAGTGAACAATGGGATCCGGTCTTCGTTGATGCTGGAAAAAATGTGGAGCAGCCTCTGTTAGCCAAGAAGGATCAACAGTCATGACATTCCTCATGTATTGCCGGTCTGTTGAGACAAGAGAGTGGTATATAACCCATTTTGGATTAACTCTGCAACAAGATAAAAGTTTTCAGATGATCAGACTTTGCACGTGTACAAAACACAATATGAGAACTCAACAGCAAAACTTGACCATATTTGTCAAGCCCCAGACACTGAGACGCCATATTATCTAGATTCTATCATAAGATCATACAAAGCCATCATCTAAATCCATTCAAGGATCATTCTAAGCACCAATATTCATAAATACTACCAGTTGATGAAATTCAGTGAACATCTAGTACAACGAATACTAGTTCTTAGAGAAACATTCAATAAAATCATTGATCCTAAATTCAAAATAAGTGGCCTCAAATCATAATTGAATCCTGAACTTAAATTCTAAACAAGTGAAATACCACTAAGCTGATCAATGGTCAAAGTCTCCAAATTCTTCCTCTCTTTGATGGCTGTTCCTATGTGTTCAAATTTTGAGTCTAGAGACTGAAGAATTTTTTCCAATCACCCGTACATACTCCAAGTTCTCCCCTACCTTCTCAATTGATTCACCATAGTCAGGACTCGTAAAAAATAATTTGAAATCAATTCAGAATCTTTTATATGGAGAGATTCAAACTCTCCTCTCAACGTTTGGAGACAAACTCTTTTCCCCTTATCATCTCCCTATAAGGCAATTTGGAGAATATCCCATGCCTGTTTTGCACCTGCTACAGAAGCGATCTTCTCAAACATGCCTAATCATACATGTATCAAAGTGAGGGCTTGTGGTCCTTCTGGCGAGCTTTTTGCAAAGCTTCCTTCTGCACTTGATTCAAGGTTGTTTCATCTTCAGGCTCTTCGTAACCTCTCTACAACCTCCCATGTATCTTGAAAACCAAGAAGAGCCTTTATAGCATACACCAATTGTCATAATTTTCCTTTGACAATTTTGAAAATTGAAAAGGAAACATTCCACTACTCATCATCTTTTCTCAAAAGCTATGATACCATTCCTTAGAAATATAGTGGTGAAGCAAGAAATTAACACAAGAGAAAGAACTATTTTGAAACTGAAACTCTAATCAACTTACTTCCACATGCACAACTCAAAAACTTACATTACTGTTTATAAGACACCTGGTACTTTCACAACCCTTACACTTCCACAAAATAACTCCTTGAACATCGACCATATTAATGTAAACACTAGAATACAATGTAAACGTGTGACCAATGCATGAACTAATTAAATGCATTCATGAATGAGTACTAGATTCCAGAACAAGTTTATCTTGAAAACATCTCCTATTGGTTATTCAACATCTATAAACTGGAAAGTCACAATCATGCCTACCCTTCCACATATATGTGGCAAGGAAGAGAGTAGTAAGCCTAACACTACTTAGTCACACTATATCCTCACCCTATCAGATGTAGCTAAAGTTATAACCATCAACACATTTGCAATTGAGAATGTCACTTGAATATGGATTGCTAGCATAATATTCACGAACCAGTTCACGATTGAGCATCAATTGCATCACAAAACAAAGCATGTGATTCTTGTTTTGATGTTTATGCCATATTTGCAGCACTGGATGAAATTCACTAAATATTTAAATATCAAACTCCAGCCTACTAACCTGAACAACACAGACGAAGGATGAATATAAACTTCTTGAGAACCTCTAACAGTCTTGTACATCCCGTTATGACTGAATGCCTTTCAATAAAATATAATCACAACTTTTATCAAGACATTAGGCTAAAAAAGAATACGATTCACTGTTTTAAAGTATTTAACTTCCTACTGGAATGGAGGAAGATGATATCATGTCCATATTCCATACTTCTAGTCTGGCAGGAAACATGGAAAATTAAGTCACTCACTTCTAAACGACTTGCATTTGCAAAAAATCCAGCAGTAACTGCTTTCCGTACGGCCTACAAGATCATTTAGAGAAAGAAGGTGAGCAGTGGAGGACAGTGAAAATCAGATCTATATGTCTGTACACATACAAACAAATAATGTTTTCAAAAGTCAAAGCATGTTTAATAGAAGAGGAAAAGCCAAAAGATACGAAGAGTCAACCTCCCTGAGTGTCTGACACATCAAATTATTAAGGTTCATGAAATAGGAAAGACAGTGCACAATTGCATGCCACTCAAAAAGCCACTTATGAAAGTTTATTTGGGTCACGAAGGAGAAACCAAGGCCAAAGTATTTACTGTTTCACATTTTAATTTTATTATGAAATTCCCAACTTTTATTTTAGCACATCCTTAGCAATGGAACAAAAGATAAGAAAACATATGAACCAGAAAGTTAACTCAGACCACTAGAAGAAATCTGTCAAGAACATGTATTTAAGCAAAATAAGCAATAACATAAGGTTTCCTGAGCTTAATATAGATTCCGATAGGATAAATCCACTTTCACATTCAGCTATAAATAAGTTCTCAATGTGCAGAAAAGAGCAGGGCACTAGTAGGAACAAGCAACAAACAGAAAGCATACAAGACCTACTTCAATGAGGGTAGCAATCTTATAAAAGTTTTTTTTTTTAATTATAAACGGATTTATTTGTTCTCTCCCAAGAACAAAATCAGTAAATTATTGCAAAACCTACCAGCATGTCCCCTTCACAAGATTTTAAGACTATGCCTAATCTCAGCGCTGTTCTTCTGAGCTGTTCCCTAATTTCAATTACCTTCTTCTGCAGAACAAATTGAATTAGTATCAAAACATAATCTATATGAATTGCACCATTTAAAATATCTGGGATGGAAAAACTGAACGACAGCAGATTTCATTGAGAAAAGCCAACAAAAAGCAGAAAGAAAATTTAACCATATCTAAAGTTTACAGAGAGTAGTAAGAACAGATGCATACCATAGCTTGGTAATTCATATAATTCTTATGACACCATTGTGATGATTTACCAGATTGAAGAAAACCTTTATAAACATTTAGGAATGTAACATGGTCACCCTGCAATGCATAAAAAAAAAACCTTTATGACATTAAAATTTTTGAGATGAGAAAAACAAGATATGTTGGTTAACAAATGAAATGAAGAGCAAAATTAATCAAACGATGCAGTTAATGAGACCGGTGTAGAATAAAATTAGATGAAACTGCAGCATACATGCAAATGTACTAGAAATGAGGTTGTAAAATTAAAGACCAGGTGACCAACATATAAGTTTCATTTTACATAAACTTACTTAAAATCATTGAGCATCAGCCCAAATATTAAAAGTAGGAGAATATATCACAACTACTAGTTAAATGCAGCTATGAACAATAAAATAAAATGGAAAAAGAATTATAGCTCCATGCAAGATGAAGCAAGATATTGTTGGACGAGTAAACTAGCTACGAGAAGATGGCTAGGAAGGATATTTTTTTCAAACTATAGCAGACAAGGCTTGGTATAAGATTCTTCCAGATACAGTTGCTCAATTGGCAGGACTACAAGAGGTACAAACAAGGGTCAAGGATATCTTACTTCCAATTCATACAATCAAGAAATTAACTTCAATGCATAGAACTGTTCACTGCACAAGATAATAGCAAGAATGATAGACAAAATCAAATACCTCAGCAGCTGCAAATCTCAACTTGGCTTCATCTAATTCCTTTTGCACCCCCCTACCAGAAACCCAAATAGACTGCAACAAGACATGAAAAGCATTAACTAACCTACAAGGTAACATTTACTTCATGCACTCATTATTTGTATAATTCCTGTAAATGGATTCTTCCTTGTAAATTTATTATTATCGCTAACTATTTTATAGGGTACTTTCTTATGGCTTTCTTAGAATTTTCCAATTCCAACTACTAAGCTGAGGAAACAAAAGAAAAAAGAAAAAAGAAAAAAGAAAAAAGAAAAAAGAAAAACCTTGAATAAAGAACCAAAAAGCTTTACCTGGATGGAGAGAATAGCTGCGATTGTGATGATCTCATCAGAACATCCTAGCTGGTTTGAAGATAGTATCATTTTTGATATCATTGGATCCTGCAAAATTTACATAGATTTGAGTTCATGTCTTATAAATTCTAACCAAGAAAACCTATGCTTGCCATGAATACAACAGAAAATATTTCATGATAACCAGCAATACTCATTTAGAACAACAGATGTAAATTAAAGATGCAAAATAACTGAAAAACAAATCAAACAAAAGCATCAGGCTGAGCTGATGAACAATAAGATCTCTTTGAAGTAACAACGCTACTCTTACTACATTTCCTCACTTTGTCATCCAGTGGATATATAAGGTAAAAGATATGTTTAGAACATGTATTTCACTCCAAAAAGAAATTCATAATTATTCCCCGCAGATGAGAGAATGATGTGCATAAATAAACGATCCAGCAATAAAAGCCAAAAATCTCTACAATAGTCTGGAGGCAACATACTAATGGAATCTCTGCTGCTTGAAACCCAACAGGTGAAGTAAGCTTAGCATCATCATCAAGGACACCTAGTGAATAAAGAACTTCAAGTGCTCGAATCATTGCTTCAGGTGGTGGAGATGCTGGCCAATCAAAGCCTAGTATATTGTCTATTCCCAAGGCTTTTAACTGAGATATCAGAACACAATAACAATTAGAGTCTAAAATACAAACCTTCCAATGTAAAACTTCATGTTTACCTAGAAAAATCAATTCTTGGAATTTGAAGATTATTTGGCCAATAGTATGAAAGCAACAGCAGCAACAACAACAATAACTTTGTAGAAAGGAAGCATGTGTACATCATGGAAACCAAAAAAAAAAAGGGTACCTGAATCACACAGGAAACAAGTTTTGACCTTTGCATCTCCGGGATCCCAACAGAAGACATTTCATTGACAAAGTACTCTTCCGTGTATAACCTGGTTGCAGACACCAGCATATGTAATTATATGCTGTTATATTTGAAAAAGACAGAAAACCACCAGATGATAATCTAAATTAACTAGTAAAGCCATAAAATCTATAAGTTGCATACAAAAAACATCGGGATTGAGCAAAATGTATCACAAATCAAGTTTATAAAAATAAGGCAGGAGGATTTCTTATCAGGAGTTCAAAGAATTTTACCAAACAAATTCATAACCTAAGATGTTAGGTGGATAAAATAAGAACTAGACATCTGTAGCATATTTGAACAGTTAAAAGAAAGTCATATTGGGGCTTAATATGTCCTTAAAGTTTTAAGTCACCAGAGAGCATATTTGTATCACTGCAGAAAGTCCTATGAAACAAATTCTTGGTTCCTACTATCAACAGTCCTCGTATGTTTCATCCTGCAATAGCTAATTGCTAATTTAAAAATAATGTTAGCAAAGGTATTCCCACACCCTAGGTAAAGGGTAGTAGAAGTTTTATTCAATAATTAGAAGCCTTGGTGAACAAATTATAAACTCAATGTCACGCCCTCAACTCTCTAAGTAATAAAATACAGTAGAGAATGGAAACCATATAGTTTCTGTTAACTGAAATGACTATTATAAAACATGCTTAAGATCAAATTATAAGATCATGAATAGTAAAAATTGAAGATCAAATTATAAGATCATGAATAGTAAAAATTGACAAGTTCACCCATCTGTTTAAGAAAAAGAAAAACAGTACTGTATATTAATCATCTGTAGCAAGTTACCTGTAACACTTCCCAGGTCGAACTCTTCCAGCTCTACCAGCTCTTTGTCTAGCAGACGCCTTTGATATGGGGGCCACCACTAGATTTTCAATATCTGAGATCTGCGGCATAAAAAATAAAAGCAACTAACTAAGAGAAACAGATATGCATATAAAGGTAAAACAATGAGGTTATCTCCTTGAAACAATATAATCAGTAATCGTGGAGATACAACATTCTCATAGGTCATGGCACATAGAGAATCTATCCGGCTCCAAAAGTCCTTGACCCCTTACCCATATACTTATTTCTGTACCTAAGCAGGTTTTCATAGCTAATTAGTTAAAAAAAAAAGGGAAAAAAACAAAAACAATAATGACAACAGGCAAGAGAAAAAGGAAGAAGCTCTCAATAATAATTTACATTTACATTTCTAAATAATTTAATCAATTATTTTCTCAACATTAGTTCATATGGAACAAGAATGAAGCATCCATAAATTAATCAGCAACTCCAATAAACTAATACCAATGTACATTCAATTACGAAAGTTGCACTTTCATAGCTGAGTAAATATTAAAAGCACATTTTAACTCCTGAATACCAATAAGAAATGTCACGCACACTTACAAGACAGAATTTTGTGTTCAGAAAAATCATACTTCCCTGCAGCACACCACATCTACCCATTCTTGATTTAAAAAAAAAAAAAAACCATGATGAAAATTACCGGATTGTAGAACTGCTGTTTTGAGAATCCACTGTCAACAACATAGACAACGCCCTAACAGAATCAAAGGAACAAGGGTAGATGGTGATTCTCTGCCTGGTACCACAAAATAATCACATCTTGTATTTTAGAATAAGAACATGTTACCTCCAGTGTCAATGATGTCTCTGCTATATTGGTTGATATCACCACTTTCCTCTTCCCTCTAGGAGTTGGGGAAAACACCAGATCCTATTAAAGGGAACAAAAAAGCATGTTCCATAATTCCAAAACAAGATAACTAGCCACAAGAATATAAAAAACAATTTAATACTTCTGGGTAACACACAAAATATCACAAACCTGGTCTGCACGTGGGAGACTGGAGTACAAAGGCAAAACAATCAATCCTGAAAAATATGATGATTTTAATAATATAAAAATGTCTATAAAACCCATTCCTACAAAAGAAACACTGTAAAACAAAAATATCATTCTACCATTCATTTCATTGAACTCAGTGCTTAGCTCTGGGAACATAAAGTCACACTGCAGTAATTCAACAAGCAGTCCTCATCCAAATACAAAATAGTTGTGCTCCTTAATTTAATCTAAATATAATATTTTATGCCACGTAAAAAGAAGTCCTTATCTGAATACAGAACCACTAACAGAGATATAGTACCACACAGACTTTCACATTTATCAATAATTCTCTATTCACAACCACTCATAGATGACTATATGCAAATAGTTACAAGTCAAAAACTTAAGCTGTGTTTTGTACCTGAAGAGATCTTTCTGCTGGCATGAGCTTCTTCAGCAAGCAGCCGAATAGCAGCATCAATATCATCTTGACCAGTGAGAAATACAAGAATGTCACCTGCAGGTTCCTAGAAAACAAATATACATCAAAATTGTTAGTGCAGCACAATATTTTCATTATTCATCTAGGCATATCATTTTTTTCTGAAAGCTTGAACTTCAAAAAAAAATATAAACGACATGGAGAAGGCTCTTCAACATCATCAATAAATTGAGTTGTCTTGACCATAGCTAAAGGTAGTGACACTGCATAAGTGCTGATGCATGGAAGGATGGAAGATTCAAATATTGATGCAATTTATCAATAATGAGCTTTTGTCATAAAACTAAACGCTATGAAAATATTTGAAGCAGTGTGTAGTGTTCGATGATATGTTTATGCCCATGATAGGGCAGCTATAAACAGTGACAGGAAACCTTCCACCACTCAAATTCTATTATTTTACCTAGAGTTGTAAAGCTTGTTCACAAGATATTTCTAGTTGCTTTTGAGTACAATGACAATTTATACCTGCTATATACTTTATTAAAAGATTTTTCTGGTTAATTTTGGTTTGAATGTCAGGCTTTGCCAAGCTATAATAAGTTTAGATCCATCATACATCAACCATCATGCAATAGCGACAATCCCTCAAGCCTCAGTTACATCCACTCTTCAAGTTAATTGATCAAGAGTCCTGGTAAGCAAGACTTGAGACTCAGTTAATTACAGATGCTTAATCAGTTCTGAGATTCTTTAATTAAAAACTTCTAACACGTGCCGCTAGAGTTGATATATGATTGAGGTCTGTTAACCAAAGGAGTGCAAATGCCTCAAGATACAACAAAGAAGTTTTATATCCTAAAGAGGGGAAAATCAACTGAGAAACTCCATTATATTACAAGCCTCAAATCACCTGATCGTGAATTGACAATACAGTTGAAACAGTAGCCTGAACATAGTCTGAGACAGGCTCCACAACATAATGTATGTGTACATTAAACCCTCTGCCCTGAACGGTTATAGAAAAAATGAGACCATAAGATTATCATATCTAGTCAAACAAAAAATCACCATAAATAGCTTCAAACATGAAAGCGAAGATGGCCTTCAAGGTAAAACAAATTGATGCGCACTCCAAACCATACCTCAACAGATAAAATTGCAGGAACCTTCCTTGGAACAAAATCATGGTCTTCCGGTCCTCGATGCTTTTTGCTAGTTTACAGGAAATAAAAGCAAGTGAGTTGACAGTCAACCTCACTTACCTTTTTCTTTGAATAGAAATGCTTATAGCTTTTAAAAATTGCTGCAAGTATGGTTAAGTTGAAACAAATTCCCCCCCCCCCCAACAAAATCTACTTGCTAAGGCCATGAATGAAGAACCAGAGGGGTCTCACTTATGAAGCCTAACAAATAAACATTGCACCTTAGTTGTTTCTCTGAAAAGTATGAACTTTTCAAACTTAAGCTAGATTATCAAATAAAATTTGTATGTGGAAAATTGCAAGGTCAACATTCTTAAACCCAAGTTGCGATGCATTATTGTCAGGTTAACAATGCAAATGAAGGTTTTCCAAGTCCCTTCAATTAATCTTCCAAAATAATGATATCCTGAAACACTAGCATGGCAACAGCAGAGAATAGAATCCCACTTTACTCAAGCACTTACAAGCATACCTAGTCTGGAAGAAATCTGACATAGATTTTGCCTCGATTGTAGCAGATGAGATAATCAGGCGTAGTTCAGGTCGACGTCGCTGGATCTGGAATCCCAAGAGTTGTCAAAATTAAATGAAAATAAATCCACCAAAGCTGGAAATTTAGTTTCTCAAACAAGTGACACCAAACTTTACCTTTTTCAGGAGACCTAGTAGAATATCAGTTGAAATAGACCTTTCATGAGCCTCATCTACCATGATGACACTGAGATATAACATTTTCAAAAAGGTAAGGAAAAAATAGCACCAATCAGGAAAACAAACAAAAGAAGATTGTGGCATAAAAAAAGGGCTAGAATCTACATATCATAAAATAACTCTAAAACTATTACAAAATAACTTCCCAAATAATAATAATAATAATAAACAAAGAGACAAGACATTTCATTAGGACTGCTGCTCAGTGCTAAAACTATCAAGCTTCACACCATAAGTGCACATGTTCAAGCAAATCAGCAACAACGCCAGGAAAAATGCAGCAGAGAACCATTTCCAGTTTCTTCCAGATGATTTCCCAAATTCTTCCTTCCGAAAGAATCCACATGAGTAGTTAATGACTATTTACAAATAAGACTCCTTGATAATGGACCACTATGTACATCTGGAAATGCAGATCAATGGATCTTTTAGCAGTTCTTTAATTAAAAAGTTGGCATTGTGTTGGCAACAATTATCAATAGCCATGAACTACATTGGCTGCTTGATTTCAAAAATGCATAACAAATGGAAAAGAAATACGGAACACTAAAAACATGGGAAACACAACAAACATTTCTAGAATCATAGGCCATAGCTAATACCTATACTTGGTCAAAAGCGGATCGTTCATAATTTCTCTCAATAATACCCCATCTGTTAGGAACTTTATCATAGTTGCAGCCTGCAATGCCAAAAGAATAAAAATTTGAGCACCAACGATACAACTACAACCACAATAACAAAACTGCACACAAAGTCTAATCTTTATGCACAGGATACCAACAAACAACCAAATACCACTCTATGCAGGGCCCATGAACCTCATGATAAAAAGTAAAAGATAACAAAACAAGATCAAGGAAGTAAGCTGCCTCACAGGATTAGTAACATCCTCAAATCGAATTGCGTAACCAACTTCCTCTCCAAGCTTGACATCCATCTCTTCAGCCACCCTTGAAGCAACCGTCTGGTCATTACACCACCATTTAAATGTTTCAATAATCATACAAACTATTCTAAATTTGAAACTAAATCATTTTTCCCAGTGCTTAACATTGAAAGAAGTGATCCAAGCTTAGAAACCGCACCTGGACTGCGAGTCGTCTCGGCTGGGTGCAAGCTATAACACGTCCACCATCAGCCCAACCAGCCTCTTTAAGATACTGAAATTCAATCAATCGATCAATTCAAAATCCGAATACATTTCCAAAATTTAACACAAAATTGTCAATAAACCTGAGGGATTTGCGTGGTTTTTCCGCTACCGGTCTCGCCGACAATAATAGTGGTGGCGTGAGTCTCTACGAGGTACAGAATTGCTGTCCTGTACTTGTAAACAGGCAATCTCTGCCTTTGACTCCCAATACTTGCATATCCAAACCTCGAGGAAGAGGAGGCAGCGGAAGAGAGAGGGGGGCCGAAGAAAACGACACCGCCTTCTTCGTCTTCGAGAATGCGGGGTTTCTCGCTGCCTGGTTTCCAGAATTGTTGTGACATTTTTTTTAAAAAAATTTTTTTTTGCTTACCAGTTACTTGCTATGAAGCATGAACTACTTCCTCGAGTCGGGGGTTTTGGGCTTTAAAGTTTGTTATTTTAGGGTCGGGTTACTTATATGGATAGCCCGGATGCAGGTTTAAGACATGGTTGGTACCTCTATTTTTGACATTTTCCTAAACAGTCCCTCATCTTTGTTTTGATGTAGCTCTCTTCATTCTATGGCTCTCTTCTTTAATTTATCAACAAACAAACCAAATCCAGGAATCATTAAGAACCACAAAATCCAATATGACTAACAAGGGAGATGTCTTATTTTTCATTTTTTTTGAAGAAAAAATGTTGATACCTTTTTTTCCCCCTACCGTGGACTGTTTAGGAGTGCGGTTGCGGTTGCTTTTTAAAGTGTTTTTCGTGTTAAAATATATCAAAATGATATTTTTTATTTTTTTCAAAATTATTTTTGAAATTAGCACTTCAAAACGATCCAAAATATATAAAAGAATTAATTTTTTTAAAAAATTAAATTTTTAAAGAATGAGATTTGCATCGCGTTCACAAACAAAATCTTAGCCTAAGTTTGAAATCCGAAATCAACATATGCAAATCAATGGTCACAAACCCTCCATCTTGGATGCTCATATACATCATTCCAAACCATTTTTTTTATTACTCAATAGATAATAAATCCATCATTAATATAATATATTAATAACATGATATATGTTATTAACCTCGAGTGATTGCCTTGATGGTGAACAAATTTTTTTTTGTTTATTAATTTTTTGGGTTTTATTTATGTCAAAAATAATTAAATCATGAAATATTTAATAAAAAAAAATAAAAATTGTTCACCATTAGTTTTTTTCTTGCAAGATAGTACAAAAGGCTATAAGAGACCATCGATCAAAATATCTAGATTCACACATTTGCAGTCCACGACCGAGTTCTATGTAGAGCATTAGTATTTATATTAACTAATGGATGATATAGAATGACATAGACGTATACAACGGTCAGGAAGGATAGGCAAGAACAAGTAGTACAAATTATATTATGATTAAGACTATGTAATCTTTATTTATGTTGTGTAGTTTGTATAATATTAGAATTTGATGTTTATCTATCTCTATAACATTATAAATAAATCATCTAGTAGGTAGAAATGATGGTCAACAACGTATATACAATTTATTCAGAAGCTTTATGTAATTTATAAGCTTTTTTTATTATTTTCTTGCAATTTATTTTTATTTTTATTTACTTTAATTGTGTTTTTACATAAGTTGTATTTTTTTACTTATTTTTCTCTCTTTATCTTTTAACTTGTTAAAATTAAGTTAAAAACTACACATTTTATTTTATTTTATTTTATTTATGAGACTGCTATATTCCTCTGCTTTGAGATTAAATTTATAATTATAATTGATTGAAAAATCAATATTCAATCACCATATTAATTAATTATCTAACAATTCCATGGATTGGTAGAAAAATTATTATTTTAACAAATTATTTCAGCTAGGTCTCATATGTTAAAAATAATAATATATAGTTATGATGCTTAACAAGAAAAAAGTGGTTGAAATGATTGATGATCAGTTAATTCACTTAATTGACAAGTTAAGGCCATCCTCATGGCCAAGAGAAGTAAAAAAATAATTAATTATAAACATAAAAGCCAATGGAAAAGCCTCAATTAGGCGTATCACAAGATAGCTCTTCATAAATATAACCAACGACCGACTTAGCACAATAATATTATAGTAGTCAGCATGACCATACAATAATAAATATATTTTACGATTTTTCAAAGTTTTTAAACTCATCTTAGATACCAATTGCTAGTTTTAATAAGGTGCCAATATATATATATATATATATATATATATATATATATATTATATATATATATATATATATATATATAATGTGTTATTTAATAATGCAATGATGTTGATCAAGAAGATAAGTCGCAACACGGCTTATATATTTCCTTTTAAAATAACAACGTTGGATATTGTAAGAGGAGTTTGAGACGTCATAGAAGTATGGATTTAATAGATTTTATAATATAGTTTGAGATGCTATACAAGTGCTACAAATAGATTTAATAATTTGATTTTCAAGAAGTATGTTTATTACGAAAAGCAGTCTTAAACCCTGAACAAGACTAGTTGTATTCTTTAAAAAAATATAAAGATACCCGGTAAAAAAAAAATAGTTGCATCCACTGCTTTTAGAGTATAAGTATATTTTTTTCTTTTCTTTTTTTTTTTTTTGTAAAACAAAGACAAGTTATTGGATCTACTAAAAAAAATTTCTTTTCTATGGCAGTCGTTATTGGCAGTAGCAGCCTCTTCGTTTTTTTCCTTTTTATTCATCATTTTTATATTTTCATTTATATATATATATATATATATATATATATATTATGTCTATAGATCAAGAGCTAGGATCTTAATTTATGTGATCACATGTCGACTATTTACTCCCCTCGATCGCTTGTCAAGGTTTTTCTCTGTTTGAATAAAGATTTGGTCGTTATTTCTAGTTGAATGGAGAAAATTAATTGATACTGAACAATGATTTTGGATCTTCCATCATTGACGCCTAGTAGTTGTTCTTGGAAGATTTATACACCCTGCTACTAGTATTGTCAATTATTTTTTGAAACGATAAATTATCTTTTTTTATGTAGTATGAAATGGTGATGTATTTATAATTTATTTAAACAATGAAATTGCTATTGAAAAGATTTACAATAAAGCTAAGAAATTGTGATATATACACATATTTATTTAAAATATTTCACATTTTTTTTAAGTGACATCAATGTTTTAATTAATTTTTTTTTAACTACATAGGTGGATCAAGTATACGTGTTAATTTTGTAATATCTTCAAGGGGCGTAGTATTATGGCAAAGGGTTTGAGATCCTCTGCACTCGAGAGTTCGGGGGTCGTGCACCTCTTGTAAAGCCAGGACGGGGTTTTACTCCCTCACCTGGGCCCATAAAGTGCGATTTCCGGGAAGGTGAGGTTTCTTGAATTCAAAAAAAAAAAAGTGTTAATTTTGTAATAGACAATCGAGTAAATTGTTTTGCCTATTCGACTGATATTATAAATATACAAAAACAAAAATATGGATTTATTTACCGTCGTGCCTAAAGCTTAGATAAGTATAGTGAACAAATTGATGAGCAAGATGGTGGGATTTATCCATTAAAAAAATTAAAAGATTCGTGTGAATATATATATATATGCTTTGAGTGAAAAATGTCTCTGTCAGATTTTTCAATTTTTTTTAAATGATCAATACAATGAAAAATAAAAATAAACTCTTGATACTATAGATTTTTTTTTTGTGTGATTTATCAATTTCTAATATATAATTTACCGATACTTTGAATCTACAAATACCGTTTTCCTAATATTTGACCTGCATATTATTCTTTGTGCGGGTATTAAAGTCAAAGTTGAATCCCCTCCGATGCTATCATTGATCTTGATTGCCTCGGTTCGTAGGGCAACTAGTTTGATTGAGTCCAGGCAGAACAGGTCAGCTAGAGATTCTTCAACTCTACCAATTTTTCTTAGCAACTTCAGGCTCACCCTGGTCTTTTCCCCTTCTACAGATAATTAATCTTGCCGAATATCTATATATAGATACAAGAATGTCCATATATTATAACGAATGTGAGCCTTTCATCATAACAATTAATCGACCTTGCACTACGGAATGAAAAGGACTAATATGTTCACCAGAAAAAATTCCCAGGTAACTTCCGGTCTTATTACCATTAATAAGGTTCAAAAACCTTGCTTTCTTTTACCTGTCCTCATCTCTATCCTTCTCATCTTCTCCAATGGAGTTGAAGCTGAGATCAGGACCAACAAGGTTACTAATATCGGTGCTGTCATTGATGTTAATTCCCGTATTGGGAAAGAAGAGAAAACAGCTTTGGAGATGGCAGTCCAAGACTTCAACGAGATCTCAACAAACCACGCGCTCTCTCTTCACTTCAGGCATCCTGGAGAAGACCCTCTTCAAGTCGCTTATGCAGGTAATTAGCAATCGATCTCTTAATGATTTGTGTTTCTAGTTTAACATTAACAAAATTTGAAGCAATAGTTAATGGTTAACTTTCTTGTAGCTGAAGAGCTCATCAAAGAGAAGAAAGTTAAAGTGATTATTGGCATGGACAATTGGGAGGAAGCAGCCCTGGTTGCTAATATTGGAAACCAGTATCAAATTCCAATTCTTTCATTCGCAACACCGGCCATAACCCCGCCATTAACTGCACTTCGTTGGCCTTTTCTAATAAGAATGGCTAGTGATGGGTCAGAACAAATGAGATGCATTGCAGCCCTTGTCCGTTGTCATAATTGGAGAAAGGTAGTAGTGATTTATGAAGATAATGTTTACGGAGGTGAATCTGGAAATTTAGCTCTTTTATCTGAGGCTTTGCAAGAGGTTGGTTCGGAGATTGAGTACCGCTTGGTTCTTCCACCATTTTCATTGTCAACGGATCCAGAACACGTTGTCCAACACGAGCTTATAAAGCTACAAAAAGATTCCGAATCACGGGTTTTTATTGTTCTTCAGTCATCTTTGCCTATGCTCACTTGTCTGTTTAGAAAAGCAAAGAATATGGGACTTGTAGGCAGAGATACAGCCTGGATAGTTTCTAACAGCGTTACTAGTTTCTTGGATTCTATGAACAATTCTGTTATTTCCTCTATGGGAGGCACTTTAGGAATCCAGACCTACTATTCTTCCAGCAGTTCTTACCAAAGATTCGAAGCACAGTTCCGGAAGATTTTTCGAGCAGAGTATCTAGATGAAGATAATTTTCTGCCTGGAATTCAAGCTTTAAGAGCCTATGATAGCATTGGTATGGTTACACAGGCCATAGAAAAATTAGGTAGCGATTCTAGTAGTCCAAAAATGTTGCTAAACAGCGTATTGGGAAGTGATTTCACTGGTTTGACTGGAGAAATTCATTTCAAGGATGGGATGCTGTCACAAGCTCCTATATTAAGAATTGTAAATGTGGTTGGAAAGAAATACAAGGAATTGGATTTTTGGTTGCCGAATTTCGGTTTCTCGAAGACCCTCCATCCGGAAGAAGGCAAAGAAAGGTGCAGCAATAGTAACGTTTGTAATAGCACAGGATGTTTGGCAGGTCCAGTTATATGGCCTGGGGACCTCAACGGTCGAAACCCGAAAGGATGGGCAATGCCTACTAATGCAAAGCCATTGAGAATAGTAGTCCCCAAAAGAACCTCATTTGACAAGTTTGTGACATTTCAAACTGGCGAGGCACTGCCTGAAGGCTTTTGCATCGACGTCTTTAATGAAGTTGTAGAACGATTGAATTACCCGCTGCCCCATGAATTTTTCGAGCATGACGGGTTGTATGATGATATGATTGAAGGTGTCTACAACAAGGTAACGACTCTTAACTTACATTTTGTTTCAAACTTTAAATTGTGATCTTGATGCTTTCTGTCAAAAGGAAGAAAAAAAGCTCTTTATTCTGACAATACCTATTTAAAACTCGTTCCATTAATGACCTAATCAATGTGCCAGCATGTAAATGTGGAAAAAATCGAGTGCACAATTTTGTGCCAAAAAAACCCCGCTGTTTATCGACCAAGACAAGCTCTTCTCCAAGTCTTAGTATGAATGCATGTGGAAGGTACCCTTTCGGTGTTATCTCATCTATCAACTGAACAAATTCAAAATTTGCTGCAACTCAAAAACAAGAATAAATCCATATAGCATTGTATCTGATAAGAAACTGAAATTTCTCCACCATACATTTCTATGAAATAGTTGCAGACATTTCTCATGGTTAAGTAGTCCAAATTTGACTAGTCCATTGAAGCACGTCTTAGTAGTCGTAGGATTTTGCCTTTCTTTTGCTCCTGCCTCCTTGTATCAGTGGTTTTCTCAGCAGTTTTTTTTTTTTTTTTACTGATAAGTGTTTGTTTTTCTTTTGTGCCACTTTTTAACGCAAGACTTATGATGCTGCCATTGGTGATATAACCATACTAGCCGAAAGAACAAAATACGTAGAGTTTACTCAACCTTATGCAGAGTCAGGATTGTCAATGATAGTTCCACTCGAGAACGAAGATTCAACATGGATTTTCACGAAGCCTTTCAACTTGGAGATGTGGATAGTGAGTGGTGCTATATTCATCTACACAATGCTTATAGTTTGGTTCCTGGAGCACCAAAGTAATCCAGACTTTAGAGGCCCGTGGAAGTTTCAGATTGAGAACGCGCTTTGGTTCTTAAGTTCTTCTCTTTTCTTTGTTCACGGTAAGTATTGAGTTTCACAAGTTATATTGGGACCATCCAAGATCATTTTTATGGCACATTCTTTACTGGTACCTTAAACTGAAGCTCATTGTTACATTTTGCAGCGGAGAAACTTTATAGCAACTTTACTCGAATAGTGGTGGTAGCGTGGCTCTGTGTTGTATTTATCTTAACCGCAAGCTACACTGCTAATTTGACTTCAATGCTCACCGTCCAAAGAATGGAACCAAAATTTTCGGAGTATGAGAATTATAAAATTAACCATTTAACTGTAGGTTGTGATAACGATTCTTTCGTCCAGAATTACCTTGAGAAAGTACTTGGATTTGAAAAAGAAAAAATCAAGATCATTGACCACGAAAATGATTATCCTACCGAATTTGAAAGAAACAACATTTCTGCTGCCTTTCTCGAACTCCCATACGAGAAAGTTTTCCTCAATAAGTACTGTGAAAGATACACTAGCACAGAAGGCACATTCAGATTTGGAGGGCTCGGCTTTGTAAGTACTCCATTTGCACTGCACTTCTATTTCTTTACGTTCTGATGACAGGAGTTTCTTAAAGACTTGTAACATGGCGAGGACATTTCTTTGAACATAGTTTAGTACTGAGTATTATGACTTTTTCTGTCGTGCAGGCATTCCAAAAAGGCTCTCCTATTGCTTCTGATTTTTCTAGAGTCATTCTGCGCCTCTCAGAGAAAGGAACACTAACAGCATTGGAAGAACGGTGGTTTGCCCCCTCACCTGAGTGTTCAACTACTGTGACTCATAATAACGTCGAAAGCTTGAATCTACGCAGCTTCAAGGGTATCTACATTGTATCTGCTACGATATCTACTATCTGTTTTCTACTAGTTCTCATTCCCTTGGTAAGGAATTCACGAAATCATCAAGCAGCAAATATTGAAGGCAATGTCACTCCAAGTGGTAAGAGTGGTTCAAGCAAGGGAAGTGGAATTTCAAAATACTTTTACAATGGAGACAAAAATCGTATTCCTAGAAGAGCTTCAACTTTTGCTCAAGCACTAGATACGGATGTATGGGTCTCACCGAGGTGGGAACGTGTGAGTAATTCTGACAATTTGGAGAATCATGAGGATTCCTCACAAGCTGAGATTGAAATGCCATAAATCCCACAGCAAAAGGATCAAAGATAAAAAGAAAATGAAGAACTTAGCCTGAGATCAAGGTTCCTATGAATATTAATTATTTCTCTAACTCCGATTTCAGAAGTGGTTGAAGTTATTGATCAAGCAATGTAATTTGTCAATAGCATTAGAATTTAGATGTATTAACAATTGAAGCCTATATATAGATTTACCTCTTTTTTTTTTAACTCATGAATATTATTTATGTACATATCCTGATTAATTAAATAAATCCACGAATTGAAAAGAAAAAAAAAAAAAGACAATGCAAAACTCTTGCATCTTTCATTAAAGGCAAATAAATTTTGTAGAAAATATGTAACGCTTGTGCCTTTTGGTTTTAGCTAAATGGAGTACTGTACATTGTCGGAGTAAATGTAGTAGCTTGAGAAGGGACCCTTTTTTTTTCCAAATTCCAACTGTGACTTTTATTCATCCAAAAAGTGTGGACATAAGTTAGTTTCTAATAATCAACATCAACAATCTTCAAAAAAGACAAGGAGGCAATTCTTGTTTTAAATCTTTCTTCTGGCAACC
Source organism: Populus deltoides (assembly GCA_015852605.2). Classification (NCBI taxonomy): domain Eukaryota; kingdom Viridiplantae; phylum Streptophyta; class Magnoliopsida; order Malpighiales; family Salicaceae; genus Populus; species Populus deltoides. The sequence continues at coordinate 19,408,979 of CM027573.2, forward strand.
TTTTCAAGGTTGAGTTTCCTTCAAGTTTCTCAGCAACTGTCCAAATTCCACCTCTAGTTTCATTGGATATAGACCCTCCAATGATCTAATACTCGTTTATTATACGATGCGACGTCATATTTGAGAGATGAGGGAATTTTTATTTAATACCTTAACTTCTAATATTTCAGCTTTAATCCTTTACTAGATGACCCTTATTTGTTCAATATCGATGATCTAATTTTTGACAATGATCCGAGAGAGATTGACTTCAAGTAATTTCTTTATTTGTAAGAACTCAGTGTCCAACGTCCACCAATACATGATCACATCAATCAGTGGTACATGTATAATTCTTATTAAGTAACATATAGATGTATTGTAGTTGTTATATTCTAAAATGGATTGTCAAATACTCCATTAGCATGGTGATGTAAGGTAAGACACTGAGGATTGATCCTGGAAGTTAAGCCAGTTTAACTACGCTGTACTAGGAATCGAAATGCGACAGAAGTACCATGAAGTTAACAACACTAGCCTGACAAGGAGGACCAATCGATGCTGTTGGTAGGAAAAAGTAAGACCAACGAACTTAAAACGTTTGTTGGGCTGGCTATGTTAAAAAACATCAAGCGGTAATTAACTCATTCCAGCTCCTGCTGTGTAATTTCAAAACAAGCTACGTTTTGCTTTTCCATGCAACTATGTAATTTCAAAACAAGCTAGGTTTTACTTTTCCATGAAACTATGTCAGACCAGAATGCTGGATCATAGATGTACCTGTCGATAGAATCCTTCTGTCCAGTTTCTAACAATTTGAAGTAGACTTTTCGGTTCACCTACATACGGAGAGGCTTAGCCTTAACTGCTTGACATCCACGAATTTACGACCTACATTGATTCAATCTATTCCACAAGTTAGACTGAATTAGCTAAAAATCCTTGATAAATATGGGAAACCAAGGTGCTTCAACGTCACTCATCTAACACGGTTTAGAAACAATTAATTTGTTGGCTATTTTATTGTTTATTGCAATAATGATTGATTGTTTTGTTGAATTTTAATTGTTATTGTTAAATTTATAGTATAAATGTTAATTGAATATATATAATTAAATTTGATTGTTTTATCTCAATTTTATTGTATATATTGATTTAATGTTTGATTTTTTGTTGAGTTTTAATTGTTATTGTTAAATTTATATAGATGTTAGTTAAATATATAGGAATAAATTTCTTTTTTTCCCTCTATTTTATTGTTAATTTGTATAGTTGTTAAATAGGATTTCATTTCTTTTTTATTTTATGATTAGAAACATTATATTATCACGTTGAAAATGAGATGAAATTGAATAATCTAAAATTTCTGGTAGAAATAAAATAAAATCAACTGGTTTGAAACATATATCTTGTCAATATTTGCAGGTTTGAACATTTTGGGTAGTCTCTAGTATAGAGGAGGTATTGCCGATTTATTTTTTAAATAGAATTTGATTATGTAATTATTTATCAAAATTGTGTAGATGCGTAGAACAAAATTAACTGCTCATTGTAGGCACATGATCACAGCTAGTTCAATGAGGCAGTGATGATGATGTGTCATTAAGTGCCAATCAAGAAAAGGCACCTGCAGCAACTCACGACACTGCTTCTTCCAACATGGTTCCACAATGTAGAGGTGGTGTCCTGTCACAGCGGGGTCAATTCTCCCGCAAGTATAAGGCACATTTGAAGGATGACCTTTCAAAATAAGTTTGTCTTGATTTGTGTTTAACAATTTGTGAATAACTAATTAATATTTCATTAATTTTATCGATTTTCAGGTTCATAAACATTGAGGCCACCTGGGTAATAACATCAGCATTTAAATCATCGATGGAGATTATATTGTTTCAATGAAGTCAGGTTTACAGACATCCTGAATGAAAACCTTATATCGATACATGGTTTAGAACATTTGAGGTTAGTGTTATATTGAAATTATTTATTTATTTTTTATGTTATATTGGAATTATTGATTTATTTTTTATAAATTTTTTATACATGGAACAAATTCGAATGGGATAATGCAAATGACAATGTTGCGAGGAGGGTCTGGGAGAATTACGCTACAATTAGGCAACATAGAAAACAATAAGATATTTTTTTTAAAAAAAATTATTTAGTAAAATCTAATTTGTCATTAACTCATATAAAATACATTTGTATCATGTAGGTTGCGTGACTTTTGGTATGAAGCGCAAAAAATAGCTAAAAAACATGCCAGAGATAACGTTCTACCATGCTGGAATGATGTGGCAGTTTGGAGGGATTTCAAGCCGCCATACATCCCGGAGGATATATGGGCGCAATATATTTAGCATGTGATGTCCGAACGGTTCACATGACGTTCACAGTCTGGTGGCGAGAACCAGAACCGATAAATTCACGGTTCGGTTACCACGCACACCAACGGCTCTGTTCCATTCATTGCACATGCGAAGCAGATGATAAGATTAATTTTAATGACATCTATCTTTAAATTTTTTTGTTGTTATTTATAAATATATTTAATTTGCGACATTTTTTTCTTATAGGCTACGACTCTTGGACCTGAGCCAAGCCCAATAGAGCTTTTTATGGAGACGCACGTGCGGAGTGAATACCGCCAGAAAGGGGTGCAACAGTTTGTCAACAACCGCACTTAACACTTCATGGTATGTTCGTTCAACCATTTTCTTTCGTAAGTTATTATTTTCTTGAATTGAATTTGATAATTTTTTTTTTAATTTTCAGGAGACATATAATAGCCAATTGAGGGAGAGATATAGGGACGATCCTTCGACCCACTCGGATTTCAATCTGGATTTATGGATGGAGGCAAGATCGTCTGGTGGACCCGATAGAAATCGGGTGTACAGACTCTCCAACACTACGACTGAGAACTTGCGGGCGACCCGTAGTGTCTCAACTATTGGGAGCTCTCAATCGGTATCGAGCAGCCAGTCTCAGGAGTTCATGGCCTTGCAACAACATAAGACTCATCTCATCGAAAAATACGAGCAAACTCGGCAAATTATGAACAACTCCGCTAAATGATCATGGACATAAGATCACAGATGGGTGGTACGTGTGCGCCCCCTTTTTGGTCGTATGATCCCGAGAACGTCCAGCTTCCTCCTCCTCTAGTGCCACCATTGTTCTAGTTTAATTTTTATTTATACAAATAAAATTGTAGTGAATATTTGGATTTTATATTATTCAATTTTATTTTTACATATTTCAATTTTATACAATTTTATTTGTTTAATTATTTTCTTTTTTACTATTCTATACAATTTTATTTCTAAAAATAATTTTTAATTATCACGGACAAACTTACAGACATAATTATTCTGTCGGTATTTTCCAGAGAGTTAGAAAATATTTACTGCATATGACACAATACCGACAAAATACTTCCGTCGGTGATCTACCAAAGGGAATACAAACGGAATCAATCCATCGGTATATTTCAAAGAGTTGGAAAAAAATTACTGCATATGCCATTATCACCGATGGAAATATACCAACGAAATAATTCCGTTAGCATATTTCTAGTGGGGAATTTTTTTTGGCGCGCATTTTTCTTTTGTAAAACCATTGGTTTTAAATTATTTTTTTTACCGACAAAATTAGCGACAGATGATGGAATTACCAATGAATGTTATACCGACGGATGTATTCCGTCGGTGAATAGTCGGTAAAATCTTCACTGATGGAATGGTAATCTCATGCCAATGAAAAATTTTTATTGGTAAAACTGTTAAATGTTGTAGTGTGTGTTTGTATGTATATATATATATATATATATATATATATATATATATATATATATATATATAAAGTAAATAAAAAAACACTTTTAAGGATTAGGTGTCGTTGTGTTGTGAGACTGCGTTACTCGACCTTATCAGTGTATCAAGATTTTGGATGATATATAGGAATACTGGACTTGACTCCTTTCATATTTCACATAAAGATCAAATTAAGATGAAAGGAAGATGAACTTATCCTCAGATCAAGGATCCTATGAATATTAATTATTTCCGCTTACTACAATTCCAGCAGTGGTTGTTGATATTATTGATCAAGCTCTATAATTTTTCAATAGGGTTAGAATTTAGATGTATAAACTATCTCTCATGATTTATGATATGATTTGGTGTCCCTCCTTTCTCTCTTAACTCATGAACATTTGTTTATGTACATATCCTGATTAATTAAATCAATCCACGAATTGAAAAGAAAGAAAAAAGATATTGCATCTTTAATAAGAAAAGGCAAATAAATTTTATAGAAAATATATAATGTTTTTGCTTTTAGGTTTTAGTTAAATGTGTTAGGATATTGCCATTTAGTGGCAATACCCCACCACCAAGTTAGTGGTAGCTCCATTTGTTGTAACCCAATTTTGGATCCACCAAGATTTTCTCAAATGTTATTTTATTTCTATTATTTATAAAAATCCAAAAAAATTAAGAAAAAAGGAAAATTCAAAAATATATTTTTCTCGAGTCAACCGCATCTTTCCATAAGAACCGATTCCACCGGGTCAATACAGGTCAAACCATGTCGGCCAAGTAAAAAATGAGTTTTCGGGTCAAAATCGTCATTTTCGGTCAAAACCGAGTCCACCGAGTCAATACGGGTCAAAACATGTCGACCAGGGTAACAAATGAGTTTTCGGTCAAAACCGTCATTTTCGGTCAAAACCGAGTCCACCGAGTCAATACGGGTCAAACCATGTCGGCCAAGTAAAAAATGAGTTTTAAGCCGTTTCGGGTCAAAACCGTCATTTTCGGTCAAAACCGAGTCCATCGAGTCAATACGGGTCCGACCATGTCGACCGGGGTAAAAAATAAGTTTCAGGCCATTTTGGGTCAAAACTGTTATTTTTGGTCAAAACCCAGTTCACCGGGTTGATACCCGTCAAAAGTTTTTTTCCAGTGTTTCGACATAATTTTCGGTAATTAAAATTGATTTTTAGCGGTTGAAGCGGGTTTTTTCTAATACTGATTTAAACTTTTATTTTACCTATATAAATATATATTATTATATATAATAAAACAAAATTAATAATACAGGATTGTCATATTAGGCGGGGCAGTTACATTTATTGTAGGCGAGCAGTTGAATGGATACATTTTTTATTTAAAGCAGATGCTTGTTGTCCCCTCTCATTGGCTATAAATAGTGCGCCATGAGGGAGAAAAAGGGGGAGAGAAAAAAAAAAATAACATACTTCTTCGAGTAGGATATTGATTTTTATTAAAAACAATATGAAAAATACCAAATATATCCTAACCGTTTGATCTAATAGTGTTTAGATCTGAACCGTTGATTTAATAGGATACAATAGGGCTTACCACACTAGATTAAAACCCAAACACATCTCAGCCCTTGAAATATTCCAAGATTTGATCCCGTTGCGCCACGTCATCCGGTGTACCGAGCTTTGGTGCACCGCGCCACACCAGATCAAAGCTCCGCTCATCCAGACCGTCCGATCAACCTGCAGATCGGGCCAATCACAGCCGCGCGATCTTTCCATCAGAGATCCAACGGATCACAGGCATCAACTGCACCGGTGTACCGTGCTAGTGTTCTCACCGTAGCGTAGCCCAGAGCATCTCTCTCCTCTCGCCGGCGACTCCCTCTCTCTCATCCGATCTCCCATCTCCGGCCACTGCAAGCTTGAACACCACCACAGAAAGGTCGCCTTCCTCATATAAAGCAAAATACCGGCCGTTTTCAGCGTTTTCGCCGCTCCATTTGGCTGGAAACGGGCCGCGATCGTCGGCTGCCACCGAAGCTTCAAGTCGTTGATTCTCGCTCATCAGCCATCAACGACCGTCAAGACCACCACCATAAGAATCCTTGACATCAGATCTACCAGGATCGACCATCGGTTGGCCATAAATCGCGCCGGAAAATCTCCCAGCCGCCAACAGTAGCCGCGCGTGTGCCACACGCGCCGCCAGTGGCATTTTCGTAATTTTCAGAGAAATTCGAGGGTATTTCAGTATTTTACCTATACAATGACACTCAAGTAATTTTTTGGGTTTCTACTGGTATTTTTGATTTTTTTTTCATATATCAATGCTTGTAAATTTTCTTGCATGTTGTAAAAAAAATACAAAACCAAAGTCGACCGCGTCTCTTTTTTTAAAAGGACCGATGTCAAAAATGTAAATACCAAATATGGATTATGTCCATTATTTCTTTTGGTAACCCGGGACGTAACTCTCCTTTTTAGGGTTAAAACGTCATATTTTAGACAAGTCTCCTAATTTTTAGGGACTGATGTCATTTTTAACGTGTCTCCTATTTTTAGGGACCGACGTTAACCATTTTAAAAAAACAAATTACCAATAAACCCAAAATATAATGGATTATATCCATTAATTCTTTTGGTAACTCGCACGAAGTCTCCTAATTTTTAGGGATCGATGTCATTTTTAACGTGTCTTCTATTTTTAGGGGACCGACGTTAATCATTAAAAAACATTTACAAATAAACCCAAAACATAATCGCATTTGAATCAAATAAAAAACACACAAGTAAGGGTAACCTTTCTTTTGAAAGGATGTTTTAAGGGTGGTGTCTACCTTCCCTTAATCATAACTAACCCCGTACCCGAATCTCTGGGACCAATGTCTAATTTGGGATTTCTAGTTCCCTCAAATTACTAGATGGCGACTCCAATAAAATCTTTGTTTCCCCCAATCGAGAAAAAACCCTTTTTGTTAAATAAAAAAAAGCGGGAGCCGTCGCCCGACATCGTGTATCGACACCATTCATGCCACAATTGGTGGCATGCTTTAAGGCTATATTGGCCCCTCCATGTTGACCATATTTGCCTATAAAGAGGCATGTCTTGTTGAGAGCAAAATGAGATGGTTGTGAGAGTGTGTGAGAGTGAACGTGAGAATAGAGAGAAAAGAGAGAGTTGCAATGGCAGCAGCCTTGCTGCCATTGCAGCAGCTGTAAGAACACCAAAGAGAGCTGGGAATAGAGTAGAGTGAAGTGATCCTCCTCCTCCATGTATTTATTGTATCCTTTCTGTATCTCTAATAAAATGGACCTCTCCCGTAGATGTAGGCAATTTGCTGAACCACGTAAAATATTGTGTCAGTGTGCTTAAGCCTCTAATGAGCAACTATTAGAACACCACCGGTCCGTGTATGGGGAGCCGGAATCCCCAACAATTGGTATCAGAGCACATGGTTTAAAAGGGTGTTTGATTTTGCTCAAAAATGAAATTTGTCAAAATTGTGTTTTGACCATACCACTATGTAGAGGAGGAAGAGACGAGGCCACTGTTGAAAACCGCGTCGAAATCGGACATCAAAAACGTCCGCACGCACCGGCGGGGTGGTTGCCCAATCGCACAGACGCGCCACGCGTCACACGCGTCTTCTTTGCCCGGATGGGCTGACCCGGATATGATGACATCAACATGATGTCATTATGACATCAGCATGCACATTAGCCTGCGAAGGATGACGTCAACCTCATGTAATGGCGACGTCATCATGCATAGTAGGCATGCCATGTCAGCGACCAGTCAGCAGCCACGTCATAGACCAGTCAGCAGACATGTCAGCAAAGTGGGACCCACCAGCCACGTCATCAGCCGCGAGCCGGGCAAGCCGAGCCGAGTTGAGCCGAGTTGTTTTGTGAGCCGAGCCGCGAGCCGAGGGACAGGATCTAGTGTAGCTGATCCTACATGCAACCGGATCTGAGATTGAATCGGGGCCGCTCATCAGGCCAGAATTGTTTTGATCAAATCTTAGCCGTCTGAAATGCGATTTGGACGATTTCAGACTTGTTTCCAGCTAATTTGATCGTTCCGGATGCAATGGTATGGTCCAATCGTTGAGATTTGAGACCAAAAGTGGTGGTGGTGAATTAACAAAAGAGATTGCCCGATTAGGAGGCATCTAAAGGTCATCATGGTGGTCGATGGAGATGAAGAAGAACATGTCACACACTCTGGACACCCGATCATGTAGATAATTAGAGGTGTAGAGTGGAAACTGATGAAGACCAATCTTGACGAATCTAAGAACTGTTAGTCTCGCCAAATGTATAGAAATCATGTATTAAACCAGTATATTCCAGATCACTTGTAAAGGAAAGCCGCAACAAAGCTAGCAAATGGTTGTATATACGGAAAGTCAGTACGATGGATAGATATGGCCTAAGAAGTTCTGTCTGGGAGATTGGGTTTTAAGCGGGACTAGTGTGACCCCTCCAATCTTTCCTGGGAACTTGCTTAGTGGAAGGATTATCCATACGATACTATTTTCGTATATATAACAGTTTGTAATGAAACGGTTGAAGACTAGCAGGATGACTGCACAAGGGAACAGTTGGGTTCCGTATGTTCAAGGATCTGATAGAGTGATGATTTCTCCAAAAAAGTAAGACTCGGTGACTGTGTTTTCTCAAGGGGAGAATTGATGAAGACCTTGATAATAGAAGAGAAATACAGCAAGGGGATAAAGATTGGCACCCTATTTTGACTTGGATAGGTGTTATGACAGGATGAGCTGCTGTCAAACATAAGCAAGGAATAGAGAGAAATCTGGAGAACAGAAATTGCACGAGGGCACACAGAGATTGTGCAGGAGTACCCGTAGGATCCAATGAGGTACTATAATGAGACAACAGGTGCAAGGAGAAGAAGTGTTCCCAGATGAAGCTCAGAGCAGAGACTATTAAAGTTTGTACAACAAGAAGTCTCTTGTGCTCTTGATGAAGACAACAGGCGAAGACCTTTCATATGCATGCAAGGATGGAAAAAGAGCTGTTGCAGAAGCACTTAATTAAGGAGGTGCAAACGCCTATGCTAAAAAGCGACCGCCTATGATGAAAGGCGAAGACACCAAAGAGAGCTGGTGTAGGTGGAGCTGTCAAGCAGAAAGGCGTAGAAGCTCCAAACATAGAAATCGAGGTGGAGAATTGCGAGGAGTATACCACAACTTTCTCTTTCTATGTAGTCAGTGGCAGTAATATCAGAATTTTGGAGCCACTTTAAAGCATCTCAGCTGAAGGAGGATGCGACCGCCCCATGATAACGGGCGAAGACACCTTAGAGAAGGTGTGAGGGCCTTGATATAAGCCCAAGATCAGACCGCCCCATGACAACGGGCGAAGGCACCTTAGAGAAGGTGTGAGGGCCTTGATATAAGCCCAAGATCAGACCGCCCCATAACAACGGGTGAAAACACTTTAGAGAAGGTGTGAGGGCCGCGATAGGAGCCCTATTTTAGACCGCCGTATGACGACGAGCGGAGACACTTAAGGAGAAGGTGTGTGGGCCATGATATGAGCCTAATTCAGAACGCCCCAAAGCCAATGTAATAGCTAGATATGAGTGGACATGTGTATAGCCAATGAAGTGGCTATGATGAGTATAGAGACAAATACATGATTGACTTTCATGGATATAGCCCCATGCTAAAGATCAATGAGCTAGAAGACATTTGCCTTGGACAATAAGTGGGTGACTTGTGGAGCATTAAGACACGGCTGCTATGAAGGAGGAGAGGGTATGCGCAGGTTCCGGGAACGAGTTGACTCTTGTCAAGGTGGTGAGCTCAGTAATGGCATTGTAATACTCAGAGTATGAAGACAGATATGGATCAACCTTTAATGGGCTGCCCCCATGATTAAAGGTGGAGAGCTACCTGGACTCTTACGACTAAGAGCGAGAGACTCATGGAGAAGTAAGGCGTGGTTCCTAGGGTGGAACAGAGGGCAGGCGCAACTCCTGGATGAGTAGACTCTTGGAAGAGTGGTGAGTTTGTGATCACACTGAGATACTCGGATAATGACTGTCGCACTTGAGAATATTCTGTTTGAGGGGGTGTTGTAAGCCTTGGTGTAAGGCTTGAAAAATCATTCCGAACCAAGCATGGTTGATACGCTCGAAGGGGAATGTTGTGTTGAAGATTCTCTCAGAATGGAAGCTTGGAAGAGCTGCAGAATGCAAGCTTGTGCTGAAGAAGCAAGAGGACAATTGCCCACATAAATGGCAAAGGAGGTGATTGTTAGGATATTGCCATTTAGTGGCAATACCCCAACACTAAGTTAGTGGTAACTCCATTCATGCCACAATTGGTGGCATGCTTTAAGGCTATATTAGCCCCTCCATGTTGACCATATTTGCCTATAAAGAGGCATGTCTTGTTGAGAGCAAAATGAGATGATTGTGAGAGTGTGTGAGAGTGAACATGAGAATAGAGAGAAAAGAGAGAGTTGCAATGGCAGCAGCCTTGCTGCCATTGCAGCAGCTGTAAGAACACCAAAGAGAGCTGGGAATAGAGTAGAGTGAAGTGATCCTCCTCCTCCATGTATTTATTGTATCCTTTCTGTATCTCTGATAAAATGGATCTTTCCCGTGGATGTAGACAATTTGCCGAACCATGTAAAATATTGTGTCAGTGTGCTTAAGCCTCTAATGAGTAACTATTAGAACACCACCAGTCCGCGCATGGAGAGCCGGAAGCCCAAACAATATGGAGTACTGGATTATATTTAATAAGAAAAGGCAAATTCAGAAAGGCTGATGTATGACGTTTATTCATCCAAAAAGTGTGGACTTTTAGTTTCTATAATAGTTAACATCAACAAACTTCAAAAGAGACAAGGAGGCAATTCTTGTTTTAAATATTTCTTCTGGCAACCTTTTCAAGGTTGAGTTTCCTTCAAGTTTCTCAGCAACTGTCCAAATTCCACCTCCAGTTTCATTGGATATAGACCCTCCAATGATCTAATACTCGTTTATTATACGATGCGACGTCTTATTTGAGAGCTGAGGGAATTTTTATTTAATACCTTAACTTTTAATATTTCAGCTTTAATCCTTTACTAGTAGATCATTATTTGTTCAATATCGATGATCTAATTTTTGACAGTGATCCGAGAGAGATTGACTTCTTTTCTCATAAGTAATTTCTTCATTAATTTGTAAGAATTCAGTATCCAACGTCCACCAATACCTGATGATCACATCAATCAGTGTTACATGTATAATTCGTATTAAGTGACACATGTGGATGTAATCTAATTGTTTTTTTCTAAAATAGATTGTCAAATACTATTTTAACATGGTGATGAAAGGTAAGCCTCTGAGGATTGATCCTGGAAGTTAAAGCCAGTTTAACTACGCTGTACAAGGAATTGAAATGCGACAGAAGTACCATGAAGTTAACAACACTAGCTGACAAGGAGGACCAATCGATGCTGTTGGTAGGAAAAAGTAAGACCAAAGAGTTAAAACGTTTGTTGGGCTGGCTATGTTAAAAAACATCAAGCGGTTCATTGCTGTTTTAAGCTCGGCAACTCATTCCAGCTCCTGCTGTGTAATTTCAAAACAAGCTAGGTTTTACTTTTCCATGCAACTATGTCATACAAGAATGTTGGATCATAGATGTACCTGTCGATAGAATAATCCTTCTGTCCAGTTTCTAACAATTTGAAGTAGACTTTTTTCGGTTCACCTACATACGGAGAGGCTTAGCCTTAATTGCTTAACATCCACGCATTTACCACCTGCTTGGACTCAATCTATTCCACAAGTTAGACTGAATTAGCTAAACATCCTTGATAAATATGGGAAACCAAGGTGCTTCAACGTCACTCATCTAACACGTTTTAGAAACAAGCAGCTGAAAACCACAACAAAATCTGCTACGCTTTCAGTAAGATTCTATATAACATGACAAGTTATATTTGTTGAATTCAAGTCCTTGAATTTAGATGAGCAATTTCATTCTTATTAGAGCACCATGCGCGTTAGGGAAGACAACTTTGAGAAGAGTACAAGGACAGCAAACAGCTGTCAAAATGGCAGCAGCAAGGAAATTGTGTGGCTACAAGGTTCTGCTCAAGAAAACCAGAACCCCACAATAATTAAAAACATACAACAGTAAAGAACCTATATAATAAATTAACAACATTGATGTAGTAACCTATTCAGTAGAATTTTGTATTGTTCGTTACCCCCCAAAAAAAAAAAAAAAAAAAAAAACTCCAATCTCAATAATATCTAAGAAAAAAGATTCCAAAGCTGAGATCAAATCCAAAGGCTGACCTCGTACAAAAGAAAATCTGCAAAACATCAAAACTAAGTAGGGAGTGGATGACTGATAACCATTAAACACATAGATGTCCCAAACTCCTCTCATTTTTCTCTTTTATGGTTATATAGAAAATACATAACGTTATCAGAACTGTAGGACAGCCTCTTCTTTTTTATCATGAAACACAGCAGAGTACTTAATTTCCTCTCATTAGAGCATTGACTTACTCCAAGCAAACCAAGTCTTTGTTCCTCTCAAAATAACCCGTAAATTCCTCGAAATTGCGTGTCTTTCTTCCTCCCAATCACGGACCACGTATACTATCACCATATTTCAAATGCTATAAACCAAAAGCATGTAGTAGAAGTTATTACTTCAACAACAAAACTACCAAGACTAGTATGATGTGCTTCAAAGAAACTGCTCTAATGACTTTCCCTATCTTTACTTTTAACGAACTCCCAAAATTTTGGCTTCTGCTCCTTGTAGCGACCTCCTTTTTAGTCATTACTCTCCCCCATGGAGCTAAAGACATCTATGATAGTAAAGTCACAAACATTGGCGCCATCATTGATGTCAATTCAAGAACCGGGAAAGAAGAGAAAACAGCAATGGAAATAGCAGTTCAAAAGTTCAACAATGGGTCATCAAATCACAAGCTGTCTCTTTACTTTCAGGATTCCCGGAGTAGCCCACTTCAAGCTGCTCGTGCTGGTAATATTCTTCTTCTTTTTTGGTCTCACTTTATGATATATGGTTCCATGTACTTTTAACGTTTAGCCATGACAAGAGTGACTACAATAATGTTGCTCCATGAATTATTCTTGCAGCTGAAAAGTTGATTGAAGAGAATGAAGTGGAAGTGATTATTGGTATGGAAAGATGGGAGGAGGCAGCTTTAGTTGCTGATATTGGAAGCCAATTTAAAGTTCCAGTTATTTCATTTTCTGCACCTGCCATAACACCACCATTAGCATCATCTCGTTGGCCTTTCTTGATAAGAATGGCTCACGGTGATTCTAACCAAATAAGATGCATTGCAGAAGTTATTCAATCTTATAACTGGAGGAGGGTTGTGACTGTTTGCGAAGATTATGCATATGGTGGTGATGGCATGCTGGCTCTCCTATCTAAGGCTCTTCAAGATGTTGGTTCAGAGATTGAATATAACTTGGTTCTTCCTCCATTTTCCTTCGTATCTGATCCAAAAGATGTTGTTCGAGAAGAACTGAGAAAACTACTAAGTGAAAAAATACAATCTCGGGTTTTTATCGTGCTCCAGTCATCGTTGCCCATGATGATTCATCTGTTTAGAGAAGCTAAGAAGATGGGACTTGTAGGAAATGACACGGTATGGATACTTACAGATACTGTTACAAATTTCTTGGACATAGTTAACACTTCTGTTATCCACTCCATGGAAGGTGCTCTCGGAATTAAGAACTACTACTATGATAATACGAGTTCCTACCAAACTTTTCTTACCCAATTCCGGCAGATATTCATATCTGAATATCCAGAGGAAGGTTACTATGAGCCAGGATTCTATGCTCTACGAGCACATGACAGCATTGCTATCATCACTCAGGCCATGGACAGACTGTCTAGGAACACTAGGAGTCCAAAATCGTTTCTGGATAACACATTTACAACAAGTTTTGTTGGTTTAAGCGGCGAGATAAATGTCAAAGCAGGTGAGTTGTTGCATAGCCCTATGCTGAGGATTGTGAATGTGGTTGGAAGGAGATACAAGGAGCTAGATTTCTGGATACCTGAGTTTGGATTCTCAAACCAACCTGTGGTGGCAAAAGATGGAGCTGAAAATAGGACAGAAGCTATAAGGTTGAAAGGGCCGGTGATTTGGCCGGGCGACCTACAACGTAATCCAAAAGGCTGGTTGATGCCTACTGATACAAAGCGGATGATTATTGGTGTTCCTGGTAGGACCTCATTTGAGAAGTTTGTGAAAGTATCAACAAACGCTGCTGGTAAGAAGGAATATGATGGTTTCTGCATTGAACTTTTCCATAAGGTGCTAGGAGTTCTGGCTTATGATCTGCCTTACCAATTTGTTCCCTACAACGGCACTTATGATGATCTGGTGGATCACGTGTACAACAAGGTAAGAACTTAACCTCTTCTAGATATTCGAAGTACTTGATGATGATCATATGACGCAGTACAGATGATAGTTTTATTCTAATCCTTAAATATTTATTTTGTGCTTCCATTTTTTTATGTCTTATTTTTTGTTTGTAATTGATTCCCTTAATCACAATACCTGACAAGACTGACATCTTAATACAATAACAGGAATGATAATAATATAATTTGCTGCTGCAAACTAAAGCCGGCATTAACCTTCTTTTTTTTTTCCCGGTCCTCCATTTTGAACAAATAAATGAAGTTATTCATCATGT